>JAUIMM010000115.1:10426666-11877500 GCA_031769625.1 Taudactylus pleione
ACAATTGTAAATTAAAAACAAAATATTGTAACATTTTGGCTCTCAAAAAAACACAATACACTGCTGCATACTTTGATATACAAGAGATAGATGCAACTGTAATAAGGGGTGGTTTGTATCAGTTTTCTTAGATACAGCGTTTGTTACATTGCATACAGTAATGCACAATAACATGATGAAAATGAATCCTGAATTTCTGAAATTCAAGAATGATAATTTACTGTCACTGAATATATGCATAGTGGCCATACATTGTTATGACATATGATGAGCTTAACAGAATGGCCTTTTTTAAACTTTTGCAACTAGGGTCCATATTAAGTTATTTTGCAAACTTTGTGGTTCAATTTTGAACTGCTGTATGAAAGCAGGAGTTGGGGGTGATGAGGTTAGTGTTAGTAACAGGTGATTGGCACTGGGCTGTTAAAAAAATAAAAATAAATAAATTTGTTCAAACTAAACAATTTTTTTTTTTTTAAGTGTAATTAATGCTCATTGAAAGCCCCTGTCGGAGAGCACTAGTCTGTGCAGACAATCACCAGGGGGACATGGTCAAGCAGTGACAGTTGGGGTCTGTAACTGACAGTTGGAGAGCGTCATCAGAGCTAGGGGTTCGGGAGAGTCCTGGGCTTCCCTGGTGTTCCTGGGTTGAGGCATGGTGAATGCCACAAATGGCCCTAAAGTTAGCACAGAAGTATACAAAGCACCCATCAAAGCATTCCAGGCTGTTGCTGCCATTAAATATTGAAGAAAGATGTGGGATTGGCCCATGTGCACTCCAGGAGGGGAAGGTGGGCCGTGCCCCACACTACAGTAACATATCGGTAGCTTTGCACAATATTCCACTGCAGCCAGTGGATGGAACAGCTGGGACAATACAGTGAGAATTGAGAGGCTGAGAGGATAATAGAGCTGATGTTATACTGTGTAATGATGTGCTGATGAGCATTTTGCAGGAATGAATCTATTTTCTAACCTACGTTGTTCAGTGGGAAGAAAAGATTCTCTGGCACCCAACTTATTCCAACAGTGTATTGTGCTGCACTGCAGTCATCATATACCTATACCAACACCTGTATCTGCACCTTTTTATTTTGCTGCTAAAGCTGCATGTACCGGAGACCCCTTGTATACCTAGCACCCACACCCATGAGCTAGCCTGGGCATACTGTACTGCTTACACAGGCATCTCACATAGAGCGTACAGGGGGTTACACTTGCTAAACCTAAATACTTGTACAAAAGTATGAGATAAGCAAACTTCAATTTATCATTCTATATTGCAAACACAAATAAGTACTTAAAAGTGGATTATAGTGACCAATCTCAAATATTATGGTGCTTCATTTTGGGGAGATGCAAGCCATAGATAAAATTGTGTTGCAGCGTTGGTTTCTACAAAAGGCAAAATACCAAATAGGCCATTTAGTATATTTGCTAAAGTGCGGGTTTACAGCAATCCGGTTCTAGCTATCATTTTCTAGAAGGCACTAGTTAAATGAGGAGTAGAATCTCATTGGTTGATATGGGCAACATCTCCACTTCTGTAAACCCGCACCTTAGTAAATATACCCCTACGGGTCCAAATGGCAGCTCTGTAGCTCTGCACCTACAGCAGTTCTCATGTGGTGGACCACCCTGCTATTATCTGTTTACAATTTACTGGAAACCTATTGCCATGTACCTCAAACATCTTGTTTAGTTTTCAATAAACTACTCCTGTTTGTACATTATGAAGTGTACAGTACCTGGCTAGTAGTCTTATTTGCTGAAGAACTATATATATTTGCAGATTTTATGTGGAATGAGCTAGTGATGTGGCAATAATACATTCAGTACAAGTCCTTACATATAAAAATAATATATTCTAACTACTTCATATATTTCTGATACTCGACTCCTTGGAAAAATCTTGACACACAACATTTACTTTAAAGCTGATTTATTTATTTTCAGCTCGGGAAACTTACTTTTGTAACCTTTTAGGGGCGTTCTGAAGCTGCCAAAACCGCTTTCCTTAAATGATGGGTATATTTTAATTCTTTAGACTAAGAAGATTAAACCTTTACTTGTTTGTATTAACATCAAGAGTGGGAAACCACTATGACCTATACACTCCTACTGAAAATCAACAGTGGTCTCCATTCTGTGGCCAAGGCTGGAGTGGTGAAAGCCCAAAGGACCTGTTCATACAGGGCCCTTCTGTGTACAGCAAAATAGGGAAAATGCGTAGAAAGGTCAGTGCACAAAATAACTGGGAAAATACTGTATCATCCACAGCCTCTACTGTTTTAGAAACCAGATCAGACATTTATTTTGAATATGTTACCTTTGCCAACACTCCAGAAATTGTTGGTAAATGCAAAATTGTAAAAGGAAAAAACGCCGATCAGATTATAATGTTGTTTAGTTTGTTTTATTTTTTCCAAGGTTTCTTTTTCAGTGTCTTGCCCGCATATCTATATTTATAATACACCTGTATGTGAAGCTTTTGGAAATGTCTTAACTCTATGAATGTTTAGAAACTCATCAAGAACTATATTTTTAGTAAAGTCTGTTTGCAACCACTCTGAGCATAAACTAGTAAAGAGTATGAAATATATATAATCCACATTTTCTTCTTTATTTCACTTGCCATATATACAGTGCCTTACAAAAGTATTTACCCCCTTTGCATTTTTTTCATGTTTTGTTGCCTCACAACCTGGAATTAAAATGGATTGTTTGAAGGTGTGCATCATTTCATTCACAGAACATGCCTACAACTGTGAAGTTGTAGTTTTTTTATATTGTGAATCAAACAACATTGAGGACAAAACTTCAGCGTGCATAACTATTCACCCCCCCTAAAGTCAGTACTTTGTCGAGCCACCTTTTGCGGCAATTACAGCTGCAAGTCGCTTTGGATAAGTCTCTATGAGCTTGACACATCTTGCCCCTGGGATTTTTGCCCATTCCTCAAGGCAAAGCTGCTCCAGCTCTTTCATGTTGGATGGTTTCCGCTTGTGAACAGCAATCTTCAAGTCTGACCACAGATTCTCAATTGGATTGAGATCTGGGCTTTGACTAGGTCATTCCAACACATTTAAATGTTTCCCCTTAAACCACTTGAGTGTTGCTTTAGCAGTATGCTTCGGGTCATTGTCCTGCTGGGAGGTGAACCTCCATCCCAGTCTCAAATCATAGGCAGAGTGAAACAGGTTTTGCTCAAGAATATTCCTGTATTTAGCACCATCCATCTTTCCCTCGACTCAACTCAGTTTCCCAGTCCCTGCTGCTGAAAAACATCCCCATAGCATGATGCTGCCAACACCATGTTTCACTCTGGGGATGGTGTTCTTGGGGTGATGGGATGTGTTGGGTTTGCGCCAGACATAGCGTTTTCCTTGGTGGCCGAAAAGTAAAATTTTAGTCTCATCTGACCAGAGCACCTTCCTCCATACATTTGGGGAGTCGCCCACATGCCTTTTGGCAAACTCAAATCATGTCTTCTTATTTTTATCACTAAGTAATGGCTTTTTTCTGGCCACTCTTCCATAAAGCCCAGCTCTATGGAGTGTACGGCTTATTGTGGTCACATGCACAAATACACCAGTATCTGCTGTGGAACTCTGCAGCTCCTTCAGGGTTACCTTTGGGGTCTCTGTGCTGCCTCTCTGATTAATGCCCTCCTTGCCCAATCTGTGAGTTTTGGTGGGTGGCCCTCTCTTGGCAGGTTTGTTGTGGCACCATGTTCTTTCCATTTGATGATGATGGATTTGATGGTGCGTTGGGGGATCATCAAAGATTTGAATATTTTTTTTATAACCCAACCCAGAATTGTATTTCCCAGCAACTTTGTCGCTGACTTGTTTGGAGAGCTCCTTGGTCTTCATGTTGTGATGCCTCTTGCTTAGTGGTGTTGCAGCCTCTGGGGCCTTTCAGAAAAGGTGTGTTTATACTGACAGATCATGTGACACTTAGATTTCACACAGATGAATTAATTTCACTAATTATGTGACTTCTGAAGGTAATTGGTTGCACCAGAACTTTTGAGGGGCTTCATAGCAAAGGGTGGGATTACATATGTACATGCCAATTTTCAGAATTTTATTTATAAAGATTATTTTTTATATATATTTTTCTAATTTCACTTCACCAAATTAGACTATTTTGTGTAGATCCATCACATAAAATTCAGATAAAAAAACATAAATGAATTACAGGTTGTAATGTAACAAAAAAGGTAAAAAACCAAGAGGGGTGAATACTTTTGCAAGACACTGTATATTTCTGTTTTATCCTTTAAACGCATTTACTCCTTTTCTCAATTGCACCAAAGAGCCCTGTTTTGCGTGTCATGGACTTTGTGATTTAGCTACGCCAAGCTTCTTCTTCTTAAATATGCATCTTAGTCGCACCGCTAATGCGACAAAAGTACAATACAAGAGTACCCTGACTACTGGAGCTGGCATATCACATGTATTTCTGTGTGCGACCAATCAGATTATAGCTATTATCTACTGGAAGGTGCTAGATAAATGAAGTAGAATCTGCTATGGGCAGCATCTCCACTTCTAAAAACCTTCACTTTAGTAAATATACCCTGAAGTCTCACATCTGGGCAAAAGACAGCATCCCGATATGAGAGGCCATGCCATGCCTCGTGCCACATATAGTTATGCTTAAGCTGCGACTTTATACCATTTCCTTTCGAACAACAACGAATAAATTGCACCAAGCGTCTCGCACTATATGGTGCAAAAACACTCTGTGAATGACGACCCATCTGTAATATGTAATGGCCTGAGCACTCGCACATACAGTATTATCTATAAGTCAGTAGATCCTGAATGACAACCAGTGCTACAGAGGCACTGAATCTCTTTAACAGTTGTGTTTACCGTGTTTCCCCGATAATAAGACACTGTCTTATTTTTTTTTTTGTTAACAAAAACACCATAGGGCTTATTTTCGGGGTAGGTCTTATATTAATTTTGACAGCAGTGCCCTTATGCAGGCCCCCCCCCTTGCAGAAGTGTCCCATATGCAGGCCACCCCCTTGCAGGCCCCCTTGCAGAAGTGCCCCTTATGCAGGCCTCCCCCTTGTGGAAGTGACGCTTATGCGTGCCCCCCCCTTGCAGGCCCCCTTGTGGAAGTGCCGCTTATGCAGGTCCCCCCCTGTAGCAGTGTCCCTTATTGCAGTGCACTTAACCTGACTCGCCGCCGTCCGGGATGTCGCTCTCACCTGCACGCTGACTGGATCTAACATGATCCAGCAGGCACGGCCGCACAGGATCCTCAGCGCGTGGGTGACGTCATGACGTCACCTGCGCACTGCATGACTGGGAACGCTGGTCTCTGCAGCGTTCCCAGCTCAAAATGAGTTCAGGTAGGTCTTATTTTCGGGGTAGGGCTTAATTTGGACCGGGTTTCAAAATTAAGGGTAGGTCTTATTTTCGGGGTAGGTCTTATTATCGGGGAAACACGGTAGGTCTAGACTGTCACAGCATGTTTTTCATCTGTAAAACTGCAGACGATCTATATATACTGTGTGTGTACAATATATAAGAAGTTTGTTTGTTGTCCACAGCTCTCAAGGTAAAGCTTCCGAATCTTACATAGCTTACTTTTTCGATACTAATAAGTATTAGACCCCATTGCGACAAAGCGTCAGAGCGACAAATCTTATATATAAAGTTCATTGGTCTGTTTGTCTGTCCGGTCATGCATTCGTACACTTCTGCACCTATTGGGATGAAACCAATGCGAGGTGGTCCAGTTGACTCCCGGAAAAATGGTTAGTGGTCCCGGTCAGAATCTCCGGTTGGTGTACGCTGTGCACAACTTTGACCCGGGGAGCCTGTTCTGAGCCTTCCACTGGATGGATTTGAATGAAAACTTTACAGAGTGGTAACATTGTATCCCAACAGACATACTGGGGGGTTAGGGTCCTGGTCGGACCTCCCTTTGGTGTATGCTGGGCAGAACTTTCACCCAGGGAGCCTGTTTTGAGCCTTCCACTGGATGGATTTGGATGAAAACTTCAGAGGGGTGGCAATTGGTCTGGGATGCTTAATGGAGTGGTTGGGGTCCCGCTCGGACCTCGCAGCGGAGTTAGCCGGGCAGATCTTTCACCCAGAGAGCCTGTTCTGGGCCCTCCACTGGATGGATTTGGACAATATCACATAAAACGTAATAACTTGAAGATTTAAACCCGGGCAACGCCATGTACTTAAGCAAGTAACTAATAATACTGGCAAATTCTTATTATCCATTAGATGTATAATTTTAGACTAAATGGATCTTTATTTTAAATTATGCATTCAACTCAATTTTAAGTTCTGATGTCTTAAACATACATAGTTAAAATGACTAGTCTGGGGTCATAAGATAATACTGTTTCTAGCTGTACCCTCAGTGGAATTCAGAATATAATTTGTATGTGTTAAACTTGATATATTTGAAACATCTGTATTACTGCCATCTTTATTACTTGAGCAGTTTAAACTTTTCTATCAGTTGCAAATTAGAAAACAAGATCTGTAGCCAAGGAAAGTAAGTGCTCCCTGACCAACCATTTAAAATAGCTGAACTGGTTAAGGTTTAGGTGAGCCAGATGTGAACCCCTGAGTCCCAAAGTAAGAAATATCCACAAATAATTTATTCTGCTGTGCATCAATGGTACTCCTCCATAATTCATGTACACACATGTATATATAACATAGGTGGTGTATGGGTAATCATGTGGATAACCACAAACCTACCACTCAGCCTACACCTTCTAGGGAACATAAATTAGCACTGAATATCATCCCCCTAACTGCTACTGTTTTCTGAGGGATTCTTTTAGAATTCATTCAAAACCTTAAAAATATATAAATAAAATGTGGACAGAATATAATAAATATCAGTACTAGATGTCCCAAATCAAATGTCCAACTTCCCAAAATACTTGCTTTACAATGTTCCTATAACATCTGTGCCTGTTTGGTGGTCCTTGCATATTTTGGATATGATAATGTTCTATAAATTCCTAAAGGCTGTATTTCCAAAATCATTTAGTTAAAATAACACTTTTTGAACAAAAAAAAAAAAAGTACAACCTTAAATTGTAGAGAGTAAAAGTAGTGCTTTGTGCAATTCTGCATTAGTAACAATTGGCTGATTTTTATTAATATACATAAAAAGACGATTTGTAACAAGTGTGATACTGCTGAAGACCAACAAAGGGAGCCACACAGTCCAGAAATTAGCAAGGCAGGAAATTATACAATAGTTACATTAGTACAGAGGGCTCTAATTGCTTCACAGTTGAGCCATATAACTGCAAAGGAGTAACTTCCTGTCTTGTAAGGAACTGCCTTCTATCTGTGACGCGCACACACATGCACAAACCCAGTGACTGATAAATATATACACAAATCTAAATGCACAGACACACAGTGACGCTCGCACAATGCACACTTGTGCACTCCTGTTTACTTCATTCTTTCATCACATCTGCTTCCCTTCCACTACCCAAATCAAGAATGAAAATCTGTAAGCTGCACCCTAATTAGTACAGCACCAAATCCTATCCCTTTACATGTCCTGCTTTTAGACTCTCTTGTGGCTGGTAATGGGATTAGTCTAAGCCTCTGCCTGTTTTTCTATGTCCTCAGCCCTCTCTGCAGGTAAACTTACTAAGGGGCCCATTTATCAAAGTTAATTTGAGGTAATTCCCCGCAGCCGCCTCCCCCATAGGTTTCTATGGGGGATGCGATGCTGACAGATCGCATTCCCGATATTGGCCCTGGCAGCTAACGCCATCTGAAGATAGCGTTAGCCGCTGTAGCCTATGGGGACTTACTGCAAGTCAGCCGGCGGAGGCATCTCCCAGATCCCTCCGCCGGCAATGGGCACCGCTCATGTGCAGTCCACGGGTCTGCGCATGCACTCCGGCCACATCGCAGGGACGGGCTCGGAGCCCGTCTCCCTGCATGTGCCGGATAGTACATTCAGCCGGTATGATCGCATTTTGCAATGCGATAATGGGCGGTACTGCATGCCCTGATCGCATTGCAAAATGTGATCATTAATAAATGGGCCCCTAACACCATAATGCCTGACATATTAGAATATGTTCCAGATCGGCTTCAGCTGGCCTAGTAATATAAAGTTTGATGTTAGGATTGGAAACGTTATAACTTAATTTTGGGTACATGACACAAATAGCAATATGTCTACGCACATTAGCAGGTGTGGCTAACTAAATTCAGCATTTTATGCCAGTTTTTTTACCACACATAATGACAATCATGAGCTCTCTCATATTTACTATGCTGTGCACCCCTACATGCCATACCACACATGTTTCCTTTCACAGTGTATCAGCCATATGATCATACATATTGTGCTACAACCTACTTTCTACTTCAGGGTCCATAGGGGGTCCACAGGGTTGACCTTGGGGTATAGCTGGATCTGGATCCATGGGCACCACGCAGTTAAAGCTTTGCTGCTCCCAGGATGCACTTGGGTCCGTCCTCCTCTATACCCCGCCCCCGGCCACAGGCACCTCAGTTTTAGTTGGTGCCCGGCCGGAGTCGGGTCACCCTGCGCAGTGGGGCTGCATAAGCAGCCCCTAAGCTTTATTCTTTATTTAAAAAAAAAAAAAAAAGATTTTATTATGTTATTTTTACTGTCTTCAGAGCGGCAGCATCAGACTGTCCATCTGGACGTCTACGCTGCCGCTCCAACAGCCCCGCTGGCGCTACGACGCCGGTACTGATCCGGGGATCGCAGCGGGACCCCGGAGTCAGTACTAGCTTGGCTCCGGGACCACCCAAGGACTGCTGCCGGACTGAAGGGGCCAGGTAAGCCGCGTGCAGCACCGTCAGCGCTGCACACGGGGAAAATGCAGTCTTCATGCCGCCGGTCTCTGGGGACAGACCGGCGGCGCTAGTAGCGGCGGCGGGCTCCCCCTCTTCAGGAATACCCCGCGTGTCCGCTGGCCCCCGGGGTGTAAGTACCGGCAGGGAACCAGCTTCCCCGGGGGTTTAGTACTAGCAGGGGAGGCAGCCTTCCCTGCTTCAGCGCTCCTCCCCTCAGCCCAGCGCGCCTTCTCTCATGTGTGCTGGCGTCGCTGGGCTGTTATCTCCTGGCCACTCCTCCTCAGAACTCTCCGGCGGCCATCTTCCTCAGGCAGCATCGCAGAGCTCCCAGGCAGGCTTCCAGTGGACCAGTCCCCCTGCAAAGGACAGTGTTGGCAGCGCTATAGCCCTCCCAGACACTGAATCTGGGAGGTTGATTGTAGCGGAAGGTGCAGTGAGTATAACTTCTCTGCATGGTATGTGACTTTTTGCTAGTGCTGCTGTCTGTGCTTATTTTCTACTTACTGTCAGCTTTTTACCTATCCCTTTCCTTCTCCTATGGCCCGCAGGTGCCTGGGGGAGGGGTGTTCTTTCTGTGTACCTCACTTATATAAATCTACGTATTTGTGAGGTCCGTCACATACTGCGGTGTGCTCCTCAGTACCATATCATGGGCTGTTTGGGTTGCATACTTGGGAGTGCGTGGGTGTTATACTCCTTACCTTGTTTCGGTGAGACACTTTTTTTGCAAAAAAGTTTGTGTCATGTCTGATGAGGGGAATGAGCGCTCCGAGGCTCCTGTGTTGTTGTCCTGCCGACGCTGTTCGGCAGGGGTTGACGTGGTTGATTTGTCTCAGGACGGTCTGTGCGGGCGGTGCCAGTTGGTACCTGGACCCTCTAAACCCCCAGTGGCGCAGGATCCTCCATGGGCAATGTTTACGCAAGTGCTGGCGTCAATCGCGGACCAACTTGCGGTCCCGACTGCGGCCCCTTCTAGGGCGTTGCCCCAGCCTACCATGCCCCGTTCCCCGGGTGTGACTCGTCTGGTGCAGTCTCCTCCCGGGTCTCAGACTGTGGGTCCTTATGCGGGTTTGCCGGTATACGTGCAATCCCCCACGGTGCCGCAGCAGTCGATGGTACCTTTTCAGGGGTATCCTCAGGCAGTACCCCCGCCTTGGGTGGACGTCCTCTCCAGCTCTGTTCAGAGTCTGGCGGCTTCGTCATCGGCTTTTCAACATATGTTGCACAGTGATTTGCCCCCACGGGCGTCCAAGCGTTCCGTTCCGGCTTCACTGGCGGCTCAGTTCACGGACACGGACGTGTCTTCGGATGACGGGGAGATCCATGAAGACTCTGACTCGGATGCCGGGGCCCAGGAGATGGAGGCTAAGTCTTCCATTAATGTGCCGGCATTGGTTAGGGCGGTGCGGGCCATCCTTCACATTGAGGAGGATGTGCCCGCCCCCAGGTCAAAATACCCAAATTTTAAAAAGGCCAAGGTAGCTTCGACGGTTTTTCCCCTGTCCGATCAATTGAGCCAGAGTGGGAGGCCGACTTCTTCTATTTGCCCAGTGCTGGCACAATACCACCACGGATGCCTGGGTTCGAGAAGTGGTACGCCCTGTCTTTTCGGCACAGACCGCCCCACCAGTTTTTCTGCACGAGTCCTTCTCAGGATACGACCAAGTCTTTACAGATTCAGGAAGCTATAGAGTCCTTGCTGACAGCAGGGGTCATTGTTCCCGTTCCTCAATTACAACGAGGGACGGGGTTCTATTCTTCTCTGTTTCTGGTGCGGAAACCCAATGGTTCTCATCGCCCTATCCTCAACTTGAAGTCTCTGAACAAATTCCTCAGAGTTCCCAAGTTCAGGATGGAAACGTTACGTTCCATCATTCTGGCGATGGAACCGGGGGATTACATGGTGTCCCTGGATATCCAGGACGCCTACCTCCATGTTCCGATAGCACCTTCGCACCAGCGGTATCTGAGGTTCGCTATCCTTCAACACCATTACCAGTTCCGGGCGCTTCCCTTTGGTCTCTCCACGGCACCGAGGGTGTTCACGAAGATTATGGCGGTCATGGCCGCACATCTTCGGAACCAGAATGTACGGCTACTACCGTATCTGGATGACCTCCTGTTGCTGGCGAGTTCCCCGGAGGTACTGTTTCATCATCTCCACTTGACGGTCGCTTGCCTGCAAGCGCACGGGTGGCTGATAAATTGGAAAAAGTCCTCCCTGATTCCATCTCAGTGGATGGTTCATTTGGGAGCCTTGCTGGATTCTCGTCAGCAAAGGATCTTCCTGACCCCGGAGAAGGTCTCCTCCCTGCAGCTGAGGATACACAGTTGCCTGAGCAGTTGCCGCCTGTCGGTCCATTCGGCTATGAGGGTTTTGGGCTCCATGGTGTCAACATTCGACATGGTGGAATTTGCCCAGTTCCATTCCCGGCCTCTGCAGGGGCTGCTCCTATCGGAATGGAACAGGTTACCTCACCGGATCCGCTCTCAGTTGCTGGTGTTGTCCCCGGAGGTTCGGCAGTCTTTGGCTTGGTGGCTTCAGACAGCTCATCTGGTCGAGGGGCGCCCCTTTTGGATCCCAGACTGGGTCCTGCTCACGACGGATGCCAGTCTTCGGGGTTGGGGGGCAGTGACCGGCTCGTTGTCACTTCAGGGTCGTTGGTCTGCAGAAGAAGCTCTTCTTCCCATCAACATTCTGGAACTGCGGGCGGTTTATCGGGCCCTGCAGTTGTCCGTTCCCGCTCTTTACGGACGGGCGGTTCAGGTGCAGTCCGACAACGCCACCACGGTGGTGTATATCAACCACCAAGGAGGAACTCGAAGTCGGGCAGCAATGTCGGAGGTGTCTCGCATCCTTGCTTGGGCGGAGTGTCACATTCCAGCGATCTCGGCAGTCTTCATTCCCGGAGTCCTCAATTGGGAGGCGGACTTCCTCAGCCGTCACGACGTGCATCCCGGGGAATGGTCGCTTCACCCAGAGGTGTTTCAGCTACTCATGGACAGGTGGGGGCTGCCGGAGCTGGACTTGATGGCCTCCCGTCACAATCACAAGTTGCCCGTTTACGGGTCAAGGACAAGAGACGCAGGCGCCAGTCTGGTAGACGCGCTGTCGGTGAAATGGACGTTTCACCTGGCGTATCTGTTTCCTCTGATATCCTTACTTCCTCGGGTTCTGCGGAAATTCAAGCAGGGCGGCGGCACGCTCGTGCTGGTTGCTCCGGCGTGGCCCAGACGTCCTTGGTACTCCGATCTGAGGTGTCTCTCCATCGACGCTCCGTACCTTCTTCCTCAGCGTCGGGACCTGTTGTCTCAAGGGCCCTGCCTTTACCCGGATCTGGGTCGGCTGTCTTTGACGGCGTGGCTCTTGAGACAGCCGTCTTGAGGTCTAGGGGTTTCTCCAGTTCAGTCATTGGTACCATGCTTAGGGCACGCAAGCCTGCCTCCGCACGGATTTACCACAGGGTGTGGCGCACTTACTTTCAGTGGTGTGAATCCAGAAACTATGATCCTCAGGTGTTCCGGGTTTCAAAAATCTTGGAGTTCCTTCAATCAGGTTTGGACCTCGGCTTACGCCTGGCCTCTCTGAAGGTTCATGTGTCTGCTTTGTCCGTGTGGTTTCAGCAACGGATTGCTACACTACCGGATGTTCACACCTTTTTCCAGGGTGTTCTCAGGATACAGCCTCCCTTCGTGCCTCCTGTGGCTCCTTGGGACTTGGCGGTGGTGCTACGGGTCTTGCAGGGTCATCCTTTTGAGCCTCTTGAGGTGGTGGACCTCAAGTGGCTGACGTTCAAGACCGTTTTTCTCCTAGCAATTGCTTCTGCCAGGAGGGTGTCAGAGTTGGGGGCGCTTTCCTGTCGCCCCCCTTTTCTGATTTTTCATCAGGACAGAGCGGTGCTCCGCACTCGTCCTGAGTTTTTGCCCAAAGTGGTCTCGAAGTTCCACATTAATCAGGAACTTGTTGTGCCAGCTTTTCAGTCACCTGATCTTTCAGCTGGTGAGGCTTCCTTAGATGTAGTCCGGGCACTTAGAATCTATGTGGATCGGACTGCTTCGGTTAGGAAGTCGGATTCTTTGTTTGTCCTCTTCGGTTTTCACAAGAGGGGTTGGCCTGCCAACAAGCAAACGTTAGCCCGTTGGCTTCGTTCCGTTATTTGTGAGGCTTATGCACAGGGTTTACCTGTGCCAGCCTCTGTTAAGGCTCATTCCACTCGTTCTGTGGGTCCCTCTTGGGCTGCTAGACGTGGCGCCTCCGCTGTTCAGCTGTGTAAGGCGGCCACTTGGTCTTCAATTCAAACGTTTTTGAGGTTCTATGCGTTTGACACCTTCGCCTCTCAGGATGCATCCTTTGGGCGCCGGGTACTCCTTTCAGCACAGGAGCGTCCCCGCCCTTAGTTGAACTGCTTTGGGACATATGGTAAGAACTTACCTTTGTTATCTCTGTTTCTACGAAGTCCATAGGGTCCACGCACCTGGCTTCAAATGGGCTGTGTGGCTGGTCACCGGTTTTCTGTCTCCCATTTCTGTGAGTATGGTTTCTTGTGTGTTCCAGTCTTCCTTCTCTCTGTTTAGTCTCCTCCTCCGGCCTTAGCTGCTTACCAACTGAGGTGCCTGTGGCCGGGGGCGGGGTATAGAGGAGGACGGACCCAAGTGCATCCTGGGTGCAGCAAAGCTTTAACTGCGTGGTGCCCATGGATCCAGATCCAGCTATACCCCAAGGTCAACCCTGTGGACCCTATGGACTTCGTAGAAACAGAGATAACAAAGGTAAGTTCTTACCATATCTCTTGTTTTACCATCCATATATAATACTCTAATATATAAGCTTGTGCCAAACACATATACTGTACCAGGCTGTTCCCACACAACAGCCATATTCCCAGATTATTCTCCCAGCCCATACACACATCAACCTGTGCGCCACACCTACAAATCATGTATAACCCAGCACTTACCCTTATTATAATAGAGCTATGTCCCATTATATATATATATATATATATATATATATATATATATAAACAAATAAGACTGCGGCACTCCTAACACTGATGTAGAAAAATAATCTGTATTTGGCATATAGCTGCCGACGTTTCAGAGCCTGAGCTCTTTTTTCAAGGCATTAGTGTTTCTACTGAAGGCACCCGCTTTATTATTATACCTACCTCATTCAGTAGCAACGAGTGCCAGTCTATTTGCTGCTCTCTCTCTCTCTCTCTCTCTCTATATATATATATATATATATATATATATATATATATATATATATATATATAATGCATTTATTCATATGCCCCCACAGAGTGTGCACTGAAATATTGTCCCTCATTATCACTGCAGCAAACATCCACCACTTAGCACATGGGATTTGTGTAAACCAGGAACCAGTTATGTGTCTTTTATATAGATATGACCACTGCAGTTTAGCATTATGTGAATGAGAAGTATTAATGCAGAGATATACTGTAGACTGGTAAGTCCTGAATGATTTGTAGATGACTAATTATTCTGAATGGAGGAAGCATTCTCCTCCAACTGGAACTCCTTTCTCGCTGCTGTAGCGTGGATGGTGTAATAGTCAACATTACTCTCTCTCAGCACTGAGGTTATGAGTTCAATTCCCAGTCATGGTCATCTGTGTGGATTTTGTATGTTCTGTCTGCATGACTTTCCGACGGGTGCTCCAGATTCCTCATATACTCCAAAAACGTACAGGTAGGTTAATTGGCTACTGATAAAATAAAGGAACAATCATCTGTATGTGTTTTGATGTGATAGAGAACATTGATTGTAGGCTTTACTGCGACAGCGACTGATGTGAATGAATGAAATATTCTCTGTGAAAGCACTGCTGAATATGTGTGCACTATATAAATAACTGTTAAAAATAAATTATTTCTTGTGACCTGTCCACCCATTGCATACATTTATGCCCATAGATACAGCATGAATCTCCACATTACATTGTCTCCATGCTATTTACAGACATACTGTAGCCTTAGACAGTCTACTAAACCCTCAATATAGTTTCTCACTATCTATACTTAGAATAAAGTTGTAATAGTTGTGTCTGTACATAGCATTTTATGTTTTGGAGAAATGTACTCCTTGGGATTGTGTATGAACCATGGAGACAAAAAAAAAAAATCTGGAATTTTTGTCTGTTCGTTATGGCATCACGCAAAAAACTACGGGATGAATTTGGATTGCATTTTCAATATTGTATAGCTTAGTCATCTAGAAATAAACTGTGGTATATTATCTCAATGTGACATCAGGGAGAGGAGTAAGAAAGGAAAGAACAGACGATTGAGACAAATTCCGATAAAAAGAAAATTTTCTCCATAGTTCATAAACCGTCCCTAAAAGTATATTTGTCCCAAAAAAATATATTTATGTACATCGTAATATTTGGCTTGCGGAGCCTGTGGACTGCTACCTTTTAGGGTATATAACTGGGCTCTGGACAGCAGGAAGTTGCCTGTACAACGTTGTTTCTTCTGGTGCATGCTTGCCGTTACTACATTCCAGGTTCCGTGTTCCGCTCTTGTCAGAGCTATTTCTAGTGCTCATCCACATCATGTGTACTCAGTACCATCATCTAGTACCACTGCATGATACCATCTGTTAGTGACAGTGCTGCATCTCAGACCACTGCGTATGTACTCAGTACCATCAGCTAGTACCATTGTATGATACTATTCTTCTGTGACTGTGCTGCGTCTTAATACCACAGCATGTGTACTTGGTACCTTCATCTAGTACTTCTGCATGGTACCATCTGCCTGCGACAGTGCTGCGTCTAAAGACCATTGTGTGTGTACTCAGTACCATCTTCCAGTGACAGTGCCGCACCTAAGCCACAACTAGTGTACTTAGTACCCTTATCAAATACTGCCTCGTGATACTACTTCCATTTGCCAGCATTATCTCAGGATCTGCATTTAGCGCACTCTTCTTGCAGCTTAATTCTATCAGTGCTACTCCTCTGTCTCCTCTGTGATTGTGTTTCTCTATTCCTGCCTGCCGCGTGCAGCATAAACCTAAATCCCAATCGGAGGAGTCACTGGTGAACACCTCCCGGCAGGTTAGATGCCGCGCCTTTGGTCAGGTCTCGTCAACATCCGATACTTGTGGATGAGGAGGACATATATCCAGGTCCTTCGCCTCCGGTTCATTTTCCAACACGGGACCTTGACTTCCAGCTCCTCAGTAGGAGATTTCCTTAACACAATTGTGACACCTCCATAACAGCCAGACATAGAGCGACCATCATCAGTACAGGCACCGAAGCACTTTGTCCAGTCTAAGTGGTTTTCACTCATAAAAGTGTCAATGATCTGAAACAAGGCTTACGCCTTTATACCTACGGTGATACTTTTACAAAAGAGAAGGTCTTCCACAATATTGTCACAATCTGCAAAGAGTGTGTATCAAATCAAATGAGCATCCTTGTTGCTGTCTGTTGCCTCATCTAGTTGTAATGCAAATTCCTCCCTTTAGTTTTTTCAATTATCTGGTCATCTGATGGTGTTGTTGGATAAAGATATCTTCGAAAGCAGTTTTCCCGCTGATTCCCCAACTATAATGTTGACCATATCCACTGCGGAAAAATCAGTTTTTCTGCAATGGTGTGAGTCTTTTTACACATTTCAACTCTATATGCCACCTTGTAGGATGCAAGCAAAGCATTGCTTGGAATGGATGCTTGTTTAAAAAATATTTTTGTTCTTTTAATTCTTTTAGCTTTCTGGTGAAGTAATCATGTGGTTTCTTAGTCATGTTAGGGTGATTGGTCTCTAAATGCCGTCTTAGTTTGCTTGGAATCATGCATTATGCAGACAGTATTTTCAGGCAATACACACTGTGGAAGTTCTCCATGGTTGACATCTATAGACGTAAAACCAAGGTCTAGATAAGTATCGTATCTGCGATGTTTCCTTTTCTTCATAAGTTTGCCATGGGTCTGTGGTTCCTCATCCTTTTCTTCACTACCACGCTACTTTCCAGGGTTCAGAAATCTTTCCATTTTTTGTGCAATTGAATAATTCCGTCCTGAAGCAATCGCAATAAATTATTTTAAGTTTAAGGTAAATCCTGTGTAGCTCCTATTCGAGAAGTAAAATTGCGCTTCACAGAAGCAACACCGAACAAACAGTGGGAACAGCGCAGGGGGGACAGCCCACAATAGTGTTGCCACAGTATTCCAAGTATATTCCCTAGTGATGGCTCTCCTACGTGTGTTCCCAGGGTTCCTGTACCTATATGTGTGTGCCCAGTATGTCTGTCCCTGTATGCATGCCCAGTGTATGTGTTTCTAGTGTGTACCTGTAGTTTCTGAAAAATGTCTTGCCATAAGATATTTTACAAGTATTACAATCTGTTGTGAGTTTATTTCGGACCAATTACACATGGAAAGTTGTATTTTGACAGCGCTTATCAGCTATTGTTATGACACATTACAGTGCCCCCTGTTCATACTGTACCACATTAGTGTCTCCTTACCACTATAACATTCACTATACACACAC
Source organism: Taudactylus pleione (assembly GCA_031769625.1). NCBI lineage: Eukaryota > Metazoa > Chordata > Amphibia > Anura > Myobatrachidae > Taudactylus > Taudactylus pleione. The sequence goes on from JAUIMM010000115.1 coordinate 10,444,056, forward strand.
TTCTCACCAAAATGTAGTGTCACACATGTAAGGCTCTGCATTGTATCATACCCAATTGCTTAGCAGGCAAATCTGGGAAATTGGTATGCAAATTTATAACCTTGGTCCAGGCCCCATAGCAATGGCACCCCTTGCAACCTCTATAGTTATGCCCATGCTGTTGCCTGTTGTTCCTACCTGTCTAGGCACGTGTGCTGTTAATCCTGATTCCGTGGTGCAGCTGACATACGTCTGGGTGAACAGAACAGTACTGCATGAAGTCTCGTTAAAACAGTGGTGCCCTGTGATCTAAAATTAGGGCATACATAGTGTCATCCATAACAAAAAAGGAAAGAGAAAAACGGGGCTATTCTTGCCCATTGCCCCCTCTGTCTCCTATTTTCACCTCCGTCTCTCTCCCTTTGCCCCTCTCCATGTCTCTCATTGCAGACCCCACTGTTTCTCTCCCTTTGCAAGCCCACTCCATGTGTCTCCCTTTGCAAGCCTCCTCCATGTGTCTCCCTTTGCAAGCCCCCTCCATGTGTCTCCCTTTGCAGCCCCCTCCATGTGTCTCCCTTTGCAAGCCTCCTCCTTGTGTCTCCCTTTGCAAGCCTCCTCCTTGTGTCTCCCTTTGCAAGCCCCCTCCATGTGTCTCCCTTTGCAAGTCCCCTCCATGTGTCTCCCTTTGCAAGCCTCCTCCATGTGTCTCCCTTTGCAAGCCTCCTCCATGTGTCTCCCTTTGCAAGCCCCCTCCATGTGTCTCCCTTTGCCAGCCTCCTCCATGTTTCCCTATGCAGTTCCCTGCATGTCTTCCTTTGCAAGCCCCCTCTATATGTATCCTGTCTCCATTTGCAGCCCCTCATCAATGTCTCTCATTGCAGCCTCCGCCCTCCCATCCCTTTGCGGGAAATGTTATGAAAATATTGTCATGTTTATTAAAATAAAGGGATAGAATTGCACTGGTGAATAAATACAACTGGACCAAGCACAACTTGAATACAGTCCGTCACAATTTATTGTATACTAATAACATACCAGCAACGGAACCTCTCATTGATCCATCTAAAAACATACAATATAAATGAATCAGTATAAATCGAAATTATTTTAAAAAAAATTAAATATGTTTTATATATATATATATAATTATATATATATATATATATATATATATCTCGGTGGTATATCATGGCTGCAGCAATAGGCTAAGCATATTTTATTACTGTGTGAAGGACTGTGTGCTTATTTCAAATGATAGTTTCAGCAACCCTGTGTCCGTTAATGTCAGAGGTAGCAATGTAATAAATACAGTAGCCAACGATAAACCCTGTCCCTACACAGATAATCCACAATCAGATTGGTATATCAAAGAAGTATTTTTTTTTGATGATGAAATTGGTCCTTCTAATTCCCCAAACCTAACCACCTAGAAAATTTATTGTACCCTTTTTTGAGCGGTGCGCTCACATAAAAGTTAATGTCTGGTGATTTCATAGTAACTCCCTGTAGTACAGAAAAATAATATAATCTAGGCAACCTGGCTACAAATAATTAAGGGGCACCCATTTTAGTAATAGGGGATCCCTAAAATTCAAATGATGAGGTCCTTTAGTATGTATTGCAGGCAATATTACCCTATAGTACGAAAAATGTACTTTTGCCTTATATGGGGAGTGGGTGCTACGTGCCCTATCACCCCATAATCACCGCTGTAAATCAGTGCACACCCTTATTTGAAAGCGGGGAGTCCTCCATTCAAATTATGTTGCCCACTAGTAGTTATAGTCTGACAATCACCAGTGATCACAAAGCAAAATTAAACCCTGCTATGGAAAACAGATTTTTCTACTTCAGGGTCCATAGGATATCCACAGGATACCTTGGGGTATAGGTGATGACGTCAGGCATCGGGCACCATAGAGTTAGGTTTTCAGCCTCCCAGGATGCACTAGGGTCCCCCTCCTATACCCCGCCCCCGAGCCAAGGCATCTCAGTTTCGTGTGGTGCCCGGCCGGAGTCGGATGCACCTGCTAGAGGGGGGCTTAGAAGAGCCCCTGAAGTTTTCTTCTTTGCAGCTGTGGCTGCACATCTGGAAGTACAGCATGGACTGTCAGTACTGACGTCCATGCTGTCTTCCCTACACCCGCGCCGGTACCGATCCGGGGATGCTGGTAAGCATCTGGGGTCACAGCTAGCGGTGACCCCAGATGTTCTGGGCCATGGCCGGATTTAAGGGGGATTACAGGTAACCAGCAGGGGTCCCGTGGTGGGACCCTGCTGAACATGGCCCTAAGTTCCCAGGCAGGGGGCTCCCTGGGGACTGGCTGCAGCGTGGAGCCAGGTATTAACCTGCGCTTCCACTACACCTCTGGGACAGCGGACCGCGGCAGCGCTGCGGCGTCCCAGGGGTTAAATGCATGCCAGGGGAGCGCGCCTTCCCTGTCTCATAGCCGGCGCGCCCCCCGCTGCACACAGCCCTCTCTGCACACGCCGACTGGCCCTGTGGCAGCGCTCCTCCCCCAGGCCAGCCTCCTCTATGCTCCTTGGTGGCCATCTTCAGAACGCATGGTGAACGCTGCTGGAAGCCTATGATCGGAGGCATCGTGGTCTGGGTCCCCCCGCATACCTCTCCTCCGCTGTGGTCAGGTCTGTGTATGCAGCGCTGTGTCCTACCAGACTCTGTGTCTGTGTAGTTGAGTATCAGCGCTGATAGTACAGGAATTCGTTTTTCTGTGCATTGTATGTGACTGTGCTAGCGCTGCTGCCTGTACTTTTAATTTCTTACTGTCAGCCTTATCACTGTCCCTGTTCTTTCTGCTAAAGCCCTTGCGGTGCGGTGCGGTGCGGTGCTTGCAAGGTGGTCTCTCGTTATACTAGCAAGTATTGGTGAGAGTGGTCACATACTTACCATCATGTCTGAGAGTGACTTTCCTCTCCAGCTTCAGTGTACTACGTGTAAAGTACCTATAGCGGAGGGGGAGGGTAGCGCGGAGGGGCTATGCCGGCAGTGTTATTTATTGGCGCGGCCAATTACTGTCACAGCACTGGTGCAGCAGCCGCCCTGGGCTTGTTTCGCTAAGGCGCTTACAACCCTGGTGGGCCAGTTAACTCCGCAGCCTGCGTTCTCACAGATGGGACTGTCCCAGCAATCAATGGTGTCGTCACCCATGCAGGGTTTCCCGAGACAATTGATGGTACCCCACAGTCTCCCTATTTCCCCTCCCCAGGTCTCTCAGGAGCCTGCGTGGGTTAATTCCCTGACTAGTTCTGTCCAGCACTTGCCGGATGTGTTACAAGGGGAGTCTGTGTTACGGCCACATAAGCGGCCGGTGGCGTCTCTGTCTGCTCCTTATGAGGATGACGACGTGACGTCTGATGATGGGGAGATTCTGGATCTTTCGGACCAGGAACCTCTCCGTACTAAAGAAACAGACGCTATGTCCAAGGTGTATATTCCTGCACTTATTCGGGCAGTCCGCACAGCTTTGGTGATTGAGGACGAAGATCCTCCGGTGTCCAAATCTAAATATGCCTTTTTTAAGGATAGTAAGGGTGACGCCACAGTGTTTCCTCTTTCGGGTCAATTGGTGGACCATTTAGAGGAGGCGTGGAAACAGCCTGGCAAACGGTACCAGCCGCAGAAGCGTTTGGCGGTGGCTTATCCGTTTGCAGATAATTATTTTTCTAAGTGGGAATCCCCTCCACAGGTGGATTCTCATGTGACACGCCTAGTACGTAGTGCCACATTGCCCATGCCATCCATGTCTTCCCTAAAGGATGCTACGGACCGCAAGGTGGAGATCTGCCTAAAGTCCGTTTATTCCCTTGCGGGGGGGCAGCTAGGCCAGCTATGGCCATTTGTTGGGTTGCCAGAGCTATGGAGCGCTGGGCTGATACGTTGGAGGCGTCCTTCGATTCCGACTGTTCGGCTGAACAGACGGAGTTGATCGGCAATCTCCGGGATTCGGCCACTTAAATCAACGAAGCGACCTTGGATATTAGTACCCTGGCGTCTCGGATTTCTTCGGCAGCTGTAGCTGCTGGTCGCACCTTATGGTTGCGATCTTGGAAGGCAGACGCTGATTCCAAATAGGGCTTGGAAGCGTTGCCTTTTAATGGAGAAGTCCTATTTGGTCCGGACCTGGACAAAATTGTAGCCACACTGGCGGCAACCAAATCGGCTTTTCTCCCGTCTGCTGCAGTTCCTTCCGGTTCAGGTACGTCGTCCTTTCGGCCTCATAGGGCCCAGGGTAGGCCTAAAGCACAGTCCTTCCCCGACAGGCTGGCCCCAAAAAAATCGGCCAAGCCCCGGAAGCAGGCCTGGAGTACCAGACGTCCGGCCCCTAAGCCAGATGACAAACCTGCGGCCTGACGGTCCGGGCCTCCCTTTGGGGGATCCCAAAGTGGGAGGCCGCCTGCTGCAGTTCACCCGGTGTTGGTCGGTCACCACGACAGACACTTGGGTTCTCGAGGTGGTCTCCCATGGGTATGCCTTCTCCTTCCGGCACAGACCCCCGTCTCGATTCTTCACCACGGGTCTGCCATCAGACCGGAACAAAGCCACGGAACTGCGGAAGGTCTTGGAAGTGCCTGTTCCATTCTCCCAGAAGGGCCAGGGTTTCTATTCCAATCTCTTTTTGGTGCAGAAACCCAATGGGTCATTTAGTCCGATACTCAGCCACAAAGCTCTCAACAAGTCTTTGCGGGTAATCGTGCTGGCTTGTAACTCACCTGGTCTTTCAGTGGGTGAGGCCACTTTGGATGTTGTGCGGGCCTTAAGGACTTATGTTCACCGCACTTCTTCATTTTGAACCACTGGGCTCAGTGGATCTTAAATGGCTAACAGCTAAGACTGTTTTCCTTCTGGCCAGACGTGTTTCTGATTTAGGGGCTCTCTCTTGTAGACCCCCTTTCTTGATTTTTCATGGGAACAGGGCAGTGCTGCGCACTCGTCCTGAATTTCTTCCCAAAGTTGTTTCCCAGTTTAATGTTAACGAGGAAATAGTTGTACCGGCTTTTAACTCACCTGGCCTTTCAGTGGGTGAGGCCACTTTGGATGTTGTGCGGGCCTTAAGGACTTATGTTGACCGCACTTCTTCGTTTAGGAAGTCAGACGCCTTGTTTGTCCTCTGTGGCTTCCGTAAAAAGGGTTGGCCTGCTTCAAAGCAAACTTTGGCAGCTTGGATCCGTATGGCGATTTCAGAAGCTTATCTTCATGAAAACCTGCCGGTTCCTCCTTCTGTAAAGGCTCATTCCACTAGGTCTGTGGGTCCTTCGTAGGCAGCTCGACGTGGTGCCTCTGCAGTCCAGATCTGCAAGGCGGCCACGTGGTCCTCTGTCCATACCTTTGTGAGGTATTACGCGTTTGACACCTTTGCCTCTCAGGATGCTTCCTTCGGGCGGCGGATTCTCCTTTCAGCACAGGAGCGTCCCCACCCTTAAAGGATACTGCTTTGGGACATCCCTAAGGTATCCTGTGGATACCCTATGGACCCTGAAGTAGAAAATATGAGATATGGTAAGAACTTACCTTTGTTATCTCTATTTCTACGAAGTCCATAGGGTTCCACAGGACTCCCGCCCTGTCGCACCTGTGCTGCAGATGGGCTTTGCTCTGGTCACCGGTTTTTCCGTCTCCCTCTGGTGAGAATGTGATTCTTGTGTGTGTCCAGATCTTTTTTCTCTCTCTTCCTTCTCCTCCTCCGGCCTCTGGCTTGGTACGTAACTGAGATGCCTTGGCTCGGGGGACCCTAGTGCATCCTGGGAAGCTGAAAACGTAACTCTATGGTGCCCGATGCCTGACGTCATCACCTATACCCCAAGGTATCCTGTGGAACCCTATGGACTTCGTAGAAATAGAGATAACAAAGGTAAGTTCTTACCATATCTCTTTTTTTTTTTTTTTGTATATGGGTGGGATAGCACTACGTCCCATAAATACATCTGTAAATGTGAGCTCCCGGAGCTATTAAATTCAGGGTGCTGTTAAGTCGGAGAATGACGGTTTTCGCGACTGGGTGTTTAGTCGCGAGAGCCGGCATTTTCCGAGTAAAGTGCTGGCGGGAAGCACCCGCGCGGGCAGCACTTTTGTATGATTTCTCCTCGTATCCCAGGAGGGTGTGAGAAGAAATCCTTTAGCCCGACCAAATATCTTGTTGAATTGAATAGCTTCGGGAGCTCCCTCCCGGGGATATTCAGCATCGCATTGAATTGAATCGCCCCCATAGATCCTTCTTTTTACTATTTTGGAGAGGGGTATTATTGGCGAAGCAAGAACCACAAAGTATATCTTTAGTGCTTCACAATTGAATCACTTTTTTTTCGGTTCTCTCTTGAAATTTCAATACAAAATAAAAGCAAACTTTTTTTTTTTTTGACCATTTGGGATAAAAAAAATGTTTTTGATGTGTTAGAATGAGTAATGAGGACTAATAGTATTTAATGAAAATACGAAGTCTTCTGGGGAGAAAAACAGGTATAATTTGTGTGGGTACCATATAAAAAAACAGTGATATTGGTGTTGAAATGTGACGAGTGCAAATGTTAAAAAATTACCCCAGCACAAAGGTGAGAACTCTCAGCAGGAAAGGGGTTAAAGAGCAGAATAATAATTATGTATCATACATGTTGTGCTATGCTTTACAGAGCATAATTCAGTCATTCATATTATTCCTTGCCCCAGTGGAGCTTACATTCTAACGGCCATATCCCATGGACACACATACAGTACATACTAAGGATGATTTATTTTCTACCAAAAATCTATTAAGCTACAAATGTTTTAGAAGTGTGAATGAAAACCAGAGCAAACCCACACAAAACATGCAAAATCCACACAGATTGGGTCTTGGTCAGGAATAAAACTCATGATGTCAGAACTGGAGGCAGTGATGCTAACCACCACCCCACTGCCCTGTACTACTGCCTTGTACAAAATGTATTTTCAGCAAAAAAAATTATTATTTTTTTTTTAATATATATATATGGTACTGTCTCTCCTATTGCAAATGCTTAGCTTCTGGTGGTTACACTTGTGAGTGGAAACATAGGGCCTGATTCAGAGTTGTATGTAAACTCGATGGATCGTGTACAACTCCGATGGTTGCCGATCTCTACTGCGCATGTGCCGATCAATATCTGCGATGAGCGTTGCAGTGCCCCCTAAGCCTGTGGCAGTTACGTACAACTTTGAATCAGGCCCATAGTGTATGTCTATTATGTAGACATGAAGACTGACGCACAGAACCAGGAAGTTCAAAAGTGTATCTATTTTCCCTAAAAAAGGTACAGAAGCATTTATATATCTTTTGTTTTTTACAGAGTAGTGCAGTGAAAGTTGGAAATGAGAAGCTTCCATCTCAGTGGGGTTCATTCATGAAGGAGCAAGAACAGAGCCGCCTGGCAGTTGATGAAGAGCACAGTAAAGCGGTACTGCGCCTAAAGGAACAGTATGGACAGATGAACAGAGAGCTATCCAAAACAGCCTCTTTTTAAGAACTTTCCTATGCACATCATAGAGTCTGCCTTCTGATCTCTATTTACCAGCTTACCATTCAGTTAAATGTTATGTTACAGAATGGTAGTAAGCTTCCATGATCCCATTTGTCAGGCTTCTGAGGCTGATCTGGAGATGGAAAGTGAACAAAGTACTAGTTGGGAGCCAATGACCTGCGTGCTTTGTGGCCAGAGCAGTGTTCAGAGACATAATCATCAAAAAACTACATCATCTCTACCAAATTCTGTTTGTTAGAGATTATATCATATTTTATTGATTGTGTACTTTGTTTATGCTTTGCCTGGATCGGTATTGTAACCAGTAATGTTTGGAATGAATTGTATATGTACAAACCTCACTGTACACTCAATAGCAATATATATCTTCCATTGTACCTTTTTAAACGGTTCAGCAATAAAATAATGAGGTACAGCAAATAAATGTAAAAACAGAATGATCAATTTGATCAGTCTGAAGAAAAATGTTTTTGTACATTATAGTTTGGCTTGTACTGTTAACAATTCAGTGGTTGTCACTATTTTATATAACCTTTCTATCTCTCTTTTCAAAGAGCCAACTTAGGGTTCTACTCAAGGCACTTCTAGACACTGCTGCACAAAGAGCTAGATCACCTATAATAACTTAAATGTGAATTTCTCCACAATTAGAATTCAACAAATTGTTTGCCACTTGTGAACTGGCTTGTGATATTTTGCTGTCAAATCTTCCTTTATGATGTTTCTTTACACTTTTACCTTATGTAATGATAAACACAAATGATAAAGCATATTGTAAAATAAAAAATGCCTTATTGATGATATATTCTCACATCTTGTTTATATACTGTACAGTTCCCAAAGTGTTGCTGAATTTTGATACCAGCCACAAATTTGAATTAGTTCTATAAAAACTGACAAAGAATTATTGTGATTTATTATGATCAGCATTTATCATTGAGGTGTGGCATAAGGAGGTACTGTAAAGGTCGAACAACTTTTAGCCTTCACATTCATTAAAATAAATTGTAATAAAGATAAATGAAAGTCAGGATAGAGTGGCACAAATTTTTACATTTTACCATGAATACTATATAGGGCTTCCAAATGATTGGGTATCACATGACATGATTGGTACACCATGTCCATTCTATAATTAATAAGCTTTGTTGTCAGAAAATATTGTGACTTTGGGAGTGATTCAATTCACTGCGATGTTGATTAGCCCAGGGAAGGAGTTCCCGGAGCTATTCAATTGACCACGCTGTTAAATCAGACTACAGGATCTCTGCTCGCATGCTTCTGACGTGCAAGCAGAAAATCTGACTTGAGTGCCGGTCATGATGCTGTTTTCCGGATTAACGTGGCGCTAACAGCTTTACAGACAGCAATTTTGTCTGGGAATACTGGCTACCAACACTAAACATCCAGCTTAAGGCACTGTAACTGGCATTCTCCGACTTAGGGACATATTCAGTTAGCGGCAAAGCTGCAGTTTTTTTCACCATTGCGAAAACAGCCGTTTTTCACCAAAATCCAGGCGAAAACACAATTGGCGGAAAAAACGAGAGAGGTTTTCTCCATCTCGGACCAGGCGAAAAAAACAAAAAGGAAAATGTGGAGATTTCTTTCAGAATCCTTTGGACACCCCCCACCCCCCCTAATGTTAAATGACCCAAAAAATGATTTGTTTATTGCGCACTTTGGTGAAAAAAGTTGAAAATGATACAAAGCAATTTTTTTTCCAGGAAATGACTGTTCCACGTAAATTGGGGGTACATTTAAAATGGGTGCAAGTATATTTTGGTGTCGTAAAAACGCAATTTTAAAAACTGTGAAAAACCGCCTGCTGCTACCACGTGAGATGTTTAAAACACTTCACCCATCCATACCGCCCCCTGAAAAATCAGACCCAATACATTAAAACCATATTCAACGGTTTTATTTTTTTTTAACCAAAGTGCGCAACTTACAAAATTGTTTTGGCGGTCATTTATCATTAGGGATGGGGGGGGGTGGTGTCCAAAGGGTTCTGAAAGAAATCCCCACATTTTTCAACAAAAATAGGGATTTTGCATTTTTTTTCCGCCTGGTCTGGGATGGAGAAAACTTTTCTCCAGTTTTTTTTCGTCAATTGCATTTTCGTCTGTGTTCTGGCGAAAATATCGCCGTTTTTTTTTTTTTTTTTTTTAAACTGCAGTTTTAGCCGCTAATTGAATACAGCCCTTAAGTGGTTCTAGTCTGGCTTAACATCGCGGTCAATTGAATAGCTCCAGGAATTCCTTCCCGTGGCTATTCAGCATCGCACTTATCTGAAACGCCCAAAAAGTGGCTTTTATATTTTGATGCTTTACCTCTTGTACTAGAAGAATGAGTAGCGCAATCATGGGTTCTGTTCTTAATATTAATGAAGCCATAATCATTTTATACTTGATCGCTATCTGTGCTGCAGTATGTATTCAACTGCCCAAATGCACCAGTACTGAACTTGCCCCACCTACTATTCACAATAGCTTAATATATAAATATTTTCCAACATAACATATTTCCAAGTAATGGCTTGCTCATTCTTCATTTATATTCAAATGCTTGACGGGAGGATTTACTATAAAGGCTTGTTATAAGTGAATATTCCTACCCTTCTTTCACAACTCGCCCTAACCCGCCTGTTCCATAAAAAATCATGCACAGGCTTTATGCAACCGTACAAGCATTAAAATGATAGCCTCAGGCAGGCATGTGTGCAAAAACTTAGTAGAACTGGTAAAATTAAATTAGTCTTAAGCGTAGATGAAGGGAAGTGGTGACCAGAGGGAATATGAAGTGAAATTTAAAATGGCCTTACCTTTTGCTATTGCCGTATCAGACCAATTCACTTTTCAATACAAATGCTGTATAATTAGGGGCAGATTCAATTAGCGGCAAGGTTCAGTCTGAGCCTCACAAGCTACTGTAACTCAGGTTATCTGGACAGTTTAACCTTTTTTGTTTTTGCTCACACTTCATAGAGGTTTAACTGCAATGAGCCCAACATCGAATCCTCGTGATTTAATTGAATGTCACTTAATCTTATGCTGGGTACACACTATGCAATATATTGTTCGTACAGCCGACGAATGACATCGCAAAGTGCATCTGCGGGTGTGTACACCCGATATGTCTATGAAGTCGTTCACAGACCTATCAGGTCGGCCCTGAGGCACAGCCAATGCTAATATATCTTGCAGAGAAATCCGTACATCTGCCTGTGTGTATGGGCAACTTGTACACTGGCCGCAGGAACAGCCAACACTGACATCACAACTGGACAGGCAAATTTAAATGCCAGCCCAGTTGTGATGTGTTGGCCAGACAAATCGAGCGGCCGATGACAAGTATGTATAGTTTAACAAATCAGCCGCTGGCTCGGCTAAAGGGGGGCATCCGCTGCACGATTTTAGCAGGCGATTGAACAATAACGTCGTTATCGTTCAATCATTTAAAAATCATTTATAAATCGTGCAGTGTTTGGTCGTTAACGATCAACGATGCGCGCTCCCGCTGGTCTTTTGATCATCTCGTCAGTCGACTGAACATGCAGGTCAATTTCACTTGATCTATTAAAGATAGTTTACAAATCGTTCAGACTGAAAGATAAAATTTCAAGGGAAAATCGTTTAGAGATTGGACAGGGAGTAGATCGTCTAGTGGATGTGCCCCTTTAGTGTGTCGAACAGTCTTTAATACCTCTCCATTTAAACTGGTGTTATTTTGTCTACATGATTGTTACTCTGCTTCCTTTTTGTACACATCTGTGCATTGCTTCTACCACCAGAGCTATATTTCAGCTCTATACCTTCAATGTCAGACTTCACTGTATTTTAATCTATTGAAATCTTTTTTTAAGCAATCTGTTTGAAATAAACAAATTAGGTGCAATAATGAAGGATGTTTTTAAGAGTCTTGCTTTTAAAAAGACATTTTCGTCGTCCTGCTTCTACAGGTAGGAAAATATATAACTATTTTATATTATTTCAGTGTTGTCAATTGAATAAGTGCAACAATAGTAGCCTGTGTCAATTTATGGCTTCATGTCAAAGCTCCCTTCCTGGCAATATGGTGAAAATATGATTACAGTGAGTGCAGGAGATGGAATAAATATTTGAGATTTCTTACAATAACACTGAACTGCAGCCAAACTTCCCTATCCGCTACTGTCGGTCTGATGTATCATCAATCATTGCTGCGTTACTGGCCTGAAAAAGGTCTTCGCCATCGCTAAAACGTGTTGGAATGTTGGTCACTTCATCTGAGTTTTTGTACCTGATGGGTGGAAAAGAAAGTGGCTATGACTATAACAGACCTTCCCCAAAGATGTGTTACTTGTTGGAAGCTGTACAATGGGCCTTTCATAGGATGACGTAATTCCATGTCTTCTACCTTAGGGACATTAAAGAGAGATTGTGCTGCTTCTTTCTGCACTACGACCTTATTTTATTTTCACAAGACAAATGCAATCATGCAGAAGAGTGGAAACGTATGTGTATGATATCCAAGATTTTAGCCTGCTTAGGTTGTTATGTCTTTAAGCAGAACCGACCATTTTAAGGATAGTTACGTCAATGGATGTGCTGCTACAGCTACACATTTAACATAATTGTAATTTGGTTTATTAGAATTTGGTTTAGCTTCCAGAGTTTAACAGGCTTGGGAGAAATGTATGAAGGATATAGGACCTGAAGTGCTGGTTTACTGTTGCAGGACCACTAAATCTAAATTACAGGTTGCTATAAACAACATCTACATTACCATACATGAAATCTGCGCCGTGTAAATATATTGCTGAATGGAAGGAAGAGAGACTTGGAATGAAACCAGAGACAAGCTTAGGAATGGTCATGGAGTGACATAATGAACAAATGTAAAGGGGGTGTATTGTCACACTCACATTATACAACAAGAGCCAACTTTTCTCCATTCTAGGTGAAGTGTACATTTTTGTTTAAACATGTTTGCATTTAATAGTGTGCGTGTAATAGTGTAGTGTCAGGTTGGTATGTATGATACCTATTCTTGTGTACAGCGTATAATTGCTGCAGGGGCTGGCATCTGAACATCCCATTATACTGTAGTAAGCAGATATGCATAGCTTCAACCCCCCAAAAAATATTTTGCTCTGGGAATAGTGAGTTATGCTCCTGTTGTACATTCTATGTAAAATGAAATAGAAATGTACTTAAAGTGTAAACTCCTTCTACCACTCTATAAATCAAATTGGAATAGTCTTTCCTGCCGTAGTGGAAATTGAAAGGACAGTGATAAATCCAAATAGATATATAGTCAATTGCATAAATATTGGGACATTGACAGAATTTTCATAGTTTGGCCTCTATTCACCACCACAATGGCTTTGAAATGAAACAAGCAAGATGTGCTTTAACTGCAGACTTTCAGATTTAATTTGAGGGTAATTACATCCAAATCAGGTGAACTGTGTAGGAATTACAACGGTTTCTATATGTTCCTCCCACTTTTTAAGGGGCCAAAAGTAATGGGACTATCAACTCAAAAGCTATTTCATGGACAGGTGTGGACTCTTCCCTCGTTATTTCATTATCAATTAAGCAGTGAAAAGGTCTGGAGTTGATTCTAGGTGTGACATTTGCATTTGGAATCAGTTGCTGTCGACTCTCAATATGAGATCCAAAGAGCTGTGACTGTCAGTGAAGCAAGCCATCATTAGGCTGAAAAATCAAAACAAACCCATCAGAGAGATAGCAAAAACATTAGGTGTGACCAAATCAACTGTTTGGAACATTCTTAAAAAGAAAGAGCGCACCGGAGAGCTCAGCAACACCAAAAGACCCGGAAGACCACGGAAAACAACTGTGGTGGATGACAGAAGAATTATTTCCCTGGTGAAGAAAAACCCCTTCACAACAGTTGGCCAAATCAAGAACACTCTCCAGGAGGTAGGTGTATATGTGTCAAAGTCAACAATCAAGAGAAGACTTCACAAGAGTGAATATAGAGGGTTCACCACAAGATGTAAACCATTAGTGAGCCACAAAAATAGGAAGACCAGATTAGAGTTTGCCAAACAACATCTAAAAAAGCCATTACAGTTCTGGAACAACATCCTATGGACAGATGAGACAAAGATCAACTTGTACCAGAGTGATGGGAAGAGAAGAGTATGGAGAAGGAAAGGAACTGCTCATGATCCAAAACATGCCACCTCATCAGTGAAGCATGGTGGTGGTAGTGTCACGGCGTGGGCATGTATGGCTGCCAATGGAACTGGTTCCCTTGTATTTATTGATGATGTGACTGCTGACAAAAGCAGCAGAATGAATTCTGAAGTGTTTCGGGCGATATTATATGCTCATATTCACTCAAATGCTTCAGAACTCATTGGACGGCGCTTCACAGTGCAGATGGACAATGACCCGAAGCATACTGCAAAAGCAACCAAAGAGTTTTTTAAGGCTAAAAAGTGGAATGTTATGCAATGGCCAAGTCAATCCCCTGACCTGAATCCGATTGAGCATGCATTTCACTTGATGAAGCCAAAACTGAAGGGAAAATGCCCAAAGAACAAGCAGGAACTGAAGACATTTGCAGTAGAGGCCCTGGCAGAGCATCACCAGGGATGAAACTCAGCGTCTGGTGATGTCTATGTGTTCCAGACTTCAGGCTGTAATTGCCTGCATAGGATTTGCAACAAAGTATTAAAAGTGGAAGTTAGATTTAGGATTGTTTAGTTTGTCCCATTACTTTTGGCCCCTTAAAAAGTAGGAGGCACATATAGAAACCGTTGTAATTCCTACACTGTTCACCTGATTTGGATGTAATTACCCTCAAATTAACAGAAAAAATGTATAGTCCTGGCGCTAGGGAAGTGATAACCAGATGAATATATAAATATAAAATAAACACACCAAATTATGCAATCATGTAACAAGCTGCAGCCAACCTGAAAAGAGGAATGCCACTCCTCAATAAGCACATACAAAAAAACCACACACAGATGGCGCTGCTTGATAAACAATTGAATATATTTAATAAAATATATAAAGAGTATATAATAAAAATACTCCCGGGAGTGTATCAGCAATAACAGAAATAAAACAAAGACATAGATAATTCTAATAAACAGTGATATGTACTATTGTAGTAGCAAAAACTACCAAACAGTTAATATCCAATAAATGACACCTGCTCAATGCGGCATCAAACTGGAAGCAAATAAAACGCTTCACATGATCATGAAATGAAGAGTTAATATTCAAGGCTGAGACAGTTCATCATTGCCAATAAAAATATATAAAATAGAGGCTCTCAATAGCGTGTCAGTCAGTCTCTAAATGATACTCAGGACTCCAGAGTAATTGGCTGTATAACGGCACAGTGTGGTATAGTTACCATACAGAAGCAGAGACTCAATCATGTGCTTAAGTTGAGGGTATCCTGCAGCAGTGTGCTCACAGGGACCAGTGTTGCAGACGTCTGCCTTCTACCCCCGTCGGGGCTCCCGTGCAGCGCGCTCACCTTCGGGTGATGTGGCCGCTCAGCATGCACAGCGACATACACGGGATCGGGTGGTAAACAAGCACAGAGCCAGGGGAGCTGATGGAATAAGCCGGCAACTTGAGTCAGTCGGTAACAGCCGTCAATAGTCTCTGGTAGAAGGCAGACGTCTGCAACTGAACTGTCTCAGCCTTGAATATTAACTCTTCATTTCATGATCATGTGAAGCGTTTTATTTGCTTCCAGTTGTTTGAACCCTGAAATTAAATCTGAAAGTCTGCAGTTAAAGCACATCTTGTTTGTTTCATTTCAAAGCCATTGTGGTGGTGAATAGAGGCCAAAATATGAAAATTCTGTCAATGGCCCAATATTTATGCACCTGACTGTATGTGAAGGCTGAAGGGGTTGGTGCGCAACAGCCAATCGTAAGCGGCTAGATAATGATGCTGGTGACTATCATCAGCACGCAGCTTTACACCAGACAATCCGTGCTCTAATGAGAAATGCCATCTAAGATGTGTATCTGGGGATGCGTCCATGTGTCATTAGGATGCCTTTCCAGGTGGTTACTGCGCTTATGTGTGCACACCCTCGCTGTATTTATCTTACATTTGCACCATACATCAATGTTAGTGGTGTAAATATATGCAATTCTGTATGTCCAACTCTAAATGAGGTCGTAAAAGCAAATTGTATTCCTTTGTGCTCACCTAGAAAAGTACAAAAATGTGAACCTTTTGATCATTTAGTATTACCGACATTATTATTATTATTCTTCTTCTCTATATACACTAGGACATGGCTATCTTTATGTGTGCCATTGTTGACTTTATGTGGCATTTGGAAGTCTAGTAATTCTCTGGTTTGAGCCTCGGCAATGAGAGCGATCGGAGGAGAATAGCCAGACTGGTTCAAGCTGACAGGAAGGCGACACAAGCTCTAATCATGTGTTACCAGACTGGTAAGCCGAAGAGTATGCCATACTTGAAGTGGACGGGCTACAGTAACAGATGACCCCACTGGGTTCACTTCTGCCAGCTTAGAACAGCAAAATTGAGGTTACAGAGGGCATAGGATCACTAAAACTGGCAGTTGAAGATGGGAGAAATGTTGCATGGTAGAATTAATCTCAATTTGTGCTGCATGCAGTAGGGCCAGAATTTGATGTAAACAACATGGCTCTATCCTGCCTTGTGTCAACGGTTTAGGCTGGTGGTGATGGCGTGGGGAATTTTATTGATACACATTACCATTTGATCATTGTTTAAACACCACAGCCTACCTGAGTATTGTTATTTACATGTGCATCTTTTTATAGCAGTCTGCCCAACTTGTAATGGTTATCTCCAGCATGATAATGTAGCATGTTTCAAAGCACTTTTCAATGTGTTGGTGTAATCCAATGTCTTTCGCAGTCTCCAGATTTCAATCCAATTGAGTACCTTTTGTATTTGGTGGAATTGGATATTTGCAGTGGATGTGAGGCCACAAATCTTCAGCAACTGTGTGGTCAAATTAACATGGGCCTCTGCAATTAAGCAATATATGAAAAAAGAGAGAATCTGGGCGCAAAAGTGAACAAAGCAGCTAGGTACATTACCTCAGTCTTATCACCTCAAGACTAGATTAAATCAATTTTAAGCAATGGTAAATAGGTAATAACCTGGCGCTCTGTATAAAGCAAATGATAGATATAGAAATGTACTCTCTGTACTGGTAAAGATTAATACAACTTGTATTCTTCCTGTGTCTATAAAATGATCTTATGATGGGATAACCAAATTAAATGGCTTAAAATGAGACATCCGAGGAACTGGTTATCAAGGGGTCTCAATGCCCGCTTTCTTAGTATGACTTTGTATTTATTCCTTGTTCTATCAAATATGTCATCTGCTCCCTTATTATAAGAGTAATGTTTTATGCTGTTATATTTGCGTACCTCACCTATCCCTGTTTCAAGGGTAATTATACTCATTATATATGTTTTATTAAAGTACTCACTTTTACACACTTGAGACTGCACGATCACTGTGGCCAGCATTGGTCTGGACACACGGGGGGCAGAGGCGAAGCTGGTGTTTCTATTGCAGACTCAGCTTCAATGAAGCCAGCAGAAGGGGGTGCTGCTGGCCACAGAGAGAAGCCACAGCTGCAATTTCTTTTGAAGTCATGACTGCTCTGCAGCCATTAGGAGGGGGTGCTGCTGGCTGCCCGATCACTGTTAAGTATACAACGGAGAACAGTTACAGTCACGGCTGGTCTGCAGTAGCACAGGATGGGGATGTCGCCTGGCTGCCTGATCACTGTGACCAACAATGATCGGGACACACTAGGGGTGGAGCCGCGGGTGCAGAGTGGCTGGCAGGTCCCTCTGATATGGGTGGCTGCTGGTAGATTACTCTCCTGCAGCTGCCCAGTTGAGCGTCTCTGACTGGTCGCATCAAATGTGACCAGTCAGGGAAATCCCATCCTGGCTTGGTCGTGTGATGCAACAATGCCAGACAAGTGGTTAATGTACTAAAATTGCAGGGTGCCATAGCTTTGACCTTTCACAATGCAGGAAAAACAAGTAGCCAGGCATCAACAGGACAATCCTATGCTTCTCATTGCAACAAGCCCAGAGGGAGCCAGGCCTAATAAGCTAGAAAATAAGAATGGGCATATTTGATATTCTGCTCACCCAGAATCATGTGCAGTGGCAACACATTGTAGATCAGGGTAATATCCTAAATCTCCACAGATCACCATCTGTCCTGGATGCATGTATCCCAAATTTCCCTTTTTCCCTCACCCATTGACGCTTCCTAGCGCAGTTCCTGGTTATTTAGATTTTTTGGAGGGGAATGCATACAAGTTGTTTTCAAATCTTTTTCTTTGTTATTTTATTTGTTCCATGGGCTGTGCCATGTCTCAAAAGGAGGGATGTGTGGAGTTTTGGGTTTATGTGACAAGTGTCCAATCATTCCTTTAGCAAGAAGTCCTCACATTATATTTGTCTGCTGGTTATCCTATTAACTGGCATGTACTGAAGAAGTCCTGGGACTGGTCCAAAATATGAATAGAGGTTGTAGTAATGGCGTTATGGTCAGCCAGGAATCGATTGATGAGTTTCACTGAGTGGAACATATCAAATTCCTGGATGACTGTGATGTGACCATCAACTAGTAATTTACCTTTAACCCTGACTGGAATATCCAGATTGACTTTTTATTTCAATTTTATAAACTAAATCCATACACTTGAGGCTGTAATTTCAACTGAATCAGGACTCAACCTTCTTACTGGTGACTTTTTATTGGGTTGCAATTTAGGTGGATCAGCTGTATATACCAAGTGCATATGTTTATTTTTTATGAGTCTTATGTACTGTATATATTGCTATTTTGATAATTAAATATACAGTTTGTGATATGCATTATTTAATTTTTATATATTTTTTTTGAATACCTTTTGAGCGCTGTCTTTTCTGATTGTTAGTTCATCTATATGCTTAGGCTTGGAGACTGACACCCTCCCTATACAGCTGCTTCAATCTCATTAGCAGTGCCATATTTGGATCATATTATTGCTTTTTAATATGTTAAATGCGTTGTTGTTGTTGTTGGAACTTATATACGTCTATGTTCCAAACAGCAGTACATTGTATAAGTATATTATACTATACCCAGATTGGAAACAGGAGCTATAATGTCAGTAACAACCAAAAAGGTAGGTGCACGCTGGCAGTACTGATGAATTTCTCCTTCATGAGCTTTGTTGTTTGAGATCCAGCTTTGGGAGGCCTCCTTTACATTGGATTGAAGAGTACTTCCATGTTTGTACTTTGACAACTGCCCCCAACTTCAAGGTTATGGGGGATTAGGTTTGGTTAGGGTTTGGTGTTAGGCTAAAATGTCGACATTTTAACCATGTTCACATTTATGAATGTTAATATTTTTCCTTTCGATCTAATGTCCATGGTGATATTTAGAATATCGACTTCTCATACCTCACCAGTGCCCGGTAGTGATATTTTCATGTGTGCCTTTGGCACCCGCCTTATTATCTGCAATGATCTCACACCTCGGATGGCCAATAAGTGCGCTTTAGTGGGTGTATGTATTTGTGTAGGGGCAGAAATATATAAGTAAGTTCAGTTATATATAGATGTGCTGCACCTGTCTATGTGCTTGTTCTTTGCAAATGATTCCCCATTGTGTCTAAGTACATATTCAACATTAGAAAACACAAAGAACTTGCTAAAAAAAAAAGCACTAATGTATACATATTTATTACATGGCACCTAGAGACATTAGACTAAATGCAGACAAAAATACAAAGGAAATGTGCAAATGTCACTGTAGTCACGTTCTATGCCCCTTCCTCATATTGATTTAGTATGTTTGGTTTGTACAAGGAACTTGGGAAGAAACCTTTTGTGCCTGTAATCCATATTATGAAATCATGACATTTTGCATCCTGGTTCAACAGAACTAAATCTGTATCTCAATCTGCAAAGAACAAAATAGCAACATGATTTTCTCCAGTGGGGAAGTGGCTATCAGTTCCAAATGCTATGTAATTTACTCCTTGCCAGAAATCTGTCTAGACATTTCAGCCAGTATTTTAAACCGTACTTTATTTATTTTCCTACAATACATATGCATGTTTCATTGAAATCCAATTGCTGCTGTCTCCATCCTATAACAATGACATGCTCACATCATTTCCTGAATAAGTGGATTTGGAAAGTCATAATCTGCCCAGTAAATGTGTTAGAAAACAGTTCCTGATATTCTTCTTAAATTCTGCAGACTTCCCAGGAATCCGGAAAAAAACAATCCACATGAGGTATTCTGAAAGAAGGTAAGACATTATAACTTCCCGTACTGTGCACCAGACGTCCAGCATTCATATCATTATGTACTTTGCAGGCCTATCTTGGCAGGATGCCTACTATTTTCCTCACTACCTAAATATGAAAAGGTTTTAAAGCAAATCCGCTTATACAATTGCAACCCTCAGTTCCTGGATATTTAGCCAACAAGTTAATTGAGTTGGCTAGATTCCCTACTTTGTCACTTCCTCCCCATCTTGTTTTTATACTAAACCGGTAAATGCCATGTCAAGCGATAAGTGACATCTTTGTTCTATTTTTTTAGGTATTGGAATTCTAAAAAATGTGGATTATGTCATTGGAAATAACATATTTGTTTTCTGTTAAACAAGTAATTCTAGATTCTCTTTCTGTGAAAGTTCTGGTGTTTATATAGAAGATGGGTATCTAAGGGCACCCAGGGGTATATTTACTAAAATGCAGGTTTTTAGAAGTGGAGTTGTTGCCCATAGTAACTAATCAGATTCTAGCTATTATCTTCTAGAGGATGCTAGATAAATGAATACAATCTGATTGGTTGCTATAGGCAATAGCTCCACTTCTAAAAACCTGCACTTTAGTAAATGTACCTCCCAGAGTCAATTAAATGGATTGTATAGTTGCTCCCATTGATTTAAACAGTTACCACCATCGCTATGTGATGCAATGTTAGTACTGGTGCAAAATAATTTTGTCCTACAGGTGTCACTGTTTCCATTTCTGTATATAGAGAGATGTAGCTATCAACCAAATGCTTTTATACTCAGCAAATAGAAAAATTGCAAGCTAAGTGTACTTAATACAAAACTCATACTAAGAAAATTTTTTATTACGAAGTTGCAAAATTCATGTGTTATGTGGGTGTGAAAAGGTTGGCAAAGCAAAACCACCTCGCCTGTCTAAAAGACTAAAATTTTCCAAAATTATATCTCATACTAAGATTTAGGTTCAAGAGCTGACTCTCTTAGGAAGCCTTCATTTACTACGTGACTGATATTAAGATTGAATCACAACCTAATTCTACTGTAAACCAAACTATTTCCTGCATAAATGAGGCATTATAAAAACCAACGTGATTGGTCAGAGTGATGCTCTGACAAATCAGCCTATTCAGATGCATTCCAATAGCAGTGTCTGACAGTGAACTGTTATTTGTAATGGGATCTGGTAAGAGATAGTAGCACTTCATTTGTGTTTTGGATTGTTTTGTTTTTTTTATTTGCCAAGATCTCGGGATGACTAGAAGGATGAAGCGGGGCCCTGTATGCCAGGAGTGTGTTTGCAGCCGTCGGTCACAATCCTGACCGCAGAATGCCGGTTAGGGATTTATGATAAGCGGCGAAATACCGACGCCAATCGTAATCCCGACACTGGAATCCAGGACGCAGCGTGCCCGAACGAGGTAAATCCGGGGGCGCCCGTCAGCTCGGGGGGGGGGGCCTTTAGGTTTAGGGCAGTTAGCGGGGCTATCGTTAGGTTTTGAGGGGGAGGTTAGGGTTCGGCACCCCTAGGGGGGAGGGTTAGGTACCCCAGGGAGATTTTAGGGTTAGTCCCCCCCTCGGGAGGGTTAGGTTTAGGGAGCGGTATGGGGGCATTAGGGTTAGGCACCTTCCGGGGGGAGGTTAGGTTTAGGCACCACTAAGGGAGGGCTGGGGGGGGGGGACAAGGGAGGTTAGCATACTTACTTGCCTCTGTCGGGATTTTCATCCTGTCAGGCAGCCGGTGTTGGGATTTGAACCGGCAGCCGGCATTTCAATCCCATTCCGTGAGAAATAGCTTTAATGCTATAAGTTGACATGAACTGGTTGGTACTATGGCACAGGAACCCCACCACGCCAGGAGTAAAGGCAGGGCAAAGATTTAGCTTGCAAATTTCCCCCTCTCCCAATCTATAGTAGCAAACTGAAGTCTACTTGTAAAGCTGGGTACACACCATACAACGGTGCGAGCCAGCAATGCTTTAAGAGATGTAACAATACAATGTGCCTGCCGTACACATTGCACGATCCAGCATACAACGGCATGATGTATCGTTACATGCTGTATCTAACGACACCGCATTGCTCATTGCATCATCCCCTCTGCTGTGCAGCACAGCAGATGGGATGATGCATACTTGCCTACTTTTGAAAATTACTTTGAGGGAGATTGTAGATGGCTGCAGAATGCGACGCGCCGTTGTGGGGGCGTGGTCTGCTCCACCCAAAGAGCATGTCTAACTCCACCGATGGGCGTATATATTCCTATAAGCTGACGCCCTAGCTCCCCCACTGACATTAATACATCTCTACCCTTCCATATTGACATTAATAGATTCCCCCCCAGACACACACATTCATTTATATGAATAGATTCACACACACACAGACAGTTTCACACACATCACATGAATAGATTCATACACACACACACACACACACACACACACACAGTCTCAGCACATCCCATGAATAGATTCACACACATACAGGAGCTTATTCAGAGGCGGCCGTACGGTCTTCCTATGGGAACGCCTGCCGTTTGGGGGTGGCCCCACTGACATCACTAGTGATGTCAGTAGAGAGCTTCCGGCTCAGACAGAGCCTGAAGCTCTCCGGGGCTTACGACAAGTGAGACCCTACCCTAGGGTCTCGTCGTAAGCCCCGATGGTCGCGATGGACCATCACCCGAGCGGTCGTTAGAGCTGTGGGTGTTAACCCACAGCCTAACGACCGCAACAGAGGCGGGCGGTCAAGATGCAAGTGGCCGCCCAGTTTCTGAGCGACCGCTTGCATCCTCCGACCGCCTCTGAATGAGGCCCACAGTCTCTCACACACAGACACCCAGTCAGTCACACACATCATATGAAGATTTCACCTCCCCACACACACACGCACACACACATACTGTACATCACATTACTACACACACACATACATCACATTAGTACACACACACATACATCACATTACTACACACACACACATCACATTACTACACATACATCACATTACTACACACACACATACTGTACATCACATTACCACACACACACATCACATTACTACACATACATCACATTACTACACCCACACATACTGTACATCACATTACTACACACACACATACTGTACTACACATACATCACATTACTACACACACACATACTGTACTACACATACATCACATTACTACTCACACACACACACATACAACAAACACACAGTAATAGATTGCCCTCCCTCCCCCATGGCACTGACATGAGTTATACATGTGGCAGGAGCTGCAGGGAGCTCTACACTCACAGTCTCAGGCTCAGGCAGCTCCTCTGTCTTCAGTGTCCTCCGGCGTCGGCTTCTCCCCCCTCTGTCATCACAGGCTGGCCAGAGAATGCTGGGAGCATCAGTCTCTCCCAGCAGCAGTCTGTGAGCAGGGGAAGGCGTGCCCAGGAGACCTCCCGGCCAGCAGCAGCCACACTCCTGACTCCCTGCACCCGGTGAGTGCGCCCCTGCATCTTAACCTCGGGCCCCGCCCCCTTTACCTCCGGACTCGCGCATGCGCAGTCCGGATTTTTAGACAGGGCAGAGGGAATGCGGGGGATTCAACCTACTTTACGGGGTAGCGGGAGCTCCCACCTTTATTCGGGAGACTCCCGCGAAAATCGGGAGGGTAGGCAGCTCTGGGATGATGTAATGAATGACAGACAGGCATACACACTATACAATGTATATAATATATAATTCCAATCCGCGTCAGAACGATACACCGTACAATACATTGTATACGTAGTGTTTACCTAGTTTAACATTTCAGAATCCACAATTATAGGTAAACTATGCTGCATTATTATTGATCTAATCTCTGTTTCAGATGTTTTAGCACCTGGGAGATTCCATGCAGCATCCAATAAAATAATGACAGGGAGTCTTCGGATCATAGAATAAAAGGTCTCCTCGATTACCATATAAAACCTAATTTCTGAAAAGATTGCTAAATGTTTCATTGTTACTATTGTGAAAGTTAATTTATAAAGGTCATCTTGCCTTTTAATTTTAGTAGTACTTTACAGGGCTTCATAGGACTGAAATATAGAATTAGTTTAAACATGTGTCTGCAAGATACAATGACCCAAGGGGTCAGGGGCGGATTGGGATGGAAAACCAGCCCGGGAAATTTATGGAAGCAACCCTAATTGGGGTGTGGTCTGATGAGGGGTGGGGTCTATCGTGGGGGGCGGGATCCCTCCTCATGGAGCATGATTCTGAATTGGACGCAGTTGCCGCCTTCCTTGTGTCTTTTGCTGCAATTTCGTCTGTGACTTTATACTAATTCCACTACAGTTTCCTTCCCTGGAGACTGAGACGCCCACTATTAGGGGTAAATTTACTAAAGTGAGCGTTTTGAGAAGTGAGTATTAGAAGTGATGTTGCCCATAGCAACCAATCAGATTCTAGCTATTATCTTCTAGAAGGTGCTAGTTAAATATTAAGTAGAATCTGATTGGTTGCTATGGGCAACATCTCCACTTCTAAAAACTGTCACTCAAGTAAATATACCCCTATAGGCACACATCCACTTGCAGACCAAAAAGCGATTGCTAAAACTCACTTCTAAAAACTCTCACTTTAGTAAATTTACCCCTTAGTGTCTACAGACAATGCAATCATGCTTTGTGTGTCTTTAGACGCCACCATCAGTCGCACCATTGAAACTTTCAACAGCCGTATGCTAGGTTCAGATCATCCGTTTCAGTATGGCCCTTAATGTGAGCAATTATTATTATTACATTTTATTTATAGTGTGCCACAAGTGGTCCGCAGCGCCATACATACAGTAAAGGGTGCACAGAACATTACATTACAATACAGTAACCAAAACATAAACTGAGCAATTCAGAGTCTCTGTACGCAGCTATTTTCAGCAACACACTCACAACATGGCCATACTGCGCTACATCTGCATCTAACTAGCCAAAAACCTGTAAGTGCCCAGGAATTCCCATCACATTTCTGATTCACTTCTTTGTGTGTGTACCTGAATGAGTACTGCGCCTCTGTATGACACCATCAGGACCAGCTGCTACTAGATATAGATATGTGACTCGTATATTCTCCACATCTACTTATATATAAAGAGCCTTGTGACTGTGATAAAATATATATATATATATATATATATATATATATATTCAGCTCACATGCAGTTCTCCAGCCAGAGATCATACCCACATATATATGCAAACCAAGAATGCGGCACTCCAGCTGTAACAAATAGACGCAGATGCCCTCCCAAATCAATCCACAATTAATATGTCCTTGAAAAAGGTTATTAAAATCGAACTAGCATTGAGTGCCACTCATTCCCCTCCCCATATATATATATATATATATATATATATATATATATATATATATATTAGGGATGTGCAGGCTCGGATAGGTTCGAGTTTGCACGTGGAGTTCGGATTTTTCCCTCCAAAAAAACAGAAATCAGAACGAGGCAAAACGTCATCTTACATGGACGAACATCATCATTCCTGGACAAAAGACCAGGAATGATGATGTTCGTCCATGTAAGATGACGTTTTGCCTCGTTCTGAGTTCCGTTTTTTTGGAGGGAAAAATCCGAACTCCACGTGCAAACTCGAACCTATCCAAGCCTGCACATCCCTAATATATATATATATATATATATATATATATATATGTGTGTGTGTATAATACTTTTGTATATTTATATATATCTCCCTGGGTGGCCTCAATAGTAAGATAGACAGACTGAAATAAAGATTGTTGTACATAATCATACATGTATTGGCATACACCACCAACGTTTCAGAGCCCCTGT
Organism: Taudactylus pleione; assembly: GCA_031769625.1. Classification (NCBI taxonomy): domain Eukaryota; kingdom Metazoa; phylum Chordata; class Amphibia; order Anura; family Myobatrachidae; genus Taudactylus; species Taudactylus pleione. The sequence continues at coordinate 10,469,716 of JAUIMM010000115.1, forward strand.
GGCTTTTTTCAAGGCAATCAAGTAAACATAGCCACAGGGAAACACTGATGCCAACACATGTATGCTTTTTTAGAAGAAATTTTATTTATTTGGAGTGCAGTCTTTATTTGAGTCATATACTGTTTATATGAAGGCTTATGGAGCATACACACGGTCAGATTTTTTTTTGAACGATATCGTTCGAACGATTTAAACGATTTTTTTTTTTAAACGATATCAACGATTTGAACGATTTTTGAAACTATTTACTCAACGATTTGAACGATTTTTATTAACGATGGACGATTTAAACGATATTGGACAAATCTGACAGAAAAAAAAGGGTGGAAATTCAAATGAGAAAGATTGGTCCAAATTAATGATTGACAGGGAAATGCTGGGTGTGACTAGCATGAGGGAATAAAAAGCTGGGGGCCATTTTAAAGCATTGCATTTCTTGCTCTGTGGCTAGTTTGGTTCGGTTTATACCAGCTAAACGTCGTTACATTGCTAATTTGCTCCGCTTTGTTTTTGGCTTGCCTTTTACAAAGTGTGTTTATTGTGCTATAGTGATATGGATCCCATTCGTCAGCGAATGATGGTGGCCTACGCAGGAGTCGCAATTTTGTCTGAGAGGGAGAGGGCCGTGAGGAGGAGGAGGCCTCGCTCTTGCTGGACAAAGGAGTGGCTTTTGCGGAGGGATACCATGTCCCATATGCCTTTGCTCATGGAAATCCGTGAGAATAATCCGGATGACTACCGGAATTTCTTGCGGATGGACGACGTCGTCTTTCAGCAGTTGCTGCAGCTTGTAACTCCTGTTATTCAGCGACAGGATACGAATATGAGGAGGGCCATATCGGCTGAGGAGAGGCTGGTGGTTACCTTACGATATTTGGCTACCGGAAGATCCTTGGCTGACCTGAAATTTGGTTCCCTCATTTCACCTCAGGCGTTGGGCGTCATCATACCGGAGACGTGCAAGGCCATATACCAAGCCCTCCAGCCCCAGTACTTAAAGGTATTTGAAATTTATTATTTTTATTTGCATGTAATATATATTTTTTTTATTTAAAACCAACTGACTGGGGTAATAAATTTGTAGGGAAAAGGTCGGATTCGGCTCAAAAATAAGGCCGATGACGTTATATGTTTGCCGATTTTCATTATCCCCGTATTCAATATAATTTAATTACATTTAATTAAACTTTATTTGGCCAGTGAAAAGTCAATGTAAAATGGGGGGAAACTTTTTCTTCCTTTAGCAGTTAAAAAAAAATGCAGAATCGGGGTTTAGGGGTGCAGGCTTAAAAAAAATAGCCTGCATCCTTCAGAATGACCCCTTGAAACGATCTGTGTAAAAAAAATAAATAAATAAATAAATAAATCGGGACACCCCCCAAAAAAAACACTTTGAATTTGGGGCACAAAAAATAAATGTTGGGGAACAAAGTTAAAAACAAGCGAAGTAGACTCTGGGGGGGTCCCCAAGTATGCCCCAGGTGTTTATTTCATTGCAGCTCCTTGCGCAAGTGGGTTTTTCATGATTTTTTCAAGTCTCTTTAGCAACTTTAAAATATGCTGAACCCCATTTTGAAGTACCCCAAATTTGCTGGGCATAGTTATTTTTCCTCAAAAAAAAATCTAACTGCTCTTCTGCACCACTTTCTTCAAAGTGGCACTTATTCACTTGCTGCGGCTATTAGAAACCCTGACTTCAGGAGTTAAAAATGGGGGTACCCATAGTGATCCCCCATGTGTACACATCATTAGGGGGGTCCCTAGAATATTTCCAGGAACTTTTCATTTTTGTTAACCTGTAAAAAAAAATATTAAAAAAATGTAGTTCCACAAGTGCAAAATGGCAGGCATGCTGGCACTTGTAGTTCCACTGTAAAGTACAATAGTCTGACATTATTTGGCCCCCCTATTACCCCCATACCCACCGCTCCAGGGGTATGGGGATGAGCCCCAGGCTTCAGCGTAAGCCTGTGGTGCTCGGGAGAGGGGGGACCCTTTTTTGGGGGGGTCCCCCACTCCCCCGAGATCACCGGCTTGCGCTGACCGACTTGGGGTGTAATGCTTTGGACCTGGAGCCCCGGTGATTGGGTCTCCGGCCTGTGGCATTGCACCCCGGTCGGTTGGGTCTGGTGCTGGTCTTAAATATAGGGGGTACCCCACGTCGTTTTTGCCCCCTATATTTAAAACCTGCACTAGTCCCTGCAGCCTGGTGTTGGTTTCTAAAATACGGTGGAACCCTACACATTTTGTTCCCCGTATTTTTAGAAACCACCACTGGCTGGCAAGCCTGGGGCTGTTTTGGCTTTTGGGGGGGGGGGGGGCTTATGTTTTTTTCTTTTCTTTTTTTTTATGTTTTTTTTTACAGGTTAACAAAAATGAAAAGTTCCTGGAAATATTCTAGGGACCCCCCTAATGATGTGTACACATGGGGGATCACTATGGGTACCCCCATTTTTAACTTATGAATGAAGACGGTGTTTATAATAGCCGCGGAAGGAAAAAACACCTTTCAAAGCTATTGAAAAACCCAGACTTTCTTCTGCAGGCAAAAATGGAGGTACCCATAGTGATCCCCGAGGTCTGGACATCTTTAGAGGGGTCCTACAATTAATTGCTTACATTTTTTTTTTTTTTTTTTCTAAGATCCAAGTATTGGCGGGTCACGTTTTTGACTATTTCAAATTGAATATGGGGATAAGCAGGAGCGGCCGCAATACTTTTTCACTGTCAAAACCTCCAATGTGCGGGGTCGAAAACCTCGCTGGCGAGGTTAACTTTTCATATTGAATACCCCTCCAAATTTGATGTTATACAAGGATACCATTTCAACAGTTTCACATTGTCTTTTCACAAACACCCCAATTGCCTGTCACCTTTTTTTGTTGTTTCACTCTGTCTCTGAAAACTCTGGGTAGTAAATTGACCCTTGTAAATACTGGTATTTTTTGTTCGTCAATTTAATTAAATCTGCTGAAACATATTTTATGTTTTTAATTTCAGTTCCCTGCTACAGTTGGGGATTGGCAGAACATTGCTGGGGAATTTGAAAGGAGATGTGATTTTCCAAATTGCAGTGGTGCCATTGATGGCAAGCACATCCGGATTACCCAACGCAGCAATACTGGCTCCTTGTACTTTAATTACAAGGGCTACTTCAGTATCGTCCTAATGGCAATAGTTTCTGCCAAATATGAATTTATGTTCATTGATGTAGGAAAGAATGGTCGAGCCTCCGATGGTGGATCATTTAAAAACACAACATTTTATGAAAGGATGGAGAAGAACATGTTACAACTTCCTACTGCTAATGATTGTTCACATGGGTTATCATTTGTATTTGTGGGTGATGAGGCATTTGCGTTGCACAAACATGTCCTTAAGCCATTTGCCCAAAGAACATTGACACCAGAAAGGCGCATTTTCAACTATCGTCTATCCAGAGCCAGAAGAACAGTGGAGAGCGCCTTTGGCATTTTGAGTAATCGTTTTCGAGTTTTCCACACGGCTATAAATCTGCGTGTGGATAAGATAAATTGGGTGGTTATGTCAGCATGTGTCTTACATAACCTTTTGCTGCGTAAAACACAAGGACAACCCAGTTTGACAACAGGAGTTTCCACTGAACCGGCACTTGCAAACTGGTCCTCAGTCAATCCTCCCTTGCTTCCCCAAGGTGTTACAGGAGGGGCCAAGCAAATCAGGGACCGATACGTCTCTTATTTTAATGGTGAAGGTGCCGTTCCCTGGCAGACAGACCGTGCATAAAATGTTTAAAAACATTACCTGGCAGACGATTTGTATTTACAAGGAAAAATAAATGGAACCCTTCTTTGTTATGTTTTCCTGTGTTGTCTTTTTAAGTTGTCTCTTTACTTACTTTGTTCTTGTACATGAGTACCGCCAAAGCTTCAGAGACCCAAACTCCTGGCCTCTAGGTCCAAAGCATTACCACCCTAAATCACTTAGGGTAAGCCAGGAATTTTGGGGGAGTGGGGAACCCCGCAAAGAAGTTTACCCCCCTCACCAGCACCCCCGCCTTACGCTGAAGCCTGGTGCTCGTCTCCCTATCCATTTCCCTTGTGTATGGGTGTAATGTGTTGGTGAAATGATCTTATTTTTTGCAATCTTACAGTTGAACTACAAGTGCCAGCATGCCTGTCATTATGCTCTTGTGTAACTACAAATTCTAGCAGCTATGTGGCACCTGTGATTTCACTGTAAAATAAAATTTTAAATAAGTGTGGATTTCCCCCCGACTGCAAATATACGCAATTATTAAAATATCTTGCGCCCTTTTTCACCAAGCCACCACCCCAGGGACAATTTGGGTATTTTGTAAAATATATCCCAAAACATTGTTTTTAATCATTTACAAATGGTCGGAATCTAGGTGGAAAATTTGCTTATTAAAACCATACTCCTGGCCGCTCGTTGACTTGTGGGTGACCACCCACAGCTTTAGCAAACGTCCAGGATGATGGAACATCGACCCACTTGTAGGTGTTCTGCGCGTGCAAGGGGGTCTAAATCGGGCACACTGTCTAGTCAATGATTTAAATCAATAGTTATACATTGCAAATACTAAAGACATAAATTGTTTTGCTTAATAATATTTAATTCAAATAACTTTTTAAATAAAGACAGACAAATTTTGAAGTTTAAATGAAATATAATTTTTTATTTTTAATATACAAAACAAATATATCGCCCATGAATACTGGACAGGATATTCTGGGTAGTGCCAAGCCAATGAGTGCCTTGAAAATAAAGAATACTCAGATCGGGGCTACAAGGCTTCATCAGCTGCTGCAGAAGTATTGCATGGGCCAAAAAACAAATGCAACCCAAACTGGGTAAAGCAGAAGGTCAAAAAATATTCCGAACAATGTCAGCGGAAGTCAACACAAAATATGGAATGCCAAACATTCCAAAGGAAGGGCAACGATAAGGTGAAGAGAGTCCAACATTATGGTATTATGACGAAGTGTCCAACATCCAGACAAAAGAGAAGGAGAAATCGGACTGAAAAAAAATTAACAAACATGCCATAAAAAAACGTGTCTACAAAAATTAGGCATCAAAAAAATTGTCATGGGCAAGAGTGGCCAATGCACTCCCAACAGCAGAGTGAAGGCCAATTGAGGACGGCCCAGGAAGGTTTGACGGTGACGGAGGGGATCCCGACGCAGAACGGGGAGACATTTGTGGAGGAGGAATTGGGGGATTCGGCGTAAGGAGGTGACTGGTACTTATTTCCATGGGAATTCTTTGCTGGGGTATGTATGGGCTTATCGTCGTGGTTTCATCCACCTCATCTGTCATACCACGTTGAATAAGCCCGTATATAAGCCACCGGCAAAAAAATTGGGTTCGGGGCTTCATGTTCCTCAACTCATTGCCCATGTTGAGACAGAAAACTGTTAAGTCATCCGAATTTGTCTGAAGAACCTCCTCAGCACGTGTTAAAAATCTTTCAGCCCGATCAGGTCTGGAACTTGAGGCTTGCGCCCCCTTGGCTGCCAACCTCCGCCTCTTCGCCGCTGGCTGTGGCTACGGTGTTGTGGCTGGCGCCTCCACAATGCTTGCCTCAAGTTCCGTTAGCTCACTGGTTGGAGGCTCAGGATCCACTTCCTCCGTAGGACGAAGCTAGGGCAGAAAATATGAATTAATTTCAAATTATTATTAAAAAAAAAACACCAACATCACTACATTGCATTGGAAAACTATATTTAAGAGGTTCTACAATATTTTAAAAAACTATATAGTCCATGAACTTACAGAATCCTCAGTCTCCGCTACTTCAATAGGAGTAGTCACCTCCACGGCCGTCTCCAGTGAGCTAACTGACTGGGTCTCCGCCTCTCTCGTCAGGACGAAGGACAGGATGTCGTAATACCATAATGTTGGTTTCTTCACCTCATCTGCCCCAGCTCCCGAACGTTTGGCATTCTCATATTTTGTGTGCTCCCGCATAAAGGTTGTTCGGAAATTATTGATCTTCTGCTTTACCCAGTCAATGGTTACATTTTTGTTCAGGGCCTTGCAATACTCCTGCAGTTTCACATAGCCCTTGTGTTTCAAGTCCCGATCTGAGTATTCTTTCATTTGCAAATTCCACAGACACTCATTGGCTTGGTAGATTTCAAGAAATCCTGTCCAGTATTCCCTGTTACCAGGCATGTCTGAAATACAAAGATTCAAAGAGACATTCAAAAAAACAGGTATATCAATTATCATAACATTAAAAAAAAAAGCCTTTAAAATAAAATAAAAAAAATGGACCATCAAAAATACTATATCCTATGTCGCTGAGATCCATTTATGCGCTAGTTCCGTGCTGTGCCTCTACCCGTGATACCTGTGAGGGCTTCTGTCACATAACCAACATGCTAGGTTTTGCAGCAGCATGGCAGCTCCTATATGACATGCCAGGTTTTCCCATAACATCGGAGATGATAAAATAACAACATGCCAGGTTTTGCAGCAGTGGCAATGCTGATGCCCTGCTGAATACATTGTCCACAACTGCTGTCTCCTCCATGTCCCCCATCACCCCGCCCTGCCCCCGCTGCTGATGGGCCTGCAGATAATATAAAAAAAAAAGCTCCCCGCGTGTGTGCTCCATTCCAGCCCCCCTCCCCCCCCCGCACTGCCCCCACTGCTGATGGGCCTGCAGATAATATTAAAAATAAGGTCCCCGCATGTGTGCTCCATTCCAGCCCCCCCCCCCCGCACTGCCCCCACTGCTGATGGGCTTGCAGATAATATAAAAAAAAAGGTCCCCGCGTGTGTGCTCCATTCCAGCCCCCCTCCCCCCCGCACTGCTGATGGGCCTGTAGATAATATAAAAAAAAAGTCCCCGCGTGTGTGCTCCATTCCAGCCCCCCTCCCCCCCGCACTGCTGATGGGCCTGCAGATAATATAAAAAAAAAGGTCCCCGCGTGTGTGCTCCATTCTAGCCCCCCTCCCCCCCGCACTGCTCCCACTGCTGATCGGCCTGCAGATAATATAAAAAAAAGGTCCCCGCGTGTGTGTTCCATTCCAGCCCCCCTCCCCCCCCGCACTGCCCCCACTGCTGATGGGCCTGCAGATAATATAAAAAAAAAGGTCCCCGTGTGTGTGCTCCATTCCAGCCCCCCTCCCCCCCCCCGCACTGCCCTCACTGCTGATGGGCCTGCAGATAATATAAAAAAAAAGGTCCCCGCGTGTGTGCTCCATTCCAGCCCCCCTCCCCCCCCCCCGCACTGCCCCCACTGCTGATGGGCCTGCAGATAATATAAAAAAAAAGGTCCCCGCGTGTGTGCTCCATTCCAGCCCCCCCCCCGCACTGCCCCCACTGCTGATGGGCCTTCAGATAATATTAAAAAAAAGGTCCCCGCGTGTGTGCTCCATTCCAGCCCCCCCCCCCCCCGCACAGCCCCCACTGCTGATGGGCCTGCAGATAATATAAAAAAAAAGGTCCCCGTGTGTGTGCTCCATTCCAGCCCCCCTCCCCCCCCCTGCACTGCCCCCACTGCTGATGGGCCTGCAGATAATATTAAAAAAAAGGTCCCCGCGTGTGCTCCATTCCAGCCCCCCTCCCCCCCCCGCACTGCCCCCACTGCTGATGGGCCTGCAGATAATATAAAAAAAAAGGTCCCCGCGTGTGTGCTCCATTCCAGCCCCCCTCCCCCCCGCACTGCCCCCACTGCTGATGGGCCTGCAGATAATATTAAAAAAAAGGTCCCCGCGTGTGTGCTCCATTCCAGCCCCCCGCACTGCCCCCACTGCTGATGGGCCTGCAGATAATATAAAAAAAAAGGTCCCCGCGTGTGTGCTCCATTCCAGCCCCCCTCCCCCCCGCACTGCCCCCACTGCTGATGGGCCTGCAGATAATATAAAAAAAAAGGTCCCCGCGTGTGTGCTCCATTCCAGCCCCCCGCACTGCCCTCACTGCTGATGGGCCTGCAGATAATATAAAAAAAAAGGTCCCCGCGTGTGTGCTCCATTCCAGCCCCCCTCCCCCCCCCCGCACTGCCCCCACTGCTGATGGGCCTGCAGATAATATAAAAAAAAAGGTCCCCGCGTGTGTGCTCCATTCCAGCCCCCCTCCCCCCCCCGCACTGCCCCCACTGCTGATGGGCCTGCAGATAATATAAAAAAAAAGGTCCCCGCGTGTGTGCTCCATTCCAGCCCCCCGCACTGCCCCCACTGCTGATGGGCCTGCAGATAATATAAAAAAAAGGTCCCCGCGTGTGTACTCCATTCCAGCCCCCCCCCCCGCACTGCCCCCACTGCTGATGGGCCTGCAGATAATATTAAAAAAAAGGTCCCCGCGTGTGTGCTCCATTCCAGCCCCCCTCCCCCCCCCGCACTGCCCCCACTGCTGATGGGCCTGCAGATAATATAAAAAAAAAGGTCCCCGCGTGTGTGCTCCATTCCAGCCCCCCTCCCCCCCCCGCACTGCCCCCACTGCTGATGGGTCTGCAGATAATATAAAAAAAAAGGTCCCCGCGTGTGCTCCATTCCAGGCCGCCCTCCCCCCCCCCTGCACTGCCCCTGCTGCTGATGCCCCGCTGGAATCCTTTAAACCCCCATGCTGGCTGCCCCCACTGCTTTGAAATGCTGCTATTAAAAAAAAAAACACTTACCTTATTTTGAGTGTCTTGGGCGTCTTCAGCTGCACCACCGGCTTGCACTGCTGGCTCTGCTCGCGCTGATCACAAAATGGAACCTCGGGGAGTGGCTGGGGAGTGGTCACCAGTAAAAAAATCGTCCAAATCATTCAAAACCAGAAACAGTGAACGATTTGAATGATATCTGAAGAAACAGAACGATATCTGACAAATCTGACTGCAAACATGTCAGATCTCAGATATCGTTCTGTGACAAACGTGAACGCACATCGTTCAAACGAAAATCGTTCATGTAGTATACATGAACGATTTTTTCATCAGATTTGAACGATTGAACGATTTTTAAAATCGTTATCGTTCAAATCTGATGAAAAATCTGACCGTGTGTATGCACCATTACAGTGCCACTACCTGAGCCAGTCTCAGCCGCTTGCTTGCCTGAGTCCTGCGGTCGGCTGCTCTGCCTCATTCCCGGCTCCTGCGCTGTTGGGCGTGCTGGCTGCTGGACTTGGAGGCAGAGCTGTGCGGTGAGGTGAGGGCCGCAATGGCCCATGGGAGGAGCTGCTGCAGCAGCCCTCCCGTGGCCATTACACATTTTACTGCTGAATAAGCTTCTGCGCATGTGCAAAGGCTCATTCATGACTGCTGCCCATTGATCGCGGTAGCAGCCGTCAGAGCAGCCATCTGGCGGTCAGTGTAAAGCGGCCCTACAGAGGGGAGACAAGACCGGCCCAGCGGGCACTTTCCCGGTGGCCCAATCCGCCCCTGCAAGGGGTGTAGTGCAGCCCTCCCCCTGCACTAGGTTCTGCTGCCAGTAGGCTGGCGCTCACCTCCTGAGCCCTGTGGGGCATAGTTGCCTACCTTGTAATATCTCTTCCCAGGAGACACCCGAATAAGAGAAGCAGGAGGGTGGTGACGGGGGCGGGGCCTAACAAGTTGTCATTAAGCCCCGCCCACTCACGGCAAAATTGCTGCGATTGGCTATAATGTGCATAGGGAGTGTGGCCAAATGATGTGATTCGTTAATCATGTCTTAAGCCCCGCCCCCTACACGGAGACTCACGATCGCAGCGGGAATTCTCCTCATTCTGCCCACTTCACTAGGAAGTGGGCAGAATGCGGGAGAAACGCCTACCCTTCCGGGGGTGCAGGGGGGTTACCCAAAAAATCGAGAGCCTCCAGCGAAAACCAGGAGGGTAGGCATGTATGCTGTGGGTGCTGGTCCTATAGTGGTAGTGTTCAATTTTTGTCATTTGTTATTTAATTTAGCTGTCTTTCTGCTATGAACAATCCCAAATGCTTGTATTTTCATTTATTTAGATTAGAGGTGATTTTTTTATATGCAGGGTACCATATCATGTCATTGTTTTTTGTCTAAAAACAGACTTCCGGCTGTCCCAGGTGCTGGGACACAAAGCCACAGAAGGAGGAACGGCTAAAGAAGTTCCTTAGTTCAAGTTAGCACCTGCAGAGGATGCAGGGGTGGATTGGGCCACCGGGAAAGCGGGTGAGTTCCCGCTGGACCGGTCCATTGCACCCCTCTGCCGGACCGGACGGCTGCTGCCTTGATCGGAGCTCAGCTCCGCTCCGATCAGGCAGCTGTCAGGGCGAGGCTGGCAGCTGTAGTTAAAGATAATGACCACGGATGGGAGGGCTGCTGCACATGTTCATTCAGACACTGCAGCTCCTCCCATGGCCCTAGAGCTAGTGTATCACGGCCCCACCTTCAGCTGTGATAGCCATTAGCCAGTAATACAGGAGCTGGTAAGTTGTCAGGGACACGCAGGGTTAGGACGAGCTAGTAAGGGTCACACAGAGTTGGGCTGCGTGGGAGGATACAGGGACACTTACTCGGCTGCTTCTATTTTAAATGTTTTGTGACAGCAAGTTTTTCCCCTCTGTCATTGGGGAGGATGCTGTTTGTTTGTTTTTATTATAGTAGGAGATGGTTGTGAGGCAATTGCTCTGTTGCACGGCCCCTACATTTCGGCTTCCCTCATACAGTGTGACTGACTGAGTCGAGACACTGACTCATCATCTGTCTCCTTCCTCTGCACAGCGGGGCTCCTCCCCTTCCTCTGTGCAGTTGTACAGTACCTCCCCTCATTCCTCTGCACAGCGGGGCTCCTCCCCTTCCTCTGTGCAGTTGTACAGTACCTCCCCTCATTCCTCTGCACAGCGGGGCTCCTCCCCTTCCTCTGTGCAGTTGTACAGTACCTCTCCTCATTCCTCTGCACAGCGGGGCACCTCCCCTTCCTCTGTACAGTGTTACAGTACCTCCCCTCATTCCTCTGCACAGCGGGGCTCCTCCCCTTCCTCTGTGCAGTTGTACAGTACCTCCCCTCATTCCTCTGCACAGCGGGGCTCCTCCCCTTCCTCTGTGCAGTTGTACAGTACCTCCCCTCATTCCTCTGCACAGCGGGGCTCCTCCCCTTCCTCTGTGCAGTTGTACAGTACCTCTCCTCATTCCTCTGCACAGCGGGGCACCTCCCCTTCCTCTGTACAGTGTTACAGTACCTCCCCTCATTCCTCTGCACAGCGGGGCTCCTCCCCTTCCTCTGTGCAGTTGTACAGTACCTCCCCTCATTCCTCTGCACAGCGGGGCTCCTCCCCTTCCTCTGTGCAGTTGTACAGTACCTCCCCTCATTCCTCTGCAGAGCGGGATGTGTTGTTGTTCCTCCAAGTTCCCATGTGCCAGAGGTCTGCCAGTGAAGTGCTGGCTGAATGATAGACATAGCAAGGTAATGAGCTGTGGGAAGTGAGCTGAAATATAACTGAGGGAAGTTAATGATGAGGGAGTTAGGTATGAGCATATGGGAGAGGGGTTTAATAATCTTAGCAGTTATGTTCATGCACACCTGGCCCTGTGTGCATTATATCCAACCCCTGCAACACCTTTTTTATTGTACTGTATGCACCAGGTGGGGGCACTGCAGGGGGACCTGTGCCCACCTCAGCTGGCAGTGCCACTGCATGTAGAACTTCATGGTCTTACCCCATTTCCAGCACTGCCTGGGTGATATGGCTGGGCATGGCTCTCTCTTCCCTCTCTTTGTAGCTTTCTTCTGACTGACTGTCCCTTCCCTCTGTCTTCTCTCTTCCTACTGTCCTCTCACATCCTCTGTCTGTCTCTTCCCTCTGTCTCTTTCTCCTACCAGTATTGTGTTTCTGTTGGATATATGTATTGGAGTTTTTAGGGTCCTCTGTGGGGGTACATGTATTTATAGAGGAGAATTTATTTAGTGCATACAGCAGCTTACATTGGACGACCCTAACTATTTTTCTGAATACATAAAGTGTCATCTCTCAGTGTCATACCCATTTAATGCCAGTCACTGAGGTGTGAAAATGTATTGCTAATGAATATAGATGCGAGAACAGATGGTTCCTCTTGCATCTAGCCTCCTTGCGCATTGAACAGCCCTAGTCGTGCCATGCCGTGGTGTGGCTCGGTAGCACTGAGTGTCTTTTGTGCAACTTTTTACCTCCAAAGGCGTATTTTTAACACAGTGATGCGAATAGACAGCACAAGCAGCTTCTGCTGAGTAAAATGATATGCAGCATGCCTATGTTCTCTGAGCGAGTGCTGGTGTATGCATGCAAAACGCTATGTTACATTGTCAGCGGCTGTAACACTGTAATGTAGCTTTTCACATGCAGGTACGCCCGCAGACGCACAGAGAATAGACACTTAAAATGGGCATCTCAGTCCTGGCACTTTCGGATGCATGGATGTACACCAGCGAAGGGCTTTGTATCAGCACTAGAATAAAGTCACTACACAACTGCAGCAAAATACGCAAAGAAGGTCGCAACTGCATTCAACTCAGAATCAGGCCCTGTGAGGGGGTTTCCACCCCCAAAAGACCCCACCCCCTTGTCAGATCCTGCCTCAAAATGGGCTGCATTCAGAAATTTCCCGGGCTGGTTTTCCATCCCAATCCGCCCCTTAGAGGATGTGACATTTCTGATCTACTAGTGATGATGCCACACACTACTTCTCCTCCTCCTCCTCCTCCAAATTTAAACGAGACCAAACTGAATGCATATTAGATGACCCAGAGTTCATTGTATGGCTTAATGTACATGTAGTATAGCATTTGTATTAATCTGTGCCAAGCAATAATTTTTTGTAAGTTAGATAACAGCAGCTAGTAGCCACCTGTAATGCAAATAAGTGCATTGCCTAATGAATTCTGGTGCTAGCACAGAGAAGTGGATGTTCACACTCTGAGGTCTCAACACTATGCTGTATGTTAAGGACTGTTAGATAAGGTATTATGGGGTAGATGTATAAAGCAGTGAAAAAGCTGGAGAAGTGTGCCAGTGGAGAAGTTGCCCATACATCTACCCCATTTTGCAACTCAGTGGCATCTCTCCCTCTTGTGACACCCGTTGCGGGTAGGCTTATTGTAGTGCGCGGGGCGTGGCCTCCCGACCTGAACCCCCTGTTTAGTCCCTCAGGGTGTCCAGGAGATGCGGACTGCCCCCCGGGGACCAGTCTTTTTGCAGTGCCGGCTCCCTCACTGTTTCAGGAGCTGAGTGCTGCACTGAGGAGAAGTCGGGACTGTGGTGTCACCCTGCGGTTGGTGACACCTGGGTAAGGCCCGCACCCCCCCTTGTGAAACCACTGGTGCACTGTTGTATGTGATAGTGGTTTGTCTAGATAACTGCGAGGTATAATGTGGAGGTCACTGCCACTACACTGTAGGTATATTGTGAAGAGCAAAGTTATGTAATACATTTTGTGTATTACTGTAATATGCTAGTAATATGCTAGCCTCTGTTGATGTTATTTTATGGACACTTAATATAACTTGGTGGACAATGCTGAAATAATATTCTGGTCCTTCTATAGATGCGGGGCCTGTGGAAATTTTGCTATGGGGACCCCATCGGTCTAGCTACATCCCTGCAATGATCTTCTTTACTGTACGCATTTGTGAATTATACTGCAAAGAAATTACTCTTTCCAAAGATCATTTTTTTTAAAGATGAACAAAAGTATGTAAGGTTGGTATGTAACAATTGTCATAAACACTGTAGTTGTAGGATACTCAGGTTGCAAGCTGTAAGATATTCATGCGCTCTGGTCTGGCTCATCATCAGACAGTGCCTGCCTCCTCCTTCCTAGGATACCCTGTGCTTGGCATAAGCCATGACTGCGCAGGTGAACTGCTTGGGTGACTGAAGAGTGATGATTTATTACCTTTATCCCAGCTCTCCTCCAACCTTGATTTCATACACCAAGGGTCCAGTTTTGGATACCACCTTGCTGGCTTACCATTTTTCTGCTCTGTAGTACCAAACAAGCATGTATTGTCCAACAGTGATTTCTAGAGTGGGTTGATAGACCTGAGGGAACTATCATATACCTCTTTCCTCAGATCTGGATTCACGAAATCCCACTCAGAGCTCTGGTAAGTCAGGTATGGCATGTGATTGGCCAGTAGTGAAGTGTATTGTGTTGTGATACAGTTATAAATAACACAGGTATAACTCTCAGGTAGTTATAAATCATGTGTTGAAGCAGCGCTGATTCATTAAAGATTAAAGCTCTGTATGACTCTTTTGGCCAGGCCATTGGTATCTGGATGGTGAGGGGCGGAAGTAAAATGTTTAATTCCAATTTCTTTCTTTATTCAAACAAAAAAAAAGAAAAAAATCCGGCGCTAACTTCCCAGGAAAGTGATGGTTCAAAACAAACAATTTTTACAAGGTGTTTGAGTGCAGCTTCAATAACCAAATAAAAATAAATAAATAAGCAGTATAGAAGCGCTGACAAATTACACAAATATATAATAAAATTAAAAATTAAAGGTAACAATATAAAATCACTTGGCCGGTAATACAATTAAATTGACATATATAATTACAAAACTGTTAAATGTCATATGGTCTGAAATTAGCATAAAATGAATACATTAGCCACAAAACACTGATTAATCAGCTCCCTATGCAGCTGAATAACAATATTTTTCAGTCTATTGCACAAAAAGTTAAATAGTTATGAGCAACCTACAGTAAATCTCCAATCAGTTCAGATAATTCTAAGATGTATATTGTTAGTTTATATCACCCAAGTAAAGCACAGTAGAAAACAGAATTGGTTAGTAGAGCTGTAATCCAAACACAAAAGCTGTATATTGTTAGTTACTAACACTCATCTAGTCTAATGTACCCACTTTTTACCTCCCACTAAGCGGTGTACCTCCTTTAGATCAGTGCCTCCACCCAAGTATAAGTAGGTAGTATGGGCCTACTTGGGAAACTCCTATTATATCAGTATAGTGTGTATTGCTGGGAGTTACATGCACAATGTACTTTGGTCATTATAACCCATTACCGTCTTACTTAGGAACTTTGATCTTCGCTGCTTCATACCGTTTTCTGGGTTAAGTACATACTCACTTTTAAGGTATTTTATCACTTTTATAGGGAAGTGAACAAATTAGTTAATTCATACATTAAAATATTACATGAAAATGTAAAGTACACCAATTTATACATGAAGATATGAACATTTAACTGAACAAAGACAGATATAATGACAGATAGAATTCTAGAAACACTTAATGACCAACTTTACTATATTTTGTTCACTACTCTTAAGGTGCCCACACACATACCGATGTCCTCACGATACGATTTTATGGCCATTTTCCTCATGAACTTCACAGGAGCTCCCTTGCCATCGTGATCACGATTTTGGAAAACAGACACCCAATCTGTGTTACAATCTCACGATCTATCGGATCGTACGCATCGTGAGATTGGCCATAACAAATCGTGAGTAAAAAAAAACAAAAAACAGGCTCTTGACTATTGGTGGGAAATTTAAATAGCCATAACAATGGGAGGGGCTATCTAGGGACCCCTTTAAACTCTGTGTACATTCTGCTCTGCTACTAGTGAGGCTAGGTGTATTCCTGCTGAATCCTGTACATTGCTACTGTGCTCTTTGTATTTGGCTTGCCTTTTACAAAGTTTATTCTACCTGCAAGTGTGTGCTACCTACCTGCATTCTATCCTGTTCCTGAATTCTGTACTGATGCATCCCTATCGGTATAGACTGTTGGTCGCTGAAGCTGGGGTCCAGGAGATTAGGAAGAGGGCCCAGCGAAGAAGGACGAGAGCATGCTGGACCAAGGAGTGGCTGCTACAAAGGGATACCCGCTCTCACATGTCCCTGCTGATGGAGATCAAGGAGAACAACCCGGACGACTATCGGAACTTCCTGCGCATGGATGATGCCAGCTTCCAAGAATTGCTGCATCTGGTGATCCCCCACATCCAGAGACAGGACACAAGGTGGCGGAGGGCAATCCTTGCTGAAGAGAGACTGGTGGCTACCCTAAGGTACCTGGCCACAGGAAGGTCACTGGAAGACCTGAAGTTTGGGACACTCATCTCACCTCAGTCCTTGGGCATCATCATTCCGGAGACCTGTAAAGCCATCGTAAAAGTGCTACAGTACCAGTATTGCAAGGTAAGTAAAAAAAAAAACACCACACATTGGTTTCTTGTGCAAAGAAAAAATTTTATTTTTATTTTTTACTCAACATAAAGCAAAAAATTGCCTTCTTTTAGTACAATGTGCACTGACCTGCAGGCAACTGAAAGTGTGCACTAAACTGTGTGCAATATACTTTTTTTGTAATAAGTTCACAAAAGAACATTATCACCAAATTTTATGAATCCCAATAGGTAGCCGGCTGTATGTGATAGGGTGGGTCAGACGCCAGTTTGAACAGGCCAATACACACATGGCACAAGTATACATTGTGGCCCCGGCTTCCAGTAATGTGTACTTGTGCGATGTGCGTAGTGACCTTGTCCAAATGGCATCATCACCACCCTATCCCATGTAGCAAGCACCTATTAGAAGTCATAAAATTTGGTGACATTAAAAGCAAGACAAAAAAACAACCAAATTAAATATCACCAAAATTTATGAATCCCAATAGGTAGCCGGCTGTATGTGATAGGGTGGGTCAGACGCCAGTTTGAACAGGCCAATACACACATGGCACAAGTATACATTGTGGCCCCGGCTTTCAGCAACGTGTACTTGTGCCATGTGCGTAGTGACCTTGTCCAAATGGCATCATCACCACCCTATCCCATGCAGCAAACACCTATTAGAATTCATAAAATTTGGTGACATTAAAAGCAAGACAACATTTACATCTCTGTATATTGGGGCGACTCATCTGCTGCATCCAGCAGAGCATTATGCAAGGTGGAGCTGATGCTTGGGGTGCTTGGTGGGGGAGTAATATCTAACTGGGCAGGGGGGGGTGGACATACCTATTTGGGGCAGGGGAAAATAGCATTGGATCTGTAATGTATGTAGAATTTGAGATATTTTTGCTCATACAGTGACTCAACAGGTCGTAGTTTAACCTTAAAAAATTTCTTTGGATATCTGTATCCAGATTTCTCAATGTGCTGTTCACATGATCTGTGAAATCATCTATTGCATCTGGGGGTTTCTGCAGCAGCCGTTCTGCGTTTTGTAAAAAATGGTCCTCACGTTCAGTAAGATTCTCCTTTCTCCCCTGTTTTTTTTTCTTTTTTTGGGGTTGTTGAGAAGATGAGGGTCCAGGTGGAAGTTGAGTTTCCACTTGTGTGCTATTCTCCGGATCACTGTCACCACCAAGCAGACTGAGGTCCGGTGTGGATGCTAAATCAGGGTCTTGGGTGGGAGTCTATATAAGGAAAAAAGATATAAAAAATATTATAGTCATGTTTTAACCCCTTTTTTACTATTTTTACAGTTTCCTAACACCGTGGAGGAGTGGACCAACATCGCGGAAGATTTTGAACAACGTTGGAATTTCCCTAACTGCGGAGGAGCCATCGATGGGAAACACATCCGCATCAACCCACCTGCCAACACCGGATCATACTACTACAACTACAAAGGATTCTTCAGCATCATTCTCATGGCAGTGGTGAATGCCAACTACGAATTTCTGTTTGTAGATGTCGGCAAGAATGGGCGTGCTTCGGATGGTGGGTCCTTCAAAAAGACGGCTTTCTACCAGAGACTCGCCAACAAAACCCTCAACCTGCCCTCACTGGACCAGACAAAGCACGGCCTAAATTAAGTTTTCGTTGCAGACGAGGCTTTTGCATTACATGAACATGTGATGAAGCCATTTGCACACAGGGGCCTGACCAGAGAGAAAAGGATATACAACTACCGTCTATCCCGGGCACGGTGCATTGTGGAAAATGCGTTTGGTATAATGAGCAACCGCTTCCGCATTTTCCACACCACCATCAATCTACATGTGGAGAAGATAGACTGGGTCGTGATGGAGTGCTGCACAACTTTCTGCGAAGAAAATCTACTCAACGAGGACCAGTCCCAGCTAGAGCAGAAGATGTAGGACTCCTGGAGGACATTGAACATTTGACATCTGTGTCTGCACCACCAACTACAACAACATCCACCGCACGTGCCAAAGAAGTGAGGGAGGAGTACATGACCTATTTCAATGGACCAGGTGCTGTACCATGGCAGGAGGACTGTCTGTGAACTACTGACTAAATTGGACATTTGGGATTTAACAACAAAAATATTAAGGATTTTGGTTTAAACTGTGTCACTACTTACCAAGACTTCTGCAACCTCCTCATCTCCCTCACGCTCAGACATCAAGATGATTGATTCCCTTTGAGGCTCTTGTTCATTGATGAATGACGTCATTTGGTAGTACCACAGCGCAGGAGTATATATTTCATCTGTGGCCGCTCCTGATTTTTTGGAGTCCTCCACCTTCTTTTTTTCTTTGATGTACACTGTCCTGAGATTTTGAATATTTTGCCGTACAGTTTTCAGGTCTGCATCAGATATGTTTTTTTTTTTCGTATACACCAAAAGTTCCTCTAGTGCGGCCAACTTGTACGACTTATTGTGGTACTTCCGGGAACTGATCTTCCACAGACACTCTTTCGAGTGTAGGATTTCAATGAATCCTGTAACAAATTCACGTTCAGAATCCATGGACATGAATAAGAAAAAAAAGGACATTTAAATATTTGTGTATATAGTTTTGTTAAATGTAATGTTGTTATAGTTCACATTTTTAATGTTTTAATATTTTCTTTTTTACAGGTTTTTAAAGGTTTGTTATGGTATTCTAATCATGTTTTCTTTTACAGGAATGTTATGTGTTTATTGCTTGGTAATATAATTTTTTTCTTTGTTTGACAGTATGGGTTTTCCACCTTTGGGCCTGTCATTGTGGTAGAACTACAGATCCCAGGATGCCCTAAAAACAGTTTCAAAGGTGGGTGGCAGGTCATCCTGGGATCTGTAGTTCCACAACAGCTGGAGACCGAAAGGTAGAAGACCCCCAGCTTTAAATAATGTGTGTTTTTAAATGTAATGTATGGTGATTTTTTTGTAAAATACGTGTTTATTTATTTTTTGATGTATTACACACATTGGTGGGCAGTGGGGGAGCTTAATGCATGACCCAGCCACCGCCCGCCTCAATACGGCGGGCGTTGGCTGGGTCATGCATTTATTACCTGGGGGCACACATTGGTGGGCAGTGGGGGAGCTTAATGCATGACCCAGCCACCGCCCGCCTCAATACGGCGGGCGGTGGCTGGGAAATGCATTTTCTTACCTGGGGGCACACATTGGTGGGCAGTGGGAGCTTAATGCATGACCCAGCCACCGCCCACCTCAATACGGCGGGCGGTGGCTGGGTCATGCATTTATTACCTGGGGGCACACATTGGTGGGCAGTGGGGGAGCTTAATGCATGACCCAGCCACCGCCCGCCTTAATACGGCGGGCGGTGACTGGGAAATGCATTTTCTTACCTGGGGGCACACATTGGTGGGCAGTGGGAGCTTAATGCATGACCCAGCCACCGCCCACCTCAATACGGCGGGCGGTGGCTGGGTCATGCATTTATTATCTGGGGGCACACATTGGTGGGCAGTGGGGGAGCTTAATGCATGACCCAGCCACCGCCCGCCTCAATACGGCGGGTGGTGGCTGGGTCATGCATTTATTACCTGGGGGCACACATTGGTGGGCAGTGGGGGAGCTTAATGCATGACCCAGCCACCGCCCGCCTCAATACGGCGGGCGGTGGCTGGGTCATGCATTTATTACTTGGGGGCACACATTGGTGGGCAGTGGGAGTTTAATGCATGACCCAGCCACCGCCCGCCTCAATACGGCGGGCGGTGGCTGGGTCAATCATTTATTACCTGGGGGCACACATTGGTGGGCAGTGGGGGAGCTTAATGCATGACCCAGCCACCGCCCGCCTCAATACGGCAGTGGTAGTGTACCATGTTACCATTTGTATTTAGTCTCTGTCATATCCTAGGGAGGGACTGCATAAGATTATCACTTCCCAGTATGAGGAATTAGCAAGAATAAAAATCCCGAATCTATAGACTGTAGAGACTCCTGTTTGTTGGCTGCAACTACAATAAGTGAATTAGTCTTGCTATACTGTAACCTACCCAGTTGCATAACATATCCTTTTGTTTCATTTAGGATTGTATCTTGTAGTGTCTGTTCACTGTGATATGAACTCCACAGTAGAAATAACAACTTAACCAATGTCATAGGCTATGCATAAACACACACACATACCGATGTGATCTCAATCACACGATGCGTACAATTTCCCCGTGAACTCTCCCCGGGAGCCCCCGGTAGTCCTGCACACGATTTGGTCTGAAAATGCTGCCAATGTGACACAGGATCTATCGTGCCTCCTAACTACTCCAGTGCATCCTGACTTGAGTTTGTCAGATCTGCCCTACAGCACGACAGATCTGAAGATGCGATGTGCGACCTGCGGGGACACACATCGCATCGTGATCGTGAGTAGGGAATCACTATTTCTTCACGATTTGGCCATATTTTACACGATCTGTCGTTCCAATGCATCGGAATCGGCCAGATTGGGTAAAATATCGCTATGTGTATGGGCACCTTAAATGTCTCTGTATAAAACTCCCCCGACTCCAGAGTTTATAGGAGGGCAGGAGGTATGTACAGTACTATATATGACTGAACCTTATCTGGCTATTGGCTTCTGACTACATCAGCCCTCTATGTGCCTTGCTTCTTCCCAGCTCTCCTCTCCTCTGCTGCTAGTAGCTGTGTTAGAGCAGTATATAATATTACCCACTGCAGGTAGGGTTCACTGTTGTGGATACTTTCACTGCTTCTGTGGCTCCTATTAAGCTGCCTCCTCACCTAGCTGAGAACTCTGGCCTCCCCCTCTGACAGCTGATATACACTTTCTTGTAGCAGCTGATCAGCTCCCTGTCTGTAGTCTGCGACTAGCTGCTCACTACTACCTCTGCTCATTGGAACCTACAGGCTGCTGAAGGAGACCTGCTGACAGCATCACTCTGGCCTCCCTCTTCTGACTCCCAGTCACCGGCTCTGGCATACAGCAGCCCAGTCAGCCGCCTCTCCTGCAGATTGACGCGCTGTTCCCACTAGCGTCGCAGCTCCTGCTATGACAGGCCTCATCTTCATCTCCACCTCCCTGGGCCTAGCAAGGCACAGGGGGGTTGAGCAACCAAGGAATGGAACTCCCAACTACCTGTCAGCTTAGCTGCTGCTGACAGCTGCTATATACCTCACTATAACCGGATCCTCTTCTCCTGAAAGGAACCAAGTCACACCCAGCCATATCACTACGCCCCTTCTACAGTGCATGTGCATCCCATACACTGGGGAATATTTTTACCTCAAAAGGGGACATATACTCAAGTTATATAAATGTACATTCATTTATACACAAATCACCTCAATAAACAATATAGTTAAATAAATTAACATATATCTGTATACATAGTTTTACCTCACAACTTATACATACATTACATATATATAGTTTATATTTTACCTCAGAATATTGTCATTAATACAATATTTCTTTTAACCCTTAACCAGGGTTACACATAGTATAAAATAAAGTTCCTGGTAGGCATCTGTCTCTTTTTACGGGCTAATCTCGAGAACCAATGGACAGATTTTGATACAGTTTTCACGATTTTATAGAGCATTTGTCGAGGAAGGTTTGGGTATATGAAACATTAATATATGACAAAAGGGAGCCGAGCAGTGACAATTTTAGTGAAACGTCAATGAAAAAATGGTCCATGGTAGACATCTGTCTGTTCGGGCTAATCTTTCATTAGTCTATAAAGTATTTGTCGAGGAAGGTTTAGGTGTATGAAACATTAATGTCTGACAAAAGGGAGCAGAGGAGTGACAATTTTAGTGAAGCAAATCAATGAAAAAATGGACGCTCCGAGCGACTACTTGGCTTACATTGCCTAAACCGTTAAAGATATATCACAACGATGGACTTTATTTTATACCATTTAGAGATTGATACGTATTATCCGGTTTCGCCGTAAAAATTTATGTAAGCCCTGTTTATTGACACAAGATTTCAGTTTTTCCCTTTTTTTTTTACTGTTCCTATTTCATTTATGTGAAAAACGATTCATTTTAAATGGTGAGAGTCTGCTTTGGCATAACAATAAAAAAAAAAAAGCACAGGGACAAACACTTAACGACCGAACAGACATGGACAACTTTACGTGGCCCTTTTGCCTGTCACATCAAAACTAAATCTTTTCATATTGATGTCAGGAGGAAAAATGACTAATGTTGTCTGCAAGGCAATCTTATAAGACCTTGGTTAAAAAAGACTATTGCCATAAATTGAAAATTGCTCCTATGTGAAGCCGGGGCGGGTTGCTAGTTGGAAATAAAGCACCGCACTAAATAGTTTAAGTGGTTAATAGAGCTACATTTCTAATATGTACAAAGCAATTCAAAGGCTGTGTTTTGTTAGTTTGTATCCTCCAAGCGCAGTTAATTGGCAATCAAGCACAGCATAAAACAAAATTAGTAATTAGCGGAGCTGAATCTCTAGTTGCAAACAGTTCAAACACTGTATATTGTTAGCTTGCAGCAGAGTAGTTATTATTAGCACCACAATTGAAGACTTGTAGTAGACAGTCACTTAAGGGAGAGTGCTACCTACAGTATTTAGCCCCATTTAATGCAAATGAATTTCATACATGTGGTGCACTCAATCCCTATTTTATATTTATACAGGGTCTCTTTGTATTATTATTCTCTATCAAAGAAAAGGATCCATATAGATGCAGAATCTCTTAATATTAAAACAGAGATGATTGTACTTCTTACATCACATCTTAAACTGCCAGAAATCCAGACCACATAAATACAAAAGACAGTTGTCCAGGGATCTCTAAATGGCAACAGTCTCAGTCTCTACACGTTTCTTCACCTCATAGATCATCGGCTTCCAATCTCCAAAATTAAGCTGACACAAACAAAATACCATTGTTGCTAAAAATCTATTACAGCAGCCTGTTTTCTGACAATGATAGTTTTAAGTATAGATCTAGTTTTAGTGGATTTGACCTCATTTGGAGTAGCTATCAACTTCAATAAAAATAACAGAGTCAAGAATCGTCCTGCAAAATCAATGTTCACCCTCTGCTGTGGGGAGAATGACCGCTACTCTTACAGGGGTAATGGTACCACCAGGGGAGCATTTTGCACCTTCATGTAGCCTGGACATCCCTTTGTCATACCCAGAATTTCACTGTCAAATCCTGACCTCCAAAAGTAGTTTTTTTTGCAAATTCTTCATTTTAATTGTGCGTTCAGTAGGTGATCTTCGTGCAATTTCCTCAGGGCCTTGCTTTTAAATTTTGTTGGAATTATTACTCTGGACTGCACACACAGGTCCCCTGGCATATGGGCAACTAATCCCACCTGCCTGATAATCTGTGGTAGACCAGACTACAGCCTTTGGGCCATCTCCTAATGATTAGGTCATAAACTTTAGACAAAATAGATTGTTTCTACACTCCCATAACACACCCATGGCGCTCCATTACACGCCACTTCCTCTTTTTGCGACCAATTTAGGTCACCTCACTGTTTTTACCCTGAAACGCCCATGGATCGCAGATACCATCTGAAGTCATAGCGATGTACACAAATGCGCACGCCATTGCACCCATTGGTATGCGCATTAAGGGATTTCTAGACTTTTTGCGCAGTAGCAAAATCGCTCAACTGCGCAAAAATCGGTACTGCATGTACTGAATCAGGCCCAAAGTGACTTATAAAACATGATAGAAAATGTTAAATCACTTTGAACGTAACTTTGTAGTGTGAGATTTGAAACATTTAAATTATAGTGTGAGATCCTGGACATCATTAATTCATTGTGGGACAATAAGTAGAGTGAGACTATTGTTCTTGTTTTAAACGTTGCATTTTTAATATTTAAATAGATATGGTCATTGCATCATCACATACTGTGCAGTAAATTTATTTCCACTTATGCAACTGAGTTGGTGTATATCTGCCAAGTTGCCAAGAATGTCGGTTATCAATGACTGGCAGGCATAGCTCTTACATTGCTAGTGCTGAGTCATTCATTTCACTGTTGCTTAGTTAGTTTTACAGGGCCTACTGCCAGGTGCACTTGGCCTGACCACTCAGGCCATTGTTATTCCTGGCTGATGTGTATGTTTATCTCTGCGTAACCTTCTCTTCCTGTGCCCCATAGAACATGATAGTTCACCATGTCTGAACACGATGATGGACTGTTCTGAGAAATATGTCCATGTTATATTCTTCTGTAGAAATGTCACATCTTATTTACGGGGAGATGTATCAAGCTTTGGATAGTGATAAAATTGAGAAGTCTCCCAAAGCAACCAGTTAGCTTTTGACTATTATTTATCTGTCACCGCAGCTCCCGTCTAAAGTGACTGCAGTTATTCAATTGTTTGTGCCACTGGGCATGATTGCTGTGGGCACCCATTATTTCTGCTCACACCCTCCTGAGGTGGCGAGCAGAAATCAGCCCAAAGTCAGACTTTTGGCCACCCAAACTCATCATGCCTAGTAGTTTGCACGGATTTAGATGCTTTACAAGTCCAAACCTGGGGCCTGATTCAGAGTTGGGAATAGAGAGAGAGATCTCTCTCAACTGATCATCTTGGTGAAACCATGCTGCACTGCAGGTGGGGCAGATGTAAAATGTGCAGAGAGATTTAGATTTGGGAGGAGGGTTTCCAAACTGACATCTAAATTGTAGAGTAATAATAAAGCTGTGCAGTATTTGTGGGCTACATGCAAAATCAGCCAGTATATACCCCACATGTAAAAAAATGTATGTATTACACCCCTTGCATTGCAATATGGTTTGTCCAGGTACACAGTTGAGAGAGAGATCTCACTCTATTCACAAGTCTGAATCAGGCCCTTGGTGCATTTGGGCATGACATGTGCAATAAGTAATGGGCGTATGTGGCACTCATGCCCATCCCAAAAAATAATTGAATTTCCCTTTAGAAGCTGATTGGTTGCTTTGGGCAACTCCTCCACTGTATCTCTCTCGAAGGTTTGCTACATCTTCCCTACATGCCAATAATTTCTGTGCATTTCCAACTAATAAAGTTTAATTAAAATATTACTGTTGTGACATCTAAAGCAGTTACATTTGAATACATATTTGCCTGCTCTCCCGGAATGTCTGAGAGACTCCCGAACCTTGGGTGGCTCTTCCGGTGGCCCAGAAAAGCGGGCAAGCCTCCCAGAGGCCCATCGCTGCCTCCAACCACCGCTCACTTCCTGAGTGAGGGTGGGTGGGTGGTCTAGGAGGCTTGAGATGAGATTAGCACTGAATCGCATCATGCTGTAGTAGCCCCGATGATGATGCTATCTCGGTGCCACATCCCTGCCCACCCACCATGTTGTCCCCAGAGGATTCAGCCAAAACATCGGCAACTATTGTATGATAATTTCCACCTCCTTAAAACATTGACATTGGGAACCTGTTTAAAAGCAAATTTCTGAATGACAAGTACAGATGTGTCCAGATACATCTTATTTCCTTACACGTTAAACAGTCCTTCTAGTCGTGCCATGCAGTGTCGTGGCTCGGTAGTGCTGAGCGTCTATTCGTGCAACTTTTTACCTTGAAATGCATCTTATTTGTAAAGTAATGCGAATAAGACGCAAAAGCGGCTTCTGCTGGTAAAATGGTATGTGGCATGCCTATACTCTGTGTGCGACTGCGGTTATATCTGCATGCGAAATGCTACGTTACAGTGTCACAGCCGCTGTTGCACACAGATTATAGGCATGCAGCATATCATTTTATTATATGCAATGTCAACAACAGAAATATTCACTTTCCAGTACCCAGCAAAGCTACAAACCAGTCTGATATAGGATCATCAGTAATCTAAATTAAACTACATAACACAGGGAAGATTGAAATCATAGAATATGTTATTCCAAAACTTGCGCATGGATGAAATCACTCATTAGGGGACAATTCAATTAGCTGAGAATTGGCCGAAATTGCTGAATGCAGGTTAAAAAGCAGCCACTACTTTTTGCTATTCAATTAGAAATCCGTGTAACGTGGGTCTCAGCATGGATTAGTTTGCAGCTCCAAACTAGATTCAAAAGTAGGGTAAAATCCTTATTTTATGGCAAAAAATGGCAGGACACATTGCAGTGCCCCAGGGACACCCCTCTCAATGAATAATAATCTACAGTATTAAGAGGTTTTTAAATAGGAAACTATGGCCAACAAAGATGTTATTTTTCAGATGATTCTCTATAAAAAGCAGAAAAATTGGTTAACTGATGTGCGACATAGTCAGGTGCATAAATATTGGGACATTGACAGAATTTTCATATTTTGGCCTCTATTCACCACCACAATGGCTTTGAAATGAAACAAACAAGATGTGCTTTAACTGCAGACTTTCAGATTTAATTTGAGGGTAATTACATCCAAATCAGGTGAACGGTGTAGGAATTACAACGGTTTCTATATGTGCCTCCCACTTTTTAAGGGGCTAAAAGTAATGGGACAAACTAAACAATCCTAAATCTAACTTTCACTTTTAATACTTTGTTGCAAATCCTATGCAGGCAATTACAGCCTGAAGTCTGGAACGCATAGACATCACCAGACGCTGGGTTTCATCCCTGGTGATGCTCTGCCAGGGCCTCTACTGCAAATGTCTTCAGTTCTTGCTTGTTCTTGGGGAATTTTCCCTTCAGTTTTGTCTTCATCAAGTGAAATGCATGCTCAATCGGATTCAGGTCAGGGGATTGACTTGGTCATTGCATAACATTCCACTTTTTAGCCTTAAAAATCTTTGGTTGCTTTTGCAGTATGCTTCGAGTCATTGTCCATCTGCACTGTGAAGCGCCGTCCAATGAGTTCTGAAGCATTTGAGTGAATATGAGCATATAATATTGCCCGAAACACTTCAGAATTCATTCTGCTGCTTTTGTCAGCAGTCACATCATCAATAAATACAAGGGAACCAGTTCCATTTGCAGCCATACATGCCCACGCCATAACACTACCACCACCATGCTTCACTGATGAGGTGGTATGTTTTGGATCATGAGCAGTTCCTTTCCTTCTCCATACTCTTCTCTTCCCATCACTCCGGTACAAGTTGATCTTTGTCTCATCTGTCCATAGGATGTTGTTCCAGAACTATAATTGATTTTTTAGATGTTGTTTGGCAAACTCTAATCTGGTCTTCCTGTTTTTGTGGCTCACCAATGATTTATATCTTGTGGTGAACCCTCTATATTCACTCTTGTGAAGTCTTCTCCTGATTGTTGACTTTGACACATATACACCTACCTCCTGGAGAGTGTTCTTGATTTGGCCAACAGTTGTGAAGGGGTTTTTCTTCACCAGAGAAATAATTCTTCTGTCATCCGCCACAGTTGTTTTCCGTGGTCTTCCGGGTCTTTTGGTGTTGCTGAGCTCTCTGGTGCGTTCTTTATTTTTAAGAATGTTCCAAACAGTTGATTTGGCCACACATAATGTTTTTGCTATCTCTCTGATGGGTTTGTTTTGATTTTTCAGCCTAATGATGGCTTGGTTCACTTATAGTGAGAGCTCTTTGGATCTCATATTGAGAGTCGACAGCAACTGATTCCAAATGCAAATGTCACACCTGGAATCAACTCCAGACCTTTTACCTGGTAAATTGATAATGAAATAACAAGGGAATAGCCCACACCTGTCCATGAAACAGCTTTTTGAGTTGATAGTCCCATTACTTTTGGCCCCTTAAAAAGTGGGAGGCACATATAGAAACCGTTGTAATTCCTACACCGTTCACCTGATTTGGATGTATTTACCCTCAAATTAAATCTGAAAGTCTGCAGTTAAAGCACATCTTGTTTGTTTAATTTGAAAGCCATTGTGGTGGTGAATAGAGGCCAAAATATGAAAATTCTGTCAATGTCCCAATATTTATGCACCTGACTGTATATGTGATGTTGTATTAAAGGGAAATGGTGTTTTGCACTTGCAGATGGGAGACACTTTTGTTTATTGAAATACACTTACTGGCTATTATTTTTCCATCATTTTTAAAAGTTGCAAAAATCTACTATTTTACAACATGTAACTATCCTGCTATCTTATTTGCCCTATTTTTGGGGTTCATGATGTTTTCACCACTCTTTCAAGTACTTCACATAGGTCGCACACTGTAGAATGAATGTGCGACATCCGCAACTTGCCATTGCTAATTGAATTGCAAAGGAATTGAGAGCGCACTACATGAAAGTATCCCATGAAATGTGCGTGATATTAACCCGCAAGCACAGGCACCAAACTCGCGGCTAATTTAATCGCCCCCATCGTTTTTCTAACTGCTCTAATTTACCCTTTCATGTTTTTTATGAATGAAAAAAACTTTTTTACACAACTATATCAATATGTGGCAGTGACATATACTATTCTAAGTATTTTCTTATCACATGCATTTATCCCTTTTTTATGTCACCCAGGCTTCTATTTACCTATACAACTGCTGTCTGGCACTGTGGGCTGCTACTTATTGTAAACTGGTATTCCTAAATCCTTTTTTTATCTCCATTTTCTCTGGTTAGTATTCTGTGCACTGTTTAATTAGCAAGGTTATTACCTTGTTATTTCATGGCCCAGTTTGACATTTTGGCCAGGTTGGCAGTGCAGAGGGGGGGATGGCGCAGCCAAGTTAGAGGTGCGTAGGGGGCATATTGCTGTGATGCGTATTCCATCACAGCGCAAATCAAGCTGCCCAGACAGCACACTACACCCGAGAAGGCCACGGGGCAGTAGTCAAGTATGATTTTGGCTAAATCCTTTAGCAAGTTACTGCTCTCATCTGTGTCAACAGCCCTACATACAGATCATCAAACAATTTCTCAAAATCCAAATATACTGCATAATTGACACTAACAAGATCCAGTTTGTAACTTACTTCCTCATAAAACCAAATCATATTTGTTATGAAACCATACAGACTCTTTACTATAAAATTATTTTCTTCAATATATTCATACTTGCCGGGGAGGAGATTCTGTTGACATCTTCTGGGGGCGGGGCCAGACTGTATACGTCATTAGGCCACGCCCCACCACAGGAAAAAGGCTGCATTTGCGGGGCTGTGAGTAGGAGGCTGGGCTAAATGAGACAATTCACATAATTTTAGCCCCGCCCCCTAGTCGTGGACCTGAAAGTTCCCCATAAAATTTTAAATATCTCCATCCTGCCCACTTCACTAGGAAGTGGGCAGGAAGCAGGAGATATGTCTACTCTCCCGGGGGTGTGCGGGGTTACCCGAAAAATCGGGAGCCTACCGCAACTTTCGGGAGAGTAGGCATGTATAAATATATTTCAGAATTGCATTACTTAGAAACAATTCATTCTATAGATAGTAAGCTTACGAGCAGGGCCCTCTTACCCTTATGTATGTATTTTACGTATGAATTGTATGTATGTTTGTCTTTTACAACCCAGTAAAATGTTAATGTTGTTTCAAATTGTAAAGCGCAACGGAATTTGCTGCGCTATATAAGAAACTTAATAAATAAATAATAAATGATAATAATTTACTTACAATGGAAGTCTGGTCCACAGGCCTATATTATGCTACTTCTGATTTACTTTCCTTTAACATATAGATGCCCTACATATATTTTCAGCGGATCATTATTCATTTATAACGCGTCCATAAACGTACAACATTTTGCTTTATCACTTACCGAGCTTCCCTTACCACATGTGCATGGGTGCCACCTGGGACAGGTGCTTTATTTGTCTTAACATTGTTTAGACAAAACTGCACCTCCTCCCATGTTGAATAAGTAACATTTAATGGTGTGCATAGGTTATTTCTACACAACCTATTTTCTGGTAGTTTTTTCTCCTGTGAATACAGTTAGAAAAAAATTGGCTTTCTATTCAGGATATAACCGTGTGGATATGTGTGCACTATTTGTGGTGGAATGCAGGCTATAATAGTAGACACCAGTAGAATTCAGGTACAGCAGGCAGTCTTAGTACTGAGGACCTGATTAAACCTGCTCGCTAGATGCGTTAGCTTGAACGAAGTGTATGCAAGTTGCGTAGGCAGGGCGATCGCACAGCAAGGCATTAGCACGCCCACTATGTCTTGGCGTGCGATTGCATTGTGTATGCAGACGCCCACCTGCCTGCCTTAAGACGCCCACTTGCGCACGTCATCTCCAGGAAGTGTATGCAACCATCGCTACATCGGGTATCATCGGATGCGATCGCAGCACTTGAGGTTGACCATACCCTGTCGCAAGCACTGCGATCACTTCAGTGTAAAAAACAGTCTGGTGACATGTACAATGACTCTCCCTCTAAGTTATGCACACCTCTAAAACGGCGTTAGGACGATCAGGCACGCCTGCGTTCGCACCTCCACTCCCCCGTTTCTAGTGGCCAGCCCCCATCACCACCCTCAAACGGCTTCTCCTGTCACTCACTCTGCTGGGCTGTCTATGCACAGCGAGTGAACGCATTCTGATCTTTCGCACTGGTTCGTGCATGGGCACTGTGATGCATGCGAAGAATGTGAAAATTGGCCAGCTACGAGCGAACGCATCTGAATCAGCTCCTTAGTACCAAGTATTTGGGTTATTGAAGTGTATTAAAGGTGTGTGTACAGCCATACTCACGGGTCAATCCAATTAAGTGCGAGTTGCTGTTTTCTCTGCAAATTCGCATTGTGAATTAATTTTACAATCCAATTAGCAACGCGCATTGAACCAGTCAGAGTAAACTCGCATATTTCCATTCACACCTCTGAGAGATGGTTGGGAAAATCTTTATTTTAAGGTTAAAATATCGGGACACAATGCAGAACTCTTTGGACACTCCCCCTAATGACTAATTAGGCAATTGGATGTTTCCAATTAGCTTAATTAGTAAAATAAGTACATGTAATTTTTGGGGGGTCTAAAAAAAAGTGGCCTCAAATTACCTCAAAATCAACAATTTTGTTGCTTTATGCACCCCAAATTTAATTAGTTTTCTTTTTTAAGTAATTGCCTTCTATATTTTTTCTTTTTTTCCCTACTTTTCTTTTTTTTTTTTTGCATTTTTCGTTTTAGTCCTATAAAAGTAATCCAAAAAAGTGTTTTTTTATATTTATTTTTACCGTTTTAAAAAAATGCACAAATCAGCCATTTAGCACTGTTTAAATACAGTACTTCCAGTACCTTTCTCATGCCCACTAACAGCCTTCTGTACGAATCTGCAAACAAAAGTGTCAGTTTTTTGGGGTCCAGTATGGTCACCCCACTTTTTCATGTACTTTTCGCACATTGCATTTGGCTGACAAAGCGCAAACCCCCACTGCGAGTACCGCGAATAGGCACTTTTAATTGGATTGGAGAATTCTCGAGTGCACACATTGTGCGAAGTCTGCAAGTTTCATGAGACAAACGTGCAGCTAATTGGATTGACCCCGTAGTGGATCTGGATGGAGCAGAACATACAGAGGACCAGTTGATCTTGTATAATGGTTGCAGTACAGGTATATGCAGGATATACACAGGGTCTCTGGAGCTAAGTGGAACATGTCTGTATTCCACTGTGGTGCTCTAACACAGTGACAAGATGGTGCTGCGCATACACAGAAGACCAAACGGCGGCTATCTTGGTAAAGTAGAATGCTTCTGTTAAGCAGCATTCATGGAGACAATGCAGTAGAGCACTCCATATTTAAAAAACCCACAAATATTAAGAATCCACCAGATGTACCGTATCCAACAGCAAATGCAGCCCTCATTGGTGTCTATGGAGGTTGCTATGCAGTTGGCTTTACCAAGATCCAATGGCGTTAGCCTATAGAAGCCTATGGAGAACCCCTCACTGACCCATGTGCCGACCGACAGCCGCGCATGTGTATTAAGCCCACAGCGGCATACCATGAAGCAGAGTGATCTTCACAGGGATGGGCTCTAATTTGAGCCCGTTTCCCAGCAAGACCGTATAAGTAAATACCCATGTAAATATTCATTTTCATGGTGCGAATTTACCTAATCTGCATTAAAAATGCATATTGTGATAAATATGCCTCTGATATTATTTTACCACTAAAGTAGGAAAAATAATTAGTTTTATTTTTAGAACTGCTTTCTTATGTACTTTTTTTTTTTTTAAATCTATTTCTTGAACAGCAAAAAGTAATTATACATTGTACAATACAAGAATTTAATATAATAAAACCTTCAAATATATAACTGGTCTGTTTCTTGAAACAAACAAAATTACTGTTATTGTTTTTTGGGTTTTTTTGTTCCATTTTTAAAACTAGAGCAAACATAAATTGAAAATATTTCAGAATATATAAAAATTAATACCTGAAAATATATTAACATGCTGGAAGAACAGGGACTGCAGAAAAATTAATACAATATACCGTATCACAAGATCCGCAAGAAATAATCCAATGCAACATACAGTCTATATCATTCAGACTGCATAATTTACATAACTTGTATAGCATGTGTTGCCGTGAAAATTTATCAATGTATGCAGCAGCTCTACTCATCCAAATACATGTAAATCTATCCTCTCTATCTATCGAACTGAACTGTGTATTGGCCGGCCTGTGTGCACAGGGCCTGATTCAGACCCGCTCGCGAGTGCACAGTGTTCGCAAGCGAGTCGATGGTCCCTCCGGCGTGCACATGCGCGAGACCCGTACTGCGACGGCAGCTCCATCGCAACGGGTCTCGCTACAAGACGGGGCGGCTGTCGATGTTGATTGACAGCTTGCCCCATTTTGTAGGCGGGGAGGGAGGGTGGCTGCACAAACGCAGGCGTTCCCTTAGGAACGCCTGGCGTTTGTGGGCGGCCCTACTGACATCACTCGTGATGTCAGTAGTGGACTTCCTGCTCTACTAGAGCAGGAAGTCCACTTGGGCTTGTGAGAGCTGAGACCCTACCACAGGGTCTCCTCGCAAGCCCGATGGTGGCGATAATCGCGACCATCGCCAGGCCGCTCGCAAAAGCTGTGGGTGGTCACACACAGCTTAGCGAGTGGCCTGGAGGCCGGAAAAAAACACCCGCCCAGATACAGCGCTCGCAAACAGCGAGCAGCTCTGAATCAGGCCCACAGTACCCAGTCCCGATTGTGCACATTTTGTAGTCAGTGGCATAACTAGGGTATTTGGAGCCCAGGGCAAATTGAAAAATGGAGCCCCTCCCCCCCTATGTGCGCGCACCGAAGGCACGAATGGCAAAAATGGACGTGGTCAAAAGGGGCATGGCCACTTAAAAATGGGCGTGTCAACATGACTCACACCCCTTTCTCGTCACTCTGAACATTCCTTTCCATTCCATATGCACCTTAATGCAGTGAACCTTATACAGTCCCCCCTATACATTGCCCCCAGTAGTTGTCCCTCTTATGCGACCCCCCATTAGTTAACCTTATACAGTGCCCCCAGTAGTACTCCCAGTAGTGGTCCGCCTTATGCAGGCCCCCAGTAGTGATCCCCCCTATCCAGTGCCCCCTGTAGTGGTCCTTCCTATTCAGTGCCCCCAGTAATGGTCCCCCCAGTGCAGTGCCCCTTGTGCCCCCAGTAGTAAGCCCCTTATATAGTGCCCCCAGTAGTAGTCCCCCCTATGCAGTGCCCCAGTAGTGGCCCCCCCTATGCAGTGTCCCTTATTTTGTGCCCACAGTAGTAGTCCCCCCCCATGCAGTGCCCCCAGTAGTAGTCCTCCCATGCAGTGCTCCCCCCTATGCAGTGCCGTTTATATAGTGCCTCTAGTAGTACACCCCCCCCATGCAGTGCCCCCAGTAGTGGTCCCCCGATGCAGTGCTACAGTAGTTGCCCCCCCAGTTGCCGCCCCCAGTAGTGCCCCGTGTAAAGGTGCCCCCCCCCCCGGAGTAGTGCCCCCAGTAGTGGTCTCTCCCGATGCAGTGCCCCCAGTAGTAGTCCCTTGTGTCTGTGCAATACAGTCCAGATCTGAATTGGGCTTGTTATCTAGATTGTTTCATCTCTCAGAAAATCGTAAATGCTGTCAGATTGGGAGTACATTTTTCAGGTGTATCTAGATTTAAATAGGGTGACACATATATGAGACAGATCCTGTCATTGTCCAGTGGCAACAGGTCTTCAAGGTGAAGTGACCTGGATTAGGTAAAAATAGTTTTACATTGCCATGGTCTACTAGGGTTACAAGATCATGTGCTGAATCAGCAACTAGGACAACGTCATAGATCTAGTTCTAAAGATATAAACTATTCAACATTCAACTGGAAATTGAATATCTTGACAGACCAGAATATCTTGACAGACCAGAAATGACTGTACTACGTACTTAAGAAAAAATAGAGAAGACACATTGGAAAACAAGACATCTGACAAGTACACTACTCTTACAAATGTAAGTATTTACCAGTGACCAATTGATGAATAGAATAGTTATTATTACAGAGACACATACTTAGGGGGACATAAAGTGGATAACTTTTCAAACACAGCCTATAACATGGCAGTTAGGAGCTGATTGGTTGTTATTTTCTCTTTATCCACTTTATCTCTCTCCAAGGGACTGTATAAGGGGCACTACTACATGGGGCACAGATACTGGGGACATTGCATAAGGGGCACTACTACAGTGGGCATTAAGGTGCATATGGAATGGAAATGAATGCTCCCAGAATGACAAGAAAATGTGGTGTAATGTTGACACCCCCCCCAATTTTCAGTGGCCACGCTCCTTGTGGCATGTGCACATAGGGGGGGAGGGCTCCATTTCTCATCTTGCACCCTAGTTACGTCACTTGTCAAGACAATAGGGCCCTGATTCAGAGCCACTTAAATGAAGCGAGCGCTCACTCTGAATCAGGGCAGCCGATTTGTTTTAAATAACCCGGCCTCCTGGCCGCTCGCTAAGCTGTGGGTGACCACCCACAGCTTTAACGAGCGGCCAGGTGATGGTCGCGACCATCGGGCTTGCGACGAGACCCTTGTGGTAGGGTCTCGTCTGCCGCAAGCCCCAGTGAGCTTCCGACTCCAATAGAGTCGGAAGCTCACTACTGACATCACTCGTGATGTCAGTAGGTCCGACCACAAACGGCAGGCGTTCCATCAGGAATGCCTCCGTTTGTCCAGCCACCCCCCCACCCTGCCTACAAAACGGGGCGAGCTCTCGATCAACATCGACAGCCGCCCTGTTTGTAGTGAGACCCGGAGCGAGAGAATTTTTCTATCGCCCCGGGGCTTGCGCACGCTGTCGACCCGCTTGCAAGCGGGTCTGAATCAGGCCCTAGATCAGCTGAGGAATACTGCTCAAAACAGTCTGGGACTATATCGAAAGAAATTATACTGCCTTAGAAATATCAAGAGGAATCTTAATTGCTATGAAAAAAAAGTCCTGCAATTCCTCTTCAAAATGTACTTCTTTGGTAAAGTTATTTAGCTAAAGTGTTTTTTTTTTTTTGTTTAAATCCTATATCCTTTATATCTGCTCATTCAGCTTCGGAATCTCAGGAATTGAACCAATGCATAACTGAAAACTTTCATTAAACCCTCTCACTACTTAAGACTCAAGCTTGAGCAGGTATCTTCTTTGTAAAGAAGAAGAAAAAATTTCTATAGGGTTTCAATAAAATCATTGAAAAACAAATATCCCTTAATTATTTTGTTAACTTTTCAGTTAAAATAAAAGGGGCCAATGTATTCACTAAGGTAGATCTTAGAGGAGCTTACGCTTTATTACAAATGCAGGAAGGAGATGAGTGAAATAATGTAGTGACACATTTTGATTTATAGAATGGACCAGCAGTCTTCAAATAAATTGTTAATTATACTGTAAATTAATATTATGAAAGCAGGTCTGTAATAATTTACTTGGATGACATCTTTCACGGTACGATGTAGGTAACGATCCCTCTTGGACTCCTGACTACTCCTGGACAAACTTTGGACAAATTGTGCATACACATGTAATGATTGTACAAACAATCAAACTATATAGATGGGTCGTTAACGATATATCGTTTGGCAGCAAACAACCCTACAATGCATCTGCTGGAATTTAAATAAAGGCCAGGCTTAACTAGGGTGTCTATAAAGCAGGCGCCATTTTAGGTCTGTGCACTTCTGCTCTGTGACTAGTGAGGCTTATGTATACCTGCTGAACGCTGTACATTGCTATTGTGCTGTTTTATTTTGCCTGGCTTAACAAAGTGTGTTTATCCTGCATTCTGTGGTGATGGATTCCTATTGCTATTCACTTCTGCTAGCCTATGGTTATATGAAGCTGAGAGGGATCAGGAAAGGAGGAGGGTGAGGTCTTGCTGGATGAAGGAGTGGCTGATGAGGAGGGACACTTGCTCCCACATGCCGCTGGTGATGGAGATTAACGAGAACAATCTGGATGACTACCGCAACTACCTGCGCATGGATGACGCCACCTTTCAGGAGTTGCTGCGTTTGGTGACCCCCTATTTCTGGAGGCAGAATACTAATATGCAGAGGACCATCCCTGCTGAGGAGAGGCTGGTGGCTACCATGAGGTTCCTGGCTACAGGATGGTCACTGGAAGACCTGAAGTTTGGGACCGTCATCTCCCCTCAGGTTTTGGGGAACATTATTCCTGTGACCTGAAAAGCCATTGTGAATTTGCTGAAGTACCAGTTTTGTAAGGTGAGTAAAAACACTACACATGTTTTTCTTCTGCAAAAAAGTGTTTTTTATTTTTTCGCACAAATGTAAAAAATCTGCAACCAACATGGCTGCATTTTGTAATCAAAGCAACCAACATGGCTGCATTTTGTAATCGAGGCAACCAACATGGCTGCATTTTGTAAACGAGGCAACCAACATGGCTGCTTACTGTATAAATTTGCTACATCAAAACAGCATAATGTAATAACAATATTAAAAGTTTATTATCAACAAGTTTTATCTGTCCCAATAGCTAGGCTGCTCTATGATATATGGTGGGTCTGACGCCGGATTGAATAGGCCAAGAAACACATAGCGCAAGTCCAGATTGTGGCCCCGACTTACAACAATCTGTCCTTACAACATGTACCATGTCCAGTCAGCGCCATTACCACCATATACCATAGAGTAGCTATAGGGAGAAATAAAACTTGTTGATATGGGTGTAGTAGTTATAACCGCCAGCCGCGGAAGCCTGGCAGGGGTGAAGATCTTGATCGCTAATTAAGGTAATTGCTGCTAACCCTACTCCCTACCCTAACCCTCCCTTATGAGTGCCTAACCCTAACCTTCCCCCCCCCCCCCCTAGTGCCTAACCCTAACCCCTCTTCCCCTAGCCTAAATCTAACCCTCCCGGCTTACATTCGTTTGGTATGCCGTGCGTCGGGCTCCCGGCAAAGGTCTAATGACAGGCGTCGGGATTTCGATGCCTGTCATTAGTACCTTGCTGGGATTAGACAGTCGAGAAGGCGGCGGTCGGCATTTAGACCATTTGCTTCTTGACTACATCCCGTTGATACTTCAGGCAACAACATCAATAAAACATATTTTTAAAAATAAATATTCCATATGTGGATTAGTATGTTGTAACATAAAAGTAAAAGGCAATTATCAACAAGTTTTATCTGTCCCAATAGCTAGGCTGGACAGTTGCCTGGGGCAGAGGCTCATCAGTAAGCCGTGTGGTACAAGCCAGCTGTTTGGTTTTCGCCCGTATCACCATGTCCTACATGTCCCGCTGATCTGGATCCATAACGTGTATAGAACTCGCTATATGGAAGTGTCTAGGTGGTCGAAATTATCAGGCGGTTTTTGTAGCACCTGTTCCACTTGCTTCAGTGGTGGAGATGACATTGACTGATAGCTCGGTGCCTTGCGCCGATATCTCCTCTTGCTCGTGGTTGACTGGAGTCACCCTCGCTTTCAGTCACGGTAGCCATTTGAGTGGTAGGGCTCTGGTCCAGGTCTGGTGTATTTTTTTTTTTTTTATTCTAGTTCCCATCAACGGTGGAGGAGTGGAAAGCCACCTTTGATGAATTCGATAGGCGTTGGAATTTCCCATTGATGGAAAGTATATCCGTATAACCCCAACTGCCAACAGTGGATCTTATTACTACAATTATAAGTTTTTTTAAGTATTGATCTCATGGCGGTGGTGAATGCCAACTACAACTACATCTTTGTTGATGTCGGAAAAAATGGGCGTGCTTCGGATGGTGGGTCCTTGAAAAAAACCCTATTCTACGCTAGGCTCACTTCCAATACCCTAAAATTGCTGACTGTGGTGGAAACAAAGCACGGGCTCAATTTCGTGTTTTTGGCTGACGAGGCATTTGCACTGCACGAACACACAATGAAGCCATACATGCAAAGAGCCCTGACCAAAGAGAAACGGA
This sequence comes from Taudactylus pleione, assembly GCA_031769625.1. Classification (NCBI taxonomy): domain Eukaryota; kingdom Metazoa; phylum Chordata; class Amphibia; order Anura; family Myobatrachidae; genus Taudactylus; species Taudactylus pleione. The sequence continues at coordinate 10,508,112 of JAUIMM010000115.1, forward strand.
TCTACAGTTACAGGCTTTCCAGGGCACGGCGGATTGTGGAGAACGCTTTTGGATTTCTAAGCAACCGCTTCCACAACGCCATCAATCTGTGCGTGGACAAAATTGATTGTGTTGTCTTGGCATGCTCTGTCATGCACAACTTTTTCAGGTGCAAAACTACCCAACAAAGGACATCAGGCCCAGCTATGCCAGACGACCCTGAGGAGCCAGAGGAGATTGTTCAATTGCCCTCTATGTCAGCACCTGGAAATCTGGAAACAGGGACTGTGCAGGCTAAGGATGTCAGGGAACAATACCTGGCCTATTTTATTGGAGTGGGGGCAGTGCCATGTCAGCAGGACTGTCTCCAATGACCCATCGTGGACAATTGAGGACTGTTAAAAGGACTTTATTAAAAAACATTTGGCATGGTGTGTATGCACTATGTCTGTACTTACCACAGCCAAAGAAGATGGTTCACCTGCTTCTTCTGTGTCCTCTCCTGCCTCGTTCTCCACCATCAGACACTGGGATGGTCTTTGAGGGTCCTGCTCATGAATGAACCAGAGCAGGTCATAGTACCATAACGAGGTTCTATAGACGTCCTCTGCCCCTGCTCCAGATGCCCGCAAGTCCTGCATCTTCTTATATTCTTTCAGGTAGACAGTGCAATGTTCTGGATCTTGGCCTTGACCCATTTAGGGTACACTTCATTTAGGGTATGGCGTGCTATATTGAGCAAGCTCCTCAATGGCTGCTGGTGCCTTTTGCTTGTTACTGAAATCTTTTGATTTTACCTTCCATAAGCACTCGTGGTCTCGGAAATTTCAAGGAACCTTTTAAGAATTCCCTCTCTGTTTTACTTGACATAATTCTGTAAAAAAAAAAGGTTTTAGATACACTAGTTATTTTAATGTTTTTACCGTTTTAATGTTTTTACTGTTTAATGTTTTAAAATTTTCAAATGTTGACCTGTTTATTGTTTGTTATATTTGTTTGTTATATTTTTTAATACATAAAAATTTTATTATTTTTGTTTACCTTTTTGCATTGCATTTTAATACCAAATTTGTGGCCAGCATTGATGGGCGTTTAAAAATCCATTGGCGGACAGTGGCATAACATTGGTGGGGCAGTGGCATTGGTGGTCAGTGGCATAAATATTGGTGTGGCATTGATGGGCAGTGGCATAACATTGGTGGGGCAGTGGCATTGGTGGTCAGTGGCATAAATATTGGTGTGGCATTGATGGGCAGTGGCATAACATTGGGGGACACAGGGATAACAATGGTGGGCAATGGCAAAACATTGGGGACACTGGCATAACATTGGTGGGGCAGTGGCCTTGGTGGACAGTGGCATAACATTGGGGGACACTGGCATAAAACATTGGTGTGGCATATCATTGGGGGACACTCAAATAATGTGGGGCAGTGGCATTGGTGGCCCAGGGGAATACATTGGCGCTTTGTAGAAAAACCATTGCTGTGGATACTCGGATAACAGAATCCGAGCCAAGACGATCCACGCTGCTGTCATGACCAACGACCAACAGGAGCGCGCATCGTTATTGTACCTACACAGGGAACAATTTGTTGTTCCAATCGGTCGATAACGGCTATATAATTTAAAAGATCGTACCTAGCCTGCTTAAATGTCAAATTTTTAACTGTATTATCGAGGTTATCATTTTTTTTGTTATTTTGAAAAATCGGTGCCTTGTTGATTTTTTTGAAGGTACAGCTACAAGCTATATTAAGCAGGATACCCCCTGGAGCTGCTGGCAATTGTCCCAATGATTTCTAGACGATTTCCCTTGAGAATACACACTAGAAGGACAGAACGATATATAGTTCCATCCTTCATTAACATGTCATGATCCTGACTTATTTCCGTTATAATATCCAGATTTGCCTGGGAGATCTGTTCAGCTGCAGCATGTGTCTATGTTGACTACTACATTGCTAGGTTCCCTCCTGGACTGATTGTGCACCTGAGAACCTCTCTGCTTGTAATCAAGAGTCTTCAGCTCTCACAGTCAGAATTTCGATATCCAGCTGATATGCTGGACCTAAACTGCAGGGATCATGTGGATGTATTGTTTTCAGGGCCTGATTCAGCAAGAAACGCACGCACTTGGCTGATGTTTTTGCTCTGCACATGCGTATGCATCGCACTGTACGTACGCAAACTAGCCAGTGCAATTAGATTATGGTACGCAGACTACACGCAGTGTGTACACAGACCCTTCCGAAAATGATTGACAGGAAGTGCAGTTTTTGGGTGGTGAGGGGCGGTGGTCAGGTGAACACAGGATTTATAACGCCGTTTTAGGGGCATGCATAATGGCGGCATACGGAGCCATACCGTAAGCTGTACACAGGAAGCGCCCAAATTCCAGCGGCAGGTCAGGTCAACCACTAATATGCTAATGGGTCCGATGGTTCTTGATGTTACCAATATTTACACTATCTTGCGTGCTGATCAGGCTGTGAGTAAAGGGAGATGGGCAGCTTAATATGGGGCTGGATGTCTACATCTTGTGCTGCGGTCTCCATGCGTATGCATTGATTAGCATATTCTCGCAGCGGATGGGTTACTGTTACTCAGTGCAGATTCCCATCTAACTGCATCACTGGCTACAGTTGCTATCCGGTTCTATCCCGGTAATCCTATCTGGTCCCATGCCGGTGGATCTAGTCCGTTCCCATTTTGGTGTATCCAGTCTAGTTCCATTTTGGTGTATACAGTCCGGTCCTATCCTGGTGTATCCAATCTGGTTCCATTCCTGTCCAGACATATACATCCCTATCCAGGGTGATCCACATTGTCTCAGTCTTAACCTAGTATAGCGAAACCCAAGCAGGGGACCGCGACCTGTTGTCAGGCACAGATAAGCCCAAATCCCCTTTCGGGGGTCACTGGTGAAAACCACCAGCATGTTAGATTCCGCACCTCTGACTTGCGCCTCAGTCAACTTTCCAGATACTGTTCTACCTTCAGTTATTATTCCATGAGTCGAAACTACATCAAATCTCCCAGTTTCTCTGTCCGCACTACTGAACCTTCGCCTACCAGTGACTACAGCTCGGGTCCACAAACAAATAACACAAGCGTGACACATACATTAGGTCACATGCAATATAGTCAGGTGACATGATGTCATCGCTAGCGACCAAGAGCACCTGCAAATTGAACGTACACACTGAGCGATGTAGGCGACTTGTCGTTACAGAACGGCAAATTGGCCCGACATTGCTCCAGTTTGTACCCAACACAGGAAAAGCTGTACTACATAATTTTAAAGTGACTCAATGATTAAAGTGGGCTTTTACGAAGAACTAGCATAAATTTTATCAAATCTTTTCTTCCATTATAGCTCCCATAATAAGCCTTACTAGAAATTGAACAATTTCTCAGGCCCAATACTGATCTATCCAGGCACGCAAGCTGTGGCCAGATTAACAGGGGGGGGGGGGCAACAGGGGTGGTCGTCCCTGGACCCCAACACGTAAAGGGCCCGCACTCCCAGAGAAGGAACCAGTTCCGCCTCCTCTGACCCACTCAGCCCGGCACCGTAGGGAGGCTCCATTTGCAAGGCACCCCTTGAGATTTTGTTTCCAGCGGGCGCCCAGTTCCCTCCCCGCAACTCCAGCTTCTGGCTCCCGCAGTGCACTATGGGAGAGACGTCATGACGTCTCTCCTATAGTGCAGAGGAGCAGCCGAGGGGACCGGGCAGCAGCGGACACGGGAGCGGGGCTTGAGGTATTACGTTTTCTTTTTTTTGTGCAAGCAGCTTTACTACTGGGGGTATTATTATTGGGGGCACTACTACTGGGGGGCTGGGCATTACTACTGGGGCACTACTACACGGGGAGCATTGCTATTGGGGGCATTACTACTGGAGGCATTTATACAGGGGGCATTACTACTGGGGCACTACCACAGGGGGCATGACTACTGGGGGCACTACTCCTGGGTGCACTGCATATAGGGCACCACTGCTGTGGGCTCTGCATACTTGGCACTACTACTGTGGGCACTGACACTACTGGGGGCACTGCATAAGGTCCCCATTGCGCATACCCCCAGTTTGTCCTCATTTAATAGGGGCCCCTACATGTTTGTTGCCCAAGGGCTCCCACAGACCTTAATCCGGCCCTGCAAGCAAGTACTAATTAGTTCAGAAGTAGATCTCAGAATAGATCTCTTCCTCCTATAAAGTACATCCCTGCACTTATATTTTCTTAAAGTTCTCCCCACTGAATCCTATTAAGACATTAGGTGGAAGATGTATTATAGCTGCACAAATTTTTGCAGCTTCGTTGCATACGAAATTGCAGCTGCGATCGCATTAGAGTTCATCTCTGAATCAGGCCCTAAATTTTGGCCGGCATCTGCATATTCTGCCTTGATTAAAAGGTTGTTCAAGTAATGAATGGGCCTCAATGGCTATCACCTCTGATTCTTCAGTGAGCCGCCATTGCTGCCATGAATTTAGTAAAAACACTTGGCACTTGTAACTAGTTAGAAAGGAAAAACCTGAAACTGAAACTATAGAGACTGGACTGAATATCTGAGGAAGCACTGGAAACCTTCACAGATTGGAGCCTGTAAATACACTTTTCTCATATCCATTGACACCAGGAACCCATTCTTCTCTCTGATATTTATAACCAAATTCAGGGGCTCCATCTTTGTCAAGATGAAGAAAAGCATTCAGGTTTTTGGAAGTTCAACTTGAGATGAAAGTTCTGTCTTATCCCTGGACTAAGAAAAGATTTGTATACTGTAACATACCAATTTTTTTCAGTTCTGAAACAGGTATGACCACTTCGAGCAGACTGAAGAACAGAACCAGTATTTATACCTTCTCTTCCTACCAATGTTTTAACCGTTTAAAATAAAACAACTGATCCTTGAAGAAAATATTGCTCTCACCATAGTTTTCAGTAGAAGGGCAGTGACTTAATTCTGTTTCTAAAATCTTGGTGGCTGATCTCTTAGCTGATAAAGAATATATTTCCTTTTACTGACCTCTACAGGGAATATTGCCTTCAAGAATGAGGACCTCTTAGTCTATGACTTTTACATTTGAAATAAAGGGGCGGAATAAGTGATTTACACACTGATTGAACTCTGCAATGAATATGGCTATTAATGTATCCCAGAAGGTTTCCCTAGTTTGTCAGTATCACCTACAGGCAAACATGGCGACAGCCCTCAGCCTCATATGACGTACAAAGGGCGTCCACTCCAGACTCTCTACCTTGTTATTTGGCATGACATTTTGAACATGCAAAAAGTTTGCAGACAAATATACAATCCCAGGGCTTTAAATTAATATATAATATGTAGTCCATATATACATGCAGCTCCATCCCCTCTAATCTGCAGCAGCCTCAGAAACAATGAGAGTGGGAGAGAGCTCATAGTTTAATATGTATATAAAAATTAAATGATAAAACCACAAAATGATTATAAAGGTGCTAATTTCAAGCGTACTTTATGACAAATGGATTAAGTTTTTCTTGTGTTCTCAGAGCACATTTCCATAAAACTTTATTGATTCACAGCTTCACATACCGTAAGTATCTATGATACATTTTTCAAAACTCACTTTGGTGCAATACCATAAAAAAACATTTGGATTTTTTCAAAATACAATTACTAATATAATGCTTGCACAGAAGAATACAAAATTGAAGCTTATCTGGGATAGTGTCCTCACTGGACCGTATCACAGAAGTGCAGCTTCTAGAGGTTCACCATAGTACAACACTGAGATACTAATGTGGGAGGCCACCCTATGCATTCCGTACACAAACATCATCATCAGGTGTTTCCAAACTATCACAAAAGTTGTCCCTTTAGCAGGTTTAGGTACTGTTAATTTTGTTTGAAAGAACAGAAAAAAAATTACTAGTCTACAAACTCTGACAGGAATGATTGCCATGTGTTTCAGCTCAGTGCCTAGTGAGGGAGCTGAATGAAGTCATTCAGCCAGGGTCGGATTATAGGCAGGACGACAGGGGCAGTCGTCCTGGGGCTCCCACACACTGTCCCCGGCCACATACCCTAGATGATCCTTTTTGTTTCTTCTTTTAACGGAGCCGCCTGCCACGGCCCACGATTCAGCCCCGCCCTCCCGACATTTGGCTCCGCCCCTTTTAAATGACCAGCGATAAAACATACTGTTCAAAATAAATGAAAAAAATAATAATAAAGGACACAGTCACATGAAATATCAATCCATACGCCTTCTCCTCTGGAATCCTCCACTTGAAAGCAATCTCAGTATAATCCTTGTGTCGAGAAAAAACACAGTCTCTATGTATCCTTAATGCGAGTCCCAGTCTCAAATTCTGACTCAATAGTCAATCTGGCAATCAATTGTAGTGTGCATCAATTCTTTCAAGCACTTTATACATCGGGTCCACCAATAACGCCTCCTCCTGGGGTCTCACCTCACTCCATAAATCAGCAGCTTATAATTAAGGATAAGGACAGTATCACTATCTAATTTGACACTATGTTGCACAGAAAGGTGGTAGAAGTTTACTTACGCCTTTTCTTCCTCTGTGCTGGTCTCTTGTCTTGTCAGTTTCAGCTGCAGAGTGAGTGGGGGTAGGTGGCCTGATTTATGTGTATATAACTGAATTATAGTTTGTCTTTTAGCAATAATATCAGTACCACTATGTGCTTTCAAATATTCAAGAGCTCTGGTTTACAGAAGGCTGTTATGGCAGCAGCGCAGGGGCGTATCTATAATGGGTGCAGGATGTGCGGTGCACACGGGGCCCAGGGGGGGCCTGCACCGCACACCCTGTAGCCATATTATCTAAAATGTACTTATTCGAGGTCCTGCGTTGGGTCTGTCAGCTGGAAAATGGCTGCCACGGCCATTTTTCCGGCGTTTTGCGCATGCGCTGTGAGGAAATCTGGACCTACTGATTCTGTGTTGTCCGGCCAGTCGCGTCAGTTGGCTGCCAGGGTGAGAGGAGGGTGCGTGTGACGGGGGATGCAAACGGGCCCCCTATTCTCTAAAGACGCCCCTGGAGCAGCCACACTGGAATGATGGTCACAACCTGTTGTGGTAGTAGACAGGTCCACACTCCAGAGTGTAATTAAAAGAGGGATAGGGTAGCAGTGTGAGGTGCTTTGCAATTTGTTCTCAGCTGCCTGTCAGTAACTGTAAGATTGAAAGCAGCTGAAGTTACTTAAACACAAATAAAAAAAGCTATATTAATAATAATAATAGTGCCCTGCTCCTATTGGCACTTCATAAAAACAATCTGCCGATAGCCTAGGCCAGACATATCCAAATTTCAATAGTTTTGGATCTACTTTCATGTATCAAAACTAAGACATGATCTACCACACCTTCCCAAAACCATTCCTATTTTTAGACAATAGTGTATTCAGCTGTTCTTGGCACCCTTTTATTTATTTTTTTACCACCTTACCTTTTCTGTGTCCCTTCACAATTTAACTCTTCACATGCCCCTTTTATGCCATCAGGCCCCACCACAAGCTACTTTATATGCGTCAGAGCCCCCTTATATGTCTCAGAGCCACTTCATGCACTTATATATCTTTATATACGCACACAAGGGTGGATCCAAAAGTCTGTGTCTTGATGTAGCAGTAGATGTTGCCCCATATTGATTTTCTGTATGTAAGTACTTAGTAAAACACTATGGAAAATTACAGCACAATTCTTTTATTTCTGCAGATATTGAATAATAAATGGAACAACATCAATAAAAGTTGAAAAATGGAGAAAACTGAAATTCTAGCCGTCATTAAATATCTGCAAATGAAGATGATGCTACTGAAAATCACACCAAGCTCAAGGAACACATTCGAGGGAAGACTTTGGATGACTATGTCATGCCTGCTGTACAGGACTAGTTTGAGCACCAATCACCGGACTTTTACCTGAACGGAATGAAGAAGTTGGAGCATCGATAGAAGCGTATTAAAGTAAATGGAGATTATGTTGAAAAATAAATGCCATTTGAACTTAAATTTCTCTTATTCAAGGTCAGGAAACCAACTTTTGGATCCACCCTCATATATATTTATATATATATATATATATATCTGCCCCGAGCCCCGTCATGCCCCTTTATATATGTCAGTCTCAGAGCCTCTCATGCCTTTATATTCCAGCCTCAGATACTCATCATGCCCATTTATTTATGCCAGCCAGAGTCCCCTTTCATGCCCCTTTTATATATGCCAGCCAAGTTGCCCAGCGCAGGTGCAGCACGTCGAGCCTGGGCCCCCAGCTCATAGAGGTCCTCCTCTGCACAGGCCATCACTACAGCCCACCAGGTCATTTGGTATCATAGTGGCCACAGCAGCTCCTGATAAGCAAGCTCTGTTGAAGATGCTAAACACTGTTCATCTGCGGGTTGCTGGGATGCAGCCTTTCCACCCTCCCTCTCAGACTCACCCCCTCCTGTGTTAAACCCACCTATTGCTTCTAGGCCTGTTATAACTGTCCAATTGCAGTGGAGAGGTGTCACCGCTTTTTTCCCCTTCGGAAGGCTCCCACAGCTCCATGCTGGTGGTCTACCAGCCATCATTTGTGTCCCTTCCATCTCTGTCTGACTTGTTCTCTGGACATTGGGCTGCTCACTTTAATTTCTGCCTGCTGTCTTCCCTCTATCACCAGGCATAAAGTCTGCTTGTTTCACTTCCGGTCTACACCTGCCTTTGCCTGTATCTCCCTGTAGGCGAGTGCCCTCTAACCACCTTCCTCCTGAAGGCCTTACCCACAGTGACTTTCTCTTCGCCAGACCTCTCATGGACTCATGGACCTTCCTGCTCCTCCACTGTGATCCAGCTCATTCCATAGCTGTTTTCTCTGTGACTAATAAAAAGGAGGAGGAATACTATTGCTGGCAGTCAATATGTCTGATTAGTGTTATCTATAATTTAGTTTTTACAAATTCTGGTTAGAGTCCAATAGCATCATTCATCATATGGACTGATGACTGAATGGTGAATGACTCTATAGAGGTATACCTACTGCAGAGGTACCCCTGGAATTTTTTCCTATCATACAATAGTTTGTGATGTTATACAACAGTCTGATTTTTATTAAGTTTTTTTAATATTTGAAAAGCTTTACCTAGCCGTAGTTCAGCCTTATTAAGCCGCCTTTGTACGCAGCAGCTGTGGTAAAATATGCAAAAGCCACAGGAGGTGTCTTGAGCAATAAAATGCCCACTGACAGCTTCTGTGATACGCTGCTTCATCCAAATACGCAGCATCGGATCATCTGCGTGAACATTGGACATCTAAGGAACCCTCTGGTTACTCAGGATGTTCTGTGAATTCGCGCTGCTGAGGCCAGTGAAGCTGCATATAATATTTTTGACTATTCAGGAAGGAAAGGAAGGTCACAAACGTTAAGACTGTTCACTTACTCGTATATGTACATTAAAGTGTCAACAGCCTCTTGTCTTCATGCTTCGCATACTGTGGAGTTAATCTGCAGAAACCACTTGACAGGGATGATGACAGAAGTTACCAGCTAATGTGAAAACCATTTACCCAATACTATATAATCAGTATAACATGTTTGGTGATGTCATCTGATACACTTTGTTTTTACTGCAAAGAATGTGGTTACATTTCCATTATTATTTAACAGGAGGGGGCAAATAAGAACTACAAATTACACAGTGCACAAAAATCAACAAGTTACATCAGTGTTCTCCCCAGAAATTTTTTCCAGCCGGGTGGCATCAAGAAGTAGCCATGTGGGGCCTACGCAATAATAAAATGTTTTAAACACTGACCTTATGATGATTTAAACTTGAAATAATATTTTATATATTAAGTCTCCTTTTCTTATTAGAGGCCCAGTCGTCTGATTATGAAAAAGCTGCAAAGTCTGTGGGATCTGGTCCTTTTTATACAGCTCCCAGATACTGTCCCCACTTGCAGGCTCCCAAAGTGCCGGGTTGTAGGCTGTTTCTTGCCGGGTGGTGCACCCGCAAAAAACAGCCTGGGGAGAACACTGTACATAGTACAGCTAAACAACTACATGCTGAATGTAACAGTAAAATGCTGCACAATTCAAAGATGGGAGTTCAGAGGACTATTGGGGACCACACAGGGATCTTACCAGCCTGATGCAAGCCTGTGCCCAAAAGCATGGCCAGTTAAAAAGTGATCTAATAGCAGATGGCATATCAGCTTGTAATAGATCAATGTAAAAATTATATAACATTAAGTAACACATCAAGATTTCTGTGTCAGACGCAGTTGTGGCCGTCCTTGCGTCTTTTACCACAGTCGCATCTGCAACTTTATGCTAATGATGCTATAAAGTCTTTCTCTGCTGTACACCTGTGCGTCTGAATGTGCAAGGACTGAGGCGCCCACTGTGAGCGTCCATAGACGATGAAATACCACTTGGTGCACCTTTTAGATATACCATTGGTTGCACCATAAAAACTTGCACCAACCTATGGCAGGTGCGGTTTCTCTGTATATGCATTACCTCCCAACTGTCCCGCAATCAGCGGGACAGTCTCGTTTTTCTGGGACTGTCCCGCTGTCCCACCGGCGGGCCACAGTGACCCGCGGTGGGAGGGAAGTTGGGGGGAGCACAAATAGCTGCTCTGCACAGCAGGGCAGCGGACAAGAAGAGGCAGAATAGATGCCGTGCAGATGCATCTCTCTTGTGTAGGGAGATCCTGGGCGCTGCCCAGCATCTCAGAGAGCGCGGGGCACGCCCCTATAGTGACAACATCGGGGGTGCCGCTAGGCCCCGTCCGTTTCATCGCAGCCACGCCCCTTTTCAGGAAGCCCCATCCCCTTACAGGAAGCCATGCATACGGCGAGCAAAATGTCCGGGGTGGCTGAGCTTAAATGTTGGGAGGTATGTATATCTACGGTCTCTTATGGGAGCGGTTGAGCTTCTGTGTATGCAGCCGCTTTCAGCAACATGCCTACGACACTCCCATGATATGCAACATCTCAGTGAGTCTATTTAGCCACACCCGTTACCCCTGTTACGACATAGGAAAAGATCTTGCATAAAACCATTGGGTAATATAAATGACAATTTTAAAAAGCATTATACTTACAAAAAACAAACCTGGCTCTCTGCAAGAAATGTGGATAGTTCTTCCCTGTCGTTATCTTCACCGACCTACACATTTCTTGCAGAGATCCAGATTTGTTTTGAAACATTTATGATGTGTTCCCATTCTGCTACCTTCTGGTAGGAAGTTAGTGATAATACACCTTGTTGGTTTAAATTGTGGATGTTATATGCTTTTACCTTTGTGGTTTTTGTAAAAGCCCTAAGTTTTTCACATTTAAACACTTTGATGCCCTGATCATCCAGTATGTCTGGGCCCGTCCTGGTTATTCTGCTAAACAGGCCATAAAACGGTCACTCCTAACTCCATGGGGTCTATTCAGTAATGATTTTTTACATAAAAAATGTGGAAACTATCATTTTCGCATTTTTGGGATAATGGAGAAGATAACGAAATTATCTTCTCCATTAATTCCCATCTCACAGAGTACCGCATTGTCGGGATCAGCCATTGATCTCTATAGTGCTTTAACGCTTTTTGCTATTCAGGAAAACAAAAAGCATTAAATTACTCGATAAATCTTTAGTTTATATAATGCCATCTCAGAATGGCGTAATATGAAGAAAATATAATAAATTACCTGAAAACTGCAGGGACAGTGGGAAATTTTCCCATAAGTCCCTGCAGGATCATGTAACTCAGCTTTGTGGTGACCTGCCTAAATTGACTCAAAACAGAAATGAAATATGCCCGCGCTCGGTTTTACCCATGGTACCAGCAGCATGGCAATATTAATGCCATATATGTATACAAAACAGAAAAACTTTTGCTATCGGTGCTAACAATAATATACTGCAAATTTATGTGTGTGCAGCAAATAAAACAAAGGGGATTTTGTCATGATTTGATCAAAGCATTTAGGCCTGCAGCCCAGCATCAAGGGACCCCATTTTTCTGCAGGTCCCTAACACTAGCATATATGCCCAGCACATCATTACATTGCAGTTAAATGTACTCACCTCCTAGATACAGAGGGACACATCTATACAGGGGCTGGCTGTTAGCCACACCCAACTAGGCTTTTTATAGCCTTAATTGAAAGCTGCCATGATAGCACAAGCAGGCCCGCTGAGAGCCGCGGCGTGCCCAGGTAATAGGGGGCGTGGCCTAATCGTGGGAGGCGTGGCCACGCCCCCTTTCCGGAAAAAAAAAAGATTTGCAGTGCCGCTTAGTGACGCTGTGCGCTGGGGAGGGGGGCGCTCTAGGCCCCCAGCCCTGCTCAAAGCCAGGGGGGGCGCGATCAGTGTGATCGCTCCCCCCACAGGCATAGGAGACTGCTGTGGCTGCTGCTCAGCAGCCACGAGCAGTCTCCACTGCAGCTCAGCACCCGCTGTGTGCTGGGCTGCTATGAGGGAGGGGGAGCGGCGCCGGACCCGGGCCCCCGCCGGGCCCCTCAGGAAGCCTGGGCCCCGGTAATCTGTACCCGCTCCCCCCCCCTCTCGGCGCCCCTGAGCACAAGGCAAAATTTTGAAACAAAACAGAAAAGAAATACGCCCGCGCTCGGTTTTACTCATATCATACATGGTACCAGCAGCATGGCAATATTAATGCCATATATGTATACAAAACAGAAAAACTTTTGCTATCGGCGCTAACAATAATATACTGCAAATTTATGTGTGCGCAGCAAATAAAACAAAGGGGATTTTGTCATGAATTGACTGCCATGTGTACCCAGGCTTTATATTAGCCTGTATACATTTATATTTATGTGCTATTATATTTAAAATGTATATATACATTTTAAATATAAAAGCACATAAATATACATGTATACAGACTAATATAAAGCTTGTGTACATGTCAATCAATTTGGACAAGCTGGAGATGTACTTACCCCTCCACGGTCACCTCAGAGCAGGGACAGAGACAGTTCGTAAGCACATGACTGAGCATGTGCAGAAGCAGCAACAGAAGGTATTGATTTCGGAAACCGATAACAAAGCCTTCTGTAAAATTGCAGGGACAGCGTGTTACCGCAACTGCTGTCCCTGCAAAAAATATTGCTGAATAGCAGATATAAATTGAAAAAAAAATCATGACGATGTTGCCCGATAATATTCTGGGAAATATCGTCACTGTTGCTGAATAGACCCCCATATGAGCTCAGTGAGCATGCTTAGTGAGAATTAATCTACACCTTGATTTGCCCAAAAGGTGATTTAAATCTCAATACGACAGCATCCATTCACATATCAGCAGTGCTGGGCTGTGGTATATTATACATTTTCAAACAGCACTCAATTCAGATATGATTCCCTATGGCAGTGATTTTCAACCTTTTTCAACACGAGGCACCCTACGCAAGATTTCAAAATTGCCACGGCACACCATCCGGCGATACGGCGTGCGCGACCCATGAATAAACACACAACATTGGCCTCCACAGGAATAAAACACACAACATTGGCCTCCACAGGAATAAAACACACAAAATTGGCCTCCACAGGAATAAAACACACAACATTGGCCTCCACAGGAATAAAACACACAACATTGCCCTCCACAGGAATAAAACACACAACATTGGCCTCCACAGGAATAAAACACACAACATTGGCCTCCACAGGAATAAAAGGCACATACCTTGGCCCCCAAAGAAAAAATAACATTGGCCCCCACAGAAAAAAATAACATTGGCCCCCACAGAAAAAAATAACATTGGCCCCGACAGGAATAAAATGCATACATTGACCCCCACAGAAACAAAAAATAAAAACCCCACATTGCTCCTCTCAGGAAAAAACAATCAATAGGCCCCACAGAATAAATCTAAAGCACTTTCACACAAGAAAACATTTTCCTGACCTCACAGAAAATAGAATCCACATACCTGTTAGTGCAGAGCAGTCAGCAGCTTGAGAGCGTGCAAACATGCAGGCGGGCAGGAGAGCAGACTGTCTGTCCTGCGGAGCGGGCATGGTGGGCAGGTGAGTCAGTGGCTGGGCTGGCTTGCGGATCGGGTATGGCGGGCTGAAAATGCGGCGTGCGTGACCTGTGATGTCACGCCGCCGCATCCATGGAGGTCACAGCCGGGCGCGCCTGAGTCTCCCAGAGGAGCTCAGCGGCAGCGCTGCCCGGTTCACAGACCTGCAATGTGACTGGTAGCCCTGACCGCCGTTCCTGACGGCACTGCGGCACACCTCACAACTGCCCACGGCACACTAGTGTGCCGCGGCACAGCGGTTGAAAATCGCTGCCCTATGGCATAAACTACAGTTCCTTCACATCATACTTGGCTACTTTTGAAAAAGCATTTCAGGGAGATCGTGAAAACAATACCTATGAGCGCTGTGGTAAAGTGGACGTTTACCGCTATATCTGAGAGGCGTGTCATTAAATTTACTTACATCCAAATGTAAATGAGCCAAAAAGTATTTAGTAAGATCTATTTGTTGATGAAAGCACACTGATACTTTTTAGAAAATGCATGTAGCCATAGGGATCATTGTGCCTTATATTCAATGCAGGGAAATTATGCTAATCATCCCATTTGAATGTATATATCTCTGTTTTTTTTTAATATAACAGCTTCATAATGGGGGTAAAGTGTAATCAGGGAGATTGCTACACTCTTCAGGGAGATTGCTGCTATTTCAGGGAGTCTCCCTGACAATGAGGGAGAGTTGGCAAATATGCTTCACATTTTAAGGCATGCTAGTTTTCAATACCCTGAAAAAATTAACAGGGCTTGTTTTTAGTAGGGGTGTGCACCGGCCACTTTTCGTGTTTTGGATCTGGATCTTTCTTCGTGTTTTGGATCTGGATTGGTTTTGCCAAAACCACCCTTCCGTGTTTTGGGTTCTGGGTTTTGTGTTTTGGATCTGTATTTTTTTTTTAAAAAGCATAAAAACAGCTAAAATCACAGAATATGTTGGTTTTTCTGCTCCTATGCTATTATTAACCTAAATAACCTTAATTTCCACTCATTTCCAGTCTATTCTGAACACCTCACACCTCACACCTCACAATAGTGTTTTTATGTCCAAAAGGTTGCACCGAGGTAGCTGGATGACTATGCTAAGCGACACGAGTGGGCGGCACAAACTCGTGACCCATCTAGGAGTGATACTGCAGTGGCAGACAGGGTGGCAGTTTGAAAAACTAGGCCCCAAACTGTACATAATGCAAAGAAAAAAAAGAGGTGCAAGATGGAATTGTCCTTGGGCCCTCCCACCCACCCTTATGTTGTATAAACAGGACATGCACACTTTAACAAAGCAATCATTTCAGCGCCACGGTCTGCCACACAACTGTGGCTGAAATGATTGGTTCGTTTGGGCCCCCACAAAACAAGCTGGCAATTAATCTGTCCCTGCACAAACTGGCTCTACGGAGGCAAGATGTCGTCCTCATCCTCCACCGATTCCTCACCCTCTTCAGTGTTGTGTACATCCTCATCCTCACAGAGTATTAACTCGTCCCCATTGGAATCCACCACCACAGGTCCCTCTGTATGTTCTGGAGGCTGGTCTCCCTGGAAGAGTTGATAATTTATTTTTATGAACATCATCTTCTCCACATTTTGTGGAAGCAACCGCCTACGCCTTTCGCTGACATGGTTCCCGGCTGCACTAAACACTCTTTCGGAGTACACACTGGAGGGGGGCAACTCAGGTAAAATAGAGCCAGTTTGTACAGGGGCCTCCAAATTGCCTCTTTTTCCTGCCAGTACAGGTATGGACTGTCTGACATGCCTACTTGGATGCTGTCACCGATGTAATCCTCCACCATTCTGTCAATGGTGACAGTATCATATGTAGTGACAGTAGACATGTCAGAAATTGTTGCCAGGTCCTTCAGTCTGGACTAGATGTCCTAAGTTTTTTCCTGGCAGCCCCAGTTACGGGAGAAAATGAAGGAGCTGTTGACGTGTCACGTTCCGCTTCAGCTGACAGTGTGTTCACCAGCAGGTCTTTGCACCTCTGCAGGCTTTTGTCGGCCGGAAAGAGAGACACCACATAGGCTTTAAACCTAGGATCGAGCACGGTGGCCAAAATGTAGTGGTCTGATTTCAACAGATTGACCACCTTGGAATCCTGGCAAAGCAAATGAAGGGCTTCATCCACAAGTCCCACATGCCAAGCGGAATCGCTCCGTCTTAGCTCCTCCTTCACTTTCTCCAGCTGCTTCTGCAAAAGCCTGATGAGGGGAATGACCTGACTCAAGCTGGCAGTGTCTGAACTGACTTCACGTGTGGCAAGTTCGAAGGGCTGGAGAACCTTGCACAACACGGAAATCATTCTCCACTGCGCTTGAGTCAGGTGCATACCCCCTCCTTTGCCTATGTCATAGGTGGATGTATAGGCTTGAATGGCCTTTTGCTGCTCCTCCATCCTCTGAAGCATATAGAGTGTTGAGTTCCACCGTGTCACAACCTCTTGCTTCAGGTGATGGCGGGGCAGGTTCAAGAGTGTTTGCTGGCGCTCCAGTCTTCGGCACGCAGTCGCTGAATGTCGAAAGTGGCCAGAAATTTTTCGGGCCACCCAAAGCGTCTCCTGCACGCCCGTCGCTTTTCAGAAAATTCTGCACCACCAAGTTTATTGTGTGAGCAAAACATGGGACGTGCTGGAATTTGCCCAGATGTAATGCCCGCACAATATTGGTGGCGTTGTCAGATATCACAAATCCCCAGGAGAGTCTAAGTGGGGTAAGCCACTGGGCGATGATTTCCCTCAGTTTCTCTAAGAGGTTGTCAGCGGTGTGCCTCTTACTGAAACCGGTGATACACAGCGTAGCCTGCCTTGGAACGAGCTGGCGTTTCTGAGATGCTGCTACTGGTGACGCTGCTGCTGTTGCTGCGTAAGGTGATACATCTACCCAGTGGGCTGTCACAGTCATATAGTCCTTAGTCTGCCCTGTTCCACTTGTCCACATGTCCGTGGTTAAGTGAACATTGGGTACAACGGCATTTTTCAGGACACTGAGGACACTTTTTCTGACGTTTCTGTACAGTCTCGGTATCGCCTGCCTAGTGAAGTGGAATCTAGATGGGATTTGGAACCGGGGACACACTACCTCCATCAATTGTCTAAATCCCACTGCACTAATGGCGGATACCGGACGCACGTCTAACACCAACATAGCAGTCAAGGCCTCAGTTATACGTTTTGCTTCAGGATGACTGCTGTCGTACTTCATCCTCCTCACTAAGGACTGTTGGAGGGTCAATTGTTTAGTAAAAGTAGTGGTGTTCATACTTCCTCTCTGGGATGATGAACGACTCCCAGCAGCAGCAACAGCAGCAGCGGCAGCAGTAGGCGTAGCAATGCAGGATCCTCCGGAGGAATCCCGGATAGGAGAGTCAGTCATGCCAGTGACATGGCCTGCAGGACTACTTCCGATCTTGACTAAGGAGGAAATTGACGAGGAGGGAGTTGACGGTGTGGTTTGCAGGCGCTTGGAGACAACGGGATTTAGGTGTCCCTGGACTGCTTACGGTCTTAGCCAAAGTTTCTGAACTTGACAGTAACTTATTATGAACGCGCTGCAGGTGCCGTATAAGGGAGGATGTTCCTAGGTGGTTAACGTCCCTACCCCTACTTATTCCACCTTTACATATGGTACATATGGCAAGACAGTTGTTGTCCGGATTTGGATAGAAATATTGCCAGACCAAAGAGGTGGAATGTTTGGTCTTCTGCCCAGGCATGACCGTGATGGGCTTTTTCATCCCACGGACAACAACTGTCTCCCCCAGAGCCTGATTTAAACAAACCACATCACCATCAGAATCCTCCTCGCCAACTTCCTCCTCAGACCCAGCTACACCAGTATCCTCATCCTGTTGTACTTCAACAGTGACATCTTCAATTTGCATATCAGCAAGTGGACTGTGGGTGCTCCTTTCAGCACTTGCAGGGGGCGTGCAAATGGTGGAAAGAACCACCTCTTCCCGTCCAGTGCTGGGAAGGTCAGGCATCGCAACCACCACCACACTTGGACTCTCCTTGGGGATTTGTGATATCTTCTTAGAACGCACAGTTCTTTGCTGTGCTTTTGCCAGCTTAACTCGTTTGATTTTTTTAGCGGGAGGGCTTCCATCGTCATGTGAAGCTGAACCACTAGTCATGAACATACTAGTCATACTAGTATGACACACATTAGTCATAGGGAAAGACCTTAGCCGTTCCTTGCCACTCCGTGTCATAAATGGCATATTGGCAAGTTTACGTTTCTCTTTAGATGATTTAAATGTTTTTTTTAAGGTCATTTTCCTGAACTTTGTCATTTGGGATTGTATGTGGCTTCTACTATGACATTGGGCATCGGCCTTGGCAGACGACGTTGATGGCATGTTATCGTCTATGTCATTACTAGTGGCAGCAGCTTCAGCACTAGGAGGAAGTGGTTCTTGATCTTTCTCTATTTTATTTTTATCGGAGAAAGTTTGGTCCTCCATTTATGTTATATCGATTTGATATATACGTGCGGCTAAGGTGCACACAAACACAGAAAATATTTTTTTATTTTTGCTGGAAAGTAGTGCACTTTGTGGGTTACACCACCCTTTAAGAAATGAGCCAGTCAGCTCTTTACTTATGGGACACAGGCGCACGCTTGGCGCTGCTCCTTTGTTGATGCACGTGCGGCTACTGCGCACACAATTCACAAACACAGAAAGTATTTTTTTAATTGGTTTGGAGTGTACTTTGGGGGTTACAGCACCCTTTAACGGTCAAGCCAGCCGGCCCTTTACTTATGACATAGGCGCACGCTTGGCACTACTTTGTTGATGCACGTGCGGCTACTGCGCACACAATTCACAAACACAGAAAATATTTTTTTATTTGGTTTGGAGTGTACTTTGGGGGTTACAGCACCCTTTAATGGTCAAGCCAGCCGGCCCTTTACTTATGACACAGGCGCACGCTTGGCACTACTTTGTTGATGCACGTGCGGCTACTGCGCACACAATTCACAAACACAGAAAATATTTTTTTTATTTTGCACTTGGGGGGAGCACCCCTGATGGACAGAGCACCCCCTGGACAACACTACAGCACCCCTTTAGGACTGGGACTCTGCACAGGACTTTGGAGTGGACACAGCCCCTATGGACAACTGACTGCACAACACAGTCCAGCCAGCCCCTATGGACTTTGGAGGAGTGGACACAGCCCCTATGGGCAACAGCAGCACAGCACAACACAGCCAGCCCCTATGGACTTTGGAGGAGTGGACACAGCCCTTATGGACAACAGCAGCGCAGCACAACACTGCACTACACTACACAGCCCAGCCAGCCCTAACTCCCACCCTCCCTCTTCACTGTCCACAGCCGAGTGAGAAAATGGCGCCGACGCGGGTACCTTATATAGGATCCAAAACCCGCGAGACCCGGAAGGCGGAATGATGACGTTTTGCCTCGATTTCAGATCCGAGTCAGGCGGGAAAAGTCGAGCCTGACTCGGATCTGCCTCGGATCGGGGGGGCTCGGGGGAGGTTCGGATTTCAGAAATACGAACCCGCTCACCCCTAGTTTTTAGCATGCTGACGTTGAGCAAGCATTAGTGCAACTAGGAGAATTTGCCATGTGAGGCAATGAAATCCACATATATTTGCTGGGCACACATTCCAATTCTAAGTTATATATTTACTGAAGTGGAGATGTTGCCCATAGCAACCAATCAGATTCTAGCAGGGGCGTTTCTAGAGATGAGGGGGCCCGTGTGCAGTCTCCGACACGGGTCCAGTGGCCGGCAGCGCATGAGCTATGCACGACCAGCGCCAGAGTTATAGGCTCTGGGCACTAGAGTGCGCCCAGAGTCTATACAGTATGCGCAGGTCACCAGGAAAATGGCTGTGGCGACCATTTCCCCTGTACTGCGTATGCGCAAACGACGGAAAAATGGCCGCGGCTATTTTCCAGTCGTTTTTACAGCGCCGGACCCCCGGTCAGACGTGGAACTCGGGAGAGGTAAGTAATACTATGGGTGCAGGGTGTGCAGTGCCGGTCCCCCTTGCACACCCTGCACCCATTATAGATACGCCCCTGGATTCTAGCTATTATCTTCTAGAAGGTGCTAGTTAAATGTTAAGTAGAATCTGATTGGGTGCTATGGGCAACATCTCCACTTCTACAAATTCTCACTTTAGTAAATATACCCCTAAAGGCACACATCCACTTGCAGACCAAAAAACTACTGCACAATTACGACATTGTAATCGTGCAGTCGTTTGACAGTCTGTGCTGTGCCAACACTGAATGAGCAGTCGTTCAGTGTAGACATATCAATCACCCCCTAACATGCTCAACCTGGTGTTATCGTCAGGTTGTTCAGCATGTTCGGCCGATGATTGATGTCGGAAATGACCAGCGGGAGTGCGCATCGCTGGTCATTTCCGACTTTAATGTGGCCGATTCATGCACGATTGAACGATATCGTTATCGTTCATTCGCTCATAGAAATTGGCTAGTGGATGTGTGCCTTAAGACTGGCATTGGAGTGCTTGGAGAGGTATCAAACTTTTCTTTGCTGGCAAAATTCATCCATGCATGCAGCGTTTTTGTAGTCCTAAGTAAGATGATGTACCATCATATAGTTAAAATATACCGTTCTCATAGATACACCTACAAGTGTAAACTGTTGTGTATGTGCAAACATTGCATGTGAGCCAGTTTGTCTACAACTGCCCTTATTCTGGTATGAATGATTAGTAAGATATTTACAGAAGTTAATTGTTGATCTATTCTTAAATCATAAAATACTTTGAACATTGGCATAACTGCCAGGTTAGTAGCCACTGTGGGGCATTCAGCCAAGGATAGCTGCCACCTGTGCTGCTTAAGGCCCTGTCCCTTACTACCATCTCAGTGGAGAAAACTGCAATGCACCTGAAACTACGTAATGCTGTGGGAACTTTCAAAATTTTTCTACGGGGGCCCACAAAGTTTTAGATACACCTGCTTATGAATATGGTGTGTGTGTGTAAGTAAATAAAACTTAAATGTTGCAGTAAATCTGTGGTGCTACAGTTGTTTAGGACCCCAACCACTATGTGACATTATTCTGCTGTCCCAAAATAGTTATTTTATAACAGAACATGCTGAATATATGAAAATCAGAGGATCCTAGAAACAGATTGCACACCTCTGCTGTACCTTATGCTAATTCAGTGGCTGATTCTCTGTCGGATGCATTTCTTTTCACGGATGCAAACAGCGAGTTTAAGCATACGGAGCATGAGTATAAGTGAGTTTACGCATATTTGCTATCCTTCTTGAACGTTGCAACCGGGACACTGTGTGCCAAGGGCGTGTCCAAAAAGGGCTGTGGCCTTGTGAGAAATATCCTGTGAGCCATCCCCGTTTTCGGCATGCAGGAGGGCATGCCCAGAGCTACTCTGCACTGAATAGATGCTGCCCAAACCCCTCTACACCATGGGACACTGTGGCAGGACAGTATCCAAAAAGGATTGTCCCACCAAAATCAGGACAGTTGGGAGGTAGGTTTTGCCAACCTCTGGCTGTTTGAGTCTAATGGATCCAGGCCAGGGGCGGGATGCACCAAACAGAAAATGCGGTAAAACACCTGTTTACCGCATTTTCCGTATGCAGCAATCTCCTGGCCACCGGGCTGCCATGCGGAGGGTAACGCCAGCTATTGCTGTCGTTACCCTATAGAAGCCTATAGGCTTCTACCGCATCACGCTGCCTATGAGGGATCCGATCGGATCCCTCGCAGCATGTCCCGCGGCCATCCCGTCACTACGCATTCGCAGATGGACATCCCGGGTCATAAACCCGGAAGTCCACTGTGCAGGAGATATTGCAAAGGACAGCTCTTATCGGAAGAGCTGTCCTTTGCTGTACAGATCGCATATATTAGTGCATATGTGATCTGTACAATGGCGATGTCCGGCGGTATTACTGCATCCCGCCCCAGATCTGCATGAAATGGGCATTACTGGGTGCAACTAGGTGGCATTCATGCCAATACATGCAAGAGATCTATATCGCGGGCATGTAGCTAGAGTTTCATGCTATTCTAAGCATACATACAGGGAAGGGAAGCCTACATATGATGGACATCTTGCACCTAGCATAGGACTGGTGCAAGCAGAGTCGGACTGGAGCATGAAAGGTTCCACCAGGGAATGCAGTTGTAGGGACCCAACTTAAGGTGTGTGGCCAGCCACCACTGAGAGACTTGGCCAACCATTAGAGAGGATATGCAAAGAACAGGGCCCCTTATAAAGAAGGGGATGGGTGTTTAAGGTCCACCCACTTTTATTGGAAGTAGGGCTGATCTTGGTGTAGTTTCTATAGAAACCAATCACCCAAGTTCACCCATGGTCCTGCTCCAAGGCAAGTTACTGACCCTAGAGGATGGGGTGGGGCTCTCAAGCAGTGTGGCCTACTATGGATTTTCCCTGTACACTTGTGGGCGAGTCCGACCTAGGTGCAAGTGTCGATACTGATGATGGTTGTGGTAGTGGACATAAAAACCGCTTGAAGCCATATAGATCCGTGCATTAGCATAAGGCAGTAACTATGGCTGTCGCAGCTTCACAAAAATACCACCACTTTGTGTGCGACTCAGCCCTATAAACCTGACAGAGCGGTAATGCAGCAATGCGGTTTTTGCAGGCGAACATCCGAATATTAAATATTTTGGTGGCGCATATGCACCATGCCCTGGAGCTTGGATGCAGTGGGCAATACCATCTAACCTATGGGCTTCACACACTGAGAGGTCCAATCAGATGCCTCCCAGCACCCCCTGCAGTGCATTCGTCACCCGACAGCACTTACAGGGACAACTGTCCTTTGGGATTGTATGCAAGCGTCCTGCCCAGAATGAGCTGTGTATCTGATATTGAGAAAGACAATAAAGCAAACTACTGTGTTTATTACTAAAGTCTGAGATAAGAGCAGAAAGTTCCTCACAGCTGCTATTTCCTCCTCTCATATACACAGTCACATACACAAATGGGGTTTCACAATGAGGACAGGGAAGCGGTGTGTGGTAATCATACACCTGGAGGAGTGTAAATGTGACAGCCGTGTCCCTCCTCCTCCCTCTTCTGTAACTACAGGCCCCGTGGTGGGGTAACAAGCCTCCTCCTCCCGACAGTCTCTCTCTCCCCGGCCTCTGTCTCCTCCTCCCTGGCCTGTACACCGGACCAGGCCGAGCTCTGCTGCCGCCTCCCTGCTGCCAGGAAAGATGATACAATGCCGGTTCGCGCAGCTGCTATGGCTGCTGGTGGTCAGTGTGTCCGGGGAGCTGGAGACCTATGACGAAGAGGATCCGCACAGCAAACACCTTTACTCGGCAGAGATGTTCACCCATGCCGTCAAGCAGTCTCCGCACTTCATTATGTTCTTCGCTCCCTGGTAAGAGGCGGGCTGCAGCAGCAGCAGTAATATGTGTGTGCGGCCAGTACCTATGTATAATACACATCTGTCATATCCTGCATGCACTGATTACTGAGTGACCCCGCATAGTGATTGCTCAGGTATATACTGTACGTAGAGCCATCCCTGTCCCCTGCAGCACATGTGGGTTCGGGGCCGCACTCCTGTGAGGCCGAGAACAAATCCTGGCCTGTGAGTGTTTGTGCTTGGGAAATCCAATCTCCTTAGGACAATACAGTATGTTACATCTATAGTATAGCATTGTGTGATCAGTGTCACTTGTAAGGGCCTGTGCCAATTACAGTACTAGCCATTTGCTGCTTCTAGTGCCAGATTTGTGTTAGCATTGCTTATCCCTCATAGCTCAGGCTTGTAAACATGAGGTATTGATTATCCCCTCTCTGATAAGATTTTGCCAGTCACTTCTTACCTCCCATATTTAACCCTATGTTTGGTTGACTCTAATTTGGCCTAAAACTGGTTTTAGGTATTTCATTTGTAGGAATATATATATATATATATATATATATATATATATATATATATATATATATCTATCAGTTAGATGAGTGGAGATTAATGCTCAGTGCTTTATTTCATATTTGCCATATAAATTGTGTAGTGCATTATGTGGTTCATCTTTGTTTAAGAAGTGACTGAATAGAATGTTGCTTTAGTCTGGTGTAGAATGTTGCACACAAGTCCTCCTTATTAGTATTAGTATTGCCGCCTTCAGGTTACTATCCTGTGTGGACAGCACATTCCTCCTGATTCCTCTGTTGGCCTTAGTTCATCAGTTTGGTGGATGAGAGATGCTGCTGACGTGGCTTAGGATTGTTGGCATTAACTTTCTGAGCTCAGGGGGTTGTCCTTGTAAGACTGGGATGATGCTTCACTAGAGGCTGATTGTCATAGGCTATATACTTTCACATTGCTGTACCATTATTAACTGTGATATAGCGCCAGCTTATTAGCAGTGCTTTACAGAGAATGTTTCATCATTCATGTCAGTAAATTGCGACTTCATTAGTAAATTGTCTGACTTTAGGTCATCACTAAATCGATGTGTGTGGGAACCACTTGGTTAAGGGGATGGGGAGTTATGGTCTTGTGACTATGGGCCAAATTCTGAGGTTGGAGCAAAGCACAAAAAAACAAGTAACCATCTGGAACAAACCATATTGCAATTCAAGGGTTTTTTAAAAAAAAAAAATTTTTACATGCAAGGTAAATACTGACTGATTTTGCATGTAGCCCACAAATGCTGGACAGCCATATTGTACACTGCAATTTAGATTTGAGTTTGGACAAAGCCATCTCAAAATTTAAATCTCTCTGCACTTTTTAAAACTGCCCTATCTGCAGTGCAACAAGTTTTTGCCAAGGTACTTGCTCTTATTTACTTTGCTCCCAAATCAGAATCGGCCCCTTTATGTGAAGCAGGAAAACGTTTCTTCCCGTGCTGCATATTATTGGTTTATCATGCATCTTTGCTGTAATTCCCAACAACATCATTTTAGGGGGTTGATTCAATTTCGTGCTAGTAAGTGTGGCTATATGCCACATTTACTGTACCGACGGGCCCATGGGCTGTATACGCAGCCCCATAGGACTTTGTACAAAAATCCAAGAGTTCGGGGTGATATCCGGCCAGCATTTTCTACACCGTTGCAACGTCAACTCTTCCCCCCCCCCCCCCCTCGCATCAATTTGAATTGACTGATCCCTAAGTGTTCTGCCACTGAAAAATGTGCCCCTGACCCTTTCCAGCAGAATACATCACACATTACTTCTACTAATGTAAAATATATTCTCTCTGCTTTGTGTGTGTGTGTATGTGTGTGTGTGTGTGTGTGTATATATATATATGTATATGTATATGTGGACCTCTAGTGTTGTGCCAAGCAGCCTTGTGCTGCTTTGTATTCCACATCATAAATAGCTCTTCATGCTGTGAAATTTCCAACTCATTATTGTTGGACAGGTAATGTGGTTGTAGGTGGACCTACCCTCGGAAGAGCAAACACCTACACGTGTTGCACTGTCTAGAGACTGATAGAAGCTATAGCCACGTACTGTGATTCTTATTGATACCCCTAAATCTATGTACCCAAACTGTCGCTATTTAGCGCTACAAGTCGCATAAAAAATAATTGCTTTCCAATCCAATTGTGGTTCCAAAGCACAAAAAGTTATATTGCAATAAAAAGAAAGTTACACGCTTTGATCTAACACATCTCCCGTCTAAAGTGACAGGAGATCGTGGGCCGCTATGCAATTGTGCCAGCTTTTCACCCTGATCGCGGCCATAGAGGTCAGGTTTAGCCACGTAAAGCAGCTAAACCCGACCAAAGTGCTGGGCGCGATCGCGAAAAGTGATGTTTGGGCGCTCAAACATGTCACTTTTCGCACATTTCAGCTCTCATCCCCCAGGGGCTGCGAGCTGAAATGTAGCGCTTGGCAGCTGATCGCGCCCGACAGGAGCAAGAATAGAATAGCTCCGTCGGGCGCGATAGGGCGGAATTCAATTCTTTTCATCCCCTATGTGTGTGTTATATAATTCAGTGTATTTGTGATGGATTAATATATAATATTATCCATTTCTGACATATTTTAACTAGTTTCTTAAACTACAATCCAAGGTGTCATAAGCAGCAAGGTTTATTTCTATTTCTAAGCAGGGGGAGACCCACAGCTGTTTGCTGTTGCCACCTTGTCTGGTAGCTTGTGACAGGCTTTTCTTTACTTAATTAGAGTGTAGGTGTCAGTTCCTATGAACCAAAACAGTATTGAACAAAAAAGTATACAATTTATTAACGATTTTCAGGTTCCTGACAATGATTCCTAACTTTGCATTTAGAACCCTTCTCTGATCATATCACTATCCGTGTTACATTCCTATTATTTGTTACAGGCATATTGTATTAATATGCAGAGTTTCTCAAAGCACTCACAGACATACACATCAAAACCTGTCTTCCACTCTCTGACTAAACCTTGTAGCAATATAAATATATATTTGTGCGTATCGGAATTGTGCTGACGCAGAGTAGCGTCCAAGCAATTCTTCATCAGACCATAGACGACTAAATCGTCAGATAACAATTGCAAGCGATCATATCCAATTATCTGACTTCGACATTCTTCTATACATTAGTTGCTAGACGTTCCGATCTAGCTCTTGGGATTTATTCATTCGTCCTTGTGAGTATATGTATGTTTAGATTGATCCCATCTATTTCAAAATAAAGCTAGGTACACACTGTCGTTCTGATTTGGCCAAATCGGGCATATTGCCCAGTGTATATACCCGATTTGCACACACTCCGCATCCATATCGGTCAGCCGTGCTGCACGGTCAACCGGATGATATCTCATGCAGCACTGTGCATATTAATAAAGGATGGAATGAGTGATCGTTCCGTCCACCATTACGTCGCTGTAATGTGTACCGGCAATCATGCGATGTCCAGGGTGTCACTGTCGCTCAAGTGTGTACCCGGCATTCAGTTGTAAGTTGATCCTGGCTTCATCCTGTGCTGGGTCTTACTGTTCTATCTCATCTGATACATTGTGAATAAATATTAGTGGGGTATTAGCAGTATGACAATCTGTCAATTGTCAGTCTCTAAAGTTTTTTTTTTTTTTGTTTGTAATTTATAGTGTTCTATGAACTTATAAATGTAATTGATTCAGTCGTGAAATGCTTTGTTTCTATGTAAGGTGTGGCCACTGTCAGCGTCTACAGCCAACCTGGAATGAGCTGGGTGACAAGTTTAACAATATGGAAAAGACTCCAGTTTATGTTGCTAAGGTGGATTGCACAGTGGATAACACCATATGTTCAGAGAATGGTGTCCGAGGGTACCCCACGTAAGTTACTAAAAATATAGCTATATAGTAAATGTATGCAATTTGATTATCATTTATCATGTTTGTTTGTTTTTTTCCCTAAAAACAAGCATTTATTGGTGTTTTCTTGCATGCTAAATGCAGGACACTAGCTAAGATGTTTAAATGACACATTATCTTGCAAGTTGCAGAGATTGCATGTTCAGTTTGTGTTAAACTAAAGGGGAAAATTTAGAGAAGGGTCAAGCTGGCAACTCTCATGTGACGTGTGGCTCTCCAGCTCTGCCGTAATCCCAACCTTCTCTAAGGAAAACTAATATTGTGGTTAATTGTTATATCCACAAACTTGTTTGTAATGACAGCAAATATGAGTCAATTTGTGTACTACACCGTAATTTTATAACTCTTGCACACTAGGAAGCCTGGTCATTGTAAATGTCCCCATCACCATTATATTGCCTGATACCATTCGTGAAAATGATGCCTTTGAAATTTCTCAGAGAGAGGAAGTATCAACCTTCTTATGTAAGATGACCGTTAGAAGCTGAGTTTTAAAAATGGCCCAAAATCAGCTCTTTAAAGCTGAGAGTCACCTCATTCAAACTAAAAACATATAAAAATGTGTTAATCCAGAGGGAACCCACATCGCACACCCTGTACCCAGAGTGGTACTTATTTTGTGCCGCCAAGCTGGTCCCTCGTTCTCTGCAGCGCCCACTTCCCAGTGATCTCTTCAGGAAGATGGCGTAGTGCAAGCAAAGACGTTGTCATTGTGCCAGAACCTTTGCATACGCCATCTTCCCAAATATTCCAGGGAAGATGGCGTTACGGAGGAGGAGGAGGGACCCGCTTGCTGACACAGAGGAGCTGGGGGGCCTGCTGCTCAAAGGAGGGGGCCCGTATGCAGCCCCTGAATGCAGGTGTTGTAAACATTCTGGTGAAAATCTTCAGAGAACATTTTCAAAAGCCCATGGACCCATGCAAAAGTGCACAACACTGAAATACTGTAATATGGGCCTGATTCAGTAAGGAACGCAGTTGCTCAATTGATCGATGGTTGCATTCTGCGTATGCAGTGCATGTGCACAAACTAGCCACTGCTATCGGGGCAGTGGGCGCAGAGGATACGCAGACCCATTGCAGAGTGATTGACAGGAAGTGCTGTTTGTGGGTGGTCGGGCGAACGCAGGCATGCCAGTGTGTTGGGACGGTGTTGCATGGGCGTGCATAAATTAGCCACTGCGATACCAGATGCCGCTTGAGGCCTCATAGCATTTAAGCAAATCCGGAGTGAGGTCTGACCTGCATTACCTGTGTATGGGTCCAATGTTACTCGATGTTACCGATTTGTTTCTCTATATTGGCCAAGTATACGGATGTGATTAAGGGGAAGTGGGCGTCCTTATGTCAGACTGCGATTGCAATGCGAATGCAAACATTTACATGTCACCGCTGATATTAGCAACTGCGGTGCGTGCATATAAGCAAAATAGCGATTCATGCTGAAGCAGGCCCTATGTCCACAATCAAATAGGTGTATGGTAACCCAGTGCAGCAGCAGCTTCATTGGTTCAACGTTGTGATCTTAGTGCAAGACGATCCTCCACCATAGGTAATGAGGGAGCCTACGACTAGCCATTGCCCTATATGGTTGCACTCACTCAGGAACCTGGAACCTTTGGTTAGGCACCTAAAAGTTTCTTTGGGTCTTGCTTCTCTCTGTTTACGATCTCATACTTATTGTGAGAAGACCTTAAAGGGAAAAACACATCCACATATAGGTTGTGCAAGAAAAATGACAGTCAGAAGCTGGATGGTTGCTATGAGCGACATCTGATTTGATAAATCTCCCTCTTTGTGTGTCAGTAAGATAATATTATACTGTGAATAAAAGTATTGCAGCAGACTGTATTGTAGGATGGAGTGTGAACTGCAGTGTAAAATAAGAAACTTTTACTTTTTTAAATTTGTGCACATTCCTGTGTAATGTAAAACCCCATTCTGTTTGTCCTTATGAAAGGATGTTTTAGACACTTTTCAGGCTAGAATAATAAAACAACAACTTTTTGTTTTTCCTAAATTTTCCTCTATCCCGCTCTGAAAGGGCTTTAATACTTGCTAATATACAGCCATGGCCAAAAGTTTTGAGAATGACACAAGTATTGGTTTTCACACAGTTTTCTGCTTCAGTGTTTTTAGACCTTTTTGTCAGATGTTACTATGGTATACTGAAGTAAAATTTTACAAGCATTTCATAAGTGTCAAAGGCTTTTATGAGCAATTACATTAAGTTTATGCAAAGAGTCCATATCTGCAGTGTTAACCCTTCTTTTTCAAAACCTCTGCAATCCGCCCTGGCATGCTGTCAGTCAACTTCTGGGCCACATACTGGCTGATGGCCGCCCATTCTTGCCTAATCAATGCTTGGAGTTTGTCCGAATTTGTGGGTTTTTGTTTGTCCACCCGCCTCTTGAGGATTGACCACAAGTAAAATAGCAACACCTGTCAATACACAATACTTGTCATTCGCAAAACTTTTGGCCTTGGCTGTATAAGATGCCCAGGAAACTTTGTTAATCTGGAAGATTTGTTGACCAATATTGGTTCTTTTAAAAAAAAAAATTTCCATTGAAGAGATTTTTAATGGTAAACCTATTTCATTTGCTAATGAGAAAAAATAATAATGCATTTTATTAAAATATTTACTTGTATAATTGATATTCCTGCCATTCCATGTTCGCTGCCAATGTATGTAGATAAATGCATGTGTAGTGAGTTTGAATATTTCCTCTCATTGTTATCTTTCAGCCTAAAGCTGTTTAAACTGGGCCAAGATGCTGTGAAGTACCAGGGCGCAAGGGACTTCCAGACTCTGGAAAACTGGATGCTGCAGACTGTAAATGAGGAACCAGAAGTGAGTGTCCAGGAAATGTCCTTTACTGAAGGGCTTTTGATGAATGTCTCTATTTAGCACAGTGCTTTACTTCATTTTAAGACTGGGGCAACTAGTTGTTTTTTGTTTGGGATCACCGTTAACCTTCTTTGTGAGGTGATGTCACCTGTGCTAGAGCAGAAGTTGTTCTGCTTATCAGATGTATAATTTACATTCACAGCTGCCAGAGCACTGGAAGGAACTGGTTAATCTTTTATTAGAAAATGAAATGATACCAAAAACATCTCTGCCCAGGTGTTAATGACATTTTGCTATGCTTTTCGATTATATGACAAAATGTGTTTTATTACTTGTCAGTTTGATCTGAAAGTCACTGTTCCTTCCAGTGTGAAGTGAAGTGTAAAATATGCAAACTGCATTTAATAGAACTGATGCAAAAATGATCTTTTTATAGAAACCAGAAGTTGAAGAAGAACCTCCAAAAATTTTGGAAGCCAAACAGGGCCTGTACGAGCTTACCTCAGAAACCTTCAAGGATCATGTAGCCGAAGGTATTCCATTAGTTTGGTCCATTACAATGTTCCAAAATATTCTTGCTAATTGTTTTTATTGCTAAAGCAAACATGTATACCTTTTTATTAGTGCTAATATTTACATGTGTGGGTTTGTCTTTTATTAATTGAAGGGGGGTTGTCAACTTCAAGAATTTTCCATCTCTAACTGCTCTATGGAGGGTGCATTTCGTAACCGAAAATTTAGCTGGAACATGGAAGTTCATTCTTCAAAATAGACCCGTCTAACATCTGTCCTATCTGTATACATTTACTGTATTCTAGATATTAGCCGAATTTAGCAGGAGCAACATGCTATTTACAAAGGTTTTAAAGATCCGGCGATACAATCTTTGAGTTTTACATAACCATTCGGAAAATCTGTTTCAGAAACTTATTTTTTATGAATTCTGTTGGAAACATTTCCTGAAAATGACCTGTGGAAGTGCACCATGGGCCGTATTCAGTTAGAAGCGAAAAGTCAGTTTCAGCGATATTTTCTCACCGATGACGTCATTTTCTCCGGTTTCAATTTATCCCAGTGTTCAATTCAAGCGTCTTTTCGCCGGCGTGATAACTCAATGCAATGTAATAGGCGAAAAAGTTTCGCCTATGAATACCCGACGGAAAAAAGTGCAGTATTGGGGTTTTGGGGTGCAATGTTGCGGGAACCACCCTGCACCCTTTTGACGCCCGAACCCCTGCACCCCCCCCACCTGTCGCTAACTGCAGAAAATGCAAAAAAAACCCACAGAGGACACCCCAAAAGAAGCACTTTGAAAAAATGGGCGACAAAAATCAAAGTGGGGGTACAAAATGAAAAAACTAGCGAAATAGACTTTGGGGGTGTCTGCAAGTATGGGGGAGGTGTATTATTGTTTGCAGGTGTTTGCTGAAGGTGCGTTTTTGGCGCGCTTTAATGCTTGACTTTAGCAACTTTAAAATAAGCTTGCACCCTTTTGATGAGAGTACTTATTTTCCCCAAAAACTGTTGCAAAATGCTATTCTTCACCACTTGCTGGAAGATGCTAAATAGCGCCTATTGAGACCATTTAAAAACCCCAAATACATTTAGCAGGGCTATTCGGGGATACCTATAGTGATCCCCATGTCAGTGCATCTTTTGGGGGTGTCAGGCTGATTTCCCCAAAACTGACAGAACTGTTTGCCGATTTAAGTTTCACTGGGGATGCGCGCGATACTTGTTCGCACCCAAAACCAGCGATGACGACAAAGTCCATCAATGGACTTTTCGCTTCTACTTGAATACGGGTCTATGTAGACTAAAGTGACTGGACAACCCCACACAAGCGAAATGCATACCATTGCACACGAGTTCCAAATGGCCACTAATCGACAAGAACACTTCGTAGGGAGGCCCATGCACTTGCAGTTCTACGGAAACAATTAATGTTTTTATCAGGATGACAATGCCACCTGTGATGTTTCCAGGGCAACGCTAGACTGGTATACAGAAAATACGGTAACACGGATGGACTGGGCGAGCTCAGAGTCCAGATCTTAACCTCATTGAGAACCTCAGGGGTGAATTGGAGCGACGGGTGCGTTCTTAGCCGACTCAACCTTCTTCAGTGTCACAGTTGGTCACAGTACTTAAGGCGGAATGGCAAAACATACCGCATCCTGTTGTCAAGGTGCTTGTGGACAGTTTGCCAACACGGGTGTCTGCTGTAATCACTACACGTGGTGGACCTACAAAGTACTGACGTCAATAAAATCTCTTATGTATTTGCTGTCAAATGGCTAAAGAGGAGCATCAAGAGTGAGTCGATAGAGAACCTCATTCCCAGTTCCATAACGTTTGGACTGCTGGGCTTAAGGTGTTAGGATTGTTTATCAGGTTCAACAGAAATGTTGATTACAGTTTGTTTTTGAGAAAATAGATGACATGGGAGTACTGGACAAAGCCTTTTAGTACTTCACTGGAGGTGCTGGATAGAGAGAAATGAACACTGAAGGAGCAGTTTCAGAAGTGGGTGAAAACCTAGATAGGACAGAGTCCAGGAGACCTAAGGAATGCAGTATTTGTATGAGAAGTGCGTTGTCACCGGTGTGATAAACAGCAGAGGTCTGGGAGAAGGGTAGTAGTGATCAACTTGACCACCATACAGGGCCTGGTTCAGAGGCGCACGCAGTTTCTATGCCGCATGCTAGCAGCTGAAGTTATTAGCCTGCGCATGTGTCCCGATAGTTACCGCCGGGAGCCGCAGCAGAAAGAAGCAATATTTGTGGGCGTTTCTGGGCGACAACGGGGGGGGAGGCTGGCCAGATGCGAGCTTGTCTCTCGATCAGCAACTGTCTTAAGATACAGTTATATTGACACGTGTTCAGATGGAAAAAGTGCACCAGCCATAGGTGCAATCTCCAATGGTGTGGTTGTGCAGGGCGTCTCTGTACGTATGCCATCAGCTGTGGCATTAGCATAAAGACGCAGTCACAAAAAGATGCAATCTCGGTTGCAAAAGCATACACCTATGAATCCGACCCACAGGCTCTGTGGATTTTTGGGATGCAAAGCTCTGAGTGAATAGGGTGAAATAGGTTGAGGAAGCGTGCAAGGTGTGTGTAGGAAGCTTGTGAGAGTGGACAGAAATCTGAGTGTGTTTGGGTCAGAACTAGTGATTTGGTTTGTGTAATTTAGGTCTGTTTGTCCGTCCTGCCCTTCCTCTAGGTTGCAGTAAAAATGGTTTTTATTCCATGGCAATTAAGTATAATCACACCGACATTTCGGTTTTCTGGACCTTTGTCAAGGTACAAATGAGGTTAAAACACAAAACAATCTAATGATCTCGGTGTTTATTAAAATTGAATCGAATGATTCTCTATGAACCAATACAAAATATAATTTAAAGAAATATATTAGATTATAGCAGCAAGTCTTTAAACATGGGATTTGTGAATACCCATAAAACACACAAAATTCTATTGAACTACAGACTGCGCTAATATAAAACTCTTTACTGTGAGATGGTAGAACGCACACAAATGCATATAACAGTCACGGATCCGTTAAATATAATATGTATATATTTTTTAATCATAAGTCAAATATTTAAAGATATATAAATCTCTCATAGTATACATGAGAAATATATATTTAAAAATAATAATACAACAATATTACATACTAAGAACACCAATTAAGAAGTCTCTTGTGTGTGCACACATCGCTTAGTTTGAACTAATGGATTGAATAGATAATTGGCTCCAATAGTATACTGACTGGTCCAGTTAAAGTTCAATAGACATATCCAAAAGTATCAATGGTAATGGACAAGACGAAAGGGCGCAGTAATGTAGATACAAAGTACCTACAAGTAACTGCTAGCAGCTGTAACATGTACAGTGATAGGTGCTTGGTGAATAAGGCTTCCCGCATTGTGTGAGTGGCCGCCGGAGCTGGGCTGACGTTGCACCAGCAAACAATCTGTCTCCCGTGCTCCTCTACTAGGCACAAAAGAGGTTATCCTACAACAGACATTAAATACCCATAACCCCTATTTTTATAAGTAGTGCTGCGCTCACTGGTCCAATACCTTTCTGTATTTTATAATGACAGTGCTTTAACGCTGATTACGGGGAATTTGTTTACCCCTGTTGCTACAGTTACCATGGTGTGACGGTATGATGCTAGTGGCATTCGATCCTCCTTGATTGGTTGCACTGGTTACTCCCTTTGTAATGGACCATGTGACCGTGGCTGTTTCCGGCTGCATGCGGTTCACCTGCGTGTCACTGCCGGCGCTGGATTCCAGACTCGCGGTGAGGGTGTATATATGTATTCACAGGACACTGGATGTCCTTTAGTTGGCAAAGGATTTATACCGTTGTTAGGTTATACCGCTGATTTTGAGTCTAAATGTATCCATGTCTAGGTTTATATGTTTGCATGTGTTTTATATGTGGGAGGGGTTATGGGTATTTAATGTCTGTTGTAAGATAAACTAATTTGTACCTTGACAAAAGTCCAGAAGGGACCGAAACGTCTGTGTGATTATACTTCATTGCCATGGAATAAAAACATTTGTACCGCAACTTAAAGTCTGGTGAGTGTACCCCTATCCTAAGGATGCTGGATGTGGACTTGTCTACTCCATATTGTACATCGTCTCCACACAAGTGTGTGTGTGTGTGTTTGTGTGTGTGTACCTTGGCACCACCTCCAGTATCTTGGTGAAGGAGCACTCCCTTAACATAACAGTACTTGCCCGGCTGAAAAATTTCATGTAGAAAACAGCGATAGTCGGCACTCCTGGTACAGATGACAAGGTATAACCAGCGTAGTATGTCAACGTTTCAAAGCCTTTATTCTATGGCTTTTTCATCAGGACTAACAACAGACTGTTACATCTTACCTTATAACAGCAGCTTCACCCAGTGAACAAGCGCCATGTCCGCATCGGGACCACACCCCCGGCGGGCAGCGCTAAAATGATGTCATCAGACCCAGATCACATGATACGCCCTGGCTGATGACCTAGCAGTGCTCCCCATCACCATGGTAACCCGCATAGCAGCGGATCTGTACAAAATAACAATATCACACCATGAATACATGGCAACAAGCAATAAAAATGGACTGAAATCTATTAATTGATAATAATAGCTAACACAATTTAACAATAATAGTGTTTGAATAAATCAAGAACAAGCAGCCCCTAACAACTGCACAGTTAAGAAAATAACAATCAGGACACCTATTAGAGCACATGATAACATTTCTTAATTACACTTAATATTATATCTCCAGTAAATGCTGGATAATATACATATATATATATTTTTGGCAACAAATAATCGTTCATCTAACTGACGGCCATGGCAATAGACCCTATGAATAATGCCCATAAGTAACAGCCCCTACATAAAGCAGTTTAAACCTAATTGTTCATTGAGCCCCTAGGGAGCAAGGGTCCCCAACGTATGGATCCAGCGGCCTCACATTGAAGTAGTTTAAGAGGTCGATTTCCACCTCTAATTGAGACCGGCACATGATCAATCATGCGGTAGCGGAGGGAGGCAAGGGAATGAGGCACTGTGGCAAAATGCCTAGCTACAGGCCGTTCGCTAGTCCCTGTATTTAGAGCTGCACGGATAGCTGAACGATGGAGTGCCATACGTTCTTTAAAACTTCTCTCTGTCTTCCCAATATACGATAACCCGCAGGGGCACAAAATTTGGTACACCACAAATGTGGAGTTACATGTGAGTGTATATCTAATATAATATGGCTTACCGGAGTGTGGATGGTGAAATACATTGCCAGCTATAAGGTACCTACAGGTCATACAGGTACAACGAAAACAGACATGTTTCGTACCAATACTATTAGAACGATAAACTTTATTAGATGGAGTGATATCTGTTTTTACCAGTATGTCACGAAGGTTACGTCCCCGGGTATAACATGGCATAAGTTTGGTATTCGATAATGACAAATCAGGATCTGATTGGACCATAGACCATACATTTTTGGCAGCTTTGTTGATCTTAGAGCTAGCGTTACAATAATGGTTAGTCCAAATCAATGCTGGAGGTTTATTGGTCTGAACCTTAGTATCTAGAAGATCCGCCCTATTCAATTTCATAACCTTCTGCTTGATTTTCTCCAATTCATACCGATCATAGCCCCTATCTAGAAACTTTAATATCATCGCGTTCATTTGACTTTCAGCCATCACAGGGTCAGAGGTAATCCGCTTGACCCGCAATAACTGAGAGTATGGTAACCCTCGTTTAAGTGCCACAGGATGACAACTGTCATGGTGAAGCAGATTATTTCTATCTGTAGTTTTAGAATACAAACTAGTTGTGATTGTACCAAAGTTAATTGAAATTAACACATCCAAAAAATGAATCTGGGCATCACTAATGTTATAAGTGAGCTTTACCGGTGATGGACTCAAATTATGTTGCTCAATAACATTAATGAGGTCTACCTTAGGACCCCTCAAAAAAATCAGTAAATCGTCTATATAGCGCGTAGAAAACGCTATTCTAGATGCAATTTCAGAACAGGAGAAAAAAATATCATACTCAACCGAAAACATAAAGATATTGGCGCACGATGGGGCCACACTGGACCCCATCGCACAGCCGATTAACTGTAAAAAGAAATCACCATCATACATAAAATAATTTTTGGTCAAAATCAAATACAACAAATTCCTAATAAATGATAACTCTGGTCCTGTGTAATCTGGATGCTGATGAAGGTAATTCATAGTAGCAGCCACTCCATCATCATGGGGAATTATAGTATATGTTGTATTTGATTTTGACCAAAAATTATTTTATGTATGATGGTGATTTCTTTTTACAGTTAATCGGCTGTGCGATGGGGTCCAGTGTGGCCCCATCATACGCCAATATCTTTGTTTTCGGTTGAGTATGATATTTTTTTCTCCCGTTCTGAAATTGCATCTAGAATAGCGTTTTCTACGCGCTATATAGACGATTTACTGATTTTTTGGAGGGGTCCTAAGGTAGACCTCATTAATATTATTGAGCAACATAATTTGAGTCTATCACCGGTAAAGCTCACTTATAACATTAGTGATGCCCAGATTCATTTTTTGGATGTGTTAATTTCAATTAACTTTGGTACGATCACAACTAGTTTGTATTCTAAAACTACAGATAGAAATAATCTGCTTCACCATGACAGTTGTCATCCCGTGGCACTTAAACGAGGGTTACCATACTCTCAGTTATTGCGGGTCAAGCGGATTACCTCTGACCCTGTGATGGCTGAAAGTCAAATGAACGCGATGATATTAAAGTTTCTAGATAGGGGCTATGATCGGTATGAATTGGAGAAAATCAAGCAGAAGGTTATGAAATTGAATAGGGCGGATCTTCTAGATACTAAGGTTCAGACCAATAAACCTCCAGCATTGATTTGGACTAACCATTATTGTAACGCTAGCTCTAAGATCAACAAAGCTGCCAAAAATGTATGGTCTATGGTCCAATCAGATCCTGATTTGTCATTATCGAATACCAAACTTATGCCGTGTTATACCCGGGGACGTAACCTTCGTGACATACTGGTAAAAACAGATATCACTCCATCTAATAAAGTTTATCGTTCTAATAGTATTGGTACGAAACATGTCTGTTTTCGTTGTACCTGTATGACCTGTAGGTACCTTATAGCTGGCAATGTATTTCACCATCCACACTCCGGTAAGCCATATTATATTAGATATACACTCACATGTAACTCCACATTTGTGGTGTACCAAATTTTGTGCCCCTGCGGGTTATCGTATATTGGGAAGACAGAGAGAAGTTTTAAAGAACGTATGGCACTCCATCGTTCAGCTATCCGTGCAGCTCTAAATACAGGGACTAGCGAACAGCCTGTAGCTAGGCATTTTGCCACAGTGCCTCATTCCCTTGCCTCCCTCCGCTACCGCATGATTGATCATGTGCCGGTCTCAATTAGAGGTGGAAATCGACCTCTTAAACTACTTCAATGTGAGGCCCGCTGGATCCATACGTTGGGGACCCTTGCTCCCAAGGGGCTCAATGAACAATTAGGTTTAAACTGCTTTATGTAGGGGCTGTTACTTATGGGCATTATTCATAGGGTCTATTGCCATGGCCGTCAGTTAGATGAACGATTATTTGTTGCCAAAAATATATATATATGTATATTATCCAGCATTTACTGGAGATATAATATTAAGTGTAATTAAGAAATGTTATCATGTGCTCTAATAGGTGTCCTGATTGTTATTTTCTTAACTGTGCAGTTGTTAGGGGCTGCTTGTTCTTGATTTATTCAAACACTATTATTGTTAAATTGTGTTAGCTATTATTATCAATTAATAGATTTCAGTCCATTTTTATTGCTTGTTGCCATGTATTCATGGTGTGATATTGTTATTTTGTACAGATCCGCTGCTATGCGGGTTACCATGGTGATGGGGAGCACTGCTAGGTCATCAGCCAGGGCGTATCATGTGATCTGGGTCTGATGACGTCATTTTAGCGCTGCCCGCCGGGGGTGTGGTCCCGATGCGGACATGGCGCTTGTTCACTGGGTGAAGCTGCTGTTATAAGGTAAGATGTAACAGTCTGTTGTTAGTCCTGATGAAAAAGACATAGAATAAAGGCTTTGAAACGTTGACATACTACGCTGGTTATACCTTGTCATCTGTACCAGGAGTGCCGACTATCGCTGTTTTCTACATGAAATTTTTCAGCCGGGCAAGTACTGTTATGTTAAGGGAGTGCCGGACCCTTGTGCTATTGTGTGTGTGTGTGTGTGTGTGCGTGTGTGTGTGTGTGTATATATATATATATATATATATATAACAGGTGCACAACCGGTTAATCCACATCATAGAAGGTACCACCTCCAATGCAGTCGTCATACTGCTATCCATCTATCCAAAAAATCAGAGGGTTCTACTCCTTTTTCCAAAAATGCAAAAAACTTTATATTGATTTTTCATCATCACTCAGTTAAAGCACACTTTACCGTTCAAATATATAGAAGTCAGTTCATGCACAAATATTAATCACAATATAGCCAAGTATACTTATACACATGTTGTCTGGCCACTTTGGCCCTTTTACAGGCCCTCCTAGACTAGAGCAATGAACCTCTTTAAATCCATTTTCAGAGTCATATAGACAACCACCCCTGATAGGGCTAGGTCACCCCAGTATTCAAGCAAAGTGTTTCAATAAGTGTGTGTAGTATATATATAAAATTAGATACTTCTTAATTTGCTATGGTATGCCCGGGTTATTGTCCATTCACTGAGCGACATGTCCTATGTTTTATGACTGTTGCTATACTAGACCGCTTTCAGGGCAGAAAGATTTAAACTTTTTAGGTTTCTATCACAGTATATGTTATGCTGCTAAAATATGGCCCATTGAACATTACTGCCCTCATAATATAAACCCTTTCTTTGTTTTTATTTGTTATTTTGCAGGAAACCATTTCATCAAATTCTTTGCACCATGGTGTGGTCATTGCAAATCCTTGGCCCCTGTGTGGGAACAACTGGCAGCCTCATTTCATGACTCTGAAACAGTCAAGATTGCTAAGGTATATAGAGAGCAACCAGACCCGTTGTAAGCATCAGTAGTTGGACTTTCTGTACATTTTCGGGGGAATAATTACTTGTTCTCTAAAATAAATCCTTTTTCTATAACTATGAAATTCACATTATTATTTTGCATAGTAAACTTTTTTCTTTTTTTTTTTTTTTTTTCTTCTAACATCTAGCAGTTTACTAATCACTTAAATTGTTTGAATTTTAATAATAACTTGAAAAATGAGTATTCTAAAACCTTTTAACTGGTGGTGTATCTACTCATTAATAACTGCTGCCCCTGTTGTATAGTATCTTGTATGCATAGATTCAAAGTATTCTCCCACACTCTCCTGAGCATCTGTCTAATGGTAAGTGGTGTTGGAGCACTAGGGCTTAAGGAAAACCAGCAGTGTTTAATCTGGTTGGGTATGGGAGACTGGCATTCTGGATGCCGGCTGTCAAAAGGCCGTCCGCAGCATCCCGATGCTCAGAATCCCGACAGGGTCTAGGTAAGTATCCTAACCCTCCCGGTTAGTGCCTAAACCTAACCCTCCCCCTTAGTTCCTACCCCCCTGTCCTTTTGTGCCTAATCCCAACACCCCCCCCCCCCCCCCCCCCCCACCACCTGTGGCTAAAAGCTAACTCAGCCCGCTATGCTTATGATCGTGATCCCGGCGTCTGCATCTCAACTGATGTCGGGATTCCAGTGCCGGTGTTCTGCCACAGGTCGGGATTTCGACCATCGGCAATCCAATCGGAGGTATATTGACTACATCCCGTTTAATCACTACATTTATAGTAAAAATTAAAATATACTTTTCAGACAGATGCTGTACACCCAGAAAAAAACATAAATTCACTGATGTTAAATGTTTGTAATTGGAACATTTATTCTATAATATTTAATTTCACGTATTTAATACAAGTCAATGGTATTTTATTTATGTTCTCTTTATTCCAACAGAAAATTAAAGTAGGCATTTAGAGTATATAAATACAATAAGTCTTCACAAAATAATTATAGAAACGGAGGTAAAAATGAGTATAGACTTTGTATAATACTTCAGCAATTAGTAATGGGTAACAAGCTGTTGGGATTTCTCATTTAAGTGATGGAGGATATGCGGTAGGGAGAGAGGAAGAAAAGGGATGGTAGGGGGAAGACTTTGGCAGAATCAAATGGGCACTGGCATGTGGATAAAAAAATAAATAATGCAAAGCGAGGGATGCTGGACGGGACCACATATTCGGCTCATATAGGGCCTGATTCAGAGATGCATGCAATGCATGTCGCTGCTGCAATCCCGTATTGAGAGGACTTGTGAAAATATGCTAATGACTCAGCTGCCATCCTGTGCACAGCCGCCTTCTGCTGGCATCTCACATCTGCCGCTTGCGTACAAAAGCAGAAATGTGGAACCTCTGAGCAAGCCCATGCTGTCTCAGAATGAGTGTCTCGTCTTAGACGTCAGGGCCTCTTCAGCTGCATAGGAATTTGGTAGAGGCTCACCTAGAAAACTGTCCTGACACACATGCGTTACCTTCCCCCAAACACTGACTACCTGTCACTCACTTTACAATTAAACACTCTTCGATCATTGCCGCTAGCCAAACTGCTGTGGTGCGTGCACAGTACCAAAAAAATCACTGTACTGCACCCAACATCAACATTGCGTGCGTCTCTAAATCACGCCCATAGTGAAGCACACTAAAGGGTTAGTTTAGTAAAGCTATCATGGATCCCAAACCATTTGGAAGGAATCAACGCGGTCATGGAGGAGGCTAGTGACATCTTTTTACACCATTGTTCTGTTTAGTCTCTAAATATTAATTGTATTTTCACTATGCTTTTCTTTTGTTACTGTACATTATTTGATTATCGTTCGGATAACTATTTTCTTTTGGTAAAATTACAGCTTTTTATAAGCAGTATTCAAAAAATTTGTCATGACTTTTTTTCTGACACTCTCAATTAGGACCACTTTTCTGCTGTTCTCCATGGGGGATTTTTGGGAAGACATAACTCTGGGTAGGGAGCGAATTTAGACTGGCCCGGTTTGCTCCTCAAAACCCTGATGGTTAATAAATTGTAAAAAAGCAATGAAATTCCATAGACAAAAAAACCTTACGGTTTCACCTGTCCCATTAATGCTTCTTAGACATGATCTGAAAATTCGCAAAACCTACTGAATTTGTGCCACTCAAACTAAAAAAAGCAATGAATTTACGATCATTAAGGCTGACTCATTAATGGACGTGTTCATTGCGCAATACAGATATGGTATGCCATCACACACTGTGGTTAAATGCAGATTCAGCACTCTCACAGAGAGATTGCTGTCACTCACAAAATGGTGGAGCTGCTAATTCACAGAATTGTTTGCTCATTGGAATACACATATGCAGTCTATGCAACTGAGATCTGAGCAGAAGATAGGGCTGCACAGATGGGATAAGAGTGGAGTGGATGGGGGGAAAGAGAGCTGTGTGGATGGGGATATATAAGTTGGGGGGGGGTAGAGCTTAAGCAGCACTGATGGGAAGGAGCCAAAATTATGCAGATGGGTGGAAAACAGTGGTGCGGATGGGGGGTACAAAGTGATGCATATGCGTTGAAAACAGTGGTGCGGATGCAGGGAAGATTGGCATGGTTTGGGAGAACAGAGCGATGTGGATGGGGGTTACACAGTGGCATGGATGCAGACAGAGCAGCGCAGATGGGTAAAGACAGATTGATACGGATGAGGGAATACAGACTAGTACAATGGGAGAACACACATTGGGAAAGACAGATTGGTGCAGATAAGGGGGAAGACAGATCGCCACGGTTGGGGGGGCAGAGTGGTGCAGATGGAGGAAGAAAGAGTGGCACAGATGAGGGGAAGACAAAGTGGTGTGACTAGGGGGAAGTTGGTGG
Organism: Taudactylus pleione; assembly: GCA_031769625.1. NCBI lineage: Eukaryota > Metazoa > Chordata > Amphibia > Anura > Myobatrachidae > Taudactylus > Taudactylus pleione. The sequence goes on from JAUIMM010000115.1 coordinate 10,550,874, forward strand.
TGCAGATAGAAGGAAAGAGTGGCATGGATGCAGGAAGACAGGGTGTCGCGGATGGGGAAAGACAGATTGGTGCGGATGAGAAAATAAAGAACTAGCACTGTAAGGAGACCACACAGATGAGGAAGTTATAGCAGCAAAGATAGTGTACATGCATAGACAGAGTATGATAGTTTTAGAAATTAGGGAGCTGAATGTGTATTCTCAATGAGATGGATGTATGGTGTGAGAAGGATATTGGAACCCAGTAGGATTGTTGTGGTGAACGAATGGGAAGATTGTTGGCACTAAGTGGGATGTGTGTGCCACATAACTGCTCAGATCTCAGTTGCATAGACTCCATATGTGTATTCCAATGAGCACAGAATTCTGTGAATTAGCAGCTCCACCATTTTGTGAGTGACAGCAATCTCACTCTGTGAGAGTGCTGATTCTGCAGTTAACGACAGGGTGTGATGGCATACCATATCTGTGCTGCACAAGAAACACATCCATTAAGGCGTCAGCCTTAAGGATCGTAATTTCATTGCTTTTTTTAGTTTGAGTGGCACAAATTCAGTAGGTTTTGTGAAATTTCAGATCATGTCTAAGAGGCCTTAATGGGACATGTGAAACCATAAGGTTTTTTGTTTATGGAATAAAATTTGTAAATGAATAATTAACCTGTTACTTTCTTTGCTCGTGCTTGGTATCTGGTATAACTTGCTCAATGTTCCTTTTCAAAGGTTGATTGCACTCAGCATAATGAGCTCTGCTCTGACAATCAAGTACGTGGCTATCCAACTTTACTGTGGTTTAGAAATGGCGAAAAAGTAAGTAATCCAATATTGTAGAAATACATCATCTATCTGTTATTGAACCTCTGTGCTCAGTTCATATATATTTGGCCATGCCATGCTTTGTGGTGAAATAAAAAAAATTATTTGCTATATCTACTTTTCTCCTGTTACAGGTGGACCAATACAAAGGGAAGCGGGATTTGGATTCCCTGAAAGAGTATGCTGTAAGCCAACTGAAAACTGCAGAGGAAAAGGAAGATGATGTTGAAGTACCAACTGAAGAGCCTGCAGCAATAGAAGTGGGTAGCAGCCTGCAGTTGCATAGCTAATTTTGTGGGTTTACTTGATGAGCCATAGTAAAGTGACCCATACACCTACGCGTTCAGCATCCGATCCGATTCACATCAGATTACCTTGCAGTCCCGTCGTCACCATTTCTTTTTTTGTTTGCACAGGATCAGTCGTATTATCGATCCTGTGCCTCACGCGCTCTTTAGGGAATAGGGACAAACAGTCATTGAAATTACTTGAATTACCACACGATGGATCACATGAAAAAAAAAAAGACACGTTCTGAACACGATACGATGGAACATATGTGCTGCACATATGATCATAAGATACGATTGAAGGGCCCACGGGAGCGCGCATCGGATGAAAACATGCACGATTTCCACAAGACTGAACGTACGTCGAGTCGAAAATCGTGTGATCGTCTAGAAATCGCGTAGGTGTATGGGGGCCTTAACAGTATAGCTGATGAAGATGGAACAATAATAAATAAATAATAAAATTACAAAATAAATTGTAGCACTTTAGACCATACAAAAGGCATAGGCTCTAGTAAAACAAGGTTTTTACTTTTATTTTGGGTATTTTAATTACATTTCTTTTGGGGGGGAAATGGTTTCTTTATGGGAAGAAAAGGATTAGCACATTTCTTAGGGGTGTTCATAAAATGACAGAGAGAGTGTGAAATCTTTGTCTCATTTGTAAATAAGAAATTGTATACCTTTCCATAATGTAGAAAAGGGCCAGCACTGTGTCTGTATGGGGCTGTGACTGTGCCTGCAAGGTTTTCCATGCATAAGAGTTATCCATTCCAGTTTATTTCTCAGAAGACCAAATGTGGAAACTACACACAAGCTACATCTGCTGCCGCATTACCGGAGCTGCAGCCAATTTGTACCATATGTGTGTAGATGGCAAAGGTACTCAGATTCCGTGGGAAAGCCAAGCATATGGATTGTTAGGGGCACTATGTTTCTTATGCCAGTGTCAATTTTGGATCTGTTTCATCAAAGCAGACTATTGGAAAGAGATTGAGTTGAACAATTAGGTTGCCGACTGTTACCCCATCTCATAGTTGTGGTCAGTGATGCAAATTTGACTGTTTTGATATATTGCAAATATTAGAAGGGAAAGCAAATATTAGACTTCAAATGAAGTCTCAAACTTTTTGAAAATACATTTTGTAAAAATAAATAACGCCTCTCAACTTCAGTTATTTGTGTATTTACTGAAGTATATGTGGAAGAGACTTGTATTGCCAGAGACTTCATGCAGCAGTGAGTTAAACATAGCGCCTTTTAGTTTCTATGAGCAGTTGTGGGAAAAGCTACGCTCTACCAGGCGCGCCTCATTACGTGCAGGTCTCTCCGGTCTCTAACTATACGCTGTTTTATCTCTTCCAGTCCAAGGTCCTGTCTCTTACTGAAACTACCTTTGACCAGACTATTGCCACAGGTGTCAGCTTTATAAAGTTCTATGCACCATGGTGAGTATTTTAGCTGTAACCATGTGGATTCTTCAGACTGTTGTGTTTGCTGTGATTGGAGGTGTTTGGATTCCGCTGTCTGGCTTATACACTGGTGTTAAGCTAACGCTGCAGCAAAGTGTATGAAATGTACTGCTGAAGTGCAATATGTCCACTGATGTTAGGAAATCTTCCATTGATTCTATAAATTGGTTCATGCACTGATGTTATTTCTTAAGGTGTGGACACTGTAAGCATCTTGCTCCTACGTGGGAGGATCTCTCGAAAAAGGAGTTTATTGGTTTGAGCGATGTTAAAATTGCCAAGGTTGACTGCACTGCGGAGAGATCCCTCTGTAACAGATTCTCGGTAAGTCTGTACACTCATTTGTTTCTCTGCTAATTGCTGAGACCTTTTATTACTTTGTGTGTGTGAGAAAAAGGTATTTTTCTCTCTATACCTCTGTGAACTTTAGGTTTATTGCGTTTTGTAGGCTGCATGTTTGCCTCAGTCTATTATAACGTGCACCTTTTTACCTGTCTCCAATGCAAAAATATAAGGGCACATTTAGGTGGAAGAATTACAAAGTATGTTTTGCGCTGCCCTATAGTTACACATGTATGTTGCATTAACCACTTGGAAGCAAGATGTGGTGCGGTCAGGATTCGTATATTGTTGGATGCAGTTTGAGGGGTGATTCTGGTAACTATCATTTTGTGACACAATTACTTAATTTCATAAAAATACTCTACTCTACGGGCGAGGAGGTTTAGGAAGTAGGGAACTTATATTTATTGTAGTTATGTAGTTTTTGTTTCCTTGTATGAGTACTGTAATACCCTTTTCAGACAGAAAAGCAAATTACCGGGTAAAACGCTTTTACCTGGTAATTTGCTGATCAATACGGGTCCTTTTTCTGTCTGGAAGGGTCAACCAGGGTTGAAATTTTCGGGACTTTGACCCTGGTTTTGACCAGGGTTGGAGACCTGGCAATTTTCGAACAGTGTCGACCTTTTCAGACAGAATTAACATCTGTGTTGATCAGATTACTGGGTAGAAATGCTTGACCCAGTAACTTTCTTTTCTGTCTGAAAGGGGGTTCAGGCTGGGACCAGCAAAATTACGCGGCACTCAAATGCCGGGTTTTTTATGAAATTCTGTATCCATTTTAGGGCCGTATTCAATTAGCGGCGAAAAAACGTTTTAGTCGAAAAAGCTTTGCGAGTAATGTAATTTTGCCATGCAAAAAGTTTCCTCTGTATTCAATTCCAGAGTCTTTTTGCCGGTGCGGAAACGCAATGGAATAGAACCGGCAAAAAAGTTACTCCTATGAATAGGTGTTGAAAAAAGGGCAGAATTGCTGTTTTGGGATACAAACCACCCTGCACCCTTGGGACAGTCCCCCAAAGGTAAACTGCGTAAAAAAAAAAAAGTAAAAAAAATACTTTAGATCACCCCAAAAAAGTACTTTCATTTTGGGGGTGAAAAAGTCCAAAGTTGGAGGACAAACTTAAAAACTAGGGAAATAGACTCCAGGGGGGTCCCCAAGTATGTCACAGGTGGTTTTAAGTTTGCAGGTGGTTGCGGAAGGTGTATTTTAGTTTTTTTTTTAGTTTTTTTCAAATGTCACTTTAGCAACTTTAAAATATGCTAGAACCCATTTTCGAATACCCCAAATTTGCTGGGACTACTGATCACCAAAAAATAATGCAAAATGCTATTTCTCACCACTTATGCAAAGATGTTGAATAGCAGCTATTGAGATCATTTAAGTACCCCAAATACCTTTAGCAGGGCTATTCGGGGTATCTATAGTGATCCCCAATGTAAGTGCATCTTTTGGGGGGTGTCAGGCTGATTTTCCCAAATCTGACAGCACTTTTCGCATGTTAGTTTCGCCGGGACCGGTTTCGCCAATTTGTAATTGAATACAGGGATAAGAGAGGACGCGCGAGATACGTTTTTGCATTGAAAACCAGCGATGTCGGCAAAAAGTCCGGCGTGCGAAAAGCACGGGACTTTTCGCATCTAATTGAATATGCCCCTTAGTGTCCATGGTTGTCATAGTATAGACCACCCAAGGTTTAAAAATTTAATTTTTATTTGTGACTGTTTATTTGCCAGCTAATGGCGTTTGCGGCTTAAGTTACTAAAGAAAACAATCCCTCACTATGAGATTTGTTCCTCACCATCTAGCATGCCTAATATACAAATAGGACATATGGCCCATTCCTCTACAGCAAAGCCTCCATGTGTTTAATGGAGGAAATGCTTTCAGTTCTGGCAATAAATGAAGAAATTGGTTAGTTTAAACCCAGTAATTATTTCAAGGCATATTTGCAATTTCTTTCTGTCTTACAAAGGAAAGATGATCTTTTCCTTGTTCCCAGTAACTTCCAGAGATTCCTGGATTTCCTACCCTGAAAATGCTACTAAAATGAATCCTCATTTTGTGCAACTATTCAGCAAGGCCATGTACTTGGTACAGCTGGAAATGGCGATTACCCCTATGTCATACAGATTTGTGCAGGACTAAGATCTGTTGTATAAATTCCCAGTTGCATTGTTTGAGCAGGCATAAGTGAAATTGAGCTAAGTCAGATAATGGGGAAAAAAGCACAGCATTTAATGTGTTAAACACGTTTACCTAAATGAGTCCTGCATGTGCACATGTGATTGATAAATACTCATATGTTCAAGTTTCGCTGAGGTGAAGTCTAAACTTTTCATTTAAAATTTCCACCTATACTACGCTATTCCTAAAGCTGCAGATGTGTGGTGTGCTCATGGTGTAATATATATATATATATATATATATCTCTATATATATATATATATATATCTCCTCCTGATACTGCTTAATGGTTCTCAGACCATTATTTGCTTATTAAGGTGTCTGATTTTACAAACCGCCTTAGTTAATTTACCACATGGGGACTTTTACACCCGAGACTATTCAATTATAGACCTATTATCCATGCACGGTAAATCTGCGATTAATACATAGATTCCAGGGTAAGCACCCGGAGCTATGGGTTAACGTGTTTGTCGTGGCAGAAAGAAGACAAAAAATATCACTACTTTATGCGGATTTCTATTCAAGCCACAGGACGAGGTGAACAGAAATCCGCGTTAAGTGGCTGTTGCGGGCTGTAATTGAATAGCCCCAGACACCGCATCGCAGCTAATTAGCCCTTCGAGGTTAATTAAATTCGACCCTAAGTGTTTAATTATATTTTGGCTCAGGCGATCAGAAACACAGGGTGTCCCATGTATGTATTCCCAATCTGTAGTAGTCTCCTACAGACTTCCAGCATTTGGGACAGTGAGAGGCATGTGTGATTTCTTTTCAATTAATGGAAAGCCCAAGAGAAATGATGGAAGTAGAGATGAAGGTTTGTAGATACAGGTAAAGCAGCAGCTTATTCTGCTTTGGCTGCATTCTGCCGAGATATTCTGTTTCGTATACAATTAGTAAGACAAATTGAACATAACATAAAAATATATATATATACCAGAACAATTAAATTGAACAGAAGCCAAAATTCCCTGCTCACAAGATGTTGCAATTTTGTGGGGAAGAATTCTAGATTTAAGTGTTATCTACATAAAAGTAATACTGTAGCCTAGTAGCTTTCAGTTCTTATTTTTCTGCACTGTGACTGACCATCCATCTTATGTTGGGCATACACTATATACAATTATTGGGACGATCGCCCCGATAATTGTACTGTGTGTGCTGCCGACCAATGTTAAAATATCGATTGGTCGGGCATGCCGGATTGTCTAGCCCATCTGATATATCGGGGCCAAGACACTGTGAGATATCTCAGTGTATGCCCTTGATATCTGCAGGCTGTGAGGCTTCCAGATAAAATGTATGTCAGTCTCTAAGGTATTTTATCTGGCAATGTATGCCCAGCATTATCTTCACGGTCTGATTGTGCTCTAGGGGCTGATTCTGAGTTGGTAGTAAGGTAAAAAAAAAAAGCAACTTTGCACCTTAGCAAAACCATGCTGCACTGTAGGTGGTTCAGATTTAGATTTGGGAGGGGCGTATCCTAGCTCAAATCTAATTTGCAGGGTAAAAATAAAGCTGTCCAGCATTTGTAGGCTACATGCAAAAGCAGCCAGTATTTACCCTGCATGCAAAAAAATATTCATATATATTTGCGCACCTCGCATTGTAACAAGGTTTGTCCAGGTGCAAACTTACTTCTTTTCATTTGCTCTCAATCTCAACTATGAATCAGCCCCAAAGTTTGTTCTGTCTTTCCACTGGGAATCTCCTGTTCAGTGTTTTGTCAATGACAAGGTACAGATCTATCTTTATGTTGTGTGAATTTTGCGTTCTTTTAATCTGTAAATATTAAGCAGCCTTATTGTTTAATCTATGCTGTAGGGATATAAATATAGGAGGACTTGTATTGTGATTAATGGAGACCGAAAGCTCAGGATGTATATTCAGTAAAATCCTTGAAAAGAGCTGCAACTCTGCTTATAAAAGTCCCTCACATTCAGATTTAAAACTGAGGTGTGACGATTAATCCTTTAATTGAACTGTGTGTGTCTAGAAGGGCTGAGGTATTACCCCACCTCTTTTGAAGATAGGCATTCCAGGAAGAGGGGTTGATAATGATCTATGTCCTGTGATTTGAGGAGTGTTATATAACTGTGTGTCCTTTAGCTCTATAGACTGTATAAACATGGTACGTCCATAAACTGTATAAACATGGTATGTCCATTGCTATTTGGTGTGCAGGTCAGAAAGGGCTGGAATTAGCAAGTGAATGGTTTTCAGGTAACCAAATGATGTATATCCCTCACAGTGTGAGGCCATGTGTGAACAACTCTCCCTTTTATGACCCCTGAAGTCCGTGTCCTAGATCATAATCCCAGAACCAGACATCCAGTTACTTCAGTGCCCTACTTCAAAAGACTATTATAGAGGCTAAGATAACGATGGTATTTACTATAGGTCTAGAAGGTGGAAGTTGAAGAGTGAGTTATATCATCACTTATCTTTAAAGCAGGGACCCTGTTAGTTTGGCCAGGTAACCCTGTATTGGAAATCTATTAATCTTAAACCCTGCTGACCTGATTGGGAGACCCTGTTAAGTATGAACAAAGAATTAGGGATGTATAAAAAGAGAATACCATCCAACATTCAATGTCCACTCCTTTGGGGTTCAGACAGTCAGGTCTCGGAGTGCATCAGGATATTCCTGTGGGTGAGATCCCCCCACCCCATCAGCAGTGCTAAGAACTTTAGTGTAAGTTGTCTTAGGGACTCTGATTTATTTGTCTCTTTTATTTTGTAAGAGAATATTTGCATTATAATCGGTTTGTCATTTTATTAATATTTTTGTAACTAAACCTTAAATATTTTTTGGATTAAACACATTTAATCTAGCATATTCTCTGTGATTCTTAGTGTGTGCCTGGATAGGCCCATGCTACATATTTGTGTGTCATTTGAATGTGATTTATTATTAATCTGTTGGGAGATCGCAGACCTCCGGAGAACAGTCTGCGTGGTGGCAGAAGAACTGTGTATTTTTTAAGTGACCGTGGTGCGCCGGCATCACAACCAGCTGATCCAGACTGTTGTATCTGCGAGTCAGCCCGGGTTTGTGACATTTTTAAAATTGATATATATATATATATGTATATGTGTGTGTATGTACATGTAATATTTATATATATTTATTGGAACAGTTCCATATTTTTAATGCTGTGTAATAATATTTCCAGGGTAGAAAATATTATACAACATTAATCTGTCTAATGTTTTATTCATTGATGGTGTGCAAGGGGAGGGGAGATGCTCAAATGTCGTGACTATCAGCCATCGTTTCACCTGTACAGAACTACTTTTTTAGTTTTCAAATGTGTTTATAATATATAGTTTAAGTGTATGTATGTATATGTGTATGTGTGTGTATATATATATATATATATATATATATATATAAATATATATTTTAGTGTTGTGTTTTTTTTTTTTTTTTTTGATTAGTCAGTTGTATTCTCCCTTTAGTTCCACCACTGTACTGTAGTAAATGCTTTCTAATAAACACAAGGTATAACTGAGTGCTTTTAGCTCCTTTTTTAGCCATAAAGCATCTACTGGTTTCTTTACCTTGTTCAACTCTTCCCCTTTACAGGTACATGGGTATCCGTCATTGCTACTCTTTCGTGCTGGGGAAAAAGTGGGTGAGCATGAAGGTGCCCGAGATCTGGAAACATTACAGAACTTTGTCTTGCGTCACTCCAGAGATGAACTATGAAACTTCCCTGAACCCTATGGGTTTATGTCGTCTGTATGGGCCAAATGGTTACTGAATTTTCTACATGCAGTACTACAGAGCGTCTTGATTTGATGGTTTGTCCTCTCTGTATTCTGTAAGACATGTTTAACCATGGAAAAGGAAGGGATACAGCAATTTGTCTTTCAGAAGGGCAACAGAAACCTATATAAAGACATCTCAGGATGTAGGTTTATTATGCCACTATATGGACAATATGTCTTAAGGGGAGGAATTTAACAATCTGTCTCTTAAACATATTTCATCACCTCTTTCTCTTATTGTGAAATTAGACGTGAAGTGCCTTACTTACTTGCTGGGTGGGTAAGGGATGAAGGGATACACTAAATGAAACAATTAAATAAAAAGATTTTTCATTGTTCTGTGTAGTATGTCGATTCTGATTATGGTGTGCAGCATATATCAATGGTTTGTTAGAAAATGTTATACCTAATTACCTTTTATGGGAAATTATTTTTGATCCTCTGTGTCTCCATGTACTGTAAGCCTAACCTAATTGTTTTAGGGCTCTAGGCTAGGCTGCCCCAATAAACGCAGCTTTAATAGACAAACCATAATGTGTTGGATTTTTTGTTTTGTTTATTTTGTCATCAAGTGTTTCAATATCATTATAACAGTACAGCACTTACTGTGTCCGATCAATGTTTTATTACACACTTCTGCATTCAAATACATGAAGGTCCTGACCCAATTAGAAGGTATCCACAGTTTTTTTTTGTTTTGTTTTTTACATACAGCTTTTAAAGGTTCTCAGCATAAACTACCTCTTGCAAGCCATAACTAGTTGATTATGCTGACATGGATCTAGTAGAAACCGGTATTGTGACAAATAATTTCAGTTTGTATTAAAGTCTACAACCGGTAGCCCCTAACTTTATTACTGACATCTCTCTCCCTGTAACTTTTGTCTGTGCTGTGGAGAACTTGACTGATACTTGTCTGTGATTTTGAGAGATTACTCTGCATATGGGAAATAGTATGGAAATTTTTGTATGTCAAATTAAATAAATTACAAAAAATGTATAATGGAAGTTATTGGATAAGTGATTGACTGACTTAATTGTACTGTAAGCGCGACCTTAAAGAAAACTGAACTGACCTGGTTATCTTATAAATATGATGGCAAAAGGAGGCTTTTAAAGAGTGGTTATCAGGTTGCAGAACAGAAACCCCTTTATCAGATTTGGCAATGCATGTTGTTTTGGGTACGTGATCCCGGCACTGGTAATGCCAACAGTCAGAATTCATGCAGCCTAATCCTGATGCATGCAGGTAAGTATTTAAGGAATCTATATTAGAACCTCTATACACTCCTTCCTATACCTTCTAATATCCTGCCTATACCTTCTAATATCCTGCCTATACCTTCTAAGGATGACGCTAATTTGCGTATGCAGTCATACAGTAAATAAAGACTTCAGACCTGGAATCTGTGGTTCTAAAGCACAAGTATTATTCAAGTAAAAGTACAGTCAGTTACACGTTATTGATCCAGACACAATTTGGCGCAAAGGAATTAAACAGACCCAAGTACAGTATACATACGCAGTGCTTCCGGAACAGATGTTAGGCATCAGCAAGAAACCCCTTTGTCAATCAGCATTCAGCATGAAGACTAAGACCCAGTGTTGGAGCACACATATTTATACCCCCCAGAAATAGACAACACAATAAAAAAGTTGTTGCTGATGCCATTGGTTCCCAAGGGGGATACATCTGTTACAGAGCATTTAACAGGCTGATTCAAATAGACACAACCCAGCCTCCAACAACTGAGGGTCTCTGGTTTCCCGCCCCATGGAACATCCTAACAGTTCATATAATATACATTTTGTTGCTTGAAGTCTCTGCGGTCCAGAAGTTGAGAATGCATGATGCGATCTCCACACCGATAATACCGGAATTCTGTTGAGAGTACGCATCAGTACAAAACCAAACACTGCTTACTTAGCATGTATAAAACCTTAGTTACCAAATAATCTTTATTTCACAGCATTTATAATGAACAAACTTAAAGCTTGTCCCTGAAAGCTTATGGAACCTTGTATGTGGATATGTAATGTGTGAGTATGCGGGGTTTGATATAAAGACGCTAGTTAACTTGGAGCAGATGCCTGCGCATAAAGCTAATGAACAGCATTTTCATATAGGATCTTATGCATTTGCTAATATGCGATTAGTTACCAGCGCAATTGTGCGTATTAATGTGTGTTTGAGAAATGGTGCACTTACATCTCACTTAAACTAAGTGAACACCTAGCAGTGTGGAATGCTGAGCCTTACAGTTCCAAACGCCCCCCTCTCTCAGCAGCCCCCACCCTTCCCAGGCTCAACAGTAAAGTCCTTTGTTCTCCCAGGCTCTTGTGTAAATGCAAATTAGCACAGCTACAAGACCCAAAACCTCAGATAACACTCTTGGCTTTGAAGGTATTTTATTGCAGGAAGCCTGCTAATGTAAGGTGTGTATTCGAGCAGGGCCACCTGGAGTGAGAGCAGACATGTCCAGGAAGCTTGTCTACACAGGCTAGTTGTCACGTGGCCATTTGCTCTGTTTAGCTAATGCAATATATCCTTTAGGGGAATTATAATAATATACACTTTATCCAGAGCACCCAAACTACGTAAAGTCATGAAATGGGCTTTTGGTGAATCGCCGTAACTTATGGCGATGGTCACAGATGCAATCGCATGATGCTAATAGTAATATCACCACATGTACTAAAGAGTGAGTTTATCTAAAATGGAGCTTAGGCGGCCATTCGCAAAATGGCGTCTTGCGGCCAGTCGCAAGATGGTGTCGCTGTGATTCAATTTTAAACTGATCTTGTCTCAGCCAATAATCCAGCTTCGACATATTCTAACACTAACCCACCTCTCCCGCACCGTAACTTAATCCTAAACCTAATACTCACTGTCTGGATTGCAGCCATCAGGATTCCGGCGCCGGGATTCTGTCTGCTGGCATGGTCTGTCCTGGGATGGTAACTTAGATCCCCATGTTTGTAATTTAACTGGTGCAAGGAACTGAGTATTGGGAGTGAGAGAACTGGTCAGAAAAATGATCCTTCAACTTTTTAATGACAAATGGATGAGTGCTTGTGGGTCACAAATCTAAAGAATTCTACAGCCATGGTCAAAAGTTTTGAGAATGACACCAGTATTAGTTTTCACAAAGTTTGCTGCTTCAGTGTTTTTAAACCTTTTTGTCAGATGTTACTATGGTATACTGAAGTAAAATTTACAAGCAGTTCATAAGTGTCAAAGGCTAGTATTGACAATTACATTAAGTTTATGCAAAGAGTCAATATTTGCAGTGTTGACCCTTCTTTTTCAAGACCTCTGCAATTCGCCCTGGCATGCTGTCAATCAACTTCTAGGCCACATACTGACTGATGGCCGCCCATTCTTGCCTAATCAATGTTTTTGGAGCTTGTCAGAATTTGTGGGTTTTTGTTTGTCCACCCGCCTCTTGAGGATTGACCACAAGTTCTCAATTGGATTAAGGTCTGGGGAGTTTCCTGGCCACGGACCCAAAATTTCGATGTTTTGTTCCCCGAGCCACTTAGTTATCACTTTTGCCTTATGGCAAGGTGCTCCATCATGCTGGAAAAGGCATTGTTCGTCACCAAACTGTTCTTGGATGGTTGGGAGAAGTTGCTCTTGGGGGATGTTTTGGTACCATTCTTTATTCATGGCTGTGTTCTTAGGCAAAATTGCGAGTGAGCCCACTCCCTTGGCTGAGCAGCAACCCCACACATGAATGGTCTCAGGATGCTTTACCTGACAAAGGAGTGATGGTAGCGCTCACCTTTCCTTCTCCGTACAAGCGTTTTTCCAGATGCCCCAAACAATCTGAAAGGGGATTAATCAGAGAAAATAACTTTACCCCAGTCCCCAACAGTCCAATCCCTGTACCTTTTGTAGAATATCGGTCTATCCATGATGGTTTTTCCTGGAGAGAAGTGGCTTCTTTGCTGCCTTTCTTGACACCAGGCCATCCTAAAAAAGTCTTCACCTCACTGTGCGTGAAGATGCACTCACATCTGCCTGCTGCCATTCCTGAGCAGGCTCTGCACTGGTGGTACCCCATTCCCACAGCTGAATCAACTTTAGGAGACTGTCCTGGCGCTTACTGGACGTTCTTGGGCACCCTGAAGCCACTTTCACAACTATTAATCCTCTATCCTTGAAGTTCTTGATGCTCCGATAAATAGTTGATTTAGGTGCAATGTTACTAGCAGCAATATCCTTGCCTGTGAAGCCCTTTTTGTGCAAAGCAATGATGACTGCACGTTTCCTTGCAGGTAACCATGGTTAACAGATGAAGAACAATGATTTCAAGCTCCACCCTCCTTTTTTTTTAAAGCTTTCAGCCTATTGTTCTAACTCAGTCAGCATGACACAGCCAGCCTTGTCCTTGTCAACACTGTCTCACCTGTGTTAACGAGAGAATCATTGACATGTCAGCTGGTCCTTTTGTGGCATGGCTGAAATACAGCGGAAATGTTGTTTTTGGGATTAAGTTCAATGTCATGGTAAAGAGGGACTTTGCAATTCATCTGATTTACTCTTCATAACATTCTGGAGTATATGCAAATTCCCATCATAAAAACGGAAGCAGCAGACTTTGTGAAAACCGATACTTGTGTCATTCTCAACTTTTGGCCATGACTGTACAGCCCTGAGTGCTTGTTTCAGCAGTGAAGGGTTCTGGCATGGTTTTGGTGCGCACACTTCCTTATAAGGAGAAGTCCATGATAATCACAGATGTCTCCACATACAGCTTCCTTCCTTCCGTGGTAAACAGCCCTTCTAGTTACGCCATCCTGCAGCGCCAAGCGTCTTTTTGTGATTTAAAAAAAAAAAAAATAATTTTCTTTGACCTTCAAATGCGTCATTAGCAGACTGATGGAAATAAGACTCACAAACCGCTTCTGCTGATTATATGCAGCATGCTATATTCTGTGTGTAACTGCGGGTGTATCTGAATGTGAAATGCTACGTTAGTGTCAGAGGCGCTGACAATGATATAGCATTTCGCATGCAGATATTTATAAATATAGATACCCGCGGAATATAGGCAGGCTGCATATTTTAATCAGCAGAAGCTTCTTGTGCTACCCTATTCGCATCGCTGTGCGAATAAGCTGCATTTGTAGGAGAAAAAGTTGCACGCAAAGATGCTCTGCGCTACTGAGTCGCATGGTACTCACGTGTTATGTTTAACGCGACGTAGTGCACGAAGGTAAGATGTATGTGGACACATCTGTAATGTTACCAAGGGATGATCGTCTTGACCACACTCTGCAGAATTTCTTGTCTATGATTACAGCATATTTGCATATGCACATCTCTTTCTGGGTAAAGTGGGCAGGGCAAAGGCCTGATGAAATTCCTAATTGCATCATCATGGCTCTGTCACAGCGAAGTATTGCCAAGAACCAAAGCAAAATGTAGCAAGAATGTGATGACCCAGTTTGTTGTGACATGACCCTATCTGGACCTCTTTCACCCGGAGATGGATTTTTACATTGTCAACAGGTATGGATTACAGTACCAATATCCACTGATCCTGTATGGTCCTCCAATGGCTTGGTTAAGATGACAAACCCATGTAAGAATTCATGGGAACAATATCTTTAAGGGGCCCATACATCTTGCTGCAATTCCCTGATCCCCAACACCTGGGATTGGTCTGGCGATCATTTTTAACATGCAGACTTTCCCCGCTTCCCCTTCGGATCGGTGTGTGGGGATCAGGGAATTGTGGCACTGGTGTATTACCCGCATATGACAATATTTTCCACCACTGTCAGCCATGTGTCTGTTCTGTAACATTCTTGTAAAACTCAAGACATTGGTAGACACAATGCTTCAGTATATACTGGCTGTATTAGTCAGAGCTAAGTGACTTCATAGTAGGATTTGGTCCTTTTTTTTGCCCCCTAACCAATGGACTGAACATAAAAACCCATCAAAAGAAATGCCTATATGTCCTAAAAATACTATATCATTTGCTTAAGTGGAAGGAGAAAATAACATGTAATGGCAAAAAGGAAGTAGTGCAAAACTATAAAAATTAGCCCATTCCTATGCTGTAAAACACCCATCATCTACGTTAGTTGCTAGACAGACTTTCCAGAAAATAAGTTAAGCTCTCTACAGCAAGCTTCAAGAAGCCCTTAAAGTTGCACTATAGCACAGATTCTCAAACTTTGTTCTTGGTACCCCAAACAGTGCACATCTTCCAGTTCTCCTCACAGAATCGCAAGTGACATAATTAGTTACATCTGTGGATCTTTTAAAATGTGCCAGTCAGTAATGAATACACCTGTGCACCTGCTGGGTAACCTGGAAAATGTGAACTGTGTGGGGTCCTGAGGACCGAGTTTGAGAACCACTGCTCTATAGTATCAATGCTATGTTTTCCTTCACTTTTATTTTAAATATAGATCCAATTGTTTACTTTTTATTTCATATTGTAAAATGGATACCTTGATAAAAAAAATGCAATGATCAGAATATTAATTTTATCACTTAGTTGAAGCATTACATATCCTAACATGTTAAAGTCCATTTTTCCCATGTTGGAAGACAAAAATAATAACTCATACATAAAGTCTAGAATTACTAAAGATTTAATGACCATTGATGAACAAATTGTAAATGACTAGGCCGCAGAACATGGAAGGAGTTGTAGTCCCACAATCTGCATAGGAACACAGGTTGGCTATCAGTGGTTTAGTGCCTACAACGTCCTACATATCAATGAAACTACACTCGATGGAAGTTTTAAATGCTCTTTAGGTAGTGAGCCAAATTTAATCACTGACTTATGAGATGTTTAAGATTGATAAATACTGATAATGAAAGTCCCTGGAAAGGATGTTTATATTTGAGTTAAGTACAAAATCCATGTGGATATTTAACTCATCCAGTGCCAGGAAAGGTTGACCCATTCATTTATTATGTGCTGTACAAGGTCTATGGCAGTAAACAGGGAGTTAATACCAGAGTAATATTGCACTGCTTTTAGTATTTTCCCACTGACTTGTTCTGAGCAGTAATATGAGATGTCTGGAATACAGCGATTACAGATGCATCAATGACCAGTACTGCTGGTGTTACATTCTTGTAAAACTGACTCCATTAAAGAAACTATTTTAGTAATAATCTAAACTTTCCTGATTCCTGACTCTGGGACCAACAAAGCAGCACAGAGGTTAATGCATATCATATATATAAATATTATTTTAATAGAAAAACAGCTTGATCCAAGCTAACTAATAATGAATTAGCAACATTTCATTTTGGAAGATTTCATTTCACTCCTGTTCATCTTGCAGATAAATGACCGTCCTGTGTGCACAGTTTTAAGTACATGTAATACACATAGCTGACCTCTATTAATAAGCATTACGGATGTTCCTGCCTAATGTTTCAGTCATCATTAGCAATGTGTAGTGGAATGAAAGTGCTCCTTTTGGATGGTCCTTACTCCTCTTTCTTCTAACATCTCTGGAGAGACACTCAGTGACAGCCACATGCTCTCACCACCATGTTCCTGTATTTCTTCAGTATGACATTGGAGTTGTCATCAAAATAAAGCACTGAGATGGCGTTTAGCTTGGTTGGAGCACAGCATGGTTTTGGGACGTATTCGGGATTCATAAGATGGACCTGTTCAATGAGGGGAAATAAAAAAGAAAAGGGTTCAGCACTAACAGTAAGGTAAATGGCCTATTACATAGATGTTTCCTTAGCTGCACAAGTCTTTCATTGGGGAATTCAGTTGATTGGCATCGATGCAAACTGGCGTTCCGTAACCGCACATCACCATCCACTGGCATTGCACCTCTGTGGGGTTGGGAGGGGAAATTTTGCGATATGGGCACTACCATAACTGGCCAATATGTGCTCAGCTAGGCCTCGCTGCGATGCCTGGTAGTACGTCACCAGCAACTGGATTCCACCCATAGAGAAAGTTTAAAGGTTCACTCTGCCCACAATAGAAATATAATTTTTGGTTGGATTTAATCAGATAATGTAAACATTGGTACTTGCATATCTTTGTACATATATCTGCTTAGCTGCAATAGTTTCAACTGACAATTACAACTAGCTTCATAAAATTAGAAGGCTTACTATGTAACAAATAGCTCCATTTGTTAGGTGTTTGTCTGTGGTGTATGAGGTTGTGAGTTCCAGCATTAGGTATGGCATGCTGAGCAATCTGTATTTTAAAATTCAGGGGGATATAATTAAATTACAAGGTGCACATAAAGCACAGTTACTGATAGCTCACAAGTTAAGTATAGGAATATAGAGGTTGGTGTTCAAATCCCTTTCTTGAAGTTTTGTTAAGTAGCTAGTTTACTGGAAACCATCAGTCTTCCTGAACCAATGTTTAGCACTTAACAATTATGACCAATGGTAAAAAGTTAAAACATTGATACGACCAATGTTTTCTTTTAATGTCCCATCCCTATTTGCATGTTTCTGTGGAGGAGGGCAATATGATGTAATTCTTTTAATTGCGTAATTTTGTCTCCACCACCTGCCCATACACATGAACACCCCCTTTATAAAGCCTGCTTTTGCCCGTCACAGTTCACTTGAATCGATCTCTTAGACTGTTTAAAAACAGGGCAAAAGAAGCATTGTGTGTGTCTCAGCCATCTCTGACAGATCCAGCACACATACGGTACAGTGAATCAGAGGCATAGCCAGAACTTTGTGTGTCCCATAGCATTTTGAAAGGGTCCCCTCCCTAATGCTAGACACCTCTCTCCAATGTGATGTTCATTTCATGCCCCATAATATTGCCCTAGTTGTGTAAATGTACCATACAATAATAATGCTCTAGTTCATTTTATGCCCCATAGTAATGTCCTAGTTCACAATGTACCACACAGTGAACCCGTTCATTGTATTCCCCACAGTTCACAATATGTCACATTGTACAGCTACCTGTACACATTAGGCCACATAGCTAGCATTGACTAACCAGCTCCTACCTGAGTGGATACTTCCTAATACCACTTTTACACCAGAGCAAAAACCTGTGTTTTTTCTGAGTCTACCCAGGTCGCAGCTCAGTGTAAAAGGGTCCCCGAAAAATAACCCGTGTCAAGTGACCCAGCAATCTAAACCAGGTAGCTACCAGGGTCGGACCCAGGATGGACCTGGGTAATGGTGCAGTGTAAATGGCGCAACCCGGGTTATCCGACATGGGTCATGCCTAAAATGAGCTGATTGGTGGCTGTGGAGCAGTCATCTCCCACTTTTTATGACCTCCCAAGTGTAGCAGGGCAGACCCAGGTGAACGAGGCTGACCTGAGAATAACCCAGATCGATGGTAAATGGTGTCTGACCTGGCTTGGAACCATGTCTGAAAACCCATGTCGGACCCGGGTTTTTGGTGGAAAAGAGGTATAATACAATTCCACTTTGGGTAGAGATCTTCTTAATTTAGGCACACAGTCCCTTTCTGGAACAGTACTAATCTAGGACCTCAATTCCTCAATGCGCTGTGCGGTGAGGGCAGCGTGCTTTTTGCCCTCCAGAAGGAGGGCAGGCCACTTCGCCCCGCTAAAACAGCCTAGCGGGAACGCTAAAGGATCCTGTGGATATACTCTTCACCAGAAAACCACCCAACAGAAGACCAAAAAGGCCAATTAACAAAGATACCAAGGGGCTCACTGATTTATTGGATCTATGTTATATTTTTTACTTTGTTTATGTGAACTAGAACTTTTAAATGTTGAACCTATGTTTTTATAAAAAATAAACATTTGGTGGTAAATTTACTAAAGTGAGAGTTTTTAGAGGTGAGTTTTAATAGTGACGTTGCCCATAGCAACCAATCAGATTCTAGCTATTATCTTCTAGAAGGTGCTAGTTAAATGTTAAGTAGTATCTGATTGGTTGCTATGGGCAACATCACTTTTAAAACTCACTTCTAAAAACTTCAGGGTGATATATATATATATATACAGTATGTTTCAGTTAACTGATTGCTTTCACGGATATCAATACAGTAATAAGAATATATGTAGATCTTATAACACTTACGCAGTGATTGGCTGATTATTCTGCCTAGTCCCTGCAACAGTCCCAATTTCAGCTGCAAGCCAGGGAGGTGAATAGTTCCCCTTCAGTTTTTGTACCCTGACATCAGTCCCTACAATCCACATGGACATAGAGGGGGAAAATAAACCTGTGGTGAGCGAAGTGAGCCTACGAGGGGACACATTTCTTTTTTTGGTGGACTGTTTGGGCATGGAGGCACACTTCTGCCTCTCTCCACATCACTTCCAGGTACTGATGGTGAAGGGGAAATATACCTTTCCCTGCAGCCAGCACTGGTCTGTCCCATGATGCTGAGCAACACAGGGTTCAGAGGAGCATGTGATGAGCTCCTCCAATCGGGGCTCAGCTCCCCTGACCACTTTTGAGCTGCAGGGAAGGACCTCCACTTATTATTGTTTTATGAACATGAGGCCCAATAAGACCAATGTCCAGTCTGCCCCTGGGTGCATAACATAATAAATCGTCTTCAAGGAGTATCCTGATTTTTTTTCTTTCTTTTTTTGCCACATACATATTGAACGAGGCTCTGTGTAGAAGCAATAAAATAACAATGAAGAAACGATGTAGGTTTATTATAATGGGGATTTAGTAATCTTTAATACCCAGACTAACAATGTTATAACACCTAGCCTAACTAATAATAGTAAGGATGAGAACAAGTACACGTTATTTGGATGTACAGAAACCATTTGTAAAAAACAGGATCTTATCTGCCCACCTTAAAAATCATGGCGCACCCATGTAAGCTTTCACAAGCAGGGCCCTCTACC
The DNA here is from genome assembly GCA_031769625.1 of Taudactylus pleione. Lineage (NCBI taxonomy): Eukaryota > Metazoa > Chordata > Amphibia > Anura > Myobatrachidae > Taudactylus > Taudactylus pleione. Next base: position 10,570,597 of record JAUIMM010000115.1, read on the forward strand.
CCCTTGTGCTACTCCTTATACTGTCATCTACTCCCCACTAGGGCACCTAACACCTGATTGCTTACGCACTGTTGCTTATTTGAGTGTTATGATCACTAATGCAGCAATGTATATAACCCTTGTCCTACATTGTATTGTACTGTAAGTCACTTGTTGCTTGTTCACTTATTTGTCTATGTACTTTGTAAGGTGCTGTGGGACACTTGTGGCACCATATAAAGTATAATAATAAAAATGTTGTGGGTCCCAGTCAAAAGAAAAAAAATCCCTGATGTAGATAAAAACATAAAGGGTAACAATGCATACTTGCCGACATTTAGCTCCCTCCTTCTGGGAGGGAGCTGAATGCCTGCATACAGCGTGGGGCATGGCTGGGCTATGACGCTGTTCTGGGGGTGGGGCCAGGGCATGACCGCACGATCGTATCATCATGGCCACGCCCCCTCTTCACAATGCCGAAAATAAAAGCATTGTGAAGCAGGGGGCAGAACCACGATGACGTGAATCACGTCATCGGTCCCCCCCACTGCGGGGGTTTCTAGTAGTAGCCTGGGGGGCAGGTGGCAGCCGGGAGGCTTCTCTGCCTTTCCGTGGGGCGGGGGGGCGGGAGCTGCACCCGATATTCGGGAGGCTCCTGACCAAATCGGGAGGGTAGGCAAGCCTATAACAATGTTAATAATTAGATATATCGCTAATAGCAACTTTGAACTAACAGCACATTAATATGATAAAAGTTTAAATATTTACATTTCTGTCAGTTATGTGTAAAAAACACCAGGCAATTATATTTTCCTTTAAATTGTCTACAATTAGCGTTTTCCTAGCTTTCTTTATTACAGCACTTGATGCATCACAATAGCTTTGGCTCAGGGTGATGTCATAGACTTTAGCAGTTTGATTCTTTTGATAGGAAGTTTTCAGAGGAGACAGAGTAAGAATTATGTGTTGCTTGTGTTTTAGTACATTTATAATGCTAACAAGATTGACTGGGTCGGGCACAGGAGCACCGATTCCAACAACAATAGGTAAGCAGACATCTCAGGTATTTTAATTATATTTTACTAAGCAGAAATATTTATTTGGTCATATAGACGCTAGGCCGGGTACACATCTACAAAATGGGCAATCTTGCCGATGGTCATTATGAATTCCCTTCATCCCGCACCATCAAAGATTGCCCCTACACAATATATGATTTGATGAACGATGGAACTATACCTCATTCCGTCCTTCATTAAACTGCACAGCCCCGCATACGATATCATCTGATTGGCTGTGCAGCAAGGCCAACCAGAAGATCTCATATGTGACCCGTGGGAGAGTGCAACTGTGGGTACACACTAGGGGTGAGCGGGTTCGGATTTCTGAAATCCGAACCCCCCCGAGCCCCCCCGATCCGAGTCCGATCCGAGTCAGGCTCGACTTTTCCCGCCTGACTCGGATCTGACATCGAGGCAAAACGTCATCATCCCGCCTTCCGAGTCTCGCGGGTTTTGGATCCTATATAAGGTACCCGCGTCGGCGCCATTTTCTCACTCGGCTGTGGACAGTGAAGAGGGAGGGTGGGAGTTAGTGCTGTGTAGTGTAGTGTAGTGTAGTGCTGCTGTTGTCCACTACTTCAAAGTCCATAGGGGCTGGCTGTGTTGTGCTGTGCTGCTGTTGTTAATAGGGGCTGTGTCCACTACTTCAAAGTCCATAGGGGCTGGCTGGACTGTGTTGTGCAGTCAGTTCCAAAGTCCTGTGCAGTATCCCAGTCCTAAAGGGGTGCTGTAGTGTTGTCCAGGGGGTGCTCTGTCCATCAGGGGTGCTCCCCCCAAGTGCTAAAAAAATAATATATTTTCTGTGTTTGTGAATTGTGTGCGCAGTAGCCGCACGTGCATCAACAAAGTAGTGCCAAGCGTGCGCCTGTGTCATAAGTAAAGGGCCGGCTGGCTTGACCGTTAAGGGTGCTGTAACCCCCGAAAGTACACTCCAGTCCAAACCAAAAAAAAAATTATTTTCTGTGTTTGTGAATTGTGTGCGCAGTAGCCGCACGTGCATCAACAAAGTAGTGCCAAGCGTGCGCCTGTGTCATAAGTAAAGGGCCGGCTGGCTTGACCGTTAAGGGTGCTGTAACCCCCGAAAGTACACTCCAGTCCAAACCTAAAAAAAAATTATTTTCTGTGTTTGTGAATTGTGTGCGCAGTAGCCGCACGTGCATCAACAAAGTAGTGCCAAGCGTGCGCCTGTGTCATAAGTAAAGGGCCGGCTGGCTTGACCGTTAAAGGGTGCTGTAACCCCCGAAAGTACACTCCAGTCCAAACCAAAAAAAAATTATTTTCTGTGTTTGTGAATTGTGTGCGCAGTAGCCGCACGTGCATCAACAAAGTAGTGCCAAGCGTGCGCCTGTGTCATAAGTAAAGGGCCGGCTGGCTTGACCGTTAAAGGGTGCTGTAACCCCCGAAAGTACACTCCAGTCCAAACCAAAAAAAAATTATTTTCTGTTTGTGAATTGTGTGCGCAGTAGCCGCACGTGCATCAACAAAGTAGTGCCAAGCGTGCGCCTGTGTCATAAGTAAAGGGCCGGCTGGCTTGACCGTTAAGGGTGCTGTAACCCCCGAAAGTACACTCCAGTCCAAACCTAAAAAAAAATTATTTTCTGTGTTTGTGAATTGTGTGCGCAGTAGCCGCACGTGCATCAACAAAGTAGTGCCAAGAGTGCCCCTGTGTCATAAGTAAAGGGCCGGCTGGCTTGACCGTTAAAGGGTGCTGTAACCCCTGAAAGTACACTCCAGTCCAAACCAAAAAAAAATTATTTTCTGTGTTTGTGAATTGTGTGCGCAGTAGCCGCACGTGCATCAACAAAGTAGTGCCAAGCGTGCGCCTGTGTCATAAGTAAAGGGCCGGCTGGCTTGACCGTTAAGGGTGCTGTAACTCCCGAAAGTACACTCCAGTCCAAACCAAAAAAAAAATTATTTTCTGTGTTTGTGAATTGTGTGCGCAGTAGCCGCACGTGCATCAACAAAGTAGTGCCAAGCGTGCGCCTGTGTCATAAGTAAAGGGCCGGCTGGCTTGACCGTTAAGGGTGCTGTAACCCCCGAAAGTACACTCCAGTCCAAACCAAAAAAAAAATTATTTTCTGTGTTTGTGAATTGTGTGCGCAGTAGCCGCACGTGCATCAACAAAGTAGTGCCAAGCGTGCGCCTGTGTCATAAGTAAAGGGCCGGCTGGCTTGACCGTTAAAGGGTGCTGTAACCCCCGAAAGTACACTCCAGTCCAAACCAAAAAAAAATTATTTTCTGTGTTTGTGAATTGTGTGCGCAGTAGCCGCACGTGCATCAACAAAGTAGTGCCAAGCGTGCGCCTGTGTCATAAGTAAAGGGCCGGCTGGCTTGACCGTTAAGGGTGCTGTAACCCCCGAAAGTACACTCCAGTCCAAACCTAAAAAAAAATTATTTTCTGTGTTTGTGAATTGTGTGCGCAGTAGCCGCACGTGCATCAACAAAGTAGTGCCAAGAGTGCCCCTGTGTCATAAGTAAAGGGCCGGCTGGCTTGACCGTTAAAGGGTGCTGTAACCCCTGAAAGTACACTCCAGTCCAAACCAAAAAAAAATTATTTTCTGTGTTTGTGAATTGTGTGCGCAGTAGCCGCACGTGCATCAACAAAGTAGTGCCAAGCGTGCGCCTGTGTCATAAGTAAAGGGCCGGCTGGCTTGACCGTTAAGGGTGCTGTAACTCCCGAAAGTACACTCCAGTCCAAACCAAAAAAAAAATTATTTTCTGTGTTTGTGAATTGTGTGCGCAGTAGCCGCACGTGCATCAACAAAGTAGTGCCAAGCGTGCGCCTGTGTCATAAGTAAAGGGCCGGCTGGCTTGACCGTTAAGGGTGCTGTAACCCCCGAAAGTACACTCCAGTCCAAACCAAAAAAAAAATTATTTTCTGTGTTTGTGAATTGTGTGCGCAGTAGCCGCACGTGCATCAACAAAGTAGTGCCAAGCGTGCGCCTGTGTCATAAGTAAAGGGCCGGCTGGCTTGACCGTTAAGGGTGCTGTAACCCCCGAAAGTACACTCCAGTCCAAACCTAAAAAAAAATTATTTTCTGTGTTTGTGAATTGTGTGCGCAGTAGCCGCACGTGCATCAACAAAGTAGTGCCAAGCGTGCGCCTGTGTCATAAGTAAAGGGCCGGCTGGCTTGACCGTTAAAGGGTGCTGTAACCCCCAAAGTACACTCCAGTCCAAACCAAAAAAAAATTATTTTCTGTGTTTGTGAATTGTGTGCGCAGTAGCCGCACGTGCATCAACAAAGTAGTGCCAAGCGTGCGCCTGTGTCATAAGTAAAGGGCCGGCTGGCTTGACCGTTAAGGGTGCTGTAACCCCCGAAAGTACACTCCAGTCCAAACCTAAAAAAAAATTATTTTCTGTGTTTGTGAATTGTGTGCGCAGTAGCCGCACGTGCATCAACAAAGTAGTGCCAAGCGTGCGCCTGTGTCATAAGTAAAGGGCCGGCTGGCTTGACCGTTAAAGGGTGCTGTAACCCCCAAAGTACACTCCAGTCCAAACCAAAAAAAAATTATTTTCTGTGTTTGTGAATTGTGTGCGCAGTAGCCGCACGTGCATCAACAAAGTAGTGCCAAGAGTGCGCCTGTGTCATAAGTAAAGGGCCGGCTGGCTTGACCGTTAAAGGGTGCTGTAACCCACAAAGTACACTCCAGTCCGAACCAAAAAAAAAATTATTTTCTGTGTTTAGCCGCACGTATATATCAAATCGATATAACATAAATGGAGGACCAAACTTTCTCCGATAAAAATAAAATAGAGAAAGATCAAGAACCACTTCCTCCTAGTGCTGAAGCTGCTGCCACTAGTCATGACATAGACGATAACATGCCATCAACGTCGTCTGCCAAGGCCGATGCCCAATGTCATAGTAGAGGGCACATACAATCCCAAATGGCAAAGTTCAGGAAAATGACCTTGAAAAAGACATTTAAATCAGCTGAAGAGAAACGTAAACTTGCCAATATGCCATTTACGACACGGAGTGGCAAGGAACGGCTAAGGTCGATCCCTAGTATGTTCATGACTAGTGGTTCAGCTTCACATGACGATGGAAGCACTCCTCCCACTAAAAAAATCAAAAGAGTTAAGCTGGCAAAAGCACAGCGAAGAACTGTGCTTTCTAAGAAGATATCACAAATCCCCAAAGAGAGTCCAAGTGTGGTGGTGGTTGCGATGCCTGACCTTCCCAGCACTGGACGGGAAGAGGTGGCTCTTTCCACCATTTGCACGCCCCCTGCAAGTGCTGAAAGGAGCACCCACAGTCCACTTGCTGATATGCAAATTGAAGATGTCACTGTTGAAGTACAACAGGATGAGGATACTGGTGTAGCTGGCGCTGAGGAGGAAGTTGGCGAGGAGGATTCTGATGGTGATGTGGTTTGTTTAAATCAGGCTCCGGGGGAGACAGTTGTTGTCCGTGGGATGAAAAAGCCCATCACGGTCATGCCTGGGCAGAAGACCAAACATTCCACCTCTTTGGTCTGGCAATATTTCTATCCAAATCCGGACAACAACTGTCTTGCCATATGTACCATATGTAAAGGTGAAATAAGTAGGGGTAGGGACGTCAACCACCTAGGAACATCCTCCCTTATACGGCACCTGCAGCGCGTTCATAAAAAGTTACTGTCAAGTTCAGAAACTTTGGCTCAGACCGTAAGCAGTCCAGGGACACCTAAATCCCGTTGTCCTGTTGTATCCAAGCGCCTGCAAACCACACCGTCAACTCCCTCCTCGTCAATTTCCTCCTTAGTCAGGATCGGAAGTAGTCCTGCAGGCCATATCACTGGCATGACTGACTCTCCTATCCGGGATTCCTCCGGAGGATCCTGCATTGCTACGCCTACTGCTGCCGCTGCTGCTGTTGCTGCTGCTGCTGGGAGTCGTTCATCATCCCAGAGAGGAAGTAGGAACACCACTACTTTTACTAAACAATTGACCCTCCAACAGTCCTTAGCGAGGAGGATGAAGTACGACAGCAGTCATCCTGAAGCAAAACGTATAACTGAGGCCTTGACTGCTATGTTGGTGTTAGACGTGCGTCCGGTATCCGCCATTAGTGCAGTGGGATTTAGACAATTGATGGAGGTAGTGTGTCCCCGGTTCCAAATCCCGTCTAGATTCCACTTCACTAGGCAGGCGATACCGAGACTGTACAGAAACGTCAGAAAAAGTGTCCTCAGTGTCCTGAAAAATGCCGTTGTACACAATGTCCACTTAACCACGGACATGTGGACAAGTGGAACAGGGCAGACTAAGGACTATATGACTGTGACAGCCCACTGGGTAGATGTATCACCTTACGCAGCAACAGCAGCAGCGTCACCAGTAGCAGCATCTCAGAAACGCCAGCTCGTTACAAGGCAGGCTACGCTGTGTATCACCGGTTTCAGTAAGAGGCACACCGCCGACAACCTCTTAGAGAAACTGAGGGAAATCATCGCCCAGTGGCTTACCCCACTTAGACTCTCCTGGGGATTTGTGATATCTGACAACGCCACCAATATTGTGCGGGCATTACATCTGGGCAAATTCCAGCACGTCCCATGTTTTGCTCACACAATAAACTTGGTGGTGCAGAATTTTCTGAAAAGCGACAGGGGCGTGCAGGAGACGCTTTGGGTGGCCCGAAAAATTTCTGGCCACTTTCGCCATTCAGCGACTGCGTGCCGAAGACTGGAGCGCCAGCAAACACTCTTGAACCTGCCCCGCCATCACCTGAAGCAAGAGGTTGTGACGCGGTGGAACTCAACCCTCTATATGCTTCAGAGGATGGAGGAGCAGCAAAAGGCCATACAAGCCTATACATCCACCTATGACATAGGCAAAGGAGGGGGTATGCACCTGACTCAAGCGCAGTGGAGAATGATTTCCGTGTTGTGCAAGGTTCTTCAGCCCTTCGAACTTGCCACACGTGAAGTCAGTTCAGACACTGCCAGCTTGAGTCAGGTCATTCCCCTCATCAGGCTTTTGCAGAAGCAGCTGGAGAAAGTGAAGGAGGAGCTAAGACGGAGCGATTCCGCTCGGCATGTGGGACTTGTGGATGAAGCCCTTCATTCGCTTTGCCAGGATTCCAGGGTGGTCAATCTGTTGAAATCAGACCACTACATTTTGGCCACCGTGCTCGATCCTAGGTTTAAAGCCTATGTGGTGTCTCTCTTTCCGGCCGACACAAGCCTGCAGAGGTGCAAAGACCTGCTGGTGAACACACTGTCAGCTGAAGCGGAACGTGACACGTCAACGGCTCCTTCTTCATTTTCTCCCGCAACTGGGGCTGCCAGGAAAAAACTTAGGTATCCTAAGCAACCCGCTGGCGGTGATGCAGGGCAGGCAGGACCAAGTTTGGACATCTGGTCCGGACTGAAGGACCTGGCAACAATTTCTGACATGTCTACTGTCACTGCATATGATACTGTCACCATTGACAGAATGGTGGAGGATTACATCGGTGACAGCATCCAAGTAGGCATGTCAGACAGTCCATACCTGTACTGGCAGGAAAAAGAGGCAATTTGGAGGCCCCTGTACAAACTGGCTCTATTTCACCTGAGTTGCCCCCCCTCCAGTGTGTACTCCGAAAGAGTGTTTAGTGCAGCCGGGAACCTTGTCAGCGAAAGGCGTAGGAGGTTGCTTCCACAGAATGTGGAGAAGATGATGTTCATCAAAATGAATTATCAGCTCTTCCAGGGAGACCAGCCTCCAGAAGGTACAGAGGGACCTGTGGTGGTGGATTCAAGTGGGGACGAGTTAATACTTTGTGAGGATGAGGATGTACACACTGAAGAGGGTGAGGAATCGGTGGATGAGGAGGATGAGGATGACATCTTGCCTCCGTAGAGCCAGTTTGTGCAGGGACACATTAATTGCCAGCTTGTTTTGTGGGGGCCCAAACGAACCAATCATTTCAGCCACAGTTGTGTGGCAGACCCTGGCGCTGAAATGATTGATTTGTTAAAGTGTGCATGTCCTGTTTATACAACATAAGGGTGGGTGGGAGGGCCCAAGGACAATTCCATCTTGCACCTCTTTTTTTCTTTGCATTATGTACAGTTTGGGGCCTAGTTTTTCTAACTGCCATCCTGCCTGCCACTGCAGTGTCACTCCTAGATGGGTCACGTGTTTGTGCCGCCCACTCGTGTCGCTTAGCATAGTCATCCAGCTACCTCGGTGCAACCTTTTGGACATAAAAACACTATTGTGAGGTGTGAGGTGTTCAGAATAGACTGGAAATGAGTGGAAATTAAGGTTATTGAGGTTAATAATAGCATAGGAGCAGAAAAACCTACAAATTCTGTGATTTTAGCTGTTTTTATGCTTTTTTTCAAAAAAATACAGATCCAAAACACAAAACCCAGAACCCAAAACACGGAAGGGTGGTTTTGGCAAAACCAATCCAGATCCAAAACACGAAGAAAGATCCAGATCCAAAACCAAAACACAAAACACGAAAAGTGGCCGGTGCACACCCCTAGTACACACTAAACGTTCCTCATGATTTGTTGTTCCAATATGACAAATCGTGAAGATAGATATCATTCTAGTGTGTACCCGGCCTTACACATGTATATCTCAGCAGATGTCATGGCACAATGTACATAATACATGCTTAGCATACAGCAAACCTTACACAGCACTACAGTAATATAAGTGGGTGTTATCATATTAAATATATTGTGTGAGAATAGATTTGGTGTGAAGTGTTTGGTTTTTGGGTGCAAACTCACCTGTGATTAGTGGGTAGTTATATGGTGATAATAAATATAGGGTCAGCTTTTTTATTTTCTCTCATACTGACCTCACAGCTCTACAAAGTGAATTTACATACAGGTGTCATTGAAAAGTATATCTGAATAATTTACATTTACATTACACAGGAGATTGTTATAGTTATTACATGTTTAATTATACACCACTGACCAGAGCAATTACAGGGCACTTATACTGGCCCACTTTACCCCCTGTAAAATACATTACTGTATGTTTATTTAGTACACAAAAAATAGAATATGGTATAATTTTTACTGAAAGAACAATCATAATTATTTTAAGAAATGAATATAATTTCAGATACATGATTTGTACATATTGGTTATTGTGAATTGAAATACATATAACACATATTATGTATATTAACATTTAACTAGGGTTCTCCTTTAATTCAACAATGTACATTGTAAACATATTTGTTACCATAAAGTCAGGTAAAAGATAGGTAATGCAAAAAATTTCTTCACCTGCCATCCCAAGTCTTGAAAACTAACATACAGCTCGTGTTTCCGACACGCTGATTTAAGGTCACTGCTGTTGTAATCTAACAGGGAAAAAAGATCACAATTATTATTATTATGAAGACGGTACCCGCAGGCTGTCTTAGCAGTGCGCTGTGCGGTGAGGGCAGGGCTCTTTTTGCCCTCCAGAAGGAGGGCAGGGCGCTTCGCCCCGCTAAAACAGCCTAGCGGGAACGCTAAAGGATGCTGTGGATATACTCTTCACCAGAAAACCACCCAACAGAAGACCAAAAAGGTCAATTAAGAAAGATACCAAGGTGCTCACTGATTTATTGGATCTATGTTATGTTTTTTACTTTGTTTATGTGAACTAGAACTTTTAAATGTTGAACCTATGTTTTTATCAAAAATAAACATTTGGTGGTAAATTTACTAAAGTGAGAGTTTTTAGAAGTGAGTTTTAAAAGTGACGTTGCCCACAGCAACCAATCAGATTCTAGCTATTATCTTCTAGAAGGTGCTAGTCAAATGTTAAGTAGAATCTGATTGGTTGCTATGGGCAACATCACTTTTAAAACTCACTTCTAAAAACTTAAGGGTGATATATATATATATATATATCCAAATAAATGAGGAGGCACTCCGAGTCTTGCTTGAAAAACGTGTATTAGGAACAGTCAACGTTTCGGGGACAGTCACCCCTTCGTCAGGACACATGCTTGTGACAAACACATTGTGCATTAAAGACGGGTGACGGGTGAGTCCTGATTTGTTAATGTATGTTATTTAATGCACAATGTGTTTGTCACAAGCATGTGTCCTGTCGAAGGGGTGACTGTCCCCGAAACGTTGACTGTTCCTAATACACGTTTTTCACGCAAGACTCGGAGTGCCTCCTCATTTATTTGGATGCGGAAAGGGGTATCGTATACTCTTTAAGGAAGGCACCCAAGCATATATACTCAAGGTGTTAGCTGCCTCAGGAGTGCCGGGTGATATTGATTTGCATATATATATATATATATATATATATATATACAGTATGTCTCAGTTAACTGATTGTTTTCACGGATATCAATACAGTAATAAGAATATATGCAGATCTTATGACACTTATGCAGTGATTGGCTGATTATTGTGCCTAGTCCCTGCAACATTCCCAATTTCAGCTGCAAGCCAGGGAGGTGAATAGATCCCCTTCAGTTTTTGTACCCTGACATCAGTCCCTACAATCCACGTGGACATAGAGGTGGAAAATAAACCTGTGGTGAGCGAAGTGAGCCCACGAGGGGACACGTTTCTTTTTTTGGTGGACTGTTTAGACATGGACACACACTTCTGCCTCTCTCCACATCACTTCCAGGTACTGATACTGAAGGGGAAATATACCTTTCCCTGCAGCCAGTCACTGGTCTGTCCCATGATGCTGAGCAACACAGGGGTCAGAGGAGCATGTGATGAACTCCTCCAATCGGGCCTCAGCTCCCCTGACCACTGTTGAGCTGCAGGGAAGGACCTCTCCTGCTGTGCTGCCTGTGCCAATGTAATGACAGCGCAGCATCTACAACACCCTCCTTTCCACTTATTATTGTTTTATTAATAAAAGGCTGTGGGAGACAAGCAGGGGGCTCCCTGAGCGAGAGGGGCCTGGGGGTACTTGCACCCTGTGTCCCCACCCCAATCTGGCACTGGGTTGCCCCCATGAGGCCAACAGCCTGCCAAGTAAAGTCCCAATAAGACCAATGTCCAGTCTGTCCCTGGGTGCATTACATAATAAATCGTCTTCAAGGAGTATCCTGATTTTTTGGGGGGTTTTCTTTACCACATACATAATGAACGAGGCTCTGTGTAGAAGCAATAAAATAACAATGAAGAAGCGATGTAGGTTTATTATAATGGGGATTTAGTAATCTTTAATACTCAGACTAACAATGTTATAATACCTAGCCTAAATAATAATAGTAATGATGAGAACAAGTACATGTTATTTGGATGTACAGAAACCATTTGTAAAAAACAGGATCTTATCTGCCCACCTTAAAAATCATGGCGCACCCATGTAAGCATTCACAAGCAGGGCCCTCTACCCCCTTGTGCTACTCCTTACTTATACTGTCATCTACTCCCCATTATGGCACCTAACACCTGATTGCTTACGCACTGTTGCTTATTTGAGTGTTATGATCACTAATGCAGCAATGTATATAACCCTTCTCCTACACTGTATTGTACTGTAAGTCACTTGTTGCTTGTTCACTTATTTGTCTATGTACTGTGTAAGGTGCTGTGGAACACTTGTGGCACCATATAAAGTATAATAATAAAAATGTTGTGGGTCACAGTCAAAAGAAAAAAAAAGCCTGATGTAGATAAAGGGTAACAATGCTGTCAAAGCTGAATAATTGGCTGAGACAAGTTCAGTTTAAAATTTAATCGCGACGACGCCATTTTGCGACTGGCCTCAAGACACCATCTTGTGAATGGCAGCAAGACTCCATTTTAGAAAAGAAAGCTTACACAAGCGCCATTTTGTCAAAAATACATAGTACACAATCCACAGTGCAAAATTGCTAAAAGTAGCAATTTTGCTACTCACAACGCAAAGTTGCTAAAAAGTAGCACGAACAGCTTTTTCACAATCTTCCCCAAACACCTAATTTGCCAGTAAAATGGCAAATGGACCGTGATTGGTGCCGTACTGATCTACTCTTTTCCCACAGCGTTCCGGTGGCATCTGTGAGGAGATCAGAACATGCGGCTATGAAATATGAATGATAGAGAGAATAACTTTTTGAAATGTTGTATGCCATAGTTTAGACTAGATTTATTATGCAGTGGGAAAGTGGACACAATCAGGCTGTTAGAGGCTGGTTTGAGTCTTTGCACTAACCTATGAATTGAACCGTAACGGAAGAAGCAAGAAGAGGAACCAATGAGAACCTGCCAACGTATTCTATTGTATTGCTTATCCCAGTACGGGTATATATGCGAGTGCTCTGAAAGGAGATGCCAGTCTGCGGTGGTCCTGTTATGCTGTTTCGACGAAGGTTTCATTACTGATGCCGGTATCTGGTCCCAGAGTGCACGCGTATGTATTGACTGTACCTTATGACCTAAATGTTTGTACAATTTAGTTTGCGCTCATTGTTAGATCATAGCGTGGTAACATCTGTACTTTTACCTGAATAATAATCTTTAGCGCGTTGGACCGCTATTCCACTGTCTTAGAGTCTTATTAATGGTATATTTAAAACACAGCGCTAATTAGCGACACCTTATGGTTTTAGGAGGTATAGGCAGGTTTTGTCTTAGAGGTTCTAGGCAGGTGAATCTTAGAGGTTTATAGGCAGGAATGTACTAAAGGTTCAGTTGCACGATTCAACAGTTGGGGGCTCGTAGGTTTATCACGTTATCTGATACACGGTAACACTCGGTCAGTTCTCTCTCAGCAAAAGGCTGGAGGCGCCTTTTGAGAGACGCATTAGTCTTTAATTACCACAGTGTTGCTGAGAGCGTACTGACGGTTATTGTGTAGAGGAAGCGCTGATCAGAATCCAGGGACAAGGAGAGAAAAGTTATTTTCTCTCGTTGATAAAAGTTTAGAGGGAGTAGCATAATAGCGTTAAGGTAATAACACGTGGGTCTGGTCGCATCACTGTGTATGCGACTAGTCGCACAATTGTGTACACGTACTTCCGGTTATGCTGCCACGTGTTTGAACAAAGCCATTGAGGTTTACATTTTTTTTTCTATTACCAATATCTGGGTTAAACGTGTATTTTTCTGCGCAGGAAAAAAGTGTGTAACAGTGAATATTTGTTGAACAAAGTTAAGGGTATCGTATGATCCTTAAGGGCTAGGTGCAAGGGTTAGCCTAGTCGCTCGGTAAGCAGCTTTACCGTTCTATACACAGTAGCAGGTGTACATGTTGTCTTTTGTTGTATAGAGGTGCATGAGAGTGGCCGACATATAAACTCTCATAGGCTTGGAAGTTGCCTTACTAAATCTTATCCGGGTGTAGAAGTTGCCTTTTTCAACTCTTATCCAGGTGTGGAAGTTGCCTTACTAAATCTTATCCAGGTGTGTGGGCGCCGCCGACTTAAATCGTCCGCAGGTAAGTGAAAGTATCTTGATTGTCTTTCACCGGTTTAAATTTTTATTGGAAAGCGTAGGAGTTGTCCCAGAATGGGAGCCATGCAAACAGTAGAAATGTTAGGGAATGATGTGCTGCTAATGGAGGCGCCGATCGGATCGGCCCGTCGTATCATGCATACCAAATACGGTACTTATGCAATAAGGTATTGTGATTTATGGTTTAATATGACGAGGAAGAGTGTCAGACCGTTTCCCAGAATTGGTAGTTTTGATAAAAATGTGTTAGATAATGTCCGGGATCACATCAGTTTGATGCGATCCCGAGAGAAAAAGATTAAATATTTTGAATGTTTAAAACTGTGGCAGCACGAGGGGGAAATGTGGCTGAAGGAGGTACCCGCGACGCAAGCAGGCGTCGCGGGCACAGTCTCGGGCAATGCGCCGGTGACGCTAAATAGCGCCACAGACGCATCGCTTGATAGCGCGCACGCACTGCAAGGTAGCGTCGCAGAAGGTAGTACAGATGGTTCACGCGCACCACCACCACCCTATGCGGATAGGGGTGTAGGTGCAGTCAATGAAAAAAAAACCCATAAAAATGTAACAAACAAATTGTACCCTCTCTTAAGCAACCTTAAAGAAAATGTTTATGATGTGGATGATGAGCCTATTGTAATGTCTGCCATTTCCCATGCTGTGCAAATGATAGATGCTGCATCACCACAATCACGGGTGGTGCCGCCATCTCCATCGGTAACAGCAAGGGAAATGTTAACACACTCTGCACCCATAGAGGAAGTTGTTAATACCATACGTAGCAGCAGCAGATTAAACCCCCAGCCAGGTAACCAGGTCAAAGGTAGCAGCGCTACCGGTCTGCATCCCATTCGGACAATAACTGTTCCAAATGGAAATGCAGACGCAAACGGTATAGTGCCCACGAGGGAAGTAGTAATGCATTGTCCTTGGACAAGAGCAGAACTAAATTCCATCATAAATGATTTCCCCGATCCCAAAAAGGAATTAGCCAAATGTCAAAGATTTTTGAGAAATTTGGGTAGTTCACATGAGCCCACTAATAAAGATTGTCGTGTGGTGTTAAGGGCCTGTCTGCCACGCAATACCGACGTGACAAAATTTATCACGGATTGTGTATTGGCTGGTGATGTCCCCTTAACAGATCAAGTAAACCAAGGTAACATTTCCCGCATAGTAACTCAATTGGGTATATATTTTCCAGTAGTAGTTAACTGGAACAAAATTTTCACAATTAAACAGAAAGAGAGTGAGACTGCAGAAGATTACTGCGATCGGGCTCTGCAGGCTATCACCCAGTACACTGGGATAGAGGATATTAAAGATAGCACTCACCACCGGGGAATGATAGTCACAGTACTTGTGGACGGTCTGAAAGAGAGTTTGAAAACTCGGGTACAGACCTCACAGCCTGGCTGGTGGGGACTTACAATAGATACCCTCATAGAAACCGCCATTGAACATGATAAGAACATCTCCAAAAAGAGAGAAGCCCAGAGCGAGAAACTGATGGCTGTCAGTATACAAGCTCTGGAGGGAATGACGGTAACATCACAGCCAACAGACACGCTTGCACTTGCACACACACCCACTCTCACTAACCCCACTCAACAACAAACGCAACTCTATCCCACTAACCTGATGCAACCACAGGTCCCAGGCTATCCACCAACTTCTTATCCCCCACAATACCCTTACCCTCCCTATCCTTACCCATATCCACCACCTTTACCCTCTGCGCAAACCTCACAACACCACATGTCTTCACCCGAAACACGAACATGCTTTAACTGTAAACAAACAGGACACTTAAGTAGAAACTGCACAGTAAAAGGAGTAGGAATCCCACATCAGGGAAAATTTAGATATCCCCATAAAGGATATGCACAAAGGCCAGCAAATGTTCAACAGGCACCAGCTCCAATTGTAGCCGTAAATGCTTTATTGGAGAACGGTAGCCAACGCTAGGGGTCAGGTCATACCTGTAGTCTACAGATAGTCAGGTTAACGGGAAGTACTAGGGAAGAACCGGTCATGATGGTTGATGTAGCTGATACTGAATATCCTTTTCTTGTAGACACAGGGGCGACCAGGTCAGTGATGAAATCTCCCGTTAATTTACAGGTGACTAATGAGACAGTACCAACAATGGGTGTAACAGGTAAAGTGGAAAGTTATCCTTTAACAAAGTCCACAGAGGTTACTATTGGGCCGTTGCATACCAGACATTCGTTCCTTCTGGCTGCTGCGGCTCCTACTAACCTACTGGGCAGAGACTTGTTATGTAAGATGGGATGTGTTATATATTGCACCCCTGATGGGGTATATTTAGATATCCCAGAGAGAATGGTATACGAGGTGCGGGATATGTTAGACACTCCTCAAAGGATAATGTATCACTCTACAGTTGTAAATGAAACCCGATCACAAGTAGACAAAATGTTGTCCCTAATTCCAGATTCCCTTTGGACTAAGGATGGACAGGACACTGGATTAATGGCAAATGTAAGCCCTGTAATGGTAAACTTAAAAAACGGTAGGCAAGCTCCTAAAATTCCCCAGTACCCACTAAAACAGGAGGTAGAATTAGGGGTTTTTCCAATAATTGAGCGATTGTTACAACAAGGAATTTTAGTCCGTACAGCTAGTGTAGCCAACAGTCCCATCTTTCCAGTGAAGAGTGGTGGGAGGGGCTATCGGCTGGTACAAGACCTTAGAGGTGTTAATAAGGTAGTAGAGAGCCAATTCCCCATAGTGCCAAATCCAGCTGTCATTTTGATGCAGATCCCACCAAATGCAACCCATTTCACTGTCATTGACCTCTGTTCTGCTTTCTTCTCTGTGCCTCTCCATCCTGACTGTCAGTATCTATTCGCATTTACATACAGATGTTTACAATACACATGGACACGATTACCCCAAGGTTTCATAGACAGCCCCAGTATCTTCTCCCAGGCATTGCACGACTGTTTACAATCTTTTCAACCTGCCAATGGATCTGTTCTAATTCAATATGTGGACGATTTATTGCTATGTTCTGACTCGTTTATGTCATGTTTGAATGATACTAAACTTTTATTACTTCATCTCTCACAAACAGGACACAAGGTGGCTAAGGACAAACTACAGCCGTGCCAATCCAGAGTAAAATATTTGGGACACTGCCTAACCCAGGGGTTACGACATCTTACAACAGATAGAATACAAGCCATACAAAACATGACACTGCCGCAGAATCAACAGCAAATTCGTACCTTCTTAGGAATGTGTGGATATTGCCGAATGTGGATCCCAGGTTTTTCTATTTTGGCCTTACCTTTACAGGAATTAGTCTCTTCCTCAAAGCCCGATCGTGTCATACACACAGAGGAATCAGAACAGGCTTTCCTTAATCTTAAGGATAGTCTGACAAGAGCTCCTGCATTGGGAATACCTGATTATGAAAAACCTTTTGATTTGTATTGTACGGAAGCCGATGGTTGTGCTGCAGGTGTCCTTACACAAAAACATGGTGATGCCAGTAGGCCCGTAGCATACTACAGTGCCCAATTGGACACGGTAGCAAGATCACACCCCACTTGTTTGAGAAGTGTAGCAGCTACCGCTCTATTGGTGAGTAAAAGTGAGGACGTAGTATTGGGCCATGATATGATTGTCTACACTCCCCATGCTGTATCTGCTCTGTTGAACCCAGCTCAAACCAGACACGTCTCCTCAGCTAGGTTCACCAAATGGGAACTAGCCCTAATCGCTCCTGCAAATGTTACTGTTAAATGTTGCAGTACGCTGAATCCAGCAACATACCTACCATATGTACAACATGATGTACAAAGGGTGGAAGGAGAAGAGTTGCTGGCGGGAGGTGAGTTCGGCAGGCATAATGATACGCACGATTGTATGAAATATCTGAATCAGACCTTTGCTGCTAGACCTGACATACATGACACACCTTTAGAGAATGTGGATGTAACTTTTTATATGGATGGGAGTTGTCATAGACAAACAGACACAGGTGAGTTATGTACATGTTATGCTGTTGTAAATGACACAGACATCATGGAAGCTAAACCTCTCAGTCCTCCTCACTCAGCCCAGGTGGCAGAGTTAGTAGCACTGACTAGAGCATGTGAACTGGCAGCAGGCAAATCTGCTAACATTTACACTGATTCGAGGTACGCGTTCGGGGTAGTGCATGATTTTGGGGCTCTATGGCGTCTGAGAAATTTTATGACAGCAGCAGGCACACCAGTTGCACACTCCCGACACATAAAACATCTCTTAGAAGCAATCCAACTGCCCAAGGCAGTGGCAGTAATTAAATGTAAAGTCCACACATGTGAGGATGACCCGGTGTCACTGGGCAACAACAGAGCCGATGAAGCTGCAAAATGGGCAGCAGGATTAAAAATGTTTTCTCCAACTGAAACAATTATTTCATTCCAAACCGTTGACATGCTAAAATTAATTGAGATGCAAAATTTGTGTTCAATTCAGGAAAAATCCATTTGGAAGTCCAAGGGGTGTGGGCAAGAGTCCTCTGGGCTCTGGAGGGACGGACATGGTAAACCAGTAGCCCCCAAGGCATATTACCCCAGCATGGCTGAGGCAGCACACGGTCTGACTCACCTGGGTAAACAGGGTATGTGCAAGTTGGTGAGGGCATACTGGTGCGCACCAGGTTTTTCTTCACAAGCAGAGAAGATAGCAATGTCCTGTCTGACCTGCTTGAGAAAGAACATAGGGAAAGCGATCCCTACCGAACCATCCCACATTCCACCGACTGATGGACCTTTCCAGGTGATACAAATTGATTTCATCCAATTACCACCCTGCAGGAACCTTAAGTATGTATTAGTGTGCACAGACGTATTTTCTAACTGGGTTGAGGCTTACCCAGCGGCAACTAATACTGCTGCATTTACTGCCAAGAAAATAGTTCAGGAATTTGTATGCAGGTATGGTATCCCTAGAATCATCAAGAGTGATAGGGGTACCCATTTCACAGGTGATGTTTTCCAAAATATGTGTAAGCTGATGGGTATTAATAGCCGACTTCACACCCCCTACTGACCGCAAGCCAGTGCCAAGGTAGAGAGGATGAACGGGACTATTAAAAATAAGCTAAGTAAAATCATGGCAGAGACTGGACTAGGATGGCCAGAAGCATTACCCTTGGTCCTACATAGCATAAGGACCACTCCTAGACCTCCTCTGAATCTGTCCCCATTTGAAATATTGTTCGGTAGACAACCTCATTTGATTATAAGTCCACAGGAAGATCTAAAGGGTAACAACGAGGTAACTGTAAAGTATCTTATATCAATGAGTAGGCAGTTAAAGCAACAGCAGCAGAAACTGAAATTGTTGTCTAATGATATGCCTGAAACTAACTGTCATGATGTTGAACCAGGAGAATATGTAATGATCAGAAATTTCTTGCGTTCAGGTTGTCTGACTGACCGGTGGGAAGGTCCATACCAGGTGCTGCTGACGAGTACTACATCTTTGAAGGTGGCCGAGAGAGATACATGGGTCCATTCCACTCACTGCAAAAAGGTCAATCAACCGGTGGGGAAACAAGTCGGAAACAAGGCTGATAGTGTGGACCTGTCACTCGCGAGCTTGTTCCGGGAGGATTGAAAAGGTCGTAGTGAGATACATGAACCGAGAGAAATTTTGCAGGACTTGTTGTTAAAATGGACAGGCCAGCTGTGTTCATTTTCATATTCTCTTTTAGAGTGTTCACCATTCTGGTCAGTCCAGGGATATCCAGTTTCTGTGATGGGGGACCGATTGAGGAAACGGGAGCTGATGGCAGTGCCGATGGAGTGGAGACAGGAGGAGTGCAATGCCAATCAGGGGAGTGTCTTTCCAATCTTAGTACTGTTATTGTTAAAAGAGCTATCATTCCGGATACTCGGAGAAGGTGTGGAGGGTTATCGTCTGATGATTCCTGTATTTGTGAGCTTTGTGGGTCCCTAGTTGATGAGAACTGTATCCAACGGTGCCAACCAAAATATAATCCGTACTGGGGAGGGTATCCTTTAGAGGATTATCACAGCATGGTAGGCAAAGTGTTAAATCAAACCGATTGCTGGGTGTGTTCACATGTGCCACAGGGACAGCATAATGTAGGGTTGGTGCCATTTCCGCTGAATATCACGGAAATTTTAGAATTGCCAAAAGGGAAAACATTGGATGGAAAATTCCTCTCATCCAAACCACCTCATTTCAAACTCTATCAATTCCAAGTAGATAGATCACTTTTGTGTTTGAACATAACCAACCCCAATAAACCCGGAGGTTGGGAAGTGTCGGGGAATAATCAGACGAAGACCTTCTCACAAAGAGCTGATAATGAGTCCATAAACTATGATCTGCTACGCTCAATTAAATCAAGTGGGAAATATTTTAGGTACCGGTATACATTGAGTTCCACCAAAGAAAAGATTGGTAAAGTACCAGATGGTTATTGTGCTAAAATAATACAACCAGAAACTTGCATATACCAGATGGAAGAGCCTGAGATAGGATTGTTTGCAAGAGAAATGTGTTTAATGATAATGATGCATACCATTCCTTATGTTCTCCCTGATAATGTATATTTTATAAGTGGAAGAAAAGCGTATAAATGGCTCTCCCCGAGTTCCGATGGTTTGTGTTACCTGGGAAGAGTAGTCCCAGAAGTTATGACCCTCACACATGTTGAAGTGAATATGAACACAGAGGCAAGAGAAATATGATACCTGGTGATATGCATAAAGCCCATCAGTTAATCAGTGAGACAACTGGCTTCCAAGTTTTAGTTGCCCTGGATCCCACCAGAATTGCGAGGGGTACATTAAATTTTAGATATATCCAAGAACTTGCTAAATTAATAGACAATATCACCGAGATGTACGATGACACATTCAGGTACACAGGGAGAGAATTGCAAGCGATCAAGAAAGAAGTGGTGCAACACAGGCTAGTGTTGCATTATTTAACAGCTGTTACTGGAGGGTATTGCATAACATTGTCCACTCAATTTGGAGTAAAATGTTGCACCTATGTCACCAATGATACCAGCGACCCTAAGGAGGTGATAGACCAGAAGATGGATGAAATTCTGCAGCTAAAGTGGGAATTTCGCAAGAACCATAACGCTTCAGTGGCTGAAGTAGGGGAAAAGATAGAAGGATGGGTGTCATGGCTGAACCCAGTGAAATGGTTCTCGGGTCTAGGGGAATGGGTCCAGGAAGTGATCGCCAGCATAGGCAAATTCTTGATCCTTATACTGATTGTCATCATAGTAATTGGCATATGCGTCCGGTGTGTTCCTATTGTGTTGAAGTGTGGAAAATGTAAAAACAGAGTGAAATGAAGGAATGAAACTGTGATGGTGGTTAGAAATGATAATATGTATACCGAGGTAGATACAGAACTGCATTACAACCCTGAGCTAGGAAGTACCATCATTTAAATGTGTAATATTTAGACATGCATAGAGGATATTATTGAAATGTTATTTATAGAACACCCAGAAAATGTAAAGTCTCAAATTCCCCTTCAAGACTGCTGTTATAAGACTGGTGCATTCCCACATCTGTCACTTGATCTCCCAAGATCCGCGGTGTGCGTATAATAGTAGTTTCATGTCCCCACCCAGAGACACATTATTGATGGATTAAGAACCACCTTGTGCCATCCCATAATAACACTAAATAATATATAAATGTAAGCCTAAATTAAATCCTAATAGCAGATTGTGATAGCATATTGTTTGCTATCAAAGGGTGGACTGTCGAAGCTGAATAATTGGCTGAGACAAGTTCAGTTTAAAATTTAATCGCGACGACGCCATTTTGCGACTGGCCTCAAGACACCATCTTGTGAATGGCAGCAAGACTCCATTTTAGAAAAGAAAGCTTACACAAGCGCCATTTTGTCAAAAATACATAGTACACAATCCACAGTGCAAAATTGCTAAAAGTAGCAATTTTGCTACTCACAACGCAAAGTTGCTAAAAAGTAGCACGAACAGCTTTTTCACAATCTTCCCCAAACACCTACCGACGGTGTTTAGCAGACATAAAATAACTTTGCAACACATTAAAATCACCACAAACATATTTGAGCAGTAGCAAAGTAGTGGTGTTTTCCCCTGCATTCACATTAACACATACGCGATGTAGCAAAAAGTAGCAAATTAGTGGTGTTTTCCCTGCACTTCATGTTAAACATAGGACAACGCAAACTAGCTATTTAGACGCACAGCCAGCTTTTTAGTGATCTTTCCCAAACCCATACTGGCATGCTCACACACATACACAGAAGCCTTTCCAACTTAGTGCTGGTCGCTAAGTGCCCCACAGACCCTCAAACGCACAACACAATTTAATGTCATTTCTCCCCGCATACACATTTAAAAGCAATGGTCCCGCAGCACGAAAGGAATGATTATTATTTGGTTTAATCGCAATGTCAGCATATGAAGAAATTAATGTTTTCTGTAACTATGGTTTAGTAAATGGCAAATGGACCGTGATTGGTGCCGTACTGATCTACTCTTTTCCCACAGCGTTCCGGTGGCATCGGTGAGGAGATCAGAACATGCGGCTATGAAATATGAATGATAGAGAGAATAACTTTTTGAAATGTTGTATGCCATAGTTTAGACTAGATTTATTATGCAGCGGGAAAGTGGACACAATCAGGCTGTTAGAGGCTGGTTTGAGTCTTTGCACTAACCTATGAATTGTACCGTAACGGAAGAAGCAAGAAGAGGAACCAATGAGAACCTGCCAACGTATTCTATTGTATTGCTTATCCCAGTACGGGTATATATGCGAGTGCTCTGAAAGGAGATGCCAGTCTGCGGTGGTCCTGTTATGCTGTTTCGACGAAGGTTTCATTACTGATGCCGGTATCTGGTCCCAGAGCGCACGCGTATGTATTGACTGTACCTTATGACCTAAATGTTTGTACAATTTAGTTTGCGCTCATTGTTAGATCATAGCGTGGTAACATCTGTACTTTTACCTGAATAATAATCTTTAGCGCGTTGGACCGCTATTCCACTGTCTTAGAGTCTTATTAATGGTATATTTAAAACACAGCGCTAATTAGCGACACCTTATGGTTTTAGGAGGTATAAGCAGGTTTTGTCTTAGAGGTTCTAGGCAGGTGAATCTTAGAGGTTTATAGGCAGGAATGTACTAAAGGTTCAGTTGCACGATTCAACAATGCATACTTGCCAACATTTAGCTCCCTCCTTCTGGGAGGTAGCTGAATGCCTGCATACAGCGGGGGGCATGGCTGGGTTATGATGCTGTTCTGGGGGTGGGGCCAGGGCGTGACCGCATGATCGCATCATCATGGCCACGCACCCTCTTCACAATGCCGAAAATAAAGGCATTGTGAAGCAGGGGGCAGAACCACGATGACGTGAATCGCGTCATCGGTCCCCCCCACTGGGGGGTTTCTAGTAGTAGCCTGGGGGGCAGGTGGCAGCCGAGAGGCTTGTCTGCCTTTCAGGGTGGGGGGGGCAGGAGCTGCACCCGATATTCGGGAGGCTCATGACCAAATCGGGAGGGTAGGCAAGCCTGTAACAATGTTAATAATTAGATATCGCTAATAGCAACTTTGAACTAACAGCACATTAATATGATAAAAGTTAAACTATTTAAATTTCTGTCAGTTATGTTTAAAAAACACCGGGCAATTATATTTTCCTTTACATTATCTCCAATTAGCCTTTTCAGCGGCGGATTGGGCCTCCGGGACACCGGGCCAGTTCCCGCTGGGCCGGTCCCTGTGTAGCTGCCCTTCATTGACTCCTGCTCTGCTCCGCTTGCCACTGCCGTGATCGGAGCTCAGCTCTGATCGCGCAGCGTTACTGTGTGACTGTGTAGTTAAAGAAAAATGGCCGCTGGGGGAGCTGCTGCGCATGCCCACCCGCAGCAGCTCCTCCCATAAGCCTTTGCGGAGCTGTCAGTCACCACTGACGGCTCCGCCTTCAGCCCATCCTCGGCCCACCTCCATCACCCTCTACCTTTGCAGCCTTCACTGCACGACTGCATGCACAGCAGCACCCTGCAGCCCTGCACAGTCAGTGGCAGTGCACACAGAAGTCACGGAGAAGCAAGAGCCAGCGCCGGCCTTCTTTTTTCCCTGTGGGAGGAATAATTGAATCAATGTGTTTTATTTTTTCATGTGTAGGCCAATGTGTGTGGATTTCCCCTGTGGGGGCTGTGTGTGTTTTTTTTTTTCCCGTGGGGGACAATTTTGTTTCTTGTCGGGGGCCAATGTGTTTTATTTTTTCCTGTGGGGGCAATTGTGTTTGTTTTCCTATTGAGCCCAATGTGTGTGTTTGTTTTCCTGTAGGGGTCCGTGGGCTCAGGGCCTGATTCAGACCCGCTCGCTAGATTCGTTTGCACGCAGCCGCTCAGCTGCAAATATATGCATAGGAAGCGACCACACAGCCAGGCAAGAGGACGCCAACTATGTCTAAAGACGGCCCCTTCCCTTCGCAGCACACGTCATCTCCAGGAAGTGTATGCTTTATCAGTAACATCGACAGTCATCGGAGCTGCTCGCAGCCCTTGAGGTCGACCCTACCCCTCCGCAAGCACTGCAATCACTGCAGTGTGAAATACAACCAGGTGATGTGTACAAAGACGCTTCCATGTTCATTATGCATGCCCATGAAACGCTGTTAGAACGCACAGACACACCTGCGTTTGCACATCCACTTCCCCATTTTCCAAGACCAGCCCCTGTCACCACCCACAAACGGCACATTCTGTCACTCAAACTAAAGAGCAGAATCGCTATGACTGGCTCGCGCACGCGCAATGCGATGCATATGCATGCGCATATAGGAAAAATGGTCCGGCTGCGTGCCTCCTCAATTCAATTCAGTGCGTTGCTGAATAGCCCCGGCAGAGAGCTCCCATAGCTAATAAATTCACCGCGCTGATTGGTCCAACAGTTGCCAGTTATCGGAGAATGCAGTTTCACGTTATTTGGGTGTTTAGTTGGAAAAACTGGATTTCCAGACTAAAGTGACAGCCGGAAGGCTGTTAGCGCCACGCTAAGCCAGAAAACAGCCTCGCGGCCGGCACTTTTGTCGTATTTCTCCTCGCCCCCTTATGACGGTGCGAGAAGAAATCCTTTAGTCAACCCAAACAGCGAGCTGAATTGAATAACTTCGGGAGCTCCCACCTGGGGCTATTCAGCGTCCCGCTGAATCGAGACCAATGTATTTGTTTTTTTGTATGCGCATGCCACTGAGTTGCACGTACATGTGCCCTAATGGTGTTTGTACACAGGTGCAGTACTGATTCAGATGCACGCACCATGTAGTGTAGTGTTTTAGAAAGTGGAGTGATATGAGCATGTTGCTGAAAGCGGTTGCACAGAGACACTGAATTGCTCATATTAAAGGCCATACACAGACGGATGATCTGCACCTAGCTTCTACAGCTTCTGTAGACACTGACAACGAGCGTCTCAGTCCTTACACATTTGAATGCACAAATGTACACCAGGGAAGGGCACTGTAGCTGCATTAGCATAAAGTCGCAGACGCTACTGCATCAAAAGAAGCAAGGAAGGCCCCGACTGCCTCCGACTCAAGGGCCCCAAACACCGTGCGATATGCACCTTGCAATGCGATGGCTGATCTGATGGCAGACATATCGGGCAGCCCATCCACCCGATATGCCAGCACCCCCCTCTCCCACCTGCATAGCGCTGCATGGGATCGTTAGGCAATCCCCCAGATCAATTCAACATGCAGAAAGATCTAGAGGCGCGACGGACTACCCCATGGGAGCGCACCACGGATGATAGCATGCCAACACACGGAACAATATAGCGACGATATCGTTCAAAACCATTGGATCAACCACTATATTACTCCATGTGGGGGCCTCCAGAATCAGGCCCTATGAGGAGGGAGAATCCCGCCCCTCAAGACAGACCCCACCCCAATTAGGGCTGCTTCTATAAACTTCCCGGGCTGGTTTTCAATCCCAATCCGCCCCTGAGCCTTTTCCTAGCTTTCTTTATTACATCACTTGATGCATCACAATAGCTTTGGCTCAGGGTGATGTCCTAGACTTTAGCAGTTTGATTCTTTTGATAGGAAGTTTTCAGAGGAGACAGAGTAAGAATTATGTGTTGCTTGTGTTTTAGTACATTTATAATGCTAACAACATTGACTGGGTCGGGCACAGGAGCACCGATTCCAACAACAATAGGTAAGCAGACATCTCAGATATTTTAATTATTTTTTACTAAGCAGAAATATTTATTTGGTCATATAGACACTAGGCCGGGTACACAGCTACAAAACGGGCAATCTTGCTGATGGTCATGATGAATTCCCTTCATCCTGCACCATCCAAGATTGCCCCTACACAGTATATGATTTCATGAACGATGGAACTATACCTCATTCCGTCCTTCATTAAACTGCACAGCCCCGCATACGATATCATCTGATTGGCTGTGCAGCAAGGCCAACCAGAAGATCTCATATGTGACCCGTGGGAGAGTGCAACTGTGGGTACACACTAAATGTTCCTCATGATTTGTTGTTCCAATATGACAAATCGTGAAGATAGATATCATTCTAGTGTGTACCCGGCCTTACACATGTATATCTCAGCAGATGTCAGGGCACAATGTACATAATACATGCTTAGCATACAGCAAACCTTACACAGCACTACAGTAATATAAGTGGGTGTTATCGTATTAAATATATTGTGTGAGAATAGATTTGGTGTGAAGTGTTTGGTTTTTGGGTGCAAACTCACCTGTGATTAGTGGGTAGTTATATGGTGATAATAAATATAGGGTCAGCTTTTTTATTTTCTCTAATACTGACCTCACAGCTCTACAAAGTGTATTTACATACAGGTGTCATTGAAAAGTATATCTGAATAATTTACATTTACATTACACAGGAGATTGTTATAGTTATTACATGTTTAATTATACACCACTGACCAGAGCAATTACAGGGCACTTATGCTGGCCCACTTTACCCCCTGTAAAATACATTACTATATGTTTATTTAACACACAAAAAATAGAATATGGTATAATTTTTACTGAGAGAACAATCAAAATTATTTTAAGAAATGAATATAATTTCAGATACATGATTTGTACATATTGGTTATTGTGAATTGAAATACATATAACACATATTATGTATATTAACATTTAACTAGGGTTCTCCTTTAATTCAACAATGTACATTGTAAACATATTTGTTACCATAAAGTCAGGTAAAAGATTGGTAATGCAAAAAATGTCCTCACCTGCCATCCCAAGTCTTGAAAACTAACATACAGCTCGTGTTTCCGACACGCTGATTTAAGGTCACTGCTGTTGTAATCTAACAGGGAAAAAAGACCACAATTATTATTATTATTATGAAGACGGCATCCGCAGGCTGTCTTAGCGGTGCGCTGTGCGGTGAGGGCAGGGCGCTTTTTGCCCTCCAGAAGGAGGGCAGGGCACTTTGCCCCGCTAAAACATCCTAGCGGGAATGCTAAAGGATCCTGTGGATATACTCTTCACCAGAAAACCACCCAACAGAAGACCAAAAAGGCCAATTAAGAAAGATACCAAGGTGCTCACTGATTTATTGGATCTATGTTATATTTTTTACTTTGTTTATGTGAACTAGAACTTTTAAATGTTGAACCTATGTTTTTATCAAAAATAAACATTTGGGGGTAAATTTACTAAAGTGAGAGTTTTTAGAAGTGAGTTTTAAAAGTGACGTTGCCCATAGCAACCAATCAGATTCTAGCTATTATCTTCCAGAAGGTGCTAGTTAAATGTTAAGTAGAATCTGATTGGTTGCTATGGGCAACATCACTTTTAAAACTCACTTCTAAAAACTTCAGGGTGATATATATATATATATATATATATATATATACAGTATGTCTCAGTTAACTGATTGTTTTCACAGATATCAATACAGTAATAAGAATATATGCAGATCTTATAACACTTATGCAGTGAATGGCTGATTATTGTGCCTGGTCCCTGCAACAGTCCCAATTTCAGCTGCAAGCCAGGGAGGTGAATAGATCCCCTTCAGTTTTTGTACCCTGACATCAGTCCCTACAATCCACGTGGACATAGGGGGGAAAATAAACCTGTGGTGAGCGAAGTGAGACCACGAGGGGACACAGTTTCTTTTTTGGTGGACTGTTTGGGCATGGAAACACACTTCTGCCTCTCTCCACATCACTTCCAGATACTGATACTGAAGGGGATATATACCTTTCCCTGCAGCCAGCACTGGTCTGTCCCATGATGCTGAGCAACACAGGGGTCAGAGGAGCAT
Source organism: Taudactylus pleione (assembly GCA_031769625.1). NCBI lineage: Eukaryota > Metazoa > Chordata > Amphibia > Anura > Myobatrachidae > Taudactylus > Taudactylus pleione. The sequence continues at coordinate 10,598,353 of JAUIMM010000115.1, forward strand.
GTGATTAACTCCTCCAATCGGGGCTCAGCTCCCCTGACCACTGTTGAGCTGCAGGGAAGGACCTCTCCTGCTGTGTTGCCTGTGCCAATGTAATGGCAGCGCAGCATCTACAATACCCTCCTTTCCACTTATTATTGTTTTATGAATAAAAGGCTGTGGGAGACAAGCAGGGGGCTCCCTGAGAGAGGGGGGCCTGGGGGTACTTGCACCCTGTGTCCCCACCCCAATCTGTCACTGGGTTGCCCCCATGAGGCCAACAGCCTGCCAAGTAAAGTCCCAATAAGACCAATGACCAGTCTGCCCCTGGGTGCATTACATAATAAATCGTCTTCAAGGAGTATCCTGATTTTTTGGGGGTTTTCTTTGCCACATACATAATGAACGAGGCTCTGTGTAGAAGCAATAAAATAACAATGAAGAAGCGATGTAGGTTTATTATAATGGGGATTTAGTAATCTTTAATACCCAGACTAACAATGTTATAACACCTAGCCTAAATAAAATAATAGTAATGATGAGAACAAGTAGATGTTATTTGGATGTACAGAAACCATTTGTAAAAAACACGATCTTATCTGCCCACCTTAAAAATCATGGCGCACCCATGTAAGCATTCACAAGCAGGGCCCTCTACCCCCTTGTGCTACTCCTTACTTATACTGTCATCTACTCCCCCCTAGGGCACCTAACACCTGATTGCTTACACACTGTTGCTTATCTGAGTGTTATGATCACTAATGCAGCAATGTATATAACCCTTGTCCTACATTGTATTGTACTGTAAGTCACTTGTTGCTTGTTCACTTATTTGTCTATGTACTGTGTAAGGCGCTGTGGGACACTTGTGGCACCTTATAAAGAATAATAATAAAAATGTTGTGGGTCCCAGTCAAAAGAAAAAAAACCCTGATGTAGATAAAAACATAAATGGTAACAATGCATACTTGCCGACATTTAGCTCCCTCCTTCTGGGAGGTAGCTGAATGCCTGCATACAGCGGGGGGGCATGGCTGGGTTATGACGCTGTTCTGGGGGTGGGGCCAGGGCGTGACCGCACGATCGTATCATCATGGCCACGCACCCTCTTCACAATGCCGAAAATAGAGGCATTGTGAAGCAGGGAGCAGAACCACGATGACGTGAATCACGTCATCTGTCCCTCCCACTGCGGGGGTTTCTAGTAGTAGCCTGGGGGGCAGATGGCAGCCGGGAGGCTTGTCTGCCTTTCCGTGGGGCAGGGGGGCGGGAGCTGCACCCGATATTCGGGAGGCTCCCGACCAAATCGGGAGGGTAGGCAAGCCTATAACAATGTTAATAATTAGATATCGCTAATAGCAACTTTGAACTAACAGCACATTAATATGATAAAAGTTAAAATATTTACATTTCTGTCAGTTATGTGTAAAAAACACCAGGCAATTATATTTTCCTTTAAATTGTCTCCAATTAGCCTTTTCCTAGCTTTCTTTATTACAGCACTTGATGCATCACAATAGCTTTGGCTCAGGGTGATGTCATAGACTTTAGCAGTTTGATTCTTTTGATAGGAAGTTTTCAGAGGAGACAGAGTAAGAATTATGTGTTGCTTGTGTTTTAGTACGTTTATAATGCTAACAACATTGACTGGGTCGGGCACAGGAGCACCGATTCCAACAACAATAGGTAAGCAGACATCTCAGATATTTTAATTATATTTTACTAAGCAGAAATATTTATTTGGTCAAATAGACGCTAGGCCGGGTATACATCTACAAAATGGGCAATCTTGCCGATGGTCATGATGAATTCCCTTCGACCCGCACCATCCAAGATTGCCCCTACACAATATATGATTTGATGAACGATGGAACTATACCTCATTCCATCCTTCATTAAACTGCACAGCCCCGCATACGATATTATCTGATTGGCTGTGCAGCAAGACCAACCAGAAGATCTCATATGTGACCCGTGGGAGAGTGCAACTGTGGGTACACACTAAACGATCTTCATGATTTGTTGTTCCAATATGATAAATTGTGAAGATAGATATCATTCTAGTGTGTACCCGGCCTTACACATGTATATCTCACCAGATGTCAGGGCACAATGTACATAATACATGCTTAGCATACAGCAAACCTTACACAGCACTACAGTAATATAAGTGGGTGTTATCGTATTAAATATATTGTGTGAGAATAGATTTGGTGTGAAGTGTTTGGTTTTTGGGGGCAAACTCAACTGTGATTAGTGGTTAGTTATATGATGATAGTAAATATAGGGTCAGCTATTTTAATTTTCTCTCATACTGACCTCACAGCTCTACAAAGTGAATTTACATACAGGTGTCATTGAAAAGTATATCTGAATAATTTACATTTACATTACACAGGAGATTGTTATAGTTTTTACATGTTTAATTATACACCACTGACCAGAGCAATTACAGGGCACTTATGCTGGCCCACTTTACCCCCTGTAAACTACATTACTGTATGTTTATTTAATACACATAAAATAGAATATGGTATAATTTTTACTGAAAGAACAATCACAATTATTTTAAGAAATGAATATAATTTCAGATACATGATTTGTACATATTGGTTATTGTGAATTGAAATACATATAACACATATTATGTATATTAACCTTTATCTAGGGTTCTCCTTTAATTCAATAAGGATACTGCCTTTGAACCTCTATATACCCCTGCCTATACCTTCTAATATCCTTCCTATAAACCTCTAAGGATGACGCTAATTTGCGTATGCAGTCATCCAGTAAATAAAGGCTCCAGACTTAGAAGATGTGGTTCCAAAGCACAAAGTATTATTTATGTAAAAGTACAGCAGTTACACGCTATGATCTTCATATAATCTTAGCACAAAGAGATTATACAGACCCAAGTACAAATATATATACGCAGCGCTCTCTGGTCCAGATGTTAGGCATCAGCAAGAAACCCCTCGTCAATCAGCATTCAGCACAAAGACTATGAACCCAGGGTCAGAGCACATATTTATACCCCCCAGAAATAAACAACATAATAGAGAAGTTTGTTGCTAATCCCATTGGTCCCAACGGAGAGGGCATATGTTATAAGGCATTTAACAGGTTGATTCAAATAGACACCACCCAGCCTCTTACAACTGGGGGTCTCTGGTTTCCTGCCTCATGCAATCATTCTGACAGTTGTTCATATTATGTACATTTTGTTGCTTGAAGTCTCTGCGGTCCATAAGTTGAGAATGCACGATGCGATCTCCACACCGATGGTACCGAAATACTCTTGAGAGAGTATGCATCAGTACAATTCCAAACATGGCTTACTTATCACGTATAAAACCTTAGTTACGAAATAACCTTTATTTCATAGCAATTATAGTAAATGTGCATACTTGAATCTTATACTTTAAATCTTATTAAACCTCTTATGTGAAAATGTAATGTGTAAATATGCAGGGTGTGATGTAAAGATGCTAGTTAACTTGGGGCAGATGCGTGCGCATGAAGCTAATAAACAGCGTTTTCATACAGGATCTTATGCATTCGCTAATATGCGATTAGTTACCAGCGCAATTGTGCGTATTAATGTGTGTATGAGAAATGGTGCACTTAAGCAGTGTGGAATGCTGAGCCTTATAGCTCCACACGCCCCCCCCTCTCTCAGTAGCCCCCACCCTTCCCAGGCTCACAAGTACAGTCCTTTGTTCTCCCAGGTTCTTGTGTAAATGCAAATTAAGACCCAAACCTCAGATAACATTCTTGGCTTTGAAGGTATTTTATTGCAGGAAGCATGCTAATGTAAGGTGCTACAAATGACCCTCTTGCTGTATTCGAGCAGGGCCACCTGGAGTGAGAGCAGACATGTCCAGGAAGCTTGTCTACACAAGCTAGTTGTCACGTGGCCATTTGCTCTGTTCAGCTAATGCAATCCAATTTTTTTTTACATACTGTATTTCTGAAATATATCCTTTAGGGGAATTATAATAATATACACTTTATCCAGAGCACCCAAACTACGTAAAGTCATGAAATGGGCTTTTGATGAATCGCCGTAACTTATGGCGATGGTCACAGATGCAATTCCATGATGCTAATAGTAATATCGCCACATGTACTAAAGTGTGAGTTTATCTAAAATGGTGCTTAGGCGGCAATTCGCAAAATGGCGTCTTGCGATCTCGTTTCCAAGATGGCGTCTTGCGGCCAGTTACAAGATGGTGTCGCTGCGATTCAATTTTAAACTAATCTTGTCTCAGCCAATAATCCAGCTTCGACAGTCCACCCTTTGATAGCGAACAACATGCTATCACAATCTGATTTTAAAATATAATTTAGGCTTACATTTATATACTATTTAGTGTTATTATGGGATGGCACAAGGTGGTTCTTAATCCATCAATAATGTGTCTCTGAGTGGGGACATAAAACTACTATTATACGCACACCGCGGATCTTGGAAGATCATGTGAAATGTGTGGGGATACACCAGTCCTATAAAGGCAGTCTTGAAGGGGAATTGAGACTTTACATTTTCTGAGTTGTTTTTAAAAATAACATTTCAATAATACATTCTATGCATGTCTAAATATAATACATTAAATGATGGTATTTCCTAGTTCAGGGTTGTAATGCAGTTCTGTATTTACCTCGGTGTTCATACTGATCACCATCATAATTTCGTTCTTTCGTTTTACTCTATTTTTACATTTTCCACACTTCAACACAATAGGAACACACCGGACACATATGCTAATTATTATGATGACAATCAGTATAAGGATTAAGATTTTGCCTATACTGGCGATCATTTCCTGGACCCATTTCCCTAGACCTGAGAACCATTTCACTGGGTTCAGTCATGAAACCCATCCTTCTATCTTCTCCCTTACTTCAGCCACTGAAGCGTTATGGTTCTTACGAAACTCCCATTTTAGCTGTAGAATTTCATCCATCTTCCGGTCTATCACCTGCTTGGGGTCACTGGTATCATTGGTGACATAGGTGCAACATTTTACAAACCTTCGGAACTCGGGGAGAGCCACTTATATGCTTTTCTTCCACATATAAAATATACATTATCAGGGAGAACATAAGGAATGGTATGCATCATTATAATTAAGCACATTTCCCTTGCAAACAATCCTATTTCTGGGTTTTCCATCTGGTACATGCAAGTTTCTGGCTGTATTATTTTAGCACAATAACCATCTGGCACCTTACAAATAATTTCTTTGGTGGAACTCAATGTATACCGATACCTAAAATGTTTCCCACTAGATTTAATTGAGCGTAACAGATCATGGTTTATGGACTCATTATCAGCTCTTTGTGAGAAGGTCATCATCTGCTTATTCCCCGTCACTTCCCAACTCCCGGGTTTATTGGGGTTGGTTATGTTTAAACACAAAAGTGATCTATCTACTTGGAATTGATATAGTTTGAAATGAGGTGGTTTGGATGAGAGAAATTTTCCATCCAATGTTTTCCCTTTTTGTAATTCTAAAATTTCCGTGATATTCAGCGGAAATGGCACCAACCCTACATTATGCTGTCCCTGTGGCACATGTGAACACACCCAGCAATCAGTTTGATTTAACACTGCCTACCATGCTATGATAATCCTCTAAAGGATACCCACCCCAGTACGGGTTATATTTAGGTTGGCACCGTTGGATACAGTTCTCATCAACTAGGGACCCACAAAGCTCACAAATACAGGAATCTTCAGATGATAAACCTCCACACCGTCCCCGAGTATCCAGAATGACAGCTCTCTTAACAATAACAGTGCTAAGATTGGTCAGACACTCCCCTGATTGGCATTGCACTACTCCTGACTCCACTCCATCAGCACTGCCATCAGCTCCCATTTAGTCAATCGGTCTCCCATCACAGAAACTGGATATTCCCAAACCGACCAGGATGGTGAACACTCTAAAAGAGAATATGAAAATTAACACAGCAGGCCCGTCCATTGTCACAACAAGACCTGCAAATTTCTCTTAGTTCAGGTATCTCACTACGACCTTTTCAATCCTCCCGGAACAAGCTCGCGAGTGACAGATCCACGCTATCAGCCTTGTCTCCGACTTGTTTCTCCACCGGTTGATTGACCTTTTTGCAGTGAGTGGAATGGACCCATGTATCTCTCTCAGCCACCTTCAAAGATGTAGTACTTGTCAGCAACACCTGGTACGGACCTTCCCACCGACCAGTCAAACAACCTCAACGCAAGAAATTTCTGATCATAACATATTCTCCTGGTTCAACATCATGACAGTTAGTTTCAGGCATATCATGGGACAACAATTTCAGTTTCTGCTGCTGTTGCTTTAACTGCTTACTCATTGATATAAGATACTTTACAGTTACCTCGTTGTTACCCTTCAAGTCTTCCTGTGGACTTATAATCAAATGAGGTTGTCTACCGAACAGTATTTAAAATGGGGACAGATTTAGAGGGGGTCTAGGAGTGGTCCTTATGCTATGAAGGAGCAAAGGTAATGCTTCTGGCCATCCTAGTCCATGTCTGCCATGAGTTTACTTAACTTATTTTTAATAGTCCCGTTCATCCTCTCTACCTTGGCACTGGCTTGTGGTCAGTAGGGGGTGTGAAGTCGACTATTAATACCCATCAGCTTACACATATTTTGAAAAACATCACCTGTGAAATGAGTACCCCTGTCACTCTCAATGATTTTAGGGATACCATACCTGCATACAAATTCCTGAACTATTTTCTTGGCAGTAAACGCAGCAGTATTAGTGGCCGCTGGGTAGGCCTCAACCCAATTAGAAAATACATCAGTGCACACTAATACATACTTAAGATTCCTGCAGGGTGGTAATTGGATGAAATCAATTTGTATCACCTGGAAAGGTCCGTCAGTCGGTGGAATTTGGGACGGTTCAGTAGGGATCACTTTCCCTATGTTCTTCCTCAAGCAGGTCAGACAGGACATTGCTATCTTTTCTGCTTGTGAAGAAAAACCTGGTGCACACCAGTATGCTCTCACCAACTTGCACATACCTTGTTTTCCCAGATGAGTCAGACCATGTGCTGCCTCAGCCAGGCTGGGGTAATATGCCTTGGGGGCTACTGGTTTACCTTGTCCGGATGACTCTTGCCCATATCCCTTGGACTTCCAAATGGACTTTTCCTGAATTGAACACAAATTTTGCATCTCAATTAATTTCAGCATATCAATTGTTTGGAAAGACATAATTTTTTCAGTGGGAGAAAACATTTTTAACCCTGCTGTCCATTTTGCAGCTTCATCGGCTCTGTTGTTGCCCCGTGACACCGGATCATCCTCACATGTATGGGCTTTACATTTAATTACTGCCACCACTTTGGGCAGTTGGATTGCTTCTAAAAGATGTTTTATGTGTCGGGAATGTGCAACTGGTGTGCCTGCTGCTGTCATAAAATTTCTCAGACGCCATAGAGCCCCAAAATCGTGCACTACCCCGAACGTGTACCTTGAGTCAGTGTAAATGTTAGCAGATTTGCCTGCTGCCAGTTCACATGCTCTAGTTAGTGCTACTAACTCTGCCACCTGGGCTGAGTGAGGAGGACCAAGAGGTTTAGCTTCTATGATGTCTGTGTCATTTACAACAGCATAATCTGTACATAATTCACCTGTGTCTGTTTGTCTATGACAACTCCCATCCGTATAAAAAGTCACATCCACATTCTCTAAAGGTGTGTCGTGTATGTGAGGCCTAGCAGTAAAGGTCTGATTCAGATATTTCATATAATCGTGCGTATCATTATGTCCGCTGAACTCACCTCCCGCCAGCAACTCGCCTCCTCCCACCCTTTGTACATCATGTTGTACATATGGTAAATACGTTGCTGGATTCAGCGTGCTGCAATGTTTAACAGTGATGTTTGCGGGTGCGATTAGAGCTTGTTCCCATTTGGTAAACCTAGCCGAAGAGACAAGTCTGGTTTGAGCTGAGTTCAACAGAGCAGATACAGCATGGGGAGTGTAGACAATCATATCATGACCCAATACTACATCCTCACTTTTACTCACCAATAAAGCGGTAGCTGCTACACTTCTCAAACAAGTGGGGAGTTATCTTGCCACAGTGTCCAATTGGGCACTGTAGTATGCTACGGGCCTACTGGCATCACCATGTTTGTGTGTAAGGACACCTGCAGCACAACCATTGGCTTCCGTACAATACAAATCAAAAGGTTTTTCATAATCAGGTATTCCCAATGCAGGAGCTTTTGTCAGACTATCCTTAAGATTAAGAAAAGCCTGCTCTGTTTCCTCTATGTGTATGACACGATCAGGCTTTGAGGAAGAGACTAATTCCTGTAAAGGCAAGGCCAAAATAGAAAAACCTGGGATCCACATTCTACAGTATCCACACATTCCCAAGAAGGTACGAATTTGCTGTTGATTCTGCGGCAGTGTCATGTTCTGTATGGCCTGGATTCTATCATTTGTAAGATGTTGTAACCCCTGGGTTAGGCAGTGTCCCAAATATTTTACTCTGGATTAGCACGGCTGTAGTTTGTCCTTAGCCACCTTGTGTCCTGTATGCGAGAGATGAAGCAACAAAAGTTTAGTATCATTCAAACATGACATAAATGAGTCAGAACATAGCAATAAATCGTCCACATATTGAATTAGAACAGATCCATTGGCAGGTTGAAAAGATTGTAAACAGTCGTGCAATGTCTGGGAGAAGATACTGGGGCTGTCTATGAAACCTTGGGGTAACCGTGTCCATGTGTATTGTACACCTCTGTATGTAAATGCGAATAGATACTGACAGTCAGGGTGGAGAGGCACAGAGAAGAAGGCAGAATAGAGGTCAATGACAGTGAAATGGGTTGCATTTGGTGGGATCTGCATCAGGATGACAGCTGGATTTGGCACTACAGGGAATTGGCTCTCTACTACCTTATTAACACCTCTAAGGTCTTGGACCAGCCTATAACCCCTCCCACCACTCTTCTTCACCGGGAAGATGGGACTGTTGGCTACATTAGCTGTACAAACTAAAATTCCCTGTTGCAATAATCGCTCAATTATTGGAAAAACCCCTAATTCTACCTCCTGTTTTAGTGGGTACTGGGGAATTTTTGGAGCTTGCCTACCGCTTTTTAAATTTACCATTACAGGGCTTACATTTGCCATTAATCCAGTGTCTTGTCCATCCTTAGTCCAAAGAGAATCTGGAATTTGGGACATTTCATCTACCTGAGATGGATTTTCATTTAAACTTGTAGAGTGATACATTATCCTTTCGGGAGTGTCCAACATATCCCGCACCTCGTGTGCAACTCTCGCTGGGATATCTAAAAATACACCATCAGGGGTGCAATATATAACACATCCCATCTTACATAACAAGTCTCTACCCAGCAGGTTAGTAGGAGTCGCAGCAGCCAGAAGGAAAGAATGCCTGGTATGCAACGGCCCAATAGTAACCTCTGTGGACTTTGTTAAAGGATAATGTTCCACTTTACTTGTTACACCCATTGTTGGTACTGTCTCGTTGGTCACCTGTAAATTAATGGGAGATTTTATCACTGACCTGGTCGCCCCTGTGTCTACAAGAAAAGGATATTCAGTACCAGCTACATCAACCATCATGACCGGTTCTTCCCTAGTACTTCCCATTAACCTGTCTATCTGTAGACTACAGGTATGACCTTACCCCTAGCGTTGGCTAGCATTTGCCAATAAAGCATTTACGGCCACAATTGGAGCTGGTATCTGCTGGACATTTGCTGGTCTCTGTGCATATCCCTTATGGGGATGTCCAGGTCTTCCCTGATTTGGAGTTCCTACTTTTTTACTGTACAGTTTCTACTTAAGTGTCTTGTTTGTTTACAATTAAAACATGTTCGTGGATCGGGTGAAGACACGTGTTGTTGTGAGGTTTGAGCAGAGGATAAAGGTGGTGGATATGGGTAAGGATAGAGAGGGTAAGGGTATTGTGGGGGATATGAGGTTTGTGAGTAGTATGGGACCTGTGGTTGTATAGGGTTTGTGGAATAGAGCTGTGTTTGTTGTTACGTGGGGTTAGTGAGGGCATATAACTGTTCAGGTGTAAGTGTGTGTGCAGATGCGAGTGTGTCTGTTGGCTGTGATGTTACCCTCCAGAGCTTGTATACTGACAGCCATTAGTTTTTCGCTCTGGGTCTCTCTCTTCTTTGAGATGTTTTTGTCATGTTCTATGGCAGATTCTATGAGGGTATCTATTGTGACGCCCCTCCAGCCAGGTTGTGAGGTCTGAACTCGAGTCTTTAAATTCTCTTTCAGACCGTCCATGAGTACCGTGACTATCATTCCCCTGTGGTGAGTGCTATCTTTAATATCTACTAACCCAGTGTACTGGGTGATAGCCTGCAGAGCCCCGTCGCAATAATCTTCTGCAGATTCACTCTCCTTTTGCTTAATGGTGAAAATTTTGTTCCAGTTAACTACTACCGGAAAATATATACCCGAGTTACAATGCGGGAAATGTTACCTTGGTTTACTTGGTCTGTTAAGGGAACATCACCATCCAATACACAATCCGTGATAAATTTTGTCACGTCGGTATTGCGTGGTAGACAGGCCCTTAACACCACACGCCAATCTTTATTAGTTGGCTCATGAGAACTACCCAAATTTCTCAAAAATCTTTAACATTTGGCTAGTTTCTTTTTGGGATCGGGGAAGTAATTTATGATGGAATTTAGTTCTGCTCTTGTCCAGGGACAGTGCATTACTACTTCCCTCATGGGCACTGCACCGTTCGCATCTGCATTTCCATTCGGAAAATGGTTATTGTCCGAATGGGATGCAGACCGGCAGCGCTGCTACCTTTGACCTTGTTACCTGGCTGGGGGTTTAATCTGCTGCTGCTACGTATGGTATTAACAACTTCCTCTACGGGTGCAGAGGGTGTTAGCACTTCCCTTGCTGTTACCGATGGAGATGGTGGCACCACTTGTGATTGTGGTGATGCAGTATCTATCATTTGCACAACATGGGAAATGGCAGACATTACAATAGGCTAATCATCCACATCACAAACATTTTCTTTACGGTTGCTTAAGAGAGGGTACAAATTGCCTGTTAAATTTTTATGGATATTTTTGGTAACTGTACTTGCACCTCCATCCACATAAGGTGGGGGTGGTGAGCGTGAACTGCTGGCAAAACTCTCCACAATGCTACCTTACTGCACATGCGCGCCATTTTGCGGCTCGCCCGTATTGCAATTCAGCGTCGCAGATGTATTCTCTGGCAATGCGCTCGCAATGCTAGTTTGCGTCGCTTGCACACTTTTAAGCCACGCATCCCCTTCATGCTGCCACAACTTTAAACATTCATAATATTTCACCTTTTTCTCTCGAAAGCGCATCAGACTGATGTGATCCCGGATATTATCTACTACATTTTTATCCTCAACCTCAACGGCTTTATTTAAACACGTGGCAGCACAACCGGAAGTACGTATACGCTATTGTGCGACCAGTCACATACACAATAATGCGACTACCACACAACCGTATGACAACTTTTTAGCTGCGTACGCAAAAGTGCATCTTTACTGTGTGCAAGACTGTGACTCAGCCGCGTGCTCAATACTGCGGCACCCCTTTAAACGGTAGGTTCTATCAACAAAGAAAAACAAAATTTTTCCTCTCTTGTCCCTGGATTCTAGTCAGCTTCCTTGGCTCACACAAAAACGGACAGCGATCTTTCAGCACAAAGCAGTTGCAGGTAAACCCTGCATGTGGCCACTCCACCCTTTGCTGAGATATCGATAACCGTATGTGCCGTGTGAGTAGGTAAGTGACTTCACTATGAGCCCCCAACTAAGGACACTGCCTTTGAACCTCTATATACCCCTGCCTATACTTTCTAATATCCTTCCTATAAACCTCTAAGGATGACGCTAATTTGCGTACGCAGTCATCCAGTAAATAAAGACTCCAGACGTAGAACATGTGGTTCCAAAGCACAAAGTATTATTCAAGTAAAAGTACAGCAGTTACACGCTATGATCCTCATATAATCTTAGCGCAAAGAGATTATACAGACCCAAGTACAATTATACATATGCAGCGCTCTCTGGTCCAGATGTTAAGCATCAGCAAGAAACCCCTCGTCAATCAGCATTCAGCACAAAGACTAGGAACCCAGGGTCAGAGCATATATTTATACCCCCCAGAAATAAACAAGTTTGTTGCTAATACCATTGGTCCCAATGGAGAGGGCATATGTTACAAGACATTTAACAGGTTGATTCAAATAGACACCACCCAGCCTCTAACAACTGGGGGTCTCTGGTTTCCTGCCTCATGCAATCATCCTAACAGTTGTTCATATTATGTACATTTTGTTGCTTGAAGTCTCTGCGGTCCATAAGTTGAGAATGCACGATGCGATCTCCACACCGATGGTACCGGAATACTGTTGAGAGAGTACGCATCAGTACAATTCCAAACATGGCTTACTTATCACATATAAAACCTTAGTTAAGAAATAACCTTTATTTCATAGCAATTATAGTAAATGTGCATACTTGAATCTTATACCTTAAAGCTTATTAAACCTTTTATGTGAATATGTAATGTGTAAGTATGCGGGGTGTGATGTAAAGACGCTAGTTAACTTGGGGCAGATGCGTGTGCATGAAGCTAATAAACAGCATTTTAATACAGGATCTTATGCATTCACTAATATGCGATTAGTTACCAGCGCAATTGTGCGTATTAATGTGTGTATGAGAAATGGTGCACTTAAGCAGTGTGGAATGCTGAGCCTTATAGTTCCACATGCCCCCCCCTCTCTCAGCAGCCCCCACCCTTCCCAGGCTCACAAGTACAGTCCTTTGTTCTCCCAGGTTCATGTGTAAATGCAAATTAGCACAGCTAGAAGATCCAAACCTCAGATAACACTCTTGGCTTTGAAGGTATTTTAATGCAGGAAGCCTGCTAATGTAAGGTGCTACAAATGACCCTCTTGCTGTATTCGAGCAGGGCCACCTGGAGTGAGAGCAGACGTTATGTCCAGGAAATTTGTCTACACAAGCTAGTTGTCACGTGGCCATTTGCTCTGTTCAGCTAATGCAATCCAATTTTTTTTTACATACAGTACAGCCATTTCTGAAATATATCCTTTAGGGGAATTATAATAATATACACTTTATCCAGAGCACCCAAACTACGTAAAGTCATGAAATGGGCTTTTGATGAATCGCCGTAACTTATGGCGATGGTCACAGATACAATTGCATGATGCTAATAGTAATATCGCCACATGTACTAAAGTGTGAGTTTATCTAAAATGGTGCATAGGCAGCCATTCGCAAATGGCGTCTTGCGATCTCGTTTCCAAGGTGGCGTCTTGCGGCCAGTCGCAAGATGGTGTCACTGCAATTCAATTTTAAACTGATCTTGTCTCAGCCAATAATCCAGCTTCGACATCAACAATGTACATTGTAAACATACACAAAGAAATTCTACACTGCGCTCAGCAAAAGACTGTCAAATAAAGGTCCTTTCGTAATGTTGGTAATTACTATATATATATAGAAAACATCTAGTGTGTATCCTTGAATGATTGTAATCAACGTATCACTATGCTGAAATTATGACCACATGTGAAATCAATGAATTAATGCTCATTTATTGGAAAATAGAAAATAAAAAATGATATATCTTGATGGTAGATCGGATCAAGAATATTGAAGATAAAAATATCTTGCTTAGAAAAAATTGACTTAAGGAAAAATATATATAGGGAAAAAAATTATTATTATGAAAAATGATTGGGAAAGAGTACAAGTTCTTTACAGTCACTGGAATTAGCTACTAAATATGACAGTCTCAAACGAATGATTGCGGCATCCCGCTAATATTACTATACTATATACTATATTACTATACTATATTTTTCTACAACAATACCAACAGAGATTAGGAATGATACTTCCACAAACAGTAATGCAATGACAAATTTGAAACCTCATTCTACATTTTATCCAAGGCACATAACAGACCCCAATATAGAAACATTCACGAAAATGGTAGAAAAAGATATTGAGCGTCTCAAATACAATAACCGGACACATAATCTGACCAAAAAAGAAAGGACTACCCTACAAGAATTACAAGAGAATCACTCTATCATTATCAAGCCAGCAGATAAGGGTGGGGGGATTGTAGTCTTAAACAAATCAGACTATATAACAGAAGCCCACAGACTTTTGGATGATTCCACTACTTACAATAAACTGAAGAATGACCCTACGACACAATTCAAAAAGGATTTGATTAACCATTTACATAAAGGAGTCTGTGAAGGGGTATTAACTAATCAGGAATATAAATTCATAGACAACTCACATCCCATCATTCCAGTTTTTTACTACTTGCCTAAAATGCATAAGAACCCATTAAATCCCCCAGGCAGACCCATAATATCGGGCATAGGATCTCTCACCTCAAATTTGTCAGAATTTTTAGACACCATACTACAACCATACGTCACCAAACAAACTGCCTATTTAAGAGATACTACACACATCCTTAATATTTTACAGGAGATTATGTGGGATGACCAATTATGGCTAGTAACCACGGATATTGCATCCTTATATTCAGTAATCATTCATGAACAAGGGATCAACAGTATCAAATATCACTTAGAGAAAGACAGTTCTATTACAGAGGCACAACGTCAATTCATTCTTGACAGCATCAATTTTATCCTCAAACATAACTATGTCTGGTTTAATAATCAATGTTACATTCAAACTGGCAATGGGTACGAGATTTGCCCCAAGCTATGCCAACCTATTTATGGGTTGGTGGGAGGACCACCATGTGTGGTGTGACCACAAGCTTGGGGCAAGTCTCGTACTCTGGAAAAGATATATTGATGATGTGTTTTTCATTTGGCGAGGAGAAGAGAATACTTTAATGGACTTTATCATTACTCTGAATGACAATTCCAATAATCTAAAATTCACCACCAATTACAGTAAAAAACAAGTTGAATTTTTGGATTTAAATATATTCATAGAGGACAGTAGAATACATACCAATACATTAAAAAAAACAGTAGATGTAAATAGCTATATCCTGTCTACTAGCTGGCATCATCCTACCTGGTTACAGACTATTCCAAAAGGACAGTTCCTTAGATTAAGGAGAAATTGCTCAAAATTGGAAGACTTCAAAACACAAGGACAAGATCTTAGTACAGCCCTTATAGAGAAAAAATATGACAAAACCATTATAGAGCAAGCACAGAAAGAGGCAGAGGACAGAAACAGAGATGACCTTTTGAGGTATAAAGAAAAAAATAAGGGTATAGTCGAACAAGAACTTTTATTCATTACGCAATATTCTAAACAAGCAAATGAATTAAAACATATTCTTAAGAAAAGATGGCCTATCCTGTTAGGTGACGTATCTTTAGTAGAACACATACCATCGAGACCTATAGTAGTCTACAGGAAAGCACCAGATTTAAGACAAAAGATAGTCCAGAACCACATTCCACCAAGAACATTGAAACAAGCTACTATTGGGGACATTGCACCAAGAAAAGTTTTTTTTTATTGTGGTACCTGTCCAGGCTGCACTAACGCAAAAACAAGGAGCACAATACCAATTACTACATTTAAATCCAATGTAACGGGAAAAAAATATGAAATAAAACAGAATGACATGCAATAGCAAAGGGATCATTTATATGTTGGAATGTGACTGCCAAAAACAATACATAGGTAGAACTGTAAGATCATTAAAAACACGTGTGAGTGAACACATTAGAAACATCAAGAAAGGGGTAGAAGAACATAATCTTTCACACCATTTTAAGGTTCATCACAACAGCGACCCAAAATCCCTTAAATTTTTGGGATTAGAAGAAGTGACACCAAATTGGAGGGGGGGAGATTTCAATCACAAAATTAATGTAGCAGAACTACAATGGATGTATAAATTAAAAACCTTTGCTCCTCAGGGACATAACGTAGATAATGAAGTAAAAGCTATCATTTGTAAAAAATGAGAAATTATTTTCACAGATGTAACGAATAAGAGTGATGCAACCAAGTTAGTCTCTTATAATAATACATCATTGTGTCAATAGAAATAATACAGCTGCAATATTAATAATACTATCAAGTAGTATATGTTTATTTATTGATTTATTTTGCTAATTCAATTCGTATACCTGTAGTCACCTCAATTAGGACAATCTTTTAATCTCAACCCCACCTTGATTTATACTTATTTTTATATACATTTATTTTAAATTTAATTTAATTCATTTTAATTTTAATTGCAATTTTATTTGATTTTTTCTTTACATTTATAATTATAATTGTATTGCGTAGCAATGTCTATTTAACTTCACAATTTATGTTACACATACGTGTCCTAAGAGATACATATGTTTACATACCAATTTGCCCACACAAATGATTGGATAACATCTATTAACATGTGTCAGGCACCTTTAAAAAGATCAAGTATGTGTTTGAGTGACATTTCCCGGTTACTATGACAACACAGGAAGAACCGATTAGATCAAAGAAATTTACTGAACACCTGTCAAGATAAGAGATCTCCCTATATATCCAAGACAGATCAGAGCAGTGTCACATCATTCCTTGAAGAAGGCTTCACAGAAGCTGAAACGCGTTGGAGAGCACCCTACATTTATTTTGCATCTAGAAGGAATCAGCTACTACACCCACACGGATATCTATTTTGCACAGCCGCGATCACGTGACCAGACCCGGAAGTCGAAGTCGGAAGCAGCCGCCGAGGAGAACACCAGCCGGCAAGGAGGAGGAACGGTGAAGCTGACGGATCCAAGGAGGTAAGTGCATCTCACCTTGGAGGGGATTGCGGCGTCTGGTGCAAACCACAACCGCATATCCCCGCCACAGGCCTTGACCCCCACTGCAAGGCGGGAGAGGACGTCCGTCCGGTCAATCGGGCGCGCGGCCGCTATCCGCCAGCGGTGATAGGAACCGGCCAGAGAGTCCCAGCCTCCTGTCAACTTCCTTACCGCACTCCTACTCCTGGAAGAACTACATTCACCATCACCATAAATTCACATCAACACCACAATAAGTAATATTAGCGGGACGCCGCAATCATTCATTTGAGACTGTCATATTTAGTAGCTGATTCCAGTGACTGTAAAGATCTTGTACTCTTTCCCAATCATTTTTCATAATAATAATTTTTTTCCCTATATATATTTTTCCTTAAGTCAATTTTTTCTAAGCAAGATATTTTTATCTTCAATATTCTTGATCCAATCTACCATCAAGATATATCATTTTTTATTTTCTATTTTCCAATAAATGAGCATTAATTCATTGATTTCACATGTGGTCATAATTTCAGCATAGTGATACGTTGATAACAATCATTCAAGGATACACACTAGATGTTTTCTATATATATATAGTAATTACCAACATTACGAAAGGACCTTTATTTGACAGTCTTTTGCTGAGCGCAGTGTAGAATTTCTTTGTGTATTGTTGATGGTAGAGTCAGCTACCATACACAGCAGCTCGCAAATAGCATAAACCATCTATATTCAGTGCGCAGATACTCCTACCATTTTTCGTTTTACATTGTAAACATATTTGTTACCATAAAGTCAGGTAAAAGATAGGTAATGCAAAAAATTTCCTCACCTGCCATCCCAAGTCTTGAAAACTAACAAACAGCTCGTGTTTCCGACACGCTGATTTAAGGTCACTGCTGTTGTAATCTAACAGGGAAAAAGACCACAATTATTATTATTATGAAGACGGCACCCGCAGGCTGTCTTAGCGGTGAGGGCAGGGCGCTTTTTGCCCTCCAGAAGGAGGGCAGGGTGCTTCGCTCCGCTAAAACAGCCTAGCAGGAGTGCTAAAGGATCCTGTGGATATACTCTTCACCAGAAAACCACCCAACAGAAGATCAAAAAGGCCAATTAAGAAAGATACCAAGGTGCTCACTGATTTATTGGATCTCTGTTATGTTTTTTACTTTGTTTATGTGAACTAGAACTTTTAAATGTTGAATCTATGTTTTTATCAAAAATAAACATTTGGGGGTAAATTTACTAAAGTGAGAGTTTTTAGAAGTGAGTTTTAAAAGTGACGTTGCCCATAGCAACCAATCAGATTCTAGCTATTATCTTCTAGAAGGTGCTAGTTAAATGTTAAGTAGAATCTGATTGGTTGCTATGGGCAACATCACTTTTAAAACTCGCTTCTAAAAACTTCAGGGTGATATATATATATATATATATATATATATACAGTATGTCTCAGTTAACTGATTGCTTTCACGGATATAAATACAGTAATAAGAATATATGCAGATCTTATAACACTTATGCAGTGATTGGCTGATTATTGTGCCTAGTCCCTGCAACAGTCCCAATTTCAGCTGCAAGCCAGGGAGGTGAATAGATCCCCTTCAGTTTTTGTACCCTGACATCAGTCCCTACAATCCACGTGGACATAGAGGGGGAAAATAAACCTATGGTGAGTGAAGTGAGCCCACGAGGGGACACGTTTCTTTTTTGGTAGACTGTTTGGGCATGGAAACACACTTCAGCCTCTCTCCACATCACTTCCAGATACTGATACTGAAGGGGATATATACCTTTCCCTGCAGCCAGCACTGGTCTGTCCCATGATGCTGAGCAACACAGGGGTCAGAGGAGCATGTGATGAACTCCTCCAATCGGGCCTCAGCTCCCCTGACCACTGTTGAGCTGCAGGGAAGGACCTCTCTTGCTGTGCTGCCTGTGCCAGTGTAATGGCATCGCAGCATCTACAACACCCTCCTTTCCACTTATTATTATTTTATGAATAAAAGGCTGTGGGAGACAAGCAGGGGGCTCCCTGAGAGAGGGGGGCCTGGGGGTACTTGCACGATGTGTCCCCACCCCAATCTGGCACTGGGTTGCCCCCATGAGGCCAACAGCCTGCCAAGTAAAGTCCCAATAAGACCAATGTCCAGTCTGCCCCTGGGTGCATTACATAATAAATAGTCTTCAAGGAGTATCCTGATTTTTTTGGGGTTTTTCTTTGCCACATACATATTGAACGAGGTTCTGTGTAGAAGCAATAAAATAACAATGAAGAAGCGCGATGTAGGTTTATTATAATGGGGATTTAGTAATCTTTAATACCCAGACTAACAATGTTATAATACCTAGCCTAAATAATAATAGTAATGATGAGAACAAGTACACGTTATTTGGATGTACAGAAACCATTTGTAAAAAACAGGATCTTATCTGCCCACCTTAAAAATGATGGCGCACCCATGTAAGCTTTCACGAGCAGGGCCCTCTACCCCCTTGTCCTACTCCTTCCTTATACTGTAATCTACTCCCCACTAGGGCACCTAACACCTGATTGCTTACGCACTGTTGCTTATTTGAGTGTTATGATCACTAATGCAGCAATGTATATAACCCTTGTCCTATATTGTATTGTACTGTAAGTCACTTGTTGCATGTTCACTTATTTTCTATGTACTGTGTAAGGTGCTGTGGAACACTTGTGGCACCATATAAAGTATAATAATAAAAATGTTGTGGGTCCCAGTTAAAATAAAAAAAAACCTGATCTAGATAAAAACATAAAGGGTAACAATGCATACTTGCCGACATTTAGCTCCCTCCTTCTGGGAGGGAGCTGAATGCCTGCATACAGCGGGGGGCATGGCTGGGCTATGACGCTGTTCTGGGGGTGCTACCAGGGCGTGACCACACGATCACATCATCATGGCCCTGCCCCCTCTTCACAATGCCGAAAATAAAGGCATTGTGAAGTAGGGGGAGGAACCACGATGATGCGAATCACGTCATCGGTCCCCCCCGCTGCGGGGGTTTCTAGTAGTAGTCTGGGGGGCAGGTGCAAGCCGGGAGGCTTGTCTGCCTTTCCGGAGGGGGGGGTCGGGAGCTGCACCCGTTATTCGGGAGTCTCTTGACCAAATCGGGAGGGTAGGCAAGCCTGTAACAATGTTAATAATTAGATATAGCTAACAGCAACTTTGAACTAACAGCACATTAATATGATAAAAGTTAAACTATTTAAATTTCTGTCAGTTATGTTTAAAAAACACCAGGCAATTATATTTTCCTTTAAATTGTCTCCAATTAGCCTTTTCCTAGCTTTCTTTATTACAGCACTTGATGCATCACAATAGCTTTGGCTCAGGGTGATGTCATAGACTTTAGCAATTTGATTCTTTTGATAGGAAGTTTTCAGAGGAGACAGAGTAAGAATTATTTGTTGCTTGTGTTTTAGTACATTTATAATGCTAACAACATTGACTGGGTCGGGCACAGGAGCACCGATTCCAACAACAATAGGTAAGCAGACATCTCAGATATTTTAATTATTTTTTACTAAGCAGAAATATTTATTTGGTCATATAGACACTAGGCTGGGTATACATCTACAAAACGGGCAATCTTGCCGATGGTCATGATGAATTCACTTCGTCCCGCACCATCCAAGATTGCCCCTACACAATATATGATTTGATGAACGATGGAACTATACCTCATTCCGTCCTTCATTAAACTGCACAGCCCCGCATACGATATCATCTGATTGGCTGTGCAGCAAGGCCAACCAGAAGATCTCATATGTGACCCGTGGGAGAGCGCAACTGTGGGTACACACTAAACAATCGTCATAATTTGTTGTTCCAATATGACAATCGTAAAGATAGATATCATTCTAGTGTGTACCCGGCCTTACACATGTATATCTCAGCAGATGTCAGGGCACAATGTACATAATACATGCTTAGCATACAGCAAACCTTACACAGCACTACAGTAATATAAGTGGGTGTTATCATATTAAATATATTGTGTGAGAATAGATTTGGTGTGAAGTGTTTGGTTTTTAGGTGAAACTCACCTGTAATTAGTGGTTAGTTATATAGTGATAATAAATATAGGGTCAGCTTTTTTATTTTCTCTATTACTGACCTCACAGCTCTACAAAGTGAATTTACATACAGGTGTCATTGAAAAGTTTATCTGAATAATTTACATTTACGTTACACAGGAGATTGTTATAGTTATTACATGTTTAATTATACACCACTGACCAGAGCAATTACAGGGCACTTTTGCTGGCCCACTTTACCCCCTGTACATGTGACATCATGAGTCGATGGTTCCACTCCCCATGGCCTGTGCTGTGCCCACCTAGTTATGGCATGCCACTGACAGTAGGACGGACTGTAGGCCCATTATGGCCTTTAACACTTAAAAAGTTCCAGCATTCTAGCATCACATCAGCTTTACGTCAAGCTCGAATACAATATAGATGGGTGTTTCCAACAAAACTCATTGTCACTTACGATGGATCTACAAAAGTACTATACTCCCCGGAAGACGGTATGAAGGCTCTGGACCTCTGGCGGATCCCATTCACTACGAAATCTACTGATCATATTCCTACAATCAGTTCTGATTGGCTCTTAGCAGGCAAAAACGGTTGACTGTTTTATGATCTGCATTCCTTTATCTTAATTTAGTCCTTGTGCCCATGTTTAGGATGTTTCCTGTATCGTGGTCGCTGGACACTTTATTGAAGTTTTCTGGTTTAGGCAGTTTTTGAAACTCCAATTGTTTTTTCTATATGTTGCACAGTTATAGATTATGATAACTATCTTCTAAATTTTATTTATTTTCAATATTGATTGATGTAAGGTGTATATGCTTTAGTACCATTTTCTATGTCTATTATTGCTAAAAAAGTCTTATCTTTTTGTTTTTCCTTATATCTTTTAAGTGGTACTCGTTTTTTCAGATATATTTGGTGTGTGTTTGCTATGTTACTTTTGAGTGTTATTTGTTATTTTGTTCCCAGGTGGTGGGAAACGTGTCACTACCCCCGTGGTTCTACCATTTTCGCCACTCTGTTTAGTGGCCCCTGTGACTCCCGCCGTGGAGTCATTTCTATTCATACTCTTTTCTATTTTCTTTTTTTTTTCTTTTTTGTCCCAATTTACAGGCTCTATATTGCTTACCTTTTTTTGTATTATTATGCCAATGTTGATCAACCCAGGACAGATAGGATGTTCTTTCTCTGTTTACGCATGTCTTTAGATTTGTTAAAATGGTGAATCTTATGTCTATCAATGCTAAGGGTTTAAATTCCCCTCAGAAACGTAAGATTGCCCTCCGTTATTTTAGAACTCACAAAATGGATGTAATAGCGATTCAGGAAACCCATTTTGCTAAGGATGCCTCTCCCGCTTTTTCTGACCATCATTATCCATATGGATATTTTGCATCAGGTCCCACAAAGAAGAGGGGAGTGGCAATTCTTTTTCACCGCAACTGTAATTTTGTTTTAAAATCCCAAGTAGCAGACCCCTTGGGTAGATATCTTGTTTTGATGGGAGAGCTGGAGGGTAAAGCAGTTACTATAGCTTCTGTATATGCCCCAAATACTGGTCAACTGTCATTCATCAGGAAATTTTTCAGAATTACCCAGAGAGTGTGTTCGGGTCAGATTATCTTACTCGGCGATTTTAATTTAGTTCTAGACCCTTGTATGGATAAATCGAATAATATAGGAGGTGGCACCGCTACTGACCCTGCTGGTGTATCGGGGGCTTTTGGCCGGTCGATTCTGGAGTATGGTCTGTATGATGTTTGGTGGGCAATGCACCCTACGACCCGTGATTACACCTTTCTCTCTCGGGTTCATGGATCATATTCCAGGATCGACCTTGCTCTAATGGATAAATGGTCCCTCCAACAGATTAGAGGTGCAAATATTCTCCCTATCACATGGTCTGATCATGCCCCTTTGACAATTACGTGGGATTGTAGTGTATCTCTCCCCTCCAGTAGACCATGGAGGTTCAATAATTTTCTTTTATCCTCTACTGAGGGGAGGCAGGCCATTCAGTCTGCCCTATCAGAATACTTTCAACATAATAAACCCACGGATACTACTCCCTTTAATTTTTGGTGCGCCTTTAAGGCAGTTCTTAGAGGATCAGTAATCCAAGTAGCATCTAGAATTAAGCGTCTAGAAGCTCAAAAACAAAAGGAAGTAGAAACTAGACTTCGGGACCTGGAAGACCAACATAAATCTGATCCTTCCAACTCTGTACTTTTCCAAAAAATCCTTAAAGTTAGAGGAGAATTAGAGATATACACTTTAAAAAAGATTAAAATCACAATTGATAGGATGAATCAAAGATTTTACGTGGATGGTAATAGAGCATCCCGACTTTTAGCCCGGAAGCTGAGAGGAAAAGAGGCTCGTGCTTCAGTTTGGGCCCTCTATAATTGTTCTGGAGCCAAATTGACCAACCCACTAGACATTTCTAATGCTTTTGCAGAGTATTACTCGCGTCTCTATAATTTGAAAGATGATGTACACACAGCTCAACCCACGTCAGAGACTATCTCTGCTTTTCTATCAGATCTTGCTCTGCCCTCCCTTACTGAACAGTCACTAGTTTCTTTAAATACCCCCTGGACAGAAGGAGAGCTGAAAAATGCCAGCAAAGCCTTGAAACGTGATAAAGCACCTGGACCGGATGGCTTCTCTAACAATTTCTATATGGAATTTCAATCGGACCTTATTCCGGCGCTGATGGGGGTGTGTGAGGCGGGGACCAATTCAGGCTTATTTCCCCCTGAGATGCTTGAGGCTCGAATTATAACTATCCTTAAACCAGGCAAAGACCCCACTCATGCCCAAAATTATAGACCCATAGCTTTATTAAACACTGATATTAAATTATATGCGAAAATGGTAGCCAACAGACTAAATCCGTTACTCCCTGATTTGATTAACCCAGATCAGGTTGGTTTTGTGATGGGCCGACAAGCTCCAGATAACACACGAAGAGCCTTAAATGTCATTGAATATTTTTCACAGGTCGGGGACCCGCTTCTGGCACTTTCATTGGATGCCGAGAAAGCCTTTGATAGGCTGCACTGGGGTTTTGTGAAGGCTGTACTCTCCAAATTTGGTTTTACAGGATGGTTCTTAGATGCCATTCTTGCACTTTATAGTGCCCCTGGAGCACGTGTGTGTTGCAATGGTTTCTTATCTTCTTTGTTCCCTATAAGCAATGGTACCAGACAGGGCTGTCCTTTATCTCCCTTAATTTTTGTTCTAGCAATAGAACCTCTAGCAGAATATATCCGCACTTCCTCCCTTCTTCATGGCCCTTTTATAAACGGGTCACATCATAGAATTTGTCTTTTCGCGGACGATGTCCTTCTGTTTGTAACACATCCGGAAACCTCTCTTTCAAATTTACAACAGCTGCTTAATAGTTACTCTGCGGCCTCATATTATAAATTAAATACATCTAAAACGGAAGTATTAGCAATAAATGTCCCAGCCCAGCTCCTGTACTCTCTTAAATCTCGTTATAATTACAATTGGCAAACACAGTCTCTCCGCTATCTCGGTATTTCTTTGTCAGCTAGAGAAGACACTCTCCTTGAATTTAATTATGGCCCCTTATTGAACCAATTTGTTATTTACACAAAAGATTGGATGAATCACGAGGTTTCCTGGATGGGCAGAATGGTGGCCGTCAAGATGACTCTTCTCCCCAAACTTATGTATTTATTTAGATCAATCCCCAGGACACTCCCTCTCTCATGGCTAAATAGATTTAATGCAGTACTGAATAAATATATCTGGAATAATAAGAGAGCCAGGATTGCTAAGACATATCTGATGATGTCTAGATCATCAGGGGGTTTGACTTATCCCAATTTAGCTCTTTATCAAACAGCATGTCTGATCGATCAACTCAGTGACTGGTCAAATGTTCTCAATCCTAAACCTTGGGTTAAGTTGGAAAGTGATATGTTAGGCAAATTCCCCCTTGGTGATTTACTATGGGTTCCACCCAGCTCTAGAAAGTCCTTAAAAAATATGTCTAGAGCCACATTAGCTTCTTTAAAAGCGTGGGATAGTTTGTCTACCCTCCTACAATTTAACCTGCCATCTTTACATCTCTCTATTCAGGGCCTCTCACAATTAATTCAAAATTTAAATTTATCCTCTTGGCACCCCAAAGGTATTCGTACTCTTCATGATTTTTTTATAAGTAACACTTTCCTTTCTTTTGCCCAATTACAAGCTAGGTTCTCTATCCCCTCTAGAGATTTTTACAAATTTCTTCAAATCAGACATTGGGTTCAATCTTTCTCACATTTAGTAGGGTTGACTGGTACAATCCCTTCTCATGTTTGTTCACGTATATTCTCAATTTCCCGTAAAAGGGGTATATCTTTCTGGTACTCTTTAATTCTAACAGCAGAAGAACCAGCTAAGATACCAGCTATTATTAAATGGGAAAATCATTTAAATATATGTTTAGACCCACATGTATGGTCCCAATTATTTTTTTCTATAGTCAAAATGTCTAGATGTATCTCTCATATTGAAATGTATATGAAACTATTTTATCGTATCTATTTGACCCCAGACAGATTACACAAAATTTGGCCTTCCCAATCTAGTTTATGTTGGCGTTCATGTGGTCAAACGGGTGAGATTCTCCATATTTTCTGGAGTTGCCCTGCTATACGTCCCCTCTGGCTGGAGGTAGAAGCCTTGATTCTGGAGGTTACTGGTTTGCGGCTGTCTTTGTCCCCAGCCACTGCTCTTTTACATATATTTCAGGAAGACGTTCCAGTTACCCATAGGTATTTTATCGGACATGTACTTATTGCTACTAGGGCAGCCATTGCTCAATTCTGGAAGCAAGATAAACCCCACCCCCTTTCCTTGATAAAGACTAAATTAAATCATAGTTTTTTGATGGAAACGCTGAATTGTCCATATTCTTCCTCTACTAATTCACCAATGATAAAATGGTTCAGTTGGCATGAGTTCAATATGGGGGGTCCATGCCTCCCAGTAAACACAAATTGATACTCCAAGGTTCCGATATGTTCTCTATTTTGATTTGACTGCTGCAGTTATGGAGTGGTCTCTGTTATTAGTATATATTATCTATTATTTTTGAATGATATTTTATATTTGGTATAATATAATGTAATGTTTTATCTGTAATATTTTTTTTCTTTCTATTGTCTTATTTTAATGCCTGTATTCCCCATTCCTTTCTTTTTTTCTGTACCCCTCTTTTCTTTTTTCATTTGAAAAAAAAAATTTAACAAAATATTCAATAAAAATGAATGTTTAAAAAAAAAAAAAAAAGTTCCAGCATTTTAAAATTATTTCCCAGGACACTTTTGTGCTCATCTGCTGCATCTAAGCACGTCATGTGCGATACTGTCTCTGCAGCCCTTGGAGCACTACAAATCCCATCATATCATGTTTACTAAAGATCAGAACTGGCCCTAGCCAAATTACTGCCCTAGGAAAGATTTTGGGTGGTGCCCCTTTGTGGTATCCTGAAATGGGGTGTGGCCTCATGGTAGGGGTGTGGTCTCACTGTGCGGTGGCTCCTTCCCCCATTGTGCTGTGCTCCCAGCTCAGCACCTTTCCCCTTCTCCCAGCACAGATCACATCACCCCTCACCCAGCACACTTCTCCCAGCACAGCATCCCTTTCCCAGCACAGCACCCCTCTCCCAGAACAGTTCACTTCACCCCTCACCCAGCACACCTCTGCCAGCACAGCACCCCTCTCCACCTCTCCCAGCACAGCACCAATACAGCACACCACCTATTACCCCTCTCCCAGCACATTTCACAACACCCATCGTCCTATTCCTAGCACAGCACCCATCACAACACCCCTCACCCAGCACACCTCTCCCAGCACAGCACCCCTCTCCACCTCTCCCAGAACATCACCAATACAGACAACCACCTATTACCCCTCTCCCAGCACATGTCACAACACCCATCGTCCTCCTAGCACAGCACCCAGCACAACACCCCTCACCCAGCACCCCAGCCCTCATCAGCACAGAACCCTTCAAACCTCCGCCGTTCTGATTCACTAAGGATCGCTACTGGGATCGCAGCTGCGATTATGGACGTAGTTCTGCTGCGAAAATATGCTAATGTTTGCAAATTCTCAGCCAGCATAGAGACTCCCACTACCGCTTTCTCACATCCGTAACACCTCGCAGTCCTGCATATACATCGCTAACACAGAGTAACATCATCCCTCACACAGAATTACAGCAGGTCTGACTTGTCTTAGAAATTGCAACTCTCATTGCATGCTGTAAGTACTTAAGCTGTGAATGCCATCGCAGTAGCTAATTTATGCACGCCCAGGAAACAGCGTTCAAATGGACAGGCACGTCTGCGTTTCTCCAACCACTCCTCCGTCACCACCTCCAAACCGTCCCATCACTCACTCTGCAATGGCTTTCTATCTGCGTATGTGATTGCAGTGCGATTGCAATACTGGCCTGCGCACGGGCACTGCGGTACATGTGCAGTACGCACCATCAGCTGATCTGTGTACACTGTTGTAATTACGATCTGTGATAAATCAGGCCCTGTGTACAGAGATGAGAAAGTACACCATGCTGTCTAATTTTATGTATTACACATAGTAACAACACTGCTCATCTTACAAGCAGCTCTGTTGTTTTTATAATTGTTTTATATAAGGAACTAATATGTGTAATATGGCTGCAATTGAAATGATATTTATTCACCTAACTTGTTTCTTTTCTTTTTATAAATGTCAATAAGATACATATTGTGGAGCTCTCCGTATTTATTGTGGCTCTGATTCTCCTGGTGATAGTTGCGGCTATAGTCACTTTTGGCATTTGCTACGTGTAAGTTACTATTGTGTACAGAGTGTTACAGTTTATTTACCTAGGTAAAAGGTGTATTATTACTATATTATTATTACACAATATAGCAATATGAACTAGCTGACCCATAGGTGCGTATGTCTCTAGTTTTACAGGAGCAGATATACTATTTGTTTTAGTAGGCTGGTGCCAACAGGTTCGTTCCTGACCCTAATGCCATCAGAGATGGGCAATGTTACCTGTATCTTTAGTGTTGCCACCCCTGTCCTTGTATTGTCAGAGACACTTATTATAGGAGTCATCATGGCACAGTCTGAGGGCCCCATTTATAAATGAAGCATAACCACTGTAGCATTCGCTAAAGGGGTAATAACATCCTTTCTGTATTTAACAAACAGCGTTAATTTAAGATTACTGTTGTTTTTCACAGCATGAGTGAGTTTGAACACTGCCTAGGCTGCTTATGACAAGGTAACGTGAATTATCAGAGTTCAAACGGGGAATGATAGTAGGTACCTAACAATGGGACATTCCATTTCCAAAAGTTGTGCGGACATTCAACATTCCTTGATCTATGGTGTCACGTGTGTACCGGGAATACCTCATGGAAGGTATTATTACCCACCATGGACAGTACAGTGGCCAACCATGGCCATACCAGACACATATCCAACAATTTAGTGGGATATGGGAGCAGAAGACCCACCAGAATGCCCCTGTTAACACTATGACACCGGACACGTACCCCCACAAAATGAAATATTCCAGCAGGATAATGAGAATGGTGTAGCCACCACATATGCCCGACATGAACCCAATTGAGCATTTCTGGTCGTTACCTATCCCATGACTTCTGGCACTACAGTGTAATAGTAGTGGTTAGTAATGAGGGAGCCATATACAGTAGTAGAGTAGAGCAGAGTGAATAGTGAATATATTCAACACCTGGTCAGATCCTTTGTATTATTTCCACTTTGCAATTTATAAACTAATTTATGAATTCTCAAACAAAAAAAAAAGACTGGATATAACTTTTATAAAAAAAATAAACAACTCCATGTGCTCATGTCTATTCATAAAACATGTGAAAAGAGAATTGTTACTTTTCACTATATATCACATCTGTTTGATGAAATATACAGCTTTGGTAAGTAGCAATGCATGCATACTTACCTTTCCAACAAAGCAATCCGAAAATGAGGGCTCCAGCAACCCTGTCTTCTCCTCTCTGTGTAACTGGCGACTGATAAATAGGTCTTTTCTATGCATGCGCCAGTTTGCCTTACAGGCCGCGGGGGCGGGACATCTTGCGAGGGTCTCGGGGGGGCAGAATGAGTTGGCGGTGGGGGGAGCGAGCATTCAGTGGTGACCTGGCATATGCATATGCAATCGATTGCAAATTGCATGATTGCTGCAATCAATCTCTGATGTATGGGGGCCTTTACAGTACAATACAATACAGGACAAGAACAATGGGAATTATACATTGCCACATTACCGACCATAACACCCACATAAGCTGCAGACCAAGTGTTAGGTGCCCTAGTGGGGAGTAAAAAGTAGATGAAAGTAAAGTAGGGAGAAGCACAAGAGGGTAGACTAATCAATACTGTCGTTGGCAGCAACCTTTAATAAAAGACAAAAGAGTAAAACATTTTTATCCACTTAATCCTAAACTCTCATATGTGCTTGTCAGGTTATGGAAACTGGAAAGTACAACAAGAGAATGAATTACGCCCAGACAATGTGCTGCCTGTGTTATAATCAAACCTGTGCTGCTGTGCTGTACTATAATACAATATACTGCCCTATGATATAATGTGCACTGCCCTTTGAAGTCATATACAATATGTAGACTCTATTGTTTCTTTCTACGTGTTGTAACTGAGCATTTTTTATTAATATTTTTGTAGTTGTAGAAAGAAGTCAAGTGATAAAAATAAATAATTGGAATTAAAAGCCGTCATCCACCAAGGTAACATTAACTAGATAACTACATAATACAGATCTTTGCTATTATTACAATATATATACCTCAGTGGTACAATATGTATGTGTGCTTTAGTCTGCCATGTATCCCGTGCCATGGTTTTGCCAACCTATAGCATATTTTTGGTAAATGCAGTACAGGTATTCTGATTGCAGATGGTGTTTGTGTTCAAATGGACTGTGCATGTGTATTTTTTACAAAAGCAATACAGACATTAAGATGGCAGAAGATTTTCCCCAAGTCTTTTAGAGAAATTGAGTGTTGCAATTCAGTTCAATAAAAAATGTACTGTAATTAACCTATCAGAAAATGTAATCTACAACTATTAACCACTTAACAGACAATTTTTTTCCACAAAACCACTCACAATTTAAATTTTTTTTATTTAATAAAGTTTCAAAAGTATTTTTAATAACATATTTAAATATTTTATTTAAATATAATATACCTAGGGGGTGTTTTGCACACCCCATCCCCCCATTTCCATATGGCCCCATTGTAACCTCCCACCCCACTGGCAATAAACCCCACAGTGTAAATGTTCTCTATTAGTATTACCTCTACCCCCCCCCCCAGTGGTAATAGATCCCAAGTTGTGTAAGCCTCCACCTCCAGTGTAATGGATCACAATCTTTGGACATGCCCCCTCCATCCCCCATTCAAAATCCCTCCATTCCCAATATTTTTTAATTGGGTCATTACACCCCATTCCCCCCACCCCTAGTGCTAATAGAGTCCTCCCCATGTTTGTATCACCCCCATCACCATGGAGCATTACCCATCCCCCATATGCAGAGTGCAACAGAGTATGGGCCAGGGGTGAGTGATGATCCGTACCCCCTGCTGCAGCTGATATCTGCAGAGATCAGCCAAACAGTGCTCGGGGGGAACTAAGTTCCCCTCCTTGCACTGTAGTATTTTTGTTTGCCAAGTACGTGGGATCCCTACACGGAACGTGCATTCACTGTAAGTAATACAGTAAGTTAGTAATTAACCTATTTATTAGTTAATGAAAAAGCATTTACTGTAGTAATACATATTTGCATTCTTGGTTACATTACACTCGGATTGCCACATAGCTGACAAAGAGGCCCATGATTCAGCCCAGGAGGAGGAGGGGCCCATGATTCAGCCCAGGAGGAGGAGAGGCCACAGGAGGCTGATGTAGTGCAGGCAACATGTAATGTTTATTACCACAAAATAATGTAGTTTTGTTGTAATAGTGATTTTTAATATTACATTGATTGTAGGCCATTAAAGCCCAATTGTATATGGTATGCTGTACAGCGTACAGTGCTGTGTACTAACAACATACTATCACATAACTGGTCATGTGGATACAGTAAATGTGATATCATCATATCAAGTCAGCCATTCATATTCATATTATCAGTCTTCTTACATGTCAATAGATGTGCGAGAGACAGAGGGGGAAACAGTGTACTCTATACTGTAGTTGAACATGACTGTAATATTAATATACTGTACTTTAGTTATACAGATTTGTGGAGTAACTATCAATATAATAATTATTAATAATAAATAATTTCCACTTTTTATGCCAAAACAGACCAATAACATGTACCTGCCCAGGAGGAGCCTGATGTGGAGAAGGCAGCAGGTACAGTAATTACCACATGTGTGAAGATGGTGTCAATATGCTAAATAATAATAATCAATGGTGTTCACTTCTTACACCAATACAGACCAACAACATGTACCTGCCCAGGAGGAGTTGTCTGCCCAGGAGGAGGGGGAGGAAGAGGGGCCAGATATGGAGCAGGCAGCAGGTACATTATTTGCCACATAATAGTTTTGTCTTAATAGTGATGTTTAATGTAATATTGTATTCCATTAACGGTCTGATGAGACAGTCAGTCAGGACATTACACAGGGGAAGGAAACATTTTTTCCCTTAATGTATGTTGTTATGTGCACACTAAGAGCCCGATTCAGACCCGCTCGCTAGATGTGTTTGCACACAGCCGTCAGCTGCTAATATATGCAAAAGCAGCGATCGCTCGGTAAGACATTAGTATGCCCACTATGTCTTAGCATGCGGCAGCAGAGCAATCGCAAGCCAGTCTAATGATGACCCCCTCTCCCTTCGCAGCACACGTCATCTCCAGGGAATGTATATAACAATCGGTAACATCGAGAACCATCAGAGGCATACAAAGTGCCTGTGGTTGACCCTACCCTACCGCAAGCAATGCGAGTGCTTCTATGTTTAAAACAGCCAATGTGTGTATAATGACGCTGCCTTTTAATTATGTACACCTTAGAAACGGCGTTTTGATGCTCAGACACGCCTGCATTCGCACCACCACTCCCCCCCCGTTTTCTTGGACCTTCCGCCGTCACCACCCAACAAACGGCACATTCTGTCAGTCAAACTAGCGTACAGTCTGTGTGTTATGTGTGATCACTTCCTGATCGCAATGACTGGTTCACGCACACGCACTGCAATGCGTACGCATGCGCAGATAGCGAAAATAAGCCAGCAGCGTGCAAACGCAGCTTAGCGAGCAGGTCTGAATCGGGCAATAAATTCCCACCAAAGTAGCCATATCAACAC
The DNA here is from genome assembly GCA_031769625.1 of Taudactylus pleione. Lineage (NCBI taxonomy): Eukaryota > Metazoa > Chordata > Amphibia > Anura > Myobatrachidae > Taudactylus > Taudactylus pleione. Next base: position 10,630,687 of record JAUIMM010000115.1, read on the forward strand.
TATATTATACTAGCTAATGTGCCCGGTTTCACCTGGGTAGACCTTAGATATTTACTATTTCCATTTCAACTTAACTTATATGCTTAGTTCATTTTATGCCTTTGGGGTAAAGGAGCGTGGTAGTATCCATTTAAATAAATTTAGTTTTTTAAACTTTTTTTTTAATATGAATGAATTGAAGGTGAGTTATAAGACGAATGTAAACCTTAATGTCATTTGGAACCGCCATTGTATTCCAAAACACAGTCCATGAAGTGAACATGCTCGAGGTGGCTGTCAGTTGGCTTTAGAGAGGCTCAGGCAGAGGTTAGAAGTGCGAGAGCTGCACCTTGCCAGCTCTGCAGCACATGCCAAGTGCATTGCAGCACTGGCACTTGTGACTCATGGTACCCAGGGCCAGGGCCGTAGCTAAGGTAGTGCGGCCGGTGCCATCGCACAGGGCACCACAGGTCAGGGTGCGCTGTTTGGGCCTGTAAAATTTCTGTTTATTATCATTCTTGCTTGTAGCTTCCTCTTATTTCATCCCCAGAATCTCCTGGTCTCTCCTTTCTATTCCCTGGCCCTTCCCCATGAAGCCATGGCCCTTTTTTGGGTGCATTATGTCCCTTTGAAAAATGAGGGGGGTGCCAATGCTCTTTCTGCAACAGGGCACCAAAAAGTCTAGTTACAGCTCTGCCCAGGGCTACAGTGCTGTCTGCCTCATAAACCATGTCAAGATCATACGTTATGCCTAAGTGAGCCTTGACCTCCAGAGAAGTGCTCACCTTTCTACTCATTTTCTAGGATTATTTTGCTCACATTAAGAATGTGCTGCGCTGTGCGCCTCAAACTGATCTGGCCGGTACCTGGCCACCACTGCTCTTTTCACCTTGGAGTTATTTTGTTGGTACATGGCCACTGAAGAACGGTGCACGGCAGGATTACCCTGAACATATTTCCTTTCTGCATTCTGAAGTTGCTACCTTCTTTTAGCATCCGTGTATCTGGCACGACGGGAACCTTCTTGGGGACAGGAACAGGTGATGCCTGTGAGTCGGGCTGAGAGATGGATGTGGTGGCCATCTCTTAAGTTTCATGTGGCAGATACTCTTTGCAATGGCTGTTAGAGAGGTCCTGTGTAAAGTGTAGCCTCCTCACAGGGAAACATTCAGCACCAAAACTCTCAGAGCTCACCAGTTCGGTAAACCTTGAAGATAAGCTTGAACAGTTGCCCAACCACCACCAGTTCGCAAAAACCACCATAAGTCTCCTGTGATGGCGACAATGATGTGAGGCACCATCTCCACATTAACATTCAAAAACTCAATTGCCATGTTCAAAATCCAAATTGCTAATCAAGTGAAGTACCGTATTACAATTGAAATTAAGATGACTTTCAATATCCAAATACAAATCAAGTGAATTTTCAAAAGAAAAAAATCTAGTCAAAGTGTTAAGTCCTTATCGGCTCCAGAGGTGTGGCTGCAGTGCAGTCCAATATTCAAATAGGGGAGCCACACCAACTGCCACCAGAAATGCTGCCAAACATCACTGGCAGTTGGTGTGGTTCCCCTATTTGAATATTGGACTGCGCTGCAGCTACACCTCTGGAGCCGACACTCATCCCAGACAATGAGCTTATAGTCCCACAACACTTGAGCCCTCTTGCTTTGTCACCTAGTCACCTTTTATCACTTTTCAGCCCTTTAGGAGTTGAATTTCAAAAAATTCCTGCTTAGTAGCTGCTTAGGTCATGGAAGGAATATACTCCCTAAATTTCATGTTTCTAATTCCAGGGGTTTGAGCTGGGCGTTGATGAGTAAGTCAGGACATTTGTTTTTATATAATTAAGATTTATACAGTACTGAATATTCATGTATATTTTCATGTAGTACGGAACCGACTTTTGCTGTATTTAGCATGGATACATTTTTTTTGTTTTTTTGCTATCCTGCATTTAGTATGGAACAGGCTTTCACCTTCTTGCTGTATTAAGTGGTTAATGTACTGTCCACTACTTTGCAACTACCTTATTTTTGCTTTTCACAGTTCAATCACACCATGAAGAAAGGGAGCTGGGGCAGTGGCAGGCCTATCATGTAGAGCTGGGCCAGAAACATGAAGATGGAGGCTCTCACCATGTCCCTTTGGAAGATATTCTGAGGGAAGATATGGTTCTGGCATATATACGCGGTATACAACACCAGCTTTCCACCATCCATAATTCTATTGAAAATATTAACCAATATCTCATCTGGACAGAGAGGTTGTCGTGATAATTTTTTGTTGAGGAACAATTGGACTGGATTGTATATTGCCGAGCCAGCCACCGCTGATGTCCATGGCTGTAACTGCTACTTTGATGTCTTTGCCGAGCTCCCCTCACAGACAGTGGGAGATAATAAACGTAGCCATCAACTCTGTCCGAGCACTCTTGCTTGATGATGTGGTATGTATGTATTGATTTATCTATAATGTTGAAATGAGAATGTCGTCATGGTCATAAGGTTGACATTGACCATGCCAACACTCATCATGTAGTCAGTAATGTTAGTATGTCGACATATCGTTACTGGTGGCCCAATGGTGACTTACTTGCTTCTCGTGGCTGCAGCAGCTTCCCAGTGATCATGTGACTGTCATGTCCAGGTAACACCTTTAATCCTCCAGCGTTCCAGTATTAGTTTCCTATCCGTATCCTCTAACATCTCCCCTATTGCCTAACCCTATCCTCCCCTTTCCCCACTGCAGCCTTTCCATAATGCTGACATTTTAACAATTTTGATTTTTCACCTGTATATATACACACATCTATATAATAATTGTCATTGCGCGCACAATGTACATAAGTATGGGACCTGGAGGGGGGGTTGGGACAGAGCGTTGATGGATTGGGGATTCAGAACAGCTGAGAAGGGAGTGGGCCAGAAAGAGTGGAGAGGGGGTGGGACCGGGTGGGAGGGTCCAATCATCCAGTGCCATGGTTTTACAAACCCGTAGCATATTTTTGGCAAATGCAGTACAGGTATTCTGATTGCAGATGGTGTTTGTGTTGAACTGGACTGTGCATGTGTATGTTTTACAAAAGCAATACAGACATTCAGACAGCAGATGATTTCCCCCAACTCTTTTAGAGAAATTGAGTGTTGTCAATGAAATATGTAGTGTAATTAGCCAATCAGAAAATGTAATCTACAACTATTAACCACTTAACAGACAATTTTTTTCCACAAAACCACTTAGAAGTTTTATTTTTTTTTATTTAATAAAGTTTCAAAAGTATTTCTAATAATATATTTAACTATTTTATGTAAATATAATATACCTAGGGGGTGTTTTGCACCACCCCATACCCCCTTTTCCATAGGCCTTCATTGTAACCTCCAACCCTCATTGGCAATAGACCCCACAGTGTAAATGTTCTCTATTAGTATTACCCCTACCCCCACCCTAGTGGTAAAAGATCCCAAGTTGTGTAAGCCTCCACCTCCAGTGTAATGGAGGTCCGACGGGCAATGTTGCTGACAACGCACGGAAGCGCATGTCATCAACGACATAGCTGGTACACCCTGGTTGATGTGGACGATATGTCGGCCCGATCCGTTGAGACGCAACGGGCAAAATATTGTCTAGTGTGCACCCGGCATTAGAATGCCGCAACTCTGCTATCTAGATTTTCCTTACTGTGAGGAATAGGTTCTTTGTTGTTGGTAGTGCCAGACAATGGGAAAAAAACTAAAATAATATTATATACTTGTGGTCGATCCCGAATGGGAAGATTGTGGGCACTAAGTGGGATGTATGTGCCACATAACTGCTCAGACCTCAGTTGCATAGACTGCATGTGTGTATTCTAATGAGCACACAATTCTGTGAGAGTGCTGAATCTGCAGTTAACCACAGGGTGTGATGGCATACCATATATGTGTAGTGCGCAAGGAACACGTCCTTTAAGGCGTCAGCCTTAAGGATCGTAATTTCATTGCTTTTTTTAGTTTGAGTGGCACAAACTCAGTGATTTGTGAATTTTCAGATCATATCTAAGAAGCATTAATGGGACATGTGAGACCATAAGGTTTTTTTGTCTATGGAAATTTTTTTATAAATGAATAATTAACCTGTTACTTTCTTTGCTCGTGCTTGGTATCTGGTATAACTTGCTCAGTGTTTCTTTTCAAAGGTTGATTGCACTCAGCATAATGAGCTCTGCTCTGACAATCAAGTACGTGGCTATCCAACTTTACTGTGTTTAGAAATGGCAAAAAAGTAAGTAATCCAATATTGTAGAAATACATCATCTATCTGTTATTGAACCTCTGTGCTCAGTTCCTATATATTTGGCCATGCCATGCTTTGTGGTGAAATAAATAAAATTATTTGCTATATATACTTTTCTCCTGTCACAGGTGGACCAATACAAAGGGAAGCGGGATTTGGATTCCCTGAAAGAGTATACTGTAAGCCAACTGAAAACTGCAGAGGAAAAGGAAGATGATGTTGAAGTACCAACTGAAGAGCCTGCAGCAATAGAAGTGGGTAGCAGCCTGCAGTTGCATAGCTAATTTGGTGGGTTTACTTGATGAGCCATAGTAAAGTGGCCCATACACCTACGCGTTCAGCATCCGATCCGATTCACATCAGATTACCTTGCAGTCCCGTCGTCACCATTTCTTTTTTTTCTTTGCATAGGATCAGTCGTATGATCGAACCTGTGCCTCATGCGCTCATTAGGGAATAGGGACAAACAGTCATTGAAATTACTTGAATTACCACACGATGGATCACATGAAAAAAAAAGACACATTCTGAACACGATACGATGGAACATATGTGCTGCACATATGATCATAAGATACGATTAAAGGACCCACGGGAGCGCGCATCGGATGAAACAATGCACGATTTCCACAAGACTGAACGTACCTCGAGTTGAAAATCGTATGATCGTCTAGAAATCGCGTAGGTGTATGGGGGCCTTAACAGAATAGCTGATGAAGATATTTGGATATTTCAATATCCAAATACAAATCAAGTGAATTTTCGAAAGAAAAAAATCTAGTCAAAGTGTTAAGTCCTTGTCAGTGGCGGCTCCAGAGGTGTGGCTGCAGCGCAGTCCAATATTCAAATAGGGGAGCCACATCAACTGCCACCACAAATGCTGCCAAACATCACTGGCAGTTGGTGTGGTTCCCCTATTTGAATATTGGACTGCGCTGCAGCCACACCTCTGGAGCCGACACTCATCCCAGACAATGAGCTTACAGTCCCACAACACTTGAGCCCTCTTGCTTTGTCACCTAGTCACCTTTTATCACTTTTCAGCCCTTTAGGAGTTGAATTTAAAAAAATTCCTGCTTAGTAGCTGCTTAGGTCATGGAAGGAATATACTCCCTAAATTTCATGTTTCTAAGTCCAGGGGTTTGGGCTGGGTGTTGATGAGTAAGTCAGGACATTTGTTTTTATATAATTAAGATTTATACAGTACTGAATATACATGTATATTTTCATGTAGTACGGTACCGACTTTTGCTGTATTTAGCATGGATACAATTTTTTAGTTTTTTTGCTATCCTGCATTTAGTATGGAACAGGCTTTCACCTTCTTGCTGTATTAAGTGGTTAATGTACTGTCCACTACTTTGCAACTACCTTATTTTTGCTTTTCACAGTTCAGTCACACCATGAAGAAAGGGAGCTGGGGCAGTGGCAGGCCTATCATGTAGAGCTGGGCCAGAAACATGAAGATGGAGGCTCTCACCATGTCCCTTTGGAAGATATTCTGAGGGAAGATATGGTTCTGGCATATATACGCGGTATACAACTGCAGCTTTCCACCATCCATAATTCTATTGAAAATATTAACCAATATCTCATCTGGACAGAGAGGTTGTCGTGATAATTTTTTGTTGAGGAACAATTGGACTGGATTGTATATTGCCGAGCCAGCCACCGCTGATGTCCATGGCTGTAACTGCTACTTTGATGTCTTTGCCGAGCTCCCCTCACAGACAGTGGGAGATAATAAACTTAGCCATCAACTCTCTCCGAGCACTCTTGCTTGATGATGTGGTATGTATGTATTGATTTATCTATAATGTTAAAATGAGAATGTCGTCATGGTCATAAGGTTGACATTGACCATGCCTACATTCATCATGTAGTCAGTAATGTTAGAATGTCGACATATCGTTACTGGTGGCCCAATGGTGACTTACTTGCTCCTCGTGGCTGCAGCAGCTTCCCAGTGATCATGTGACTGTCACGTCCAGGTAACACCTTTAATCCTCCATCGTTCCAGTAAGTATTAGTTTCCTATCCGTATCCTCTAACATCTCCCCTATTGCCTAACCCTATCCTCCCCTTTCCCCACTGCAGCCTTTCCATAATGCTGACATTTTAACAATTTTGATATTTCACCTGTATATATACACACATCTATATAATAATTGTCATTGCGCGCACAATGGACATAAGTATGGGACCTGGAGGGGGAGTTGGGACAGAGCGTTGATGGATTGGGGATTCAGAACAGCTGAGAAGGGAGCGGGCCAGAAAGAGTGGAGAGGGGGTGGAACCGGGTGGGAGGGTCCAATCATCCAGTGCCATGGTTTTACAAACCCGTAGCATATTTTTGGCAAATGCAGTACAGGTATTCTGATTGCAGATGGTGTTTGTGTTGAACTGGACTGTGCATGTGTATGTTTTACAAAAGCAATACAGACATTCAGACGGCAGATGATTTCCCCCAACTCTTTTAGAGAAATTGAGTGTTGCAATTCAATCAATGAAATATGTAGTGTAATTAGCCAATCAGAAAATGTAATCTACAACTATTAACCACTTAACAGACAATTTTTTTTCCACAAAACCACTTAGAAGTTTTAATTTTTTTATTTAATAAAGTTTCAAAAGTATTTCTAATAATATATTTAACTATTTTATGTAAATATAATATACCGAGGGGGTGCTTTGCACCACCCCATACCCCCTTTTCCATAGGCCTTCATTGTAACCTCCCACCCTCATTGGCAATAGACCCCACAGTGTAAATGTTCTCTATTAGTATTACCCCTACCCCCACCCTAGTGGCAATAGATCCCAAGTTGTGTAAGCCTCCACCTCCAGTGTAATGGGGGTCCGAAGGGCAATGTTGCTGACAACGCACGGGAGCGCACGTCATCAACGACATAGCTGGTACACCCTGGTTGATGTGGACGATATGTCAGCCCGATCCGTTGAGACGCAACGGGCAAAATATTGTCTAGTGTGCACCCGGCATTAGAATGCCGCAACTCTGCTATGTAGATTTTCCTTACTGTGAGGAATAGGTTCTTTATTGTTGGTAGTGCCAGACAATGGGAAAAAAATAAAATAATATTTTATACTTGTGGTCAATCCCGAATGGGAAGATTGTGGGCACTAAGTGGGATGTATGTGCCACATAACTGCTCAGACCTCAGTTGCATAGACTGCATGTGTGTATTCCAATGAGCACACAATTCTGTGAGAGTGCTGAATCTGCAGTTAACCACAGGGTGTGATGGCATACCATATCTGTATTGCGCAAGGAATACGTCCTTTAAGGCGTCAGCCCTAAGGATCGTAATTTCATTGCTTTTTTTAGTTTGAGTGGCGCAAATTCAGTGATTTGTGAATTTTCAGATCATGTCTAAGAAGCATTAATGGGACATGTGAGACCATAAGGTTTTTTTGTCTATGGAATTTTTTTTATAAATGAATAATTAACCTGTTACTTTCTTTGCTCGTGCTTGGTATCAGGTATAACTTGCTCAGTGTTTCTTTTCAAAGGTTGATTGCACTCAGCATAAGGAGCTCTGCTCTGACAATCAAGTACGTGGCTATCCAACTTTACTGTGGTTTAGAAATGGCGAAAAAGTAAGTAATCCAATATTGTAGAAATGCATCATCTATCTGTTATTGAACCTCTGTGCTCAGTACCTATATATTTGGCCATGCCATGCTTTGTGGTGAAATAAAAAAAATTATTTGCTATATCTACTTTTCTCCTGTTACAGGTGGACCAATACAAAGGGAAGCGGGATTTGGATTCCCTGAAAGAGTATGCTGTAAGCCAACTGAAAACTGCAGAGGAAAAGGAAGATGATGTTGAAGTACCAACTGAAGAGCCTGCAGCAATAGAAGTGGGTAGCAGCCTGCAGTTGCATAGCTAATTGTGTGGGTTTACTTGATGAGCCATAGTAAAGTGGCCCATACACCTACGCGTTCAGCATCCGATCCGATTCACATCAGATTACCTTGCAGTCCCGTCGTCACCATTTCTTTTTTTTGTTTGCACAGGATCAGTCGTATGATCGATCCTGTGCCTCACGCGCTCTTTAGGGAATAGGGACAAACAGTCATTGAAATTACTTGAATTACCACATGATGGATCACATGAAAAAAAAAAGACACGTTCTGAACACGATACGATGGAACATATGTGCTGCACATATGTTCATAAGATACGATTAAAGGACCCACGGGAGCGCGCATCGGATGAAAAAATGCACGATTTGCACAAGACTGAACGTGCGTCGAGTCGAAAATTGTGTGATCGTCTAGAAATCGCGTAGGTGTATGGGGGCCTTAACAGTATAGCTGATGAAGATGGAACAATAATAAATAAATAATAAACTAACAAAATAATTGTAGCAATTTTAAACCATACAAAAGGCATAGGCTCTAGTAAAACAAGGTGGTTAGTTACCCAAAATAAAAGTATTTTCATAAAATTTCTTTTGGGGGGGAAATGGCTTCTTTATGGGAAGAAAAGGATTAGCACATTTCTTAGGGGTGTTCATAAAATGACAGAGAGAGTGTGAAATCTTTGTCTCATTTGTAAATAAGAAATTGTATACCTTTCCATAATGTAGAAAAGGGCCAGCACTGTGTCTGTATGGGGCTGTGACTGTGCCTGCAAGGTTTTCCATGCATAAGAGTTATCCATTCCAGTTTATTTCTCAGAAGTCCAAATGTGGAAACTACACACAAGCTACATCTGCTGCCGCATTACCAGAGCTGCAGCCAATTTGTACCATATGTGTGTAGATGGCAAAGGTACTCAGATTCCGTGGGAAAGCCAAGCATATGGATTGTTAGGGGCACTATGTTTCTTATGCCAGTGTCAATTTTAGATCTGTTTCATCAAAGCAGACTATTGGAAAGAGATTGAGTTGAACAATTAGGTTGCCGATGGTTACCCCATCTCATAGTTGTGGTCAGTGATGCAAATTTGACTGATTTGATATATTGCAAATATTAGAAGGGAAAGCAAATATTAGACTTGTTAATTGTATAATTCAAATGCAGTCTCAAACTTTGAAAATACATTTTATAAAAATAAATAAATAACGCCTCTCAACTTCAGTTATTTGTGTATTTACTGAAGTATATGTGGAAGAGACTTGTATTGCCAGAGACTTCATGCAGCAGTGAGTTAAACATAGCGCCTTTTAGTTTCTATGAGCAGTTGTGGGAAAAGCTACGCTCTACCAGGCGCGCCTCATTACGTGCAGGTCTCTCCGGTCTCTAACTATACGCTGTTTTATCTCTTCCAGTCCAAGGTCCTGTCTCTTACTGAAACTACCTTTGACCAGACTATTTCCACAGGTGTCAGCAGGGCCGGATTAAGGTCTGTGGGGGTCCCTGGGCAACAAACATGCGGGGGCCCCTCTATATATATATATTTACACGCACATTTTATATATATATATATATATATATATATATATATATATATATATACATATATATATGAGGGTCATGCTGGCAAGAAGCAGGGACAGTGTACAAACTACTTTCCACTATTCAATTGTAATCAACAGTGTTTGAATACACTTGTAAACTTGCAAATGTTTTGCAGACTGTCCCTGCCTGTTCCCAGCGTGACGATCTTTCATGCAGGGAGAGACCTGAAGAGAGGAGGAGCAGAAGCTCAGCCATCCACCCCAGCGGTTTTGTCTCCTTCAGTTCATGCTGATCACGTTTGTCCTGTTAATCAGCCCTCTGCCTCTAGCGCTCACCCCCCACCCCCCCATCATCTATCAAGAGCTCAGCAGGACTCTTCTCAGCAGCAGGCTGCCACTGCCTGTCTCAGTGTAATAGGTGCAGCGGCAGAAGCAAGAACTGCCTGGCGTCTCCCTGCAGTGCAGGACTTGATGAGCTGGTTGCGCCGGCCCTGGGGGCTGGGGACAGTGTGTTGGGGCCCCCTATGTGTGGGGGCCCCAGGACGATCGCCCCTATCGCCCTCTCTATAATCCGGCCCTGGGTGTCAGCTTTATCAAGTTCTATGCACCATGGTGAGTATTTTAGCTGTAACCATGTGGATTCTCCAGACTGTTGTGTTTGCTGTGGTTGGAGGTGTTTGGATTCCGCTGTCTGGCTTATACACTGGTGTTAAGCTAACGCTGCAGCAAAGTGTATGAAATGTACTGCTGAAGTGCAATATGTCCACTGATGTTAGGAAATCTTCCATTGATTCTATAACTTGGTTCATGCACTGATGTTATTTCTTAAGGTGTGGACACTGTAAGCATCTTGCTCCTACGTGGGAGGATCTCTCGAAAAAGGAGTTTATTGGTTTGAGCGATGTTAAAATTGCCAAGGTTGACTGCACTGCGGAGAGATCCCTCTGTAACAGATTCTCGGTAAGTCTGTACACTCATTTGTTTCTCTGCTAATTGCTGAGACCTTTTATTACTTTGTGTGTGTGAGAAAAAGGTATTTTTCTCTCTATACCTCTGTGAACTTTAGGTTTATTGCGTTTTGTAGGCTGCATGTTTGCCTCAGTCTATTATAACGTGCACCTTTTTACCTGTCTCCAATGCAAAAATATAAGGGCACATTTAGGTGGAAGAATTACAAAGTATGTTTTGCGCTGCCCTATAGTTACACATGTATGTTGCATTAACCACTTAGAAGCAAGATGTGGTGCGGTCAGGATTCGTATATTGTTGGATGCAGTTTGAGGGGTGATTCTGGTAACTATCATTTTGTGACACAATTACTTAATTTCATAAAAATACTCTAGTGACGAGGAGGTTTATGAAGTTGGGAACTTATATTTATTGTAGTTATGTAATTCTGTTTCCTTGTATGAGTACTGTAAAAGTTTCCTCCGTATTCAATTCCAGAGTCTTTTTGCCGGTGCGGAAACGCAATGCAATAGAACCGGCAAAAAAGTTACTCCTATGAATAGGTGTTGAAAAAAGTGCAAAATTGCGGTTTAGGGGTGCAAACCACCCTGCACCCTTGGGACAGTTCCCCAAAGGTAAACTGCGTCAAAAAAAGTAAAAAAAATACTTTAGATCACTCCAAAAAAGTACTTTCATTTTGGGGGTGAAAAAGTCCAAAGTTAGAGGACAAACTTAAAAACTAGGGAAATAGAAATAGACTCTAGTGGGGTCCCCAAGTATGTCACAGGTGTTTTTAAGTTTGCAGGTGGTTGCGAAAGGTGTTTTTTTTTTTTAGTTGTTTTCAAATGTCACTTTAGCAACTTTAAAATATGCTAGCAGCACCTAAGGTTTAAAAATTAAAATTTTTATTTGTGACTGTTTATTTTCCAGCTAATGGCGTTTGCAGTATAAGTTACTAAAGAAAACAATCCCTCACTATGAGATTTGTCTCTCACCATCTAGCATGCCTAATATACAAATAGGACATATGGCCCATTCCTCTACAGCAAAGCCTCCATGTGTTAATGGAGGAAATGCTTTCAGTTCTGGCAATAAATGAAGAAATTGGTTAGTTTAAACCCAGTAATTATTTCAAGGCATATTTGCAATTTCTTTCTGTCTTACAAAGGAAAGATGATCTTTTCCTTGTTCACAGTAATGGGGCAAATCCACTAGACGATCTACTCCCTGTCCAATCTTTAAACGATTTTCCCTTGATTTTTTCCCTTGAAATTTTATCTTTCAGTCTGAACGATTTGCAAACGATTTACAAACGATTTACAAACGATTTGCAAACTATCTGTAATAGATCAAGTGAAATTGACCTGCATGTTCAGTCGACTGACGAGACGATCAAACGACCAGCGGGAGCGCGCATCGTTGATTGTTAACGACCAAACACTGCACGATTTATAAACGATTTTTAAACAATTGAACAATAATGACATTGTTATCGTTCAATCGCCTGCTAAAATCGTGTAGTGGATGCCCCCCTTAACTTCCAGAGATTCCTGGATTTCCTACCCTGAAAATGCTACTAAAATGAATCCTCATTTTGTGCTACTATTCAGCAAGGCCATGTACTTGGTACAGCTGGAAATGGCGATTACCCCTATGTCATACAGATTTGTGCAGGACTAAGATCTGTTGTATAAATTCCCAGTTGCATTGTTTGAGCAGGCATAAGTGAAATTGAGCTAAGTCAGATAATGGGGAAAAAAGCACAGCATTTAATTTGTTAAACACGTTTACCTAAATGAGTCCTGCATGTGCACATGTGATTGATAAATACTCATATGTTCAAGTTTCGTTGAGGTGAAGTCTAAACTTTTCATTTAAAATTGTCCACCTATACTACGCTATTCCTAAAAGAGCTGCAGATGTGTGGTGTGCTCATGGTGTAATAGATTTTACATATATATATATATATATATATATATATATATATATATATATATATATATCCTCCTGATACTGCTTGATGGTCCTCAGACCATTATTTGCTTATTAAGGTGTCTGATTTTACAAACCGCCTAAGTTAATTGTCAATTTACCACATGGGGACTTTTACACCCGAGACTATTCAATTGTAAACCTATTATCCTTGCACGGTAAATCTGCGATTAATACATAGATTCCAGGGTAAGCACCCGGAGCTATGGGTTAATGTGTTTGTCGTGGCAGAAAAAAGACAAAAAATATCACTACTTTATGCGGATTTCTATTCAAGCCACAGGACGAGGTGAACAGAAATCCGCGTTAAGTGGCTGTTGCGGGCTGTAATTGAATAGCCCCAGACACCGCATCGCAGCTAATTAGCCCTTCGAGGCTAATTAAATTCGACCCTAAGTGTTTAATTATATTTTGGCTCAGGCGATCAGAAACACAGGGTGTCCCATGTATGTATTCCCAATCTGTAGTAGTCTCCTACAGACTTCCAGCATTTGGGACAGTGAGAGGCATGTGTGATTTCTTTTCAATTAATGGAAAGCCCAAGAGAAATGATGGAAGTAGAGATGAAGGTTTGTAGATACAGGTAAAGCAGCAGCTTATTCTGCTTTGGCTGCATTCTGCCGAGATATTCTGTTTCGTATACAATTAGTAAGACAAATTGAACATAACATAAAAATATATATATATACCAGAACAATTAAATTGAACAGAAGCCAAAATTCCCTGCTCACAAGATGTTGCAATTTTGTGGGGAAGAATTCTAGATTTAAGTGTTATCTACATAAAAGTAATACTGTAGCCTAGTAGCTTTCAGTTCTTATTTTTCTGCACTGTGACTGACCATCCATCTTATGTTGGGCATACACTATATACAATTATTGGGACGATCGCCCCGATAATTGTACTGTGTGTGCTGCCGACCAATGTTAAAATATCGATTGGTCGGGCATGCCGGATTGTCTAGCCCATCTGATATATCGGGGCCAAGACACTGTGAGATATCTCAGTGTATGCCCTTGATATCTGCAGGCTGTGAGGCTTCCAGATAAAATGTATGTCAGTCTCTAAGGTATTTTATCTGGCAATGTATGCCCAGCATTATCTTCACGGTCTGATTGTGCTCTAGGGGCTGATTCCGAGTTGGTATTAAGGTAAAAAAAACAACAAGCAACTTTGCACCTTAGCAAAACCATGCTGCACTGTAGGTGGTGCAGATTTAGATTTGGGAGGGGCGTATCCTAGCTCAAATCTAATTTGTGCGCAGCACAGACAGTGTAATGGTTAGCATTACTGCCTCACAGCACTGAGGTCATGGGTTCGATTCCCACCATGGCCCTACCTGTGCAGAGTTTGTATAGGGTTTCCTCCAGGTACTCCGGTTTCCTACCACACTCCAAAAATATACTGGTAGGTTAATTGGCTCCCAACACATATTAACCCTAGTGTGTGTGTGTGTGAGCATGTGATAGGGAATATAGAGTGTAAGCTCCACTGGGGCAGGGACTGATGTGAATGGCCAAATATTCTCTGTTAAGCGCTGCGGATTAAGTATGCGCTATATAAATAACTGGTAATAAATAAATAATAAAAATAACATTTGCAGGGTAAAAATAAAGCTATCTAGCATTTGTAGGCTACATGCAAAAGCAGCCAGTATTTACCCTGCATGCATATATATTTGCGCACCTTGCATTGTAACAAGGTTTGTCCAGGTGCAAACTTACTTCTCTTTTGATTTGCTCTCAATCTCAACTATGAATCAGCCCCAAAGTTTGTTCTGTCTTTCCACTGGGAATCTCCTGTTCAGTGTATTGTCAATGACAAGGTACAGATCTATCTATGTTGTGTGAATTTTGCGTTTTTTTAATCTGTAAATATTAAGCAGCCTTATTGTTTATTCTATGCTGTAGGGGGACTTGTATTGTGATTAATGGAGACCGAAAGCTCAGGATGTATATTCAGTAAAATCCTTGAAAGGAGCTGCAACTCTGCTTATAAAAGTCCCTCACATTCAGATTTAAAACTGAGGGCCTAATTTTTTAAATTGAAATATATATATATGTGTGTGTGTGTGTGTATGTATGTACATGTAATATATATATATGTGTGTATGTGTATGTATGTACATGTAATATATATATATATATTGGAACAGTTCCATAATTTTAATGCTGTATAATAATATTTCCAGGGTAGAAAATATTATACAACATTAATCTGTCTAATGTTTTATTCATTGATGGTGTGCAAGGGGAGGGGAGATGCTCAAATGTCGTGACTATCAGTTAAGCCATCGTTTCACCTGTACAGAACTACTTTTTTAGTTTTCAAATGTGTTTGACAGTAACTTAATTATATATATACATAGATGGATGGATAGATAGATAGATAGATATAGATAGATAGATATATTAAAAATAATAGTGTTTTTTTTTTATTAGCCAGTTGTATTCTCCCTTTAGTTCCACCACTGTACTGTAGTAAATGCTTTCTAATAAACACAAGGTATAATAGAGTGCTTTTAGCTCCTTTTTTAGCCATAAAGCATCTACTGCTTTCTTTACCTTGTTCAACCCTTCCCCTTTACAGGTACATGGGTATCCATCATTGCTACTCTTTCGTGCTGGGGAAAAAGTGGGTGAGCATGAAGGTGCCCGAGATCTGGAAACATTACAGAACTTTGTCTTGCGTCACTCCAGAGATGAACTATAAAACTTCCCTGAACCCTATGGGTTTATCTCGTCTGTATGGGCCAAATGGTTACTGAATTTTCTACATGCAGTACTACAGAGCGTCTTGATTTGATGGTTTGTCCTCTCTGTATTCTGTAAGACATGTTTAACCATGGAAAAGGAAGGGATACAGCAATTTGTCTTTCAGAAGGGCAACAGAAACCTATATAAAGACATCTCAGGATGTAGGTTTATTATGCCACTATATGGACAATATGTCTTAAGGGGAGGAATTTAACAATCTGTCTCTTAAACATATTTCATCACCTCTTTCTCTTATTGTGAAATTAGAAGTGAAGTGCCTTACTTACTTGCTGGGTGGGTAAGGGATGAAGGGTTACACTAAATGAAACAATTAAATAAAAAGATTTTTCATTGTTCTGTGTAGTATGTCGATTCTGACTATGGTGTGCAGCATATATCAATGGTTTGTTAGAAAATGTTATACCTAATTACCTTTTATGGGAAATTATTTTTGATCCTCTGTGTCTCCATGTACTGTAAGCCTAACCTAATTGTTTTTGGCTCTAGGCTAGGCTGCCCCAATAAACGCAGCTTTAACAGACAAACCATAATGTGTTGGATTTTTTGTTTTGTTTATTTTGCCACCAAGTGTTTCAATATCATTATAACAGTACAGCACTTACTGTGTCCGATCAATGTTTTATTACAGACTTCTGCATTCAAATACATGAAGGTCCTGACCGAATTAGCAGGTATCCACAGTTTTTTTTTTCTACATACAGCTTTTAAAGGTTATCAGCATAAACTACCTCTTGCAAGCCATAACTAGTTGATCTATGCTGACATGGATCTAGTAGAAACCGGTATTGTTACAAATAATTTCAGTTTGTATTAAAGTCTACAACCGGTAGCCCCTAACTTTATTACTGACATCTCTCTCCCTGTAACTTTTGTCTGTGCTGTGGAGAACTTGACTTATACTTGTCTGTGATTTTGATAGATTACTCTGCATATGGGAAATCAGTGGCAAACGCAGGGTTCCAAATGCTTGATTTTAGAGCGAGTGTGGCAAGTCCATGAAGAGGGTAGAATTAGCACTTATCCAGCTTTAATATGCATCATACAAAGTATATTGTGTTGCATTATTCCAGCATATACAGGACCAGGGATCACAGTAAGCCATTAGATGCGGAATAAGGTCCATCCTGTGTGAGCAGAATGCTTTTTTTCAGATGTGGGCATCATTTCAGAGTATTGGAGCATCCGGGAGTCTGGGGTAGCAGCAGAAGAACCTAGCACTGCCCTGAACATATACAGTCAGGTCCATAAATATTGGGACATTGACAGAATTTTCAGATTTTGTCCTCTATTCACCACCACAATGGCTTTGAAATGAAACAAACAAGATGTGATTTAACTGCAGACTTTCAGATTTAATTTGAGGGTAATTACATCCAAATCAGGTGAATGGTGTAGGAATTACAACGGTTTCTATATGTGCCTCCCACTTTTTAAGGGGCCAAAAATAATGGGACAAACTAAACAATCCTAAATCTATCTTTCACTTTTTAATACTTTGTTGCAAATTATTTGCAGGCAATTACAGCCTGAAGTCTGGAATGCATAGACATCACCAGACGCTGGGTTTCAAATGTCTTCAGTTCCTGCTTGTTCTTGGGGCATTTTCCCTTCAGTTTTGTCTTCATCAAGTGAAATGCATGCTCAATCGGATTCAGGTCAGGGGATTGACATTGCATAACATTACACTTTTTAGCCTTAAAAAACTCTTTGGTTGCTTTTGCAGTATGCTTCGGGTCATTGTCCGTCTGCACTGTGAAGCACTGTCCAATGAGTTCTGAAGCATTTGACTCAATATGAGCATATAATATTGCCTTCAGAATTCATTCTGCTGCTTTTGTCAGCAGTCACATCATCAATAAATACAAGGGAACCAGTTCCATTGGCAGCCATACATGCCCACGCCATGACACTACCACCACCATGCTTCACTGATGAGGTGGTATGTTTTGGATCATGAGCAGTTCCTTTCCTTCTCTTCTCATCACTCTGGTACAAGTTGATATTTGTCTCATCTGTCAATAGGATGTTGTTCCAGAACTGTAATGGCTTTTTTAGATGTTGTTTAGCAAACTCTAATCTGGTCTTCCTGTTTTTGTGGGTCACCAATGGTTTGCATCTTGTGGTGAACCCTCTATATTCACTCTTGTGAAGTCTTCTCTTGATTGTTGACTTTGACACATATACATATACCTCCTGGAGAGTGTTCTTGATTTGGCCAACTGTTGTGAAGGGGTTTTTCTTCACCAGGGAAATAATTATTTTGTCATCCACCACAGTTGTTTTCCGTGGTCTTCCGGGTCTTTTGGTGTTGCTGAGCTCTCCGGTGCGTTCTTTCTTTTTAAGAATGTTCCAAACAGTTGATTTGGCCACACCTAATGTTTTTGTTATCTCTCTGATGGGTTTGTTTTGATTTTTCAGCCCAATAATGGCTTACTTCACTGATAGTGACAGCTCCTTGGATCTCATATTGAGAGTTGACAGTAACTGATTCCAAATGCAAATGTCACACTTAGAATGAACTCCAGACCTTTTACCTGCTTGATTGATAATGAAATAATGAGGGAATAGCCCGCACCTGTCCATGAAATAGCTTTTGAGTTGATAGTCACATTACTTTTGGCCCCTTAAAAAGTGGGAGGCACATATTGAAACTGTTGTAATTCCTACACCATTCACCCGATTTGGATGTAATTACCCTCAAATTAAATCTGAAAGTCTGCAGTTAAAGCTCATCTTGTTTGTTTCATTTCAAAACCATTGTTGTGGTGAATAGAGGCCAAAATCTGAAAATTATGTCAATGTCCCAATATTTATGGACCTGACTGTATGTACATTTTGGTTCTCCTTATGTACTGGATAGTGTATTATTTTACAGTAATAATAATTAACCCTATTGATGGTCTACAGCAGTGCATCCCTAACAGTGCATGTTTTCCACATCTCCTAGTTGGTGCACAGGTATATTTATTACTGGCTGACACATTTTAAAAGATCCACAGGTGTTGCTAATCATTTCATTTGTGATACTGAGAAGAACATGCAGCACTAGTAACATTGTATCATATTACTATTTCTATTGTGGTCATGATGTGTGCTGGGGAGGGGGGTTTCCAGGCAGACGGAAACCCCCCGTGCGTTTGCCTATGGAAATAGTATGGAAATTATTGTATGTCAAATTAAATAAATTACAAAAATTGTATAATGGAAATTATTGGATAAGTGATGGACTTAATTGTACTGTAAGCGTGATCTTAAATAAAGAAAACTGAACTGACCTGGTTATATTATAAATATGATGGCAAAAGGAGGCTTTTAAAGAGTGGTTATCAGGTTGCAGAACAGAAACCCCTTTTTCAGATTTGGCAATGCATGTTGTTTTGGGTACGTGATCCTGGCACTGGTAATGCCAACGGTCAGAATTCATGCAGCCTAATCCTGATGCATGCAGGTAAGTATTCTAACACTAACCCACCTATCCCACACCCTAACTTAATCCTAAACCTAATACTCACTGTCTGGATAGCAGCCATCAGGATTCCGGCACCGGGATTCTGTCTGCTGGCATGGTCTGTCCTGGGATGGTAACTTAGATCCCCATGTTTTGTAAGTTAACTGGTGAAAGGAACTGAGTATTGGGAGTGAGATCTGGTCAGAAAAATGATCCTTCAACTTGTTAATGACAAATGGATGAGTGCTTGTGGGTCACAAATCTAACGAATTCTACAGCCATGGTCAAAAGTTTTGAGAATGACACCAGTATTAGTTTTCACAAAGTTTGCTGCTTCAGCGTTTTTAGACCTTTTTGTCAGATGTTACTATGGTATACTGAAGTAAAATTTACAAGCATTTCATAAGTGTCAAAGGCTAGTATTGACAATTACATTAAGTTTATGCAAAGAGTCAATATTTGCAGTGTTGACTCTTCTTTTTCAAGACCTCTGCAATTCGCCCTGGCATGCTGTCAATCAACTTCTAGGCCACATACTGACTGATGGCCGCCCATTCTTGCCTAATCAATGTTTGGAGTTTGTCAGAATTTGTGGGTTTTTGTTTGTCCATCCACCTCTTGAGTATTGACCACAAGTTCTCAATGGGATTAACGTCTGGGGAGTTTCCTGGCCACGGACCCAAAATTTCGATGTTTTGTTCCCCGAGCCACTTAGTTATCACTTTTGCCTTATGGCAAGGCACTCCATCATGCTGGTAAAGGCATTGTTCGTCACCAAACTGTTCTTGGATGGTTGGGAGAAGTTGCTCTTGGAGGATGTTTTGGTACCATTCTTTATTCATGGCTGTGTTCTTAGGCAAAATTGTGAGTGAGCCCACTCATGAAGCAACCCCACACATGAATGGTCTCAGGATGCTTTACCTGACACAGGAGTGATGGTAGCACTCACCTTTCCTTCTCCGGACAAGCGTTTTTCCAGGTGCCCCAAACAACCTGAAAGGGGATTAATCAGAGAAAATAACTTTACCCCAGTCCTCAACAGTCCAATCCCTGTACCTTTTGCAGAATATCAGTCTGTCCATGATGGTTTTTCCTGGAGAGAAGTGGCTTCTTTGCTGCCTTTCTTGACACCAGGCCATCCTCCAAAAGAATTCACCTCACTGTGCGTGAAGATGCACTCACATCTGCCTGCTGTCATTCCTGAGCAAGCTCTGCACTGGTGGTGCCCCATTCCCACAGCTGAATCAACTTTAGGAGACGGTTCTGGCACTTACTGGACCTTCTTGGGCACCCTGAAGCCGCCTTCACAACTATTAAACCTCTATCCTTGAAGTTCTTGATATTCCGATAATTAGTTGATTTAGGTGCAATCTTGCTAGCAGCAATATCCTTGCCTGTGAAGCCCTTTTGTGCAAAGCAATGATGACTGCACATGTTTTCTTGCAGGTAACCATGGTTAACAGAGGAAGAACAATGATTTCAAGCTCCACCCTCCTTTTTTAAAGCTCCCAGTCTGTTGTTCTAACTCAATCAGCATGACAGAGTGATCTCCAGCCTTGTCCTCATCAACACTGTCTCACCTGTGTTAACGAGAGAATCATTGACATGTCAGCTGGTCCTTTTGTGGCATGGCTGAAATACAGTGGAAATGTTGTTTTTGGGATTAAGTTCATTGTCATGGCAAAGAGGGACTTTGCAATTCATCTGATTTACTCTTCATGACATTCTGGAGTATATGCAAATTGCCATCATAAAAATGGAAGCAGCAGACTTTGTGAAAACCGATACTTGTGTCATTCTCAACTTTTGGCCATGACTGTACAGCCCTGAGTGCTTGTTTCAGCAGTGAAGGGTTCTGGCATGGTTTTGGTGCGCACACTTCCTTATAAGGAGAAGTCCATGATAATCACAGATGTCTCCACATACAGCTTACTTCCTTGCGTGATAAAAAGCCCTTCTAGTTACGCCATGCCATGCAGTGGCAAACGCAGGATTTCTAGAGGGGGGTTTCCAAATGCCTGATTTTAGAGTGAGTGTGGCCAGTCCATGAAGAGGGCATAATTATCACTTATCCAGCTTTAATATGTTACATACAAAGTGTATTGTGTTGCATAATTCCAGCATATACAGGACCAGCGATCACAGTAACCATTATATGCGGCAGAAGGTCCATCCTGCCTGAGATGTTTTTTTTTTCAGATGTGGGCACCATTCCTGAGCATTGGAGCAAGTCTGGGAGTCTGGGGTAGCAGCAGAAGAACCTAGCACTGCCCTGGACATATATGTACATATTGGTCTCCTTATGTACTGGATAGTGTATTATTATACAGTATGAATAATTAACCCTATTGATGGTCTATAGCAGTGCACCCCTAACAGTGCATGTTTTCCACATGTCCTAGTTGGTGCACAGGTATATTTATTACTAGCTGACACATTTTAAAAGATCCACAGGTGGTGATGATTATTTCACTTGTGATACTGTGAAGAACATGCAGCACTAGTAAAATTCTATTACATTACTATTTCTATTGTGGTCATGGTGTGGGCTGGGGAGGGGGGTTTCCAGGCAGACGGAAACCCCCCCTGCATTTGCCTATGGCGTGGCATGACTCTGCAGCGCCAAGCGTCTTTTTGTGATTTTTTTGTTTGTTTGTTTTACCTTCAAGTGCGTCATTCACAGACCGATGGAAATAAGACTCACAAACCGCTTCTGTTGATTAAAATGATATGCAGCATGCTATATTCTGTGTGTAACTGCGGGTGTATCTGAATGTGAAATGTTACATTAGTGTCAGAGGCGGTGACAATGATATAGCATTTCGCATGCAGATATTTCTAAATATAGATACCCGCAGGATATAGATATGCCGCATATCATTTTATTCAGAAGCTTCTTGTGCTACCCTATTCGCATCGCTGTGCGAATAAACTGCATTTGTAGGAGAAAAAGTTGCACGCAAAGACGCTCTGCGCTACTGAGTCGCATGGTACTCACATGTTATGTTTAACGCGACGTAGTGCACGAAGGTAAGATGTATGTGGACACATCTGTAATGTTACCAAGTGATGATCATCTTGACCACACTCTGCAGAATTTCTTGTCTATGATTACAGCATATTTGCCCACTCTCCTGGAATTTCTGGGACACGTGTATTTGGGGAAGAGTCTTCTGGCCCCTGGGAAAGTGGACAAGTCTCCCGCATCACATCTCTTTCTGGGTAAAGTGGGCAGGGCAAAGGCCTGATGAAATTCCTAATTGCATCATCATGGCTCTGTCACAGCGAAGTATTGCCAAGAAGCAAAGCAAAATGTAGCAAGAATGTGATGACCCAATTTGTTGTGACATGACCCCATCTGGACCTCTTTCACCCAGAGAGGGATTTTTACATTGTCAACAGGTATGGATTATAGTGCCAATATCCACTGATCCTGTATGGTCCTCCAATGGTTTGGTTAAGATGACAAACCCATGTAAGAATTCATGGGAACAATATCTTTAAGGGGCCCAAACATCTTGCTGCAATTCCCTGATCCCCAATGCCTGGGATTGGTCTGGCGATCATTTTTAACATGCAGTATTTCCCCGCTTCCCCTTTGGATCGGTGTGTGGGGATCAGGGAATTGTGGCACTGGTGTATTACCCGCATATGACAATATTTTCCACCACTGTCAGCCATGTGTCTGTTCTGTAACATTCTTGTAAAACTCAAGACATTGGTAGACACAATGCTTCAGTATATACTGGCTGTATTAGTCAGAGCTAAGTGACTTCATAGTAGGATTTGGTCCTTTTTTTTGCCCCCTAACCAATGGACTGAACATAAAAACCCATCAAAAGAAATGCCTATATGTCCTAAAAATACTATATCATTTGCTTAAGTGGAAGGAGAAAATAACATGTAATGGCAAAAAGGAAGTAGTGCAAAACTATAAAAATTAGCCCATTCCTATGCTGTAAAACACCCATCATCTACGTTAGTTGCTAGACAGACTTTCCAGAAAATAAGTTAAGCTCTCTACAGCAAGCTTCAAGAAGCCCTTAAAGTTGCACTATAGCACAGATTCTCAAACTTTGTTCTTGGTACCCCAAACAGTGCACATCTTCCAGTTCTCCTCACAGAATCGCAAGTGACATAATTAGTTACATCTGTGGATCTTTTAAAATGTGCCAGTCAGTAATGAATACACCTGTGCACCTGCTGGGTAACCTGGAAAATGTGAACTGTGTGGGGTCCTGAGGACCGAGTTTGAGAACCACTGCTCTATAGTATCAATGCTATGTTTTCCTTCACTTTTATTTTAAATATAGGTCCAATAGTTTACTTTTTATTTCATATTGTAAAATGGATACCTTGATAAAAAAAATGCAATGATCAGAATATTAATTTTATCACTTAGTTGAAGCATTACATATCCTAACATGTTAAAGTCCATTTTTCCCATGTTGGAAGACAAAAATAATAACTCATACATAAAGTCTAGAATTACTAAAGATTTAATGACCATTGATGAACAAATTGTAAATGACTAGGCCGCAGAACATGGAAGGAGTTGTAGTCCCACAATCTGCATAGGAACACAGGTTGGCTATCAGTGGTTTAGTGCCTACAACGTCCTACATATCAATGAAACTACACTCGATGGAAGTTTTAAATGCTCTTTAGGTAGTGAGCCAAATTTAATCACTGACTTATGAGATGTTTAAGATTGATAAATACTGATAATGAAAGTCCCTGGAAAGGATGTTTATATTTGAGTTAAGTACAAAATCCATGTGGATATTTAACTCATCCAGTGCCAGGAAATGTTGACCCATTCATTTATTATGTGCTGTACAAGGTCTATGGCAGTAAACAGGGAGTTAATACCAGAGTAATATTGCACTGCTTTTAGTATTTTCCCACTGACTTGTTCTGAGCAGTAATATGAGATGTCTGGAATACAGCGATTACAGATGCATCAATGACCAGTACTGCTGGTGTTACATTCTTGTAAAATTGACTCCATTAAAGAAACTATTTTAGTAATAATCTAAACTTTCCTGATTCCTGACTCTGGGACCAACAAAGCAGCACAGAGGTTAATGCATATCATATATATAAATATTATTTTAATAGAAAAACAGCTTGATCCAAGCTAACTAATAATGAATTAGCAACATTTCATTTTGGAAGATTTCATTTCACTCCTGTTCATCTTGCAGATAAATGACCGTCCTGTGTGCACAGTTTTAAGTACATGTAATACACATAGCTGACCTCTATTAATAAGCATTACGGATGTTCCTGCCTAATGTTTCAGTCATCATTAGCAATGTGTAGTGGAATGAAAGTGCTCCTTTTGGATGGTCCTTACTCCTCTTTCTTCTAACATCTCTGGAGAGACACTCAGTGACAGCCACATGCTCTCACCACCATGTTCCTGTATTTCTTCAGTATGACATTGGAGTTGTCATCAAAATAAAGCACTGAGATGGCGTTTAGCTTGGTTGGAGCACAGCATGGTTTTGGGACGTATTCGGGATTCATAAGATGGACCTGTTCAATGAGGGGAAATAAAAAAGAAAAGGGTTGAGCACTAACAGTAAGGTAAATGGCCTATTACATAGATGTTTCCTTAGCTACACAAGTCTTTCATTGGGGAATTCAGTTGATTGGCATCGATCCAATGTGGCGTTCCGTAACCGCACATCACCATCCACTGGCATTGCACCTCTATGGGGTTGGGAGGGGAAATTTTGCGATATGGGCACTACCATAACTGGCCAATATGTGCTCAGCTAGGCCTCGCTGCGATGCCTGGTAGTACGTCACCAGCAACTGGATTCCCCCCATAGAGAAAGATTAAAGGTTCACTCTGCCCACAATAGAAATATAATTTTTGGTTGGATTTAATCAGATAATGTAAACATTGGTACTTGCATATCTTTGTACATATATCTGCTTAGCTGCAATAGTTTCAACTGACAATTACAACTAGCTTCATAAAATTAGAAGGCTTACTATGTAACAAATAGCTCCATTTGTTAGGTGTTTGTCTGTGGTGCATGAGGTTGTGAGTTCCAGCATTAGGTATGGCATGCTGAGCAATCTGTATTTTAAAATACAGGGGGATATAATTAAATTACAAGGTGCACATAAAGCACAGTTACTGATAGCTCACAAGTTAAGTATAGGAATATAGAGGTTGGTGTTCAAATCCCTTTCTTGAAGCTTTGTTAAGTAGCTAGTTTACTGGAAACCATCAGTCTTCCTGAACCAATGTTTAGCACTTAACAATTATGACCAATGGTAAAAAGTTAAAACATTGATACGACCAATGTTTTCTTTTAATGTCCCATCCCTATTTGCATGTTTTTGTGGAGGAGGGCAATATGATGTAATTCTTTTAATTGCGTAATTTTGTCTCCACCACCTGCCCATACACATGAACACCCCCTTTATAAAGCCTGCTTTTGCCCGTCACAGTTAACTTGAATCGATCTCTTAGACTGTTTAAAAACAGGGCAAAAGAAGCATTGTGTGTGTCTCAGCCATCTCTGACAGATCCAGCACACATACGGTACAGTGAATCAGAGGCATAGCCAGAACTTTGTGTGTCCCATAGCATTTTGAAAGGGTCCCCTCCCTAATGCTAGACACCTCTCTCCAATGCGATGTTCATTTCATGCCCCATAATATTGCCCTAGTTGTGTAAATGTACCATACAATAATAATGCTCTAGTTCATTTTATGCCCCATAGTAATGTCCTAGTTCACAATGTACCACACAGTGAACCCGTTCATTGTATTCCCCACAGTTCACAATATGTCACATTGTACAGCTACCTGTACACATTAGGCCACATAGCTAGCATTGACTAACCAGCTTCTACCTGAGTGGATACTTCCTTATACCCCTTTTACACCAGAGGAAAAACCTGTGTTTTTTCTGGGTCTACCCAGGTCGAACCTCAGTGTAAAAGGGTCCCCGAAAAATAACCCGGGTCAAGTGACCCAGCAATCTAAACCAGGTAGCTACCAGGGTCGGACCCAGGATGGACCTGGGTAATGGTGCAGTGTAAATGGCGCAACCCGGGTTATCTGACATGGGTCATGCCTAAAATGAGCTGATTGGTGGCTGTGGAGCAGTCACCTCCCACTTTTTATGACCTCCCAAATGTAGGAGGGCAGACCCAGGTCCAGTGTGAACGGGTCTGACCTGAGAATAACCCAGATCGATGGTGCTGTGTAAATGGTGTCTGACCTGGCTTGGAACCATGTCTGAAAACCCATGTCGGACCCAGGTTTTTTGTGGAAAAGAGGTATAATACAATTCCACTTTGGGTAGAGATCTTCTTAATTTAAGCACACAGTCCCTTTCTGTAACAGTCCTAATCTCGGACCTCAATTCCTGCCCTTCAAGCTTCACAAAGGATGTAAACAAGGAGAATCAATAAGCACTGGCCTATACTACTACATGACGATGCTTTAGCAGCCTCGTTACCAGACGCTCCTAAGGTTGTATTCAGAAAAGCACCTGACATCAGCACCAAGCTAGTCAAAAACCACCTAGCCCCCATGGATCACAAACAAACCACTCTGACCAACATATGGACTACCACAGCAAACAGACATAAAGAGGGGTTCTATCATTGTGGCCAATGCACAGCTTGTACCACCACTGGGGTAAGAACCACCCAACCCACAATGTCTATAACATCCACCTCCAATCAATTAGAATGGAAGATCACAGACCACATTACTTGCCACACAAAGGGAGTGGTATATATATTGGAGTGTCCTTGCAGGAAACAATATATAGGCAGGACCATTCGCCCATTCAAACAGAGAGTAGGGGAGCATATCCGTAACATAAGGAAAGGGAACGAGGATCATCCCATTTCAATACACTACAAACAATTCCACCAGTCTGACCCTGCCAAAATAATATTCTGTGCCCTCAAATTGGTCAAACCCAATTGGAGAGGGGGGAACTACACCGCACAGATAAACAAAGATGAATTGAAACTAATAATAACTTTGGACACCCTGACTCTGCAGGGATTAAATGTTTACAATGAAGTCAAGTCCATTATTTGTGACTAGAATGACATTGACACCCATCTGTTAGTAACAGATACCTATATTCCTTAGCACATATTTCTAACATGAACCCTGCCCAGTAATACACCCGATTTAGACTAGATCCAAATTACATACAGACACTTAAACATCAGATTTAGTGTACTACTTATTATCCCTATATGTATATATATACACCAAGTGGCAACATATTTATTTGCACCAGGTATAGGTATATAATCTGTTGCAACCGAGTTCATTCCAGATACATTGATTTACATTATGTTCACAAGTAGGCCTGGCCTTAAGTTTGACAGCCTCCTTCCAACTACAGATTGACAGGTACACCTGCCATACAGGCTAACAAGCACCCACCTATCACAAACAGAGGCGGGGACATACTAGCCTATTTAACTCCGTAGGAGTGATCTACACACATACCTATCTCCCAGAGGAAGACCCCAAGGGGTAGAAACGCATTGGAGCACACATCCCAATTCCAGACCCTATTCATCCTTTTACAATTTGGACTTGCTGTTCCATCCACAGAGTTGACACATGGCAGTGCTAACATCCTTCTAGCCTGCCACAGACGTATTCAGTCACGTGATGCCCACAGCATCACCCGATGCGGAAGTAGCAGCATGAGGACGGAGATCAGACACGCCAGCCACACAGCTGGAGAACGCCCAGCAGGAAGCGCGGACAAAGAGGACAGGTCTGGGAGGGATCCAGCCACATCAGGCAGCGAGTGAGAGGTGAGGCATCTGAAGTGGAGGGGTCAGCCAGGTTGAGACCAGCGAGGGTCGCAGACCGGCTCTCCCCTCCCCACAGACGGCAGCGACAGGCTACACACTGTGACCCCGGTGTCTCCTCTCACCAGAGGACACCTGGTCCGGATCTAGCTCTGACCTACTGGTCCAGACACCTAGCCCCACGGCCCCAGTGGTCTCCCACCTGCACTGAAGACCACCCGGGCACCGACCCATCCAGCCACCCACTGACTATATTCACTCAGACAACAGCGGGACGCCGCGTTGTCTACAAGAGACAGTCCCATCCACACAAACCTCCCATTTATCATGCGGACAGCAAGCCCATCCACAGGCCATACATTTCTTACCCACCCAGGGAGAATTAACAGCCTAGCTCCATTTTTATTTATGCATGCTATTTATTAGTGTCAAATACAATAAATGAAATTTTTTTGACTACATTATACACTTGCTTTTCAGTCATTTTGCATAGAAGGATAGTGCGCTGAATACATTGTGTTTGTGTTAACCTGCTATCGAGGGAGGGCAGACCCCCCCCCCATTCAGCAGCACATCCCACCTCACAGTTGTAACTCCAGTGCGCAGTGTTTTACTTGTTGTAAACAAGGAGAACCCTACTCTCCGACAGTGCTGGTCTTACTGATTAGCTCATCTGTGTTCGTGAGCATGAAACAGTAGTATGTGATATGGATCATATCAGTATGGAGCTTTACTGAGAGGGAGAGATCGACACTGGACAATGAAAGCAAACATTTTATACTTGTTTATCCACAAATGTGTAATACAGCATACATTAGATAAAGAAATAATTGTGCAGGACAATGACATGAAGGATTGAGATATTGCAATTTTTGTGAGATTTCGCACATGTGCATTGGGGCTAACCAGGAGGCATGACATAGCCATCAGCAGCGATCGCTAGAGAGGTGGGTTTCTCTTCTGCACTCTGGTGGCTGAAACATTAATACATCTCAGCATTACTTCTTCCTACTTCACCTTGATAAGAGGCAAAGCAGGGTCAGTTTTATAGGCACAATATGTGCCCTAATAATACATCTCCCTCAATGAAGCTGTGTTTGTGACCCAGACCTCAATATGTACTTACCATTATTGATCCAGTGCCTGTGACACTGACCTTTGCTTTGCTTGACCATTGTCTGCCTCCTGATTCCATACCTAACTTAATTAATGCACACCTGTCCGTCTAGCTCATTATGTTATCCAAGTCTATATATATTCAAGATAACTTTGGACAAGATTTAATTTGCAAATCATCTTCTCCCGCAGGGGTGGACCTCTTCTTTGTGAAGAAAAAAGATGTCAGCTTCATCCCTGTATAGATCTCAAGCTATCAAAATCAAGAATAAACACCCAATTCTCCTAATTACTTAGTTATTTAACCACATCAAAGTAGTCAACATTTTTACCAAGTTAGACCTTTGCAGTGCATATAACTGTATTGGCATTAAACTAGGAGATGAGTAGAAAACTGCTTTCAATACTAGATAGGTCAATTATGAATATCTAGTAATGCCTTATTACTGCACAGGGTGTTTCAAAGTTTCATGAACAAAATTTTTGATACCTTTTACATAAGTACAGTACATCGTTGTCTCTCTAGATGACATCTAGATTTGTCTCAGTTCATTGGGCTGATGTTCAGTAGGTCATTGCCTATTTCAAAACTACAGATGGATCCAAAGAAAGTCAAAGCAATACAAAACTGACCCCAACCAACCTGAAAGCTATCAATTGCTTTCTAGGTTTCTCAAACAACTACAGACAGTTTATTAAAGGATATTCAGCCACAGTTGCCCCATATCTTGGCCCTCACCCCATCATTGTCCTCACCCTAAAAATTGTCCGTTAAGCTGGCAAAGATAGCTCTTGTAAGGTGCAGTCTTATCTGTAACAATTTATAATGACTATGCGTCTAAATGTTCAATAGGCAAAAAGGTCTCTGTACTTCTATTTCAACATGGTTATTGCTTTCTATCCTGGTGCCAAGCACTGAATGACAGATGGTCTATCATGCTTCTTCAAATTGATGAACACCGGAAAACCTTCTGCACCTAAAAATATACTGGAATAAAATTGTGTCATGCTGGCCCATCCCAGAAAGGTCCTACTCCTTCCCCTAATGAAATGTTGGTGCTCCTTAATCTATGCTCAAAACTCTTGTTCTAGGCTCATAGCTCTTGCTTTTCAGGACATGCTGCTGTCAACAACACCTTGAAATTTATATCCAGAAATTTTTGGTGGTCTACTGTCTTGTAATGTCAGGGATATTTTTTCTGCTTGTACTGTCTGTGCATAGGGCAATATTCCTCCACAGGAGCCTACCGGTTTACTTCAGCCTATTCGTTGATTTTGTTACTGATCTCCCTCTTTACAATGAACATAATATGATTAGGGTTATAGTAGACACCTTCTCGAAGATGGTCTTTATATATTTTATTTCATATCTCTCAAAGGTTTACCATCCATCTGTACTATAGATTCTCTCTTTATTATTTTCCATTTACACAGATATTCTCAATAAATTTTTATTTGATCGATGCGCTCGGTTCACTTAAAATTTCTGGAAGACTTTATGCAAGAACATTGGTATTAAATTCAATTATTCTACAGCAAACTACTGCAGAATAGGATTAACCAAGATTTGGAATAGTATATCTCCTCAACTCAGGATGCTTGGGTCAATCTGTTGCATGGGCAGAATTCTCTCAGAAAAGCCACTATAATCAGTCTTCTGCCATGAAACCATTCTTCATTGTATATGGAGTGCATCCACAACTACCTACTTCTGTTGCATTCCCTGCTTCTGAAGTCCCTGTCATTGAATGTCTCTTTCAAGACTTTTCAGTTGTTTGGACACAAGGCAAGAAAAAACTTCTCAAATCTTCCTGCAACTTTTGCAAAAAAGAGCGTAGTTCCAAAGATAAATACTCTAGCTTAGTTGTCAACTCATCACCTCCAGTTGAAGATAAAAAGCATAAAATTTGGTCCCCCTTTTATAGTACCTTTTTATATTCTACAAGGGTTAGGCACTAGGGGGAGAGTTAGGGTTAGGCTGCAGGACGGGACGGTTAAGATTAGGCTGTGGTAGATTAATGGTTAAGATTTGGATAAATATACTTACAATAATCTATCGGGTACCCAACCGGTACTGTCATATGTTGGGGGCAAGTACCTACCTACCTGATCTGGCAGTGTGGTCTCAAGTTCCGCCACATTGTGCAAGCTTTTTGCTGTCTCTTCTACCCACCAGATGTTTTCCCACTGCTCTCTCGCTGGACTACAAGCAGTGCCTCCCTCTAGGGCCAGGTGCATTGGCACTGCTGGCAATTTCATATTGCAATCACGTAAATTCCAAATTAAAAAAAAAACTGAAAACAGTGCCTATATATACTCACTCTGTACATCATTTGGTGCTAGAGTTTTAGGTCCCATTCTATGCTTCAGCAGTACCTTGGTTCTTGTATCTGATTACATTATATCTAACCTTGACCTCTGCCTGAATACTTTCATTGAATTTGTGCTTGTGACCCAGATCTCTGTGCTTAGGACCCTGACATTTGCTACATTATACGATTTTCTATCTTGCTTCATTAATTTACATTTACCTGCCCAGCTTGTCTGCGGGCAGCAATAGGGCCGCGACCCACAGGCCCCTGGCAGCTAAGACTGTGCCACCTCATGGCAGTTTCTGGTGAAGATTAGAGCTCATTAGACTCTGTGCCTTGACCCTGTCAATCCTAAATTGATTTACAGATTTAATCAATCCAGTCTGTTCTGTTACACTATGCTACAGTACTTATATGTTAACAATATATTCCTTATTTTAAATGTCTATCTTTGTCAAGATGTTTCTCTCCTGTTTTCGAATATACTTCTTATATGTACTGAATTTTTTTCATGGACGATGTGCGTAATAATATGTCCTACCTAGAGCCAAGTTGGAATTTTACTTATTTATATTTCTATTTCATATCACGTTTCTCAAAGAGAATTAAATGCAAGTATAATGAAATATTTAATAAATAGAATGATTACTCACCAGAGTCTGCACAATAGCATGGTTTGTGGCATTCATGTGAGCATTGAGTGGGAATGAGCATTCTCCACCACAGTAATTTGCAGCATAGCCCTTTGGTGCTATTATCCAGTCCTATAACACATAATCAGACAGTAAAGTATTAGCTGCTATGTCATTAAATATAGATATTGGTAGACAATAAATTCTGTAAGAGAAACTAAATAGAAACTATATGGTGGCATACAAAGCATTAACTTGCCGTGAAGTGAAATTCATGTTTTAGGACTCGGCCAAACACCAATTTTTTTTATTTTTATATATATATATTTTCCTGAATATAAGCCTAAATTTGTTCACAAATATGCATGTTAGATAAATAGATGCGTAAGTGGTTTGTGTAAATGTATCTCCTGGATGTGATAAACTCACTGTCCTGTGCCCTTAATTAGGATAGAAATAAGAATATGGATAAAGCCGCCAACTATTGTTAAAAATAAAAAAATCTTTGTATTCTGCTAAATCTTAGATTCTGTGCATCCCTATTTTTTTGCCCTGAGGTTCCGTTCCATCTGAAAACAACGCGGGGTATCTGATTAGAAAAGCTTTGCTTGTTTTAGCGTGCCGAAACTGAGTAGTCCTCCCAAACATTTCATATACAGCAATGTCTATTGGCGGTCGCCCGTCTGAGTATATGCAAATGCAGCTGCAAACTCCCTCCCTTGTGTACATCCGTGTGGCAGAATGTGCGAGGTCTGAGGCGACTACATGTAGCATCTGTGCACACTGTAATACTGATTGGCACATCCTTATATGCCATGTACCATCTACCTATGGCAGATGCAGTTTCTCTGTCTGACCATGGCTTCCTATGCCTGCAGTTGTGCATCTGTTATTGCAGCCACTGTCACTGACATGCCCACGACATTCCCATAACACGTCCTCTGAACGGACCATTCATGCGTCCATTCCTAGCCTCCTCCCAGTCACCGACCAGGAACTTCCATCTCTTTTCCACAGCATGTCTGGTACTGTCTGTCCCAATCACAACAGCGCCTTTGTACGTACACTCTGCGTATGTACAGATGCAAAGAATCGCTCAATTATGTGAACATCGGCATTGCGTGCGGATTTAGGCCCTGATTCAGAGATGTACACTAAACCAATGGTTAGCGCACATCTCTGATGTTTGGAGGACTGGCCATGCGCAGCAGGTGTACTGCGCATGTGCAGCCCTCCGACTGCAAGCCCGCTCGCAGTGTGTCCCAGCCGCAGCCTGATTGACAGGCTTCGGCGTTTGGGAGGCGGAGCGGGGACGTTCCCTGGCAGTGTTCCCCGAAAGAGGGGTGTGTCGCCACCATTTTCCAGGAGGGACGAGGCCAGGGTCTGCATGGGTGCATGCAGACTTCCTGGCCTCGCCAGCTGCCAGGACCCGGCCAGGCTGCAGAAGCTTTAGCTCCCACAGCCTGGCCAATGGAACATCGACTACAATCGCGACTGATGGTCACGATTGTTTCGATGGTGACCCCAGCTTGCGACCTCGATTGTAGCGCTGGAATCACGCAGATGCACCAAGGAGGTGTGTGACACCTCCTTCTGCATTTGCATTTTAAATAAATGGAATTGCACAGCCACTTGTGTGCAGCTTTTCAATTCCGTCCATCTCTGAATCAGACCCTTAGGCCGTATGTTTTATTTAATTGAGGATGCTAACAAGGCATTACTGACAGCTGCCAGTGTGTTAGACACTTTTAAGCCCAAATCTATTAGGCTCAGATTTGATTGTCCCTGAGTGATTCTAGAGATACAGCCACTAGATTTAAGTACCAATTTGTTTTGAGTCAAAAACAACCTGGTTTTGTCTTAAAACTAATTGCCATTTTAAATCTAGCAGCTATATCGACGTAAAACTACTGCTTTAACCAAAACTTGTCAGCTTTTCCAGAATGTTCCGGAAGGCTCATTAAATATAAAGGCTAATTCCCGAACTCCGGAAACAGTCTGGCAATCTCCCAGAAGATTGGCAGCCTTAGGCCCTCATTCAGACCCACTCGCAAGCGGGCGCACGTACGTTAGGCGTACGTACAAAAATATTTAAATTCAATGGCTCGCTCGTATTTTCGTTCGCATCTAAAATTCCTCCCTAAACTCTGACGACCCCTCCTCTAACTAACGAGCGTACGAAATAGCGAGCGTACATCCCCGAAATGGCTTGAAAGGAACGCACGCACAAGTATAAACAGGAAGTGGCCTTGTCAGATGTCGATTACCTGCTCCTTTATTCTGCCTACCTCCATCAATCGTATCATGCCAATCAATGTATCAATTAGCTTAATTGTTTGTTTTTTTTCAACACAATGCAAGAAACTTTACTCTTGTCCGTGTTTGTGTTTACCCGCAGAATATGTACGGATGAAACATTCGCTTTTATTGTTCAAAAAACATGTGAACCACAATTAAACAATTGTTCTATTGCTGTGGATCCCCGCATATTTCCCTGGGTTCATTTCTTTATTTAAATTTGCTTACGCATGTCACTGCATCAAGCCTATCATAACTCTCCAGAGATTTCTGGCCCTGTCGAACACATGACTCATACACTAACCAATAAAATTGCTCCTGTTAATTTCCAAAATACATTAGCCAATCAGAAAATTTTTACACACTTTATCAAAAATGATTTTTAAGAAAAACACCATTGCCATCATGAGAGCCTCCGCATTCACCAGGCGCGAGCTGCTGGTGCTTACGGAGGTCATGGATCGCCGGATCACCAGCCAACCTCAACCCATCACCAACCGGCAGCAGCGCTCCGCGTATGCGGAGGCACGGTCCCGCCTGCGGTCCTTCGGCTCACGCCGCAACATCGGGCAGCTGGAGCGCAGGTGGTCCGACCTGCAACGGCGAACGCCCCGCTTGCTGGCATGCTTTCGCATGCAGATCGAGGAAAGTAAGTGTTATGTATTGTGGTTTTAATGTTTGTGTTTGTGGGGCAAACTGCGTGTGCATGTTTTCCTGTCTGTCCTATTTATTATTTGTACTCATATCTGCGTGTGCATGTTTTCCTGTCTGTCCTATTTATTATTTGTACTCATATCTGCGTGTGCATGTTTTCCTGTCTGTCCTATTTATTATTTGTACTCATATCTGCGTGTGCATGTTTTCCTGTCTGTCCTATTTATTATTTGTACTCATATCTGCGTGTGCATGTTTTCCTGTCTGTCCTATTTATTATTTCTACTCATATCTGCGTGTGCATGTTTTCCTGTCTGTCCTATTTATTATTTGTACTCATATCTGCGTGTGCATGTTTTCCCTCTATTTCTGATTTATTCATTCTACTCCTATTTGGCTTATTTTTTGGGTTGTTTTTTTTTTTTAGTTTTGGTCCCCGGATTTGTCCATAAACCGCAATTTCTTTGACATATTTTAGGGGGACAGCCAAGACTCCGCCGTCACCGTCCGTCCAGACGGCGTTCCCGGCCACTATCCCCAACCCCCAGCCAACACTCCACCCCAAATCTTTCCCCTATTCCCCACTCCTCCCCATCCTTCCCAGACCCTCTCCCGGAAATGTCGGGCCTCCTTCCCCTCCGTCCCACTTCCCCCTCTCCTCCACCCACCCCTCTTCCAATTACCCCCTCCCCGGAGTCCATCATAACTCCTCCCCATTCTTTGGGGAATGACGGATCCTCCGAGGAGGATCATGGAGGCATTTCCGGAGCTCCCGTTTTGGCTCCCGGTATGTTTTTATTTTTTTAAAGCACAAACTGTTTGTATGTAATCATGTGTCGTGCCTTTCTTCGTGTTTTTGTGGCTTGACTTTTGGTGATTTTGCAGTTTGCCTTTACCTCTTCCTGGTGATTTCAACATACACATATCATACCTGTGGGAATTTGTACATAGGCCTTGTATTTTTGGCAGCACCCCCCTTTTTTTTTTTTTTTTTAGGTTTAGGAGTGATTTCGTTGTGTTTTTGTTTTTTTAATGTGGATTCCCTATTGTTGTATTAACCCACACACTTTTCTCACCCACAGAGGAACAGAGACGTCGGCAAGAGGTGGCGGATTGTGTTGGCCAGATGCGCCAACATGTAATTGGCATTCTTGTGGCCCTCGACCGGCTGTCTGGCCTCCTTTGCCAGTAGTTTTTTTATTTTTGTTAACTTTTCTAAATAAATTTTTTCAGACAAATATACGTTCTGGCTCATTTTTTAAATCCAAAACCAAGATAGTTTAGCATGACATAAGTAGACTGTTCCTGCAAGGATTTCCCTTTTTTAAAAGTTAGATTGTGTTTTGTCTTTGTATGTCAAACAGACACAAGAAACACATAACAGTAACAATGTCATTTCCCTTTTTGGGTGTAGTGTCAATTACATATTTCTACATTTTACAGGTTCCTAGTTGGTGCGCAAGCTGCTTAGGCCAATCTTACAAATCCCAAGGTTGGGCCAGGCTTCCTTTTGGTGTGGGTTGGGAAGCTGAAAACATATTTCAGTTTAGCTCAACTGGCGTCAGTACTGGATTACCCCTTAGTCAAATGTAACTTGTGTTAACCTGGTTACACTTGCTGTTAACGTCCCAAAAAAGGAAGACCATTTCACTCTCCAAACATTTATTCACAACATAACAGAGAAAACAAAGTGGTCACTCCCAAAAAAAGAACACAGTGATAAATTCAAATACAACACATACCAAGAAATAATTAAATAAAAACAAAAAATCAAGAACTGGTTGACGAAGGACCATGCCAACATGATTCCACAAACATGGCGTTGCGATATGGGTTCCAGAATATATGCCCAAAAGGACCAGATCCAGGTTTGGTAAGGGTAGCAGGAAGTAGTGAGCGTTGGAGTGCCAAAGATTATGTGAACAAACAGAAGATGGTGAGAAAAAAAACACAAAATTAGATGTTCGCAAACAAACACAAACACATTAGGTATAAACACTGTAGTTTTGTTACAACTTACCTAAAAAATCTGGCCACCACATCATCGCGTATGGCCCCCCCACATACTGACCTCCGACCAACCTCGGGGGGCCATCCTCAGGTAAGGCATCCTCTGGCTGCATTGGGACACCACTCCTTATGGCAATGTTGTGAAATATCCCACACAGGACCACAATTTTAGACACCATATCCGGCACATACATGAGCTCGCCACCAGAGCGGTGGAGGCATCTGAATCGGCCTTTTAAAAGGCCGATACAGCGCTCCACCACTTGCCTGGTGGCTGTAAGTGCGGAATTATACGCACTTTGTGGCCCTGGTGTGGGAGCCAAATAAGGAGTGAGCAGCCAGGACATGCAAGGGTATCCACTGTCTCCTGTGAAAAAAAATAGACAACATCAGGAACACTGTGTATCAAGCTTAACATTGTTATGTACTAAAGGTCTCCACTTACCCAGAAGCCACGCATCACCAGCTTGTAGGTTGGTTAATTTCTGCCATATCCCTGATTGCCGGATGACGAAGGAGTCATGAGCACTTCCTGGTAATTTAGCATTCAGGGACAGGATCTGGAGGGAGGCATTACATACCACCATTACATTCAGGGAGTGATAGTGTTTACGGTTTCTAAATATTTCCTCCAGCCGTGCTGGAGGCTGAAGTGGTATGTGAGTACCATCCACAACCCCTATGATGTGTGGGAAGCCAGCTATTTGGTAAAAATTGGCCTTGGCCACACTAAGGGCACCCATATCCAAAGGCATTTTAATAAAATGATGGAGGTGCTTGAAAAGTGCCTCCATCACTGCCCTCAGGATCCGGGAAAAGGAGGATTGGGAGATGCCCGCCACTATTCCCACCGTTGTTTGAAATGATCCTGAGGCACAGAAATGTAACACCGCCATAAATTGCGTCAGTGGTGGTATTGCTGTTGGACTGTCAATTTGCCGCTCAAGATCACTTTCTATTAATGAGAGAGTGTCTATGATGATTTTGGGAGGTAGACGGTAGCGTCTTAAAACCTCATCATCGGGCATTCCAAAAAGGGTGACACGTGTTCGAAATATCTGGGGCCTTGCATGCCTACGATGCCTACGCCTGGGACGAGTTTGAGGTTGGTCGTCTTCCGGGAGCAGGGCCAGAACAATTCGCCCCAGATCTACCTGAAATTCAAAGTTTACAATGTAAGGCTTTTGAGCCACCCCAAAAGTAACATAAAACAACTTAGCTTTATGATACCATCCATAGCTGCTTACATGCCGGGGTATTGTCATGATACGTATAAACTGTAAAAAAGCCAAAAATGAGACATCAAAAATTTAGAGGGTGATTTTATGTTTGTCAAATTGGTGCAAGCCAACACATAAAATAGGCGAAACACACATTTGGCCATCGATGAAAACGACATTGCACACCGTACGTCAAATAGGGGTCAAATGGACCCCAAAAATGGAAAAGGGAAAAGCAAAACTGGTTTACATGATGAATAAGCCTTGAAAAATGCGTTCATTATTTCGCAAATGCAAGTCACTACACCAACAGTCAAAAATGCGTTAATTAGTTCGCAAATGCAAGTCACTACACCAACATTCAAAAATGCGTTAATTAGTTCGCAAATGCAAGTCACTACACCAACAGTCAAAAATGCGTTAATTAGTTCGCAAATGCAAGTCACTACACCAACAGTCCAAAATGCGTTAATTAATTCGCAAATGCAAGTCACTACACCAACAGTCCAAAATGCGTTAATTAGTTCGCAAATGCAAGTCACTACACCAACAGTCCAAAATGCGTTAATTAGTTCGCAAATGCAAGTCACTACACCAACAGTCCAAAATGCGTTAATTAGTTCGCAAATGCAAGTCACTACACCAACAGTCCAAAATGCGTTAATTAGTTCGCAAATGCAAGTCACTACACCAACAGTCCAAAATGCGTTAATTAGTTCGCAAATGCAAGTCACTACACCAACAGTCCAAAATGCGTTAATTAGTTCGCAAATGCAAGTCACTACACCAACAGTCCAAAATGCGTTAATTAGTTCGCAAATGCAAGTCACTACACCAACAGTCCAAAATGCGTTAATTAGTTCGCAAATGCAAGTCACTACACCAACAGTCCAAAATGCGTTAATTAGTTCGCAAATGCAAGTCACTACACCAACAGTCCAAAATGCGTTAATTAGTTCGCAAATGCAAGTCACTACACCAACAGTCCAAAATGCGTTAATTAGTTCGCAAATGCAAGTCACTACACCAACAGTCCAAAATGCGTTAATTAGTTCGCAAATGCAAGTCACTACACCAACAGTCCAAAATGCGTTAATTAGTTCGCAAATGCAAGTCACTACACCAACAGTCCAAAATGCGTTAATTAGTTCGCAAATGCAAGACACTACACCAACAGTCCAAAATGCGTTAATTAGTTCGCAAATGCAAGAAAAATAATGGACTTACCAAAATCGAATATATAAGATTTCCCTCAAAAAGGTTTTTGGGTCCGAAAGCCAAAACAAACTAAAATAGATGAAATTAGTGTAAAAAAAAAATTAAAAAACAAAAAACCAGAAGTAGACACCAATTGGCCACAAATTAGACTGCACAAAACTTACCAAATCAGGAAACGATGGCAAAAAATAAACCAAAAAAATGCGAACGGAAAACCAAAACAACTGTAGCAAACCAAAAAAAATACAAACACCGCCAAATCCTCCAACCGCAAACAACCAAATCCAACCAACTTAACCGCCAACAATCCAACAACGCAACCTCGACTCCACACACACCAAGCCATAAATAGTGTTTATTTTCCCGCACAAATTAAGGATGAATCATAGGGACGCACAATCAATGATGCGGCCGCAAACTAAGGACGCATGTATAAATACGTCACGAAATCACATTTAATTTCTGGTTGATTTCATTCTGGAAGCAGAGACATGGCTTCAGACCAGGGAAACAATGGCCAAAATTCCGCCGGTAAGGCCTTCATGCATTTTGTCTCAATGATTCTTTTAAAACATAATATTGTGCAAGTTGTGAAGTGGCTAAATCTGCATATTTACCCAAATAGGTGAGGAGGATGACATGGAAGAGACTGCTGGCCCCAGTCAACCCGCCAAAGCTGCCAAAAAAAAAAGGCAGCCACATTTCACAAGCAAGAAGATGGAGGTTTTGATCCAGAAGTGCGTTGACATCCTGCCCCAGGCAGCCAGGAATATGAGCCAAAGCCAGAAGTGGAGAATGTGGGAGGAGGTCGCCGTTGCTGTCAATAGGGTGGGTGATTATGTCCGTCTAGCCCGGGATGTCAAACGGCGGTAAGTAAACACTTTCCCATCCTATAAACAAACCCCATTGTAAAAAAAAGGATAATGGTTCCAATTTCATTCCACAGATGGGCAGACTTCAAATATCGTCTCAAGCAAAAACTTGCCGACAGGGCTAGGCATGCAAGGGGGACAGGTGGGGGTCCCACCCCTGTGTCATTGGAGTTGACAGACTTAGAAGAGCTGGCACAGGGGTGTGTGCAGGCTGTGGAGGTGTTTGGCGTGTCCAACATGGATACGGACATGCCAGACTTTGCGGCTCCTCATGTTGGCCAAGGTAAGTCTTGTGATGTCACCAACTCTGAAATGCTATTGTGCCAATATGTAGATTCTAATGTGAGTCTTTTCGCATTTTTCATAACAGAGACAGAGGCGGATGAGTCTGCTCCAGAGGGGAGCCTTGGCCGCAGAATTTCTGCTGGCTCTGCAGGGGAGGAACCAGTACATCCGGCTGAGGACCCTGCAGAAGCCAGTCCAGGGCGTGCCCCCTCGCAGGCAGTGGGCCTCCTCACAGAACTCAATTTTAAATCGGATTTCCATACGGAGATTCTGCAGAGGATGGACGCCAGTCTGATACGGGTGGCTGAGGCCCTGGAGCAAAATGCTGCGGCCAACGTGACCATTGCTCAGGCCCTGGCGGAAAATACCAGGGCCAACATCCGCATCGCCGATGCCCTGGAGCAGCTCGTTCGCCAGCACATGGTGGAGCCGACCTCCCTTCCTGCCGGAACATCCGGATCCTCCACCTCTGGCACAACATCAGCCAATCCTCCAAATGTGCCTAGCCCTGTGCCTAGTCCAGAGGCCACAACATCTGCCTCTGGACAGGCCAGCCCGATGGCATCCCGGACCCGGTCTGGCGCCCACCCTCACCCAGCCAAACGGGCGAGAAAACGGTGACAGCAATGGCGACTTTTCCCACACTCCTTCTGTGCTTGGCTCATATTCCTTTCTGGTCAAAACTTCCCTCTCCTTTCTTGTGAAATGTTTTTAATTTTGGTATTTACGTTTATGTTACCAGTTATGGCTTTTATTTTTTTTTTAACAAATATCTTTGCCACAAAAAAAAGGCAACAAAATATTAGGCCAATTTGTTTGTGTTTAAACAATACATTTAAAACAAAAAACTGACATTGTATTGTGACATTATTGTACAAATGGGTTACATTTAATCCTGGCCCTAAAGGCAAAAACTGACCCTCTTAAAAAAAAAAAAAGGCCTCTTTAAGGAAGGTTTAAAAAATCACATAGCGATGCAAATTCCACAGTAAACCAAAAAAAAGGGGAGCTAATTAAAACATGATGACATTATTGTTACAATAGGCCATAACCAACAAATTGTGGCCAAAATAAAACACCAAAAATGTACGCTAATTGATTGTGTAATCATGACATTAGCAGCTCTGATTTCCACCTGCGTACGCTTTTGTGCTATCCCAATAAACTGCTTTCCAAACACATACCAAGCCGGTTTTCAATCCAACACTAATTACTTTACTGACCAGCCGCGATTAATCGCAGCACCATCGTTGAGTCCCGGAACGGAGGAGAAGGCCATCGCCAATGTGGTCGAGTAATCCTGACCCTAAGCTGTGCGAGCATTTTGAAGGGAAAGCGGATGTTCCAGTGACGTATGAGACGGTCCGAACACATTTGACGTTCGCATCTGCTAATGTATGTACGCCCCAAAAACGCCTCGCCACGCCTGCGTTTTTTCATCTCCACCCCCGTCAAAACCCAAAAACGCCCTGTTCTGTCAATCACATTTGACATGTCACTTCCTGTACGCTATTTTAGGAACGAGAGAAAAAAAACTCGCAATCTGCCGTACGCACATGCGCAGTGTAACACCGACGCATGCGCGGTTAGTCAACATCGGAACGCAACGAGCGTACTGTTGTTAACGTGCGGCTCTGAATGAGGGCCTTAGTTCCTTGGGAGAAACTAAGGTTGTCCGTGGACCATCAATGCTTGACATCATCAATGTTTAGGGGTAAATGGGTGATGTTTTTCCCATTGATGATTTATCACCATTGATGGCTTTGTGCAAATGATGTTTACAAATGTTTGATAATATATAGTTTGGTTTGTCACAAAGCCGGACTGAGGGGCGAAGGGGCAGAGAACACAGAAAGACAATGCTGTTTATCAGTGACATGCAGTCAGGGTAGGCAGAGCCTCCCCTGTCATATTCCTGAGATTTGATATAAAAAGTAGAATACAAAGAATATATTTATAACTTGTAAAGATCTTTGTTACCACTCACCAGCTTGTTGAGCTCCCTGGGACTGCAGGGAGATAAGGCAGCAACAGCTCAGCCTCGCTTCTGTATAATCAGACACTGCTTGTAGAGCTGGGGGCGGGGCCACACCATGGGCCGTAAGCTGCACAGAAAGAGAGCCAACAGAAGCATGGCTCTGAGTAAGAGGGGCATGCCTTGAGCACTGATGGACACCTTGGATGTGTGATGTGACCAGGAAGTGCACTGCAGTGTTTAGAGATCAGACCTCAGTCAACAGCAGCAAGAGAAGATACAGTCATGCAGGTAGGAGAGTGTCATGTGACCAGGAAGTGCACTGCAGTGTTTAGAGATCAGACCTCAGTCAGCAGCAGCAAGAGAAGACACAGTGATGCAGGTAGGAGAATCAATGGACACTGAAGCTTTGTGTAGTGAGGGGAGAGTTACAGTGAGTAGGGGGTGAGACAGTCTTCCAACACTCAGACCCATCTCCATGTGGGCCTCCCCAGCCATTGGCCTCAGATTCTATTTAGCATTTATTGAGCACCTCTAGAAGATAATAGATATAACCTGATTGGTTGCTATGGGCAACATGTCCACTTCTAAAAATCTGCACTTTAGTAAATATACCCCTAAGAGTCAGAACAGATATAACTATTTGCTGTACACCTAACAAAAACAAATTTCTAAACAGTTTGGAATTTCTGGTAATATACTGGTATGCACATTTATTTTATTTGTATAATATAGTGAAAACGACAATTTCTAAATCA
Source organism: Taudactylus pleione (assembly GCA_031769625.1). Classification (NCBI taxonomy): domain Eukaryota; kingdom Metazoa; phylum Chordata; class Amphibia; order Anura; family Myobatrachidae; genus Taudactylus; species Taudactylus pleione. The sequence goes on from JAUIMM010000115.1 coordinate 10,673,710, forward strand.
CACTGCTGTTTTTGACACATTTTACAGTATATTTTATTAATATACTGTATGTCTAAGGATGGGTTGAGTACAGGATGCTGGCGCTCGGGATCCCAGCGGTCAGAATCCCAACGCTGGCATCCCAACAGGGTTAGGATACCAACACCTGTCGGCAGGGCCGGTGCTACCATTGGGCAACCTTAGGCTCCCGCCTAAGGGTGCCAGTCACTGGAGAGTCCACGAAAAAAAAAAAATGGATGGCAGAATTCATGGCTGTGTGGAATATTATGAATTTGCGGCAGTGTTATGAGGTACATTATGATTTTGGCGCTCTGCTGTGTGCATACTTCCCAACATGACCCTCTCCAGGAGGGACACAATGCTCTGGTGCTGGACTTCCATGGTAATTTTTGATTGGTGGCAGCTCCAGTCCAAAATTCAAATAGGGGAATCACACCAAGTGCCAGTGAGTCCCAGCCAGTGATGTTTGGCAGTGTGTGAAATGACAGTTGGTGTGACTCCCCTATTTGACTTTTGAACTGCGCTGCAGCCCCACCTCTTACCAGGGAGGTCCAGGACCAGAGCATTGTGTCCCTCCTGGAGAAGGTCATGTTGGGAGGTATGTGTGTGTAATATTCTATATACTATATATTATGAATTTGGGACACTGCAGGGTGGTATCATATTTTACTGAGGAGACTGATGCGTGGCATATTATGAATTGGAGGGAGCAGGGGCGGTTGGTGAAATGTTGCCTAGGGCGCCCAGAAACCTTGCACCGGCCCTGCCTGTTGGTAGGTCTCCTAACCCTACCCCTCAGTCGACACCTCCCTACCACGCACCCTAAACCTAATCTCTCCCCCCTAGTGCCTAAATCTAACCCTCCCCCAGTGCCTAACCCTGACCCTCCCCCTTGTGCCTAGCATTAACCCCTAACCCTGCCCCTAATACCACTACTTACCGTCAGGATGCCGGCGCAGGGTCTGAATGGTGTCGGGATTCTGGCACTGGCATGTTGAGCGCCAGCATACCGACAGCCAGTATAATGACTGCATCCCCCTAGGACAACTTTGAAATATATCCAATATGGCATTTCCTGTTAACACAACAGTTGGTAATACATTGCCTACTAACAGCCAGTATATAGGAGATAAGCAGCTTTATGGCCCTACCTGCAGACTTGGTCAGTCAATTTGACAGGTTTTATTTTTACATTTGTTCTGTTTGCCCCATAAGTGATAAATGCTCTAAATATTCCAATCGATTATCCTCCGATCTCCAGCTATAAGAAATGGATGGGATTTCATGTCCAAAACCCATGTACACTATGCAGGGCTAACATCCTAGATACATTTCACAGTAAATGGTACAGTAAGTACAGTAGAGGAAAGTTTTAACTTCATCTGATTGCTGAAGAAGCAACAGGGGTAGCTGAAGGGGCAGGCTTGCAGGTCTTTTACCCGGGGAGCTGCAGGCTGGGATCACAGCTGCAGTCACCATGTTGGCGTTATCTAGTCTGACGGAACCCGCAATATAAATATATACTGTGCTGCACTGCTGTCCCTTACTCCTTCCAAAATGTCGCCACATCTGACATCCTGGGAGGAGCAGGGGAAAGAGAGAGGTGCCGTGCACCTTAACGGTAGGTGTACCTCCTTAAGGACAGGGAGATACACCGAATCAACTACGGCTTTGAAGACACACACACTGTGACTTCCCAGTCTGTGTGGGAGCCACTTGGAAATTATGTAATTGTTTTCTGACATGAAAGCGGTACAGGCAGCCTGGCTGGAGATCATTGAGTCTGATGCCACAAATGTGCCAGTGGGTAGTGGCTGCTCAGAACCGCTCTGGCCCCCTCTGTAAAAAATGAAGGTATTAATAAAAAAAGCTATCTATCTATCTATCTATCTATCCAATGGCGTCACAAAGGGGGTGCGGGCCACTCCCGGGTGACACCGCAGGGAGGGACGTCACTATATCTATCTATCTAAGAAGTTATGTTTGTTTGATGGCGCATATGTTCCACAGCTCTCAAGGTAAAGCTTCCAAATCTTACATAGGTATTTAGTATCGAAAAAGTAAGTTATTAGACCACATAGCGACAATGTGGCAATGCGACAGAACGACAAATCTTATATAGCAATTTCATTGGTCTGTTAGTTTGCTTGTCTGTCCAGTTATGCATTCGGACACCCCTGCACCGATTGGGATGAAACCAAGGTGAGGTGGTCTAGTTGGATCCTGGCCACGTTTTAGGGGGGTTAGAGTCCCGGTCGGACCTGCCGTTGGTGTAGGCTGGGCAGAACTTTGATCCGGGAAGTCTGTTCTGAGCCTTCCACTTGATGGATTTGGATGAAAACTTCACAGAATGGTAACATTGGATCGCAGAAGACATACTAGGCAGTTGAGGTCCCAGTCGGACTTCCCATTTGTGTACGCCTAGCAGAACTTTGACTTGGGGATGCTGGGCAGAACTTTGACCCAGGGAGCCTGTTCTGAGCCTTTCACTGGGATGGATTTGGATGAAAACTTCACAGAGGGGTGGCAATTAGTCTGGGATGCCTAATGGAGTGGTTTGGGTCCCGGGCAGACCTCACAGCTGAGTGAGCCGGGCAGAACTTTGACTCAGAGAGTCTGTTCTGGGCCTTCCACTGGATGGATTTGGACAATATCACATAGTAAAACTTAATAACTTTTACATTTAATTTTAGATTTAAGCCCGGGCAACACAGAGTATATATATATTAGTGATCTGCCATGCCATGTCACCACAGTCCCATGTATCTCACCACAACCCCCTGATTCTCACTAGTGCACCCTGCATCTCACCAGTGTCACCACAACCCTCACTGCTGCTGCCCTGCAGCTAGATGGGTGGGGCCCAGCATCTTGGATGTGCTAGGAAGGGCAGGAGGATTATGGATGAGAGATTTGTATTGCAGCTTCCATAAGCATATTCAGCAGCATGTCTTCGGGGCTGAGCCACCTGTGCATTTAAACAGCCTACATGCGCACCCCTCCCCAGCTGCTGAACATGACCATGAGCAATATCTCATTTGCACAATGTATCCTGTATTTCCTGGGCTTCCTGTTGAGCCCAGGTAATGTGTCGTGCACCTGTCCGAAAGTGCTGACTTTCATGGGAGGTGCCTCCTATTCACAGAGGGCATGTGGCTGAGTGGAAACATTATGCTGGAGAGGGAGAATTTCATGGTGGAGGAGTGGTGGCCAGAGTCTGTCTGCAGGTTCAGCCTAGGGATGGACATCGGAATCCGATGGTAACTAACCATCAATTTTTTTCCGATGGTAGTGTTTTTAAACTTTTTACCATTTGATGGTCACGGTCTAATGTTTGCCACCATCAAATGGAAAACATTTGATGGTGTTCCAATAATTGTTTTTTTTTTTAATTCCTAGTTATGCCTTCTCTATCTCCTTCCTAGCTACTGTGTCTGCATCAGGGCATCTTCATAGGTTAGTTGGAGACTGTCTCTCATTCTCTTCCTCAGATGTAACCCTGCTCAGTCCCTGACTCCCTCCCCTCTTTAGGCTCCTGTTAAGTAACTGGGCAGCTATCTCTGTTTGGCTATCACTGTCTCAGAAAGCCAATCAGAGCGCAGCAGCTGTCAGTCACTCATACAGCAACAGGTTTTTTTTCTGTAACTTGCTTCATTTCAAGCCTCAGTTTCAGATGCTCTCTTGCTGTTCAGCACACTGGCCAGCAGCTTGGTGCAAGATTATTTTCTGTGACTTGCTTCACTAAAATCAGCACGGCTTGGCTCCCTTCTGTCACAGATGAATGGTTCATACACAAACACCTTACTCGACCAATGCTGTATAGAGTGGTGAAAACCCGATCAAAATCCGTCTAGTGGTCCAAGAGATTAGCCCGACAGATCCCTAAACCGTGGACTAAACTTTATATAGAGAGAGATATAGACCTTTAAATATATATTGACATCTATATAAAGTCGGGTGGCACTCACGTTAGTAGCAGCAACTGCCCCGATACCCTCCTTAGTACTCATTAGCCCAACATACATCACAAACGACGGCACTCGGGTAATAACGAGCTTGACAGAAAGGTAATCACAAACGTTTTGATGCTTTATTTACATTGTTATGCCCTGAAGACAATGTGAATTAAGCAACGTTGGCGATTTACCTACCTGTTTAGCTTGTTATTACCAGAGTGCCACAATTCGTGATGTATATACAGTATACATAATACATAATAGTGTTAGTATAGACTAATTTACAATATTAGGCCTGTTATATCTATAGGTGGGTAAAAGTTTAGAAATGGGGTACACTATATGATTTATATACATATCTACTGGTATAGCTTGATAGAGATATATAGTTAAACTCTTCTTTGGCTATATTTATAAGTTTACTTAGATTAAGTTTATTTAATACACAAAAAATAGAATATGGTATAATTTTTACTGAAAGAACAGTCACAATTATTTTAAGAAATGAATATAATTTCAGATACATGATTTCTACATATTGGTTATTGTGAATTGAAATACATATAACATATTATGTATAATAACATTTAACTAGGGTTCTCCTTTAATTCAACAATGTACATTGTAAACATATTTGTTACCATAAAGTCAGGTAAAAGATAGGTAATGCAAAAAATGTCCTCACCTGCCATCCCAAGTCTTGAAAACTAACATACAGCTCGTGTTTCCGACACGCTGATTTAAGGTCACTGCTGTTGTAATCTAACAGGGAAAAAGACCACAATTATTATTATTATGAAGACGGCACCCGCAGGCTGTCTTAGCGGTGCGCTGTGCGGTGAGGGCAGGGCGCTTTTTGCCCTTCAGAAGGACAGCAGGGCGCTTTGCCCCGCTAAAACAGCCTAGAGGGAACGCTAAAGGATCCTGTGGATATACTCTTCACCAGAAAACCACCCAACAGAAGACCAAAAAGGCCAATTAAGAAGGATACCAAGGTGCTCACTGATTTATTGGATCTATGTTATGTTTTTTACTTTGTTTATGTGAACTAGAACTTTTAAATGTTGAACCTATATTTTTATCAAAAATAAACATTTGGGGGTAAATTAAGATATCATCTGATTGGCTCTGCAGCAAGGCCAACCAGAAAATCTCATATGTGACCCGTGGGAGAGCGCAACTGTGGGTACACACTAAACGATCTTCATGATTTGTTGTTCCAATATGACAAATCGTGAAGATAGATATCATTCTAGTGTGTACCCGGCCTTACACATGTATATCTCAGCAGATGTCAGTACACAAAGTAAACAATACATGCTTAGCATACAGCGAACCTTACACAGCACTACAGTAATATAAGTGGGTGTTATATTAAATATAATGTATGAGAATAGATTTGGTGTGAAATGTTTGGTTTTTAGGTGAAACTCACCTGCGATTAGTGGTTAGTTATATGGTGATAATAAACATAGGGTCAACTTTTATATTTTCTCTCATACTGACCTCACAGCTCTACAAAGTGAATTACATACAGGTGTCATTGAAAAGTATATCTGCATAATTTACATTACACAGGAGATTGGTATAGTTATTACATGTTTAACTATGCACCACTGACTAGAGCAATTAGCGGGAACGCTAAAGGATCCTGTGGATATATTCTTCACCAGAAAACCACCCAACAGAAGACCAAAAAGGCCAATTAAGAAAGATACCAAGGGGCTCACTGATTTATTGCATCTATGTTATGTTTTTTACTTTGTTTATGTGAACTAGAACTTTTAAATGTTGAACCTATGTTTTTTTTCAAAAATAAACATTTGGGGGTAAATTTACTAAAGTGAGAGTTTTTAGAAGTGAGTTTTAAAAGTGATGTTGCCCATAGCAACCAATCAGATTCCAGCTATTATCTTCTAGAAGGTGCTAGTTAAATGTTAAGTAGAATCCGATTGGTTGCTATGGGCAACATCACTTTTAAAACTCACTTCTAAAAACTTCAGGGTGATATATCTATATATATATAGTATGTCTCAGTTAACTGGTTGCTTTCATGGATATCAATACAGTAATAAGAATATATGTAGATCTTATAACACTTATGCAGTGATTGGCTGATTATTGTGCCTAGTCCCTGCAACATTCCCAATTTCAGCTGCAAGCCAGGGAGGTGAATAGATCCCCTTCAGTTTTTGTACCCTGACATCAGTCCCTACAATCCACGTGGACATAGAGGGGGAAAATAAACCTGTGGTGAGCGAAGTGAGCCCACGAGGGGACACGTTTCTTTTTTTGGTGGACTGTTTAGGCATGGAAACACACTTCTGCCTATCTCCACATCACTTCCAGGTACTGATACTGAAGGGGATATATACCTTTCCCTGCAGCCAGCACTGGTCTGTCCCATGATGCTGAGCAACACAGGGGTCAGAGGAGCATGTGATGAACTCCTCCAATCAGGGCTCAGCTCCCCTGACCACTGTTGAGCTGCAGGGAAGGACCTCTCCTGCTGTGCTGCCTGTGCCAGTGTAATGGCAGCGCAGCATCTACAGCACCCTCCTTTCCACTTATTATTGTTTTATGAATAAAAGGCTGTGGGAGACAAGCAGGGGGCTCCCTGAGAGAGAGGGGCCTGGGGGTACTTGCACCATGTGTCCCCACCCCAATCCGGCACTGGGTTGCCCCCATGAGGCCAACAGCCTGCCAAGTAAAGTCCCAATAAGACCAATGTCCAGTCTGCCCCTGGGTGCATTACATAATAAATAGTCTTCAAGGAGTATCCTGATTTTTTGGGGGGTTTTCTTTGCCACTTACATAATGAACGAGGCTCTGTGTAGAGGCAATAAAATAACAATGAAGAAGCGATGTAGGTTTATTATAATGGGGATTTAGTAATCTTTAATACCCAGACTAACAATGTTATAATACCTAGCCTAAATAATAATAGTAATGATGAGAACAAGTAGATGTTATTTGATTGTACAGAAACCACTTGTAAAAAACAGGATCTTATCTGCCAACCTTAAAAATCATGGCGTACCCATGTAAGCTTTCACAAGCAGGGCCCTCTACCCCCTTGTGCTACTCCTTATACTGTCATCTACTCCCCACTAGGGCACCTAACACCTGATTGCTTACGCACTGTTGCTTATTTGAGTGTTATGATCACTAATGCAGCAATGTATATAACCCTTGTCCTACATTGTATTGTACTGTAAGTCACTTGTTCACTTATTTGTCTATGTACTTTGTAAGGCGCTGTGGGACACTTGTGGCACCATATAAAGTATAATAATAAAAATGTTGTGGGTCCCAGTCAAAAGAAAAAAAAACCCTGCTGTAGATAAAAACATAAAGGGTAACATTGCATACTTGCCGACATTTAGCTCCCATCCTTCTGGGAAGGAGCTGAATGCCTGCATACAGTAGGGGGCATTGGCTGGGCTATGATGCCGTTCTGGGGGTGGGGCCAGGGCATGACCGCACGATTGCATCATCATGGCCCCGCCCCCTCTTCACAATGCCAAAAATAAAGGCATTGTGAAGCAGGGGGCGGAGCCACGATGACGCGATTCAACGCAAATCACGTCATCGGGCCCCCCCACTACGGGGGTTTCTAGTAGTAGCCTGGGGGTACACACTAAATGCTCCTCATGATTTGTTGTTCCAATATAACAACTCGTGAAGATAGATATCATTCTAGTGTGTACCCGGCCTTACACATGTATATCTCAGCAGATGTCAGTACACAAAGTACATAATACAGCAAACCTTACACAGCACTACAGTAATATAAGTGGGTGTTATCATATTAAATATAATGTGTGAGAATAGATTTGGTGTGAAATGTTTGGTTTTTAGGTGAAACTCACCTGTGATTAGTGGTTAGTTATATGGTGATAATAAATATAGGGTCAGCTTTTGTATTTTCTCTCATACTGACCTCACAGCTCTACAAAGTGAATTTACATACATGTGTCATCGAAAAGTATATCTGAATAATTTACATTTATATTACATAGGAGATTGGTATAGTTAATTACATGTTTAATTATACACCACTGACCAGAGCAATTACTGGGCACTTATGCTGGCCCACTTTACCCCCTGCACATGTGACATCATGCCTCGATGGTTCCACTCCCCATGGCCTGTGCCAACCTAGTTATGGGATGCCACTGACAATAGGATGGACTGTAGGCCCATTGTGGCCTTTAGCACTTAAATAGTTATAGTATTTGAAATTATTTCCCAGGACACTTTTCTGCTCATCTGCTGCATCTAAGCACGTCATGTGCGATACTGTCTCTGCAGCCCTTGAAGCACGATAAATCCCATCATATCATGTTTACTAAAGATCAGAACTGGCCCTAGCCAAATTACTGCCCTAGGAAAGATTTTGGGTGGTGCCCCTTTGTGGGATCCTGAAATGGGGGGTGGCCTCATGGAAGGGGTGTGGTCTCACTGTGCGGTGGCTCCTTCCCCCATTGTGCTGTGCTCCCAGCTCAGCACCTATCACCCCTCTCCCAGCACAGATCACAGCACCCCTCTCCCAGAACAGTTCACATCATCCCTCACACAGCACACCTCTCCCAGCACAGCACAGATAACAGCATCCATCACCCCTCTCAACCTCTCCCAGCACAGCACCAATACAGCACACCACCTATGGCCCCTCTCCCAGCACATATCACAACACCCATCGTCCTCCTCCTAGCACAGCACCCATCACCAAGCACAACACCCCTCACCCAGCACCCCAGCCCTCATCAGCACAGAACCCTTCAAACCTCCGCCTACCCTAGGTGGGCTTGGATGCCGCTAGGAATTCCAAATGCCCTAGGCATTTGCTTAGTTTGCCTATGCCTAGGGCTGGCTCTGCTAAATATAATTTCATTGTTGTACTTTAAATACTGTTCTTTAATAAATAGTTGAATTATAAAGCCTACAAAATAACAATATATACTTTAAGAAGAATTCTATTTGAGAAAATGAGGTATCTTACTGTGCATTTGGCCTATACTGTACTCAACATTAGTGACATTTCTGCTGACATAGATTTCAAGGGATAAATCATTAAACCCCAGGACTATCCCTGGAAATGAGAGAGCTGACAACTGTGTACTTGGGTTGTTTGTGCAAGAGGGTCCCCATAAACATTGCACAGCACATTCCTACTCCTTTTGTTGCTAATTAATAACCCAGCCCTTCTGAGCAGACTCTTCATTCACTGGTGTGAAGCCTTATTCACATGTATGGGCCCAGGTGTTGTTAACACGATGGCCGGCCAGACTGTGGGCCTGATTTATTAAGGATCGCTACTGGGATCGCAGCTGCGATTATGGATGCAGTTCTGCTGCGAAAATATGATTATGTTTGCAGCTGCTCAGCCAGCATAGAGACTCCCACTACTGCTTTCTCACATCCGTAATACCTCGCAGTCCTGCGTATACATCGCTAACACAGAGTAACATCGGTCCCTCACGCAGAATTACAGCAGGTCTGACCTGTCTCAGAAATGCAACTCTCATTGCACGCAGTAAGAGCTGTGAATGCCATCGCAGTGGCTAATTTATGCACACCCAGGAAACAGCGTTCAAATGGACAGGCAGGCCTGCGTTTCTCCAACCACTCCCCCGTCACCACCCCCAAACTGTCCCATCACTCACTCTTTGATGGCTTTGTATCTGCATACATGATCGCAGTGTGATCGCAATACTGGCCTGCGCACGGGCACTGCGGTGCATGTGCAGTACGCACCATTGGCCGATCTGTGTACACTGTTGTAATTACGATCTGTGATAAATCAGGCCCTGTGTACAGAGATGAGAAAGTACACCATGCTGTCTAATTTTATGTATTACACATAGTAACAACACTGCTCATCTTACAGAAGCAGCTTTGTTGAATTTATAATTGTTTTATATAAGGAACTAATATGTGTAATATGGCTGCAATTGAAATGATATTTATTCACCTAACTTGTTTCTTTTCTTTTTATAGATGTCATGAAGATACATATTGTGGAGCTCTCCGTATTTATTGTGGCTCTGATTCTCCTAGTGATAGTTGCGGCTATAGTCACTTTTGGCATTTGTTACGTATAAGTTACTATTGTGTACAGAGTGTTACAGTTTATTTACCTAGGTAAAATGTGTATTATTACTATATTATTATTACAATATAACAATATGAAGTAGCTGGCCCATAGGTGCATATGTCTCTAGTTTTACAGGAGCAGATTTACTATTTGTTTTAGTAGGCTGGTGCCGACAGGTTAGTTCCTGACCCTAATGCCATCAGAGATGGGCAATGTTACCTGTATCTTTAGTGTTGCCACCCCTGTCCTTGTATTGTCAGAGACACTTATTATAGGAGTCATCATGGCACAGTCTGAGGGCCCCATTTATAAATGAAGCATAACCAGTGTAGCATTCGCTAAAGGGGTTATAACATCCTTTCTGTATTTAACAAACAGCAGTAATTTAAGATTACCGCTGTTTGTCACAGCATCGTTCTCGCCATCTTTATATGGTGAGAATGATATGGTCCCAATTGATTGCAATGGGGACCTGGTGCTGCCCTTCCGGCTTCAGTGGCACGCTAAGGGCACTGCCAGGTCCCTGTGTCATTCACATGCGCAGACGGACCATCGCACATGCACATTACACAGGAGCCCGTAGCTGGCAGCATTAAGCAGCCAGCAGGTGAGCAGAGGACCTTGTCGACGAGGAGGACTTCACTGAACTTCATCGGAGGAGTAAGTATTGATAAGTACCAGTGGCATTTTCGTTTGGATCACAGTGATATTAACTGAAAAATTCAGCTGATGTTTAGCTTCATTAGTAAATGGGGCCCTGAGTGAGATAAATCATTGCCTGAGAGATACCTTATACATACACTGATTTGCCAAAAGTCATGGGATAGCAGTACAGTATGTAAAGTTAATGCTAGGTGGTGCCATGCTGTGACATCTATGAAATGCCCAGACCTGCATCAGTTGTGATCTGACATTTCATGAGTCAGTTTGAACACTGGCAAGGCTGCTTATGACAAGGTAACGTGAATTATCAGAGTTCAAACGGGGAATGATAGTAGGTGCCTAACAATGGGACATTCCATTTCCAAAAGTTGTGCGGACATTCAACATTCCTTGATCTATGGTGTCACGTGTGTACCGGGAATACCTCATGGAAGGCATTATCACCCACCATGGACAGCGCAGTGGCCAACCATGGCCATACCAGACACATAACCAACAGGTTAGTGGGATATGGGAGCAGAAGACCCACCAGAATGCCCCTGTTAACACTATGACACCGGACACGTACCCCCACAAAATGAAATATTCCAGCAGGATAGTGAGAATGGTGTAGCCACCACATATGCCCGACATGAACCCAATTGAGCATTTCTGGGTCGTCACCTATCCCATGACTTCTGGCACTACAGTGTAATAGTAGTGGTTAGTAATGAGGGAGCCATATGCTGTAGTAGAGCAGAGTGAATAGTGAATATATTCAACACCTGGTCAGATCCTTTGTATTTTTTCCACTTTGCAATTTATAGACTAATTTATGAATTCTCAAAAAAAAAAAGAAAAAAGACTGGATATAACTTTTATAATAAAAATAAACAACTCCATGTGCTCATGTCTATTCATAAAACATGTGAAAAGAGAATTGTTACTTTTCACTATATATCACATATGTTCGATGCAATATACAGCTTTGGTAAGTAGCAATGCATGTATATTTACCCAGGGCCAGATTAACAATGGGGCGGATGGAGCTACAGCTCCAGGCCTCAACATAAAAATAGGCCCATTGTCATGACAACATGATGTTGACTGACCATCTGCTCTCCATATGTTCAGCCATAAATCATAAGTAGTAAAATTGTATTTCTATTTACCTCACAAAATTAAGCATTTGTTTTCTTTTACATATTTAGGGAGACATTGGGGCTCAGAGTATAGGGGTGTACACGCCCACATGGCACTGGTCACACCTTCTCTGATTCTCATAATAGGCCCTTAGTAATTTTCAGCTCCAGGCCCATGTGGCCCTTAATCCGGCCCTGTATTTACCTTTCTAACACAGCAATCCGAAAACGAGGGCTCCAGCAACCCTGTCTTCTCCTCTCTGTGTAACTGGCGACTGAAAAGTAGGTCTTTTCTGTGCATGCACCAGTTTCCCTTACAGGCCGCTGGGGTCTTGGGGTGAGCAGGACGAGTCAGCGGTGGGGGAGCGAGCATTTAGTGGTGATCCGGCATATGCATATATATGTATAGTGGGGGTGTGGGCAGAGCGAGACGGCAGCGGGCTGTATACAAAATGAGGTGACCCGGCATATGTCGGCTCACCTCACTGATATAAAGCGGGGGCAGAGTGAGGTGACCCGGCCACTATTATACACTCTCCGGGAAAAGAATCTCTGATATAGGGAGCAAGAGAGTATTTCTTTTTTTTGATTGGCCGGTGTCAGGGAAGGGGGCGGGGGGAAGGCAGGAATACAGCTGTCTTCCCTGCTCCTCTCCCCTCAGGAGGCTCATTACGCCATCCTGAGATTGAGAAAAAAAAAGTACAAGCAAAATGGAAAGCTGAGCTTTCTGTGCTTCTATGAATCGCTCTCCTCATACTAGTGTATGGGGAAGTGATCCTGACACAGAGCTGGGACACCGCTGGAGAGATCTGAGATTTCTCCACTGTAACCCCTTCTGTGAATAGGACGAAGCAGTGAAAAATCAATTTATTCACTACATGAATAGAGCCCATAAAGACATAACTGTAGAGAACATAAAGGCTTAAAGAAAAAGCAATGTAATTAGTGAAGTGCAAGTGAATACATTACAGTCATCCACAGACAAATATAACTGCACAAATTCTAAACCTTCTATCGTCAGAGGGTGCCCTGTGTAACACCATGTAATAAAACACCTTCTTACTAAATTATATGAAATAAAGACTCAGAGACATGAGATTTGGCAGAATAATTAGTTATCAAATTATTAAACTTATATAATGAATATTAAATTAATCTAAACTGATCGAAAGTATGGTGGCAAAGAAAGGACGGCAACATTCAGCTTACTCTAAGCATGCAGCAGCAGCACACAGACATGCATACCAGCGGACATTGCCCAAGGTGCAGAGCAACCAAGAACTAAACTGTCAACAAAAGGTATCCACTCAACCCTCTAACATGACTACCCACCCGGAAGGGTGATGACGCTATCCCCGGCTGGGTGATCCAGCAAACTAACAAGTCAACGAAGGTGAGCACACCCAAAAACTATACATTATTTGCCACATAATAGTTTTGTCTTAATAGTGATGTTTAATGTAATATTGTATTCCATTAACGGTCTGATGAGACAGTCAGTCTGGACATTACACAGGGGAAGGAAACATTTTACCCCTTAATGTATGTTGTTATGTGCACACTAAATTCCCACCTAAGTAGCCATATAAACACTATATTATACTAGCTGATGTGCCCGGTTTCACCTGGGTAGACCTTAGATATTTACTATTTCTATTTTTTTTAATCCCATTTTAACTTATCTTATATGCTTAGCTCATTTTATGCCTCTGGGGTAAAGGAGCGTGGTAGTATCTATTTAAATAAATTTAGTTTTTTAAACTTTTTTTTAATATGAATGAATTGAAGGTGGGTTATAAGACGAATGTTAACCTTAATGTCATTTGGAAACAGCCATTGTATTCCCAAACACAGTCCATGATGTGAACATGCTCAAGGTGGCTGTCCATTAACAGGCTGTAGAGAGGCTCCGGCAGAGGTTTGAAGGGCGGAATCTGCACCTTGCCAGCTCTGCAGCACATGCCAAGGGCATTGCAGCCCTGGCACTTGTGGCTCATGGTACCCAGGACTACAGTGCTGTCTGCCTCATAAGCCATGTCAGGATCATACATCATGCCTGACTGAGCCTTGACCTCCAGAGAAGTGCTCACCTTTCTACTCATTTTCTAAGATTATTTTGCTCACATTAAGAATGTGCTGCGCTGTGCACCTCAAGCTGATCTGGCCACCACTGCTCTTTTCACCGGAGTTATTTTGTTGGTACATGGCCACTGAAGAACGGTGCACTGCAGGATTACCCTGCACATATTTCCTTTCTGCATTCTGAAGTTGCTACCTTCTTTTAGCATCCGTGTATCTGGCACGACGGGAACCTTCTTGGGGACAGGTAGAGGTGATGCCTTTGAGTGGTGTGAGGCAGAGTCGGGCTGAGAGATGGATGTGGTGACCATCTCTTAAGTTTCATGTGACAGACACTCTTTGCAATGGCTGTTAGATAGGTCGTGTGTAAAGTGTAGCCTCCTTACAGGGAAACATTCAGCACCAACACTCTCAGAGCTCACCAGTGTGGTAAACCTTGAAGATAAACTTGAACAGTTGCCCAACCACCACCAGTTCGTATAAACCACCATAAGTAAAGGGTTGGAACATGTTAAGGAGGTACTCAGTGGACCTGGTGTAGTTGTCCCCCTGCTGTCATGCGACATGATGGAGAAGTCCTTCTAGTTGTCCAACATGTGCCTCACGTTTAGCTCACGTACCTCCCTAGCCATTAGCTGAGTGCCATACATGAGATAGAAGAGGAAATGGAACAGGCAGGCTCCATCTCCTGTGATGGGGACAATGATGTGAGACACCATCTCCCCATTAACATTCAAAAACTCAATTGCCATGTACGAAAATCGCTAATCAAGTGAAGTACCATATTACAATCAAAATTAAGGTTAAGTTTTCAATATCCAAATACAAATCAAGCGAATTTTCTAAAGAAAAAAAACTAGTCAAAGTGTTAAGTCCTCAGTGGTGGCTCCAGAGGTGGGACTGCAGCACAGTCCAATATTCAAATAGGGGAGCCACACCAACTGCCACCACAAATGCTGCGAAACATCACTGGCAGTAGGTGTGGTTTCCCTATTAGGAGTTAAATTTAAAAAAATTCCTGCTTAGTGGCTGCTTAGGTCATGGAAGGAATATACTCCCTACATTTTAATGTTTTTAGGTCCAGGGGTTTGGGCTTGGTGTTGATGAGTAAGTCAGGACATTTGTTTTTATATAATTAAGATTTATACAGTACTGATTATACATGTATATTTTCATGTAGTACGGAACCGACTTTTGCTGTATTTAGCATGGATACATTTTTTTTTTTTTTTTGCTATACTGTATTTAGTATGGAACAGGCTTTTCACCTTCTTGCTGTATTAAGTGGTTAATATACTGTACACTACTTTGCAATTACCTTATTTTTGCTTTTCACAGTTCAGTCACACCATAAAGACAGGGAGCTGGGGCAGTGGCAGGCCTATGATGTGGAGCTGGGCCAGAAACATGAAGATGGAGGCTCTCACCATGTCCCCTTGGAAGATATTCAGAGGGAAGATATGGTTCTGGCATATATACGCGGTATACAACACCAACTTTCCACTATCCGTAATTCTATTGAAAATATCAACCAATATGTCATCTGGACAGAGAGGTTGTCGTGATCAACTTTTGTTTAGGAACCTTTGGACTAGACTGTATATTGCTGAGCCGGCCACCGCTGACGTCCATGGCTGTGACTGTGTCACAATCCACCGCACTGCGAATGCAGGGCAATACGAATGCCTGGCGAGCATTGTCCTGTGTCTATTGTATGAATATATGCACACTTAAAGAGGTGGATCTGATTTATACAGTCATATAAGAACCCAGTCTGTTGGGAATAGGGATAATAAGCATGTCCACACTTGCAGATAGTAGTGTAGTCAATTGTGTCCGAGCACTCAATGGAAACAATAAATATCAAAGTTAATTGTATTGAGCTCCGTGGAGCTTCTTACCATCAGGTAGATGTAAACGATGATCTCCCCAGAGGGCTTGGAAGCCCACACGAATGTAGATGGACTAGCAGAAGAGGGGAGGCATACTTCTGGGAGAGACCCGTTGCAATGGGTGCAAGCGGCAGATGAATGGAGCTCCAGCCGCGTCTCGAGCCCGGCCTCTACCCCCAAAAAACGGCAGCAAATTTCTCAGTTTTTCCTCGTCAAGTGCAACAAGGTATGTAAGGTACGTAGCTTATCCCAGCGGGTCCACAGACAATCCACTGATGCGTTTCGCTCCACAGAATATGGGATATATCATCATGATAAAGCCCCTATTCTGTGGAGCGAAACTTGTCAGGTAATTGTCTGTGGACCCGCTGGGATAAGCTACATACCCACTCACCTTATTGCACTTGACGAGGATAAACGGAGAAATTTGCTGCAGTTTTTTGGGGGTAGAGGCCGGGATCGAGACGCGGCTGGAGCTCCATTCATCAGATCCACCTCTTTAAGTTTGCATATATTCACACAATAGACAGTCAGTTTTTTAAAAGATTTATTGATTATATGTATTTGTTTTTTATATATATCATGACCGATCATTTACGCTTTTTTTGATATGTATTTATATTAAATGTGTTTATTATCACCTATTCAGTACATGATTCATTCCATACCACTCTTAAATTTGGCAGATCATAGCACGAAGATACACCCTCTAGTTTTCTCTAGATACATCTTCGTCTATAGGTTTTGCAAAACCACCATCAAGTGTTTTGGTTTTGGTTCTGAGTTTTAAATAAACAAATTGATAAGTTTTTAAATACAGCTAAACTCGTCTATTTTTTGCAATTCAAAACCCGAAATTCGGATTTAAAATCTGAATTACAGACCACGAGAAGTTTTGAACCGCGACTCAGATCTGTTCGGATCTCCTCAGGATATCAGAACCGCGACTCGGATTTGTTAGGATTCGCAATATTCGGGTAGATTCGGATTTCTGGAGAACCAAGCACATGTCTAAACTAGAGATGAGCGGGTCCGGTTCTTCGAGAACCGGACCCACCCGAACTCCATGTTCCGAGGCGAGATCCGAGTCCAGCTCTGGTTTTCCCGTGTGACTCGGATAGCAAAATGAGGCAAAACGTCATCATCCTGCTGTCGGATTCTCGCGGGTTTTAGATTCTATAAAGGTCCCGGTGATCGTCGCCATTTTCACTACGGCTGGGGACAGTGCCCCTGAATCAGGGCGTTTTTTTTTTTTTTTTGAGCCGGCCTCCTGGCCGCTCGCTGTGGGTGACCACCCACAGCTTTTGCGAGCGGCCAGGTGATGGTCGCGATGGTCGCAACCATCGTGCTTGTGATGATGATTGTGGTAGGGTCTCGTTCCCACAAGCCCCAGTGAGCTTCCTGCTCTAATAGAGCAGGAAGCTCAACTACTGACATCACGAGTGATGTCAGTAGGGCTGCCCTCAAACGGCAGGCGTTCCTTCGGAAATGCCTCCGTTTGGCCAGCCACCCCCCCCCCCGCCTACAAAACGGGGCGAGCTGTCGATCAACATTGACAGCTGCCCCGTTTTGTTGCGAGCCCCGGAGTGAGTGATTTCTCGCTCGCTCCGGGGCTCGCGCACACGCAGTGCACACGCGGCGCATGCACACTGCCCGGCCATCAACCCGCTTGCGAGCGGGTCTGAATCAGGCCCTCTGTACAGAGCAGAGGTGCTCTTGGTGCAGTTAATGTAGTAACTAGTTGTCAACTTGTCAGTCATCAATCATTGTCAGTGATTTAACATTGTCACTATTTGTTCAAGGGTGCAGTGTTGTCAGGCTGGGGCTGCAGTACATAAAGTGGGGGGTTCTGTCAATCAAGGGGCAGGGGCTGCAGTACATAAGGGGCTGCTGCTGACTTGTCTTGTTCATCAAGGGGCTAGGGCTGCAGATCATAAAGGGGCGCTGTGTTGTCCAGGGGTGCTCTGTCAATCCAGGGGTGCTCTTTTTTTAAACTTTTGTGTGTGTGCTAGGTAGTAGTAGTTACACTATTATTGTTTGGTGACACAGCCGGCCAGACTGCAGTTTATCGTCCATGTATTTGTGACTTTGCAGGTGGTCTGTCGACACTTGACAGAGGTGCTTTGTTGTCCATAAAGAAGGAGTGCTGTCTGTGTTGTTCATCAAGGGGCTACTGCCTCATTCAGGGGTGCTCTTCCCCAGTGTAAAAAAAAAAAGTGCTTTTCTTTTTTTGTTTTGTGTGTGTGTGTGCGTTAGCAACTTAGCTGTGCTATTATTGTTTGGTGACACTGCCAGCCAGGGGTGCTGTCTATGTTGTTCATCAAGGGGCTGCTGCCTCGTTCAGGGGTGCTCTTCCCCAGTGTAAAAAAAAAGTAAATGTGAAATAAAATGAATATTATCAATCCACAAAAAAATTATCATCCATGTATTTGTGACTCTGCAGATGGTCAGTCTGCACTCGGCAGGGGTGCTTTGTTGTCCATAAAAGAGTGCTGTGTTGTTCATCAAGGGGCTACTGCCTCATCCAGGGGTGCTCTTCCCCAGTGTAGTTATTTTTGTTATTATTCATTTCTTATTCATAAAAAATCTTTTGACACTGTAAGTGGTAGCGAAGTGTATTATTCATAAAAAATAGTGTGACACTGTAAGTGGTAGCGCAGTGTTATTCTTTTCTTATTCATAAAAAATATTGTGACACTATAGGTCATTGATACCGCAGTGTAACATTTAAAATTGGTACAAATTGATATGTGTGCTGTACCCCACTTCATTTGTGTTTGTTGATATGGAGAACGATCAGTTGAGAGGAGAGCAGGAACCACATAATAGTGCTGGAGCTGCTGCCAGTGCCACAAGTCATGACGATACTAGTCCATCTACATCATCTACTAAAGCCGATACCCAAGGGCATACAGGGCTTAAGTCAGGGCATCTAAAATCAAAGAACCAATCTTTTAGAGTGTTAAAGAAAAACACATCAAAGGGAATGTTAGCTGCAGAAAGACATAAAATTGGCAATATGCCTTTCAACACGCGAAGTGGCAAGGAAAGGCTAAAGCCTTGGTCTTTATTTATGACTGGTGGTTCTGCCTCTTATGATGATGTAGGCAAAAGTGAACATGCTGACATAGAAATAGAGGATGCTTCCATGGAAGTGCACCAGGATGAGGAGGATATTTGTGTAGCTGATGCTAATAAGGATGTTGAGGATAATGATGTTGTTGATGAGGAGGATGTTGTTTGTGTAAATCAGGCACCAGTGGAAGAAACAGTTGTCGCCCATGAAAAGGAAAAGCTCATTGTCATGTCTGGGCATAAGACAAAAAAATCCACTTCTTATGTGTGGAATTATTTCTACCCAAATCCGGACAATTGTCAAGCCATCTGCACCCATTGTAAAGCCAGAGTAAGTAGATGTAGGGACCTTAACCATCTAGGAACCTCCTCCCTGTTACAAAATTTGCAGCAAGTTCATGGAACATTTTTGGGAAAATCAAAAACTGGTGCTAAAAAAACAACAACAGACAGTCCAGCATCAGTCAGCTCACTTCCCTCAGCTAGATCCTAGCACCTGCAATCTCCACCACCAACACCATCATCAATATCCTCACTAATGATCGGAGGTAGTTCTGCATCCAGGATAAGGCTAGGTGACTCCTCCCTTATCCAGTATTGCTTAGAAGAATCCTTGAGTGCTAGGCCTGCTGCTGCTGCTGCTGGGGGTGGATCTTCATCCCAGAAAGGGACCAAGAAAACTACAACTAGTAGTAATTTAAAAAAACAATTGACTATTAAACAATCCTTTGATAGAGAAAGTATAACAGCTGTCACCTAGTTTCTCAGCGTATCACTGACTCCATGACTGTTGTGCTAGTATTAGGTGAGGATGAGGGGTAAATTTGTGTCCTATCTGATGCTAATGAGGATGTGGATGATGAGGATGTTGTTTGTGTAAATCAGCCACCAGTGGCAGCAGTTCTTGCTTGTGATAAAAAGAAAGCCATTGTCATGCCTTGGCATAAAACTAGAAGAGCCACGTCTTGGGTGTGGAATTATTTTAACCCAAAACCTGACAACAGTTGTGAAGGCATCTGTACCATTTGTAAAGCCAAAGTTAGTAGAGGTAGTGACGTTAACCATCTAGGCACCTCCTCCCTGTTACGTCATTTGATGCGTTATGCAATTTATTTAACAAAATTATAATAATTTGTAAATTAATAACAAGCAGTCCAGTATCAGCTACCAGCAGTTTGGACCAGCACATGCAATCTCCACCACCAATAACCTCATCATTAACCTCCTCCTTAATAATTGGAGATAGTCCTTCCAAAAAATGTTTTCTGGGGGCCCAAACAAACAAAGGACTTCAGCCACAAAAGTGTCAGTCCTTGTCGCTAAAGTGCTTGGTTTGTTAAACTGTGCATGTCCTTTTTAATATCTCACATAAGAGTGGGTGGGAGGGCCCAAGGACAATTCCATCTTACACGTCTTTTCTTTACATTTTGCACAATTTGGGGCATTGCTGACTCACATTTTTCTAGTTTATTAAACTGCCACTCTGTCTGCCACTGCTGTGTGGTAATGTTTCATAGATGTCCTATATTTTTTTTAAACTGCCAGGTATTTGTGCCGCTGCTCTGTCGCTTACTTTAGCCAGCCAGTTCGCGGCAGCCTTTGGCCTACAGTGCATCCGGAAAGTATTCACTACGCTTCACTTTTTCCACATTGTTATGTTACAGCCTTATTCCAAAATGCAATAAATTAATTTTTGTCCTCAAAATTCTACACACAATACCCCATAAGGACAACATGTAAAAAGTTTTTTTGAGATTTTTGCAATTTTAATAAAAAAAAAAAAACCACTAAGAAATCACATGTACATAAGTATTCACAGCCTTTGCCATGTAGCTCAACATTGAGCTCAAGTGCATTCTGTTTCCACTGATCATCCTTGAGATGTTCCTACAGCTTAATTGGAGTATATCTGTGGTAAAATCAGTTGATTGGACATGATTTTGAAAGGCATACACCTGTCTATATAAGGTCCCACACTTGACAGTGCATGTCAGAGCACAAACCAAGCATGAAATCCAAGGAATTGTCTGTAGACCTGCGAGACAGGATTGTCTCGAGGCACAAATCTGGGGAAGGGTACAGAAAAATATCTGCTGCTTTGAAGGTCCCAATGAGCACAGTGGCCTCCATCATCCATAAATGGAAGTAGTTCGGAACCACCAGGACTCTTCCTAGAGTTGTACGGCAGTCTAAACTAAGCGATCGGGGGAGAAGGGCCCTAGTCAGGGAGGTGACCAAGAACCCGATAGTCACGCTGTCAGAGCTACAGCATTCCTCTGTGGAGAGAGGAGAACCTTCCAGAAGGACAACATCTCTGCAGCAATCCACCAATCAGGCCTGTATGGTAGAGTAGCCAGACGGAAGCCACTCCTTAGTAAAAAGCACATGGCAGCCCACCTGGAGTTTGCCAAAATGCACCTGAAGGACTCTCAGACCATGATGAGACAAAGATTGAACTCTTTGGCGTGAATGCCAGGCATTATGTTTGGAGGAAACCAGGTACCGCTCATCACCAGGCCAATACCATCCCTACAGTGAAGCATGGTGGTGTCAGCATCATGCTGTGGGGATGTTTTTCAGCGTCAGGGACTGGGAGACTAGTCAGGATAGAGGTAAAGATGAATGCAGCAATGTACAGAGACATCCTGGATGAAAACCTGCTCCAGAGCGCTTTAGACCTCAGGCTGGGGCGACAGTTCATTTTTCAGCAGGACAACAACCCTAAGCACACAGCCAAGATATCAAAGGAGTGGCTTCAGGACAACTCTGTGAATGTCCTTGAGTGGCATAGCCAGAGCCCAGACTTGAATCCAATTGAACATCTCTGCAGAGATCTGAAAACGGCTGTGCATCGCATGCTTCCCATGCAACCTGATGGAGCTTGAGAGGTGCTGCAAATAAGAATGGGCGGAACTGCCCAAAGATAGGTCTGCCAAGCTTGTGGCATCATATTCAAAAAGACTTGAGGCTGTAATTGCTGCCAAAGGTGCATCAACAAAGTATTGAGCAAAGGTTGTGAATACTTATGTACATGTGATTTCTTAGGTATTTTTTTTATTAAATTTGCAAAAATCGCAAAAAAAACATTTTACACATTGTCATTATGGGGTATTGTGTGTAGAATTTTGAGGACAAAAATTTATTTAGTCCATTTTGGAATAAGGCTGTAACATAACAAAATGTGGAAAAAGTGAAGCGTTGTGAATACTTTCCAGATGCACTGTATATTGGTGAAAAGTAGTGAAAACAATATTGTGAGGTGGTTATAAATGCTTGGAAATGCCTCAAAATTATTATTATTATTATTATTAAGGTTAATAATACTGTAGGAACAAATACAGGCCCAAATGATGTGGTTTTATATGTTTTTATCATTTCTTTTTTTAAATAAGATCCAAAACCAAAACATGCAGGATGGTTTTTTAAAACCAAATCCAGATACAAAACCTTGAAGGAGATAGAGATCCAAAATCAAAACCAAAACACGGGGGTCAGCGCACATTCCTAGTCTAAACTATAGACTCTATTATATGCAAGATTTTGTGTGGGAAATTTCAAGTTGGCAGCCATGTTTGATTTGCACTGTGATTTATGACAGTAGAATAATTAAGAGCATTACATTTCATTATGCTCCTTCTGGCTTCTGTTTCTCTTAATTAAAAGCAAACAGCGTTCTAGTAATTGTTGATCTACCCTCCTTTATTTCATTAAAGCATTGCTTTCAGTGTAGTGCTGTTCCAGTTTAAACAATGTTCAGTTTGGCCTTTGATTCAAACACATCTGTGTAAACAAAATCGGAACAAACTTTATTTTTTACTGTTTATGTAACAAAAACTTGACACAGAAAGCAAATATAAACCCGGTCTCTTATAATTTTACTCCTTGGGGTATATTTACATAGCAACCATTCAGATTCTATAGGGTAAATTTACTAAAGTGAGAGTTCTAGAAGTGATTTTTATAAAGGGATATTGCCCATAGCAACCAGATTCTAGCTATTATCTTCTAGAAGGTGCTAGTTAAATGTTAAGTAGAATCTGATTGGTTGCTATGGGCAACATCACTTCCAAAACTCACTCCAAAAAACTCTCACTTTAGTAAATTTACCCCCACTTATCATTTATCAAGCACCTTCTAGAAGTTAATAGCTAGAATCTGATTGGTTGCTATGGGCAACAACTCCACTTCTAAAAACCTGTACTTTAGTAAATATGGTCATATAGTTTGGGCATTATTTTCTTGTAATTAAGGAGTTTATTTATCAAGTAGTGATTTATCAAAAGTAGTGGTTTTTAAAATGACAATTTTATTAAAGACAAAACCTGGCATGTTTTTGCCTTTAATAAAATTTGCATTTGAAAATCTCTAAAATTGGAGATTTTGAAAACAGCCCCACATAATAAATCCCCAAGAACCCAAAAGCTTGGGTCACCATCCATATCAAATAAGATGCAACCTCAAAATTTTGGTTTGCTAAACAATTGTTTACTATAAATATTATGTTGCATAAGTAACGAATTACAGGTAAAACATTGATACCTAATTTCTGAGCAACAGTAAAATAACAAACAATAAATAGAAACTAAATTTATTCATCACCCCCGACTGAAAACGGTTTAGAACTTTGACCCTATGGGGCTACAGTGCAGATTTTTAAAAATGGAGATGTTACACATAGCAACCAATCAGATTCTATTTAACATTTAATTAGCACCTTCTAGATTCTAGAAGAAAATAGGTAGAATCTGATTGGTTGCCATGGGCAACATCTCCACATCTAAAAATCTGCACTTTAGTAAATATACCCCTATGTGTCTGATTCAGAGGTGGATGCTATTCCCAACACAGCTGAGACTATGGGCTTGATTCAGACCCGGACGCGGGTCGCTCGCTCTCAAAAAGGGGCCGTCTATGCAAAACATGCACTCGCTCTTTGCGATGCAAGGACGCCTCTATGTCTTAGAGGGCGAGGGCTTATTGCTCTCGCAGGTGTTTAAACACGCCCCCTTGCCACTCGCAACAAACGTCATCTCCGGGAAATGTAGGATTAATCGGGACCATCGGAGCTGCTTGCAGCACTTAAGGTAGACCTAGACTCCGCAAGCAGTGCGAACAGTTCATGGAAAAATCATCCAATGTTCAATGACGCTACTTTGCTAATTATGCACACCCATTAAACTCCGTTCTGACGTCGTGCACGCCTGCGTTCGCACATCCACTACCCCGTTCACAAGCACCTTTCCCTGTTACCACCCACAAACGGCACTGTCTGTCACTCAAAGTAGCGGCCAGGCTGTGTACTACGAGCGGACAATTTCACATCGCAGACGCTTGTTTGAGCACGTGCACTTCGACTTATACGCATGCGCAGTTCTGCGACCATCGCTCAGAGCGAGCGAGTACAGCTTAGTGACCGGGTCTGAATCAGGCACTTTGTACACAACAGTACTTAGAAATTATGCTGATGGCTTTTGTCTTTAGAGCGCATACAAATCCACACCATCGGTTACACATCAAATTTCTGAGCAACCCTACGGCTGCTCAGAATGTCCATCGGAAGTAAGCCGCTAGGGGCCAATGAAGCTGAGTACAAAGACGCAGTCGCTGGCTGTGACACACCCACAAAACGGTGGCGACACGCACTGTTATCTCGCAGAAACACACACACTGACCGTCAATCATTTTGCATACAAATACTAAATATGACCGCCATCAGGAAAGCATCGCAACACATGCGCAGTTCAACTCAGGAATATCGGCCTTGCATCAACTTCTGAATCAGGCCCTTTATTTTCCACCTTCAGGGGAGTACAAGTGTCTCTTATACCATTTCCAGTCAGCAGATGGAAATGATTGATGTTTTTTCCAATGGCTATTTACTCGACAACTGTAGTTATAGACAGTGTAAGGAAGTGCTGCATGGGAGACGTTAGAATCCTTCATGCAGTGCTGGAAAGGAAAGGTTCTCCCAGTTTCTATTTCAATGTAAGCAAATCAACAATGAGTGTCCTCAGCCAAGGCTTGCACTAGAAGCACATGTGCTCTTTAAATCCTGTTATGAATTTTAGCCCATTACTTTATGTAACAGAAAAGTCTGACTGTCTTTTCTAAAAAAACAGATAAAAAGATTTGGAGTGAGTGCTGTTGATGTGGAAGCGACAACATTGTCTTAACGAATGGGCACACTGGGCAGCTGCCCAGGGCCCCACGATTTAAGGGGCCTTCGAACAAGGGTAGGCTGGGTCGGGTTTCTTGGGAGGCACACAGAGAATGCTGCTCAGCAGCTCTGATTGTGTATATTCCACAAATCAGAGCAGCTGGAGAGCATCTTTCTCTGTATACCCGTCAGCTGACAGCACTATGCATGAAGTAAGCGGCCGCACATTACATGGAGCGTATGGCCGCTAGCTGCTAGCTCCGTGCATAAGGCAGCCGGCTGAAAGACATGCAGAGAAAGATGCTCCCTGGCCTCTGATTGTGAATTACACACAATGGGCTCTATTTACTACAATCCGCATATTGAATGCGGATTGTAGTGTGATATTACCGAGTGAATTCGCATTGCGAATTCAGGTAATATCACAGGGATTTACTATAAATCCCTTGCAGGGACAGAGCTTGCGATAAAGCTCTGTCCCTGCGGATCCCATCCGCACTCTAGTCGCGGTATTTTCGGAAAAAATACCGCGACTAAGAGCCCGCGCATGCGCCGACCGACCACCGCTACTACCCCCCCACCGACGCTAAGCCCCGCCCCCTGGTGCTAAGCCCCGCCCCCCGATCCCCCCCTCCCTTCATTACACTTACCTGCATCCTCCTGGCCTCCGGTGGTCTTCTCCGGGCTTCCCGATCAGGTGATCTCCCATACTGCACTGGGGCCCGATCACCGGATCACCGGGCCCCAGTGCACTGTGGGAGACCAGCTGTCCGGAGAGGAGCCATCACCGGAGGCCCGATCACCGGTCCCTGGATTCAGGTAAGTGAAAAAAAAAATGTTTAATTTTTTTTTTCTTTTTTTTACAGTAATCAGCTTGCAGTCTGCTTAGACCACATAGCTGATTACTGGTACCGGCTCCCGCCTCTGCTCTCCCCGTTAGAGCAGAGTGGGAGCCCGGTAACCGGGGGAGGTTATTAACAGGTGGCGTTATTATCACAGGGCTTCCCCCGGTATTTTTTTACAATTTATTTTTAGTAACTTGCACACAGATCACATTTCCCATTACAATTATGGGAAATGCGATCTGCTTTACTAAAAATAAGTGATACTGGGGGTTGGAGTAGAATTTTACTAATTCTACTCCAATTGCCCTGTAATAAATACAGGTGAATCTAAAATAATGTGAAAAGGGTGTGGAAACACCCTTTTTCACTTTATTTTAGTAAAAATAATGTTAATAAATAGAGCCCAATCTGAGCAGAATTCTCTACCTGCCTCAGAAGAGTTCCTGACCCAGCCCACCCCTGCTTGAAAACCCCCCAGAATCAAGGGCCCTAGGCAGCTGCCCAGTGTGCCCATATGTTAAGACTGTGCTGTCGCTTCCACAACAGCACTTATTCCAAAACCTTTGATCCGGTTTTAGAAAAGACACAGTCGCCCTTTTTCTGTTATATAAACATGATTCATGAGCTAAACTATATAACATGATTTTAAAAGTGCCTGTGCTTCTAGTGCAAGCCTTTGCTGAGGACACTTATTGTTGATTTTGCATGTTCTTCCATGTTCTCAGAGGCCTGTGCATCAGGCAGAGTTTTTAAAAATTCCAAGAGGAATGGTTTATTGTAGTGAATTTGTTTCAGGTGTATATATTTTACCATGAAGTATTTAAGACTTGGCCACAAGACAAAAAAAAAAATTGTGGTATAGAAACAGTTCACATACTTCAATGCGTGTAAATGTCCCCTACGTCACACAGAGAATCACCCTTTTACAGGATTTTTAATATTGATGGCATTGCACCACATGAAGGGAAAGTTCTGATTAATTCTTTTAATGTGGAGTCTGATTTTTTTTAATTTGTGTGGCAGGGGGGAAATATCAGATATGGGATCCGCTTGTATTAATAGGGGGGTGGCCTTTGGGCATCTAATCTGGGGTCTGATTTTATTAATTGGGGAGAAGGGGCAGTGGGTGTCTGCTCTGGGGTATGATTTTATGAATGGAAGGGAGGTGGCAGTGGGTGTCTGAATGTAGGGGACTCAGTGCATTGCTTTGCCTAGGGCCTGTGATGGTGTTAAGTTGGTCCTGGAAGTGACACCTCTTCTCAAGTCCAATCCAGGTTTTGGCAGGCCAAAACAAAAAAGCATTGGGACCATGATGTAAGGGAAGTTATTCTCAGAAGCTAAGGGGGAATAGAACACACGTTCCTGTTTGAGACTAGTGAGGGAATGGTCAACAATCTTTACTATTGGTGTGTATGAATGGGCAATCCAAGGGGATGGACCTTGTCCATACAAGGTCATCGTCCAAGTTTCAAGCAACACAATTGCCAGCCACTGATATAAATTTATGCCCTGATACTCTTCCAATGATGGCATATTCAGCCTTTAGAAAACACATCTCAATGAGCGCAACACACATTTATGTTGTTGCCAAAAAGACACAAACAAATGGTACCCCAACACTGTACAGAAGACAAGACAAAATTCTCTACGCCAAGGTTACATCAAGTGTAAAAACATCTGCTTTAATGTAAAACCGGCTGCTTAGATTAGGTTTCAAAGTTTGGCTGCATAATAAGAACCAAGGAATACGGTCTTCTCATCATGAGTGTCATTTTAAAACAGAAGCTCTGCTTTTCAGTTTAAGATGTACACCAGAGGGATATCTTATGTTTCCTGGAAACAAATTCAGAAATAAGTATACTCTGTTAAATTTCCATTTTTTTACGGCTAATAGATAGTACTACATGAGTATCATTAATCATTGTGCAATGTTTTCCTGCTGTATGATGGAAAAACATTGTGCACTGGACAGGTATTTGCACCTGCAGACATTATTTGAAAAAATATCTCATTATTTGTCCTTTCTGTTTCTGTGCAGCAGAACCTGACAAAACAGGCCATTATGCTGCCATCGGTCATGCTTCTTCACTGAAAGAAGGTTTGGCATTATGTAATGTCACTATAAGAAATCTATGTACTAAGCCATGGAGAGACATAAAATGGAATACCAACCAATCAGCTCCTAACTGTCAGTTTACAGGCTGTGTTTGAAAATTGACAGGGGCCAATTGGTTGGTACTTTATTTCTTTCCAAGGCTTAGTACATCTCCCCCTAGGTATTGTAACTAATGATTTATGGGCTCTCCCTCATATCTAGTGTGATTATACAGAGCTGTACATGTCACAGCGCAAGAGGAAAAACATTGTTGATTCTAATATCATATGCGGGTTAAGAAGATACAGAGTGTCTTGCGTATTGAGCGGTATGTGGGGATCATCATCAGCTTTGTCCACGCTACACACCAGTACTCTGTAGTATTGTTGTTTAAACAACAATATTACTGGTCATGTAGGTGGGAGTTGGCATCTTGTACAGAACAATCCTATGTAAATGAGGGCGAGGCAAGGAACTATATGGCAGTGTTTCAGGTGGTGCTATGGTAGAACCTCAACATCATCCTACATGTTTGTCTGATCTGGTTGTTATCTTTGTAAAACTGAAGGGAATTAACACAGTGAATATGCTATATCTTCTTCTTTCATGATATCATGCACCTAACTGTATGTATGAAATAAGATCTATAGGTACACACATTCATCAGGATGACATACATTGGATCCTCACTGTGCCACAATTGTTTATTAGTATAATTGCAGAGAAATGCACTTGTTCCCAAACAAAAAAAACCCATTCATTTATATCTGCCCAGCTTTAGTCAAAAGCAGAACCAGATCACCCATTAGGCAACCTAGGCTCCCACTGAGTTCCCACCGCCACGAGTCATTATGATGGTTAGTCAGCCGCCAAAGCACTGTTCGATGGTCCAAACACATATGCCTTCTTTTCACCCAGCCCCTTCCTTCTCCTTATAAGAGCTCCACCCCTCTTCTCTGTTCTGCACATTGTCTTCAAGGATAAGTATATGCAGAGGAATGGGTAGAGTGTATTACTGTTATCTGAAGGTCTGTGTAGGGGTATAAGAGGTGCGGCTATTAAATAACAAGTAACTGTACTTGTACTTGTAAAAAGTAAACCATACTGCGTGAATAGGGAATGGGGAACCTCTCCAACTTGGACTATCCCAAAATGGTTTTGCTAGTTTCACCTCTCTCACACAGATGGTTTGCTGTCACACAGCGTTCGTAGAAGTTGTGTTTTTCCTGTGCATCGTGATCTGCTTTTTGCAGCTTAGGTGCAGGGTGGTTGTTAAATAACGAGACTGTACTTGTAAAATTTGTAAAAAATAAAACTATTCTGCGTGCATTACAAGGGAGTGGGGGGAACATTGACCTTGGACTATCCCAAAATGGTTTTGCTAGTTTCACCCCTCTCACACAGATAGTTTGCTGTTCCAAGAAGTTGTGTTTTTCCTGTATGTCGTAAAAATGCTTAGTTCAAAAGTTAAATTGAACAAAATTCCTGAATCTTTCCATATGCTAACCAAGGCTTACGGGGCAGATTGTATGTCAGGTGCACGTGTGTTTGAGCGGCACAAGCGATTTAGTGACTGCCGTGAGGATGTCGAAGAGGATAAATGTCCCGGAAGGCCTTGCACATCAAAAACAAATGAAAATGTGGAAACATTCTTTGAAATTGTTAGAATTGACCATTGACTCAGAATCCAAATGATGAATCAACATTACTACAAAAATGTTCTAGCAACTTTGCAAGAAAGAATCGGAAGAAAGAGGCCAGAGTTGTGGAAATCCTCCCTCAGGACAACGCACCAGCGTACATGGCTCTCACTGTGAAGCAGTTTTTGGCTGTGAAATAGATTGCAGAACTAGAACACCCTCCATACTTGCCAGACCTAGCACCGTGTGATTTCTTTCTTTTTCCTAAAGTCAAATCTGTATTCAAGTGAGGTAAAGAAAAAAACGACGGAGCTGTTGAGACAGCTGACAGATAATGAGCTACAACACGGCTTTGACCAATGGAAAATAAGAATGCAGCAGTGTGTGGCTGCAGAAGGGGAGTACATAGAAGGGGAATGAAGTTAAAATGTACTTATTATAATGACACATATATTATAGCTTCAGTCTCGTTATTTAATAGCCACACCTCATATATGTCATTTGCGCAGGGGGTTTGTTAATGTTATCTGTGTGCATGTGTTACTGTGTTTATTATTATTATTATCTGGGTCCATGGGTATAATTATTACCCAGATCAATGTACGTATTGATGTTATTTGGGGAGGTGTATTAACAATTCTGCAATGGGTGTATTAAAAGTTATTTGAAGGGTTGTAATAATGTAATGTGGGGCGCAGGTATAGTAATGCCATGTGGGAGCTAATGTTCACAAATTCTAACAATGACTAATAGAATAATCTGCTAGTCTTGTATAATTCTTATCCAGCAGAAGACCTACAGTAACATGGAAACACGGAATGCAAGAGAAAGCAAGTAGTGTATTATATTAGATAGCCTTATGTAATGTTGAATAAAGATGTTTATCTGGAGTAAAATCCTTTAGAGGTTGGCATTTTCATAATGGATCTTGGTAAACTCGGCATGCATGTCTTCTTCTTTGGACATACATGGAATAAACCTGCCACCAATTTAGTCACAGATGTGGGAAAAGAATACAGTATTTATCTTGGTAATTGAGGCCCTCAATGAGGGTTCTCTTCAGGGCAGGTCTAGACACTCCAACAGCTGTGGAACTTGAAAACCCAGCGACAGGGTATGAAGGGATTTATAGATGCACAACAGCTTTGAATAGCCACAGGTTGCCTGGGCCTAATCTAGAATGGGATACATATATAGAATCAAGGAATAATGTGGCCATGTGCTTTATAATATCAGTACAAAAAAAAAATAGTACTTAAACAGATATACTAAATCACAAACAACAAAAAAGTGACACTCAACACACCAATTGGGGTGGCAGCAAATCTTCTGTTTTCTCTACAGCAGGTATAGTGATGAAGTTCATGAATTGGTGTAGGGCGTTATTGTACTACTTGGACACTCTTTATGAATACTTACTTCCTGCTCCATATTCCTGACCTGAGATTTAATTCTCATGAGTGGTTATCAGATAAGCATTATTTATTTTCATTTCTTGTACACATATTTTATTTATTTCTTATTAAATTCGGTCTTACATTTTGAAAACACTATATTATGATGCTACACAGAGCACCCAATGTTACTATTATGCCCCACTGCCCCCAGTATGCCACACCATTCCCCTTTAATTATTATTATTCCCCATAGTGCCACCAGAATGCCATACAGTGCCCCCCTGTCAGGGCCGGCCCGAGCCCAAATTTTTTGGTAAGCGAATATATTTTTTGGCGCCCCCAGGCTTATTGTTGCCTGCGCCAGAAAAATTTAAGGGGCCGTGGCATCATGGAAAAAGGCCATACCCATGAGCCATACCCCATTTTTGTCACAATGGATGCATGCCCAGCACTCCGGGAGCTATGAAGGTGTATAGAAGTCACCCATTGTCACACACACCAGTCAGATGTTGTCTTGCGTACCCACAGCAGTCATCCATTGTCTCATATGCACACACACACACAGCAGTCAGACATTGTCACACACACACATCAGTCACCCATTCTCTCACACACACACACACAGTCACCCATTCTCGCTCACACAGTCACCCATTCTTGCTCACACACACGCAGTAACCCTTTCTCTCTCTCACACACAGTCCCTGTCCCAGACTGGCAGGGGCTCCTCCTAGAGTGGCGTGGTGACACTTACATACAGTCCTCCTTACTTACTTACATATAGTCCTCCTTACATATATACATACAGTCCCCCCTTACATACATACATACAGTCCTCCTTACTTACATAAGTCATACATATAGTCCTACATATATACATACATACAGTATACGGGATCCCCCCTCCAAGGTGTTACCTGCTGAGGGATTCTCTCCAACCTCCCGGCAAACCTTTTACAAGAGCAGCAGTGCAGCAATCGACTACACTGGTCTGAAGCAGGATGTTTAATGGATAAGGTCACCAAGCCTGCACAGCGCTGTGCTCCTCGGGGCCGACACAGTGGGGTCGTGAATAGCAGGCTGCAGCTAGGACCTGCTGCCGGCTCCAATACTTTTTTTTTATATATATACAGTATATGCATCCTTTACCTGTCCCCCGGCGCCAGGCATGAAGAGAGCAGCTGAAGATTGCCTGCACCCTGCGGCTACTTCTACTCCTCAAAGGGCCGACCTGGCTTCAATGCTCCCCCTCCGCGTCACTGGCGGTCCGGACGGGCGGTCTCGATCCTTCTCAAAGGCGGGCTACAGCTGTTACTCTCCTCCCGCCAGCCCTGTTTGCATCTCCAGCCTGCGATCTTGCGACATGACGTCATAAAGTCACGTCGCCGCATATAACCCATCGGACGGCCGCCCTTTAGAACCGCGGTGCAGCTGTGTCACAGTGACACAGGCTGCCCGCGGTCAGCCTCTCCGCTGCTGGGTGCAGGCTAGTGGCTAAGTAAATTAATCACATGGTCGCGGCCACGGCGCCCTTCACTATGTGGCACTCTACGCGGCCGCATACCTTGCGTAATCAAAGAACCGGCCCTACCCCCTGTATGAATATTGTGTCTCAATGCCCCCAGTATGCAACACAGAATCTTTGAGTACTTACCTTCTGTGGGGGGGCTCCTCCTGATTTCCCAGCCCCTGGACGGAGCTGACACTGCTTTTCAAATCATAGTGCATACAGAGTGGCTCCCGAGTCCCTTAAGCATGGTGGATGTGATGCTTTAGGGACTTGGGAGCTGCTTCATATGCAATATGCATTCAGAAAGAGTGCAGCTACAGCCCCGTCTGGGAACAGGTGCTGCTGGGCACCTGTTCTCTGTAATTGGTGGGTCAGACCGACCCTGTGTGTGGTATCCATCACATGCAGTCACATGCAAGTGACAGATCGCTTATACGGAAGATCTAACAGACAAGTTTTCAGATGAGCACTATTTCCATTTTTTTATTGGGTATGAAGATATACTTGTCACATGTGGATATATTGAATGCATCACAATGACCTTCATGTAGAGTATATATCATAGAGCGACAGATGGAAGAAGAAGCACCTGATAGTGTATTATATTTTAGAAATTAAAAAATATACAAAGGTGCCCCAAAAATGTGCATACCAAAGACAAATTATAGCATACTGACCTGTTTAGAACGTTCTGTGAGATCGCGCAAGTTTGTCATCGTTTATGCGGATGATATTTTTATTTACTCTACTTTTCTTTCTCAGATTCAAAATTATGTTTCTTTCTGTGTTACAGAGAATTAGAACTTTATGCAAAATTGGAAAAATGTGTTTGAATTTTCCAAAGTGGTATTCTTAGGATATATTATCTCTGCAGAGGGTTTTTCCATGGATCCAGCCAAGGTACGAGTTGTCGTAGAATGGAATTTACCCACAAATCTTAAGGACATCCAAAGGTTCTTATTGGTTTGCCAACTATTATAGAAAATTTATTCATACCGTCTCAATGTTGGTGACTCCCATTACTGCTTTAACAGAGAATGGAGCTGATACTACTATATGTTTCAGCACCAGCTCTCCATCATCCAGATGCTGAGGAACCTTTTATCATTACAGTTGGCACATCAGTTGTTGGGGTTGGTGTTATCCTGTCTCGGGTATCTCTGTACATGCGCTTTCGTTTCCAATAAGTTTTCACTGCCAACTGTGATGTGTGCAATCATGAATTACGTGCAGTCAAATGAGTATTTAAGAAAATAAAAATTGTCAATATATTGAGTTAGCAAAAAGGTTGGGCCCCAGACATGCCCACTGCCATCATTATCTACCATCCTGGTGCAAAAAAATATTAAGGCATAAGCTTTATCCAGGAGTGTTTATCTCAAGATATTGTATAGTGGTCTATAGAACACATTGTAAGGAAATGCCATATCCAAAAATATTGTGAATGGTGGATTTTCTGTTTCTCTTAACATGTTTCTACAGTTGTTTTGATTAATAGACCTATCTATTGGCTGGTACCTTATCTCCTTTCACTCTCCTAACACTGCTTAGTATAATAGATCCCTCAGTGTTGCATAAAATTAATTGTCGGCACTACTGCAAGGCATAATATGAATGAGGGCAGTACTTTTTGTCATAATATGAACTGAGGGAACTACTGTGGTTGGTCACACCCCCCTCTTTAGCAACAGGATTTGAAAGATGTCTCGGCCGCACTAATAGTTGGAACTGGGACCACCCAATAACAGATGCCTAGTTTCGCCTATGTCTGTAGTATATGCCTTGTTCTGCCCTAAGGGACTCTTTCATGGCACTGTAAATCAAATTGTATTGTCCAACTGCTGTCTTCTTTCTGTATTCCTGATAATGTATTACAATTTTATACAATGATTGTAACATCTGACTGTTTTGTAATTTGTATAAGGCGTTCATGCATATAATGCTTCAATAAAATCAATTTAAAGAAAATTACCTAGTGCTTAAAGGCATATTTATAATTAATTACCATCTGGCCTGAAAATGAATATATCTTATCACTACAGAAATATAATTTTGGCAGTATCATCCTGCCGTCATTGGGACAGGGGCTCTGATAAAGACCCTTCATGGAGATAAGTAAGAAGTAAAGGGATAGTGTAAGCTACGACTTTACTAAAGGGCCTGGCCATGCATGTGCTCTGCAGAAAAGTTGCATTGGAGATCGGAAGATCCTACTCTAGCCAGGCTACTCCATTAAGATAAGACGGTTGATCAAGTGCATGCGTTTCATGGCAAATTGTATTTAAAAGACATTCATTTATTCTGTAGCTGACTTCAGGATATGAGATGAAGAATTATCAGAGCAAAAAAATATAAAGAATTCAGCTGAAAATATAATATTATTGTATTACATAGATACAGACAGATTATCTTTTTTAAGATGAACTTAACCTTATTATTGGCTGAAATTATATCCTTAATATAGTGTATTGTACTTATTGAACCAATGTGCTTAACTCAGTTGAGCTCACTCCATGATCACTTATTGTACAGGCTGTCTTTACTTTGAAGATTTTCATTAGCTTTGCGTTATTTGAGATTAGTAGTTCAAACAAAAAATATTTTCTAGTTGGGGCTTCTAATAACTGACAAATGCCTTTAATTTGCTGAAATCCATCATCATTGTGTTTGTTAGACAATCCCCTATGCCAATCAATTTTAGGACATTAAAATCCACTGTTATAACCAATATCATCCGTTTTAGCAAATTTATTGAAGCAGGTCAAATCAGGACTAGTCTTCTGATCATTTTTCCTTTGCCTCCTTTTCTGTGATCTAGTTGTGTATCTTCATCTCCACCTTCATGTATACTTTTCCAGAGCAGAGCTTGTGTTTGAGGGTCTCTCTCATTTTGGTGGTGGACCTCTATGTTGCTAGTCTAGTTGTTAATTGAGATCCCAAAAAAGTTTGCTACTCGCAAACTTATAACAACTAACAAGATGAGGTGAAATTATGTAAGAGAAATATAATCATGACAGTGCCAAAACTACACAGGGGGGAATTCAATTAGCAGCGGTAATTTACTGCAGGTGAAAAGGGTGGTAGCCTCTGGCTTTAACGCCCAGGACTATTCAAGTAGAGCCCCTTTTTCTCGCTCAGGAAAATTACAGTGTTAACACGCTGTGGCAGTGTCACCAGAAGTGGCGTTGGTGAGTAGCAAATTCTGTGTGGGGTTGGAGAGATCCTCCCACACAGGGTATTAATACTGAGTTGTGATACACCTGTGGGTGCCTTGTGGAGAGAGCTCAGGTGTGGGATGATGAGGAGGCAGACAAGTCAGGCTGCTGTTGGAAACAGTCTATGTGGGACTGTGGCAGCCATAGAGCCCAGTGAAGCTAAGCGAGCCATTGGGGGCCAGGAGGCCTGTGTCTGGACCTTGCAGGAGGCAAGGGGGGACCATAAACCTCTCAGACTGTGTAAACATTGAAGCAGCTGGGCTGCAGGCTGAGGAAGCCAGGGCCTACTGTATACCTGGAGGATACAGGGAAGGCCACAAAGACTGATGGTGTTTGTATAGCTGTGCAAGCCAAGCCAGGCTGGAGCCGGCAATAGACCTGCAGAGAAGCAGGCAGAGACTTTATTGGCAGACTAGTTGTACCTTGATAGAGAGGGTTCAAGAAGTGCGCTTGTGCTCTAAGAGAGGGCTAGGTTGTTTGTTATTTTCTATTTTTGTTTCCTGATTACCATGATGAAGTAAAGCACCATTTTCTTTATTTTACTGGAATGCCATGTGTGAACTCTAATTCTGCACCTAATCACTGCACTACTAACCCAATCTACCGAGCTAATTACCCCAAGTTATCACAACGCGTTAACCCATAGAATCCAGGATAAGTTCCTGGATCTATGGTTTAACATGGTCGCAGCACCCGCAAACAGGCTATTTAATGCGGATTTCTTTTCAAGCCTTCAGGGTCAGAAAAAAAATCCTCGTTAACTACAACCTACGGGCTGCCTTAGGCTCTAATTGAATAGCTCCACTGCTTCAATTAGCCCATGGTAAATTACCGCGGATAACTGAATGTCCCCCTGAGTCAGCACCTGAAATGCAGCCATTACTTCCAGGAGTTATGCCACTGGCAGTAATGTTATTTGTAAGCAGTTGACTGAAAAATAAGAGCGAATTTGTTGAAATGGCTCCTTAAAAGTGCATGAGCAGAGGTGTCCTAGTTTGTGGAGAGTATCCAACCTTGATGACCATCAACGAAGCTAATTAAAAAAATAAATAAATAAATACTGTTCTAAATAATTCACATCTTGTGATACTTAACATAGTTCTTTTTGTGACTAAAACAAGCTCCTGATGTTTTGGAAATGGTTCAATGTGAAGGATTGAATTAGAAATCATCTTGGTGACAAAGAGCAGCTGTTTCTATTGCTATTGACACTGGCTTTTACATTAAAGAAAACAAACTTTAGCCATGCAATTCCTCCCATCCCCTATATATACATCTGAAGCAATTCAAGATTCCATAAGTTAAGCGCTGGCAATGAACTCATAAATATTTACCATTGGCAATATTCATAGAAATGTATGAATTTACCCACTTACTTCTGTTTTCACTAGAAAATTAAATTAACCATTGAAGGACATGTGCTAGTCACCATCGATACTACAACATTAAGGGGGTCAATTCAATTAGGCACAACTAAGACGTGTATCCACTAGACGATAAATTGGCCGATTTGAATGATAGCGATATCGTTATCATTCATCGTCCAGTGGATATGCCGTCAACAACCAGCTATGCGCGCTCTGCTTGTCGTTGACGGCATCTATCATCGCCGGAACTTGCAGAGCAGTCTGACAGTATCGTCAGGTTCTGCAGGTACGGGGATGAGGGAGGGTGATGTCACTGAACAACATATCATTCAGTGTGGGTGCTCAATGTCATTTATGACATTGAGCACATCACTGCCGGGGAAACACTTATGGAGCATATCGTCTAGTGGATACCCGCCTTAAGTTGTGTACGTCAGTTAGTGTGGCTATATGCCACACTTACAGTACTGCCGGACTTGTGGATTTTTCTTTGCAGCCCCATATGGCTGCATACGAAAATCCACAAGTTTGGGGCAAGATCTGGCCGCGAGGGGGGTTAGTTTAGCTGTGTTTCTAAGCCGTTGCAATTGCATCTTGCCCCTTTTGCTCCTAATTGTATTGATCCCTAATACTGAAATATACATGCATTATTTATTAGTATATGTAATCACATAATCATGGAGAGATCATGGAGTCCAGAGAAGAGCCATGCTTTTATGCATTTGTCATTTTTCCATAAAGCAGTGATTGACTCCTTTCCACTTAATACTTTCAGCTCTTCATGTTTCCCCACAATTCACAAAAACAAACAAACCGTCTTCTAGGAACTACATTGACTTTCTCCTCTAGATACATGATAAGGTCAGCGGAATAGCAGGGGAGTTGGTTCCCACTGAAAGTGCTTCCTGCTGATTGCAGTCTGGACTGGCAATCCCAGGGGAAGAAACCACCTCCCCCTGGAAATGCCAGTCTGGCGTGTGTTTAGCTGAAACCACTTCCAATGGGAAGCCACGGCAATTGTACTCAATAGTAGTGGTGGATTTTACTGGGGGAGCTTCAGCTCTGCAACTCCTAGCTTAAACCTGTCTCTGCAAACCTAGGATGTGCCATGTAAATTCCTATGGAAGCAACTATTATTGATATAGTTTGAGTTTGTTTCTTTAAACACCACCAAAGTGTGATACCCCAAAACAGGACATCATTTCATCATTTATATTTATGTTTTAATATAAACTACTTTCTTGAAGGAACAGGGGAGTTGCATACCAGACTAACCCGTCCCCCCACACATATACAGACACCTGATGCAGCTGTGGGGGAGGAGCCTCAAGACTCAGTGCCATGAGAGACAGAGGAAATGGAGGGAACTATCTAAGGCTTAAGCAAAGCCCTGAGAGGTGACAGCCAGAGAGCCCTGAACTGACAGAGGATGGAGATTCCCAGGAGTGGGAGCAGGACCTGACAGATTTAGGAGGATCAGGTCTGTGATGATAATACTGCCCTGCACCCCTCACAGAGAGTAACAGAGATTCAGGATGCCACTTGTGACAGAGGATACATATGCAGCCATGGCAATTACCACAGACATCATCTGAGAGAAGTTGTTTAATCTTAATAAAATAAGTACTTCTGTGACAGCACTGAGGACAGACAGTAATGGCTGACAGGCTATGTACTCATACAGGCAGCATATACAGCTCTATCCAGTAACTACAGTAATACCCTCACCTGACAGCACTGAAGACAGACAGTAATGGCTGACAGGCTATGTACTCATACAGGCAGCATATACAGCTCTAACCAGTAACTCCAGGAATACCCTCATCTGACATCACTGAGGACAGACAGTAATGGCTGACAGGCTATGTACTCATACAGGCAGCATATACAGCTCTAACAGTAACTCCAGGAATACCCTCATCTGATGACTACAGTCACCTAATACAGGATTACTACCTACTGTAATGAGCTTACTGGATGCTACTATTCAATCAACTCCATAGTAATGAATAAGTGCACCATGGTAGCATGGCCATGCGCATAGAGAGACTCATAGAGGGGTATTCAATATGAAAGGTTAACTTCCCTGGCGAAGTTAACGTTTCATATCGGAGTTTTTTTCTGCGTAAAGGTTTGGTGCGCGCTCCCGCTTATCCCCGTATTCAAAATAAAATTAACGAAAACGGGAAACTCCGAAGTTGGATTTGCGTAAAGTTACGAATTTTTCCTAAAAATAATTGTAAGACCCCCTAAAGTTGTAAAAATATGGGGGATCACTATGGGTACCCCCGTTTTAGCCTTTAATTGTAAGTCGGGGTTTTAAATAGCCGCAGCAGGTGTTTTTTTCCGACATTGAAGAAGTGATGCAGAAGAGCACTTAGGTTATTTTTTTCGTTTTTTTTAAGTGGTCCCATCAAATTTGGGGTACATGAAAATGGGTACTAGCATATTTTTAAGTCCCTAAAGTAAGTTTTTAAAAATTCTGCATTTGTGCACCTGCCGCTATAATTCTATTCTAGAAAACATCTGCCGCATACTTGCAGAATAGCCCTGAACCTATTTCCCTATTGTTAAACAATTTTTTCCCATTTTTTTTTTCACCCCAATTTTTAAATTAATTTTTTGGGGTGTCCCTATTTTTTTTTTAAACTTTTTTTGATACAGTTTTGTTTTAAATGTCAGTCCCAGGGGTGCAGGCTATTTTTTTTAAGCCTGCACCCCTAAACCCCAATTCTGCACTTTTTTTCGACACCTATTCAATGGTGAAAACTTATCCCCGTTTTTTAGCAAAGACTTTTCAAAACTGCGATAAGTCTTTGAAATTGAATACGGTGTAAGACTAAAACCAGTTATATTAATGCAAAAAAGTTAAAAAGTGCGATATTAACACAAAAAACGATGTTATCGCACCCATATTCAATACCCCTAATAATGGGTAATTAGAATGTGTGAGAAGGTAAATGAAAATTGTTGCTTCATGTAAATTGCAATGTCCTATACCCCTATTTAGGGCCGTGTAGTGTGAGCCATTAGGAGAGGCTCTTGGTGATAGTAAGAATGAGAATACATATAGAAGTATTTACTGCTTAACTTGGTGATATTAAATTATATTTACTGTAATTTTGTGTGCATAGTTTGGTATAATCTGGAATTTGTGTTTTAATGTTTAACAAACCTATTACATTGATGCTGGATCAGCTGTATTTAAAGCAAACAGGTTTTATTACTTGGGAAGCGATCCAGTCAAATAAAACAGAATTTTCCTTTATTAACCTGTGTGATTCTTGGGTCTGGGGTCAGGTTACCTTCACCTCTCTGCCAAGGAAGAAAGAACCTATTACGTTTGAAGGAACCTACCCGAAATACTGGATAACGAAGGTGGGTGTCACAAAAGAGTTTAGGAAATAACAACACAAATCTTCTTGCTGAATGCTGTGTTATATCACCCACAACCACGACAACCAACACAATCTTAGGGCCTGGGAGAGACAGGGTGTGGTCAAGTTCTAGGTGCCATGGCCACACCTTTTCAGAGAAATAAAACAATGACAAATAATGTGTGGCAGTGCACGCTGTGTAGGGGGCATTTCTCTTCCTCCACACCTCGCCGGGCCTTCAGACAATGCCGAGCCTGGGTAATTGGTAAATCTACCCTCCCTCTCTCTGCCCCTGCCTCCAAATTATGGCATTCAAATTACAACCCTGGAACCGCACATGTCAACTATATAATAATTTTACAACAACAATTATAATGATTAGATTCAATGATTGTTATAGGACCTCTTAATATCTGTAATTTGATAAATAAAAAATAAAGTAAGTTTAAGTTTAGTCAGGGTTGATGTAACGTGATACTTGACTTTTATGCTTCAAAAATGTTATTCAGATATCTTCCTTTCATTTTTTTGGAAACCTTTCCCTTGTAAAGCATGTTGTGACATGCAGTACTATGGGCTGAGGTTATTCGGACATGCAAGTCTATGTTAGAAAGCTTATACACAAGCTCTAACACTAGGGGATGCTGTAGCAGAGAAGATCTGGGTCTTACTTGTTCTATATGATCTCTTTTTATGATCTCTTTTATGCACTAACAATCACATTACTGGTAGTTGCTTATCCTCAATCATCACAATGCTCCCCCAGTGACAGCAGCAATGTCAATGAAATAATATCCCCTATGTTTCTAATTAGCAATTAGCTGTCCAGTAGGACGCCAGATCAGTATTTACGTGTGAGACATTAAATCCAGTTTTAAGAGATCAACATAGGATTTATGTCACTGGGCTAAGCTAAGTGTGGGATAGTCACTGATATAAATTATATGTCTATAGCAGGGAAATGGTTGATATTGCAATTCCCACTTCAGGCTATAATCTTTGCTGTAATCAGGCCAGGGCAAAGTCTTGGCTAAAAGTGTCAGCCAGGGCAAATCATTAAAACAAGACAAAGAGAAACCCAAATTTTGTTGAGCTGGCCTTGGTTCTTTTATTTTTTTTACATTATGCACTGACTGCATGTAGCACCACTTCTCTTATACTGGGACAACATTATAATTATTTTATAATGGGACAACATTATATTCACATTAATGTGATTTAATCTAGAAACACTTTTTACAGTTTTGTACTAAACCCCTAATTAAACCACACCATTATTTATCTAAATTGTGCAACGCAATAGGCTCAACAATGTAATTAGTAATTTAGTATAGCCCTTTTTTTCTTAGGATTACACCTATGGCTGTAATATAGAGAATAGCTCATTACAGTACCTATTACACTGGATACTCTTGATACATCTTGTGATTGCGAATAGCGGTTACGATTTGGGTTCTTGCGTTTGCTTGTTGCAGATCTTGCTGTCCTCAGGTGAACCTCACTTGCTTTAAAAAAAGCAACCATGAACGGCTGTTTGTCATATGGACCATCTCTGCCAACCAAACCTGCAGCTCTTGTGTTTACATTCTGACCTGGATCCAAATGAGAGAAATCTGTATTTGTTACTTAACTGAAATAAGTATCTATAAATATACACATTAATATACAAATATAAGATATATAAAAGAATAATCTATTTATGCAGACATATTACTGTGCTGAAAAATAAGTGACACATACTGTAAAGGCAAAAGGATTAAATAAAAATACGAGTAGAATAATACAACAAAAACATGAGAGTATGCACAAAATATACCAAATTAAATTCAGTAATGATATGGATATATATAAATGCTGAGTGTACATAACTGCAAATTTTTCAATAGTATATTACTACTCTCTCATTTTATGTAGTTTATTTTCCCTCTTCATGAGCAACACAAGGATTAGTGTATGTGCATAGA
Source organism: Taudactylus pleione (assembly GCA_031769625.1). Classification (NCBI taxonomy): domain Eukaryota; kingdom Metazoa; phylum Chordata; class Amphibia; order Anura; family Myobatrachidae; genus Taudactylus; species Taudactylus pleione. The sequence continues at coordinate 10,716,163 of JAUIMM010000115.1, forward strand.
GTGGGTGATGGAGCAATGCTTAAGTTTATGGGGGACATGACTGAGATAGCCAAATAAGCTCTTTTGTACAATATGATATACAATGCCGACCGCCGGGTTCCCGACTGCTTAATCCCGGCAAGGTACACATGACAGGCGTCGAAATCCCGACGCCTGTCATTAGACCTAAGCCGGGAGCGGACAGCCGCGCAGGGGGGAGAGGGTTAGGTTAGGGGCTCCCGGGGGGACTAGGGTCAATGTTGCCCAGAGTAAATAAAATAATGGCACCCCTTGAAAACTGTTGTTTAAAATTCTGCACTACGGGTCTCAGTAATATCCTGACACGGGCATCTCTCAGTACTTCTACAAGTTTGCTCTGCATCTGAACCAGCAGCAACACCCAGCTCTCCAGCTAGCCCTGGATGGACAACTCTTATCAACCTTCTTGTAATCTCCAATCACTTTGCATTGGAAGCCCGGAAGATCTTGCTACCCCTATCTGCCACATCTCTGCTCCAGCAGTGTTTCTACTATTTTTTTAAATCATGTAGATTTTTATTAGAAAATTTTCTACATATTATAAACAAAACAAAAAACAGATAAACAAGTAAATAAGTGTTGCCAATAAAAAAGGAAAGTACAGTGGTACAATTAAATACCAAAATATACAATCAAAGAAGAATCAGCAGTAAACCGAACCTGAGATCACAAATATGACATGTAAACAGCTCGCGCATGGGAGTAAAATAAAATAATCGAACAATAAGGAAGCAAACAAAACAAAGAACGGGGCAAAAACAAAAAAGGGAAAGAAAAAGGAGAATAGAAGAGGCTAGATTACACGGAAGGATCCCCAATTGGTCTACGAAGGCCCAAGAAAGAAAGAGCCCATCTATCCCATAATTTGTGAAATTTAGAAAGGGCTTTACGACTAGTATAGACATACCTTTCATGATCAATGGTATCATTAACAAGTGCCCTCCGTTTGTGTATATCAGGAGGATCTGGAGCACACCAAGAACGGGCAATAATTACTTTTGCTAAAGTGGATAAGCCTAAAACATAACAATAAATATTTTAATTAAATAATTCCTCAATATCCAATGCGAATAAACAAAGTTTTGCCTCTAAGGGAGGTAATGAGAGGAAAGTAAACTGTATATCAGACCATACCAAGGTCCAAAAATCATTAACTCTAGGGCAATCCCATAACAAATGCCAAAAATCACAACCAAGAGCATGACATTTGGGGCAATTAGTTGGAGCATTAATATCAATACGTGCAATAGAAACAGGGGACCGGTAAGACCTGTGCAAAATAAAATAATGGATTTGTTGGAAACGAATACAAGAGGAAGTATATCTTATAAAGCCCAACAACTGAGACCATTGTTCATCCTGAAGAGAACCCAAATCTAGTTCCCATTTATTCCTAAGGGGGAGAAGGGCATCTGGCAAATTACGAGAGGTAAGATCACTATAAAGACAGGAGACTGTCTTACGAACAGGTACTTTGATAAGTGCAAGTTTAAGAAGAGAAGGTGATAATAAAACAGGGTCAGATCCAAACTGGGAGTGCAGGGCATGACGAAGTTGAAGGTATCTATAAAATGCCGTACGGGGAAGGCCAAACTCCATGCACAAATAATCAAAGGAGTGAAGCACCCCATTATGAAACAAATGGCCAAGGGATTTGATACCATATGAAATCCAGAAGGACTCCGATCCCAACACTCCCAGCTCAGAAAAACCAGCATTATACCACAGGGGGATCTCTGGATCCACACCCTCATCCCCAAATAATCCCTGAGCAAAATGCCAAACCAATCGAACCTGTCGACGTAAGGGGGGAGATCTACCTGGCAATTTTACAGATAACAAAATTTGTAGAGGAGCTGAAGGGGAGCCTGTTTGCACACTAAGAAATCCCGCCAAAGCGGTATCAGTACCAGCAGATAACCAGGGCACCAATTGTGACAGCTGTGAAGCCATATAATAAATACGTAAATTAGAAAGGGCCAGTCCACCTGAAGATTTAGATCTACAAAGTGTACGGAGAGCAATCTGTGGTCTCTTATCCCCCCACACAAAAGAAGATAAAATAGCATCAATGTGAGAAAAAACTTTTTTGGGAATATATACAGGGGAATGCTGTAAAACATACAAGTATTTAGGTTGAATGGACATCTTAAATAAGTTAATACGACCTGTCACTGTAAGCGGAAGTTTCTTCCACACATGAATCTTTTGTTTAAAAGCTGAGGTAATGGGCATCACATTTAATTCTACAAAGTCAGCAGGGATAGGTGAAATGGAGATACCCAAATACCGAAAGGAGAGAGTCCATTGTAAAGGGCAGGAGAGAGAGGGGGATAGAGGCAGGGAGCCATTCAAAGGAAAAATATTAGATTTGGACCAATTAATCAGCAACCCCGAAAAAAAAACAAAATCCTTAATAACGTCCATCAAACGATCCAAAGCTGGGCCCGCGTCTGCCAGAAACAGGAGCATATCGTCCGCATAAAGGGCTATTTTTTCAATTGCATGGCCCACTCGCACGCCGGGAATATCGGAATCTGGGCGAATGAGACACGCCAGGGGCTCGATAGCCAGTGCAAACAATGCAGGGGATAAAGGGCACCCCTGGCGTGTTCCACGCCCAAGTTGAAAAGAAGAGGAGACACAACCATTCACCGACACTCTGGCTGCCAGGGAAGAGTACAAAAGACGGACCCAGCCAATAAAACGAGGACCAAAACCAAATTTAGACAAGACCTCCCATAAATACTCCCATTCCACAGAATCGAAGGCCTTGCCTGCATCTAAGGAGACCACCACCGTTTCAGAGGTATCCCCATGGGACATTTGCATATGGTAAAATAATCGCCTAATATTTTGAGTAGTAGATTTACGAGGCATGAAGCCGGTCTGGTCAGGATGTATAATAGAAGTAATAACAGAATTAAGACGAATAGCCAGCAGTTTAGCCAATATTTTAATGTCAGTGGTAAGAGGGAAAATAGGTCTATAAGAGTCTGGATAGAGGGGGTCCTTCCCAGGTTTTGGGCGCACTACAACCAAGGCCTCCGACATGGATGGTGGGAGACAACCAGCATTCAAAAAAGCATCAAAAGTCTCAATGAGACGCGGAATAAAGACGTTTTTAAATTTCTGATACACCTCTATCGGGACACCATCAACTCCGGGAGCTTTACAGTGTGGAAAGGAGGAGATAGCAACCTCCAATTCCTCCTCTGTAAAAGGAGCATCTAATAAATTCACTACCTCAATCTCAAGACGGGGCAGACAAACTGCCTCTAAATAAGCACAAAGCTGTGAGGGAGAATATGATACCCTAGTAGCATAAAGAGAGGAGTAATATTGCAAAAATACATCTGTTATAGAAGGAGCGGAGGTATGCAACATTCCAGAAGAATCAAGGATACCAGAGCCCGTTCTGGAAGCACCATCCTCTTTTGCCAAAAAGGCTAAATAACTCCCCCCAACATCCGCCTGTGAATATTGCTTATGACGCGAAAACAACAGTTTGCGCTTGGATTTATCAAACAGGTGATCCGACCACTCCCGCTGGGTACGGAGCATAGTCTCCCTGTCTGAAATCACTCTGGACAAGAGGTACCGGGCCTCAGCATCCCTATAAGCAGTTTCCAGAATAGTTTCCCACTGCCTATGATATAGTTTAATGTTAGCAATACGCTTAATAAAGGTGCCCCTTAAAAAAGTCTTAAAGGAATCCCAAAGGAGAGAAACCTCAGTACCTGCATTATCTTCAAAATAGGACACCCAAGCAGCCTCCAACTCAGAGCCAGCATCCATTAGGTCCAGCCAGAATGGGTTAAGCTTCCAAAAACGGGCACCCTCTGAAAGGGAGGAACCAACAGTAATACAAAAAGGAGAGTGGTCGGAGACACCCCTCGACAAATAATCAACTGCAGAAACTCTGGGAACCAAAATAGGTGAGAGAAAAACCATATCAATACGGGAAAAAGTACAATAAGTAGAGGACTGACAGGAGAAAGCAGAGATAACGGACACGCCAGACATCCAACCAGCCCAATTCAGCAATCAATTTAGAAAAGGGAGACGGGGAAGGAGGTAGGGAAGAAATGGACTCTCGCCAACGGTCCAGGGATGGATCCATTACGTTGTTAAAATCACCCAAGCAAGTAACAGGGGTAGAGGGAGAAAGTGCAATAAAGGCAGCAGCCTTACCCAAAACATCATTAGAATATGGTGGGGGGATATAGACCGCAAGTATATGCACAAACAGAGAATTAACAAATGCTCTCAGGAAAACATATCTACCCATGGGATCAATTTGGACTGTAAATGAAGACTAAATCAAGACTAAAATGAAGACGCTTGTGAATCAAAACAGAAACGCCTAGAGAATTATGAGAGAAAGTGGAATGGTACATCCATCCCACCCAGGGCTTTTTCAAAGCCATTATACGGCTACCAAAGAGATGAGTCTCCTGAAGACAAACAATATCTACATTTAATTTTTTAACCTGTGACAGAACTAGGGCTCTTTTAACCTTATCACTAAGGCCCCGAATATTCCAGGTGAGCAAACGAATGCCCCCAGAATTATCCCCAGCAGCCATAATAATAATAAATCACATAAGAGAGCAAAAAGGATTAAAAGAAAACAGACAGAAAGACAATAAAGACACCCCCATGTGCAAGCAATATACAGGTCGGCTCATATACCATCATATCAGAATAGCAAAAAAAACTGCAACACATATAAAAATAATTCAAATAAAAACAACATAAGAAAAATAACAAACTAACCCACATCCAAAACCCACCCTGCATACCCTGCCAAACTTAAGGTATACCTAATCCCGAAAAAAAAAAAAAAATATTCCCTAGTCTAAATTAACAAACATAGACTAAATAAGCAAACAGTAACTTACGTATCTAGGGTTGGTAGACAAAGCTATTGCTAGAAAGGCCCTCCAAATAGTTATAGAGGAGCGGTAGCCCCTCAGAACAAACTAAACTGTCCACTAAACTGTCCCAACTTCCCCCATTACCAGAGAATAAATGAGAAAATCACGACAAAACAGCAGATGGACCACAATATACAATAAAATACATTAAATGATCAAACAAAATAGGGGAAGCACTTAAAACAGGGGAAACCAGTAACGGACTCACGAAACCCCCAGATCGGCATCAGGAAACAGCAAGGAGTCCAAGCCAAAAAAGTCAACGTGGAGGCCGCGGACGTCCAGCCAGCCAGGCCTTAGCATCTGCAGGTGTATTGAAAAAATTAGTGGTTCCATCAGCCACCACACGCAGACGAGAAGGAAAAAGCATGGAATATTGGAGTTGGAGCTCCCGTAGCTTGCGTTTAACAGGCATAAACTGAGAACGGCTTTTTTGTACTTCAACAGCAAAATCAGGAAACACTGAAATAGAGTGATTATCCAACTTGAGAGGACCATGGAGACGGACCAGCTGCAAGACTGCGTCACGGTCTTTGTAATGAAGCATGCGGGCAATAAATGTCCTCGGTGGGGCTCCCGGAGGTGGCGGCCAAGCAGGCATGCGGTGGGCCCGTTCAACGGAAAGCTGCGATGAGAAGGCATCTTTACCAAAGAGTTTCACCAACCACTCCTCCAGGAACTTCTCAGGAGCAGAACCTTCAGCTCGCTCCGGCAGGCCTACAAAGCGCAGGTTGTTTCTTCGGATCCGTCCCTCCAAATCGGATAGCTTGGAACGGCAGGCAGCCGCTTCAGTGGAGAGGGCCGCAATCTGCCCAGGTATTGGCGCCGTAAGATCCTCCACAGCAGAGATACGATGTTCAGCCTCCCCAACTCGTTCCCTTATTTTCTGAATATCATGACGGATCAGGGAGATATCAATCTGTAATTCACCTATCTTGTCAGTGACCCTCTTGTCTGACGCCGCAATAGCGTGTAAGATATGTGAAAGATTAGAGTCACTTGCAGAATCAGACGAAGTAGTAGGAGGAGGAGGTGGCGGAATGACAGGAGGAGGTTCAACCGGTGGCATAGGGGTACGGGCAAAGCGCTCCAATTTAGCGGCAGCCCCAAAGGAATGGCCAGTTTTCCCCATTATATAGCAAAGGGATCACCAGAGGATACTTGAAAGTAGAATTTTAATGCAGACAGAAACTCCAGGAATTGTAGAATAATCAAACTGCAGCCCAGCAATAAATCAGGAGATACAGACCACACAGCAGGAATGCAGGAGGGTGAACTACAGGTCCCAGCCAGTCACCCACAGAAATTAATTAAGATCCAGCAAGTCTACACCACTAGAAAGTAGACACCTCTGCAGGTGGATCAGGCAGCAAGAGAGAATAAAAGGCACAGGTTGTTCAGGAAGTCACTGACCCTTAAACTGGCAGCAGCACTGCTGTGTGTCCAAATCCAAAATGGCCGCCGTCAACAGGAGACACCAGGAGCCAGCACCACAGCCTGCAGGAGGGAGAAGCAATCCGGTCACCAGTCCACCCAGCAGGAGAGGAGAACCGTGTCCCCAGAGGATCAGAGAGCCAGGAGGAGAAACTGCAGTTAGCAGCCGCCGGGGAGAGACAGCGGGAGCCGCGACCGCCCACGTGACCAGCCGAGGAGGAACACACTGCCAGTCAGCAGCCCCAGCGTGCATCCACAAGCCAGCGCCGGGGAGTAGAGGAGAAACACTCCAGCAACGATCCAGGGGCAGCAGCAGACACTCACCCACAAGGCAGGTAAGTGAAAAGCCCAGGGCACCGCTCCTGCAGGATTAATGAAGGATAGATAGTAGGAGAGCACGCAGGTATGCTCCTACTACATGCCGCTCCAAGCCACTCCCCCGTGTTTCTACTATTTTTAACTATCACTCACTTAGCTATCTAATTATTTCACGGTTGTTCCCATTGTACTGTCTGCTTCAAACATTTTACATTGAATTATTTGTGTATCATTGTAATTTTCCCTGTACAACGCTATGGACACTTGTTGGCACCATATAAATAAAAGTGGTCATTTTAATAATAATAATCACTGCTTGCAGCGAGTATCAAAGTCGCTGCGAGTAGCAGTGGTGTATACTAAATCACCAAGGCAATGCAACATTGCTCCGGTGCAAAGAAAGCTGACCCGAAGATCAGCTGTCCCCGCGTTCCCTATCACCTGTACTTCTGTAGCAGTGAAAATTAGCACTGCCTAGTCTAACTTGCCAGTGTTAGTGCACATGCATGAACTTGGGTTCACACATGCGCACAAAGAACCTAGCGCCCGGCGTAAGTAGCCAAACAGACGCGAAGGGATCAGATCGGATCCCTCTTTGCAACCCTTGACCTCCTTCCAATTGGAAGGAGTAGGGGTCCGGGAATCAGCGCCATCTGAAAATAGTGAAGGTTCCTGTTCTCAAGCCCCAAAAATGGATAATTTTCGAAGCTTGATTAATTTTGTGATATCTCCTGCTTTACCTTTATAATGTTAATTTTCACCTACTTTTGTAGAAAATAATGGATAATTAATAGATCCCTAAGCCTAAAAGTTCCTCAGACCAAGTCTGAAATTTTTTTTACATTTTTTTTCAGTTTTTCTGATGTCTCAAGTTTTGCGTTCTTGGAGTTTATCTAGTGCACTTCCTAGGTGTCCATAGTCCACCCTGAAAGGGGAGGTTACTGTCAGGATGCAGCCTGGGATCGGCCGCTACTCATGTCCTTGGGCTTAGGTGTTCAGTCGCTAGGAGTGGAGGTGAGTGTTGGCTGAGTATTCTCCCCGGGGTCTGCTAGGGGACCCGTATGATAAAACCACTAGGGAATTGGGGGCATTCACTGTAAAGCCACCATAGAATTAGGGGTCTGCAGTGTAAAGTCACCAGAGAATTGCTTCCTACATTGTATTGCCACTTGTGTATGGTATAGCCACCAGTGAATTGGGGTCTGCACTATAAAGCCCCCAGAAAATTGGGTGTGTGCACTGTATAGCCACTAGAAAATTGGTGTCTGAATGGTAACACCACTAGAGTGCTGGAGTCTACACTGTAAAGTTACAAGATAATTGGTGGTCTGCAGTATAAAGTCCCCAGATCCAATTGGGTCCTACACTATATAGCCAGTACAGAATTGGGGGTCTGCACTATAAAGTCACCAGAAAGTGGGGATCTGCATTGTATAGGCACCAGAGAACTGAGGTCCAAACAGTAAAGAGTTTAAAGACACTTTGATTAGTTCACCAACTCTCATGTCCTTCACATGCCAATATAGACCTCTTACATATTTGTGATACCCCAGAGTAATAAGGGTAATAACATACTTGCCAACTTTTGAAAATTTGTTTCAGGGAGATTATATTTGTTAGTAGAATGCGCTACGCGGTGCGCCATTGAGGGGATGTGTCATGCTCCGCCCCACATGCGTATCTATCACCGCCTATGGGCATATATATTTCCACTCAGGGGTGTGTCCTGTATTGGAGGGTAAAAACTGTAGTACTAAGAGCAGCTGGGCAGGGTAGAGGGGTATGGAGGGGCAGTAGAATGCTGGTAGCTGATCATAGTAGTATTGTGGTGTAATAGTTTAAAATGGGCACCAGCAAGGTGATAATTATAGTGCCAGCAATGACTCTTGCAGGGTGAGGTGATCCCTGGCATTGGTGGGGAGGGGGGCATAGGAGGTGCAGGAGGGAGCTGGCAGCTGACCTCAATATAGTAGGATGTAATAGGTGTAACATGACACAAGCAGGATAATAATCATAGCTGCCCGCATTGCCCCCTGCTGGCTGAGGTGACCCTGGCATGGGGGGGGTATATAGGATGCTGCCTCTCAGTGTTATTGCGGGTGTGACATGGGCACCAAAACGGTAATAATTACAGTTGCCATCAATGCCTGCTGCTTTGCAGGGTGAGGTGGCCCCTAGCATTGGGGGGGGAAGGGAGGCAGTCACACACATATACACAAATAGTCACACACTTCCACACACACATACTGTCACACACACTTATACACAGTGTCCCCCCTCCCTATTAGAACCTTACACTGTCTGCAGTGCTCCTCGAGTCCTCTCCCTCATGCTGCTTGTATCCTGCTGCACACAGTGCCACGCAGCCCCGCCCCCTGCAGAGCAGCCCCGCCCCCTCCTGCTCGGACTTCTTTTCACTTAAAAATTTTTGATAGCTTCTAAATTGAATAATCAAGACTGGGGGGGCCTGATAGAGGGCCCTGGAGCACTAAGATCCTCTGCTCTGCCCCCCCCCCCCACACTCAATCCGGATCTGTTATAGCTGCTGCAGTACTGCTCTCGGAGAGTCTCCCGTCCTGCTCCCCATCCCTCCCCCGCCCGGTTTTTCTCTCTGCAGCAGCGCAGTTCCCATCACAGGTAACACCCCCCCTGAGCACTACTACTATTACCTACTTGTTAAGGCAGGGGGAGGAGATGGAGCCGCTGCTGTCCCAGATGTTGCAGGAGAGAACTGACCGAGTGACAGTCACACAGGTGGCTCGCTCTGCTTGCTGGATGAGGCGGCCAACGTTACCGACAACCCTGCGATGCGTGGCCAGGCAGGAATACTGCTAGCGCGAAGGGGAAATAGTCATGTCCTGCCCGTCACATCCGGACCTGCCCATGCGCAGAATGGGTTTCACACAGCGCTGTTGGGAATGCGGGGGATTCATTAGTTTTGTAGGGCAGCGGGAGGCTTGTCAGAATAACGGGAGCCTCCCGGTTGGCAAGTATGGGTAATAATTGCGTGATTACATATCAGAGTTACCTTGGTGGGGGTCTTCTTTCAGTAATGGCTCTTCACTAATGCCACACCCCAGCAGAGGGGCAAGATTTCCCCAGACACAGAAAGATGCAGCACATTTTAGATGTAATCTAACAAGAATATTTATTCCACAACCTGGTGCAATAATAGGAACGGTCTCACCTAGTGCTGAGTATCACTAGTGAATCGTCTCTCTGTCTGTACTTGGGTAATGTCAGGTATGATAACAACTGCTGGCTCCCTGCAGTAAGTGTGACTCTAGATGCAGGGTTGCTTGCAGTCCGATCACGTCAGGTTCAGCATGTACGGGGATGATGGATGTCACTACACTGAACGACAGAACATTCAGTGTAGGCACATCACAGACATAGAAACAATGGGCCGTATTCAATTTGAGGCGAAAAGTCTGTTTCGCTTGTTTGGCTTTTACCCCGCATTCAATTTGGAAGACTTTCCGCCTAGGCGGAAAGTCAATGCAATGTAATAGGCGAAAAAGTATCGCCTATGAATAGCAGGCGGAAAAAAGTGCAGAATTGGGGTTTAGGGGTGCAACGTTGCGGGAACCCCCGTGCAGCCTTCAGACAGTCCCCCAAAGGTAAACTGTGTAAAAAAAAATTAAAGAAAACACTTAAGGACACCCCAAACAATCACTTTGAATTTGGGGGCAAAAAAAAAAATGGGGGGACAAAGTTAAAAACTAGCGAACTTGACTCTGAGGGGGTCCCCAAGTATGCCTCAGGTGTTTTTTACATTGCAGCTGCTTGCGGCAGGTGGGTTTTTCACGATTTTTTCAACTCACTTTAACAACTTTAAAATATGCTGAACCCCATTTTCAAGTACCCCAAATTTGCTAGGCATAATTATTTTTCCCTAAAAAAACTTTTAAATGCTCTTCTGCATCACCTTATTCAAAGACGCATTTATGCACCAGCCGTGACTTTTAGAAACCCCGACTTCCTTCACGAGATAAAAATGTGGGTACCCTTTGTCATCCCCTATGTCTACACATCTTTAGGAGGGGTCCCTGGATTATTTCCCAAAAATTCCCGTTGCATTGTGCGCATGCGTATGCATCACAGTGCGCATGTGCATACCATAGTGAAAGTTCACAATGCATTCACTCACTGCGCATAGACAGCCCAGCAGAGTGAGTGACAGGAGAAGCCGTTTGTAGGTGGTAACGGGCTGGCCATTAAAAAATGGGGGAGTGGAGGTGCAAATGCAGGTGTGCCTGAGCATCTCAATGGCGTTTTAGAGGTGTGCACAATTATAAGGCAGCATCATAGTACACGTCACCTGGATTGTTTTTACACTGAAGTGCTCGCAGTGCTTGCGGAAGGGTATGGTCAACCTCAAGCGCTGTGATAGCATCCAATGTACCGATGGTTGCATACACTTCCTGGACATGACGTGCACAAGAGGGTGTCTTAAAACAGGTTGGGTGGGGTCTACATACACTATGTGATTGTTCTCTAAGAGATACTGTGCGTGATAATGCATACGCAATTTGCATACACATCGTGAATCAGTCCGATAGTTCAAAGTTTCTAATATGAATAGTGGGCCTGATTCAGACCCGGTCACAAGCGCTGAGCGCTCACAACCGGGTCGATGGTGGCCCAGAGTGCATGCACACGACGGAGCCGGCTCCGTCGTGCGCATGCGCAAGACCCGGATAGCGACGGGCAATCCGTCGCTCCGGGTCTCGCACCAAAGGGGGCGTGCTGTCGATGTTGAGTGACAGCACGCCCCCTTTGGTGGGTGGGCCGAGGCAGTGGCTGCCCAGACGGAGGCGATCCCATGAGAACGCCTACCGTTTGGGGCCGGCCCCACTGACATCACAAGTGATGTCAGTGGAGAGATTCCGGCTCTGTTAGAGCCGAAATCTCTCTGGGGCTTGCGGCAACGAGACCCTACCACAAGGGTCTCGTCGCAAGCTCTATGGTCGCCATGGTCTTGACCATCGTGACCATCATCATGACCGCTCGCTATAGCTGTGGGTGGTCACCCACAGCTATGCGAGCGGCCAGGAGGCCGTTCTTAAAAAAAAAAAAAAAAGACCGGCCCTGACTCTGTCAGAGCGTCCGGCTCTGAATCAGGGCCAGTGATCATACTTTTAAGTGCAACTGTTTACTCCATATTTATTGAAGACGAGTATGTATTTGAAGTTTTAAGAAAGTGATCTTAGAACATGGCTGACATCAAGTTTTAAGGATCCTATTTATTAAAAGGAAAAATATGTTCGCAATGGTGGCTTGTTACCTCTTTGACCTATACCTGAAATGGATTACCACGGCCTTTGCATGGGAAAGCCTATGTAACAAGTACTGCCATGATAGCCATAGTGATCCCCCGGGTCTGGACATCTTTAGGAGGGTCCTACAATTTTTTCCAGAAAAATCCAGTTTTTTTTCGCCGATCACAAATTTCGCCTGTCCCCGATTTCGCCTACTTTCAAATTGAATACAGGGATATAGCGGGCACACGTGCGAAAAGTTTTCGCTTCCAAACTGGCGATGTAGGCGAAAATGGGATTTGGCCAGCAGAGGCGAAAACGCAGCTTCAAATTGAATACAGGCCAATGTCGTAATCGTGCTGTTGTTTCTATGTCTGTTAATGGATAGGTACATTTACTCGCAGTGGCTGCATGTAATCCCACTGCCAAGTCCTGGAGCTGTCTTTCTCCCTCTCACCTCTATGTCCAGCTGCCTCACCTGTAACCGTCACTAACTGTCCTCTCTGTAACTGTCACTTCAGGCTGTGCATGTGCCCTAGATAAGCCGGGTGAATTGTGGGGCAGTAGATCAATATGACTAAGCGGCCTAAGCAGCACTGGCAAACCAACAAATTGATACCTTAAAGTTGTGGGATACCACATATTCATAACAGAAACTGTTCCTTATATGTCCTTGCAGGTAAAAAGTGTCACAAGTATACGTAAAAAAGTGTTTAGCAAAGAATGCAAAAGATTAACTATACTGGATAATCAATAAACTGGACTTGCTGTGACCGCTTATAGTGCCTGATTCAGACCCGCTCGCTAAGATGCATACTCTCGCTGCTGCCGATGGTATGCATTGTGCGCATGCGTATGCATCGCAATGCGCATGTGCATACCATAGTGAAAGTTCACAATGCATTCGCTCGCTGCGCATAGACAGCCCAGCAGAGTGAGTGACAGGAGAAGCCGTTTGTAGGTGGTAACAGGGGCTGGCCATTAAAAATTGGGGAGTGGAGGTGCAAACGCAGGCGTGCCTGAGCATCTCAATGGCATTTTAGAGGTGTGCACAATTATAAGACAGCATCATAGTACACGTCACCTGGCTTGTTTTTACACTGAAGTGCTCGCAGTGCTTGCGGCAGGTTATGGTCAACCTCAAGCGCTGCAATAGCATCCGATGTACCGATGGTTGCATACTCTTCCTGGATATGACGTGCACAAGAGGGTGTCTTAAAACAGGTTGGGTGGGGTCTGCATTCACTGTGATTGTTCTCTAAGAGATACTGTGCGTGCTAATGCATACGCAATTTGCATACACATCGTGCGAGCAATCGCATCTAGCGAGCGGCTCTGAATCAGGCCCATAGTTCAAAGTTTCTAATATGAATAGTGATCATACTTTTAAGTGCTACTGTTTACTCCATATTTATTGATGACGAATATGTATTTGAAGTTTTAAGAAAGTGATCTTAGAACATGACTGACATCAAGTTTTAAGGATCCTATTTATTAAAAGGAAAAATATGTTCGCAATGGTGGCTTGTTGCCTCTTCGACCTGTACCTGAAATGGATTACCACGGCCTTTGCATGGGAAAGCCTATGTAACAAGTACTGCCATCATAGCCATTTCGTTCAGAACAGAGCAAAAAATCCCTTATTCTAAGAATACATTTTTTTAATCCATTAATGTTTTTAAAAGTTTATTTAATTATTAAAATATGTTTTTATACTTTATTTAGGGTCTGATTCAGAGATATACACTATTGCCACCACAGCTGCGATCCCGTACGCAGCCACTTCACGAAAATATGCAAATGTCGCAGGCACCGGGATATGTATTCAAGCCCACTGGTGCATTTCCAAATCCAAGCATCTACATACAAAGTCGCAGCTTCGGTCGCAGATCATTCGATGTTAGCAGCCCGAGTAACTCTATGGTAGTACAGAATGGGTTTGGGAACTGAGATGCCGGATACACATTTTGAGTACGGGATCGTAAACACAGGATGTGACGCTCCTGAAACGATCGTGACACACCTGTGTTTTTAGCCGACACTCCTTGTTACCACTCCCAAACAGAGCAGTAGCGTGGAACCATGGCGCCCGAAGAAAGTGCATGTCATAGCACCCTGTACTGAACTGTGCCAGTGGGGTATGGCCAGCCTGCAGGGGCAGTGGCAAATGCAGGATTTCTAGAGGGGGGTTTCCAAATGCTGGATTTTAGAGTGAGTGTGGCCAGTCCATGAAGACGGTAGAATTAGCACTTAACCAGCTTTAATATGCGTCATACAAAGTATATTGTGTGTCATAATTCCAGCATATAGAGGACCAGCAATCACAGTAAGCCATTAAATGAGGCAGTAGGGCCACCCTTCCTGAGCTGAATGTTTTTATTTTAGATGTAGGCACCATTTCAGTCTATTGGAGCAAGTCCGTTAGTCTGTGGGAGCAGCAGAATAGTCTAGCACTGCACTGGACATATATGTACATATTGGGCTCTGTAGCAGCACATCCCTAACAGTGAATGTTTTCCAGATCTCCTAGTTGGTGCACAGGTTATTTATTACTAAAGCTGGCCATACACGCTTCAATTATTGGGGCGATCCGCCCGATATCCGCAGATCGTCCCGATAATTGTAGCGTGTGTGCGGGCAACCGAAGGTTAAATATTGCTCGATCTGGCATGCCGGATTGTCCAGCATGCCCGTCTGACGCGATATTTAAGAGGTAACTGTCGGCCGTATCGGGCTGTGTATGCCCAGCCGCGGCCGACAGACAGACATTTCCTGTAAAATCGAACCAAATGTGACACCACACTACCAGCGCTAATACATAATACTTAGAGCAAAATGTTGGATTAATCCAAAGTCCTCAAAATCCCATGAGCAGTGGATAATCAGATGACTCTCAAACACAGCATAGTCCGTAGAAATAAATTGCACATGTCCCCATGTAAAAGAAGAGGATGGGCATATAGTGAAGTACAGTTTTAATATATTAAAAACCAATACACATAACACATAAACAGCACACAGAAACACTCCTATCTTGCTAATATGCCACCGCTATTATTAGCACATGGTGGTAATCAGAAAAATCTTTGAAATATGAGATCCCCAACCGGCCAAAATGCAAACAATTACCAGCTGGATTAAGGAAATTTGCAACAGTCAGGTCTTTATGCACCAGTGGATAAGCCGCGATCCAGCATCTGTCCGGAGTATGTGCTGGATTCTAACCGGCGTTCATCCCACGTTCTCTGCACTCTCATCAGTTTGGGGGTCTCAGAAAAAATTACCAACGCGTTTCAACCCCTCGCCTGGGGTCTTTTTCAAGGTCTGCAATCAGTATGATCCCAGAAAAAAATGAGTCCATTAAATACGTGGTGTGTCCTATTAGTGCGGTCCGGACACAGCTGATCTCTATACAATAATAAACTACAAGTCCCATGATCACTTGCTGTGTCCGGCCGATCTCCTCCAATTAATAGCAAGCACGTGATTCCTCTCCTTCCACTATGTGGCCACAATATGTAATATCTTCCAATCCTGATAGCGATACGTCCCTTCCTTAGTAGTAACCATGGTAACTAAGCGCTTCTTAGGAGCGGTGTTTAGTTTTAAGTCCCGATCATCATAGCGTAACTATTAAGTCCACAGACTTTCTCCCATGTAGCTTGCGGAATGAGGTAATACGATTTTAAAGTGCTTTGTGCCTATTAGTATAAAATAACATAACGTTAAAATACATGATAAACATAATAAAAAAGGTTTACAACAACTCATAAAAACCATTTCACCTCAAAGTCGAGGTTCAGCCCTCCCGGTTTAAGAGTACCTAATTCATAAATTTTCTTCATCTCAGCTTTAGCTAGCTGTCTAGGTAAATCTTTTTGCCTCCAATGTCCTGTAATGCAAGATTATCCTATAAATCTTTTTATGGCTGATGGACAACAATTGTGACACTGCTTAAAATTATTTGATAAGGCATGTGTCTCAAGACCGTTTCTTATATTACGTA
Source organism: Taudactylus pleione (assembly GCA_031769625.1). Taxonomy (NCBI): domain Eukaryota; kingdom Metazoa; phylum Chordata; class Amphibia; order Anura; family Myobatrachidae; genus Taudactylus; species Taudactylus pleione. The sequence goes on from JAUIMM010000115.1 coordinate 10,732,140, forward strand.
GGTGTTTTTTGAAAATGCTTTTAAAGAAGAAGGAGAAGGGGTGACTTTATTAGATGAAGATTTAGAAGACACTATGTGTAAATTAGAAAATGTACTTTTAAAAGAAAATAAAATCTGGTGGGAAACTTTAACATTGGAGAAGTATGTTTCCCAAAAATTAATACCAAAAGGGTTAATAATACATAAAGTCGCATCCTTCTCTACACCTGATGGAAATTTTAAAAATAAATGGGACGACATTTTAAAAGAATGTTCCCTGAATCTGATGAAATTGATTATCAGTGAGAGGAAAAAGGATTTATTAGAATTAGAGAAGGAGATTGACTCACATAAAGAGATGGTCACCCGTTTTGCGGATACTCAAGAGTATAAGGATTTTGAAAAGCGCATTGAATATAGTTTACGGAAGAACGAGAAGATTTTAATAGACCGTAAGGTTAAGAAATTTAATAGAGACAGAGCTATATCTAAAACAGAAATTGAACAGAATGAAAGAAATTTGGACAATGGAGGAGTTAGAAGGTTCGTTACAATTCCCTCAAGAGATTTTTCCTCTGAAAATAATAGAATAAGAGAAGAATTTAGAAGGGGAGGGGTAGATAGAAATAGATACACTAATGATATAAGGGGAAGAATTCTCCAAAAATCAGAGGGACAATACAAAAATCACGAGAAGATCTCTATAGGCCCCCATATAGGAATAAAGATAGGTGGGGAGATATTGGGAGAGATTTTATCAGATCCCCTAGGAGAACGGATTGGTATAATAAAAGACGGAATTGGGAGGAAAGAGATGTGGAGATACAAACTAATAATAGGTTTCAACCACTACAGGATTTAGAAAGTTCAACATCTTTTTTATCCAGGAGGAGACGTCTACCGCCCCTGAGATAAGAATTAAATCAAAAAGAGGTTGTAGGGGGTGTAAGATAAATCACAAAATAAAAAGGAAGGCCTCACGAAAGAAAAGAATTAAAAGTAAAGTAGGGACCACTACAAACACAATGACTTTAAAATTACAAAAAGTAAAATTGTTTAACTTGAGCAAACATGTTCTTTCAAAAGAACAGACGACTATGTTGGAAAAGGGTTTAAAATATGCTCCAACTATAGCCCTGAATAAGTTTTCCACGTTTGTGGATCTACAGAAGTATATAAGGAAAATATCAATTAAAAAATTCTTCTTGAGTAAAGAAAGTAATATAGGAGATGAGGAATCAATCACTCCTAATACCCCCTTTAAACCTAAGTCAATTTTCTATCCTTCCTACATTAAGGGCAATTTTATAGATACCTTCTTTTCTATGGTTCATGAAGATATTCAGAAATTGGGTACTAAAATCTCTAAATATAATTTATCTTTCAAAGAAAGAAGGGCTCTAAAAGAATTAAGTGAGATGAAAGAAATGATAATAAAACCCGCCGATAAAGGCGGCGGGATTGTAATCTTAGACAGATCTATGTACGAGGAGGAGGTATTGAAACAACTTGGTGATACATTGACATATGAAAAGTTGAAAGTAGATCCCACAGATGGGATCATAAAGAAGCTTCAAATTATGTTAGATAAATATAGAAACAATGGATTACTAGAGGAGAGAGAATATAAATTCCTCTTAACCACTGAACCAACTATACCAGTTCTGTACATACTCCCGAAGGTTCATAAAGATCCCCTCAATCCCCCAGGGAGGCCAATTGTCTCTGGGATAAATTCAGTGACAGCTAATTTGTCAGAATACATTGACTTCTTTTTGCAACCTTTAGTTACCATGAATAAATCCCATTTAAAAGATACAAAAGATTTATTAAATATGTTACAATTTATTCAATGGGAGGAGGGGCTTATTATGGTGACGGCGGATGTTCGGTCGCTTTATACTATTATAGATCATCAAGAAGGCATTAGGGCCGTAACAGAGTTTTTAAGACAAAGCACTTTAAAACAAGACTTACAGGATTTTATTAAGGAAGGAGTACTGTTTATTTTAACCAATAATTATTTTAATTTTAACGAAAATTTTTATATACAGAAGGTCGGGACGGCGATGGGCACCAGGTTCGCTCCGAGTTACGCTAATTTGTTTATGGGATTGTGGGAAAACGAGAAGATTTGGAACCATAACCCCTATGGAGCGAACCTGGTGTCCTGGTCTAGATATATAGACGACGTTTTATTTTTCTGGAAAGGAGGCTGGGAGCTATTAAATGAATTTTATAATTAATTGAATACTAATTTTAAAAATATAAATTTTACATTCACATCCAGTGATAGCATGGTAAATTTTTTGGACATCAATATATTTATTGAGGATGGGGTTATCAACACCATGAACTTTTACGAAACCCACGGATTCACAAACATATATTCAGGCATATAGCTGTCATCACCAGAATTGGCTTAGCTCAATTCCAGGTAGTCAATTTAGACGCCTTAAACGGAATTGCACAAAGAAAGAAAATTATGATAGACAATCAAAAGAGTTTCAGGATAGATTTTTAGCATGTGGCTATAAGCCAGATCTAATAGAAAAAGTAATGAAAGAGATTAATGAAATACCCAGAGAAGAGCTTCTTGTAAAAAAATCAGATAAAAGATCTGATCATAAACAAAATATTTTTGACTGGGCATTTATTACAACTTACAGCTGTCAGCATAAGATAATTGAAAAAACTCTGAAAAAACATTGGAGCATTTTACAGAAGGATCCAGTGATAGGGACTTTAATTCCGATAAAACCAAAATGCATTTATAGAAAGGCTCCTTCATTAAAAACTGCTCTAGTAAAGAGTGCATTACCAAAAATTAAAAATATGACAACTATTAAATCAAAAGGGTTTTATAGGTGTGGTATATGTATAGCTTGTCGTCATATTAAAAGTACTGGAGCAGCGAAGACAACAACAGTTGAAATAAATGGAAAGATACATCCGATTCGGGAATTTATAACGTGCAATACTAGTAATGTGATATATACTATAGAATGCAAATGTGGCCTTTTTTATATTGGGCGTACCTCAAGACCGGTAAAAGTACGAATAGGGGAACACCTACGTAATATAAGAAACGGTCTTGAGACACATGCCTTATCAAATCATTTTAAGCAGTGTCACAATTGTTGTCCATCAGCCATAAAAAGATTTATAGGATTATCTTGCATTACAGGACATTGGAGGCAAAAAGATTTACCTAGACAGCTAGCTAAAGCTGAGATGAAGAAAATTTATGAATTAGGTACTCTTAAACCGGGAGGGCTGAACCTCGACTTTGAGGTGAAATGGTTTTTATGAGTTGTTGTAAACCTTTTTTATTATGTTTATCATGTATTTTAACGTTATGTTATTTTATACTAATAGGCACAAAGCACTTTAAAATCGTATTACCTCATTCCGCAAGCTACATGGGAGAAAGTCTGTGGACTTAATAGTTACGCTATGATGATCGGGACTTAAAACTAAACACCGCTCCTAAGAAGCGCTTAGTTACCATGGTTACTACTAAGGAAGTGACGTATCGCTATCAGGAGTGGAAGATATTACATATTGTGGCCACATAGCGGAAGGAGAGGAATCACGTGCTTGCTATTAATTGAAGGAGATCGGCCGGACACAGCAAGTGATCATGGGACTTGTAGTTTATTATTGTATAGAGATCAGCTGTGTCCGGACCGCACTAATAGGACACACCACGTATTTAATGGACTCATTTTTTTCTGGGATCATTCTGATTGCAGACCTTGAAAAAGACCCCAGGCGAGGGGTTGAAACGCGTTGGTCATTTTTTCTGAGACCCCCAAACTGACGAGAGTGCAGAGAACGTGGGATGAACGCCGGTTAGAATCCAGCACATACTCCGGACAGATGCTGGATAGCGGCTTATCCACTGGTGCATAAAGACCTGACTGTTGCAAATTTCCTTAATCCAGCTGGTAATTGTTTGCATTTTGGCCGGTTGGGGATCTCATATTTCAAAGATTTTTCTGATTACCACCATGTGCTAATAATAGCGGTGGCATATTAGCAAGATAGGAGTGTTTCTGTGTGCTGTTTGTGTTATGTGTATTGGTTTTTCATATATTAAAACTGTACTTCACTATATGCCCATCCTCTTCTTTTACATGGGGACATGTGCAATTTATTTCTACGGACTATGCTGTGTTTGAGAGTCATCTGATTATCCACTGCTCATGGGATTTTGAGGACTTTGGATTAATCCATCATTTTGCTCTAAGAATTATGTATTAGCGCTGGTAGTGTGGTGTCACATTTGGTTCGATTTTACTATTGTGGTGGAGGGTGAAGGATACCTGTTTATCTTGACACTATCCCACTAGCTGCTTGGGTGCGCATTTTAATTCTGTACAATTTTACATAGACATTTCCTGTGTTCCTTCCTATGGAAGGATAAGGGAAATGTCTCCTCCCCCGGGGGTGGAGCGCAGATGTCGGGTGAATACACTGTGAGAAAACTCACAGTGTATGCTACGGACATCTGCGGCTGGCATGCTGCCAGATAAAATGTCTGTCGGTCTGACAGGCATTTTATCTGCACGTGTATGCCCATTTTGACTGATACATGTTAAAAGATCCACAGCTGGTGCTAATTATTTAATTTGTGATACTGTGAAGAACATGCAGTACTATTAAAATTCTATTGCATTACTATTTCTTTTGTGGTCATGGTGTGGGCTGGGGAGAGGGGTTTCCATGCAGACGGAAACCCCCCTGCATTTGCCTATGGGGGGTATACTGACGTGAAGAGAAAACCAGCAAACAGTGGCAGTATCATGCTGGGCATTGAGGTCCCATTGAGGGAATGCTTCGGTGATGCACTGATATTGGGAAGATGTATGATGCAGTGAAAAGAGTAGAGAAGGGTGCCAGTGGAGAAGTTGCCCATGGCAACCAATCAGCTTTAAGGTTGCATTTATCAAGTACAGTCTATAAAACGATACAGTAGGTAGAAGCTGATTAGTTGCCATGGGTAACATCTCCACTGGCACACTTCTCCATACATCTACCCCATTAAGTTGTAGCTGCTTTTTCACTGCTTTCTTTATGTATAGCACCTAGGATCTGACTTTTATCTCATTTGAATCATTGTTATTAGTCAATAGATTGAGAAGAGATTGTATTATATATTCTGATAATTTAACTTAAATTGACAGAATACATGTGCTAGAGTGAGATTCCAGAGCGTGCACAGCTTATGACTGCGATTACTGCCCCAACCAGCTTTCACTGGAGTGGGAACACCTATGGGGTAGCTCCCTTCTCAGCTATGCTCCTACTTCACAAATATACATTGCAACTACACTACCATTCAAAAGTTTGGGGTCACTTAGAAATGTCCTTATTTTTGAAAGAAAAGCACTGTTTTTTTCAATGAAAATAACATTAAATTAATCAGAAATACACTGTATACATTGGTTAATGTGGTAAATGACTATACTAGCTGCAAACGTGTGGTTTTTAAAGGAATATCTACATAGATGTATATAGGCCCATTTCCAGCAACCATCACTCCAGTGTTCTAATGGTACATTGTGTTTGCCAAGCGCATTAGAAGACTAATGGATGATTACAAAACCCTTGAAAACCCTCGTGCAATTATGTTAGCACAGCTGAAAACGGGTTTGCTCGTTAGAGATCTAGTTGAGTATCTGGAGCATCACATTTGTGGGTTCGATTATAATCTTCAAATGGCCAGGAAAAGAGAACTTTCATGTGAAACTCGACTGTCTATTCTTGTTCTTAGAAATGAAGGCTATTACATGCGAAAAATTGGCAAGAAACTGAACATTTCCTACAACCGTGTGTACTACTCTCTTCAGAGAACAGCACAAACAGGCTCTAACCAGAGTAACCAGAGTAGAAAGAGAAGTGGGAGGCCCCGGGGCACAACTGTGCAAGAAGACAAGTACATTAGAGTCTCTAGTTTGACAAATAGACGCTTCACAAGTCCTCAACTGGCAGCTTCATTAAATGGCACCCGCAAAACGCCAGTGTCAACGACTACAGTAAAGAGGCGACCCCGGGATGCTGGCCTTCTAGGCAGAGTGGCAAAGAAAAAGCCATATCTGAGACTGGCCAATAAAAGGAAAAGATTAAGATGGGCAAAAGAACACAGACATTGGACAGAGGAAGATTGGAAAAAAGTGTTATGGATAGACGAATCGAAGTTTGAGGTGTTTGGATCACACAGAAGAACATTTGTGAGATGCAGAACAAGTGAAAAGATGCTGGAAGAGTGCCTGATGCCATCTGTCAAGCATAGTGGAGGTAATGTGATGGTCTGGGGCTGCTTTGGTGCTGGTAAAGTGGGAGATTTGTACAAGGTAAAAGGGATTTTGAATAAGGAAGGCTATCAGTCCATTTTGCAATGCCATACCCTATGGACAGTGCTTGATTGGAGCCAATTTCCTCCTCCAACAGGACAATGACCCAAAGCACACTTCCAAATTATGCAAGGACTATTTAGGGAAGAAGCAGGCAGCTGGTATTCTATCTGTAATGGAGTGGCCAACACAGTCACCAGATCTCAGCCCCATTGAGCTGTTGTGGGAGCAACTTGACCGTATGGTACGCAAGAAGTGCCCATCAAGCCAATCCAACTTGTGGGAGGTGCTTCAGGAAACGTGGGGTGAAATTTCTTCAGATTACCTCAACAAATTAATAGCTAGAATGCCAAAGGTCTGCAATGCTTTAATTACTGCAAAATGAGCATTCTCTGACGAAAGCAAAGTTTGAAGGACAAAATTATTATTTCAAATGAAAATCATTATTTCTAACCTTGCCAATGTCTTGACTATATGTTCTATTTATTTTGTAACTCATTTGATAAATAAAAGTCAGTTTTCATGTAAAACACGAAATTGTCTGGGTGACCCCAAACTTTTGAACGGTAGTGTATATTAATGTGAGTACACTAATCATGTTCTGTCTGCCACCATTATTATTATTTCCGGTCTCCTAATATTTTTTAAAAGACCTTTCAAATAACATTGTGTGGTCATGTCTGGGAACACCTCCATTACTTTAAATAGCAAAACAGTGACTCTTTTTAAACTCATATCTTATAATTGAAGTTTAGGACTTTACCTCAGATGTGTCACTTTTAAGTCCTTTTAAGCACAATGACTGAATGAGGAGAGAAGGAGGGAGGGGATCAAAGAGGAGAGTGGGAGAGGAAATTGATGATCAAAGGGGGGCGGGGTGACAGATGCCAATAAGAAAGGAGAGGGGAAGGGCAAAGCCAATTAGGGCCAGTGACAGAAGCCAATAAGAAAAGGAGAGGATATGGGTGGTGACAGAAGCCAATAAGAAAGGAGTGGACAGGGGCAAAGAGCCGATCTCAAGGTAGATAGGGGAGGGGAATTAAAGAGGTGAGAAGTGAATGTAATAAATCTGACAGGAAAGGGGAGGTGACAGAAGATGATCACAGAGGAGGGAGGGCCGGAGTGGAGGTAATTGGGCAGCTTGGGAGAGCATGAAATGTAGAAACGGATCTCAGATTCATAATTAGGATATAGAGCAAACAAACCCCATGAATTCAGGAACTCTGCATGGCACCCTCTTTCCATTTTGGCGCCCGGAGCTCATACTCCACTGGAACCACCCTCGCTACACCCCTGCTCCCAAACACTCTCTGACTGTTAATGACACTGAGAATAAATAGTCGCTGCGAGCGACTACGGTAATGTACCTTCACGCATGCACAGTACAACTCAGACACATTAGCAGATGGCCGATAGTCGCTCGACTGCAAAGCATCGACATAGCGTTCAACTCTGATCAGTTCTTTATTGTGTATTTCACATTATTTAAACCAAAAGAAAACACCTGGGCAGGCTAGCTCACATATGCGCAAAACTGACTCAGCAAAGCGGGAAATTAATTAAATTACTGCTCCAGACCAATATTTTTGAGGCTTCCAGACCAGTATTCAGCAGCTGAACGACTGAGTAACTATATCAGTGACATATTTTAAATAAATGTTGGCAGTAAATGAATCATAATTATCACTGCAATAGGGCTGTTAACAATAAATATACCACTGGGCATGGCTTAGCTGGCATCTGGGACAGACGCTCAGTGAAAGCGCTCCATCTCTTACCTGCTGACCTGGGGATTCAGCTATCTGTACCGGTTCTAGAGCTACAAGGACCTGTCCACCAGTGACCGGAACCATCTCCCGTGGGTCCCCACTTATCCAGCTGCCAGCTGTGCTTTGGGCCTACTCAGCTGGCAGAAGCTGCAGCCTCGATTTTCGGTGCGGGCACACAGGTCTTTCCAATCCTTTGCAGATAGCTGAAGTCTCAGTTGTGTTATCATTGGCCCTGTGTATGAATCCACCAATCCACCTAGTGAATTTCTGCAGAGCAAACTGTGCCTACCTGCCTGTTTAGCTGGGCATGCACATATGAGGTACAGCTGGCCCCCATTATACTTTGTCTCTTAAATGAACTACTGTATAAAACATAAAAATGTGGCAGGTAAGAATTAATTTTGCACACTCTCATAAATAATTTTGTTAACCAAGTGTGCAAAATTCATAGCTGGGTCACAAGTTGTAGTCATAAAACTAGTTGTATAAAGGAAAGGTGTTGGAACTGAAATTATAATGCTTTATTGTGTAGCAAATCAAATTTCATAACATAAAAGGTATAAATTGACTCTACAAAATTAAGTTTGATTTAATAGAAAAAAGGTGCTTTGCTCCAAAACTTTCCACTTAATGTACTATTGTTGCCTGTGCTGAATTAATGAACTGATGTTTCAAATAACCTTCATCTTCAATTAATTAAAGTCAGTACTGGTAACTGCACCAATAAATGAACAAGGAAGGTCAGGAGCATTTTTTACCAGGTGGAAGGGGTCATGTTGGTGGGTGTAAAATACATAAAATTATTAGGAATTTCTACATAATGGATTTAGTTTATAGAAAAGAAAAAATATTCCACAAAATAAACACTGTGCAAGTGACGTGCTAATTAATTAAAGTATCAAAAACTAATCAAAAAAGTTAATTTGGTGGTACACGTTTTCTGTTGCTCCTGGCAATCTCAAAAGCTCTACTATATAATTTCACAACTCACTGATGCATTTTTTAACTGAATGATGTGGGAGAAATATTACAGAAAAGCTAGCGTACATAGTGGGAGTATTGAAAATTACATTCTTGCATTATACTTTTTGCTCCTATTTTTATGTGAGAGCCAAGCCTGGATTTGTATTTTTTTACACAAGCCATCTTTTTTGTGCTAACCCATTCTCCCAAGCAAAATATGTAGATAATGATTTAGTAAAGTACAAAAACCCATCAATAAAATCGTGGAGTAGAGTTCCTTCTCTGGACCATGTACCCTATGTAAGGACCTATGTGGTATTTCCATAAATCTAAACTTGAGCTGCACGTGAAAAATAAAATTGCTAGGCTTCAAATGTTATTATGCAGGCATATATAGTGGTTCCTAAATCGGTCATGTAATTTTTGAACATATTAATAACACATACAACATGGCATAAGCTTATAACATCTCTTGATGTGTATCTTGATACAGCCACATATTTACAGTGTATTTTATTTTCAAGTGTCTCACAATATACAGTATAACTTTAGCCACAATTCTGCATCAACAAATGTGTGCTATTGTTTGCCCTGAACAATTGGGTCCTACTCTATCTAAATGAGGCTCATAGTGATAAAAATCACTTTTTTTGTTGTTGTTATTTACAGTTAATTTGCTAGCCACCAAATTTATGAAAGGCAAATAAATCTAAAAATACCCAGTTTTGCAAACTTCCCTAAAAATAATTTATAGACATTGGGCCTGATTCAGCTTTGTGGTTTTACCAAGGTGCTCAGTTACTTGCTACATCTTACTATATTCCCAAAGCTGAATCAGGCCCATTGATTTCTCAAGCATATAACAAGGGAACTCTATTCATTAAAGAATAAATTTTGTAAATTGCTGAAAATCCCCCAAAACGTTTTTACTAGTTCAGACATTCAAGATTTATTTAAAGCTTCCAGCATCTCAATTGTGTTAAACATACTGTAGTGCCCCCACTCTGCATTATGCCAGACTGAACCCCAGTTTGCATATTCCGCAGCACCCCCCACATTGATGATGTAGCTATGTGTGGCGGCTTCCTGTGTGTGTTGCCCGTGGGCGTCTGTCCCAGCTGCCCTGTTGTTAATCCACGATAATGATACACACTATTGTTACATCTTTTCTCCCACATATTCTAGGATATCTATTTGGAGAAATCTGCATATACTCAAAAGAAAGAGAGAGCTCTGGAATCAACCCCCCTTTCATCATTGACTATTTAAAGGAGCCCAGTTGAGAGGCCCCAGCTGTTCCTGGCCGCTCATTCTTTTCCTCACTTGTTCCCTAAGAAGCATCTGGCACCAACTACCCACATTCCCATCTCCTTAATATTTATTACAATTTTACTTTTGATACTAACCACTACTTAAAAACACTTTAAGATCTTTGCACATATATTGTCGTCTAAGTGCTCTTACTGTATATTCCAAATATTTCTCTTTTCCAGATTAAATTAACAATTAAATACTCATTACTAGCTTTATATAATTGCCTATATATAATAAAACAGGATTTAGTTGAACATTTACTAACCATCTCTGGTTTCCACACTCAGTTGTAGACCCAGATTGTGTTGTGGATTCATTACCCATAAGTTGCTTGTTGCAGTAATGTCAAACTCCAACCATCCTTCTTCAGAAGCCCAAACTGTCTGGGTATCCAACAGAAAAATATCAGATGCCCTGTTATTAGAACAAGACAAAGACATTTTAGTATGTAGTCCTGAAATAGACAAAATGGGAGAGAAAATAATGCGGAAGTGTTAGGCAGACAAAGAGAAACAGACAGAGGGGGAAGGAGAGAGAGATGGGGAAGATAAACTCAGGTGAAGCCAGGAACAACTGCTAGTATTCTTAAATAATATAATCTTTGTCACATTTATTTATTTTTTAAAACATGACATTTTAAAATATGGCATTACAATATATAAAATAGCATTCATAAATGAACGTTGTATTCTGTAGTTGTCTTAACATATCAATTTGCACTTCAGAAGCACCCAAAAAATACAATGAACCAACTGCACTAAACTTGCCAGATTGCAAGGTAGAATAGGCTACTGAATATAAAAAAATGCAATATTTTAATTTTAATTGCCACCTTTATTGAGATAATACTTTCACCCATGGGTTAAAAGATCAATTAGACACCACTTGCGCTATGGAATTTGCATGCTGCTTGGTCCACTACACCTGTACACCAACCACACAATACAGATTAATAACAGACCAAAATAGTGGACACTAGTGCTGAATTCCAAAGGTTACATAAATAAAGTATCAATCTGTAACACCACTTATTTTTTTCCCACTCCTGATATATTTGTCAATTATTGTGACGGCTGTCTCTGTGCAATGAGGATTGTTCCCTTACACAAAATAACATGTATTGATCGAAAATAGATTTAGAAAATAGGGATATGCAAGTCAACAAAAAGATTGAACATTTTGAGAAATCACTAATTGATAATAAGAATAGGAAGTTGTCAAGAGATCAGAATGATTATAACAAAGGTCAAATTAGGACTTATAATAGATCTCATCGTATGCCGTATTCAGATAGATCCAGCTTTAGATCTCCTCATCTTGTACGTTATAACAATAGACAACCAGATAAATCCTCTGAATTCATTGGGGAAAAAAGAATGCCGAATAGATCAAACACTAGGTATATCTCTAGATCTGATAACTTTAGAGCCAGAAGGAAAAACTCTTGGTCAGATTTTGAACATCAAAATCGGTTTGAGAATCTGACCGAGGTAACTGACACCCCTACTCATGACATAAGGACAGCAAGAACCACCTATAATAAAAAGAATAAACCAATGGTGTCCAATTCATCTACTACCTCACGTTTTTTTATGGATAGATCCTCGGACACATCAATATACTCCCCCATCAGCCTCTCAGACACACAAAACAGAGCTAAGAGCAGGTTGGTCGACCAAAAGAAACAGAGATGTAGAGCTAGAGGAGGACGAGGAGGTAACCGACATAAGAAATCCCAACAAAAATGTAAGATGGCGATAAATGATAGTAAGGGTATATTTAATCTTTCGGATAAAATCCTAGCGGATAATGAATTGTCCTTACTCCAAAAGGGATTAAAATTCGCTCCGGCAACTAAACCCAATTTATTTACACTTTTTGTTGATTTAAATAAATATGTTAGGACCCTTAGTCGGAAACGTTTTTTTGCATTAAAATCCCTTAAAAATAAACAGTTAGAGGGTTACCCTATTGTTCTAGACATGGAAGATAGGATTTCTCTTGAAATTCTAGAGTCCCTAGGCAGAGAAAATGAGGGACCTTCAGATTCTTATTTGGAAGCCGATACAGAGTCGTCTTTAAGTTCTACACAGATTTATAACACCAATTATAATAATCATACTCTTTTGAAAAGACCCTCTAATTTTTATCCTTTGCAACATCGGGGACCTTTTATAGAGAGTTTCTACTTCAGGGTCCATAGGGGGTCCACAGGGTTGACCTTGGGGTATAGCTGGATCTGGATCCACGGGCACCACGTAGTTAAAGCTTTGCTGCTCCCAGGATGCACTTGGGTCCGTCCTCTATACCCCGAGCCAGAGCACCTCAGTTTTAGTTGGTGCCCGGCCGGAGTTGGGTCACCCTGCGCAGTGGGGCTGCATAAGAAGATTTTATTATTTTATTTTTACTATCTTCAGAGCGGCAGCATCAGACTGTCCTTCTGGACGTCCACGCTGCCGCTCCAACAGCCCCGCTGGCGCTGCGACGCCGGTACTGATCCGGGGATCGCAGCGGGACCCCGGAGTCAGTGCTAGCGTGGCTCCAGGAGCTCCCACTGACTGCTGCCGGACTCAAGGGGCCAGGTAAGCCGCGTGCAGCGCTGCGCGCGGGGAATAATGCAGTCTTCATGCCGCCGGTCTCTGGGGACAGACCGGCGGCGCTAGTAGCGGCGGCGGGCTCCCCCACTATGTGGCATACCCCGCGTGTCTGCTGACCTCCAGGGTGTAAGACCGGCGGGGAACCGGCTTCCCTGGGGGTTTTCATACTAGCAGGGGAGGCAACCTTCCCTGCTTCAGTGCTCCTCCCCTCAGCTCAGCGCGCCTTCTCTCAAGCGTGCTGGCCACTCCTCCTCAGTGCTCTCCGGCGGCCATCTTCAGGCAGCATCGCAGAGCTTCCAGGCAGGCTTCCAGTGGACCAGTCCCCCTGCGTACCTCTCCCCTGATCAGGACAGTGTTCGCAGCGCTATAGCCCTCCCAGACACTGAATCTGGGAGGTTGATTGTAGCGGAAGGTGCAGTGAGTATAACTTCTCTGCATGGTATGTGACTATTGCTAGTGCTGCTGTCTGTGCTTTTTTTCTACTTACTGTCAGCTTTTTACCTATCCCTTTCCTTCTCCTACGGCCCACAGGTGCGTGGGGGAGGGGTGTTCTTTCTGTGTAACCTCACTTCTATAAATCTACGTATTTGTGAGGTCCGTCACATACTGCGGTGTGCTCCTCAGTACCAGTTTGTGGGCTGTTCGGGGTGCATACTTGGGAGTGCGTGGGTGTTATACGCCTTACCTCGTTTCGGTGAGACACTTTTATTGCAAAAAAGTTTATGTCATGTCTGATGAGGAGAATGAGCGCTCTGTGGCTCCTGTGTTGTTTTCCTGCCGACGCTGTTTGGCAGGAGTTGACGGGGCGGATTTGTCTCAGGACGGTCTGTGTGGGCGGTGCCAGTTGGTACCTGGACCTTCTAAACCCCCGGTGGCGCAGGATCCTCCGTGGGCGATGTTTACGCAAGTGCTGGCGTCGATCGCGGACCGACTTGCGGTCCCGACTGCGGCCCCTTCTAGGGCGTTGCCCCAGCCTACCATCCCCCGTTCCCCGAGTGTGATGCGTCTGGTGCAGTCTCCTCCGGGGTCTCAGACTGTGGGTCCTTATGCGGGTTTGCCGGTATACGTGCAATCCCCCATGGTGCCGCAGCAGTCGATGGTACCTTTTCAGGGCTATCCTCAGGCAGTACCCCCGCCTTGGGTGGACGTTCTCTCCAGCTCTGTTCAGAGCCTGGCGGCTTCGTCATCGGCTTTTCAAACTATGTTGCACAGTGATTTGCCCCCTCTGGCGTCCAAGCGTTCCGTTCCGGCTTCACTGGCGGCTCAGTTCACGGACACGGACGTGTCTTCGGATGACGGGGAGATCCATGAAGGGGCCCAGGAGGTGGAGGCTAACTCTTCCATTAATGTGCCGGCATTGGTTAGGGCGGTGCGAGCCATCCTTCACATTGAGGAGGATGTGCCGGCCCCCAGGTCAAAGTACCCAAATTTTAAAAAGGCCAAAGTAGCTTCGACGGTTTTTCCCCTGTCCGATCAGTTGACGGATCATATGGCGGGGGCCTGGCAGTTGCCCAGCAAGAGGTTCCAACCGCAGAAGCGGTTGGCTTCGAACTATCCGTTTCCAGAGGCTCATTGCAGGAAGTGGGAAACTCCTCCAGCGGTGGATTCCCACGTTACCCGCTTAATTAAAAGCGCTACGCTGCCTTTGCCGTCAATCTCCTCCCTGAAAGATCCCACGGACAGGAAGGTGGAGACTTGTTTGAAGTCTATCTACTCTCTCTCGGGGGCGGTGGCCCGTCCGTCCATGGCCATCTCTTGGGTGGCTAAGGCCATCGAGAGCTGGGCCAATGCTTTGGAGGATACCTTTCCGGAAGATGCTCCGGAGATCCAGAGAGCGTTGATAGGTCAAATGAGGGATGTGGCTTCCTACATTGGGGAAGCATCGTTAGATGCAAGCCTGCTGACCTCTCGGGTGTCGGCTGCAGCTGTGGCGGCGCGTCGGTCCTTGTGGCTGAGGTCTTGGAGAGCTGACGCTGACTCCAAAAAGGGGCTGGAGGCCTTACCTTTTAATGGGGAGTTGCTTTTTGGTCCAGACTTGGACAAAATTGTGGACACTCTGGCTAAATCTAAATCAGCCTTCCTCCCTTCGGCTTCTGCACCTACCAAGGTTTGGAGCTCTGCTTTTCGGTCCTTTCGGGTTCAGGGCAAGGCCAAAGGTCAGTCCTTCCCGAGGCAGTCGACAACCAAGGCCGCTCCTAAGCCCAAGAAACAGGCCTGGAGTGCCAGGCGCCCTTCTTCCAAACAGGAAGATAAACCTTCTGCCTGATGGGACGGGCCTCCCTCTGGGGGACCCCAGAGTGGGAGGCCGACTTCTTCTATTTGCCCAGTGCTGGCACAATACCACCTCGGATGCCTGGGTTCGAGAAGTGGTCTCCCAGGGGTACGCCCTGTCTTTTCGGCACAGACCGCCCCACCAGTTTTTCTGCACGAGTCCTTCTCAGGATACGACCAAGTCCTTACAGATTCAGGAAGCTATAGAGTCCTTGCTGACAGCAGGGGTCATTGTTCCCGTTCCTCAATTACAACGAGGGACGGGGTACTATTCTTCTCTGTTTCTGGTGCAGAAACCCAATGGTTCTCATCGCCCTATCCTCAACTTGAAGTCTCTGAACAAATTCCTCAGAGTTCCCAAGTTCAGAATGGAAACGTTACGTTCCATCATTCTGGCGATGGAACCGGGGGATTACATGGTGTCCCTGGATATCCAGGACGCCTACCTCCATGTTCCGATAGCACCTTCGCACCAGCGGTATCTGAGGTTCGCTATCCTTTAACACCATTATCAGTTCCGGCGCTACCCTTTGGTCTCTCCACGGCACCGAAGGTGTTCACGAAGATTATGGCGGTCGTGGCCGCACATCTTCGGAACCAGAATGTACGGCTGCTGCCGTATCTGGATGACCTCCTGTTGCTGGCGAGCTCCCCGGAGGTACTGCTTCAACATCTCCACCTGACGATCGCCTGCCTGCAAGCGCATGGGTGGCTGATAAATTGGAAAAAGTCCTCCCTGATTCCATCTCAGCGGATGGTTCATTTGGAAGCCCTGATGGATTCTCGTCAAAGGATCTTCCTGACCCCGGAGAAGGTCTCCTACCTGCAGCTGAGGATACACAGTTGCCTGAGCAGTTGCCGCCTGTCGGTCCATTCGGCTATGAGAGTTCTGGGCTCCATGGTGTCAACATTCGACATGGTGGAATTTGCCCAGTTCCATTCCCGCCCCTTCAGGGGCTGATTCTATCGGAATGGAACGGGTTACCTCACCGGATCCGCTCTCAGTTGCTGGTGTTGTCCCCGGAGGTTCGGCAGTCTTTGGCTTGGTGGCTTCAAACAGCTCATCTGGTCGAGGGGCGCCCCTTTTGGATCCCGGACTGGGTCCTGCTCACGACGGATGCCAGTCTTCGGGGTTGGGGGACAGTGACCGGCTCGTTGTCACTTCAGGGTCGTTGGTCTGCGGAAGAAGCTCTTCCCATCAACATTCTGGAACTGCGGGCAGTATACCGGGCCCTGCAGTCGTCCGATCCCGCTCTTCACAGAAGGGCGGTTCAGCTGCAGTCCAACAACGCCACCACGGTGGCGTATATCAACCACCAAGGAGGAACTCGCAGTCGGGCAGCGATGTCGGAGGTGTCTCGCATCCTTGCTTGGGCGGAATGTCACATTCCAGCGATCTCGGCAGTCTTCATTCCCGGAGTCCTCAATTGGGAGGCGGACTTCCTCAGCCGTCACGACGTGCATCCCGGGGAATGGTCGCTTCACCCAGAGGTGTTTCAGCTACTCGTGGACAGATGGGGGCTGCCGGAGCAGGACTTGATGGCCTCCCGTCACAATCACAAGTTGCCCGTTTATGGGTCAAGGACAAGAGACGCAGGCGCCAGTCTGGTAGACGCGCTGTCGGTGAAATGGACGTTTCACCTGGCGTATCTGTCTCCTCCGATATCCTTACTTCCTCGGGTTCTGCGGAAATTCAAGCAGGACGGCGGCACGCTCGTGCTGGTGGCTCCGGCGTGGCCCAGACGTCCTGACGTCCTTGGTACTCCGATCTGAGGTGTCTCTCCATCGGCGCTCCGTACCTTCTTCCTCAGCGTCGGGACCTGTTGTCTCAGGGGCCCTGCCTTTACCCGGATCTGGGTTGGTTTTCTTTGACGGCGTGGCTCTTGAGACAGCCGTCTTGAGGTCTCGGGGTTTCTCCAGTTCGGTCATTGGTACCATGCTTAGGGCACGCAAGCCTGCTTCCGCACGGATTTACCACAGGGTGTGGCGCACTTACTTTCAGTGGTGTGAATCCAGAAACTATAATCCTCAGGTGTTCCGGGTTTCCAGAATCTTGGAGTTCCTTCAATCAGGTTTGGACCTCGGCTTATGCCTGGCGTCTCTGAAGGTTCATGTGTCTGCTTTGTCCGTGTGGTTTCAGCGACGGATTGCTACACTACCGGATGTTCACACCTTTTTCCAGGGTGTTCTCAGGATCCAGCCTCCCTTCGTGCCTCCTGTGGCTCCTTGAGACTTGGCGGTGGTGCTACGGGTCTTGCAGGGTCCTCCTTTTGAGCCTCTTGAGTCGGTGGACCTCAAGTGGCTGACGTTCAAGACCGTTTTTCTCCTGGCAATTGCTTCTGCCTGGAGGGTGTCACAGTTGGGGGCGCTTTCCTGTCGCCCCCCTTTTCTGACTTTTCACCAGGACAGAGCGGTGCTCCGCACTCGTCCTGAGTTTTTGCCCAAAGTGGTCTCCAAGTTCCACATTAATCAGGAGCTTGTCGTGCCAGCTTTTCAGTCACCTGATCTTTCCGCTGGTGAGGCTTCCTTAGATGTAGTCTGGGCACTTAGAATCTATGTGGACTGGACTGCTTCGGTTAGGAAGTCGGATTCTTTGTTTGTCCTCTTCGGTTTTCACAAGAGGGGTTGGCCTGCCAACAAGCAGACGTTAGCCCGTTGGCTTCGTTCAGTTATTTGTGAGGCTTATGCACAGGAGGGTTTACCTGTGCCAGCCTCTGTTAAGGCTCATTCCACTCATTCTGTGGGTCCCTCTTGGGCTGCTAGACGTGGCGCCTCCGCTGTTCAGCTGTGTAAGGTGGCCACTTGGTCTTCCATTCAAACGTTTTTGAGGTTCTATGCGTTTGACACCTTCGCCTCTCAGGATGCATCCTTCGGGCGCCGGTTACTCCTTTCAGCACAGGAGCGTCCCCGCCCTTAGTTGAACTGCTTTGGGACATCCCCAAGGTCAACCCTGTGGACCCCCTATGGACCCTGAAGTAGAAAACAAGAGATATGGTAAGAACTTACCTTTCTTATCTCTGTTTCTACGAAGTCCATAGGGTCCACAGGGCGCCTGCCCTGACGCACCTGGCTTCATATGGGCTGTGTGGCTGGTCACCAGTTTTCCGTCTCCCATTTCTGTGAGTATGGTTTCTTGTGTGTTCCAGTCTTCCTTCTCTCTGTTTAGTCTCCTCCTCCGGCCTTGGCTGCTTACCAACTGAGGTGCTGTGGCTCGGGGGCGGGGTATAGAGGAGGACGGACCCAAGTGCATCCTGGGAGCAGCAAAGCTTTAACTGCGTGGTGCCCGTGGATCCAGATCCAGCTAGACCCCAAGGTCAACCCTGTGGACCCTATGGACTTCGTAGAAACAGAGATAACAAAGGTAAGTTCTTACCATATCTCTATGTACGACATCTTTGTAAAAAAACAGAGAGTATTAATCTGGGCGATAATCTCAACAAGATCAGAGAGAATGGCTCTCAAAAAATTGACTAAGGACAAGAATCTGACTATAAAACAAGCCGATAAAGGCGGTGGGTTGGTAATACAAAATACTGAGGACTATGTTAAAGAAGTTTTTAGACAGCTGGAGAATCAGTCTTTCTATTGTAGACTCCCCTACGATCCTACTTATAGCTATGGGGCGGAGCTTAGAGACCTTTTGGATGATGCTCTATCATGCAGCATGATATCCAGAGAAATTTTCGAATTCCTTTACACTACTCATCTGATTACACCGATTTATTATCATTTGCCCAAAATACACAAAGCACTCACTGATCCACCGGGGCATCCTATTATTTCAGGTATTGGGACCTCACTAGTAATCTTTCCTTTTTTATTGATACTTATTTACAGAAGTATGTGGTGTCCTTATCTTCATATATCAAAGATGCCATGGGGACCAGGTTCGCCCCGAGTTTTGCGAATCTATACATGGGCAGATTTGAGGATCACCATGTGTGGGAGAGCGGATTTGGGGAGCACCTGGTCCAATATGGCACATTTATTGACGATCTGTTTTTTGTTTGGGATGGAGACTCCAATTCTATTCTTTCCTTTGTACAACATCTTAGCACCAACACTTTTGGGTTGAAGTTCACCAGCACTTTTAGTTTAACATCGATTAATTTTCTGGATATCACGCTGACAGTAGTAGATAACCAGATTATGACTTCCACTTATAGAAAACCAGTAGATTGTGGGAATTATTTAAATTATTCTAGTGGTCATTACAATCCTTGGAAGAACAACATCCCTAAAGGTCAATTTCTCCGTATTAGGAGAAATTGTTCCAATATAGATCTATTTCAAAATCTAGCCGAAGGATTGTATGACACCTTTCTGAAACAAGGATACCCACATGGTCTTCTCGACAAAGCATTAAAGGAAGTCACTGATCTGGATAGGACTTCATTACTTGGCTACAAATCCAAATATTTGAAATCAACTTCAGATAATGAAGATTTGAAAGAAAAGATTCCTTTCATTACACAATATAATACATCAGCTTATGCTATTAAAAGAATTATCTCTAGAAATACTTCACTTTTAAGAGCAGATAGGATCCTAAGCTCCGTTCTCGATGACCAACAAAGGTTTGCATTTAGAAAGGCATCCAATCTTAAACAATTCTTAGCTCCCAGTCTGTTCAGAGGCCAAACTAAAGACCCTAATCTTAGTACGATCTCCTGGCTACCACCTAAACCATCTGGATTTTTCAAATGTAGTGGGGTAAGATGCATAACTTGCAAATTTTGTAAGAATAAAGTGAAAGAAGTAGTTTCTTTTCATAATAAGAAAAAGTATATCTTAAATTTTATGAACTGTAAATCTACATATGTTATCTATGTCATTCAATGCAAGTGTGGCATCCAATATGTGGGTAGGACCTCTCGGCCCCTACATGTTAGGTTTGCCGAACACAGACGGAATATACTTAATGGCATTAAAACTCATAGTCTATCTAGACATGCAGTTTTTTGCCTTAAAGGAGATCTTGAAGGTCTGTCAGTTATGGCCTTAGAACAGATTCCTAATACATCGAGAGGAGGCGATAGGTTTCTTAAGTTGTGCAGAAGAGAAGCCTTCTGGATATTCCAGTTAGATACTTTGATGCCCTTCGGTTTGAATGACACAGTAGAACTCAATCATTTTTAGTTTATTTAGATTTTATAGATTGGTCATGTTGGATCCTGTTCAGTGTTAGACTAGCAGTGATACTTTGGGTCCCCATAGGTCACACTCTGGTTCAATTACGGACAGAATCATTCTAGTCCTGTGTCATCTATACTTAATCTGTCAAATGTTCTCATGGTTAGTGATCTATTCGCTTTTATCCCATTTGTTTTGCTGGTTAGTGGTATATTTGTTTTAATTATTTGTTTGACTTTTGCTGTTAGGTCTTGAACAACTATGTGTGTGTATGTTATGTTATTTACACACACTCCCTCATTTACAATAGTAGTGAGGTAATCTTTGACACTAATTTTAATAGATAATAAAAAAAAATATTTTTTGTAGCATTTTGATTGGTTTGTTTATTGTGTATTACTATAGCATTAATATTATGCATTATTATTTATTATGATTATTATTATTATGATTTTTATTATTTAGATTTCGGAATACATTTATTTATTATTAATATTTTTCTTATAATATAATAAAATATATTATATGATTATATATGTGTACGGCAGTATATATATATATATATATATATATATAATCGTGTGATGATTAACAATCATATTGAGTAAATAATATATATGTAAGAATCCTGTTTATATATGTGTCCAGTTCATATTTTCATATATAGATATAGTTATTTATTTAGTATATTATAAATTTATTATTTCATTGAAAAAACTTTTTAATAAAGTATGTGGAGATTTTTTCATTACCACATTCTTCTATCTGTCCCATTAGAAACACAAATGATTAACGGAAATGGTTCTTAATTGCTACATGTGCTAATGTTTAATTAATTACTGTCAGCATAAATAGAGTGTGTCTTTACACACTGGTCACCTCTGATGAAACGGCCTTTCTGATTGGCCGAGAAACGCGTCAGTGTTTCCTGTGCTTCCCAGACCTAGAGAGCACCTGATAGGTCCATCAGCCGCTGCCAGCCCATCTGCGTTCCAGCACACTGGCAACTCACACGGATACAGGCGCACACGCAGCTGCCCCCAGGCTGTCTGGACTTCCGCGGATTGGTATGCTGCCTGCACCTCCGCTTCAAGTTATCCTTTCCACCGGGCCTCAGTGATACAGTGTGGCCGCCCAATTCACTCCTGACGGCCAGTTACCGGGATTCCTGCAGGCAGTGACGCCGAGACATATCCTCCCCCGCTGCCATTACCCGCTTGGCTCTGGCAGTTAGCAGTGTGGCCTACTACTCCTCCAGATGGCCCAGCTACCATATACTATCCGGATCTGTCAAGAGGCAGGCCAGGCGCTACATAGCTGTTTGCCGGGACGCCGGCTTACAGCTTTTACCATACAGGTACAATTCTTCATCGCTGTCTGTTATCTTCATGAGTTGTTTGTGCTGCATCATCAACTAACATTCAGTTGGAACATATTATATATAGATTTTTATTACTAACATCTTCAATTTGCTTCACTAATGCTGGCTGAGCTAGATGGAGAATGCATGAGACGCTTTGCAGCTAATTATATGCATTTTTATTAACCCTTTATTGCTTGTTACTTTCTTGCTTACCCATGTTCTATTTATCATTTAAGGTGCTATATTAACATTATCTAGTCTGGACATTATTCATTATTCTGTGCACATGTCATTTTATGATATTGAAATTTTATTATATGTTTTGTGTTAGTTATTATTTGGATTAATAAATTATTTACCACTGTCCAGCGCTCTTCATTGTTTTTCTACATAAATAAAGTATCAATCTGTAACACCACTTATTTTTTTCCCACTCCTGCTAAATTTGTCAATTATTGTGACGGCTGTCTCTGTGCAATGAGGATTGTTCCCTTACACAAAATAACATGTATTGATCTCCGATTGCACAAGGGAAGCTGCGGCATGCAAATTCCTAATAGGAAGACACTTACATTCAGCAAGCTTGGTTCGGTCACATAATGATTTCTTTAAATGTGAATGGTCCCGCTGCTTGCACCCTGGTCAAAAATGTGTCATACTTCATTTAGCCCAAATACATGTGCGACTTCATCAATTCTTGCTGCGATCCTTGCTGAATCAGGCCCAAAGTGCTGTTGGAAAGGTATGTCTATCACTGCCTGTGGGCCTAGCCCCACCCAGCTACTAGCACCAGCCAGGGGGCATGTCTACCACAATTTTTTATGTCATTACTCCCCCTCTCATCATCTTTCCCCCCAATCTCATGATGCACCCCATCTCTCCCATATCATCATATCCCTATCCAATCCTTCCATTTCCCTCTATTCACTTACCTATGACCTAGTCATACTTTTATTGTGCACGCTGAGCAACTTCCTTCTCAATGAAGAAGAGATCACATTCCCTTCCCAATTAACAGATTTGAATTTTCTAACTCCATATTGCATATCACACCTGATTCATATACGACATAAAGAAATGCCCCCAATACATATGATGCATCCCAGAAGTGTCCCCTGGATGGTGTATTTTATAGTACATTCTCTACTCACTGAACTGTTCCATAGTAAACTTCTGTGGAGGTGGGAATAATTAGGGTGTGAAGTGGTGGTTGCCGCTGTACCACCACATCTTAGGAAGTCACTGTCACGGTCACTGGTGGTTGATTTTGTGTTCCTGATCTGGTATCTGGGTCTAGTGTTCCTGGGACAGCTGAATGCAGAAAGCTTGGGGGTTTGATATAGTTCCTGCGCATATAGTAGCCAATTAGCTTAAATTCTAAGGCAATGGAAACGGGACTGGGCCCATGAAGTAAATGGTAGAGTAGTTGAAGTTTAGCACTAACTGTAGCCCAAAATAATTCCAGATAAATATAGTTAGGTTCTTGAGCGGATACTAGGCAAACGTAATCGAGACCCCAGATTGGTTCTGGAGAGACTAGGGTTGGACTCTGAGCTGGTACCGGAAAGAAGTTGGGTGAACTCCAAGCTAGTACTGGAGAGTAGTTGACTGGGCTCCAAGATGGTACTGGAGGGAACTTGAGTGAACTCCAGGCTTGTACAGGAGAGGTGTTGACGGGGCCCCGGGCTGGTACTAGAAAGGTAATGTCTGAACTCCAGGCAGGTATCGGAGAGGTATTGACCTGGTTCCGGGCTGGTACTGGAGAAACACTGACTATACTCTGGGCAGGTACCAGAGAGATACTGACTTAACTTTGGGCTGGTACCAAAGAGATGTTGACTGGGTTCCGGGCTGGTACTGGGGAGACATGGACTGGACTCAGCTGGGACTGGAGAGATGTTGACTGGACTCCAGGTTGGTACTGGAGAGACACTGACTGAACTCCAGGCTGGTACCAGAGAAATGTTGACTGGGCTCCGCGCTGGTACCAGAGAGACACGTACTGGACTCCTGGCTGGTACTGGAGAGACACTGAGTTAACTCTGGGCTGGTACCAGACAGGTGTTGACTGGTTTCCGGGCTGGTACCGGAGAGACACGGACTGTACTCTAGGCTGGGACTGGAGAGATGTTGGCTGGACTCCAGATTGGTACCGGAGAGACACTGACTGAACTCTGGGCTGGTACCAGAGAGACACTGACTGAACTCCAGGCTGGTACCGGAGAAGTGTTGACTGGGCTCTGGGCTGGTAGCGGAGAGACACTTAGTTAACTGTGGGCTGGTACCAGAGAGGTGTTGACTGGGCTCCGGGATAACTCTGGGCTGGTACTGGAGAGGTGTTGGCTGAACTCCAGGCTGATACCAGAGAGGCACGGATTGGACTCCAGGTTGGTACCAGAGAGGTGTTGAATGGACTCCAGGCTGGTACTGGAGAGGTGTTGACTGAACTCCAGGCTGGTACCAGAGAGACTGACAGAACTCTGAGCTGGAACTGGATGCAGAGAGTATACTGGGTCCACTCTGAGGAGCACAGATACAGATCTCATGTCAGAGGCTATGAGTCTTGTTCACTGGCAACCAGACTGTGCAGCTGTAATCTCCTTTATAGGGACTGCCTGTTGCTGATTGGCCGGAGACCCAGGGGGAGCTGCTCCATTGGCTGCTATGTGGTCAGCTGATGTGACCAAGAAGAGAAGAGAAAGCAGCTTAGGGATGGCCATCAGTGTGGTTACCATCAATGGTGATTTAGCAAGTGACCATCGATGGTAAACAACTATGCAATGGATAACCATTGATGGTTTCACCAACCGATGGTTATTCCTGTTCTTTGACTGACTGGCCATGGGCCAATCAGAACATGTAGGCGGTGCTTTGCGGTGTTGGGGGAGGGGCTAAGCTCAGTGTCCTGGCACCTTGCAAAAAAAAATTAAAAATCATTCAGTTATGCTTTACCATCGATGGAGGGAAATCATCTGGTTGTCCCCATCAATGGTAAAATCATTCGACATCAACCATAAACCATCGATGATTTTGAATCATTGATGGTCGATGGCTATCCCTAGAGCAGCTGTTCGCACTGGAGCGGCTGAGGATGGAGCAGCGGTAGCAGATCGTCAAAGACCCGGAACGCCGCAGTGGAGCACCCGGATAGGTAAGCAGCAGGGTCTGTGGCTGAGGTATCTAGAGATAGCTGTGACAGTAACTTACACTGTCACTTTAGAAATCTGGCAGCACTGGTAATTTTGCTCACAAGCTTGGAGACAGCATCCAAAATTAGGGTGTGCCTGGGAAGCTGAAAAGCTGGGGCTTATTTATTTATTTATACACTAGCACTTTTTTGGCACTTCATCACACCTTTTTATGTTTATGTGTGTGTGTTTTTCCAAGTTTTCGGAGTTTTGGATCTAGCTTCAGTATATATATAAAGCACGCACCTCAGGCTTAAAAAAAAAAAAAAAAACAATGTTCACATGTTAATGCAGATATTAGGTATACTGAAGCCTACAATGTATTTTGGTGTATATTGAGAGCAAAGCAAAAAATGGAGCAAATTTGCACCGTGTCAAAACCATGTTGCACTTGGGTTTGATATAAAATATAGACAAGAATAATATAGACAATGTCTAGATCAGTGGTTCTCAAACTCGGTCCTCAGGACCCCACACAGTGCATGTATTCCAGGTCACCCAGCAGGTGCACAGGTGTATTCATTACTCACTGACACATTTTAAAAGATCTACAGGTGGAGCTAATTATTTCACTTGTGATTCTGTGAGGAGACCTGTAAAACATGCACTGTTTGGGGTCTTTAGGACCGAGTTTGAAAACTTGTGGTCTAGATAGACAACATATGTTAGACAGGCAATAGGTTGACAGGAACAAAAGGTCGACACAAAAAAACGGTCAGTATGTGATTTTTTTTTTTGTTTTCACCCTGACCCTAACACTCCCCTTGGTGCCTAGCCCTAATTCTCCCTCCTTGTGCCTAACCCTATGGGGTAAATGCCTAACCCTAACCGTCCCTTCTAGTGCCTAATCCTAACCTTCTGATAAGTGCCTAACCCTAATAAAAAGCATGTCGGCAATTTTTGTGTTGACTATTTTTCGTGCCGACATTTTAACCATGTAGACCTTTTGTACCAGTCAGCCTTCATCCATGTCAACCTTTTCTGTGTCCACCTTTATTTTCCTGTCAGCCTATGGCCTGTCTAGCATCAGTTGTCTATCTAGACATTGTCGACCTTTTTAAAGTCTATCTTCTGACTGGAACCCGTTGTACCTCAGGTAGGCAAATTTATAATGAGCATACAGATTCAGGGTTGGGAAGGTTGTGTCCAACTCCTGCCTAGCTCAATTCTTAAATTCAGTGTAAAAAGAAAGCTGCCCTGTATGTGTGTGCTACATGCACAATAAGGACGTATTGGAATGTAGAATGTTTTGCCGGCCGCACGATTTGGTGATTTTTTGACACACTATGAACATACGATCTCATGTACGTTCACTCGCCCCTATACGACTGGTTGTGATACGATCGATCATGTGCCTCACCAAAAACATGCGATCATAATAGATTTAAATGACGCCGCTTGGACGGTCGGACGCAGGATGCATCGCATTTGCAAATACACGGCACGATTGGCATACGATTACGACGGATAATATGGGCTGCACGTCTGATCATAAGATACGACAGAAGAGTGGCGGGAGCGCACATTGGATCGTATTCCTGCCTAAATACTACTACACGATTTCCACACAATGCATCGTACGATGCATCTAAAATCGTGCAATCGGCCCGAAATCGTGCAAGTGTATGGCCAACAAAACTGTCAATGCCACAGTTATAGGAGCAGCAACAGACTCAGTTATAACTGGGCCCATGTACAGCCTCCTCCGTCTGCCTCGGGTCTTATGTGTTTGAATAAAGCAACTGTAGGTGACATACAGTGACCTACTAAGGGCCGTATTCAATTAGCCGCAATAAGCTGTTTTCAGTGGAAAAGTATCGCGGGTGACGTCACTTCGCCAGGCAGAAAAGTATCGCCGTATTCAATTCCAAATAGTTTTCGCGTACACGAAAACGCAATGTAATGTAACAGGCGGAAAAGATTCGCCTATGGATAGGTGGTGAAAAAAAGTGCAGAATTGCGGTTTTGGGGTGCAAATGTTGGGAAACCACTCAGCAACCCTTGGGACAGCCCCCTAAAGCAGTACTGCGTCCAAAAAAATCCTAAAAAAAATTTGAACTAGCAAATTAAGCTTTTGGGGGGTCTGCAAGTATGGGGGAGGTGTTTTTTTGATTGCAGGTGCATGCTGAAGGTGTGTTTTTTAAAACTTCACTTTTGCGATTTTTAATCATACTTGCACCCATTTTCATGTACCCCAAATTTGCTGGGACTAGTTATTTTCGCCAAAAAAAACCTGCTAATTAGCAGCTAATGAGAGCATTTAAGGACCCCAAATAGCTTCAGTAGGGCTATTCGGGGGCATCTACATTGATCCCCAATGTTATTGCATCTTTTGGGGGCTGTCAGGCTGATTTCCCCACATCTGACAGCACTTTTCGCCTGTTTGCGTTTCACTGGGTTCCGTTTTCACGTCCTTTGGAATTGGATAGGGCTAAAAGCGGGGGCGCGCACGAAAAGTGATTTTGCCAAAAACACACGATGTAGGCGGAAAGTCGGACCGGCGAAACTTTTCCGACTTTTCGCGTGTAATTGAATACGGGCCTGAAGGCAATTCTGCAATCGATTGAAGAAGGGGAAAGATTTTTATACACAATCGATTGCAAATTGCACGATTGCTGCAATCGATTGCTGATGTATGGGGGCCTTAAGTCGATTCTTGCAGAGTAATGACATCACAGTTGTCCCTTAAGAGTTCACCAGGAGAATATTAACAGCCCTCCAACATGACCTCTTCCACCAGGTACAAAATGGTCTGAGCCTGCACATCCTTCTTAATGTATGATTGCAGGCATCTGTGTTGAAACATCCTTCTCATCAATGACCTAGTTCATCACAGATGACTACAATCATAAATTAGGTCCAGGAGCAGAGCATTTTGTACCTGATGGAAGGGGTCATGTTGGAGGGTAGGTAATAAGCTGCATACACACACAACGATTTTGTTACCAACGATTTTCTGAATTATTTTCTGTCAGATTTTTTAAAGTGTAATGAACGATTTTTTGGAACTACAAACGATTTTTGCATATTCCCTTAATGAAAATCGTTCAGTGGGTCAATTTGACTGAACTACAAACGTGAACGCGCATGATATAGTTAAAATAATCGTTGTATGTGTATGCACCTTTAATAATGAATAACAGTAATATAAGTGCGACCCGTGCATAGTGATGATAGCGTATCAGGTGTGTATAGGATTATTAAATAGAATGGTATTGATGGTCAGAGCCGTAATTAGACTTTTTGGTGCCCTGTGCCAGAAAGAGCATTGGCTCCTCATTTTTCTAAGGGACATAATGCACCCAAAAAAGGGGAATTGCCTCATGGGAAAGGGCCAGGGAAGATATAGGGCAGCCAGGAGATATAAGTGAGAATAATAATAAACAGAAATTTGACAGGCCCAAACAGCTCCCCCTGACCTGTGGTGCCCTGTGCGATGGCACCGGCCGCACTACCCTAGCTACGGCCCTGTTGATGGTTTAGGTGAAGGTAGCCACAAAACAATATCTTGCTTAAAGCCCCATGGACACATAATTAAGATGGCCACACATCTAAAGATTATCTGTCCAACCAGCCAACTAGTTGATTGGTTGGAATGAAAATCTGGTAAGGTATGACAGCAAATGACAATCAGCAATTTGCTCCCAGAAGCCGGAAAATGCACAAAAACTGTTGTTTGAACAAATTGTTTAGATCAAACATTTAACAAACTTGTCTGAACGACCATTTTCATCTGTTTTCTGGCATTTAGGAGCAAATTGCTGATCATCAGTTAATCCCATACGTTACCAGATTTTCATTTCAACCAATCAACTAGTTGGCTGGTTGGACAGATTATCTTTAGATGTGTGGCCAGCTTTAGGCTCTGCTTGTGTACAGTATCTGATCCAGCTTGCTGACTGATGCTTCTCCTGTCTGAGGATTTAGTAATGATTCTGTCTGTCTGGTTCTGACCCGGTTAATCTTAACTTTCTCTTCTGGTTATCCTCGTGGTTTGTGCAATCCCAGCTTGTTGACCTGCCCCAGTTCCTGTCACCGACACATCACATCTTGTGCATGGCAGAGGGCAATCCTATAAGCCTTGCTTAGGTCCCTTTCAGGTGGTCACTGGTGAAGATGTTGTTAGACTGTGCACCTCTGCTATTGCAGCACAAATCCAGATTAACATAAGTAAATCCACCATAATCAGCTAAATCCGTAACACCTGGTATATACAATGGTGCTTATGAAATTCTGTGCCCCAGCAGCAAATTATTAGCAGCAAATTCCACATTTGGTCATCATAACAAAAGCCTGAATAAAATGTTTTTATATTTGCTGTAACACCTGAATTACATTTATAATTTAGTTAATAAAAAAAATTGTAAGCATTCAATAGAGGCAATACATGTAATCTGCATTGAGAATATGGGTAGTCATAACAATCCTAAATCGCCAGCATTATGAACCTTCACATGTGTCCACTGTAGAATGCACAAGGTGGAAGAGACTTCTGGTGTGAATCAACACTGAAGAAAGCACAACACACAGTAATAAAAGCCATGTCACACCTCCAATCCATGCTAATATAAAACTCACTGAGCTCTTGAGGGATAACAGAAGGAGTTGACAGGACAAACCATACCTACCCCCATTTTAATTATATCTACCCATATTTTGGCTGAAGTTCAAAGCTTGCAATTAACCAGGTGTTAAAACAATTGCCATGCATCAACAGCATTTCAATGGAACGTTAATTAAACATGTTAATAAAAAAATATCTAATCCACAAAAACGTTCCATCTATGCTACTTCAAAGGCTCTAGGGAAAGGACTTTATAATCTCATTTTAATTGAAGGTAATTTCAAACACTGACAGATCTAGTGTGGAACAAAATATGCTATACTGTATGTGCAATGTAAAGTTGTATCTGAATCTAAAATTATTTTGGTACCTAAACCAGAAAACTGATGGCTAAAATTGATAAATATTAAAGGGCAGCCCTTAGTTTTAGCCCTTAATATACCAGGTGTTCCAGAGTAAACAAGGTGTAAAATCATCCACATTATTGATTGCAATCAGTGTTAGGGCTAGGGGTGAGCGGGTTCGGATTTCTGAAATCCGAACCCCCCCGAGCCCCCCCGATCCGAGTCAGGCTCGACTTTTCCCGCCTGACTCGGATCTGAAATCGAGGCAAAACGTCATCATCCCGCCTTCCGGGTCTCGCGGGTTTTGGATCCTATATAAGGTACCCGCGTCAACGCCATTTTCTCACTCGGCTGTGGACAGTGAAGAGGGAGGGTGGGAGTTAGGGCTGGCTGGGCTGTTTAGTGTAGTGTAGTGCAGAGTAGTGTTGTGCTGTGCTGCGCTGTGCTGCTGTTGTCCATAGGGGCTGTGTCCACTACTTCAAAGTCTATAGGGGCTGGCTGTGTTGTGCTGCTGTTGTTAATAGGGGCTGTGTCCACTACTTCAAAGTCCATAGGGGCTGTCTGGACTGTGTTGTGCAGTCAGTTGTCCATAGGGGCTGTGTCTACTCCAAAGTCCTGTGCAGTGTCCCAGTCCTAAACGGGTGCTGTAGTGTTGTCCAGGGGGTGCTCTGTCCGTCAGGGGTGCTCCCCCCAAGTGCTATAAAAAAAAATATTTTTTGTGTGTTTGTGAATTGTGTGCGCAGTAGCCGCACGTGCATCAAGAAAGTAGTGCCAAGCGTGCGCCTGTGTCATAAGTAAAGGGCCGGCTGGCTTGACCGTTAAAGGGTGCTGTAACCCCCAAAGTACACTCCAGTCCAAACCAAATAAAAAATTATTTTCTGTGTTTGTGAATTGTGTGCGCAGTAGCCGCACGTGCATCAACAAAGTAGTGCCAAGCGTGCGCCTGTGTCATAAGTAAAGGGCCGGCTGGCTTGACCGTTAGAGGGTGCTGTAACCCCCAAAGTACACTCCAGTCCAAACCAAATAAAAAAATATTTTCTGTGTTTGTGAATTGTGTGCGCAGTAGCCGCACGTGCATCAACAAAGTAGTGCCAAGCGTGCGCCTGTGTCATAAGTAAAGGGCCGGCTGGCTTGACCGTTAAAGGGTGCTGTAACCCCCAAAGTACACTCCAGTCCAAACCAAATAAAAAAATATTTTCTGTTTGTGAATTGTGTGCGCAGTAGCCGCTCGTGCATCAACAAAGTAGTGCCAAGCGTGCGCCTGTGTCATAAGTAAAGGGCCGGCTGGCTTGACCGTTAAAGGGTGCTGTAACCCCCAAAGTACACTCTAGTCCAAACCAAATAAAAAAATATTTTCTGTGTTTGTGAATTGTGTGCGCAGTAGCCGCACGTGCATCAACAAAGTAGTGCCAAGCGTGCGCCTGTGTCATAAGTAAAGGGCTGGCTGGCTTGACCGTTAAAGGGTGCTGTAACCCCCAAAATACACTCCAGTCCAAACCAAATAAAAAAATATTTTCTGTGTTTGTGAATTGTGTGCGCAGTAGCCACACGTGCATCAACAAAGTAGTGCCAAGCGTGCGCCTGTGTCATAAGTAAAGGGCCGGCTGGCTTGACCGTTAAAGGGTGCTGTAACCCCCAAAGTACACTCCAAACCAAATAAAAAAATATTTTCTTTTGTTTGTGTGCGCCTTAGCCGCACGTATATATCAAATCAATATAACATAAATGGAGGACCAAACTTTCTCCGATAAAAATAAAATAGAGAAAGATCAAGAACCACTTCCTCCTAGTGCTGAAGCTGCTGCCACTAGTCATGACATAGACGATAACATGCCATCAACGTCGTCTGCCAAGGCCGATGCCCAATGTCATAGTAGAAGCCACATACAATCCCAAATGACAAAGTTCAGGAAAATGACCTTAAAAAAAACATTTAAATCATCTGAAGAGAAACGTAAGCTTGCCAATATGCCATTTATGACACGGACTGGCAAGGAACGGCTAAGGTCTTTCCCTATGTTCATGACTAGTGGTTCAGCTTCACATGACGATGGAAGCCCTCCTCCCACTAAAAAAATCAAATGAGTTAAGCTGGCAAAAGCACAGCGAAGAACTGTGCGTTCTAAGAAGATATCACAAATCCCCAAGGAGAGTCCAAATGTGGTGGCGGTTGCGATGCCTGACCTTCCCAGCACTGGACGGGAAGAGGTGGCTCTTTCCACCATTTGCACGCCCCCTGCAAGTGCTGAAAGGAGCACCCACAGTCCACTTGCTGATATGCAAATTGAAGATATCACTGTTGAAGTACAACAGGATGAGGATACTGGTGTAGCTGGCGCTGAGGAGGAAGTTGGCGAGGAGGATTCTGATGGTGATGTGGTTTGTTTAAATCAGGCTCCGGGGGAGACAGTTGTTGTCCGTGGGATGAAAAAGCCCATCACGGTCATGCCTGGGCAGAAGACCAAACATTCCACCTCTTTGGTCTGGCAATATTTCTATCCAAATCCGGACAACAACTGTCTTGCCATATGTACCATATGTAAAGGTGGAATAAGTAGGGGTAGGGACGTTAACCACCTAGGAACATCCTCCCTTATACGGCACCTGCAGCGCGTTCATAATAAGTTACTGTCAAGTTCAGAAACTTTGGCTAAGACCGTAAGCAGTCCAGGGACACCTAAATCCCGTTGTCCTGTTGTATCCAAGCGCCTGCAAACCACACCGTCAACTCCCTCCTCGTCAATTTCCTCCTTAGTCAGGATCGGAAGTAGTCCTGCAGGCCATGTCACTGGCATGACTGACTCTCCTATCCGGGATTCCTCCGGAGGATCCTGCATTGCTACGCCTACTGCTGCCGCTGCTGCTGTTGCTGCTGCTGGGAGTCGTTCATCATCCCAGAGAGGAAGTAGGAACACCACTACTTTTACTAAACAATTGACCCTCCAACAGTCCTTAGCGAGGAGGATGAAGTACGACAGCAGTCATCCTGAAGCAAAACGTATAACTGAGGCCTTGACTGCTATGTTGGTGTTAGACGTGCGTCCGGTATCCGCCATTAGTGCAGTGGGATTTAGACAATTGATGGAGGTAGTGTGTCCCCGGTTCCAAATCCCGTCTAGATTCCACTTCACTAGGCAGGCGATACCGAGACTGTACAGAAACGTCAGAAAAAGTGTCCTCAGTGTCCTGAAAAATGCAGTTGTACCCAATGTCCACTTAACCACGGACATGTGGACAAGTGGAACAGGGCAGACTAAGGACTATATGACTGTGACAGCCCACTGGGTAGATGTATCACCTTACGCAGCAACAGCAGCAGCGTCACCAGTAGCAGCATCTCAGAAACGCCAGCTCGTTCCAAGGCAGGCTACACTGTGTATCACCGGTTTCAGTAAGAGGCACACCGCCGACAACCTCTTAGAGAAACTGAGGGAAATCATCGCCCAGTGGCTTACCCCACTTAGACTCTCCTGGGGATTTGTGATATCTGACAACGCCACCAATATTGTGCGGGCATTACATCTGGGCAAATTCCAGCACGTCCCATGTTTTGCTCACACAATAAACTTGGTGGTGCAGAATTTTCTGAAAAGCGACAGGGGCGTGCAGGAGACGCTTTGGTTGGCCCGAAAAATTTCTGGCCACTTTCGCCATTCAGCGACTGCGTGCCGAAGACTGGAGCGCCAGCAAACACTCTTGAACCTGCCCCGCCATCACCTGAAGCAAGAAGTTGTGACGCGGTGGAACTCAACCCTCTATATGCTTCAGAGGATGGAGGAGCAGCAAAAGGCCATTCAAGCCTATACATCCACTTATGACATAGGCAAAGGAGGGGGTATGCACCTGACTCAAGCGCAGTGGAGAATGATTTCCGTGTTGTGCAAGGTTCTCCAGCCCTTCGAACTTGCCACACGTGAAGTCAGTTCAGACACTGCCAGCTTGAGTCAGGTCATTCCCCTCATCAGGCTTTTGCAGAAGCAGCTGGAGAAAGTGAAGGAGGAGCTAAGACGGAGCGATTCCGCTCGGCATGTGGGACTTGTGGATGAAGTCCTTCATTCGCTTTGCCAGGATTCCAGGGTGGTCAATCTGTTGAAATCAGACCACTACATTTTGGCCACCGTGCTCGATTCTAGGTTTAAAGCCTATGTGGTGTCTCTCTTTCCGGCCGACACAAGCCTGCAGAGGTGCAAAGACCTGCTGGTGAACACACTGTCAGCTGAAGCGGAACGTGACACGTCAACAGCTCCTTATTCATTTTCTCCCGCAACTGGGGCTGCCAGGAAAAAACGGAGGTATCCTAAGCAACCCGCTGGCGGTGATGCAGGGCAGGCAGAACCAAGTTTGGACATCTGGTCCGGACTGAAGGACCTGGCAACAATTTCTGACATGTCTACTGTCACTACATATGATACTGTCACCATTGACAGAATGGTGGAGGATTACATCGGTGACAGCATCCAAGTAGGCATGTCAGACAGTCCATACCTGTACTGGCAGGAAAAAGAGGCAATTTGGAGGCCCCTGTACAAACTGGCTCTATTTTACCTGAGTTGCCCCCCCTCCAGTGTGTACTCCGAAAGAGTGTTTAGTGCAGCCGGGAACCTTGTCAGCGAAAGGCGTAGGAGGTTGCTTCCACAAAATGTGTAGAAGATGATGTTCATAAAAATGAATTATCAACTCTTCCAGGGAGACCAGCCTCCAGAACGTACAGAGGGACCTGTGGTGGTGGATTCCAGTTGGGACGAGTTAATACTCTGTGAGGATGAGGATGTACACAACACTGAAGAGGGTGATGAATCAGTGGATGAGGAGGATGAGGACGACATCTTGCCTCCGTAGAGCCAGTTTGTGCGGGGACAGATTAATTGCCAGCTTGTTTTGTGGTGGCCCAAACGAACCAATCATTTCAGCCACAGTTGTGTGGCAGACCCTGGCGCTGAAATGATTGGTTTGTTAAAGTGTGCATGTCCTGTTTATACAACATAAGGGTGGGTGGGAGGGCCCAAGGACAATTCCATCTTGCACCTCTTTTTTTTCTTTGCATTATGTACAGTTTGGGGCCTAGTTTTTCAAACTGCCATCCTGTCTGCCACTGCAGTATCACTCCTAGATGGGTCACGTGTTTGTGCCGCCCACTCGTGTCGCTTAGCGTAGTCATCCAGCTACCTCGGTGCAACCTTTTGGACATAAAAACACTATTGTGAGGTGTTCAGAATAGACTGGAAATTAGTGGAAATTAAGGTTATTGAGGTTAATAATAGCATAGGAGCAGAAAAACCAACACATTCTGTGATTTTAGCTGTTTTTATGCTTTTTTTAAAAAAAATACAGACCCAAAACACAAAACCCAGAACCCAAAACACGGAAGGGTGGTTTTGGCAAAACCAATCCAGATCCAAAACACGAAGAAAGATCCAGATCCAAAACCAAAACACAAGACACGAAAAGTGGCCGGTGCACACCCCTAGTTAGGGCGCATGCACACTGGACGATAAGTGTAAACGATAGCGATATCGTTGAACGATATATTGTTCATATCGTTCAGTGTGTATGCACTCACCAACGAACGATGCGCGCTCCCGCAGATCGTTAACTTTATCCCCAGTCGGCTGTATGTACATGCAGTCCAATCTGAGGATATCATTAACGATGTCATGCTGCCGAATGCAGCATGGCCACGCTCCCCCCCTCCACCGTCGTTCGTCATGGCCGGCATCGGCAAGTGTGTATGCACTTGCCGATGCCGGCACCCCTGCCGGGCCTGCCGCTGACTATGTCGCTCACTGGACACATCGTCCAGTGTGTATGCGACTTTAGTGTTAGTGACACTTTGCTTCTGAATAAGAATGTATAATCATATAATAATTATTTTATTGCATATAACACAATTCCCAAAATTTATTTAAAACATCAAAAAATGAAGGTACAGATGGATTTAATTAATTGGGCTTTTATTGCCACACTATTAAAGCACGGAGCCGGCTCCACCATAAAATATTATTAATTAATTTCAATATATAAATTCCTCCAAAGACTTATACAAAATTATCTTTCTAAAACACACACATTGGAATGGAACGGAGCGTAAATAAAAGTCATTAGTCACAACCTGCCGGATGATTTATGTCGGTAATCTTTGATCCTGAGTTTTTGATTTAGGTTATTGCGTAATGGGTATACCATTAATTCCAGGCAACTCTGGTTAATGTATGGCTATTTGACTTCATGTGGGCCTCTTAGTAGCTGACCTTTCGGACTCTATATTTTTGGACATTGAGGGTTTCTTATTCTCGTTTGGATTACTTAGCTAGTATATTCCACCACTTGTTATGTATAGATGGTGGTTCATTTTTGTCCATTTTTTGCGTCAAAATTGTTAGAGGATCTCTATAGAATTAACGATTGTAATGATTTTCTCTGAAGATAGTGTAATTTGTGCCTTCTTAGGGTATCTATATGTATATTAATATTTATTAATTTATTATGGGTTTTGGACCCTAAGAATTTGTTTATATACTACTACTATTTTTTGCTTCCAATCCATTTCTTATTGTAGAATATTAATATTACAATGTTTATCCATGCAGAATAGGATTTATGTTGTCCCTTATTGTAAAGTATTATCTTGATTTTAACAAATTATTATTATTTTATTATTATTTATATACAGGATTTGTAATAGCCATATAAGTTTAGGACTATTATGTATGGATTATTCTAGCAGGCACCTTGGGGTAGAATATCAGAAAAATAATTAATATGAATAATTCTTGTTAAAAAATATACAGATTGTAAAATGTATGTTTCACCATAATATGCATGTGCAGACTGTTTATCCCGTTGTTAGACAACACTGTGGCATGTCAGCAGTTAATTTTTAAATGGGATTGAAAAGCAACCAATCCGGACATTCTAAGAGGGATATAACAGAGCACCAATGAGTCTAGAGCCATCCTCTGATGAAACCGCCGCGTCATTGGGCGGAGAAACGCGTCAGTTGACTCGTGGAACGCAGGTGGTACGCACACTGGAAGCCGGAAGTACACCACCGGAAGTGACGGAGCGGCCACCAGCCAGCGTGCAGCAGCATGCAGCTGTCTGTCCATACAGCCTACTGGTTCACCGTGAACGGTAAGAAGTGCCAGGATCCAGGAGTAGAGGTCTCTTTGCCCGAGTACACAAGCACCTCCAGACCACATGGTGCACTATATCTGTGAGCAGGCGACCATTGCATGAGCTTCCTCCCCCTGGGGTAGAGGTTAACTGCCACAATTCATCCTGTTCTTTCTACCCAAATGGTTGGATGGTAATGTACTTACTATAGGAATTACCTATTTTCCACTGCAATATTAACACTGCAATACTAACATTCTAATCTGCGTTGAAAGAGCTGTGCTGTTTTCTCCACACTCATTAACTCTTTACTAACTGGGTATAAGTGGATATCAAGACTAACAGCAATTAATCCATGCTGGCAGGATGTGACTAATGACTTTTATTTACGCTCCGTTCCATTCCAATGTGCGTGTTTTAGAAAGATCATTTTGTGTAAGTCTTTGGAGGAATTTGTATATTGATATTAATTAATAATATTTTATGGTGGAGCCGGCTCTGTGCTTTAATAGTGTGGCAATAAAAGCCCAATTAATTAAATCCATCGGTATCTTCATCTTTTGATGTTTTAAATAAATTTTGGGAATTGTGTTATATGCAATAAAATTATTAAATTTTTTAAACCAGCAGCCACTGTCAGCGCTCCCATTTCTTTCTTTATTTGGTCTTTATATAATCAGGTGGATATCCAGATCCACTGTGTGGGGGCAGCAGGAGTGGTATCTTTTTTAGCATAATTGGTGACATATATTGGTAGCGCCCACTTTTTTCCCTCTTTTTTTCTTAGATATATTTCATATTATAATTTGGTGAGCGATAAGAAATTCAGAAAATTAAATAATAATTTAAAAAAAGAAAACACCATCAAAGGGAGTGCGCTACTATGCAGACTCCATCATACTGTCCCTCCAGGGAGGCTTCATTCCCAGTACCAAGATGGTCGCCAGACGTAGTACTGCACAGGTGCGGAGCCACTTGCCACTGTGAAGAGTGACATGGTGGGAGTTGGACTTCTACTTAGCTCTTAACTAGAAACCTGGTTATTATCTGCTATTACACTGTTCCAGCATCCTGCACTGCTACACACAATTAAAATACATGCACCAGCTGCTGAGCTGTATGAAAACCTGCACTGCTCAAGAGTAGCGCACGCAGGGGGTTTCTGTGTACCCAGAAACCGCCCCTGACAGCTTCAAGAGCAGGCACCATGTTATTAAGTCCCGCCCCCTCACGGCAAAATGTCACGATTCACGAGTTAATAGGGAGGAGGCTGTGCCAATGTCACTATTCTATTGTGTCATTTGGCTCCGCCCCCTCCCTATTGACCCACATATCGCGGCATTTTGCCGCTAGGTGGAGGAGCCTAATGACATGGTGCTAGCCTGCTAGGTTTTGTCCCTGCAGCTGCTGCAAGGTAAGTGTGTGTCTAATGTATGTGTGACATATGTATGTGTGAGCATATATGTATATACAGTGCTATTTTTCAGCAGGAACTCAGGGCCTGATTCAGACCCGGTCGCTAGGATGCGTTCGCCCGCAGCCCTCAGCAGCCTGAGTATAGAAATCCCGCAATCACTAGCAAGACATTAGCACGCCTACTATGTCTTGCCGTGTGATTGCGGTATGCATTTAGACGCCCACCAGCCTGACACAAGACGCCCACTTTCCCTTAGAAACATACGTCATGTCCAGGAAGTGTATTAAACAATCGGTAACATCGGACCATACGCAGCACTTGCGGCTGACC
Organism: Taudactylus pleione; assembly: GCA_031769625.1. NCBI lineage: Eukaryota > Metazoa > Chordata > Amphibia > Anura > Myobatrachidae > Taudactylus > Taudactylus pleione. Next base: position 10,770,844 of record JAUIMM010000115.1, read on the forward strand.
ATACCTTACCGCGAGCACTGCGAGTGCTGCTGTGTATAATTCAGCCATGTGACGTGTATGCTGATGATGTCTTAATTATTCACGCCCCTGAAACGGCGTTCAGATGCACAGACACGCCTGTGTTCGCACCACCACACCCCTGTTACCATTGACCACCCCAGTCACCACCCACAAATGGCACGTCCTGTCACTCATGCTGGCGGAGCATCTGTGTACATGGTGCGAACGCTTCCCAATCGCATGGACTAGTTCACACACATGCACTGTGTCTTGTACGCATGCGCAGATTGCAAACATCGGCAGGCTGCGTGCAAACACAGCCTTGTGATCGGGTCTGAATCAGGCCCTAAGTTCCTGTACCTCTCATTAACTATGATGTAATATCCTGGGCCAAAATGTATTTTCCATAAGATAAGTTTTATTTTAAAGGCCCTTTTGAGTGCCTTATTTTCTAAATATACTATATTTATATATAATATAAATGTATGTATGTATAATATACACATTATTGTTTTTCTATTGCTTCACCCCCAGTTCCTGAACCTAATTTTCCTGAAAAATAGCCGTGTATATATATATCAATCATACTTGCCTACAGTACTTTTGAGAAAGCATTTCGGGGAGATTGAGAAAGCACCACCTATGAGCACAGCGGTAAAGTGGGCGTGTACTTCTACATCTGAGAGGCGTGTCATAAAAATTATTTAAATCCAAATGTAAATGAGCACTAAAGCAGTGTCACACTCTGCAAATTGTATGACTTACCTTGCCATTTGCTGCAGGTCAGGATTTCTGCCTGACCTAGTTCGGGAACCATGCAGTGACATCACCATCATGCACTATGTCAGCTGATAGCATTCTTCCAGTGAGAGTGCTCCTGCCTCAGCTGACCTCAACAGCCTATCATGGACTTGGAGCAGATTCATATCCCCTGTGAGAACTCCCACTGGTGCCTGAGCAAAGTGTTGCTTCCTAGAGTTCAGTTCTAACCTGTGGCTCCTTTGAGCAGAAAACCACCACTGCTATCAGGCTCATTTACCAGATTCCATCGTTCCTGTGATAGTCCGTTACCTGTTCCTGACCTTGGCTTAGTTTGTCACCCTGATTTTGCCTGACCCCTGGTACTGCATCTGATATCTGGTTTTAACTTTGGCTATTCCCTGTGACCTGTTTACGCCTGCTCCCTGGTACCGTCAAAGTCCGTTTGGTTCTGACCCGGCCTGTCGACTAAGCTATACTTCTTCTCCGCTTCATCCGGAGTTTACCAGCACCTGTATAAGGGAACCTATCCTGAGGGCCGCGACCTGTGTGTCAGACGCAACCAAGCCCATACCCTCTTGCGAGGGTCCCTGGTGAACACCGCCGGCACATTAGACTCCGCGCCTCAGGCTTAGGTCTAGCCAACTCCCTAATACGGGCCGCATCCATAACCATCCGGGAGTTGTGACAAGCAGTTAGTAAGGTCTGCTTGTTGATGAAAACACACTGATACTTATCAGAAAAAGCATGTAGTCATAGGGATCATTGTGCCTTATATAACCAATTCAGGGAAATTATACTAATGATCCCATTTGAATGTATATATCTCTGGTTTTTTTTTGTTTCATAATGGGAATAAGGTGCAATCAGGGAGAGTTTGCAAGTATGATATGTGTGTGTGTATGTATGTATGTATGTATATATGTGTGTATATATATATGCGCATGTATGTATGTGTATATATATTAGGGGTGTGCACCGGCCACTTTTCGTGTTTTGTGTTTTGGTTTTGGATCTGGATCTTTCTTCGTGTTTTGGATCTGGATTGGTTTTGCCAAAACCACCCTTCCGTGTTTTGGGTTCTGGGTTTTGTGTTTTGGATCTGTATTTTTTTGAAAAAAATCATAAAAACAGCTAAAATCACAGAATTTGTAGGTTTTTCTGCTCCTATGCTATTATTAACCTCAATAACCTTAATTTCCACTCATTTCCAGTCTATTCTGAATACCTCACACCTCACAATAGTGTTTTTATGTCCAAAAGGTTGCACCGAGGTAGCTGGATGACTATGCTAAGCGACACGAGTGGGCGGCACAAACACGTGACCCATCTAGGCGTGAAACTGCAGTGGCAGACAGGATGGCATTGAAAAACTAGGCCCCAAACTGTACATAATGCAAAGAAAATAAAGAGGTGCAAGATGGAATTGTCCTTGGGCCCTCCCACCCACCCTTATGTTGTATAAACAGGACATGCACACTTTAACAAACCAATCATTTCAGTGCCAGGGTCTGCCACACAACTGTGGCTGAAATGATTGGTTCGTTTGGGCCCCCACAAAACAAGCTGGCAATTTATCTGTCCCTGCACAAACTGGCTCTACGGAGGCAAGATGTCATCCTCATCCTCCTCATCCACCGATTCCTCACCCTCTTCAGTGTGTACATCCTCATCCTCACAGAGTATTAATTCGTCCCTGCTGGAACCACAGGTCCCTCTGTACGTTCTGGAGGCTGGTCTCCCTGGAAGAGTTGATAATTCATTTTATGAACATCATCTTCTCCACATTTTGTGGAAGCAACCTCCTACGCCTTTCGCTGACAAGGTTCCCGGCTGCACTAAACACTCTTTCGGAGTACACACTGGAGGGGGGGCAACTCAGGTAAAATAGAGCCAGTTTGTACAGGGACCTCCAAATTGCTTCTTTTTCCTGCCAGTACAGGTACGGACTGTCTGACATGCCTACTTGGATGCTGTCACCGATGTAATCCTTTAACAGACAGACGCACGCTTGTCGCTGCTGCTTTGAGGATGCAAGTGCGGCTACAGCCCACACAATTCACAAAGACAGAAAAAAGAAGAAGAATATTTTTATTGTTTGTGTAGCACACTTTGAGGGTGTCACCACCCTTTAACAGACAGACGCACGCTTGTCGCTGCTGCTTTAAGGATGCAGGTGCGGCTACAGCCCACACATTTCACAAAGACCGAAAAAAAAGAACAATATTTGAATTGTTTGTGTAGCACACTTTGAGGGTGTCACCACCCTTTAACAGACAGACGCACGCTTGTCGCTGCTGCTTTAAGGATGCAGGTGCGGCTACAGCCCACACAATTCACAAAGACAGAAAAAAGAAGAAGAATATTTTTATTGTTTGTGTAGCACACTTTGAGGGTGTCACCACCCTTTAACAGACAGACGCACGCTTGTCGCTGCTGCTTTGAGGATGCAAGTGCGGCTACATCGCACACAAGTCACAAACACATTAAAAAAATAGTTTTTTATTTTTTGGAGCACTTTGAGAGTTACACCACCCTTTAACAGACAGACGCACGCTTGTCGCTGCTGCTTTAAGGATGCAGGTGCGGCTACAGCCCACACAATTCACATAGACAGAAAAAAGAAGAAGAATATTTTTATTGTTTGTGTAGCACACTTTGAGGGTGTCACCACCCTTTAACAGACAGACGCACGCTTGTCGCTGCTGCTTTAAGGATGCAGGTGCGGCTACAGCCCACACAATTCACATAGACAGAAAAAAGAAGAAGAATATTTTTATTGTTTGTGTAGCACACTTTGAGGGTGTCACCACCCTATAACAGACAGACGCACGCTTGTCGCTGCTGCTTTAAGGATGCAGGTGCGGCTACAGCCCACACAATTCACATAGACAGAAAAAAGAAGAAGAATATTTTTATTGTTTGTGTAGCACACTTTGAGGGTGTCACCACCCTTTAACAGACAGATGCACGCTTGTCACTGCTGCTTTAAGGATACAGGTGCAGCTACAGCCCACACAATTCACATAGACAGAAAAAAGAAGAAGAATATTTTTATTGTTTGTGTAGCACACTTTGAGGGTGTCACCACCCTATAACAGACAGACGCACGCTTGTCGCTGCTGCTTTAAGGATGCAGGTGCGGCTACAGCCCACACATTTCACAAAGACCAAAAAAAAAAGAACAATATTTTAATTGTTTGTGTAGCACACTTTGAGGGTGTCACCACCCTTTAACAGACAGACGCACGCTTGTCACTGCTGCTTTAAGGATGCAGGTGCGGCTACAGCCCACACAATTCACAAAGACAGAAAAAAGAACAATATTTTAATTGTTTGTGTAGCACACTTTGAGGGTGTCACCACCCTTTAACAGACAGACGCACGCTTGTCGCTGCTTTAAGGATGCAGGTGCGGCTACAGCCCACACAATTCACAAAGACAGAAAAAAGAAGAAGAATATTTTTATTGTTTGTGTAGCACACTTTGAGGGTGTCACCACCCTTTAACAGACAGACGCACGCTTGTCGCTGCTGCTTTGAGGATGCAAGTGCGGCTACATCGCACACAAGTCACAAACACATTAAAAAAATAGTTTTTTATTTTTTGGAGCACTTTGAGAGTTACACCACCCTTTAACAGACAGACGCACGCACGCTTGTCGCTGCTGCTTTAAGGATGCAGGTGCGGCTACAGCCCACACAATTCACAAAGACCGAAAAAAAAAGAACAATATTTTAATTGTTTGTGTAGCACACTTTGAGGGTGTCACCACCCTTTAACAGACAGACGCACGCTTGTCGCTGCTGCTTTGAGGATGCAGGTGGAATCTAGACGGGATTTGGAACCGAGGACACACTACCTCCATCAATTGTCTAAATCCCACTGCACTAATGTCGGATACCGGACGCACGTCTAACACCAACATAGCAGTCAAGGCCTCAGTTATACGTTTTGCTTCAGGATGACTGCTATCGTACTTCATCCTCATCGCTAGGGACTGTTGGAGGGTCAATTGTTTAGTAAAAGTAGTGATGTTCCTACTTCCTCTCTGGGATGATGAACAACTCCCAGCAGCAGCAACAGCACTAGGAGGAAGTGGTTCTTGATCTTTCCCTATTTTATTTTTATCGGAGAAAGTTTGGTCCTCCATTTATGTTATATTGATATATATACGTGCGGCTAAAGCGCACACAAACACAGAAAATATTTTTTTATTTTTGCTGGAGAGTAGTGCACTTTGTGGGTTACACCACCCTTTAAGAAATGAGCCAACCGGCTCTTTACTTATGGGACACAGGCGCACGCTTGGCGCTGCTCCTTTGTTGATGCACGTGCAGCCACAGTGCACACAAGTCACAAACACAGAAAATATATATTTTTTTGGTTTGGAGTGTACTTTGGGGGTTACAGAACCCTTTAACGGTCAAGCCAGCCGGCCCTTTACTTATGACACAGGCGCACGCTTGGCACTACTTTGTTGATGCACGTGCGGCTACTGCGCACACAATTCACAAACACGGAAAATAATTTTTTTTTTGGTTTGGACTGGAGTGTACTTTCGGGGGTTACAGCACCCTTTAACGGTCAAGCCAGCCGGCCCTTTACTTATGACACAGGCGCACGCTTGGCACTACTTTGTTGATGCACGTGCGGCTACTGCGCACACAATTCACAAACACAGAAAATAATTTTTTTTTTGGTTTGGACTGGAGTGTACTTTCGGGGGTTACAGCACCCTTAACGGTCAAGCCAGCCGGCCCTTTACTTATGACACAGGCGCACGCTTGGCACTACTTTGTTGATGCACGTGCGGCTACTGCGCACACAATTCACAAACACAGAAAATAATTTTTTTTTAGGTTTGGACTGGAGTGTACTTTCGGGGGTTACAGCACCCTTAACGGTCAAGCCAGCCGGCCCTTTACTTATGACACAGGCGCACGCTTGGCACTACTTTGTTGATGCACGTGCGGCTACTGCGCACACAATTCACAAACACAGAAAATAATTTTTTTTTTGGTTTGGACTGGAGTGTACTTTCGGGGGTTACAGCACCCTTTAACGGTCAAGCCAGCCGGCCCTTTACTTATGACACAGGCGCACGCTTGGCACTACTTTGTTGATGCACGTGCGGCTACTGCGCACACAATTCACAAACACAGAAAATAATTTTTTTTTTGGTTTGGACTGGAGTGTACTTTCGGGGGTTACAGCACCCTTTAACGGTCAAGCCAGCCGGCCCTTTACTTATGACACAGGCGCACGCTTGGCACTACTTTGTTGATGCACGTGCGGCTACTGCGCACACAATTCACAAACACAGAAAATAATTTTTTTTTGGTTTGGACTGGAGTGTACTTTCGGGGGTTACAGCACCCTTTAACGGTCAAGCCAGCCGGCCCTTTACTTATGACACAGGCGCACGCTTGGCACTACTTTGTTGATGCACGTGCGGCTACTGCGCACACAATTCACAAACACAGAAAATTTTTTTTGGTTTGGACTGGAGTGTACTTTCGGGGGTTACAGCACCCTTTAACGGTCAAGCCAGCCGGCCCTTTACTTATGACACAGGCGCACTCTTGGCACTACTTTGTTGATGCACGTGCGGCTACTGCGCACACAATTCACAAACACAGAAAATAATTTTTTTTTAGGTTTGGACTGGAGTGTACTTTCGGGGGTTACAGCACCCTTAACGGTCAAGCCAGCCGGCCCTTTACTTATGACACAGGCGCACGCTTGGCACTACTTTGTTGATGCACGTGCGGCTACTGCGCACACAATTCACAAACACAGAAAATATATTATTTTTTTAGCACTTGGGGGGAGCACCCCTGATGGACAGAGCACCCCCTGGACAACACTACAGCACCCCTTTAGGACTGGGACACTGCACAGGACTTTGGAGTGGACACAGCCCCTATGGAGAACTGACTGCACAACACAGTCCAGCCAGCCCCTATGGACTTTGAAGTAGTGGACACAGCCCCTATTAACAACAGCAGCACAGCACAACACAGCCAGCCCCTATGGACTTTGAAGTAGTGGACAACAGCAGCACTACACTACACTACACTACACAGCACTAACTCCCACCCTCCCTCTTCACTGTCCACAGCCGAGTGAGAAAATGGCGCCGACGCGGGTACCTTATATAGGATCCAAAACCCGCGAGACTCGGAAGGCGGGATGATGACGTTTTGCCTCGATGTCAGATCCGAGTCAGGCGGGAAAAGTCGAGCCTGACTCGGATCGGACTCGGATCGGGGGGGCTCGGGGGGGTTCGGATTTCAGAAATCCGAACCCGCTCACCCCTAATATATATATATATATATATGCATGTGTGTGTGTGTGTATATATATATATATATATATATATGTGGGTGTGTGGAAACCCCCCTGTAAAAATCCTGTGTTTGACCCTGGCTCAAGCTCCGCTCCGCTCCATCTACATTGTGTATACCGCAGTGAGTACGGCTGTACCTGCTACATCCAAATAAACCAACACCACTGGTTAAGTAATGGGCTGTTCATAGTTTGAGTTATCTGCTGGTGTTTGCCTATATAACTCAAAATCAACACCTGTACACACACACATCACTTCCAAAATTCAATATTCAAATGTCAATCAGAATGGAAGTATGGTAATATAATATAACTGTATAATAAGCTATACTATAATGTGATTTTATTATACAGCCACTTACAATCAGTTATAGTAGACTGAAAAGTGCAGGCAACCTGAAGTCCTGGAAATGCCATCAAATGCTACAAGTTTAAGACCTAAGAGCTGAGACCATTAGCTATGCAGTGTGAAATATGTAACTTTGGGCCTGATTTGGATTTGTATGCAAAGCAATGGTTTACGTACATTTTAAATGTATGTAATGTTCAATAAAGAAATTGACGGTAGCACTGGGGAATTAAAGTAAAAAAACACTATATAAAAAAGTCTATTGCAGAGGTCTGCAGCTTCCCCACATTACTAGCTACTTTCATGCCATAATGCTTAATCGTGTTCTTGAATGGACCCGAGCGAGGGGTTTCAAACAGTGGATCATGTTGGAGGAAAGCAGTCTGGCTCAGCCCATAGAAATTGTTCCATGGCTTCCCAAACTACCAACTGTTAGACATCCCACTATAACACCCACACTACGCGCTTGGCAGAAATTGCGACGTCTCCCCCATATTTCATCTCTTGTTTCCCCTCTCACTTCCTTTCTTCGGAATTTAGACTTTTCCCCTGGGCTCTCCACACTGTCCTTTAAAAACTGGTTGAGCGATGGCCACTTTAGACTAGGTCAGATGGTTTGTTCGTCAGGGGTGCGTTCGTTTACAGAACTCCAGGAATCATGGCATCTTCCCCAATCCGAATTCTGGAAATACCTCCAAGTACGACATTTTATCACCTCTTCTTGCAAGCTTCCTGATCTCACCAGGACACTTACCTTATTTGAATCCTTATGTTCTTCATCTCAGACTCCATCCCATACTATATCTACATTATACTCACTAATTATTGGAAATTTATATAAACTACCTCCTCGATTTACTGCAGTGTGGGGAAAAGAACTCCGGAATAAAGTTCAGGACATTGATTTGGAGATTGTTTTTAATAACACCTTTGCCAGTTCTTCTTGTATAGCTACTCTTGAAACTCTTTACAAAGTTATATCATGTTGGTATAGATATCCAGTACTTTTAAATAAAATATTTCCTCAGGTCTCAAAAATCTGCTGGAGATGTAACTCTGCACCAGGTAGCCTTCTCCATATATGGTGGGACTGCCCTTCCCTGGCCCCTTTTTGGTTGAATGCATTTGAGTGTTCTAAGATAATTCTTGGGGGAGAGGTCCCTAGAGATCCTGACTTTTGGCTTTTAAACATGACCTCTTCTTCTACGGCTTCCTACAAGAATTCCTTACTGAGGCACTTGAACAATGCAGCTAAAGCGGTAATCCCTGTTTTGTGGAAGTCCACCTCCCCTCCCTCCATTGAAGATTGGTTTAAGAGGATCGATTATTACATGGATATGGAGGACATTATATCCTTTTCTAAAGGTAGACCTACCGACTTTACTGCTTTGTGGTCCCCATGGCTGATGTTCAAGGGCTCTACACAATATTCCATGTTTAATGGCTCCAACTCTGCATCCATATCTGTCTCTTCTTGATGCTAATATATTCTATTTGAGGCTATGATAAATTGCCCCCATAGATCACCCCCTTATCTCCGGCTCAGTTTCCTTCTTCCCCTCTGACTTCCCTTTCCCCGAACTTTCCTCTATATTGTTTATTTATTGCTTATTTTTTATTGTCTATTTTATTTTTTATTGTTTATTTTATTTTACTGTATATTTTTTATATGATCTATCTACACTAAATTAGGATTTTCATTGTATTATTCGAAATGGAATCACCAATTGTCAACTATTTGTATCTATATGCTTTTTCCGTTTTATTCCATCTAAAATTTTCTGATCCTTTTTCAATAAAAACAGTTTGTATAAAAAAAAAAAAGTATTGATCTTGGCGCTCATCTAGCACATCAGATTACTTCTCTATAATACCAATATATAGTTAATAGGTATATTCATATATTAAATTACAGCCGCATGTCCTCAATCTTGGGCTTTGTGAATACCCATTAAGCACACTAAAAGAAAAATATATTCAAATAACACCCCACAATGTTTTCCACAGAAATCCAATAAGGGCCACGGACACACTGTAAAAAAACGCTACAGCATGTTACAGTACAAATATCGAAAGAAACCAGCGCTGATAATCAATATTGAATATTAAATATTAATTACTAGATGGATGGTAAGATAAAAATGAGTAACTTATTTAGCTAATGACACTAAATATCATAAAAACACATGTGCACATGAGAAAATAAAATAAATGAATAAACATATGACATAAACACATAGATTAAAATGTAATATTGGTGGCCACCTATCTCTGGTGGCATATAAATAAATGCAGGTGAATCACTAATGTATCTCGCAACAGTCAATAAATACCTCCAGATTGCAATCAAAGTCTGGATATAGAGGTTAAAATCAGCTCTGATAGATAATAACAGATAGTGCCACACTGGATGAACAACAGCACTTTACCAGTCCTGGGTAAATGGGTGGTATAGGAATCCTCTGGCGTCCAGCACAAATGATGGTTGTGTGAGGCTGAAGCACAATAATGAGGAAAAATCACAGCTGCAGAGTGAAGCCCGATGTAAGTGGTTCAATAGAATCCTCTGCCGTCCAGCAAGATGTGCCACGCTGAAGCACAATAAGGAATGTCCACAGAGCAGGATAATTACAGGTTTTCACCCAGCAGGTAATGATGGTGCCAATATAATGGCATGCTGTATCAATCCAAGTGGCGATCTGGGTGATTTCCAGAAATGAAGGGTCACAGGGTCTCAACGCGTTTCGCTGAGGAATAACCACTCAGCTTCATCAGGAGTGAGAATGAGGGTCAGGGAACAGTCCTTATATACCCCACTAATTACACCATACTCAGAACATATGTAGCGATTAGCAACACTTAGTACAAAAAATACCATCCATCTATATAAAGAATCTTCAATAAACTACGGAGACAGTCATACTATTAATCCCTAATTGTGGGTGTATAAACTAAGGTAACTTTCTGTAATGTATAATATAAATGTAATAGAATCGCTCCTACCTTGGCGTGATTCCGGACTCCCGATCACGTGAGTGTGACATCACACATCACATGTGCAGGGTCCGTCCATTCACGGAGAAGGTAAATAAAACTCGTCATCATGACGTGTGATGACGCTGGGGATTCCGGTCTCACGCCCATATTGCATCTTGGCTGGACATTCCTCACTTATGTCAGCGATAAAGAGCTAATTATCTATTGGTAAGCAGTCAAAGAGAGAAAAAGAACCGCACATATATCATGGGAACATGATTACTATGAAAATATAACTGCTAACAGCCAATTATTCGCTGTTGTCTCTAAAGTAAGTTCAGCTTTATTTCACATGAGGTCAGATAACTGCATAAGATCTAAGCTTTATTACGAAGCAAATGTCATTCATAAAAAAGGAACATTATATATAATAGTAATGATAACCAAACGTTACCAATAATATGTCCCACAATTGTCTTAATCTAATCTAATGCTAAACACTTTCAATATATATCAATACAGGACATATTAAAACAATACACCCTTAGGATAAGTATATATAGCGAATATTAAGGAATCAGAGGATCACAGAATTTAGTTCAATAGATTCATTAAGTCCTTCGGGATGTAAGGAGTTGAAATTAAGCATCCAAAATACTTCATGTGAAATAAAGCTGAACTTACTTTAGAGACAACAGCGAATAATTGGCTGTTAGCAGTTATATTTTCATAGTAATCATGTTCCCATGATATATGTGCGGTTCTTTTTCTCTCTTTGACTGCTTACCAATAGATAATTAGCTCTTTATCGCTGACATAAGTGAGGAATGTCCAGCCAAGATGCAATATGGGCGTGAGACCGGAATCCCCAGCGTCATCACACGTCATGATGACGAGTTTTATTTACCTTCTCCGTGAATGGACGGACCCTGCACATGTGATGTGTGATGTCACACTCACGTGATCGGGAGTCCAGAATCACGCCAAGGTAGGAGCGATTCTATTACATTTATATTATACATTACAGAAAGTTACCTTAGTTTATACACCCACAATTAGGGATTAATAGTATGACTGTCTCCGTAGTTTATTGAAGATTCTTTATATAGATGGATGGTATTTTTTGTACTAAGTGTTGCTAATCGCTACATGTGTTCTGAGTATGGTGTAATTAGTGGGGTATATAAGGACTGTTCCCTGACCCTCATTCTCACTCCTGATGAAGCTGAGTGGTTATTCCTCAGCGAAACGCGTTGAGACCCTGTGACCCTTCATTTCTGGAAATCACCCAGATCGCCACTTGGATTGATACAGCATGCCATTATATTGGCACCATCATTACCTGCTGGGTGAAAACCTGTAATTATCCTGCTCTGTGGACATTCCTTATTGTGCTTCAGCGTGGCACATCTTGCTGGACGGCAGAGGATTCTATTGAACCACTTACATCGGGCTTCACTCTGCAGCTGTGATTTTTCCTCATTATTGTGCTTCAGCCTCACACAACCATCATTTGTGCTGGACGCCAGAGGATTCCTATACCACCCATTTACCCAGGACTGGTAAAGTGCTGTTATTCATCTAGTGTGGCACTATCTGTTATTATCTATCTGAGCTGATTTTAACCTCTATATCCAGACTTTGATTGCAATCTGGAGGTATTTATTGACTGTTGCGAGATACATTAGTGATTCATCTGCATTTATTTATATACCACCAGAGATAGGTGGCCACCAATATTACATTTTAATCTATGTGTTTATGTCATATGTTTATTCATTTATTTTTATTTTATTTTCTCATGTGCACATGTGTTTTTATGATATTTAGTGTCATTAGCTAAATAAATTACTTATTTTTATCTTACCATCCATCTAGTAATTAATATTTAATATTCAATATCGATTATCAGCGCTGGTTTCTTTCGATATTTGTATATGCTCATACTCAGGGATTGACAACCCCCTTACCAGCAGCTCTCCTGTTAGCGCGTCCATTTCTTTTCCATTTGTTACAGTACAAGAATGACAGCTCATGGGATTGAGCTGTCATTAGTACTATGCTGCGAACCAATCAGCGGCAGCTTAACATTAGTGGCCGCTTATTGGCTGGGACCTACGTGGACTTCAATGGAGGAGCCGCTCATTGGCTAAGTCCATGTGGGTCCCAGCCAATGAGCGGTCGCTAATGTTAAGCCGCCGCTCCTTGGCTCGCGACCTGGTACTAATGACAGCTCATTCTCCGTGAGCTGTCATTCGCGTACTGTAACAACATGCTGAAGCGTGTTGTTACAGTGTGTCCGTAGCCCTTATTGGATTACTGCAGAGAACATCGTGGGACAAAAAGTGAGTATTGGATCTTTTTTTCAGGTACTTCCATAGGATACTTTACATTGAGAAGGGGACGTGAACATCTGGCAGCAGATGGGTATGTGTGAGTGTATGGATGTAATAAATCTTTATTTTCACGGTGTGTTTGTCTTGAGTTTTTTTACACATTTCTTTACAGGTGAACTACACGTACAAGCGGTCCCTTAATGCCCCGCATGCTGCTACTTGTGGTTCTCCAAGTACCAGCATGCGGAGAAGGCTTGCTGGGACCTGTAGTTCCACTGTACAGACAATGTTGATAATTCTATTTTTAACACTACATACACTATCAACCAGTCACCCACCGCACAGGGGTGGGAGGATAGTCCCGGGCTCTCAGCCTAGGCCAGGGGTGCCCTGGAGAGGGGGACCCCTTTATTGGATGGGTCCCTAACTCCCCAGAGATCCCTCGCCTGGGCTGACTAGCAGTCAGGGCTGATGCTGCAGCTGGGGGGCCTGGTGAAAGGGCACCCCTGGCTATGGCATCAGTCCCCTGCTAGAAAGGGTCCGGAGCTGGTTTTAAATATACGGGGAACCTTATGGCAATTTATTTCTCCCTATATTTAAAACCAGGTCTGGCCCTGCTTCCTGGTGCTGGTTCTTAAATTACTGTGGAACCCTACACATTTTGTTCCCCGTAATTTGAAGAACCAAGACTGGCTTGCAAGTCCGGGGCTGGTTAGTCTTTTGGGGGGGAAGAGACCCTACGTAATTTTTTTTAAAACATTAACCCGTTTTTTTAACCATTTACAGAAAGAAGCATACACAAATCACAATGATTTGTGTATGTTTCTGACCATCTCGCAGATCAGGGGGTTGAGAGATTGAAAAGTGATTTTGACAGAGAGTTTGCTCCTATCTCACTTGAGCTTGTCATCCCGATTCTTGGTAAATTTGAGAGATGTATGTTTTAGGTGAAAAGTACTTCCGATTTGACCCAATGGTGATTTGATTCAAGATTGCTATCTCACCCGAGTTTTACGAGTGAATGAGAGAAACCTCTCTCTAACTCACCCGACTTTTGCCTTTAGTGAATTTGCAAGCAGGAAAAAAATGAATAAATCATCTCGACCTATCTCGAATCTTAGTAAATTTACCCCTTATAATATTTTTTTTTTTAAATTTATTAACAGTTTCTTATATAGCGCAGCATATTCCATTGCGCTTTACAATTTTAAACATTGATAGAACAAAACAGGGTAATAATAGACAGACATAGAGGTAAGAGGGCCCTGCTTGCAAGCTAATATAAATTCTAATGGCATAATAGCCTGATTCTAGTGATGTGCTTATTCACTGCCTTCAATTTACCAATTGTCAGTGTTAAGGTGCGTATCCACATGCAGATATTAATGGACGACTGCACGATAACGTTATCGTTCAGTCGTTCATTAATCGTGCAGTAAAATGTCAGAAACAACCAGCGATGCGCGCTCCCGCTGGTCGTTTCAGACATCAATCATCGCCTGAACATGCTGGTCAAACTGCCGATAACGACAGTTGGCCGTGTTCAGGGATGAGGGAGGGTGCCTACACTGAACGACATATCGTTCAGTGTAGGCGCTACAGGGGATGAGGAACGACTGTACGATTACAATGTTGTAATCGTACTGTCGTTACCCCATCGCCTAATGGATACACATCTTTACTTAACAGGTGATCTCCTCAGTTTATACACATAAAGTTTCAATTGCCCACCAGGACACTGGGCCTGATTCAGACCCGCTCGCAAGCGGGTCGATGGTGGCCCAGTGCGCATGCGCACGACGGAGCCGGCTCCGTCGTGCGCATGCGCGAGACCCGGATAGCAACGGGCAAACCGTCGCTCCGGGTCTCGTACCAAAGGGGGCGTGCTGTCGATGTTGAGTGACAGCACGCCCCCTTTGGTGGGCGTGCCGGGGGCATGGCTGCCCAGACGGAGGCGTTCCCATGGGAACGCCTACCGTCTGGGGCCGGCCCCACTGACATCACAAGTAATGTCAGTGCGAGTGTTTTCGGCTCTGTTTGAGCCGAAAGCACTCCAGGGCTTGCGGCAACGAGACCCTGCCACAAGGGTCTCATCGCAAGCCCGATGGTCTTGACCATCACGACCATCTTCCTGGCCGCTCACTATAATTGTGCTTGGTCACCCACAGCTATACGAGCGGCCAGGAGGCCGCTGTAAAAATCAAGAAGGACGGCCCTGATTCAGAGCGAGCGCTCTGTTAGAGCGTCCGGCTCTGAATCAGGGCCACTGTTTCAGTGATGTGTCAGTTGTTAGACACTTTTGTAGCAGAATATTATATGGTAACAGTTATCATAACACATTCTACTGGTTCAGGAGGGTGGAATGGAATGTTACCATAAAAGATTAATGTTTACAGTAGTTTAAAAGTAAGAAAATGCTTAGTGGTACTATAACCGGTATGCAGTCGGGAAGCCGGCGGACGTAATCCCGACGGCCGGCTTCCCGACTGCTTTATCTCGGCAAGGGTTAAATGACAGGCATCTAAATCTAGACGTCTGTCATTTTACCGACGCTGGGAGACCGGCGCCCGGCATTCCAATCGAAGGGATGCCGGGCGCCGCTGCGGACAGCCGCGGGGGGGGGGAGGGTTAGGTTTAGGGCTCCCGGGGGGACTTAAAGTTAAGGTCCCCGCCGGGTGGTTAGGGTTAGGCTAGGGGGGAGGGAGGGTTAGGGTTAGGCACCCCCGGGGGGGACTTAGGGTTAGGCACCCCCCCGGGGATTTAGGTTTAGGCGGCGGGAAAGGGGGTGCTAGGTTTAGGCACTTAGAGGGGGGATTAGGGTTAGGCACTGGGGGGATGTTAGGCTAGGGGGAGGGAGGGTTAGGCTTAGGCACCCCCGGGGGGACTTATGGTTAGGCACCACCCCTGGGGACTTAGGTTTAGGCGGTGGGGAAGGGGGTGCTAGGTTTAGGCACTTAGAGGGGGGATTAGGGTTAGGCACTGGGGGGAAGGTTAGGGTTAGGCACCCCTAAGGAGGGTTAGGGGGGGAGGTTAGGTAAGTAAATACTTACCTGGGGTCAATCAGGATTTTCACCCATGTCAGGCAGCCGCTGCCGGGATTTGAACTTGCATCCGGCGGTAATTCATACCAATTCCCTATAACCCAGTCTCTTGCATAGCCATTATATTCATATATTTTATTTATAAAGCATCCTTCTCCAACTTTATTTTCTTAAAGCAACCAATATTACTGTGTAACTGTTACATAAATAATTTGCCACATTCGCTATTGTGTGATAATACTGTCTCCTACAGTATTTTTAGCTTAGTCTCCCCCATTGTGTATATACTTCAGTTCAAGCTGTAATACAGCCGCATTTACAGACCTAACAGTGATTTACCTCAAAAAGTAACACGGGCTGATGACAGTCACTGTTAGATGGAATCAATTCGAGATTGTCCAGATGGTACTGAATATTGCTCTATATTTCACGAAGACAGCTTAACTATTCTCCAACGGTAAGTATAGCGTCCGTCCTGGCTGCTGTTTGGGAGCTGCACTGTGCCGTACTCACACTGCCGCACTACCCCCACAAATAGATATGCACTTTGCTGCACTCGTTAACCAGGTTGAGATCCCCAAAACTGTTTCCTAGGAATACATTTTATAAATGTCGATTTCAATCGTTTAAATGGGTCTAAATTGATGTTGTGTTTCTGGGGCTAAATCACACATTTACTAACAGACAATTTTTTATTTGCTTTTTTAAGTGTTAGTAAATTTAGCCCCAGAAACACAACATCGATTTAGACTGATTTGAAATCGATTAAAATCTATTAGAATCGACATTTAGCAAATTTACTCCTAGTGTGTGGAGCAGTGGTGGAAGTAGCAGTGGTGCAGCCGGTGCCTTGCACCGGGGCCCGCTGTTGTGCAGGGGCCCATAACCACCTGCATCCAACAGCACCGCTGCACCCGCCGTCAGTGTTCCCCGGGCCCCACAGTATTTAAGTGAAGTGTGGACTGCAGTGAGAGCGGTCCACACTACCCAGTAACTAACATACCGCCAACAGCGGCGGCTGTGTGTTTGTTATAACAGCCAATGAGAGTCACACAGACTCTCATTGGCTGCTGCGTCCACAGAGGGAGCCAGGCTGGAGCTCATTCATGAGCTCCGCCTTACGGCTCCCGTAGTGGGTGATGGGAGAGATATCATGACATCTCTCCCATCATGCAGAGCGGGAGGACAGAGGAGCTGACGGCGGCGGGCACAGGAGGGGGGATTCATGAAAGTGTATTTTTTTTGTGTGTGTGTGTTTGTCTTATATATGTAGAGGAGGCACTGTATAAGGGGCACTACTGGGCGCACTGCATAGGGGAACCACTACTGGGGGAACTACATAGGGGAGCCCAAAGCATATTCTTGCACCTGGACCCACCACTCTCTAGTTCTGCCACTGGTGTGGAGATCTGGTAATAGAGTAGTCAGCAAAATAGATTTGTTACACAGAGCTGGAGTAATAATACCAAATGGGATAAATAAAGCAATAGTCAGGTATCCAAGGGGAGAGACACAAGAGTAAACAGGGGACCCGATAGATCAAACACAGGAGAAGTAATTTGTACAACACTGCTGGAGACTAGGAGGTAAAGCCTAATACAGGTTGAGTCTCCCATATCCAAAATGCTTGGGACCAGGGGTATTTTGGATAACTGAATATTCCGTATTTTGGAATATTTGCATACCATAATGAAATATCTTGGGAATGGGACCCCAATATACACACAGAAAGCATTTATGTGTTGTATACACCTTATACACAAAGCCTGCAGGTAATTTTATTCTATATTTTCAATAATTTTGTGTCTTAAGAAAAGTTTGTGTACAGAAATGAAATTCATTTATGTTTCATATACACCTTATACACACAGCCTGCAGGTAATTTTATACAATATTTGTAATAATTTGTGCCTTAGACAAAGTTTGTGTACATTGAACCATCAAAAATCAGAGGTTTCACTATCTCAGTCGTGCCAAAATTATTCCGTATTTTGGAATATTCCGTATTTCAGAATATTTGGATATGGGAGACTCAACCTGTAATAGTGTCAGTACTAGGATTATATAGGGGACGTGATATGAATTTGTGACCAGGCACCACGTCAGTGATCACATGATAACAGGGATAAGGAAATTGTTGTACACACCTGTAAGAGTGTATGCTGGCCATGACATGAAGGAGGAACCAGGAGAGCAGGGAGCAGCCGATTGACTCTACGGGAATCAGGAGTGCTGAACCTGGTGTATACCCACTGATTTCTAGTGCTGTGTGATACCATCTCTACAAAGGGGCTGACAGACCTGATTACATCAAGTAAGCTTCTCCACCCTCTCCCATCCCTTTCCCCACCCTCTCCTCTCACTCCACAACGGCCAGGAGGCAGGGCGGCTGGATGTAAATTTATGTGCTGCTACCTGCATTGAGCATGCCGCCCTACACGCCAGCGTACTGTGCATAATGGTCAGGCCAGCGCTGTCTCTACACAGAGCCCATGTTTTCTTTATTGTTTGCAGAGTCCTCTACAATGATGTATTCATTGCTATTGATTTAATTGGTGCTTGATTGGGGACAGGAAGCCTAAAATGTTACCATGCTGTTTGCCTTTCTAGGGGGTGAACAATACCTATCCATTTTCCCAACAGGTCCCAACCTTCAAATATTCAAAAAGCATCAACAGAGCCAGTTACCTAGGGGCATATTTACTATAGGTCGATTTTGATCAATATGATCCTGATTCCTGGGGCTAAATCACACATTTACTAATACTTAAAAAACAAAATGAAAAATTGTCTGTTGGAAAATGTGTGATTTAGCCCCAGAAACACAACATCGATGTTGATCAATTTTAAGAGATTTTCATTGATGTTTAGACTCTTGCTGGGACAGTGGGTCTCATGCAGACCCGGTCGCAAGCGCCGGTGCGCTCGCAACCAGGTCGATGGTCCCCACAGAGCATGCGCACGACGGAGCCGGCTCCGTCGTACGCATGCGCGAGACCCGGCTAGCGAAGGGCGCTACATCGCTAGGGGTCTCGTAGCAGACAGGGCGAGCTGTAGATGTTGAGTGACAGCTCGCCCCGTTTGCTGGGCGGGCCGGGGGCGTGCCCAGCCAAACAGGGGTGTTCCAGTCGGAACGCTTGCCGTTTGGGGGCGGCCCCACTGACATCATTGATGATGTGGCTTACGAGAGCCCAGACCCAACCTTAGGGTCTGGTCGTAAGCCCCGATGGTCGCGATGGTGGTGAGCCTATTCATCATTACATAATTATCATTAATTATAATTATATTTTGAATCCGCTGCGGGTTCAAAGAACCGTTCGGGGGTATTCATCATGCCTCCTTGCCTAAAGTATCACTTCCGAAAAGTTGCTCTTTTTGCGGAGTCAGCTTTTTAGAATCGTGATACTTTTATAATTTATCTAAGTCCTCTCTGCAGCCTCTGCCTGTCTCCACACACCCTGCCGCAGTCCCTGCTCAGTTTCTCCCCCTCTCTCTGCCCGCAGACCCTGCTCTGTGTCTCCCCTTCCCCACCGGTGTCTGTCCCAGGCTAATCCCTGCCCCACCTTCCCCCCGCGGGTCTCCCCTGCTGCATGTGTCCCTAGGTTTACCCCAAATATCAGCTCTGTCCCTGCTCCCCCCCCACTGGGTCCCTCAGGTTTCCCTGGTGTCTGGTCTGTCCTTGAGGCCCCCTGCTCCGCCCTTCTCTGCTTTCACTCACCAGTCTTCGCGTGTTCTTTTTCGGAACTTGACGAATGGCCCTGACACTTATTTTTTACTAAAGTATGTGAAAATATACATTTTCACATGCTTTTGTGAAGAATAAGTGATGATGAATAGACCCCTTGGAGAGGAGACTGAGGTAAGAGGAGCTGAGCATGGAGGGGAGAGGACTCGGAGGCTGGAGGAGGAAAGTCTGGCATGAGGGGAGTGGGAGAGGAGGCTAGCATGAGGGGAAAGGAGTCTGGCATGAATGGAGAGGATTCAGAGGCGGGCATGAGGGGAGAGGAGGCAGGAGACTAGGGATGTGAGAGGAGGAAGGAGACTAAAGCTGGGTACACACTAGGTCCGGACCCGCCGATCTATCTGACGATTGGTAAATGTATGCACACTTACCAATCATCTGCCCGATGTCGGGCTTGACAGCTCAAATGGATGGGCATGTGTACAGGTGATCTGAGGGTCACCCGTACACACCAGCAGAGGGCCGATATATCTGCTGTACTGCACACCAGATTGGATATGTCTGTGAACTACGTCATTCACAGACATATCTGCTGTAGACACCCGGCAGTGCACTACAGATACATTGTCCATTCAATGGAACTACTGCGCATGTGCAGGCACCGTGACTGCGCATGCACTGCCACCTCGGGAGGAACCATCTCCCGGCTAATTATGAGAAGTATGGGTCTGATTCAGTTTGAATCGCACGGCTGCATTTGCACGCAGCCAGTCAATGTTTGTGCTCTGCGCATGCATCGCAGTGTGCGAACTGGCCGATGCGAACGGGAAGCAATCGCAGTGAGCACGCAGTCCAATCCCAATCATAGATAGTAACTGTGATTTACACCAGACCATTCAGTTCTAATTTTACACAGATGAATAGGATTAGTAGTTATTAGGTGATAACTACTAATCCTATTCATCTGTGTAATAATAGAACTTAGGACCTGATTCAGACGCGCTCGCGAGCACTGAGCGCTCGCAAGCGGGTCGATGTTGGCCAAGTGCGCATGCGCACGGGGGAGCCGGCTCTGTCCTGCGCATGCGTGAGACCCGCATAGCGACGGGCAAGTCTTCTCTATGGGTCTCGCTACAAAGGGGGGGTGCTGTCGATGTTGAGTGAAAGCACGCCCCCTTTGGTGGGCGTGCCGGTGCCGTTACTGCCCAGATGGAGGCGTTCCCATGGGAACGCCTACCGTCTGGGGCCGGCCCCACTGACATCACAAATTATGTTAGTGGGAGTGCTTTTGGCTCTGATAGAGCCAAAAGTACTCCAGGGCTTGCGGCAGACGAGACCCTGCCACAAGGGTCTCGTCGCAAGCCCGATGGTCGCGATGGTCTTGACCATCACGACCATCTTTTTGGCCGCTCGCTATAGCTGTGGGTGGTCACCCACAGCTATGCGAGCGGCCAGGAGGTCGCTCTAAAAAAAGAGAGGGAGGGCACTGATTCAGAGCGAGCGCTCTGAAAGAGCTTCCGGCTCTGAATCAGGCCCTGAGTCCTGTGTTCAATAACTGAGCATGTTGAATGAAGGATAAATGCTACATATATTTAATAGCTAGATCCAATATATGAATGTGTGGAAGGACAGGGTTTATGCCTATATTTTAATTCCCTGAGGGCCTGATTCAGAGCTGAACGCTCTGACCAGAGCGCTCGCTCTGAATCAGGGCCCTCCTCCATGAAAATGGAGCGGCCTCCTGGCCGCTCACATAGCTGTGGGTTACCACCCACAGCATATGCGAGCGGCCAAAAAGATGGTCAAGACCATCGCGACCATCGGACTTGCGACGGAGACCTTGCATTAGGGTCTCCCTGCCACAATCAGAGCCAAAATCACTCCCACTGACATCACTAGTGATGTCAGTGGGGCCGACTTCAGACGGTAGGCGTTCCCATGGGAACGCCTCCGTCTGGCAGGCACGCCCCCGGCACGCCCACCAAAGGGGGCGTGCTGTCAATCAACATCGACAGCACGCCCCCTTTGGTGCGAGACCCGGAGCGATGGAAAGCCCGTCGCTCCACGGGTCTCGCGCATGCGCACGACGGAGCTCCCGCTCGCGAGCGGGTCTGAATGACCCCCTGAATTCATTACTTTTGTTCACTGCTCCTCTTGTCTTACGGACAATATTCAAAGCAACAATAAAAGTTATATTTTAGATTCCCCAGTGCACCACTTCAGGCATTTCTTTCTCTCTTCTCTATTCTTTTGGCCATTTTAATATATACAGTATAACATTATTTACATGCCCGGTTCAAGCCACGCCGACCCACACATGGGGCGGGGCCACAATCGCCGGTGATTACAGCAATGCTCAGAGCATCCTGAGGATACTCTGGGGAGCTGTAAGGGCAGCGGTGTGACTGTCTGAAGCGCCTAGGATGGTCCAGGTGGCACTGATGCATAGATTCTGGCTGCAGGGTACCTAGAATGGGCTAGATGAGGCTAGCAGAAAAAAGCGCAGAGGGCCAGACCAAATGACTCTGCGGGCCTTAAAAGGCCCCCGGGCCTGAGATTCCCCATCCCTGGTCTAGACAGACACCAGATGTTAGACAGGCAATACGTCGACAGTGACAAAAGGTCGACATGGACGAAAGGTCGACACGCTAAAGGTCGACATGTAAGAAGATCGA
This sequence comes from Taudactylus pleione, assembly GCA_031769625.1. Lineage (NCBI taxonomy): Eukaryota > Metazoa > Chordata > Amphibia > Anura > Myobatrachidae > Taudactylus > Taudactylus pleione. Next base: position 10,793,013 of record JAUIMM010000115.1, read on the forward strand.
CAGGTACAAATAGCCAACAGGGTCAAAAGGTCGACATGCAAATTTTTTTCGTTTTCTAACCCTAATCTTCACCCTAACCCTCCCCTTGGTGACTACCATCAGGGTAGGTGCCTGACCCTAACCGTCCCTTCTAGTACCTAACCCTAACCCTCTGGTAAGTGCCTAACCCTAAACCTAACCCTAAAAAACAAAAAAAATACAGTTTCGACCATTTGCATGTCGACCATTTGACCCTGTCGACCATTTGTACCTGTCGACCTTCTTACATAATGTCTATCAAGGCATTGTCTACCTTTTTACTGTAGATCTTTAGAACGGATACCTGCATATGCTGGCAGAGGTCTAGATGGCGACAGGAAGTTTAGCAGTTTGTGCGGTAGGGTCAGGGCAACCACATCTGTGTGAATGGTTCCGATGTTACTCAATGTTACCGATGTTTTTGCTGACTTGCGGATGGGAAGTGGGCGACTTTATACAGTGATGAGTGTCTTGATATAGTTCTGCGATCGCATTCATAGGCATATTTTTGCAGCTAGTGGGTACGTGCAAACGCAGTCGTGCAATCCAAGCTGAATCAGGCCCTATAGCCCATAGGCTACAGCGGCTAACACTATCTTCAGATGGCGTTAGCTGCGGAGGCCAATCCGGAATGCATCACATTCCAGATGTTGGTAAATTTGGCAGCATTGCATCCCTCATAGAAACCTATGGGGGATGCAGCTGCCAGCGGGAATGGAGGGATCGCAGCAGGTTTAGGAGATATTTGCTGCGGTCCCTCCTTCATACATCTGGGGAAAACTTAATATTTGCGGTAAACCCACGAAAACAGGTGTTTTCGGGGATATGGCCGCAAATATACAATGATAAATGGGATCCTTAATACACTATCTTTTTAGGCTAGGAGCCCCTATGTAAAGAAGGCTGCATTAGATATTGCAGCAGGACAGCATGGTAAGGTTTTCTGTATTGGATTATCACACCTTTCACCGAGCAATGCAATGGGCCACCAAGGTCCAGTACCCCTAGAGTTTTGGCGGCGGCACAGCTCCTCCTAGATTTTTAGATGTTTATAGAGGGTGCGTGACATGGCCATTCCGCCTCAGCCCCCACACATTCAGTTACGGTGCACCTCTTTTTCTGGATCCGGCCCTGTTAAGTGCTAATGTTTAGGGGGTGCCTAATATACTGTGTGAGTGACATAATGCAACTCATCTAGTGTATTAACTGCTCATGGAGCACCAGATGCTGAAAGAAGGGAGAAGCTACATACTGTAGATACTGTATTAAAGGTTGAAAAAAATGGATTGATGACTTTTTGGAAACGTACATTAGTGTTTTTAGGACACTGAGCTTGATGCAGTGTCATTACTCATAAACAAATGTCATTATGAATATCTCTTAAAATGAAAAGTATTTCTAATCACTGTTGCAAGGAACATTTCCCTTTGAAAAGTCTGATGAAATTTTTAGTATCAACTTTATTTTCCGCCAACATAAAATTGATAAATAACCCCCTAGATGAGAATTAGTGTGATTGCACATCCACTGAGTAGGGTTCACTCCAAATAACAATCTCCCATTTTATATTCCTTTGTCTTGAGCACTGATTTGCAGTGTAAGGACCATGCATTCCTGGACGACAATTTGGCCAAACAACAGCATTAAATTTATGCAAAATTCCTGGGAGCATCAAAGAAAGTGAAATATTGTTTAAGTACTTAACTAAATGTGACATGTCAAGAACTGTATCCTTGTTTGCGCTAAACAGCTGCTTTTAGTTGGCTTACACATATTGCACTAGAACATAACGTAAATCTTCCAAATATGAAACTGGCTGCCTCTATGACTGCACTTCCCTTTGTAAGGATTATGAGCACTAAACTCCCAGCAGATCTGCAATGACATTCCTAATGAATCACAGGGAGAAATTAAAATATGTATCCACATCAGCTTCTGCAGATGTGAAAACACCATGTATGTTGATAAAATATTTATCCTGTTTGTATGAAATGTTGAATAATGTGCTATGTATTGATCTTTGTGAGTTACTGTGTAGGAAGAATGTGCAATGCACAAATATGTGTCGAGTCAACTGTATCACAGCGGCCAAACTGCATCACATCGGCTAAACTGCATCACAGCGGCCAAACTGCATCACAGGCGCCAAACTGCATCACAGGCGCCAAACTGCATATCACAGGCACCAATCTGCATATCACAGGCACCAATCTGCATATCACAGGCACCAAACTGCATCACACAGGCACCAAACTGCATCACACAGGCACCAAACTGCATCACACAGGCACCAATCTGCATCACAGGCGCCAAACTGCATCACTGCCTCCAAACTGCATCACAGCGGCTAAACTGCATCACAGCGGCCAAACTGCATCACAGGCGCCAAACTGCATATCACAGGCACCAATCTGCATATCACAGGCACCAATCTGCATATCACAGGCACCAAACTGCATCACACAGGCACCAAACTGCATCACACAGGCACCAATCTGCATCACAGGCGCCAAACTGCATCACTGCCGCCAAACTGCATCACAGCGGCTAAACTGCATCACAGCGGCCAAACTGCATCACAGCGGCCAAACTGCATCACATGCGCCAAACTGCATCACAGGCGCCAAACTGCATCACAGGCGCCAATCTGCATCACAGGCACCAAACTGCATCACAGGCACCAAACTGCATCACAGGCACCAAACTGCATCCCAGGCACCAATCTGCATCACAGGCACCAAACTGTATCACACAGGCACCAAACTGCATCACACAGGCGCCAAACTGCATCACACAGGCGCCAAACTGCATCGCAGGCGCCAAACTGCATCGCAGGCACCAAAGCAACCAAACGGGGTGTAGTCAGCATCCCGGCGTGCGGGATGCCGACGGGCGAAATACTGCCGCAGAAATTCCAACAACATCGGGATCCCGGCACCAGAATCCTGACCGCCGGCATCCCGAAGGTAAGTATCAGGTGTTAGGGGGAGGGTTAGGATGAGGAGTTAGGCATTAGGGGGAGGGTTAGGTTTAGGGTGCGGGAAAGGGGGGATAGGTTTAGGCACTAGGGGGGGAGGTTAGGTTTAGGCACCGTGGAGGGAGTGTTAGGTTTAGGGTGCAGGGAAGGGGAGGTTGGGTTTAGGCACAGGGGAGGCAGGGTTAGGGGTTAGTCTTACCTTCTTTCCTTAAGGGTGTCGGGATGCCGCTGTTAGTATTCTGACCAGCGGCATCCCGACGACCGGGATCTAATACCCAACCCCACCAAACTGCATCACAGGCACCAAACTGCATCACAGACGCCAAACTGCATCGTAACCACCAACCTGCATCACAGGCACCAAACTGCATCACGGGCACCAAACTGCATCACAACCACCAAACTACATCAAAGGCATCACAGCCACTAAACTGCTTCACAGTCACCAAACTGCATCACACAGGCACCAAACTGCATCGTAACCACCAATCTGCATCACACAGGCACCAATCTGCATCACAGCCACCAAACTGCATTACAACCACCAAACTGCATCAAAGGCATCACAGGCACCAAACTTCATCACACAGGCACCAAACTGCATCACACAGGCACCAAACTACATCACACAGGCACCAAACTACATCACACAGGCACCAAACTACATCACACAGCCACCAAACTGCATCACAGCCACCAAACTGCATCAAAGGCATCACAGGCACCAAACTGCATCACACAGGCACCAAACTACATCACACAGGCACCAAACTGCATCACACAGGCACCAAACTGCATCACAGGCAACATTTCATTTACAGTCAAACTGATCAGAGACACAGCTAGGTTTGAAGCCAACTGTGAGGTCAACTAGATCAAGGTTTGATATCAACTACATCACAAGCACCAGCATGTTACATGTCATCTGTAATACAAACACCATCAGGTGTGGTTTTAGCCCCATTATATATATATAGCTGTGTCCACAGTACAGTACATCTGATGTTTTATTATCCTGCCTTTCAAGGGTATACTATACTTACACATTAGTATTTTCTGCAGTCTGCTTGTTTGCCCTGCTGAGTATATGTAGGTCTGTCATAGTTTACTTCTGTCTAGTTCTTTTGCATCATGCCCTAAGTATACAACCTTGAAAGGAAACATTGATAGTACCAATGTTAAAATCATTAGTCAAAAAACATTGTTTAGTTATAAACATTGGTTTCCTTTTTTAACCAATGTTGAAGTAACAGCTGCAGGATGAAACCCACGGTCTGTGGAACTCAGTGGGCATTCCTAGGAGGTAACTAGGGGGTGGGTAAACAGATGCGGGCATGTCGCTGTAAGCAGCTGCATCTAAAGATGTGCGCTCACTCAGGAGGCAATACTCAGTCGGAGAAACTGTATCTGAAATAGGGCTGCTGCAAGTTTTGATGTTGTGTCTAAAGAGGCACCGAGACGGACTGCACCACTGCAAGACGCTGTAAGTGGGCACCTCAGTATTAATGAAATAGTCAGCAGAATTTGCATAAACATGCAGACGCGGCTGTGGGCCTGCGGCAAAAGATGCAGTTGTGTCCAGACCCCACCCATCCCTCACACAACAGATCAGGACACCTGGCTGCATGCAGAAAGAAAATAAATGTTTCTAATAGGAAATAAATAAAAAAACCAGCTTACCTGTACCCAGGGATCCATGAACCCTTCTATTCACCTGACCACACAGCTCAGCTGACCTGGTTGCAGAAGGAGCTCACCGATCCCTGATCCCTGGTTACAGGTAAGCTACTTTTTATTTATTCTCTATTACAAACATTTATTTCTTTCTGCATGCAGCCAGGTGTCCTATCAGACACAAGCTGCATGCTCGTCTCCACACTCTGCACTGCCTTAGCCTACATGCCTACCCTCCCGGTTTTCGCGGGAGGCTCCCAATTTTTCGGGTAACCCCCCGCACCCCCGGGAGGGTAGGCATTTCTCCGGCATTCTGCCCACTTCCTAGTGAAGTGGGCAGAATGAGGAGAATTCCTGTGGCGTGAAGGGGGCGGGGCTTAAGACGTGATTCTGCACGAATCACAGCATGTGGTCCTGCCCCCTATGTAAATTTTACCCAATCGCGGCAATTTTACTGCGAGGGGCGGGGCTTAATTGCGCAAATCGTCAGACCCCGCCCCCACCGGCCCCCTGCTGCTTCTCTTACCCAGGTTTCTCCCGGGAAGAGATTATAAAAGATAGGCAAGTATGCCTTACTGGGCATGTGCAGAGTGGAGGCTTTCACTTTTGTGAAAGCCTGATGCAAACAAATCGCCAGGACAGGGCTTTCTTTCCAAGCTCTGTCCCGGGAATTCTCCGCACCAGAATATTGATACATTCCTGTAATTTGTGGTAATGTAGTAAAATTTATATTATCACATTGTGTGAATTTAATCCTCAGATGGTCAGAGCTGAAAAGACGTGTATTGTGTTTTCAAACTATAGCACTAGGAAAGCGCGTAGTTCAATATTATTGGTGGACATGCAGATACCAGCCTGGTTTTGCTTTTTACATTATTGCGGCTTTAAACTAGGGATGTGCAGGCTCGGATAGGTTCGAGTTTGCACGTGGAGTTCGGATTTTTCCCTCCAAAAAAACGGAACTCAGAACGAGGCAAAACGTCATCTTACATGGACGAACATCATCATTCCTGGACAAAAGACCAGGAATGATGATGTTCGTCCATGTAAGATGACGTTTTGCCTCGTTCTGAGTTCCGTTTTTTTGGAGGGAAAAATCCGAACTCCACGTGCAAACTCGAACCTATCCGAGCCTGCACATCCCTACTTTAAACCTGCTCCGAGATCATTGGAATTGCAATACTTCTGAAAACTTGCACCCAATTACATAACAGAGTGGAAATATACCTTCCTTATTCCAATAAAGGCAGGGTAAGCCAATTATTATATACTATCTGGGATACCCGGAGACTGGATCGTGAAGTACACCTGCAGCCGTCATCTTTTTACATTGTCCTTGCCTATAACATGGATAACTATGCAAATTATGAGTAAATGACAGTGTAGACAGACGTATTCTCATACCGTTTGGAACGGGATACATCAAGAGCTGACTGACTTACAGAACAGAAATATGTATAGCTTCCAAATCCACTTGAGTTTCAGAAATCACTGCAGAACAGCAGGGGTGATTCAGCTGCAGACAGACATGCAATCGCAGCTGCAAACATGTTAGCAGCTGCAATAGATGTAATATGGTAATGCAGCAGTGGGCATCACACCTCCTGATCTGAGTTGTTTCCAAGGACAGAGCATCGGCTCATCTGCAATGCTGGGAATGGAGTCCCATTCATGGACAGAAAGGGGGCCACCCACAGTGGTACTGTGTGGCTGCAATCAATCTCCTCTGCTGTTTGTAATCTCCATATGCTAAGCTTTGCCAGGATCAAAGATTGAGTATTGATTATGCTGTGTGCCACAGTCTGAATGTATTTAGTGCTGAGCTGCTCATGAGCCTGCCAGAATGTGACAGTGTGTGTAGGAAGCGAGCCCCAGAACCTGTGTAATTTAAGAGTGTCTCGGTTTTATGGGATTGTGTGACAGTGTGTGGCCCTGATGAAGTTCAAATGTAGGGCAAGAACCTAATCCTGGTCAAACTACATCACCATGCCAAATTTTGTGGAGCTAGGTACAAAACTCTGGACATCATGAAGGACAAACACATACACACACACACACACACACACTTTCTTGCTTATTATATAGATATGTTTAAAGATAATACAAAGACTTTTCAAATCAACTTTTTGTACCACGAACTATACAGAGGAGTCCAGGGGCGGATTGAGATGGAAAATCAGCCCGGGAAATTTTTGGAAGCAGCCCTAATCGGGATGGAGTCTGAGGGGGTGGTGTTTGTCAAGGTGGGGTGGGATCCCTCCTCATAGGGCCTGATTTTGTGTTGGACGCAGTTGTGTTTTTTACTTTATGCTATTGCTGCTACAATGCCCTTCCCTGGTGTACAGCAGTGCATCTGACATCCACTGTCAGTGTCTACAGACAATAAAAATAAGATAACATTGGAACACACAGAAAAAAAAGAACAAACAAATTGGTCCCTACAGAAAACAATAGAACACATTGTCCTCCATATGACCAAAAAAACAAACACATTTACCTCAATAAAAAAACAAAACACAAAACATTGGCCCCATCAGGAAAAAAACACATTAGACCCCACAGGAAAAAATAAAACACAATGGCTCCAACAGGAAAAAAGCAAACACATTGGGTTAGGTAGGTAGTTTATGTCTCTGGGGCAGGGAGTAGAGTGAGTAGTATCTGTCTCTGGGCATGGGGTAGGGTGTGAAGTGTATGTACCTGGGGCCAAGGTGGGGGGTAGTTTATGTCCCCGGGGCAGGGGGAAAGGTATGCAGCCGCTCTCCCCGCGATGCTGTGCCCAGGACAAACACGGAGATCCCGAGTCTCAGCCGGGAAAGGAGCCTGTCTCAGGGCAACAATTTATCCACTCAGCCAGACAGGGTTGACTCCTGACATGAAGGGACATTTCTTCTGGAACTTGCGAGTGGTGGGCCCGGATGCAAAAATATGCTCTTGGCCCCCCTCCTCTGTTCCACAGGAAGAGGCAGTTGGTGACTGGGGAGAAGCAGTGGGTGACTGGGAAAGGCAGAGGGTGATGGGGAGATAGTGAGTGACAGGGGAAGTCAGAGGATGACGGGAAGTCCACCAATGATTATAATTAGCAAAGAACATTCCATTTATATTCTCTATTCTTCTCTTCAGTTATATTGTTCTTTTTACAGTGAGATGACCAAAACATTACCAAAATGAAAATATATAGTACATTCGCATACCCTGATGCTGTTTGAATCTTACCTTCTCATAAAAACAAATCAATCATAATTCATTCTGACATTTGTAGTATCAAAATATTTTTACTATAAATTTTTTTTCAGATTTATGGAATCCTTTACAGCTTTCAGTACCATAAAAGTAATGCTGCGTACACAGTACGATGGCAACGATCAGATAACGATCAGACCCCTTAATGACTATAACGACCTGCGAACTATGGCCCTGATTCAGAGCCAGACGCTCTGACAGAGCGCTCGCTCTGAATCAGGGCCGTCCCGGCTCCTTTTTGGACCACCCACAGCTATAGCGAGCAGCCAAAATGATGGTTGCGACGGTCAAGACCATCGCGACCATCGGGCTTGCGACGAGACCCTGCGGTAGGGTCTCGCTGCCGCAAGCCCTGGAGTGTTTTTGGCTCTATCAGAGCCAAAAGCACTCCCAATGACATCACTAGTGATGTCAGTGGGGCCGGCCCCAGACGGTAGGCGTTCCCATGGGAATGCCTCCGTCTGGGCAGCCACGCCCCTGGCATGCCCACCAAAGGGGCGTGCTGTCAATCACCATCAACAGCACGCCCCCTTTGGTGCGAGACCCATAACGACGGCTTGGCCGTCGTTATTCGGGTCTCGCGCATGCGCACGATGGAGCAGCCTCCGTCGTGCGTATGCGCACTTGGGCAACATCGACCCGCTTGCGAGCGCTCGCGAGTGGGTCTGAATCAGGCCCTATGTTCGCGGGTCCCTATAGTAAGCAGGCTAACCTGGTCGATGTTGACCAAGTCTACCTGCTTGCACAGACGACGGTAGTTGGTCGATAATGACCATACGTGGCCGCGCATCGACCATCGTATGGTCGTTTGCAGGGGCCAGAAACTGTCAGATTTTAACGATAACGTTAGGATCATTAAAATCTGACAGCTTATTTGACCGTGTGTACGCACCATAAGGTAGACTTTCAATATCAAAACAAAATCTAAAAATATATGATGTATTCCACATAAATGATACATAAAACACTGGACAAGGTAAGAAAGAAAAGTACTTTGATACTGTAGATACAGTAAATGGCCGAAGGGATAGGAAGCAGAGGGTAATCGAAGTAATGAGCGACTTCATGTACTTCACAAGCCGCAAACCTTCTAAATTGCTGCCCATTACACATCATTCCAAGAATGAAAACATGAACAAACGACCTCAATAGGTCCATATCACTAATACCAAATAACCCTACATATCCCACACTTGCTCCAAAATGTCACTAAATATCTCTCCACATGCCTCTTCTGTCCTCCCTACATGCCCCTTACTGACCCACCTGCCCTCCCCACATGACCCTTACTGACCCATCTGCCATCCCCACATGCCCCTTACTGGCACATCAGGTCTCCCCACATGCCCCTTCCTGGCCCATCTGCCCTCCCCACATGCCCCTTACTGGTCCATCAGATCTCCCCACATGCCACTTATTGGCCCATCAGATCTCCCCACATGCCACTTATTGGCCCATCTGTCCTCCCCACATGCCCCTTACTGGTCCATCAGACCTCACCCAAATGCATATTGCACTCCCCAATATGTCAATAAGATCTCTCCCACATGCTCATTCGATTTTCCCAGATGTCTCTCATTCCTATCCCAATTTTACAGATACATATCACTCAACTGTCTTGATAAGTGAGCCCACTCCCTTGGCTGACAAGCAACCCCACACATGAATGGTCCCAGGATGCTTTACTGCTGCCACAGTAATGCCCCTTTACAACACATTATGCCACACAGTAATGTCCCTCATAACACATTATGCCACAGTAATGTCCCTTACAACACATAATGCAACACAGTAATGCCCCTTACAACACATTCTGCCACAGTAATGCCTCTTATACATTAAGCCACAGAAATGCCTCTTATTCACTAAGCCACAGTAAATGCCCCTTATACATTATGCGACAGTAATGTCCCTTATACATTTACAGTATGCCACAGTAATGCCCCATATACATTATGCCACAGTAATGCCCCATATACATTATGCTACAGTAATGCTCCATATATATTATGCCACAGTAATGCCCACTCACATTATGCAACAGTAAGGCCCGTTTTACATTATGCCACAGTAAGACCTCTTACACATTTTGCCACAGTAATGCCCCATATACATTATGCCACAGTAATGCCCCTTACACATTATGCCACAGTAAGGCCCCTTTTACATTATGCCACAGTAATACCCCTTACACATTCTGCCACAGTAATGCCCCATATACATTATGCCACAGTAATGCCCCTTACACATTATGCCACAGTAAGGCCCCTTTTACATTATGCCACAGTAATACCCTTACACAATCTGCCACAGTAATGCCCCATAAACATTATGCCACAGTAATGCCACATATACATTATGCCACAGTAATGCCACATATACATTATGTCACAGTAATGCCCCTTACACATTATGCCACAGTAAGGCCCCTTTTCCATTATACCACAGTAAGGCTCCTTACACATTATGCCACAGTAAGGCCCCTTACACATTATGCCACAGTAAGGCCCCCTTTACATTATGCCACAGAAGGGCCCCATACATATAATGCCACAGTAAGGCCTCTTTTACATTAAGCCACAGTAAGGCCCCATCTCCCTTTTTTTACCTGCCAGGGCCGTGCGGTGGGTGAGATTGGGGTGGCGTGGGACTGGGCTGCCACATGCTGGGGAACTGGCAGTATTGCCGTCATGTAATGTGGCACCGCTCGCAAACTAATTGGAGCTCGCGGACCGGCAGCCTCTGCTGATTGGCTGCCGGTCCACCAGCACTGATTGACTTGCGACTGGCACCACATTAGACTGACGGTGTCTCTGTGCCTCTCAAGGCCGGGATGCGGCTCCAAACCTACAAGAGCAGCAACCTAGCCTACCACAAGCCTCTCCCTGGCACCCCCTCAAGTCCGGCATCCGTTTCATGTGCCCCCTTGGCCCCCCCTAGTTGCGGCCCTGCTAAGTGGCTCGGGGAACAAAACATCAACATTTTGAGACCATGGCCAGGAAACTCCCCAGACCTTAATCCTATTGAGAACTTGTGGTCAATCCTTAAACGTGGGTGGACAAACAAAACCCCACAAATTCTGACAAACTCCATGCATTGATTAGGCAAGAATGGGCGGCCATCAGTCGGTATGTGGCCCAGAAGTTGACTGACAGCATGCCAGGGCGGGTTGCAGAGGTCTTGAAAAAGAAGGGTCAACACTGCAAATATGGAGTCTTTGCATAAACTTAATGCAATTGCTAATAAAAGCCTTTGACACTTATGAAATGTTTGTAATTTTACTTCAGTATACCATAGTAACATCTGACAAAAAGGTCTGAAAACACTGAAGCAGCAAACTTTGTGAAAACCAAAACTTGTGTCATTCTCAAAACTTTTGGCCATGGCTGTAGAGTGGTGGTGTGCGGGGGTCAATTTACAAGGCAGGTCTGCGCATAGAAAAATATCTTTCAGTAGTGTATCTGCACTCCGTCATTCCTACAGACTCCCACTGTGAACAGTAAATTATCACACTGCATGTTGTTATTACATCCACAGCCTTCAATAATACGCTATATGGCTTAGTTCTAATGGATGGCTTTAAGTATAAGTTCCTGCCGCGGCTCTGTTATTATAAATGCCGCGATGTTGTCTCCTACTCAATTATATCTAGGTCTGGATCTATAATGAGATGCTCTCACCATTTAATATGTGGTTATCCTTGCAAATCTATATTTAAACATGTTAATACTGCATAGTTAATCTCCCATATATATAGTAGAGTGATGGTATGCAGTTCACCCTCCACAAGATCAATTTACAGAGCAAGTCTGTGCATAGAAAAATATCTTTCAATGGTGTATCTGCGCTCCGTTACTCCTACAGACTTCAATGTGTGAATACGGTATATTATCACACTGTGTGTTGTTATTACATCCACACCTCTCTAACATAATCACAGAATTAGTAGTGTGAGATTCATCCAGAGGATTTGAGGTGTGTTAATGCTGACACCTGGATGTTAAATACACTTGCAGCATTATTCAATTTTAAACATGCACAAGCGAGAGACTCTGAATGAGGTCCTTAGTCCATTGCATTACAGCTTGTTCAATCAGCGATGCAAGAAAACAGAGGTTAGAGCTATTTCTGCCTGTATGAGAGTTTAACACAGTGCTCTACCAAACAGTGGGCTTGATTCAGCAAGGAAGGCAGTTGCTGATCGGTCGATTGTTGCGTAGTGCGCATGTGTGAACTAGCCATTGCGATCAGGACTGTGATCGCAGTGACTGCGCAGACCCATCGCAGAGTGATTGACAGTAAGTGCCGTTTGTGGGTGGTAATGGGGAAGTGGTCGGCCGAATGCAGGCGTGCTAGTGCGTTTGAATGCCGTTGCAGGGGCGTGCATAAATTATCCACTGAGATGCCATAGGCAGCATGAGGCCTGATAGCGTGCGCAGAAGTTAGCAATTTCTGAGTAAGGTCTGACCTTGTGCAAATGTGTGTGAGGCTGCAATGGTACTCGATTGTACAGATGTTTTTTCAGTCCTGCTAAACATTACGGATGTGTGTAAGGTAAAGTGGGCTCCTTTTGTTGTGCTGAGATTGCATTGTGATCACAATGGATTAGCATACTATCGCAGTGAGACTGTGCGCGTAATCTCTATTGCATTCGCATCTGCGTTCCTTGCTGAATCAGGTCCAGTATCTCTTCTAACCCACAAATGGTTAATACATACAATCTCCATCTCCCTTTATTTCATTCTTAGAAACGGTCTGATGATAGGATGGGTATTACATGAATACAGCATACGCAGACATTTGTTAAGGATCGCCTGCCTAACACCTAACGTACGTTTCACATCTGAGCTTTCTCAAAGGCAAAAAGAGATCGTCCAGGAAGTCATATGTCCATTTATTTGCAGATGTCACTAAGCCACTTCAATTCAGAAGCTCTCCCCTAGCAACTGAGGGGAAGCCATCTTATCACTTCAGCAGTAACATACAGTAACATAACGCAGGTGGGAATAGCAATTCATTTTGTAAGATGTTAGATTAGCCTTGGGAATTATATCACTATAAAATAGGGAAAGGTACAGTAACCCTGTAAAAGACAGAGTCACAGGGCACATCCTAATAACTCATTCATTTACCTGTTTTTGTGCTCTGGTAAGACTTGATGTATGCTGATTAAAAAAGTCTGGTTCTCAAAGCTGCCCAGTACACAGTCCTTATATATTCGGAATTCAGCAGCTGTCACTGCTTCTCCCTCAGGTATCTGGGATAAATTAAACTTGAATTCTTTATGATGTCTTAGACGAGGTGACAGCTCCTTGTCATATTCAACTACAAAAGGAATAAAGAAGAAAATATTAAAAGTGTAAACATATATAAAAGCGGAAATAAAAGATGTCTGATAAATTGACACTAGCGGGCGGGATGCACTAAACGGAAAAAGCGGTAAAATCCCTGTTTACCGCATTTTCCATATGCATCAATCACCTGGCCGTCGGGCTTCGATGCGGAGGGGCGTTACCCTATAGAAGCCCATGGGCTTCTACCGCATCTCGCTGCTAGGAGGGATCGGATCCCTCCCAGCATGCCCCGTGACCGCCACATCACTCTGCACATGCGCAGATGGACTCCCGACTCATAAACCCGGAAGTTCACTGTGCAGCAGAGATCGCAAAGGACAGCTCTTATCGGAAGAGCTGTCCTTTGCTGTACTGATGCATATGTTAGTGCATATGCGATCAGTACCAATGCGATGTCCGGCGGTGTTAGGCGGTAAGTGTTACTGCATCCCGCCACAGGTGCCCCAAAACAAATAAAGAAGCTAAAAATAATAATAATAATCATAATAATAACAATAATAATTTATATTTTAATTATATTAATATAGTTTATTTTAAGTAGCCATATCGTTTCCCTAGTGCCATACATGGAATATACAAAGTAATGGTGCATACACACTGGGCGATATTACTGTGCGACATCGTAATCGTGCAATCGCTCAGTAGTTATGCACAAATCGTGCACTGTAATGACGGTAACGACCAACAATGCGCGCTCCCGCTGGTCGTTTCCGACATTGTCCATTGCCAGAACATACAGGCCAATCTGCCGATAACGACAGATTGGCCATGTTCAGGAATGATGGAGGGTGCCTACACTGAATGACACATCGTTCAGTGTAGGCACTACAGGGGATCAAGAACAATTGTACGATTATGATGTCGTAATCGTACTGTCTTTCCTGATCGCCCAGTGTGTACGCACCTTAAGAGTGACACAGGGTAGGGAAAGTAGTTTAGCACTCAATGAGCATGTTCCCAAACGGCAAGCTACAGTCAGAAATGCTGAATTGGACGAGAGGCCTAATTCATAGATGTACATAAACCCGATGTTTACATACATCCCCCATGTCTTTAGATCTGCGCAAACGCATGTGCAGATCCGGGACTGGGATGTCGCTCTTAGTGCCCCAAATGCTGCAGCATGATTGACATGCTGCTTGCGTTTGTGGCGGTGATGGAGCAGCGACAGGGTAGCGTTACAGAAAACAGGGGGTGCGTCAGCCCTGTTTTCTGGTTTTGCTGAAGCCAGTGGCTGTGTTCTTGGATGCAGCTTCTCTGGCTTCAGCAGCATGAACTTTCTGGCCATCCTGAGTAACCTGAGGGTTACTCAGATGATGACCGATGTACACGTAGATGATTCGATGCTGCACCCTCGGATGCAGCAGCAGATCACAGGAACTGGCAGGAGGAGTTTATTTACACAAGACGCCTCCTGCTGCATTAGCATATTATTGCACAGCCCTTGCATACAAAGACACAGTGTGATCTGCGTCCATCTCTGAGTCAGGTCCTAGGAGACAGGATAGTACCAGGAATGAAGATAAGGAAGGAGGGTCTGGGCCATGAGAACCTACATACTAAGAGGAGGGTTAACATTGTACTGGCGAGAAGATTACATCAGGGGAAGAGAGGCAAAACGACATTAAGGAGGATGGAAGCTGGGCTTCAAAAAAACTGGTCTAGAGAGTGGTAGAAAGTCTGACTGAACGATGAAGTAAGATCCAGAGGTTTGTTGTGGAAATCTTGGTGGAGGGAAATGAGAGGAGGTGACCAGGGTACAGTGCAGGCGGCAATGAGATGAAGTACAGAGGGGATGGGAGGGAGCCTGGGCACAAATTAGGTTGGAGATGTAAGATGGGGGAGAATGATATAAGTGCTTTATAAGTGAGCTGAGGAATTTGAGGTAATGGGAGTCAAGCAGGTTGCAGATAGGTGGATTTATTATATTAAAACATATTGATCAATATTAAATTCTGCCCTTTTCAGATATACAGAACTTTGTTTTTCTAGTACAAAATAAGTACAACATTTTCACCCCTTATTTTTTTACCCTACACAATTTGAATAACAATCATCCATGCAGTCTGGCTTTGTGTATATGTACACTGAGAAAAGTGAAACGACTCTTGTGCCCATGACCTTGTTCTTTCCTAGGGGACGTTAGTGACTATTAGAAAAGCAGGGGTTTGTTCAGTTCAGTCTATTTACACATGGAAATATAGGCTCTTGCCTAAGGACCACCATTGGACAGTGGTAGGTTGCATAGGTTGCCTAGTAGGTGATAAGCATTGAGATGATTACCAGGTGTGGTCCTAGCCAGCCCTACTGGTGCTCTTCTTCAATGTGGCTGTCCCTATTTCAGGACAAGCCACCAAGGTGCTGTGGGTTTTCCTGTCCAGACCTCCCAAAATCCTGGCCTTTTTCCTCACCACTCCTTTCCTTCCTTCTCATCTCTAATACCATACATCTCTTAGACTGTAAACTAATTTGATCAGGAACATCTTTACCTTCTGTTCCATATTATTGTATGTTATTTTTTTGTATCATGATACCTTCAGTGTACAACACTATGAAATATGTTGATGTTTTATAAATGAAGGATAATGTTGATAAAAACTTATATTACATTGCATATAAACACTGAACATTGCACATACCTGAAATTACATGCCCCCTGGATATCATGATATAATACAATTATACAACATTCCACATATGACCATAGCCATATGACACTAGTACTACACCTACACAATGTGAACTGATCGCTGAATATTAGCATAACACAATTCTATAACAGTCTATAAAACCATGGGAAAATACTCTCCTCTTCAAAATATAACAACTGAACATTAAGTATAATACAATAATAAAAAATAATAGGATTACCAGACATGAGAGTACTATATTGATATTCTTACAACTGTAAAAAGAAATTATGTAAAATTAGAATACATATGCCTGCGAGCTTGTACTACCTTTTAATTCTGAGTTATTCCAGGTATGTCATGAAATATTTTGCAAACCACCCAAATCACAAAGGAAATAGTGATCACCGGATGAGGTCTGCTTATCGCATGGTAAGTTCCATCACCTGGAATAGATT
This sequence comes from Taudactylus pleione, assembly GCA_031769625.1. NCBI lineage: Eukaryota > Metazoa > Chordata > Amphibia > Anura > Myobatrachidae > Taudactylus > Taudactylus pleione. Next base: position 10,809,367 of record JAUIMM010000115.1, read on the forward strand.
TCTCAGGCACTGAGTGTAACCAAATTACAGGAACTTGATGTGCTTATAGCATCTATGCAATTCAATATACAGTTTCCTTGACAACCTCTGGGCCTCCTTCACCTGTTTCCTATTACTGTTCAGTTATACCTAGTTCTTTACCTACCTTTCTAAAGCATCATTTCAGTCTCTCTAGTGTGGCTTCCTAGACTTTGAGACATTCTTGTTCAAGTACTAATAACGTTCTTGCAACTAAGGTGCGGGATGTATCAAAATAAAAAAAAACTGCGTATAATTCCATGCATTATCGGCCCAATATTAATCAGAAAAACGTTACACCTAGCGCCCGTATATATGATAACAAACAGTTCTGCAAATCAGCTGCCGTCATGATCTTTGGCAAGCACTTATTAAAGAGAAGCTGTACTAATGCGCATGCGCAGAAATTCCTAACACATGCGCTGATACACATACAGGACGCCCGTCAGAAGATCATCAGAAGACACTGCCAGAAATAGTACAATGCTCTTTGCAGATAAGCATTTTTATGAACCACTAAAGGAAGCTATTGTTAGACCTCTTCTTAAAAAACTTAATTTAGACCGGTACTAAACCTTCCTTTTCTAGGAAAAGTTAATGAGAAAGTGGTTGCAACTCAACTGGTAACCCGTCTATCATGTCAACCCATATTATTTATGGTCCATTGCAGTCAGTATTCAGCAGAAGACATAGCACTGAAACAGCCCCTATAATGATCTGATGGCAGGAGACAGAGGTGGCTATTCAATCTTAATCCTTCGGGATCTCTGTAGCATTTCATGCCATGGGATTCTACATGAGCACTTGAAAATATTCTGTGAACTGGATGGCACAGTCCTCAGCTGTTTGAAAAAAATTCTCACCGGTAGGTCACAGAGAGTTTCTATTGGAGTATACTCATCATCACCAGTGCCACTGCCATGCAGTGTAACACAAGGTTCTATACTACTGTATCTCCCATGCTTTTTGCAGTATACATGTTACCAATGGGTGAAATAATCAGACGTCATTGCCTGGTCTACCACTGCTATGCAGATGATACACAACTGTAGCTGTCCTTTGCTTTGAGTATTGAGAGCCCAATAACAACCTTAAATGGCTCCCTAGCTGAGCTCCAGGGCCGTCACTAGGATAGTGCGACCTGTGCCATGGCACAGGACACCACAGGGCAGGAAGCGCTGTTCGGGTCTGTCAATTTCTGTTTATTATCATTCTCACTTGTAGCTTCCTCTTCTTTTATCCCCAGCATCTCCTGGCCTCCCCTATCTCTTCCCTGGCCCTTCCCCATGAGGCCATGGCCCTTTTTCGGGTGCATTTTTTATGTCCCTATTTGAAAAATAATAGGGTGGCGGTGCCAATGCTCTTTCTGGCACAGGGCACCAAAAAGTCTAGTTACGGCTCTGCTGAGCTCCAAGAGTAGATGAGTGCCAGTTGGCTGTGACTGAATCCTGATAAAATAAAGATCCTTATGATAGGAGTTTACCATCAAAGGACAAGAATACAGTATAGCCAGCCAACTGGACTTAAGCTTGGGGGTTCAGAACTGAAAAACACATAATGTGCGGAATCTTAGTGTTGTCCTGGATGGAGACTTGACACCTAAACATCAGGTATATAAGCCACAATCAGATCCTCTTTTTTTCATCTGAGGAAAATACAGTAGCCAGTAGCACTTAGGGCTTCATTCAGAGGCGGCCGTAAGGTCTACGACCGCATGGCCGCCTCAATGTTTGTCCAGTGTGCATGCGCACGAGGGAGCCGGCTCCTTCGTGCGCATGCATGAGACCCGCTACGACCGACAGCGCCGGTCGTAGCGGGTCTCTTTCCAAAGGGGGTGAACTGTCGATGTTGATTGACAGCTCGCCCCGTTTGGAAGGCGGGCCGGGAGGGTGGCAGCCCAAACGGAGGCGTTCCCATGGGAACGCCTGCCGTTTGGGGGAGGCCCCACTGACATCACTAGTGATGTCAGTGGAGAGCTTCCGGCTCTGACAGAGCCAGAAGCTCTCCGGGGCTTACGACAAGTGAGACCCTACCCTAGGGTCCCGTCGTAAGCCCCGATGGTCGCGATGGTCTATGACCATCGAGACCATCACCCTAGCGGTCGTTAGAGCTGTGGGTGTAAACAGACAGCCTAACGACCGAAACAGAGGCGGCCGGTCAGGATGCAAGCGGCCGCCCAGTTTCTGAGCGACCGCTTGCATCCTCCGACCGCCTCTGAATGAGGGCCTTAATTCCCTCAGAAGATCTTCCTAAATACATGCATCCAAAGCTCTCTACCTGGGTCTCCCAGCAAAAGAATTACACCACTTGCAGCTGGTACAAAATGCAGCTACCAGGCTGCTAACTAACCAGCCATGTTCCTGCCACATAAAACCCCATTCTCTACTCCCTTCACTAGCTGCCTGGAAGATGGTGAATCTATTTCAAGATTAGCTTACTGACTTTCAAACCCTACATAACCAGGGTCCAAAGTACCTGAAGCAGCTTCTTCTTTACACCCCCACTCGCTTCCTTTGATCTGTAGATGAAGGACTATTAGCTGTACCTAGAATCTCCCTTAATTCATTTGTTGGACAAGCTTTTAGCTTTGCGGCTCTGAGTCTATGGAACTGGATTCCTTGCACAGTTTGAGAGGCCTCCACTCTAGATTCCTTCAAAACCAAACTTAAAACTGTTTTCTCAGTATTTCACTAATGTCGCTATAGGTCCTAAAAAATTAAAACCCAAATATTTAGTTCTCTTTTCTGTTAAGCTTATTTTGTATCTTGTGTTTTTTAAGTGTAAATGTGAGTCCTATTGGGGGAAAATAATAATAATTATTATTATTTCAAGGGATAACAGGTAAGTAAACTGGTTATTTATAGAACAATAAAAAAAAAATCATTAGCAATAATAACAATATTTTAAACAATCGCTATAAATATTATATCAGATGAATAGTATGTAAGTGTTGAATACGATGATACATAAAATAGAGCATTACATTTATGTCACAAGCCGCCGCTGGGTCTTGACTGACAATAGTGCTCCAGGCGTTTCTCTCAGGCCCGTTGCTAAGAGACCGGGACGCCAGGCTGTCACTCCGTGAGGTCCTCCTACCTGGCTGTTCCATCATGTCCGTCTTGTCCTGATTGGATCCCTCTCCTTTTTACCTCTGCTGAGTCTTTGCTCGGATGCCAGCTATAGCGTTCATTACGTGGCTTCCGGTTCCATGTGTGGTATCATACTCGTGGTGTGTTCCAGTTTCTCCTGTCTAGCGTGTATCTTGCCAGTCACTACCGTACTGTGGCATCTGAGGGGACTTAACAAATATTCATCATGACAGTCTCATGCTGGCCACACAGATGGCGATCTGCACACGATCAGCCAATGTGTACGATTTGTGTACAATTTCCCTTGAAACCCTCCCTGGCAGCTCTGCACACGAACTCCACACGATCTGCACACAATTTGGTGTCCAATCTTCATACGATCTCTCCTGCATCCAGACTTTCACAGTGCATCACCTCCAAGATTGTGAGATCTGCCCTACTGCACGGCAGATCTGACGATTCAATGTGCGACCAGCGGGGACACGCATTGCATCGTGAGTGGGGACTCACGATTTACTGAGGATTTGGCCATATTTTACAAGATTTGTCCTCATGATTCGTCAAAATCGGGTAAAAAAATCGCCATATGTGTGGCAAGCGTAAGCCTCACTGCAGTGTTCAGGTTGACTATCTGTTTTCAAACTTACAGCTGTCTCAGTCACACCGCTGAACTGACTGGACTCTTTGTTATCTATCTTACAGCTGTCTCAGCCATACTGCTGCATCTGACTGGACTACAGTATTTGTTATCAACCTTACAGCTGTCTCTGTCACACTGCTGTGTCTGAATGGATTCTTTGTTACCTACTTTACCGCTGTTTAGGTCACACTGCTGCGTCTGAGTGGCCTTTATTACATCATGGCTGTCTCAGCTGCTTTCCTCCCAAGTACACATCAGCCCTCAAGGCTGCAACTTGGCCACATTGCAGCCAAGTACACATCAGCCCTCAAGGCTGCAACTTGGCCACAAGGCCACATCCCAGCCAAGTTCATATCAGCCCTCAAGGATGCAACTTGGCCACAAGGCCACATCCCAGCCAAGTACACATCAGCTCTCAAGGCTGCAACATGGCCACAAGGCCACATCCCAACCACGTACACATCAGCTCTCAAGGCTGCAATTTGGCCACAAGGCCACATCCCAGCCAAGTACACATCAGCCGTCACGGCTGCAACTTGACCACAAGGCCACATACCAGCCAAGTTCATATCAGCTCTCAAGGCTCCAACAAGGCCACAACTCCAGCCAAGTACACTCGAGTCCTAAAAGTTTCTTTATTAATTGACTCCTCATCAATTGATTCTTCAAAGCTTCTTTATCAATGGATTCCTCAAAGCTACTTTATCAATTAATTCACACCTCAAATTATGAGCTTTTTATTCCTGATAAACCATTCTTACTGTGACACTTTCCAGAGATTCATAACAATTTATGAGCAAGCATCAATGGGATATCAAACAAAGTTAGCACCTTGATAAAGACTTTTAAGAGTTGAAACGCATCCGTGGAGTATAGGAGCTGCTATCCTTTCTTGGGACCTCTGAGGTGGATCATCTACAGCATGGAGGTGATTTGCCCTGGGACACTTGCTCACATGCTGTCTTAGGGCCTGATTCAGACCCACTCGCGAGCGGCTGTCCGCTCGCAAGTGGGTCGATGTTATGGACTGAGCATGCGCACGACGGAGGGAGCTCCGTCGTGCGCATGCGCCAGACGCGACGAGCGAAGGAAAGTCCTTCGCTCGTTGTGTCCGATCAAAGGGGGCGTGCTGTCAATGTTGATTGACAGCACGCCCCCTTTGGTGGGCGTGCCGGGGGCGTGCCTCCCTGACGGGGGTGTTCCCAAGAGAACGCCTCCCGTCAGAAGCCGGCCCACTGACATCACTAGTGATGTCAGTGGGAGTGATTTTGGCTCTGATAGAGCCAAAATCACTCCGGAGCTTGCGGTTGAAAACCTCAACCGCAGGCTCCGGCTCGCAAATTCGAGCACGCTCGTATAGCCTGTGGGTGGTGACCCACAGCTATACGAGCGTCCAGGAGGACGCTCCATGAAAATGGAGCCCGGCCCTCATTCAGAGCGTGCGCTCTGCTCAGAGCGTACGGCTCTGAATGAGGGCCTTAGTGCCTTGGTTAAGGCCCAAGTTGGTGCGCAGTCATTTTTATCATTATTTTTTTTTATTATCACTATATGAAATAAAAGTATATTTTAACATTATTTTTAACATGGAATAAATTGTACAGTTTTACACTATGAGAAGCATATATTTATGGTTTCTATGAGGTCCATTGACACAAGTAAATCAAAGCAACTGAAGTACAGCTGTGGAATATTGTTGGGTCCTAAAGCAGATTTGGATCTGGAATTGTTAACTGTCAAGGATCCGCTGAACTGGTATATGAAACATATTATATCAGAGACTCAATGGACTGGTATAGACTGTTTCCTAAATTGGGAGCGCTTCTTCACATCTTCTTATATTGTTTGCATATTTATTGGGTTGGTGGTAACCTTTTTGTGAAATAGCAGCACCCTAATCTATGCGCATAAGGTGTACTTTGTTGTTTCACATATATTATTTCAGGACCACCTCTAGACTGTTTGTTTATACATTATTTTTAGATTTTATGTCACTTTGTACATTCGGGTTTGCGTAAGAAAGTGAATAATGCCCTGTATATCACTAGTGTTATGGTTTATTCTACATTGTACTCCAGCAAGTAGTAATCTGGTGTGGTTTTCTTCTTATGATTTCTCCCAGTGAGCCAGATTCCTGTGAGATCAACACTCGCTATAGGAATCTGCTTGTAAAGCTGTAGTTTGAGGGTTATAAAGCATTCTTGACAACTATGGTTAGCTAAGAGGCTAGTCAGTTGGGAGTAGAGTTGCTGGTAAATTTTCAACTAGTTTTTAATTTGACTTCACAGGTTTAAAGGCACAGAACATGTTTGTGATATAATCACCATAGACTTGCAGTTCAGAATTTGATGATTCAGGTTATTCATCTGCAGTTTACTGTATGCATTGATGGATTTGCGGTTCACCTCTAACTGTCAAGGATAGCGGGCCTGATTCAGAATTGTACGCTGAATATGCTAATGCCTTCAGGAGGCATCTGAGGGAAAGACGCCTTCTGCCAGCATCTCAGATCTGATGCCTGCGACCGAAGGTGCAGGATCGGACCCACATTGCGACCATAGCTTACTCAGAATGGCCACCTCCTGCCCACTTGTGAAGCCAGTAAAGCTGCATCGATAGACATAGACACTGGCCTCAGCACTTCCAAAAAACAAGTCCAACATGTCCCCGTTTTCTGTAAACTCAAGCAGCGCCAACCTGTCCCCGCCCCAAACTGCCGCAGCATGTCAATCATGCTGCGGTCTGGGGGCACTGCATGCAATGTCGCAGAACTCGTTCTGCACATGCATAGGACAGGTCCTGCACATGCTTAGTCCATTCATCATCATTGTTGTACAACTCTGATTCAAGCCCAGCATTCACGGTTCATGTTTGTCACTCACTCTAAAATTGCTAGATGTTATATATAAATATATATATATTTTAGCAGAGCCGGATTTAGGAGTCGGTCGTAAGCGGCCGCTCGGTCGTACGCCTAACGACCGAGAAACTGAAAAAAGGAAGCAATCGCACGGCCGGTCAGTCGCAACCAAAGTGACGCCCATATACGCGAACAATGCACCTCCTCTAGCTAGCGAGTGATAGCAGCTAGCAATCGAGTCAATCGTTGTCAGTCGCTGTATGTTAATTTTCTTCTGATGGTTGCGGCCGCTTGTGTTGTATTGTTCAAATGTAATTTAGTTCATGCTGATGTTTTAATGGTAGTGCGTTTGTAAATTAAAAAGATTTTAAACCCGGATTTTGGAATAATAATGTTGTGTTGTTGTTAAATGCATGTTAAAATTAACAAAAAAATGCATAGAATAAGCCATCCCCATGAAATTTATTTATTCTTATTATTCGCTAATACAAACGCAGCTGAATCAATTACAAGCCAATTAGCAGTGTTATTAGCTTCAACAAACGATTATTAGCTGCTTGCATTGTGTGGCTCAAAATAGAAACATCGATCCTAACATCAATAACATTCGATAGTATCGATTGTACTCTGGGGCTTGCGACAGCACGTACCCAACCTCAACCTGTACGATCAGCCAGGCCTCGAACCTGCTCGCAGAGTGACGTTTTACTACTTCCGGCCATAGCAGGTAAATTATGTACGCCCCTAAAAAGCCATCAAAACGCTGAGGCACGTCTGCGTTTTCAGACCACCACCCCGATCAACACCCACAAACGGCCTTTCATGTCAATCAACTCTCGGAAGCCACTTCCTGCTTGTAAGCCGTACGATCTACAGCATTTTGGATCGCAAAGCCTCGTACGCACATGCGCACAACTAACCGTGCACATGCGTGGTTTGGAAACATTGGATGCGTACGACCAAGCGGACGCTTACGACCGACTCTGAATGAGGTCCTTAGACCTCATGGGGCCCTAGGCAAGATACCAGTTTCGGGCCCCCTTCCCTCAAACAATCCATAGCACTACTGTATATTTTCATATCCTGATTCATGTCCCTTACATTATTTGTTATGTTTCCTCCTTATATTCAAAGATTTAAATGTTACAAACATGGGCCCTGATTCAGAGCCGGACGCAAGTGGCTGCTCGTTCGCTCCGAGCGATGTTTGCCCAACTGCGCATGCGTACGGATCGTAATACGCATGCGCGAACCACTCAGTGCGACCGAAATTCATGTGCTCGCAAAATAGCGAATGCCTGATAATTTGAGTGACAGAAAGAGGCGTATGTGGGTGGTAACAGGGGAAGGTGCTTGAAAACGGGGAGTGGAGATCCGATCGCTGGCGTGCTTAAAGGTCAAAGCGGGCGTTTTATGGGTGTGCATATTTAAAACAGCAGCGTCATTGACCACGTCACTGGGTTCTTTTATAGCCAGAACTGCTCGCAAAATTGTGGTAGCAAAAACCAACCACAAGAATAGCGAGCAGTTCATACCCTGGTCGATGTACTCGATTAATCTAATAAATAGCGGACATGACGTAGGATGCGAGCGGCCAGGGGGCATATTTTTCCAAAAAACGAATGCAAGTTTTGTTCGCTCGTTCAGACCTAGAGGCGTGAACAGACCGCAAACAGCGAACGGTTCATTTGAATAGCCACCCCTTGTTTTAGAACGAACGACCGCAAATAGCGAGTGGCTCTGAATGAGGGCCATGGTGTAATGGTTAGCATTACTGCCTCACAGCACTGAGGTCATGGGTTTGATTTCCACCACAGTCCTGTGTGGAGTTTGTATATTCTCCCCGTACTTGCATAGCTTTCCTCCCACACTCCACATATATACTGGTAGGCTAACTGGCTCCCAACAAAAAAATTAACCCTAGTGTGTGCGTGTACAGGTGTTTAGGGCAGACTAGATGGGCCAAGTTGTTCTTAACTGCCGTCAAATTCTATGTTTAAACATTAGAAACAAATACAAAAGGAATATAACACAGAAAACATTCTAGGGATTTACTGTACATACAATACAGGAACAGCTTTAGTGACCAATGTACAATATACATACATAACTAACGAAAGCGCAAAAATTCTGCAGCATGGTTTGGCCAGGGATGGGACTTGGAGCAGGATCGGGGTGTGATTGGAGGTGGGGCCCGGAGCAGTGACTACCTGCTGCTCCAGAGTCCCAACAGATGCAGGAGTGATCTCAGCCAACCCGAAACTGGCTGTGAGCCCATCTCACTCCTCTGAGTGCAGCATGAGAAGCATCACTTTAAAGTTAAGTATGTAGAATAGGAAACTACACTTTCACCACTAAAACAGCTCCAGTATGTATTTGGTTGTAGTGCTTATCTGGCTGCTGCTTTAGTGACAGTGAGAGGCAATCAGAACTGCAACATGGGAGAGAGGAGGGACCAAGCAGGTCACGTCTGATGTAGAAAGGGACAGCCTCCATTGCCTCCAACGGAGCTAAGGACCCAGGTGCCGCGATGCAGGGGGCAACAGCAAGGAAGGGAGGAGCCAGTGGCAGAGCAGGAAATTAAACAAAACAGGTGACCATCAGAACACCATCAAATCATTAGCATTCGATGGTGACAAACATTGGAAAGACACCATCGAATGGTAAAAACACTAACATAAGAAAAATATTGATGGTCTCTAACCATCACAATTCGATGTCCATCCCTAATCTACCATCACACCACCCTCCATGCACCCACAGCAAAGTCACTGAATGATCTGAATCCTGCCATGTTACACCCAAGGTCCAAGCAGTTGAAACACATGATGAGCTGGGCGCAAAATGACTCAGATGCTGCTGGGGAAAAAGGCGACAAAAAGGGTATTCACACTATTGCTGCTACCAGACATTGCCCACAATGGCCCTGATTCAGAGCCGCTTGCTATTTGCGGTCGTTCGTTCTAAAACAAGGGGTGGCTATTCAAATGAACCGTTCGCTAATTGCGGTCTGTTCACGCCTCTAAGTCTGAACGAGCAAGCAAAACTTGCGGTTGTAATTTTGAAAAATATGCCCCCTTGCCGCTCGCACCATACGTCATGTCCGCTATTTATTAGATTAATCGAGTACATCGAACAGCGTATGAACTGCTCGCTATTCTTGTGGCTGGTTTTTTCAACCGCTATTTTGCGAGCAGTTCTGAGTAAAAAAAAACAAGTGACGTGGTCAATGACGTTGCTGTATTAATTATGCACTCCCTTAAAACGCCCGTTTTGACCTTTAAGCACGCCTGCGTTCGAATTCCACACCCCCGTTTTCAAGCACCTTCCCCTGTTATCACCCACATACGCCTCCTTCTGTCACTCAAAATAGCAGGCATTCGCTATATAGCAAACAAACGATTTTCGGCCGCACTGACTGGTTCGCGCATGCGTATTAAAATCCGTACGCATGCGCAGATGTGCGAACATCGGTCAGAACGAACGAGCGGCCGCTTACGAGCGGCTCTGAATCAGGGCCAATGTCCCTGTTTATGAGGTAAAAGATCAAACATCACCACCACAAACACTATCATTGACATTACACTAACAGCACACACTGCATCACTATAAAACCCACTCAGCACACACCGCATCCCTATATCACTCACTCAGCGCACACTGCATCCCTCTATCGCTCACTCAGCGCACACTGCATCCCTCTATCAGTCACTCAGTGCACACTGCATCCCTCTATCACTCACTCAGCGCACACTGCATCCCTCTATCACTCACTCAGCGCACACTGCATCCCTCTATCACTCACTCAGCGCACACTGCATCCCTCTATCACTCACTCAGCGCACACCGCATCTCTCTATCACTCACTCAGCACACACCGCATCCCTATATCACTCACTCAGCGCACACTGCATCCCTCTATCACTCACTCAGCGCACACCGCATCCCTCTATCACTCACTCAGCGCACACCGCATCTCTCTATCACTCACTCAGCGCACACCGCATCTCTCTATCACTCACTCAGCACACACCGCATCCCTATATCCCTCACTCAGCACACACCGCATCCCTCTATCACTCACTCAGCACACACCGCATCCCTATATCACTCACTCAGCACACACCGCATCACTATATCACTCACTCAGCACACACCGCATCCCTCTACCACTCACTCAGCACACACCTCATCCCTCTATCACTCACTCAGTGCACACACCGCATCCCTATATCACTCAGCACACACCGCATCCCTATATCACTCAGCACACACCGCATCCCTATATCACTCACTCAGCACACAATGCATCCCTATATCACTCATTTAGCACACACCGCATCACTCTATCACTCACTCAACACACATCGCATCCCTCTATCACTCACTCAGCACACACCGGATCCCTCTATCACTCACTCAACACACACCGCATCCCTCTATCACTCACTCAGCACACACCGCATCCCTCTATCACTCACTCAGCACACACCGCATCCCTCTATCACTCACTCAGCATACACCGCATCCCTATATCACTCACTCAGCACACACCGCATCCCTCTATCACTCACTCAGCACACACCGCATCCCTCTATCACTCACTCAACACACACCGCATCCCTCTATCACTCACTCAGCACACACCGCATCCCTCTATCACTCACTGAGCACACACCGCATCCCTATATCACTCACTCAGCACACATCGCATCCCTCTATCACTCACTGAGCACACACCGCAACCCTCTATCACTCACTCAACACACACCGCATCCCTCTATCACTCACTCAGCACACACCGCATCCCTCTGTCACTCACTGAGCACACACCGCATCCCTCTATCACTCACTGAGCACACACTGCATCCCTCTATCATTAACTCAGCACACGCATCCCTCTATCACTCACTCAGCACATACCGCATCCCTCTATCACTCACTGAGTACACACCGCATCCCTCTATCACTCACTGAGCACACACCGCATCCCTCTATCACTCACTGAGCACACACCGCATCCCTCTATCATTCACTCAGCACACACCGCATCCCTCTATCTCTCACTCAGCACACACCGCATCACTCTACCACTCATTCAGCACACACCGCATCCCTATATTACTCACTCAGCACACACCGCATCCCTCTATCACTCATTCAGCACACACCGCATCCCTCTATCACTCATTCAACACACACCGCATCCCTCTATCACTCACTCAGTGCACACCGCCTCCCTCTATCACTCACTCAGCACACACCGCACCACTCTATCACTCACTCAGCACACACCGCTTCCCTCTATCACTCACTCAGCACACACTGCATCCCTATATCACTCACTCAGCACACACCGCATCCCTATATCACTCATTCAGCACACACCGCATCCCTATATCACTCACTCAGCATGCCTCTATCACTCACTCAGCACACACCGCATACCTATATCACTCACTCAGCACACACCGCATCACTCTATCACTCACTCAGCATCCCTCTATCACTCACTGAGCACACACCACATCCCTCTATCACTCACTCAGCACACACCACATCCCTCTATCACTCACTCAGCACACACTGCATCCCTATATCACTCACTCAGCACACATCGCATCCTCTATCACTCACTCAGCACACACCGCATCCCTCTATCACTCACTCAACACACACCGCATTCCTCTATCATTCACTCAGCACACCTCAACACACACTGCATTCCTCTATCATTCACTCAGCACACGCCGCTTCCCTCTATCACTCACTCAGCACACACCGCATCCCTCTATCACTCACTCAGCGCACACACCGCATCCCTATATCACTCACTCAGCAGACACCGCATCCCTATATCACTCACTCAGCACACAACGCATCCCTTTATCACTCACTCAGCACACACCGCATCCCTCTACCACTCACTCAGCACACAACGTATCCCTCTATTACTCACTCAGCACACACCACATCCCTATATCTCTCACTCAGTACACACCGCATCCCTCTATAACTCACTCAGCACACACCACATCCCTATATCACTCACTCAGCACACACCGCATCCCTCTATCACTCACTCAGCACACACCGCATCCCTCTATCACTCACTCAGCACACACCGCATCCCTCTGTCACTCACTGAGCACACACCGCATCCCTCTGTCACTCACAGCGCACACCGCATCCCTCTATCACTCACTCAACACACACCGCATCCCTCTATCACTCACTCAGCACACACCGCATCCCTCTATCATTCACTCAGCATGCCGCATTCCTCTATCACTCACTCAGCACACACCGCATCCCCCTATCACTCACTCAGCACACACCGCATCCCTCTATCACTCATTCAGCACACACCGCATCACTCTATCACTCACTCAACACACATCGCATCCCTCTATCACTCACTCAGCACACTCCGCATCCCTCTATCATTCACTCAGCATGCCGAATTCCTCTATCACTCACTCAGCACACACCGCATCCCCCTATCACTCACTCAGCACACACCGCATCCCTCTATCACTCATTCAGCACACACCGCATCACTCTATCACTCACTCAACACACATTGCATCCCTCTATCACTCACTCAGCACACACCGGATCCCTCTATCACTCACTCAACACACACCGCATCCCTCTATCACTCACTCAGCACACATCGCATCCCTCTATCACTCACTCAGCAGACACCTCATCCCTCTATCACTCACTCAGCACACACCGCATCCCTATATCACTCACTCAGCACACACCGCATCCCTCTATCACTCACTGAGCACACACCGCATCCCTCTATCACTCACTCAACACACACCGCATCCCTCTATCACTCACTCAGCACACACCGCATCCCTCTATCACTCACTGAGCACACACCGCATCCCTATATCACTCACTCAGCACACACCGCATCCCTCTATCACTCACTGAGCACACACCGCAACCCTCTATCACTCACTCAACACACACCGCATCCCTCTATCACTCACTCAGCACACACCGCATCCCTCTGTCACTCACTGAGCACACACCGCATCCCTCTATCACTCACTGAGCACACACTGCATCCCTCTATCATTAACTCAGCACACGCATCCCTCTATCACTCACTCAGCACACACCACATCCCTCTATCACTCACTCAGCACACACCGCATTCCTCTATCATTCACTCAACACACACCGCATTCCTCTATCATTCACTCAGCACACACCGCATCCCTATATCACTCACTCAGCACATACCACATCCCTCTATCACTCACTCAGCACGCACCGCATCCCTCTATCACTCACTCAACACACACCGCATTCCTATATCACTCACTCAGCAGACACCGCATCCCTATATCACTCACTCAGCACACACCGCATCCCTTTATCACTCACTCAGCACACACCGCATCCCTCTATCACTCACTCAGCACACAACGTATCCCTCTATTACTCACTCAGCACACACCACATCCCTATATCTCTCACTCAGTACACACCGCATCCCTCTATCACTCACTCAGCACACACCACATCCCTATATCACTCACTCAGCAAACACCGCATCCCTCTATCACTCACTCAGCACACACTGCATCCCTCTATCACTCACTCAGCACACACCACATCCCTATATCATTCACTCAGTACACAACGTATCCCTCTATTACTCGCTCAGAACACACCACATCCCTATATCATTCACTCAGTACACACTGCATCCCTCTATCACTCAGCACACACCACATCCCTATATCACTCACTCAGCACACACCGCATCCCTCTATCACTCATTCAGCGCACAACGCATCCCTCTATCACTCCCTCAGCGCACACACCGCATCCCTCTAACACTCACTCAGCGCACACCGCATCCCTCTATCACTCACTCAGTGCACCCACCGCATCCCTATATCACTCACTCAGCACACACCACATCCCTCTATCACTCACTCAGCACACACCGCATCCCTCTATCACTCACTCAACACACACCGCATTCCTCTATCATTCACTCAACACACACCGCATTCCTCTATCATTCACTCAGCACACACCGCATCCCTATATCACTCACTCAGCAGACACCGCATCCCTCTATCACTCACTCAGCACACACCGCATCCCTATATCACTCACTCAGCACACACCGCATCCCTCTATCACTCACTGAGCACACACCGCATCCCTCTATCACTCACTCAACACACACCGCATCCCTCTATCACTCACTCAGCACACACCGCATCCCTCTATCACTCACTGAGCACACACCGCATCCCTATATCACTCACTCAGCACACACCGCATCCCTCTATCACTCACTGAGCACACACCGCAACCCTCTATCACTCACTCAACACACACCGCATCCCTCTATCACTCACTCAGCACACACCGCATCCCTCTGTCACTCACTGAGCACACACCGCATCCCTCTATCACTCACTGAGCACACACTGCATCCCTCTATCATTAACTCAGCACACGCATCCCTCTATCACTCACTCAGCACACACCACATCCCTCTATCACTCACTCAGCACACACCGCATTCCTCTATCATTCACTCAACACACACCGCATCCCTATATCACTCACTCAGCACATACCACATCCCTCTATCACTCACTCAGCACGCACCGCATCCCTCTATCACTCACTCAGCACGCACCGCATCCCTCTATCACTCACTCAACACGCACCGCATTCCTCTATCATTCACTCAGCACACGCCGCTTCCCTCTATCACTCACTCAGCACACACCGCATCCGTCTATCACTCACTCAGCGCACACACCGCATCCCTATATCACTCACTCAGCAGACACCGCATCCCTATATCACTCACTCAGCACACACCGCATCCCTTTATCACTCACTCAGCACACACCGCATCCCTCTATCACTCACTCAGCACACAACGTATCCCTCTATTACTCACTCAGCACACACCACATCCCTATATCATTCACTCAGTACACAACGTATCCCTCTATTACTCACTCAGCACACACCACATCCCTATATCATTCACTCAGTACACACTGCATCCCTCTATCACTCAGCACACACCACATCCCTATATCACTCACTCAGCACACACCGCATCCCTCTATCACTCATTCAGCGCACAACGCATCCCTCTATCACTCCCTCAGCGCACACACCGCATCCCTCTATCACTCACTCAGCGCACACCGCATCCCTCTATCACTCACTCAGTGCACACACCGCATCCCTATATCACTCACTCAGCACACACCACATCCCTCTATCACTCACTCAGCACACACCGCATCCCTCTATCACTCACTCAACACACACCGCATTCCTCTATCATTCACTCAACACACACCGCATTCCTCTATCATTCACTCAGCACACACCACATCCCTATATCACTCACTGAGCACACACCACATCCCTCTATCACTCACTCAGCACACACCGCATCCCTGTATCACTCACTCAACACACACCGCATTCCTCTATCATTCACTCAGCACACGCCGCTTCCCTCTATCACTCACTCAGCACACACCGCATCCCTCTATCACTCACTCAGCGCACACACCGCATCCCTATATCACTCACTCAGCAGACACCGCATCCCTATATCACTCACTCAGCACACACCGCATCCCTTTATCACTCACTCAGCACACACCGCATCCCTCTATCACTCACTCAGCACACAACGTATCCCTCTATTACTCACTCAGCACACACCACATCCCTATATCACTCACTCAGTACACACCGCATCCCTCTACAACTCACTCAGCACACACCACATCCCTATATCACTCACTCAGCACACACCGCATCACTCTATCACTCACTCAGCACACACCGCATCCCTCTATCACTCACTCAGCACACACCGCATCCCTCTGTCACTCACTGAGCACACACCGCATCCCTCTATCACTCACTGGGCACACACCGCATCCCTCTATCATTCACTCAGCACGCCGCTTTCCTCTGTCACTCACAGCGCACACCGCATCCCTCTATCACTCACTCAGCGCACACCGCATCCTTATATCACTCACTCAGCACACTCCGCAGCCCTCTATCATTCACTCAGCATGCCGCATTCCTCTATCACTCACTCAGCACACACCACATCCCCCTATCACTCACTCAGCACACACCGCATCCCTCTATCACTCATTCAGCACACACCACATCCCTCTATTTCTCACTCAGCACACACCGCATCACTCTATCACTCACTCAACACACATCGCATCCCTCTATCACTCACTCAGCACACACTGGATCCCTCTATCACTCACTCAACACACACCGCATCCCTCTATCACTCACTCAGCACACACCGCATCCCTCTATCATTCATTCAGCACACACCGCATCCCTCTATCACTCATTCAACACACACCGCATCCCTCTATCACTCACTCAGTGCACACCGCATCCCTCTATCACTCACTCAGCACACACCGCACCACTCTATCACTCACTCAGCACACACCGCTTCCCTCTATCACTCACTCAGCACACACTGCATCCCTATATCACTCACTCAGCACACACGCATCCCTATATCACTCATTCAGCACACACCGCATCCCTATATCACTCACTCAGCATGCCCCTATCACTCACTCAGCACACATCGCATACCTATATCACTCACTCAGCACACACCGCATCACTCTATCACTCACTCAGCATCCCTCTATCACTCACTGAGCACACACCACATCCCTCTATCACTCACTGAGCACACACCACATCCCTCTATCACTCACTCAGCACACACTGCATCCCTATATCACTCACTCAGCACACACCGCATCCCTCTATCACTCACTCAGCACACACCGCATCCCTCTATCACTCACTCAACACACACCGCATTCCTCTATCATTCACTCAGCACACGCCGCTTCCCTCTATCACTCACTCAGCACACACCGCATCCCTCTATCACTCACTCAGCGCACACACCGCATCCCTATATCACTCACTCAGCAGACACCGCATCCCTCTATCACTCACTCAACACACATCGCATCCCTCTATCACTCACTCAGCACACACCGCATCCCTCTATCATTCACTCAGCATGCCGCATTCCTCTATCACTCACTCAGCACACACCGCATCCCCCTATCACTCACTCAGCACACACCGCATCCCTCTATCACTCATTCAGCACACACCGCATCACTCTATCACTCACTCAACACACATCGCATCCCTCTATCACTCACTCAGCACACACCAGATCCCTCTATCACTCACTCAACACACACCGCATCCCTCTATCACTCACTCAGCACACACCGCATCCCTCTATCACTCACTGAGCACACACCGCATCCCTATATCACTCACTCAGCATGCACCGCATCCCTCTATCACTCACTGAGCACACACCGCAACCCTCTATCACTCACTCAACACACACCGCATCCCTCTATCACTCACTCAGCACACACCGCATCCCTCTGTCACTCACTGAGCACACACCGCATCCCTCTATCACTCACTCAGCACACACCGCATCCCCCTATCACTCACTCAGCACACACCGCATCCCTCTATCACTCATTCAGCACACACCGCATCACTCTATCACTCACTCAACACACATCGCATCCCTCTATCACTCACTCAGCACACACCAGATCCCTCTATCACTCACTCAACACACACCGCATCCCTCTATCACTCACTCAGCACACACCGCATCCCTCTATCACTCACTCAGCACACACCGCATCCCTCTATCACTCACTCAGAACACACAGCATCCCTATATCACTCACTCAGCACACACCGCATCCCTCTATCACTCACTGAGCACACACCGCATCCCTCTATCACTCACTCAACACACACCGCATCCCTCTATCACTCACTGAGCACACACCGCAACCCTCTATCACTCACTCAACACACACCGCATCCCTCTATCACTCACTCAGCACACACCGCATCCCTCTGTCACTCACTGAGCACACACCGCATCCCTCTATCACTCACTGAGCACACACTGCATCCCTCTATCATTAACTCAGCACACGCATCCCTCTATCACTCACTCAGCACATACCGCATCCCTCTATCACTCACTGAGCACACACCGCATCCCTCTATCACTCACTGAGCACACACCGCATCCCTCTATCACTCACTGAGCACACACCGCATCCCTCTATCATTCACTCAGCACACACCGCATCCCTCTATCACTCACTCAGCACACACCGCATCACTCTATCACTCATTCAGCACACACCGTATCCCTATATCACTCACTCAGCACACACCGCATCCCTCTATCACTCATTCAGCACACACCGCATCCCTCTATCACTCACTGAGCACACACCGCATCCCTATATCACTCACTCAGCACGCACCGCATCCCTCTATCACTCACTGAGCACACACCGCAACCCTCTATCACTCACTCAACACACACCGCATCCCTCTATCACTCACTCAGCACACACCGCATCCCTCTGTCACTCACTGAGCACACACCGCATCCCTCTATCACTCACTGAGCACACACTGCATCCCTCTATCATTAACTCAGCACACGCATCCCTCTATCACTCACTCAGCACATACCGCATCCCTCTATCACTCACTGAGCACACACCGCATCCCTCTATCACTCACTGAGCACACACCGCATCCCTCTATCACTCACTGAGCACACACCGCATCCCTCTATCATTCACTCAGCACACACCGCATCCCTCTATCACTCACTCAGCACACACCGCATCACTCTATCACTCATTCAGCACACACCGCATCCCTATATCACTCACTCAGCACACACCGCATCCCTCTATCACTCACTCAACACACACCGCATTCCTCTATCATTCACTCAGCACACCTCAACACACACCGCATTCCTCTATCATTCACTCAGCACACGCCGCTTCCCTCTATCACTCACTCAGCACACACCGCATCCCTCTATCACTCACTCAGCGCACACACCGCATCCCTATATCACTCACTCAGCAGACACCGCATCCCTATATCACTCACTCAGCACACAACGCATCCCTTTATCACTCACTCAGCACACACCGCATCCCTCTATCACTCACTCAGCACACAACGTATCCCTCTATTACTCACTCAGCACACACCACATCCCTATATCACTCACTCAGTACACACCGCATCCCTCTATCACTCACTCAGCACACACCACATCCCTATATCACTCAGTCAGCACACACCGCATCCCTCTATCACTCACTCAGCACACACCGCATCCCTCTATCACTCACTCAGCACACACCGCATCCCTCTGTCACTCACTGAGCACACACCGCATCCCTCTGTCACTCACAGCGCACACCGCATCCCTCTATCACTCACTCAACACACACCGCATCCCTCTATCACTCACTCAGCACACACCGCATCCCTCTATCATTCACTCAGCATGCTGCATTCCTCTATCACTCACTCAGCACACACCGCATCCCCCTATCACTCACTCAGCACACACCGCATCCCTCTATCACTCATTCAGCACACACCGCATCACTCTATCACTCACTCAACACACATCGCATCCCTCTATCACTCACTCAGCACACTCCGCATCCCTCTATCATTCACTCAGCATGCCGCATTCCTCTATCACTCACTCAGCACACACCGCATCCCCCTATCACTCACTCAGCACACACCGCATCCCTCTATCACTCATTCAGCACACACCGCATCACTCTATCACTCACTCAACACACATTGCATCCCTCTATCACTCACTCAGCACACAACGGATCCCTCTATCACTCACTCAACACACACCGCATCCCTCTATCACTCACTCAGCACACATCGCATCCCTCTATCACTCACTCAGCAGACACCGCATCCCTCTATCACTCACTCAGCACACACCGCATCCCTTTATCACTCACTCAGCACACACCGCATCCCTCTATCACTCACTGAGCACACACCGCATCCCTCTATCACTCACTCAACACACACCGCATCCCTCTATCACTCACTCAGCACACACCGCATCCCTCTATCACTCACTGAGCACACACCGCAACCCTCTATCACTCACTGAACACACACCGCATCCCTCTATCACTCACTCAGCACACACCGCATCCCTCTGTCACTCACTGAGCACACACCGCATCCCTCTATCACTCACTGAGCACACACTGCATCCCTCTATCATTAACTCAGCACACGCATCCCTCTATCACTCACTCAGCACACACCACATCCCTCTATCACTCACTCAGCACACACCGCATTCCTCTATCATTCACTCAACACACACCGCATTCCTCTATCATTCACTCAGCACACACCGCATCCCTATATCACTCACTCAGCACATACCACATCCCTCTATCACTCACTCAGCACGCACCGCATCCCTCTATCACTCACTCAACACACACCGCATTCCTCTATCATTCACTCAGCACACGCCGCTTCCCTCTATCACTCACTCAGCACACACCGCATCCGTCTATCACTCACTCAGCGCACACACCGCATCCCTATATCACTCACTCAGCAGACACAGCATCCCTATATCACTCACTCAGCACACACCGCATCCCTTTATCACTCACTCAGCACACACCGCATCCCTCTATCACTCACTCAGCACACAACGTATCCCTCTATTACTCACTCAGCACACACCACATCCCTATATCTCTCACTCAGTACACACCGCATCCCTCTATCACTCACTCAGCACACACCACATCCCTATATCACTCACTCAGCAAACACCGCATCCCTCTATCACTCACTCAGCACACACTGCATCCCTCTATCACTCACTCAGCACACACCACATCCCTATATCATTCACTCAGTACACAACGTATCCCTCTATTACTCACTCAGCACACACCACATCCCTATATCATTCACTCAGTACACACTGCGTCCCTCTATCACTCAGCACACACCACATCCCTATATCACTCACTCAGCACACACCGCATCCCTCTGTCACTCATTCAGCGCACAACGCATCCCTCTATCACTCCCTCAGCGCACACACCGCATCCCTCTATCACTCACTCAGCGCACACCGCATCCCTCTATCACTCACTCAGTGCACACACCGCATCCCTATATCACTCACTCAGCACACACCACATCCCTCTATCACTCACTCAGCACACACCGCATCCCTCTATCACTCACTCAACACACACCGCATTCCTCTATCATTCACTCAACACACACCGCATTCCTCTATCATTCACTCAGCACACACCGCATCCCTATATCACTCACTCAGCAGACACCGCATCCCTCTATCACTCACTCAGCACACACCGCATCCCTATATCACTCACTCAGCACACACCGCATCCCTCTATCACTCACTGAGCACACACCGCATCCCTCTATCACTCACTAAACACACACCGCATCCCTCTATCACTCACTCAGCACACACCGCATCCCTCTATCACTCACTGAGCACACACCGCATCCCTATATCACTCACTCAGCACACACCGCATCCCTCTATCACTCACTGAGCACACACCGCAACCCTCTATCACTCACTCAACACACACCGCATCCCTCTATCACTCACTCAGCACACACCGCATCCCTCTGTCACTCACTGAGCACACACCGCATCCCTCTATCACTCACTGAGCACACACTGCATCCCTCTATCATTAACTCAGCACACGCATCCCTCTATCACTCACTCAGCACACACCACATCCCTCTATCACTCACTCAGCACACACCGCATTCCTCTATCATTCACTCAACACACACCGCATCCCTATATCACTCACTCAGCACATACCACATCCCTCTATCACTCACTCAGCACGCACCGCATCCCTCTATCACTCACTCAGCACGCACCGCATCCCTCTATCACTCACTCAACACACACCGCATTCCTCTATCATTCACTCAGCACACGCCGCTTCCCTCTATCACTCACTCAGCACACACCGCATCCGTCCATCACTCACTCAGCGCACACACCGCATCCCTATATCACTCACTCAGCAGACACCGCATCCCTATATCACTCACTCAGCACACACCGCATCCCTTTATCACTCACTCAGCACACACCGCATCCCTCTATCACTCACTCAGCACACAACGTATCCCTCTATTACTCACTCAGCACACACCACATCCCTATATCTCTCACTCAGTACACACCGCATCCCTCTATCACTCACTCAGCACACACCACATCCCTATATCACTCACTCAGCAAACACCGCATCCCTCTATCACTCACTCAGCACACACTGCATCCCTCTATCACTCACTCAGCACACACCACATCCCTATATCATTCACTCAGTAGACAACGTATCCCTCTATTACTCACTCAGCACACACCACATCCCTATATCATTCACTCAGTACACACTGCATCCCTCTATCACTCAGCACACACCACATCCCTATATCACTCACTCAGCACACACCGCATCCCTCTATCACTCATTCAGCGCACAACGCATCCCTCTATCACTCCCTCAGCGCACACACCGCATCCCTCTATCACTCACTCAGCGCACACCGCATCCCTCTATCACTCACTCAGTGCACACACCGCATCCCTATATCACTCACTCAGCACACACCACATCCCTCTATCACTCACTCAGCACACACCGCATCCCTCTATCACTCACTCAACACACACCGCATTCCTCTATCATTCACTCATCACACACCGCATTCCTCTATCATTCACTCAGCACACACCACATCCCTATATCACTCACTCAGCACACACCACATCCCTCTATCACTCACTCAGCACACACCGCATCCCTCTATCACTCACTCAACACACACCGCATTCCTCTATCATTCACTCAGCACACGCCGCTTCCCTCTATCACTCACTCAGCACACACCGCATCCCTCTATCACTCACTCAGCGCACACACCGCATCCCTATATCACTCACTCAGCAGACACCGCATCCCTATATCACTCACTCAGCACACACCGCATCCCTTTATCACTCACTCAGCACACACCGCATCCCTCTATCACTCACTCAGCACACAACGTATCCCTCTATTACTCACTCAGCACACACCACATCCCTATATCACTTACTCAGTACACACCGCATCCCTCTACAACTCACTCAGCACACACCACATCCCTATATCACTCACTCAGCACACACCGCATCACTCTATCACTCACTCAGCACACACCGCATCCCTCTATCACTCACTCAGCACACACCGCATCCCTCTGTCACTCACTGAGCACACACCGCATCCCTCTATCACTCACTGAGCACACACCGCATCCCTCTATCATTCACTCAGCACGCCGCTTTCCTCTGTCACTCACAGCGCACACCGCATCCCTCTATCACTCACTCAGCGCACACCGCATCCTTATATCACTCACTCAGCACACTCCGCAGCCCTCTATCATTCACTCAGCATGCCGCATTCCTCTATCACTCACTCAGCACACACCACATCCCCCTATCACTCACTCAGCACACACCGCATCCCTCTATCACTCATTCAGCACACACCACATCCCTCTATCACTCACTCAGCACACACCGCATCACTCTATCACTCACTCAACACACATCGCATCCCTCTATCACTCACTCAGCACACACCGGATCCCTCTATCACTCACTCAACACACACCGCATCCCTCTATCACTCACTTAGCACACACCGCATCCCTCTATCATTCATTCAGCACACACCGCATCCCTCTATCACTCATTCAACACACACCGCATCCCTCTATCACTCACTCAGTGCACACCGCATCCCTCTATCACTCACTCAGCACACACCGCACCACTCTATCACTCACTCAGCACACACCGCTTCCCTCTATCACTCACTCAGCACACACTGCATCCCTATATCACTCACTCAGCACACACCGCATCCCTATATCACTCATTCAGCACACACCGCATCCCTATATCACTCACTCAGCATGCCTCTATCACTCACTCAGCACACATCGCATACCTATATCACTCACTCAGCACACACCGCATCACTCTATCACTCACTCAGCATCCCTCTATCACTCACTGAGCACACACCACATCCCTCTATCACTCACTCAGCACACACCGCATCCCTCTATCACTCACTCA
Source organism: Taudactylus pleione (assembly GCA_031769625.1). Taxonomy (NCBI): domain Eukaryota; kingdom Metazoa; phylum Chordata; class Amphibia; order Anura; family Myobatrachidae; genus Taudactylus; species Taudactylus pleione. The sequence goes on from JAUIMM010000115.1 coordinate 10,834,155, forward strand.
ACACACACCGCATTCCTCTATCATTCACTCAGCACACGCCGCTTCCCTCTATCATTCACTCAGCACACGCCGCTTCCCTCTATCACTCACTCAGCACACACCGCATCCCTCTATCACTCACTCAGCACACAACGTATCCCTCTATTACTCACTCAGCACACACCACATCCCTATATCACTCACTCAGTACACACCGCATCCCTCTATCACTCACTCAGCACACACCACATCCCTATATCACTCACTCAGCACACACCGCATCCCTCTATCACTCACTCAGCACACACCGCATCCCTCTGTCACTCACTGAGCACACACCGCATCCCTCTATCACTCACAGCGCACACCGCATCCCTCTATCACTCACTCAACGCACACCGCATCCCTCTATCACTCACTCAGCACACACCGCATCCCTCTATCATTCACTCAGCATGCCGCATTCCTCTATCACTCACTCAGCACACACCGCATCCCCCTATCACTCACTCAGCACACATCGCATCCCTCTATCACTCATTCAGCACACACCGCATCACTCTATCACTCACTCAACACACATCGCATCCCTCTATCACTCACTCAGCACACACCGCATCCCTCTATCATTCACTCAGCATGCCGCATTCCTCTATCACTCACTCAGCACACACCGCATCCCCCTATCACTCACTCAGCACACACCGCATCCCTCTATCACTCATTCAGCACACACCGCATCACTCTATCACTCACTCAACACACATCGCATCCCTATATCACTCACTCAGCACACACCAGATCCCTCTATCACTCACTCAACACACACCGCATCCCTCTATCACTCACTCAGCACACACCGCATCCCTCTATCACTCACTCAGCAGACACCGCATCCCTCTATCACTCACTCAGAACACACAGCATCCCTATATCACTCACTCAGCACACACCGCATCCCTCTATCACTCACTGAGCACACACCGCATCCCTCTATCACTCACTCAACACACACCGCATCCCTCTATCACTCACTCAGCACACACCGCATCCCTCTATCACTCACTGAGCACACACCGCATCCCTATATCACTCACTCAGCACGCACCGCATCCCTCTATCACTCACTGAGCACACACCGCAACCCTCTATCACTCACTCAACACACACCGCATCCCTCTATCACTCACTCAGCACACACTGCATCCCTCTGTCACTCACTGAGCACACACCGCATCCCTCTATCACTCACTGAGCACACACTGCATCCCTCTATCATTAACTCAGCACACGCATCCCTCTATCACTCACTCAGCACATACCGCATCCCTCTATCACTCACTGAGCACACACCGCATCCCTCTATCACTCACTGAGCACACACCGCATCCCTCTATCACTCACTGAGCACACACCGCATCCCTCTATCATTCACTCAGCACACACCGCATCCCTCTATCACTCACTCAGCACACACCGCATCACTCTATCACTCATTCAGCACACACCGCATCCCTATATCACTCACTCAGCACACACCGCATCCATCTATCACTCATTCAGCACACACCGCATCCCTCTATCACTCACTGAGCACACACCGCATCCCTATATCACTCACTCAGCACGCACCGCATCCCTCTATCACTCACTGAGCACACACCGCAACCCTCTATCACTCACTCAACACACACCGCATCCCTCTATCACTCACTCAGCACACACCGCATCCCTCTGTCACTCACTGAGCACACACCGCATCCCTCTATCACTCACTGAGCACACACTGCATCCCTCTATCATTAACTCAGCACACGCATCCCTCTATCACTCACTCAGCACATACCGCATACCTCTATCACTCACTGAGCACACACCGCATCCCTCTATCACTCACTGAGCACACACCGCATCCCTCTATCACTCACTGAGCACACACCGCATCCCTCTATCATTCACTCAGCACACACCGCATCCCTCTATCACTCACTCAGCACACACCGCATCACTATCACTCATTCAGCACACACCGCATCCCTATATCACTCACTCAGCACACACCGCATCCCTCTATCACTCATTCAGCACACACCGCATCCCTCTATCACTCATTCAACACACACCGCATCCCTCTATCACTCACTCAGCACACACTGCACCACTCTATCACTCACTCAGCACACACCGCTTCCCTCTATCACTCACTCAGCACACACTGCATCCCTATATCACTCACTCAGCACACACCGCATCCCTATATCACTCATTCAGCACACACCGCATCCCTCTATCACTCATTCAGCACACACCGCATCCCTATATCACTCACTCAGCATGCCTCTATCACTCACTCAGCACACACCGCATACCTATATCACTCACTCAGCACACACCGCATCACTCTATCACTCACTCAGCATCCCTCTATCACTCACTGAGCACACACCACATCCCTCTATCACTCACTCAGCACACACCACATCCCTCTATCACTCACTCAGCACACACTGCATCCCTATATCACTCACTCAGCACACACCGCATCCCTCTATCACTCACTCAGCACACACCGCATCCCTCTATCACTCACTGAGCACACACCGCATCCCTCTATCACTCACTGAGCACACACCGCATCCCTCTATCACTCACTGAGCACACACCGCATCCCTCTATCATTAACTCAGCACACGCATCCCTCTATCACTCACTCAGCACATACCGCATCCCTCTATCACTCACTGAGCACACACCGCATCCCTCTATCACTCACTGAGCACACACTGCATCCCTCTATCATTAACTCAGCACATACCGCATCCCTCTATCACTCACTGAGTACACACCGCATCCCTCTATCACTCACTGAGCACACACCGCATCACTCACTCAGCACACACCGCATCCCTCTATCACTCACTCAGCACACACTGCATCCCTATATCACTTACTCAGCACACACCGCATCCCTCTATCACTCACTCAGCACACACCGCATCCCTCTATCACTCACTCAGCACACACCGCATCACTCTATCACTCATTCAGCACACACCGCATCCCTCTATCACTCATTCAGCACATACTGCATCCCTATATCACTCACTCAGCACACACCGCATCCCTCTATCACTCACTCAGCACACACCGCATCCCTATAACACTCACTCAGCACACACCGCATCCCTATATCACTCATTCAGCACACACCGCATCCCTATATCACTCATTCAGCACACACCGCGTACCTATATATCACTCATTTAGCACACACCGCATCACTCTATCACTCACTCAGCATCCCTCTATCACTCACTGAGCACACACCGCATCCCTCTATCATTCACTCAGCATGCCGCATTCCTCTATCACTCACTCAGCACACACCGCATCCCCCTATCACTCACTCAGCACACATCGCATCCCTCTATCACTCATTCAGCACACACCGCATCACTCTATCACTCACTCAACACACATCGCATCCCTCTATCACTCACTCAGCACACACCGCATCCCTCTATCATTCACTCAGCATGCCGCATTCCTCTATCACTCACTCAGCACACACCGCATCCCCCTATCACTCACTCAGCACACACCGCATCCCTCTATCACTCATTCAGCACACACCGCATCACTCTATCACTCACTCAACACACATCGCATCCCTATATCACTCACTCAGCACACACCAGATCCCTCTATCACTCACTCAACACACACCGCATCCCTCTATCACTCACTCAGCACACACCGCATCCCTCTATCACTCACTCAGCAGACACCGCATCCCTCTATCACTCACTCAGAACACACAGCATCCCTATATCACTCACTCAGCACACACCGCATCCCTCTATCACTCACTGAGCACACACCGCATCCCTCTATCACTCACTCAACACACACCGCATCCCTCTATCACTCACTCAGCACACACCGCATCCCTCTATCACTCACTGAGCACACACCGCATCCCTATATCACTCACTCAGCACGCACCGCATCCCTCTATCACTCACTGAGCACACACCGCAACCCTCTATCACTCACTCAACACACACCGCATCCCTCTATCACTCACTCAGCACACACTGCATCCCTCTGTCACTCACTGAGCACACACCGCATCCCTCTATCACTCACTGAGCACACACTGCATCCCTCTATCATTAACTCAGCACACGCATCCCTCTATCACTCACTCAGCACATACCGCATCCCTCTATCACTCACTGAGCACACACCGCATCCCTCTATCACTCACTGAGCACACACCGCATCCCTCTATCACTCACTGAGCACACACCGCATCCCTCTATCATTCACTCAGCACACACCGCATCCCTCTATCACTCACTCAGCACACACCGCATCACTCTATCACTCATTCAGCACACACCGCATCCCTATATCACTCACTCAGCACACACCGCATCCCTCTATCACTCATTCAGCACACACCGCATCCCTCTATCACTCACTGAGCACACACCGCATCCCTATATCACTCACTCAGCACGCACCGCATCCCTCTATCACTCACTGAGCACACACCGCAACCCTCTATCACTCACTCAACACACACCGCATCCCTCTATCACTCACTCAGCACACACCGCATCCCTCTGTCACTCACTGAGCACACACCGCATCCCTCTATCACTCACTGAGCACACACTGCATCCCTCTATCATTAACTCAGCACACGCATCCCTCTATCACTCACTCAGCACATACCGCATACCTCTATCACTCACTGAGCACACACCGCATCCCTCTATCACTCACTGAGCACACACCGCATCCCTCTATCACTCACTGAGCACACACCGCATCCCTCTATCATTCACTCAGCACACACCGCATCCCTCTATCACTCACTCAGCACACACCGCATCACTCTATCACTCATTCAGCACACACCGCATCCCTATATCACTCACTCAGCACACACCGCATCCCTCTATCACTCATTCAGCACACACCGCATCCCTCTATCACTCATTCAACACACACCGCATCCCTCTATCACTCACTCAGCACACACTGCACCACTCTATCACTCACTCAGCACACACCGCTTCCCTCTATCACTCACTCAGCACACACTGCATCCCTATATCACTCACTCAGCACACACCACATCCCTATATCACTCATTCAGCACACACCGCATCCCTCTATCACTCATTCAGCACACACCGCATCCCTATATCACTCACTCAGCATGCCTCTATCACTCACTCAGCACACACCGCATACCTATATCACTCACTCAGCACACACCGCATCACTCTATCACTCACTCAGCATCCCTCTATCACTCACTGAGCACACACCACATCCCTCTATCACTCACTCAGCACACACCACATCCCTCTATCACTCACTCAGCACACACTGCATCCCTATATCACTCACTCAGCACACACCGCATCCCTCTATCACTCACTCAGCACACACCGCATCCCTCTATCACTCACTGAGCACACACCGCATCCCTCTATCACTCACTGAGCACACACCGCATCCCTCTATCACTCACTGAGCACACACCGCATCCCTCTATCATTCACTCAGCACACACCGCATCCCCTATCACTCACTCAGCACACACCGCATCCCTCTATCACTCACTGAGCACACACTGCATCCCTCTATCATTAACTCAGCACATACCGCATCCCTCTATCACTCACTGAGTACACACCGCATCCCTCTATCACTCACTGAGCACACACCGCATCACTCACTCAGCACACACCGCATCCCTCTATCACTCACTCAGCACACACTGCATCCCTATATCACTTACTCAGCACACACCGCATCCCTCTATCACTCACTCAGCACACACCGCATCCCTCTATCACTCACTCAGCACACACCGCATCACTCTATCACTCATTCAGCACACACCGCATCCCTCTATCACTCATTCAGCACATACCGCATCCCTATATCACTCACTCAGCACACACCGCATCCCTCTATCACTCACTCAGCACACACCGCATCCCTATAACACTCACTCAGCACACACCGCATCCCTATATCACTCATTCAGCACACACCGCATCCCTATATCACTCATTCAGCACACACCGCGTACCTATATATCACTCATTCAGCACACACCGCATCACTCTATCACTCACTCAGCATCCCTCTATCACTCACTGAGCACACACCGCATCCCTCTATCACTCACTCAGCGCACACTGCATCCCTATATCACTCACTCAGCACACACTGCATCACTCTTTCACTGGTATGCAGCCTGGAAGCCGGCGGACGTAATCCTGACTGCCGGCTTCCCGACTGCTTTATCCCGGCGAGGGTTAAATGACCGGCGTCTATATCTAGACGCCTGTCATTTTACCGATGCCGGGAGACTGGCGCCCAGCATCCCGATCGAAGTGATGCCGGGCGCCGCTGCGTACAGCCGTGGGGGGTTTAGGTTTAAGGCTCCCAGGGGGGGACATAGGGTTAGGCACCCCCCCCGGGAGGTTAGGGTTGGGCTAGGGGTAGGGAGGGTTAGGCTTAGGCACCCCCCGGGGCACTGGCGTATCCAGGGGGGGGCGATAAGGGTGATCGCCCTCTATAACACACAGTCCCATCCCCGCCAATCTCCCCCTGTAGTGCAGCAGTGGCTCAGGGCACAGAGGCCGGGGTTAGCGGGAGTCACGCGCCATTGCCGCTCCCTACCCGCTGGCGGCACTGGCTGATCTGCGGCGCTTATTGCCTGTGCCTATGCCTGCCTCTATGTCTGACAGCCTGCCGCTGCGGCTGTTCAGAGGCGGACAGTACTAAGGGGGCAGGCACAAGCTTCAGCCGCACGCGCGTGTACACAGTGACAGCCTGACTCACTGTCAAGAGCCTGGCACTTTCTGGAGTACAGAAAGGCAGAGGCAGCACTGTGGCAGTGAGTGCACTACATTCGAGGAGAGGACTGTTGTCACTGCTTCCGTCTCTGTCTGCACTAGCCACCAACGCCAAACAGCCACATGGAGGACACCACAGCAGCCCACCACAAGCTCACATCATCAGGCTTACAGTAAGTGCGATTGACATTGATATAAACATTTTTTATATGAATTTTTTTCTTTTTTTTTTCTCATGTGGTAGCCTATATGTATGTTTTTTTCTCATGTGGTAGCCTATATGTATGTTTTTTTTCTCATGTGGTAGCCTATATGTATTTTTTTTTTCTCATGTGGTAGCCTATATGTATATGTTTTATCCTCATGTGGTAGCCTATATGTATGTTTTTTCATCATGTGGTAACCTATATGTATGTTTTTTTACTCATGTGGTAGCCTATATGTAAATGTTTTTTTCTCATGTGGTAGCCTATATGTATGTTTTTTTCTCATGTGGTAGCCTATATGTATGTTTTATTCTGATGTGGTAGCCTATATGTATGTTTTTTTCTCATGTGGTAGCCTCTATGTATGTTTTTCCTCATGTGGTAGCTTATATGTATGTTTTTTTTTTCTTGTGGGGGCCTTCTTGCAGAAGCCATGCACATGTCGGGGGCACGGGGGGAGCAGCAGACATGAACATAGTCAATGAATGGGTGGGTGGGTAGGGGCCCAGTGCATTGTTTTGCCCAGGACCTTCACGGCTATTAATATGGCCCTGGGTACATATATAGGGTTTATGTGGTTAGGACACGGCTTAATGACAAAGGAGAAGAGTGAAATTTAAAATGAAAGGGGGGAAAAAAGGAATAGAAGAAGCAAAAAGAAAAATAGATATAGACAGGAATGGATACACAAAGCTATGACGTAAGGTTATTGCCTGAAAATGGGAGGAGCCAGGTTTGGAAGTGGGAGGAATGAGGGGAGGAGTCGCGATTTATTCTTAAACCGCCCCCCCTAAAAGAAAAGTCTAGATCCGCCCCTGCCCCGGGGGACTTAGGTTTAGGAGGCGTTAGGGTTAGGGGGGGAGATTAGGTTAGTTAGTAAATACTTACCTGGGGACGATCGGGATTTTCACCCATGACGGGCAGCCGCTGTCGGCGGTAATTCATACCAATTCCAGACTTCACTCAGCAGACACCGCATCCCTGTATCACTCAGCACACACCGCATCCCTCTATCACTCAGCACACACCGCATCCCTCTATCACTCAGCACACACCGCATCCCTCTATCACTCAGCACACACCGCATCCCTCTATCACTCAGCACACACTGCATCCCTCTATCACTCAGCACACACCGCATTCCTCTATCACTCAGCACACACTGCATCACTCTATCACTCAGCACACACTGCACCACTCTATCACTCAGCACACACTGCACCACTCTATCACTCAGCACACACTGCATCACTCTATCACTCAGCACACACTGCATCACTCTATCACTCAGCACACACTGCATCACTCTATCACTCAGCACACACTGCATCACTTGATTCAGCACAAACTGCATCACTCTATCACTCAGCACACACTGCATCACTCTATCACTCAGCACACACTGCATCACTTGATTCAGCACAAACTGCATCACTCTATCACTCTGCGCACACTGCACCACTCTATCACTCAGCACACTGCATCAGGGGCTGGCTGGCAACTTTTAGCCTGGGGGGCAAATGCATGCAGGCGGCCCTGGCAGAGGAGTAGTGTGTAGCCAGGGTGCCTGAAAAACGTGCGTGCTACGGCGCCGCCCCCCCCTCAAGTGCTCCAGGGAGGGGGCGGGTCCATATGGGATTAATGTAAGGTAAAAATAAAGATTAGGGGCAGCCCCCTGTCGTAGTGCCCATATGCAGTGCCCCCGTGTGCCATAGGAGAGAACACCCTTATGCAGGCCTCCAGTAGTGCCCCCAGTAGTGATCCCCCCTATGCAGTGCCCCTTGTGCCCCCAGTAGTAAGCCCCTTATAAAGTGCCCCCAGTAGTGGTCCCCCCTGTGCAGTGCCCCTTGTGCCCCCAGTAGTAACCCCCTTATATAGTGCCCCCAATAGTGGTACCCCCTATGCAGTGCCCCTTATATAGTGGCCCCAGTAGCAGTCCACCCCCCATGCAGTGCCCCCAATAGTGGTAACTCTTATGCAATGCCCCTTAAATAGTGGCCCCAGTTGTAGTCTCCCCCCTATGCAGTACCCCCAGTATTGCCCTTTATATAGAGCCCCCAGCAGTGGTCCCTCCTTGCAGTGCCCCCAGTCGTAGTCCCCTCCCCCTATGCAGTGCCCCTAGTAGTAGTCCCCTCCCCCCTATGCAGTGCCCCTAGTAGTAGTCCCCTCCCCTTGTAGTGCCCCCAGTAGTAGTAGTAGTACCCCCCTTGTAGTGCCCCCAGTAGTAGTAATACCTCCCTTGTAGTGCCCCGAGTAGTAGTAGTCCCCCCCTTGTAGTGCCCCCAGTAGTAGTAGTCCCCCCTTGTAGTGCCCCCAGTAGTAATAGTCCCCCCCTTGTAGTGCCCCCTGTAGTAGTCCCCCACCCCCCTTGTAGTGCCCCCAGTAGTGGTCCCCCCCTTGTAGTGCCCCCAGTAGTAGTAGTTCCCCACCCCCCTTGTAGTGCCCCCAGTAGTAGTAGTCCCCCCCTTGTAGTGCCCCCAGTAGTAGTAGTCCCCCACCCCCCTTGTAGTGCCCCCAGTAGTAGTAGTCCCCCCCCTTGTAGTACCCCCAGTAGTAGTAGTCCCCCCCTTGTAGTGCCCCCAGTAGTAGTCCCCCCCTTGTAGTGTCCCCAGTAGTAGTAGTCCCCCACCCCCTTTGTAGTGCCCCCAGTAGTAGTAGTCCCCCCCGTTGTAGTGCCCCCAGTAGTGGTCTCCTCATTGTAGTGCCAGACCCCCCCCCAGTAGACACACGTAATATAAAAAACAAAATATAAAGAGACACTTACCTCAGTCCCCGCTCCCGCCATCGCCATTCGTTCCTCAGTCTGTCCTCCCGGGCTGGGCTGCTCTGCATTATGGGAGAGACGTCATATGACATCATGACGTCTCTTCCATTGCCCACTGCGGGAGCCGGAAGATGGAGCGGCTCCTGCAGTGGGCGCAGCAGCAGCTAATGAGAGTCTGACAGACTCTCATTGGCTGCTGATCACAACAAACACACAGCTGCCGGAGCCGGCGGCTGTGTGATTGTCACTTGTGTAGTGCTGACTGAACTCCGTCCGGTCAGCGCTACACACGCGGTGCAGTCTGTGTCACAGTGACACAGACTGCCCGCAGCCCGCATGACGCTGCGGCCCGGGGGGCACATGGCACCCTGCCCCCCGGCCCAGCCCGCCACTGCACTGCATCACTCTATCACTCAGCACACTGCAGCACTCAGCAGAGCCTTTCAAACTCCACTTGGCAGCTTGCACAGTAACCCTCCTCTTTCTCCCTCTATATACAAAACCAGTGGCATAACTAGGGCAGGGCGAGCGGGGTGCGTGCCCTGGGCGCCGTTGGACCGGCGGCGCGCCGCCGGCCACGGTACCGGCCCGCCAGCCCTAGTTAGCCAGTGTAGCGCCGACCTCAATGAGTGCGGTCAGCGCTACACATTTACACAGGACCGGCGCTAGGCTTCCAGCGCCGGTCCTGTGCTTCACACCTGAGCCCGTTCCCTCCCCCTGAGCGCTTGCCCAATAGCGCTAGGAGGCGAGCTCAGGCTGTGCAAAACACAGCATTGCCGCCAGCGCTGGTGGCGATGCGTGTGTTAAACAGCAGCCAATGAGAGTCAGTCAGACTCTCATTGACTGCTGCAGCACCCACTGCAAGAGCCGGACTTCCGTCCGGCTCCTGCAGTGGGTAATGGGACTGACGTCATGACGTCTGTCCCATAATGCTGAGCGCGCCAGCCCGGGCGGGAGCGACGTCGCTGACAGGAGCAGGAATTCAGGTAAGTATATTTTTATATATATATATATATATATATATATATATATTTTTTTTTTACCTATCTGCACAACGGGGGAGGGGGGTGGCTACTACTGGGGGGACCTGTACTGGGGGAGGTGTGGCTACTACTGGGGGCGCCATTGGGAGGACCTCTTCTGGGGGGGAGCTACTCTACTGGGGACTACTACTTGGGGGGAGCTACCACTGGGGGCATTATAAAAGGGGCCTATTACTAGAGGCACTGCACTCGGGGGACCACTACTGGGGGCAATAATAGGAAGGACCACTACAGGGGGCACTGGATAGGGGGGATCACTACAGGGTGCCTGCATAAGGGGACCACTACTGGGAAAACTGCATGGGGGGGGACTACGGCTGGGGGCACTATATAAAGGGCACTGCATGGGGGGGACTACTACTGGGGGCACCATATAAAGGGCACTGCATAAGAGGATACCGCTACTGGGCGCACTGCATGTGGGGACTGCTACTGGGGGCACTGCATAAGGGGGAACACTATGTGGGGCACTGCATTTGGGGGGGCCACTACTGGGGGTACTGAGTAAGGGGAACTAATTGGGGGCTGTATAAGGGGGACACTACTGGGGATACTGTATAAGGGGCACTACTATGGGCCTGCATAAGAGGGACCACAACTGCATACTGGGGGTACTGTATAAGGGGTACTACTGGGGTTAAGGTGCATATGGATAGGAATGTTCAGTTTGAAAATAAAGGGGTGTGTCATGTTGACGCCCCCATTTTTAAGTGAACACGCCCATTTTTTTGCGCACATCGGGGGGGTGGGGAGGCTCCCTTTTCAAATTTGCCCTGGGCTCCAAATACCCTACTTACACCACTGTACAAAACACAAGTGACTCACCTGTATCCCTGTCATAGTTCACTGTGGCAGAGCAGTAGAACGTCATTTGGTACTTCAGAGGGCAGGAACACACAATATGTAAAAACCCCATGCTGCCTGTACTGTAATATTAGAGGAGAGAGCTGCCCAGGAGGACTACACTAAGGATAGGTAGCTGAAAATCCTCTCAGCGCCCCTTGCTGCAGCCTGGATGCAAGAACTAGGAGAAGATGCCGACGATGTCTTTCCGGACCTAGTTGTTGTGAGTGACTGCAACTAATCCCCAGGGCCAGATTTCAGGAGGCCCAACCACGGGCCCCTTGGGACCTACCGGGCCCTAGGCAGACGCCTAGGTTGCCTAGTGGTAAATCCGGCCCTGTATATTAGCATAACTACAGCAAAACAGAGATTGAATTTCTGGACCCTGAAGTTTTCATTAACAATTGTAGCTATATATATCAGCCACAAGCCAGAAGCACTCAAACTGGCTGGCTAATATTCCACAGGCATTTTGAAAATTTGATCGACTATATATATACAACAAGGAAAATAAATGAAAGGACATTTTATAGAAACTCTATAATATAGATCTAGTGAAAAGAAAATGTGAGGATGTAATGCAAACAGTTTGTAGACTCAACTTATGTATAAAAATCAGAGTAATAATATAAAAAAAAGAATGACAAAGTACATTTCATTGCTCAGTCTCCAAATGCATCTACAAACACACAAAGGGCTCTATTTACTACAATCCGCATATTGAATGCGGATTGTAGTGTGATATTACCGAGTGAATTCGCATTGCGAATTCAGGCAATATCACAGGGATTTACTATAAATCCCTTGCAGGGACAGAGCTTGTGATAAAGCTCTGTCCCTGCGGATCCCATCCGCACTCTAGTCGCGGTATTTTTGGAAAAAATACCGCGACTAAGAGCCCGCGCATGCGCCGACCCACCGTCGCTGCTATCCCCACTGACGCTAAGCCCCGCCCCCCACGATCGCGGACCCCCGCGACCTCCCCCTCCCTTCATTACACTTACCTGCATCCTCCTGGCCTCCGGTGATCTTCTCCGGGCTTCCCGATCAGGTGATCTCCCATACTGCACTGGGACCCGATCACCTGATGACCGGGCCGCAGTGCACTATGGGGGACCAGCTGACCGGAGAGGAGCCATCACCGGAGGCCCGATCACCGGTCCCTGGATTCAGGTAAGTAAAAAAAAATGTTTACATTTTTTTATTATTTTTTTTACAGCAATCAGCTTGCGGTCTGCTTAGACCACATAGCTGATTACTGGTACCGGCTCCCGCCTCTGCTCTCCCCGTTAGAGCAGAGTGGGAGCCCGGTAATCGGGGGAGACGCTGGATAACGCCACCTCCAGGTGGCGTTATTATCACAGGGCTTCCCCCGGTATTTTTTTCCAATTTATTTTTAGTAACTCTGGTCAGATCACATTTCCTATTACAGTTATGGGAAATGTGATCTGCTTTACTAAAAATAAGTGATACTTAGGGGTTGGAGTAGAATTTTACTAATTCTACTCCAATTGCCCTGTAATAACTACAGGTGAAACTAAAATAATGTGAAAAGGGTGTGAAAACACCCATTTTCACTTTATTTTAGTAAAAATAATGTTAATAAGCCCAAAATGATAAGAAAACACTGGCACATTCTTAAGTTTATAGACATATTAAAAATTCAGAAGGTACACAAGAAGGGCAATGTATACATATACTGTATTTGGGCAGGTGTATCTTTGCTTTAACAATCTTAACAACCAAAATGCATATGCCCCTATTCACTACAAACCGCATTTCAAATGCGGTTTGTAGTGTGATCATTTAACCTATATTCGCATGTATCAACATTCTCAAGCAGGGACAGAGTTTGTGAGCAAGCTCTGTCCCTTTGAATCCTCAAATCCTAACCTCCCCCCAGGGGTGTCTAACCCTAACCCCCCCTTCCCCTAGCCTAACCCTAACCTTCCCGGGGGGGTACCTAACCCTGTCCCCCCAGGAGCCCTAAAACCTAACCTTTCCCCCCGTGGCTGTCCGCGCCCGGCGCCCGGCTTACCTTCGTTCGGTATGCTGGGCGTCGGGCTCCCGGTGTAGGTCTAATGACAGGCGTCGGGATTTTGACACCTGTCATTAGTACCTAGCCAGGATTTGACAGTCGGTCACTTACCTGGTCCCGGCTTCAGCAGCATCTCTTACATCGTCTTGCGGGTACTGGTGGTCATGTGACGAGCAGTTCTGGTGCAGACATCTGACAAGCAGAATTCCAGTGAGCCCCCCCATCCCTAATCTTAATTCCTACACCTAAACCTCCTCGTAGTGCCAAACCCTAACCTCCACCCCGCAGCCTAACACCTCCATCTAGTGCTTGACCCTAACCGTCTCGGCGACACTTGAACCTAAATGTCAGCATTCTAGAATGTTGATGTTTCACATGCCGACATTTCAGAAGTTGACATTGTGAAAATGACAACATTGAGATCACAAGACTGCAATAGCAAGTAAAGTGTAATTAATCATGTAATTTGCTTCTCAGGGTAACAATTTGATCTTGTTGTGAAAAGCATAACTATAAGAAACTTGCTAGGTGAGAAGTAAACGCAATAAAGAAAAGGAGAGAAAGATTTATAAACAATAATCCATTTATTCAAATAAAAACTACTGTGAATTAACAATGCTGAACAATTAATGGGATCTAAAAATAAAATACTGTAATAAACAATTAATGGGATCTAAAAATAAAATACTGTAATAAATGTATATACTAATATAATAAGAATGTTGCGTCTCTTTGATCTAAGTTGGTGCAAACACTACTGAACCAATTTTTATGAAAACTGCATCATTTTTGTAGTGAATAGAAATAACCTGCATTTGTTTCATCTCGATCCGTCAAGTTAAAGCTGAGCAATAATAAAAATAAAATTGATGTTCCTCACCTAAGTAATAGGATTCCGATCAGGAGGATATGCCTCCCATCAGCCGACAGTGACCCTGCCGCACTGCCGACTCTGCTAACTGGAGGCAGGCGGGCTGCTCTTGCAGACAAGCCCAGCCCCCCTGTATCTCACCAGATAGTAGAGGAGGCGGCACAAAAAGCATAATCCAATCGCAGCTGTCTCCGGAATGCTGTCAGCTGGCAACAGGAAAGAGGTTCACCCAGAGGTCAGCGCTGCATCCGGAGTGGAATGAGTTCAGCGTGAGGTCAGAGGAACGTCACAATTAAGGGCAGATCACATTTTACTATTATGAAATCAGTCATGCACTGCACCCTGCAGAATAACCGCAGTGGGTATCAATGCAAAAGATAGGTGTGGCACCTCGCACGCGGCTGGTAAGGTTTGGGGGGAGAAGTGCTTTGGGCCCACGTTCACTTAAATATAATATGTTCCAAAGCAGTCTGTGCACAGGGCACACAATGACATTGGTGTGAGTGATGGGAGCTGCTGCCACAAATCTGTATAGCGCTGCTGGTCATGTGGGCCACTCCCCCAGCAGGGCCCATATGCAAAACAATACAACTAGAACACCTCAAATAAAAAAAATGTTGGCAGAAGCGATTTCATTGTGGGCACAGCCGTGTGCAACAGCTAGTATAGCTGTATAACTAAACCAAATGGAATCGGTATGATTTCCCAGCGGCCCGGATGCCGGCGGCAGAAGACCGACAGCGGCATCCCGATGTTCAACATACCGACAGAGGTCAGTAAGTAGACTTTGTCTCCCCCTCTAACCCCTCCCCCGGTGGTGCCTAACCCTAACCTCCCCCAGGTGGTGCCTAAGCCTCCCTTCCCGCACCCTAAACCTAACCCTTCCCGGGTGGTGCCTAACCTCCCCACGGTCTGTGATTAACCCTAACCCACCTCAAGAGGTCCCTAAACCTAACCCTCCCATCCCTGGGCTGACCCTCACACTTACCCGCATACTTACCTTTGGGATGCCGGAGGTCGAGATGCTGATGTGGTATCCTGATCTCTTTGGGATGGTGGCATCATCATTCTGACGGGCGTCGGTATATTGACATCTGGGATTCCGTCCACTGGCATCTTCACCGCATCCTAACCAAAGCATATTATGTGGTATTAAGCTATATGTCCCTGAGAAAGTTTCAAGGTACCTACACACTAGACGACTTGCAAACCATACAATGTCAACGATGTTCCTTGATCTCCTCAGCACTCCTGGACATATACGATATCGTACTTTAAACTGTGCAATCTGTATACCGAAAAGGAAGAGAAGTGTTGCACAGGAAAATCAATCACAATCTAATGTCACAAAACTTCCCCAAGTATTAATAATACTTAGTTCGTATTGGTGATGAGGGTGATACATCAGATCCAACAAGTTACCTGCTAGAAAGAGAGAGAAAGGGATCTCTCCCTTTCTAGCTTGTAACTGTGCAATCTGACCAACGACCTATTGTGCGTCCTTAATGATTTCCAGTGCATCGGTAACGAGATTGCCAGATCTTACTGCATGTAGGTAAGATCTGAGGATACGACAAACGACCTGCGGGATGTGCTTCGGGATCGTTATCGTTCATGGACAGAACACGTTTTGTCGTTCCGATGCATCGGCATCTGCCCAGCGGGCAAAAAATCGTCTAGTATGTAGGCACCTTACATGTATTAATGGGTTTGCATTAGGATGAAGTGCGTTGGATATACATTATTTATTTATTGGTTGATGTCTTCAGGCTAACATTGAGATAAGCCTAATCATTTTATTTATATTGTACATGTGATTACTAATTTTCTCGTAGATTTGCATATCTAAATAGGATTACGCTATGTTTTCTACTAGATCTTTATTTTTTTAGCTTTATTAGGAACATTGGTTTATGGAGAACTGTCTATGGCAGGGACGGCCAGACTTTTGGACTCGTAGATCTACACTAAGGGCTCTATTTATTAACATTATTTTTACTAAAATAAAGTGAAAATGGGTGTTTTCACACAGTTATTACAGGGCAATTGGAGTAGAATTCGTAAAATTCTACTCCAACCCCTAAGTATCACTTATTTTTAGTAAGCAGATCGCATTTCCCATAATTGTAATGGGAAATGTGACTGGCCAAAGTCACTAAAAATAAATTGTAAAAAAATATCGGGGAAAGCCCTGTGATAATAATGCCACCTGGAGGTGGCGTTATCCAGGGTCTCCCCCGGTTACCGGCCTCCTACTCTCCTCTAATGGGGAGAGCAGAGCCGGGAGTCGGTCCCAGTAATCAGCTGTGTGGTCTAAACAGTCCGCAAGCTGATTACTGTAAAAAAAAGAAAAAAAAAATTGTCAAAAATGTTTTTTACTCACCTCACTCCAGAGACCAGTGATCAGGCATCCAGTGATGTCTCCCCTCCGGTCAGCTGGTCTCCCATAGTGCATTGCGGCCCGGTCATCAGGTGATCAGGTCCCAGTGCAGTATGGGAGATCACCTGATAGGAGGCATGGAGGACATCACCGGAGGCCCGGATCATGCAGGTAAGTGTAATTAAGGGAGAGGGGGGATCGCAGGGGGGGTTTCGTGATCGCGGAGGTGGGGCTTAGTGTCGGGGGCGGAGCTTAGTGCCGGGGGGTAGCAGCGGTGGCCGGTTGGCGCATGCGCGGGCACTTTGTCACGGTATCTTTTGCGAAAATACCATGACTAGTGTGTGGAGGGGATTCATAGGGACAGAGCTTTATCGCAAGCTCTGTACCTGCAAGGGATTTGTAGTAAATCCCTGTGATATTGCCTGAATTCGCAATGCGAATTAATTCGATAATATCACACTACAATCTGCATTCAATATGCGGATTGTAGTAAATAGAGCCCTAAAAGTAAAAAATATTTTGTGATCTACCAAGCAGGGACATTTGCGTGTGCCATAGAAAAGCTCCTGAAAAAGGGGTGTGGCCTCGGGGCAAGGAGAGCCAAAATCACATATTGGCCTCCACAGGAAAATAAAATACACATTGGCCCCACAGTAAAACATAAAACACATTGGCACAAACAGAAGACTGACCTGACCTGTCTGAGAGAAGCTCCCAATTTCTACTTCCTACCTGCCCTCAGCTCTTCAGTTCATGCCCACCTCTCTACACTCTAAGGGCCTGATTCATCACCGATCGCAACTGCAACAGCGTACGCAGATCGGTCAATGGTGCGTACTGCGCATGTGTATGCACCACAGTGCGCATGCGTGAGTTGACATTGCGATTGCACTGCAATCACTCACGCAGAAACAAAGCCGTTGCAGAGTGAGTGATTGGAGGTCAGCATTTGGGGGTGGTGACAGGGGAGTGGTCGGATAAACGCAGGCGTTTCTGTCCGTTTGTTGAACGCCGTTGCATGGGCGTGCATAAATTAGCCACTGCAACAAAATACGCAGCTTCTGTACTCACTGTGTACAATGAGGTTAGCAATTTCTGAGTAAGGTCAGGGCTGCTGTAATTCTGCGTGAGGTGCCGATGTTACTCGATGTTCCCGATGTAAACTCACGGCTGCAAGGTATTACGGATATGAGTTAGTGGGCGTCTCTATGCTGGCTATGTAACGGCTTTACAATTGCATTCATTAGCATATTTTCTATGCAGACCTCTGTGCGTAATCTCAGATGCGATCGCAATAGCGATCCATAGGGAATCAGGCCCTAAAATCTGGTCGTTAACTCCTTGCATTCTCTATCATTTGCCTCATTTTTGCATATATCCTACAAGGCCTCAAATGTTGCCACTCGGTCCCCCCCTTCTCCCTCCTGTCTTACTACAACTCTCCTGTCCCCCATCTTTCCATCCTTCCTGCCCAACACCCCTGCCCTCCTGCCACTATTACTGCACAGTCTCATCTTCCTCAGTTTCCACTAAGTCCATTGTCCCACCTCCCACTAATAATCTTACCCCTCCTTCAGTAATATGCCATAAACAGCATGGATGTCCAAGCCGTAAGCTAAAATTATTATACAGATGATGGGTGGGGGGCATCAAGCCCTTTACTTTGCCAGCGGTGCCTTGACCCCAAGGTACGTCCCTGGTTGGTAGGTATGTATATGTCCTATACCAATTACCCTTAGATTATTATGATAAAGTCATATCTATTGTATTAGCTCTGTAATGTGATAAAATTCACAACTAGTATAGGGATTAATAGGGTTGTAATGGTAGTCTAACATTTCCTGAACAGTTCCTGTAGTTTACACATGTTAATATTTATTTTTACAGTTTTGCTAAATGGTGCGATGCTTAAAAAAAATGCTGATGGAGCATAAAATTGCTGGAAATATGCTTTGCCTAAGGAAAAAACAATATGCCTTTAGCAGTTATTAATTTTAACTCACAAAGACTTTTGAAGACATGTCAATCACACAGAGAGCTCAGTAAAGGAAAGTGACAGCAGTTTTTACTGCACTTTAAAAATGGAGCTCATATTGTTGGGTTTAAGGGGCCACTAAACTCAAACTATGCCATGACTTATTCATAACAGCTATTCATAAACATCACAAATATACTGTAGGTAAAGTATTAGGAGCTTATCAGGACTTTAAATATTTGCGATAAAGTTAATAATATGGAGGGAGATTTATTAAGCAGCAGAATTTGGAAGAAATTTACAAAAGCCAAAATTTCAGTTAAATCGACTGCGTTCCTCTGCTCGCGCTTCCGGAAAGGTCGTGCCCAGCACTTACGGAAGTGCTGGGCTTCCCCCAAGCTCTCCCCTCACGATGAATAATTGCTGTGCACATTAATGCGTCTTACACAGTAATGCCCTTTACAACACATTATGCCACACGCATTGATGCCCTTTATAACACATTATACCACATGCAGTAATAACCTGTATAACACAATATGCGACACGCACTAATGCCCTGTATAACACATTATGTCACACGCACTAATGCCCTGTATAACACATTATACCACAAGCAGTAATGCCCTGTATAACACATTATGCCACACGCAGTAATGCCCTTTATAACATATTATGCCACGCGCAGTAATGCCCTGTATAACACATTATGTCACACGCAGTAATGCCCTTTATAACAAATTATGCCACACACATGTAATGCCCTTTATAACACATTATGCCACATGCAATAATGCCCTTTAGAATACATTGCAGGAGCCGTTCTTCAGTGAATGAGACTGCCTCCAGTAGTCAGTATCAGTCTTTAGGGTTAAGTGGTACCTGGGTATGTGGCGGAGCCTGTCTCTAGTGGCGAGTGGTTCCCAGGGCCGGTGCCATGTTTCCCGGCACCCTAGGCGAAACTTCAGCGCCCCCCCACCAATAAAAATAAGACTGTATTTGCAAGTCAAATGGAATAAACATAACATCAATAACAAAAAAAAATATATATATATATATAAAAATATAAATATAAAACAGATTGATTTGGAACAGAATACATAAATACATAGTCAATATTAATAACGGGGACATGGGAAAATATACAGCAGCATCCCACTAATTAGAGAGATCAGTATTATATGTTGGCAGAGCCAGGAACACCAAATGCTACAAAGACCAGATTTGACCACATTCTGCAAAGTGTCACAGGGCCAAATCCTCCACAGGATTGAAATATTTGGGCAGAAGCACACTTGCTATTGGTTTTACCCCTTTTACTGTGGAGCTAAAACCCGGATTATTGCAGGGTTAACCTGGGCAGCTCCTTGGTGTAAAAGGGGAGAGGGTAACTAGCAGGGTTTGACATGGGCGTAACCCGTGAAATCCTGCTGTGTGCATGGCGCGCTCCGGGTCACGATGACCTGGAGCGTGCCGCAAGCTGGCCGATTGGTCTGGCTTCAGTGGTGATTGGAGATGACGTCATCTCCAAGTGTCCACTTCAACGCCGGTAAAGCCGGGTCTATGCAGACCCGACTCCGGCGTGAACAGCGCCGACTCGGGAATGTCCTGGGTCGGCGCCGGCTAAATTCCGGGTCTGATCCGAATAGGAACCCAGTTCCAACTCCAGGTCAGACCCAAAATTTAGGTGGAAAAGGGTTATTACTCTTCATCAACATACCTACAACCCAAAACAGGTGAAATATGCTTAAACATAATTTACATGCCTATGAACAAAACATCATAGTTAGTGCTTCAATACCTGATGCAGCACCTTCCCACGTTCCTCCGCTCACCAACTGTGTGATGCTGCCAGCACAGCCCAACCAGGTTTGGATTAAGCTTTCAGGGGGCCTGGGGTACTTAAGACAGGGGGACCCACTCTCCATTGTCAGCACCCCCACCCTGACTGTGCCTCCACTAATTATATATATATATATGATTTTTGTCTTTCCCCCTCCCAACAACTCATCACTCCAACCCCTTAAAATATATTTAATGATCTTCTCTTTCTCCATCACCCAAATATCTTTTATAAGCAATGATCCCCCTCACCCCAGACCTTATATATTTAGTTATTCCTCTCACCACCAGCATATCTAATTATACCCCTCACCAGCAGCCCTTATATATCTAATTATTTCCCTCACCACCAGCCCTTATTTATCAAATTATCCCCCGCACCACCAGCCCTTAATTATCCACCTCATCACCAGCCCTTATTTATCTAATTATCCCACTCACTCACAGCCCCTATATATCTAATTATCCCCCTCACCACCAGCCCTTATTTATCTAATTATCCCACTCACTCACAGCCCTTATATATCTAATTATCCCCCTCACCACCAGCCCTTATTTATCTAATTATCCCACTTACTCACAGCCCTTATATATCTAATTATCCCCCTCACCACCAGCCCTTATTTATCTAATTATACAACTCACCCCCAGCCCTTATATCTCTAATTATCCCTCTCACCACCAGCACTTATGTATTTAATGATTACCTCTCTTACTGCTAGGCTTACAGTTTTGACAGAATCCAGCCTCCTGCCCCTCAGCCCCCTTGTCAGTGTCAGTATTAACAAAACATCGCTCATGGCTTGTCACATCACAGTCGGAGGACTGTAGACAGCCAGGACTAACAGGTGTCTGGCGGCGGCCACCGCACTGCCTGGGGAGCAAATCCTCTACTCTACAGTTTACAGCCTTCACCGCCAGCAGCAGCGTGGGGCGGTGGAGGCAATCGTTCCCAAACAGCAAACTCTGT
This sequence comes from Taudactylus pleione, assembly GCA_031769625.1. NCBI lineage: Eukaryota > Metazoa > Chordata > Amphibia > Anura > Myobatrachidae > Taudactylus > Taudactylus pleione. The sequence goes on from JAUIMM010000115.1 coordinate 10,855,956, forward strand.
GATCGGCTATCAGCACACAAGGGGCGGGCCGCGCCGGCTGCTTCACTCAGGTGGTGAGCGGAGGAGGCTGCATCACAACACGTCACATTGTCAGTGTAGCAAGCACTATTGTGATTGTGTGACTGACCAGCCAGTCCAGTGGGTGATAAGAGTGGATAAAGCAGCAGCAGCCATTACCAGGTTCATCTTAATATTTCTCCCAGCCTCAGATGCCGCCCCTCAGGTCCCAGCGCCCATAGGTAGCTGCCTAAAGCTGGGTATGTGGAGGAGCCTACTGCTTTAGTGGTAAGGTGTACCTTGGTTGTGTTGCCCCCCAGTGACAAGGGTTACAGGTGTATATGGATGCCTCTCAGTGGTTAGGGGTACCTGCCTGGGTCTGTTTCTGAGCCTCCCTCCATTACTCACTCCTCCCTTGACCACTACCCTAATACTAGCAGCAGTTACACCCCTCCCTTACACCAGCAGCAACACCCCCCTCCTTTACACCAGCAGCAGCACCCCTTACCAACACCCCACCACCTGCAGCACACTCCCCCCACTAACCAACACCCCAGCAGCACACTCCCCCCCACTAACCAACACCCCAGCAGCACACCCCCCTTACCAATACCCCTGCTGCACATTTCTCCACCCCCCTTACCAACACCCCAGCTGCACATTTCTCCTCCCCCCTTACCAACACCCCAGCTGCACATTTCTCCCCCCTATTACCAACACCCCAGCTGCACATTTCTCTCCCCCTCTTACCAACACCCCAGCTGCACATTTCTTCCCCCCCTTACCAGCACCCCAGCTGCACATTTCTCTCCCCCCTTACCAACACCCCAGCTGCACATTTCTCCCCCTCCCGTTACCAACACCCCAGCTGCACATTTCTCTCCCCCCTTACCAACACCCCAGCTGCACTTTTCTCTCCCCCCTTACCAACACCCAGGCTGCACATTTCTCCCCACCCTTACCAACACCCCAGCTGCACATTTCTCCCCCCTTACCAACACCCCAGCTGCACATTTCTCTCCCCCCCTAACCTACACCCCAGCTGCACATTTCTCTCCCCCCTTACCAACACCCCAGCTGCACATTTATCCCCCCCTATTACCAACACCCCAGCTGCACATTTATCTCCCCCCCTTACCAACACCCCAGCTGCACATTTCTTCCCCCCCTTACCAGCACCCCAGCTGCACATTTCTCTCCCCCCTTACCAACACCCCAGCTGCACATTTCTCTCCCCCCCTTACCAACACCCCAGCTGCACATTTCTCCCCCTCCCCCCTTACGAACACCCAGGCTGCACATTTCTCCCCACCCTTACCAACACACCAGCTGCACATTTCTCTCCCACCCTTACCAACACCCCAGCTGCACATTTCTCTCCTCCCGTTACCAACACCCCAGCTGCACACGTCTCCCCCCTTACCAACACCCCAGCTGCACATTTCTCTCCCCCCCTAACCAACACCCCAGCTGCACATTTCTCTCCCCCCTTACCAACACCCCAGCTGCACATTTCTCTCCCCCCTTACCAACACCCTAGCTGCACATTTCTCTCCCCCCTTACCAACACCCCAGCTGCACATTCCCCCCCCCTTACCAACACCCCAGCTGCACATTTCTCTCCCCCCCTTACCAACACCCCAGCTGCACACGTCTCCCCCCCTTACCAACACCCCAGCTGCACATTTCTCCAACCCCTTACCAACACCCCAGCTGCACATTTCTCCCCCCCTTACCAACACACCAGCATCACTTACAACAGTACACTAGTTTTTTTTTAAAAAGTCCTTACCTGATGCTTGTCTTCCGGTCCGAGTTGGCTGTATAGTCTGCTGTCATCCTCCCACACACTCGATGTAAGCAATAATGCCCGGGCGGGAAGCTCCCAGAGAGCAGAACACTGACACTGAGAGCAGAGGAGGCGGAGCTTCTCAGTCAGCCTCCGAATATGCTGCTGCTATATAAATCCGGCTGCCAGTAGCAGCAGCAGGCCGGCAGCCAGCAATTCTAATTACATTTTTAAAAAGCCTGCAAATGGCAGGGGGACTCATCGGCGCCCTCTAGGGGCCTGCGCTCCGGGCGATGGCCCTGTTAGGCCGCCCCTAGAACCATCCCTGGCCGGAGTCCATCTGCAGGTTCAGCGAAGGATGGACATTGCAATCCAATGGTTACTAATCATCAATGTTTTTGTTCCGATGGTATTGTTTTTATCATTTGATGGTGGCGGTCCAATATTTTCCACCATCGAATGGAAATCATTTGATGGTATTCCAATGGTTGTGTTTTTAAATTCCTGATAGCTATACCTCCTCTGGCTTCTTTCTGTCTACTGCTCCTTTCTGTCTGGTGCAAGATTTTTTTTTGTGACTTTGCTTCACAAAAATCGTAACTGCTCGGCAGTGGCGGAACTAGAGAGTGGTGGGGCCAGGTGCAAGAACATGCTTTGGGCCCCCCCTGCCCATTCCTGGCACTCCGCACCCCAAAATTTTTTCACCACCCCTCACTACCCCCAGTAATTAAATCCAGTGTCTGTCCACCTGCCTGGACTTGTTTTTACACCACCCCTCACTGCCCCCCAGTCATTAAATCCAGTCTGTCCAGCCCCAGTGTGTCAGCCTCATTCACCCCCTCAGTGTGTGTCCCAGCCTCAGCGTGTCAACCTCATTCTCCCCCCCAGCCCCAGTGTCAGCCTCATTCTCCCCCCTAGCCCCAGCGTGTCAGCCTCATTCTCTCCCCTCAACGTGTCAGCCTCATTCTCCCCCCAGCCCCAGCCTCAATCTCCCCCCCCAGCTCCAACATGTCAGCCTCATTCTCCCACCTAGCCCCAACGTGTCAGCCTCATTCTCCCACCCAGCCCCAACGTGTCAGCCTCATTCTCCCTCCCAGCCCCAGCGTGTCAGCCTCATTCCCCCCCAGCCCCAGTGTGTCAGCCTCATTCCCCCAAGCCCCAGCATGTCAGCCTCATTCTCCTCCCCCAGCCCCAGCATGTCAGCCTCATTCTCCTTCCCCAGCCCCAGCATATCAGCCTCATTCTCCTCCCCCAGCCCCAGCATGTCAGCCTCATTCTCCTTCACCAGCCCCAGCATGTCAGCCTCATTCTCCTCCCCGAGCCCCAGCATGTCAGCCTCATTCTCACCCCCCCAGCCCCAGCATGTCAGCCTCATTCTCACCCCCCCCCAGCCCCAGCATGTCAGCCTCATTCTCCCCCCCAGCCCCAGCATGTCAGCCTCATTCTCCCCCCCCAGCCCCAGCATGTCAGCCTCATTCTCCCCCCCAGCATGTCAGCCTCATTCTCCCCCCCAGCCCCAGCATGTCAGCCTCATTCTCCTTCCCCAGGCGCAGTGTGTCAGCCTCATTCCCCCCCACAGCGTGTCTCAGCTTTGTGCCTCCCCCCCAAAATTCCACCACAGTCGCCGCCACTTACTTACCTAGTTTCCTTGGATGCCTCTTCCTCGCTGCTCCTCTCGGTCCGTGGCTCCAGTCGATCCTCTCCCTCCGGCTGCCCGGACCCTTGTTATGACACGGCACGCATGACGACACACGCGCTGTGTCATAACAAGGTCCGGGCCATGGCGTGTGTAGGTCAGGTCATGTTGGAGCCAAAGCGGGCCCGCTCCAGCCCCAACCATTTTGTCTTAATGGGAACCGGGTCAGCGGCGCTGTCGGATGCAGGCGGCCATGGGCCCCTGCACCACAGCGGGCCTCGATGCAAGGCACCGGCTGCACCACCGCTAGTTCCGCCCCTGCTGCTCGGCCCCCTATTGTCATAGATGAACAACTGTATAGAATATTGAAAACCCCATCAAAATCCATCCAGTGGTTCAAGAGATTAGCCCAAATGAACAAACAGACCCCTAAACGGGAACTTTAAATCAAATGTCCTGACTGACTGACTGACTGACTGCCTAACTCACAGACTCATCAACGCCCAGCCCAAACCCCTAGACTTAGAAACATGAAAATTGGGGAGTATATGCCTTCTATAATGTAGATGCAATGTTCTGCCTGACTATCTCATCGTGGCTGCAGCACAGTTCATATTTGAACACCAACTGTCATCCCAAGTGCTGCCAAACATCACTGGCAGTTGGTGTGGGTCCCCTATTTGAATAGTGAGCAAGGGATGGGTGTAAAGGTACAATATCGGGTGGAGGCTTATGGGGTAAGGGTACAGTATTGGGTTAAGTGTTGAGGGATAAGGGTTAGGGTGGTAAGCATATAGTAGAAGGTTCAGGATTAGGGGGTAAGTGTACAGTATGGAGTGTAGTGTTAGGGACACAGGCCCTTATTCAGAGCCGGACGCTCTGGAAAAGCGCTCGCTCTGAATCAGGGCGTTTTTTTTGTAGTGATGAGCCACGGAGCGAGATAATTTCTCTCTCGCTCTGGGGCTTGCGCAAGCGCAGTGCGGCCGCTGCGCATTCGCAGAGCACACCATCGACCCGCTCGCGAGCGCTCAAGCAGGTCTGAATCAGGCCCACAGTGTTACTACAGAGGTGAGAGAGGAAAATGTGTTACTACACAGCTGAGGGAGGGAAATGTCAAATGTGTTACTACGAGGTGAAGGAAGAGAATATGGGCCTGATTCAGAGCTGAACACTCTGACCAGAGCGCTCGCTCTGAATCAGGGCACTCCTACCTTTTTTTGGAGCATCCTCATGGACGCTCGCATAGCTGTGGGTTACCACCCACAGCTATAGCGAGCGTCCATGATGATGGTCGCGATGGTCAGACCATCGCGACCATCATCATGGACGCTCGCTATAGCTGTGGGTGGTAACCCACAGCTATGCGAGCGTCCATGAAGATGCTCCAAAAAAAGGTAGGAGGGCCCTGATTCAGAGCGAGCTTGCGACGGAGACCCTGTGGTGGGTCTCGCTGCCGCAAGCCCTGGAGTGACATCACTCCCGCTGACATCACTAGTAATGTCAGTGGGGCAGGCTTGAGACGGTAGGCATTCCCATGGGAACGCCTCCATCTGGCAGGCACGCCCCCGGCACGCCCATCAAAGGGGGCGTGCTGTCAATCAACATCGACAGCATGCCCCCTTTGGTGCGAGGCCCGGAGCGATGGAGAGCCCGTCGCTCGCCGGGTCTCGCGCATGCGCACGATGGAGCTCCCTCCGTCGTGCACATGCGCAGTGGGGGAACATCAACCCGCTTGCGAGCGTACTGCCGCTCACGAGCGGGTCTGAATGACCCCCTATGTTACAACACGGGCGAAGGAGGGTAATATGTTACTCCAGAGGTGAGGGAGGGGAATAAGTTACTACAGGTGTGAGTGAGGGTAATGTGTCACTACAGGTGGGGGTTGTATTTGTACACAGCTAAGAGAGGGGAATGTCAAATGTGTTACAACACGAGCGAGGGAGAGGAATGTGTTACAGAGGTGAGTGAGGATAATGTACATCTGCTAATATATATATATATAATTATATATATATATGTATATATATATATATTTTAATTTTTTTTTTCAAACTGTTGGAGTTAAATCAAAATACTTCTGTATTGTCTCATTGATTGTGCAGTTCTGTGTTCAAATTAAGCTTTCTTGAGTTAACCCTTTTGCACTGACCAAAAGACTTTAAAAAGGGTTAACTGCAGAACAAGGAAACTTATGGCCAAATGTAATAGGGTGAGAGTTTAGAAAATGTGAGAGTTTAGCAGTAAAACTCTCACACTAATACATTGATTGAGTTATATTTTCAATACAGGAAACACTTGGATGAGAGTTTAACTCTTGAGAGTTAAGGCTCCCATACATCAGAGATTGATTGCAGCAATCGTGCAATTTGCAATCAATTGTGTATAAAAATCTTTCCCTTTTTCAATCGATTGCTGATTGCAGAGATGCCACAATCGATTGAAAAAGGTAAAGATTTTTATACACAATCGATTGCAAATTGCACGATTGCTGCAATCGATCTCTGATGTATGGGGGCCTTTATTATTTGAGTCTGAAAATCATGCAAGTTTGCATGTTCTGTGACTTTGTTACATTGGCTGAGTTTAAAAATGCGACAGTTTTCTCTCACATTTTCTAAACTCTTACCCTATTACATTTGTCCCTTAGTGTTTAATGTTGGACTATGGGCCTGATTCAGACCAATGCGGATCAATGTTGGCCCAGTGCGCATGCGCACGACGGACCCGGCTCCGTCGTGCGCATGTGCGAGACCCGGATAGCGACGGGCCGTTGTTATGGGTCTTGCTACAAAGGGGGCGTGCTGTCGATGGTGAGTGACAGCATGCCCCCTTTGGTGGGTGTGCCGGGGGCGTGGCTGGTCAGATGGAGGCGTTCCCATGGGAACGCCTACCGTCTGGGGCCGGCCCCACTGACATCACAAGTGATGACATCACAAGTGATGTCAGTGGGAGTGCTTTTGGCTCTGATAGAGCCAAAAGCACTCCAGGGCTTGCGGCCACGAGACCCTACCACAAGGGTCTCGTCGCAAGCGCGATGGTCGCGATGGTCTTGACCATCGCAACCATCTTTTTGGCCGCTCGCTATAGCTGTGGGTGGTCACCCACAGCTATGCGAGCGGCCAGGAGGTCGCTCGAAAAAAAGAGAGGGAGGGCACTGATTCAGAGCGAGCGCTCTGAAAGAGCGTCCGGCTCTGAATCAGGCCCAATGATCAGGCCTGTACACGGTGGCGGTTGAATGCTTGTAATGAAAAATAATACAGCTTATGACTTTACGGTATTGATGAAACCAGATCATACCACTCTAATCAAAATGGACCACGTCAGTGTGATTATGTCGAGACCCTTATAAATAAATCTATCTTTGCTTTCACCACAAACTGTCTAGAAGAAGAATTTACTTAACAAAACACAACACACTACAATCGCCATTCCGATATTTTATGCTGCAAGTACAAATTGTTGGATTACTTAAGCTGGTGGAAAACTCACCAGAAAAAAAATGCCAGGAAAAAAGAGGTTGCTTTGTTCAACTTCAAAGATATTGCTCAAATGACGCCTTTTGAGTGATCATGCTGTTCAACATAATAAAGAATAACAATAGATTTATGGATTATACTGCAAATGATTATTTGTTAATTAAGGGGGTCATCACAGTTAATAATTATGGTTATGGAGACACAATTATTTAATAACTATACTGGGGGGACAGAATTACTGTAATGTTCAATTAGAAGGACAGTATTATATTTGTATTACTATTTTTTAATTGAGTTGTGAGATCAATAATATTTGCATGTTAATTGGAGCAATATTAACAATGTTGTCACCAACTATACTACGTACTTGTGACACTTGTCATGTGCAGGCTGCCAGTTGTAGTGTCACAAATGTGCAGTATTATTATTATTATTATTATTGTTATTACAGGTTGAGTCTCCCATATCCAAATACTCCGAAACACGGAATATTCCAAAATACGGAATAATTTTGGCATGACTGAGATAATGAAACCTTTGATTTTTGATGGTTCAATGTACAAAAACTTTGTCTAAGGCACAAATTATTAAAAATATTGTATAAAATCTCCTTCAGGCTGTGTGTATAAGGTGTATATGAATTATAAATGCATTCTGTGTGTATTTTGGGCAGGGGGCAGCTGGCAACTTTTAGCCTGGGGGGCAAATGCATGCAGGCGGCCCTGGCAGAGGAGTAGCGTGTAGCCAGGGTGCCCGAAAGAACGTGCGTGCTACAGCGCCCCCCCTCAGGAGAGGACACCCTTATGCAGGCCTCGAGTAGTGCCCCCAGTAGTGATCACCCCTATGCAGTGCCCCTTGTGCCCCCAGTAGTAAGCCCCTTATATAGTGCCCCCAGTAGTGGTAACCCTTATTCAGTGCCCCTTAAATAGTGGCCCCAGTTGTAGTCTTCCCCCTATGCAGTACCCCCACTATTGCCCTTTATATAGAGCCCCCAGCAGTGGTCCCTCGATGCAGTGCCCCCAGTGGTAGTCCCCTCCCCCCTATGTAGTGCCCCTAGTAGCGGCTTCCCGATTGCTTCCCCTAGTAGTAGTCCCCTCCCCCCTATGCAATGCCCCTAGTAGTAGTCCCCATGTAGTGCCCCTAGTAGTAGTCGCCCCAGTAGTAGTACCCCCCTTGTAGTGCCCCCAGTAGTAGTCCCCCCCTTGTAGTGCCCCCAGTAGCAGTAGTCCCCCCCTTGTAGTGCCCCCAGAAGTAGTAGTCCCCCCCTTGTAGTGCCCCCAGTAGTAGTAGTCCCCCGCTTGTAGTGCCCCCAGTAGTAGTAGTCCCCCCCCTTGTAGTAACTCCAGTAGTAGTAGTCCCCCCCCTTGTAGCGCCCCCAGTAGGAGTAGTCCCCCCCTTTGTAGTGCCCCCAGTAGTGGTCTCCTCCTTATAGTGCCAGACCCCCCGCAGTACACACAGATAATATAAAAAAAAAAAAACACTTACCTGACACCCGCTCCTGCTCCTGGTCCCGCCGCCGAGATCAGCTCCTCCGTCCGCCGCTTTGCATTATGGGAGTGACGCGTCATGGGAGTGACGCGTCACTCCCATTTTACCCACTGCAGGAGCCGGAAGATGTTCGGCTCTGGCAGTGGGAGCATCAGCCGATGAGAGTCTGCCAGACTCTCATCAGCTGCTAAAGCAAACACACAGCTGCCGGCTGCGGCGGCTGTGTGTTTGTGCTGTGTAGCGCTGACCAAACTCCGTCCGGTCAGCGCTACACACGCGGTGCAGTCTGTGTCACAGTGACACAGACTGCCCGCGGCCCGCATGACGCTGCGGCCCAGGGGGCACATGGCACCCTGCCCCCCGGCCCAGCCCGCCACTGATTTTGGTGTCTCATTCCCAAGATATTTCATTATGGTATGCAAATATTCCAAAATACGGAATATTCAGTTATCCAAAATATCCCTGGTCCCAAGCATTTTGGATATGGGAGACTCAACCTGTATTATTATATTTGTTTGGGATTACAGTCCAGCCGAAAAAAGATCTTTCAGCCAAGCTTAAGTTGTTTAGCAGGTTGAAACCGTTACTTGCCTGTATTTTGTACCATCCTTGCTACTTTTGACAAACTACAGGTGTGCTTTTACATGGTAAATTATGGGCAATGGCTTCTTCTGTGCTACCCTCCAATACATGCCTGCCTGGTGCACCTTAGTCCAGGCTCACGGAACTCTGTAGATATTTCAAAGTAATTGTTGGCTTCTATGTGGATTTTCTCACAAGTCTCCCTCATGTGCACACAAACAAATTTAAGGGATGACCTTTTCACGGAAGCATCTAGATGGTTTCATGTAGCTTCCACTTCATGATAATTGAACCAACAATGCCCACTGGGACATCCAAACACTTGGATATTGTGTTTGTATTTTCCTCATTTATGCACTTGTATCACTTTGGGGGAACTGTATCAAATCTTCTAAAGAGTGGAGAAGTGGACCAGTGGAGAAGTTACCCATGGCAACCAATCAGCTTCTAGCTTGCATTTATCAAGTACATTCTATAAAATAATAAGTAGAAACATATTGGATTCTATATGCAACTTCTCCACTGGCCAACTCCTATACTCTTTAGAAGGTTTGACTCATCTCCCCCTTGATCTGTAACTTCTGAGGGATGATCTTTAGTCTTCAAATTCACAACCTGAAAAAAATGGACCCTTAATGCTTTTATGTGAAGACCTCTTTAACTGTATGGAAAAAATGTACTTGAAACACTGGACCTGAAATGGACAAGCACAGCATCTGGACTGGATGTTTGACTACGTGCATTGTTCCCTGTTGAATGTAAGTACAGGGTTTGCTTATTTATCCAGGTTTAAATGAAATAATCAAGACAATGTTTCACCAATGGGGCATACGCCATGCTTTCTTACTGCTGGTGAAAACTCCCTCACTTTGCCAACATTCCATTATCCTTCCCACTGCTTTGTCACACGGGGCCTGGAACACACAAATTTGCAATGCTCTGCAACTTTCCTTAACAGAAAAGGAGAAGGGCCTGTTCAGAAACAGTGCATTTATTTTATTATTTCTGGCTGGCAGGTTTTGTTTTTGTTACGGGTAATACAACACATACCATGTAAAACTGTTTTAATGACAGATCCAAATTTTGACCACAATATTTCCAGGGGACATCATTTGCTGTAAAAAATACAACTTTGAGAAAAATCTTTTAAAATATGAATCTCCCTGTGGTGGATTACTGTGTGTTTAAGAAAAAATAAATAAATCAAACAAAATAACCTACGCCCTCAGCATGCATATTATTTCAATGGTGTTTGTCAAGAATACGTTTGACAAATGCAAAGTGTGTGGTGTTTACAGCGCCTAATTATAAACATATGTTGTGCTTTTCTGTGGGATTCTCCAAATACTCATTTCCATATTTAGCGCTTAGTTATATTTTTATGTTCTGCTTAATTTATGCTGTAAATCAGGCACAAATTAGTATATATTAAACTGAAAAAAATTCCTTTGTTGTATTTTCAGAAATTAAAAACCCCACTAAAGTCTTGGAAAGTCATAAAGAGACTGTGTTAGAGTAACGGATAGTTTGTAGCATATGATTCTAAATTAATAATAAATTCATTATTTGCATGGGTTGCTGAAGGCTGTCGACTTTTGTAATGGTAATGGGTTGCAAAGTAATTTATCCTACATTATTGCAATACAAGATCCTTTTCACACTGCAAATAGATGCTGCTAGCGTCTTGTTTTGCGCATCCGTAATACTTTCTAATAAGATTAGGTAATACCGCCAAACTGTCTCCACTTTCAGTGGGACAGTCCTGATTTTGAGACACTTAGGTAAGAGTGGCTTACCTAAGCAGGTAAGGTGTACATGTGTTACAAACGATAATATAATTTTTAGACATCATTTACCGCAAATACTCTAAAGGACTTTGAACATATATTGCTCCAGCAAAAATCTTATCTTCACTCAATTACTGTACTTCAAGTCTAATGGCAATATAGGTGCTGTAAGTGCCGTCATCCTGACTGTCAGTATTTTGGCCGGATCCCAGGGATATACATTATATGTTTCTGCCACTGATTGTGAACAACTTCTGAGCATTATTGGGGAAATCTACCTACACTTTCATCTCTTGCAAGCAAGAAAGATGTGGCCAGGGGCGGATTGGGCCGCCGGGACAGTCTCTTTTTATATATTTTAAGTGCCAGTGCTGGCCCAGCTGTTGCGATTGGAGCTCAGCTCCGACCGGGCAGCCAGGGCTGGATTATAGGCGGGGCGGCAACCCCGGGGCCCCCACACTCTTTACCCGAAGCTTACCATACAAATCCGGTGTACCAGTCTCGCGAGAGGAGTCAAATCTCGCAAGACTGATACTGTGACAGCTCCTCAGCAGCCGCGGTAACAGGTAATAATAGCTGAGCTGCCGAGGAGGAGACCAAGGACCGGAGCTCACACAGCTAAACGCTGTACTCCGGATTTTTTTATAGTAAGCGTCAGGGCAAGGTGTGGGGGCTTCTATAGCTATACACATGTATATATATACTGTGTATGAGTATATATATATATATATATATATTAGGGGTGTGATTTCCCTCAGTTTCTGTAAGAGGTTGTCGGCAGCGTGCCTCTTACTGAAACCGGTAATACACAGCGTAGCCTGCCTTGGAACGAGCTGTTGCCTTGGAACGAGCTGTTGCCTTGGAACGAGCCGTAAGCAGTCCAGGTGTCCCTGGACTGCTTACGGTCTTAGCCAAAGTTTCTGAACTTGACAGTAACTTTTTATGAACTCGCTGCAGGTGACGTATAAGGGAGGATGTTCCTAGGTGGTTAACGTCCCTACCCCTACTTATTTCACCTTTACATATGGTACATATGGCAAGACAGTTGTTGTCCGGATTTGGATAGAAATATTGCCAGACCAAAGAGGTGGAATGTTTGGTCTTCTGCCCAGGCATGACCGTGATGGGCTTTTTCATCCCACGGACAACAACTGTCTCCCCCAGAGCCTGATTTAAACAAACCACATCACCATCAGAATCCTCCTCGCCAACTTCCTCCTCAGCGTCAGCTACACCAATATCTTCATCCTGTTGTACTTCAACAGTGACATCTTCAATTTGCATATCAGCAAGTGGACTGTGGGTGCTCCTTTCAGCACTTCAGCACTTGTAGGGGGCGTGCAAATGGTGGAAAGAGCCACCTCTTCCCGTCCAGTGCTGGGAAGGTCAGGCATCGCAACCGCCACCACACTTGGACTCTCCTTGGGGATTTGGGATATCCTCTTAGAATGCACAGTTCTTCGCTGTGCTTTTGCCAGCTTAACTCTTTTGATTTTTTTAGTGGGATGAGGGCTTCCATCGTCATGTGAAGCTGAACCACTAGTCATGAACATAGGGAAAGACCTTAGCCGTTCCTTGCCACTCCGTGTCGTAAATGGCATATTGGCAAGTTTACGTTTCTCCTCAGATGATTTAAATGTTTTTTTAGGTCATTTTCCTGAACTTTGTCATTTGGGATTGTATATGCCCTCTACTATGACTTTGGGCATCGGCCTTGGCAGACGACGTTGATGGCATGTTATCGTCTATGTCATGACTAGTGGCAGCAGCTTCAGCACTAGGAGGAAGTAGTTCTTGATCTTTCCCTATCTTATTTTTATCGGAGAAAGTTTGGTCCTCCATTTATGTTATATTGATATATACGTGCGGCTAAGGCGCACACAAACACAGAAAATATTTTTTTATTTTTGTTGGAGACTAGTGCACTTGGTGGGTTATACCACCCTTTAGGAAATGAGCCAGCCAGCTCTTTACTTATGGGACACAGGCGCACGCTTGGCGCTGCTCCTTTGTTGATGCACGTGCAGCTACAGTGCATACAATTCACAAACACATGAAAAAAAATTATTTTGTATTTTTTGTGGAGCGCACTTTGAGGGTTACACTACCCTTTAACAGACAGATGCACGCTTGGCGCTGCTGTTTTGAGGATGCACGTACAGTGCAGACAATTCACAAACACAGAAGAAAATGTTTTTTTTTTTTGTTGGAGTGCACTTTGGAGGGTTACACCACCCTTTAACAGACAGATGCACGCTTGGCGCTGCTGCTTTGAGGATGCACATACAGTGCAGACAATTCACAAACACAGAAGAAAATGTTTTTTTTTGTTGGAGTGCACTTTGGGGTTGCACCACCCTTTAACAGACAGATGCACGCTTGGCGCTGCTGCTTTGAGGATGCACGTACAGTGCAGACAATTCACAAACACAGAAGAAAATGTTTTAGTTTTGTTGGATTGCACTTTGAGGGTTACACCACCCTTTAACAGACAGACATACGCTTGGCGCTGCTGCTTTGAGGATGCACGTACAGTGCAGTCAATTCACAAACACAGAAGAAAATGTTTTTTTTTGTTGGAGTGCACTTTGGGGGTTACACCACCATTTAACAGACAGACGCACGCTTGGCGCTGCTGCTTTGAGGATGCACTTACAGTGCAGACAATTCACAAACACAGAAGAAAATGTTTTATTTTTGTTGGAGTGCACTATGGGGGTTACACCACCCTTTAACGGACGAGCCAACCGGCCCTTTACTTATGACACAGGCGCACGCTTGGCACTGCTCCTTTGTTGATGGACGTGTGGCTACAGCGCACACAATTCACAAACACAGAAAATAATTTTTTATTTTTGTTGGAGTGCACTTTGGGGGCTTACACCACCCTTTAAGAGATGAGCCAGCTGGCCCTTTACTTATGGGACACAGGCGCACGCTTGGCATTGCTCCTTTGTTGATGCACGTGCAGCCACAGTGCACACAATTCACAAACACAGAAAATATTTTTTTATTTTGTTTGGAGTGCACTTTGGGGGTTACACCACCCTTTAACAGACGAGCCAGCCGGCCCTTTACTTATGACACAGGCGCAAGCTTGGCGCTACTTTGTTGATGCATGTGCGGCTACTGTGCACACAATTCACAAACACAAAAAAATATATTTTTTTATTTTTTTTGGAGTGCACTTTGGGGGTTACAGCACCCTTTAACGGACAAGCCAGCCGGCCCTTGATTTATGACACAGGCGCATGCTTGGCACTGCTCCTTTGTTGATGCTACTGAGCACACAATTCACAAACACAGAAATAAATGTTTTTTTTTGCACTTGGGTGGAGCACCCCTGATGGACAGATCACCTCCTGGACAACACTACAGCATGGTGCTGCTCTTTTGTTGATGCACATGCAGCCACAGTGCACACAATTCACAAACACAGAAAATAATTTTTTATTTTGTTTGGAGTGCACTTTGGGGGTTACAGCACCCTTTAACGGACAAGCCAGCCGGCCCTTTACTTATGACACAGACACACGCTTGGCGTTACTTTGTTGATGCACGTGCAGCCACAGTGCACACAATTCACAAACACAAAAAAAAAGTTTTTATTTTTTTTGGAGTGCACTTTGGGGGTTACAGCACCCTTTAACGGACAAGCCAGCCGGCCCTTGATTTATGACACAGGCGCATGCTTGGCGCTACTTTGTTGATGCTACTGAGCACACAATTCACAAACACAGAAATAAATGTTTTTTTTTGCACTTGGGTGGAGCACCCCTGATGGACAGATCACCTCCTGGACAACACTACAGCACCCCTCTAGGACTACAGCCTTTATGGGACAGTGCACAACACAGTCCAGCCAGCCCCTATAGACTTTGGAGTGGACACAGCCCCTATGGACAACTGACTGCACAACACAGCCCAGCCAGCCCCTATGACAGCAGCACAACACAGCCCAGCCAGCCCCTATGGACAACAGCAGCACAACACAGCCCAGTCAGCCCCTATAGACTGAGTGGTCACAGCCCCTATGGACAATAGCAGCACAACACAGCCCAGCCAGCCCTAGCTCCCACCCTCCCTCTTCACTGTCCACAGCCGGAGTGGAAATGGCGCCGACGCGGGGACCTTTTATAGAATCCAAAACCCGCGAGATCCGGAAGGCGGGATGATGACGTTTTGCCTCGATTTCAGTTCCGAGTCAGGCGGGAAAAGTCAAGCCTGACTCGGATACGACTCGGATCGGGGGGGCTCGGATTTCAGATATCCAAACCCGCTCATCGCTAATATATATATATATAGAGAGAGAGAGAGAGAGAGAGAGACCGCAGTGGGGGGTTCAGCACTCCTGATTCTTCATAAACGACACAGCTGCGGTATACAATTTAAAGCAACGTTTCAGTGCTCCTTTATTTAAGCACTGATGACATCCCCCACTGCTGTCTGTAAATTACTTTGTGCGGGCACCTGGCCGAGTATTGCTCAATACGGGAGAGCCAAACCTCATTAACTTTTTATATATATATATATATATATATTATATATATATATATATATATTATATATATATATATATATGGGCCCCCACAAGTTTATTGCCCACAGACCTTAATTCGGCCCTGCGGGCAGCGTTACCGCTTCTGCTGCACACGCCGGCAGCCACCCTTCCCTTAGTCACCCCACTTCCAACCCAGCTGCCGCGATCGGAGCCCAGCGTTAAGCCTACAGACCTAAACAAAATGTCCGATGGGGGAGCTGCTGCGCACGGCCAGCCGCTGCAGCTCCCCCATAAGCCTTTACCGAGCCTGTCAGTCACTACTGACGGCTCCATCTCCATGCTGTCTGTGGTCAGCCTCAGTGCCTCCAGGATCATCTCTGTACCATGCACGGCACACTGGCACTGTGCACTGTCTGCAACAAGCAGCTGGCATACAGAGTACACATATATAATATACACACACACACCTAAAGTGCCGCCCATTCACTTGCTATATACTATGTATATATATATATATATATATATATATATTACCACGACGATGAGGGGTGTATTATTGGAGTGACACAGGAGTGTTGCTGAAAGTCGGTGCGTGCAGAGACGCTGAATCACACACGTTGGAGGCCATACTTCATGGATAATCTGCACCTAGCAGATGACACATCTGATGGTAATGTCTAAAGACAAAAGTGGGTGTCTCAGTTCTTGCATATTTGGATGCACGGCTGTGCACCATGCAAGGGGTTAGTAGTAGCTGCAACTGCATCCAATTTAGAATCAGGCCCTTTAAGGAGGGCGTATCCTATTCCCTCAACAGACTCCACTGTTTTAACAGAGCCCGCCCCCATCAGGGCTGCTTCCAAAAATTTCCCGGGCTGGTTTTCCATCTCAATCCGCCCCTGGCTGTGGCAAATTGTGTGCAGCCGTGTCCCGAGGACCTGATGCTGGATGTGACGGAAAATGAATAACTCAAACATATTATCAATGGAAATAGTTGATCTAGGTCAGTGTTGGCTAACCTTGACACTCCAGCTGTTATGAAACTACATAACCCAGCATGCACTGCTACAGTTTTGCTATTAGGGCATGCTAAAACTGTGGCAGGGCATGCTGGGATATATAGTTCCACAACAGCTGGAGTGTCAAGGTTAGCCAACACTGATCTAGGTCCACCCTAAAGGTTGTGACAAGCAAATGAAGTATACTGCAATTAAAAAATTAAGAGTTCATTAATTTTATCATAACATTCAAAACACACATACTAACACTTTCCTGGGCATCATTGCACAAAAACTTATTTCCTTAAATTATTATGCAGTCTACATAAAATGCTGCATTGTGGGCTGCGTGAGAATATGAGTGTAGCAGCAAAGAATCAACATGGAGACATGACCTACTAATCTTACTAATGCCATAATGGCATTAGGCACATGTGTAGTGGCCCCTGTATGATAATTACTGTAGATTCAGGGCCTGATTCAGCAAGGAACGCAGTTGTTAATATGCACGTAATCGGGTGATTGTTGCGTACAGCGCATGCGTATGCATCAAAGTGTGCGTACGCGAACCGGCCACTGCGATTGGGACTGTGATCGCAGTGATTGTGCAGACCCATCACAGAGTGACTGACAGGAAGTGCCGTTTGTGGGTGGTGAAGGAGTGGTGGTCGGGTAAACGCAGGCCAGTGCGTTTCAACGCCGTTGCATGGACGTGCATAAATTATCCGCTGAGATACGATACGCAGTCTGAGGCCTAATAGCGTGCGCTGAAGTTAGCAATTTCTGAGTGAAGTCTGACCTGCCTTAACTTTGCATGCGGGTCCGATGGTACTCGATTGTACCGATGTTTTGCAGTCTTGCTAACCATTACGGATGTGCGTGTAGGTGAAGTGGGCGTCCTTATATAGTGCTGAGTTTGCATTGCGATCTCTATGGATTAGCATACTATCGCATTTGTACTGCGTGAGTATCCTACATTGTGATCCGTAGTGAATCAGACCCTCAATGGGTAGGATGCATCATTGCAGATTTTGCGGTCAAACCTCCAAAAATTACATTTTTGGAGGTTTGACCACTTACCCCTTGGAGGTATTCAATCGTATCCCTTCCAGAACCCCCCACGATGCTTCTATAACAAAGGACAACTCTTACCAGAAGAGCTGACCATTGCGATTTTCTTCATGCATACTGATGTTATTTACGTCGGCATGCATGCAATAAGTGGCGGGGTGCACCGCATGTAAAATGCGATGCTTGATGCATCCCGCTCAGTGTCTCCTATATATTAGAACTAGTGCTGTGAGCTCACTGTGTGTTCACTTACATACAGTACTCATATCACCTTGAGAGAGCTGACAGTGAGCAGGTGATGAGTGTGTGTATGAGTATGCTTATATGTCTGTATGTCAGGGGGAGGCTGTTGGGAAGCAGAGTGATAGACAGGGGCCCCCAAAGGACATGGCCTAGGGCAATGGTTCTCAAACTCGGTCCTCAGGACCCCACGCAGTTGGCTTTTTCCAGATCACCCAGTAGGAGCACAGGTGTGTTCATTACTTACTAACATATTTTAAAAGATTTACAGGTGGAGCTAATTATTTAACTTGTAATTCTGTGAGGAGACCTGGAAAACATGCACTGTTTGGGGTCCTGAGGACCGAGTTGAGAACCTGTGGCCTAGGGGATCCCACCTATGGCTATCTGGAACTCCATGAAGAATATTAGAAAAAATTTGACATGGCAGCTGATGTGCTTTTGATATATAGTTAACAGATGCTTGTGGGGTGGGGATCCAAAATTTATGTACAGCCCAGAATTCCAGGCTTAATACACCACTGGTTAGAAGGACACAAAAGTCTGTACCTGGTAAATAAGTAAATGAACCTTCATAATCAGAAGCAGGGGCATAGTCAGAACTTTGTGTGTCCTATAACAATATTTTGAAAGGACTCCTGTTCCAATGCTTCTAGAGAGACACCTCTCCATAGCAGTTCATTTTAGGCCCCATGCTAGTGCCCTTGTTCATTTTCTGAACCATAGTTATACCCTAGTTAAGTTATGCCCATAGTAGTGCCCTAGTTTATTTTATGAACCATAGTTGTTCCCTAGTTCACATAAAGGGCTCTATTTACTACAATCCGCATTGGTAATGCAGATTGTAGTGTGATATTACCGAGTGAATTCGCATTGCGAATTCAGGCAATATCACAGGGATTTACTACAAATCCATTGCAGGGACAGAGCTTGCGATAAAGCTCTGTCCCTGCTAATCCCCTTCGGAGCCTTATCACTGTATTTTTGCAAAAAATACCGCGATTAAGTGCCCGCACATGCGCAGACCGTTCGCCGCAGCTACCCCCTCTGGCGCTAAGCCCTGCCCCCGGCGCTAAGCCCCACCCCCCACGATCGCGGACCCCCCGCGATCACCCCTCCCACCCCGCGACCCCCCCCTCCCTTACTTACACTTACCTGCATGCTCCAGGCCTCCGGTGATGTTCTCCATTCCTCCGTTCAGGTGATCTCCCATACTGCACTGGGGCCCGATCACCTGATGACCGGGCAGCAGTGCACTGTGGGAGACCAGCTGACCGGAGGGGAGACATCACCGGAGGCCCGATCACCGGTCCCTGGAGTCAGGTAAGTAATTTTTTTTTTCACTATTTTTTTTTTTCTTTTTTTTTACAGTAATCAGCTTACGGTCTGTTTAGACCACACAGCTGATTACTGGGACCGACTCCCGGCTCTGCTCTCCCCATTAGAGCAGGGCAGGAGTCCGGTAACCGGGGTAGACCCTGGTTAAGGCCACCTCCAGGTGGCGTTATTATCACAGGGCTTTCCCCAGTATTTTTTTCACATTTATTTTTAGTAACTATGGTCAGATCACATTTCCCATTACAATTATGGGAAATGCGATCTGCTTACTAAAAATAAGTGACACTTAGGGGTTGGAGTAGAATTTTACGAATTCTACTCCAATTGCCCTGTAATAACTATAGGTGATACTAAAATAATGTGAAAAGGGTGTGAAAACACCCTTTTTCACATTATTTTAGTAAAAATAATGTTGATAAATAGAGCCCTATGTCACATTGTAGGGCTGCCAGTAAACACTATGGGCTCTATTTATTAACATTATTGTGACTAAAATAAAGTGAAAAAGGGTGTTTTCACACCCTTTTCACATTATTTTAGTATCACCTATAGTTATTACAGGGTAATTGGAGTAGAATTCGTAAAATTCTACTCCAACCCCTAAGTATCACTTATTTTTAGTAAAGCAGATCGCATTTCCCAGAATTATAATGGGAAATGTGATCCGACCAGAGTTACTAAAAATAAAATGTGAAAAAATATCGGGAAAAGCCCTGTGATAATAATGCCACCTGGAGGTGGCGTTATCCAGGGTCTCCCCCGGTTACCGGCCTCCGTGATCGCAGGGGCGTGGCTTAGCACCGGGGGTGGGGCTTAGCACCGGGGGGAAGCAGCGGCGACCGGTCGGCGCATGCGCGGGCACTTAATCACGGTATTTTTTGCAAAAATACCGTGATAAGGCTCCGAAGGGGATTTGCAGGGACAGAGCTTTATCGCAAGCTCTGTCCCTGTAAGGGATTTGTAGTAAATCCCTGTGATATTGCCTGAATTCGCAATGCGAATTCACTCGGTAATATCACCCTACAATCTGCATTCAATATGCGGATTGTAGTATATAGAGCCCTATGCCACACAGTACCCACAATTCACATTATTATATAGTGTCCTTAGTTCATATTATGCCGCATGACCACATAGTGCCTCCAGTGTATATTTTACCAGTGCCCTCCATTTTAATTTATGCCACTCTATAGTGTCTCCACTTCATATTGTGCCACATTACAGTGCCCCAGTTCATATTATAGTGCCCTCCAGTTCATATTATACCACATTAAAATGAGCAGGTCAGATTATGCCAAATTACATTTCCCAGTTCAGATTATGCCACATTACAGTGCTCCCTTACCATAATAACATCCACTATACACAGCTTTCACTGAAAATTGAATGTCACCCCATTCGGACTTGGCAACGGGATGGAACCAATTGCTTAGCAAGCAAATCCGGGATATTGGTATGCAAGTACAGTATATAACTTGGGTCTGGGGCCCCCTAAGCCTCTGGTTCCCATAGGAATGGCACCCCCTGCACCCACTATAGCTATGCCCATGATCAGAAGGCTGTTTAAATATCCATTCATTGGGAAGAGGTAATTTTGTTGAAAAGCAATATGTTGACAGTGAATATGTCAAGCGGAGAATGCTGGTAGCATTATGCCAACACGGTTGTACTGTTAATTAAAACAATTTAACTATATCAGTATTATAACTTTAATGTCAACACATAAAGGGGCCTATTCATCATACCTAAAAATTTGATGGATGTAATTAGGTTTAGAACTTGCATGGAGTTCTACCTAGTTACTGAAGGAATTCATCATTCCTCTTCTCCATAACTATCTATTTCGAAAAGCTGTCATTTTTGCGATGACAGCTTTTTGGGAAATAGATAGTTTTCCCTCTCGACACTAACTTACTGCAGCTGAAATCCGTGCTGCGCTGCGGTAATTTAGTTCCCCCCTCCGCTCACCTCCCCCCGTCCCTGCACTTACCTGCCCGATGCAGCGCCTCCGGCTCTGGTGGCTGTGCTGAGACGTGGTCTCCCAGCAGCATACTGTACAGTTTAAAAAAAATTATATATTTATTTCTAAACTTTATTGTGTTCTGCTGGGAGAAAATAGTGTCCGAGCAGCCTCCGGAGCCAGAGGACGGACCAGAGCGCTGGAGGGAGATGCCGGGAAACCTGCACATGCTAACACAGGTAAGTTTTACCTGCTATTCGCCAGCTCACAGTGGCGAATAGTAACACCATCAAATTCCGAAAATACATAATTTTCGGAATTTGATGAATACCATAATTTCCATATCCCCATACTAATGTATGGGGAATGTGGAAATTACCGCAGGGGGACTTAACCAGGAGATATCAATGATATCTCCTGTGTGAAGTCTGTTCATGAATACTAAAATAACGTTAATTAAGGAAAATGTCATTAAAAACTTTATTTTAGTGTTGATGAATAGGCCTCAAAATCTTTAACTTTAACTGTCAAATGTTTATATTCTCCATTCTAATTGTTCTCACCTACAAAGAATTTGACCATGTTAAAGATACATGAAAGAGAAGTGTCATTTAAGTTAAAAGATATAATTTTGATGTCAGAAAATTATTCTATTAAAAAAGAAAGGGTTTAATAGATCAATAAATTTGTTTGGAGATGAGGCCTAGTTTCATGCTGTGCTTTTTGATGATTTTGTTTTTTTAATATATTACCGCACAAAGGCCCTCATTCAGAGCCGTACGCTCTGAGCAGAGCGCACGCTCTGAATGAGGGCCGGCCTCCATAATTATGGAGCGTCCTCCTGGACGCTCGAATAGCTGTGGGTCACCACCCACAGCCTATACGAGCGTGCAGTTTGATGGCCGCGATGGTCTTGACCATCGCGACCATCGCCACTGCGTGCCGGAGCCTGCGATTGAGGTTTTCAACCGCAAGGCCCGGAGTGATTTTGGCTCTATCAGAGCCAAAATCACTCCCACTGACATCACTAGTGATGTCAGTGGGCCGGCTTCTGACGGTAGGCGTTCCCTTGGGAACGCCCCCGTCAGGGAGGCACGCCGCCGGCACGCCCACCAAAGGGGGCGTGCTGTCAATCAACAACGACAGCACGCCCCCTTTGATCAGACACAACGAGCGAAGGAAAGTCCTTCGCTCGTCGCGTCTGGCGCATGCGCATGACGGAGCTCCCTCCGTCGTGCGCATGCTCAGTGCAGACCATCGACCCACTTGCGAGCGGACAGCCGCTCGCGAGTGGGTCTGAATCAGGCCCAAAATATCTAAGGTCAAAAAGTTACTGTTGAGAAGGATTATACAATGCATGAGAACAGGTGCAGCACTGAGAGCACACTACGAATGAATAATCAGTAACCGCTGTAGCAATGCACAGATGCAGAGGAGATTTTAGGTTTCGTTATAAATCTTTATTGTGTCTTTGTGCCCCATTCACACAGAAAGGTTCTGGGTCCGCAGTCCAAAGACGATACTCTACTATTAACTCCTGGACAACAAAAAAGTTGAGCCTACAGAGTTATGCGTGGGGGTTAAATGCTTTTCTTCCTGACCTCGGAGGAGAGCAGTGGTTGTCTGCATTTAATTTTCAAACCACATTTCGTCCTTTTCCGCCTGCACATGACCACAAAGAAAAACAACTTTCATGCTGTACATTCTTTTCTGATGCTTTCGGGTTAATCTTCAGTTTTTGCTAGAAACAGCACTTGTTTGTCTAGCCAGAACTGTGAAAGCTCAACTTTATAGGTCTCCTTCACACAAAAAGAACTGGCACTGGGAATGCATGTTTGTTGTTTCACCCAGTGGCGAGTGAATGCATGGAAAAACAATCAGATCAGAATGTGCAAATATACTTCATTTTCTGTTCGTCAGGGCAATCATTTGCAAGAGGATACATCATTTGAGGAGTAAGATTTGTATGAAAAAAAATGGATAAGGCAATTACTAGTGTTTTTCTAGCTATACTAATGTCAGACAGGATTTTTCACAGTTACGTACATGAATGCTTTGGTGGATATTGACCATGATTTAGGCTCTGGCTCTAGCTCTCCCTTCTGCATACCCGGTCTGAGTTACAAGATGACGCAAGTCAGCACAAATTGCATCATCGCTCATCCAGGCCGCCCGGACTGTCCAATGCACTTTAGAAGTGGGCAGTGCCAGGCAGACTAAGGCAGCAGACACTCCAGACCTGGAGACTTAAATACTCTTCCTGGCGACTAGGAGCATCATCCGTTCCAGGAGAGTAGGCAAATGTGAGGTGCATGCCATGCTTATTTCGCTGATGCCAGCAGTTTTAAGAGCATAATTCTCATGGAGCCCAAAGACAGTGCCTATATATTATAAGTAGACACACCACCAATGGACAAAAATGGATTTAGGGGTCAGGTTGCCTCTAGGCACAACATTATTGGGCGCCATCTCCCCCATCACAACTGCTCTTAGACTTACTGTCCGCAGGCAGTTAAGCATAGCAGCAGAGCCTCACAGCAGCAGGTACATTCGGCTCTGCATAGATATCATGATAGTGTCACTGCCAGTTCTGGTGCCACCTCCTTCATGATGTCTGGGGCTGGATGTCATGGCAGTAAATAGGGATGTTCCACTGGTGCCACCGCACAGAGCGCAGTGCCACCATTGCCACCTCATGCCCTTTTCTTCTGGCTAGCAGGGTGCTCTACAGGAAAAATATAAAACATATTGGCCCCCACAGGAAAAAAACACACGTCCACCATGGCAAAAAAACCCACACCAATTGTCCCCCATGGGAAAAAAATGCATATTGTCCCCCATGGGAAAAAATACATGGATTGCCCCCCACAGAAAAATACATCAACGCTTTATGTTAGTTGGCACATGGAGACACTAAGGGATGAGGCACAATTAAACATTAATTGATAGGACTTGTGTGCGGGAAGGGCGGCTAGAATGTTCACTCATTGGGGAAATGTAATGCTGCACAATGGACGAGATGTGCCATTTCAGAATGGCACATTGCATCCACGAGCATCGTTAGTTTTACTTCACGTGGGAAAATATGTAATGTGAACACTACAGTAAATGGCCGATATGCAGCTGCGGAACATTGCATAGAATTTAATTCCCGCATTGTTTATTATTAGAAGAGGTGTTAATTATATATATTTTTTCCAGACAGGCTTGCAACCTTCCAGGATTTATACAAGTCCCAACGGAACTTAGAACACCAACAGGCAGCTGCGGCAAGTGCAGGTAGTACATAACGTATTTTGACTTTGTTTATTTTATGTACTCGTTGTTGTTGGCAGAGATTAGGATTTTGTGAATTATGTTTCCTTGTTGATGTCCTGTTAAAACACTGGCCTCTCACAGGTCAATATAATGCTAATTCCTATGACTCACTGGACAACTGTCTTTTTTAGGTGTAAAGCTGGGTACACACACTGACAGACACATTGGCCAATGTATCTGCTGCCCGTCGGGCAGTGTGTACCTGCGATATGTTGGTGAACGCCGGCATTCACCAACATATCGCATTGGCTGTGCTGCACAGCCAATGGACAGATATGTCTGCAGACATTTCTGTCCATCGGAAGGTGTGTACGAGCGGTCTGCAGACCGCCTGTACACACAGAGCGGCAGCCGCGAGGAGGGGGAGGGACATGCCCCGCCCACCGGTACACGCCCCCTGGTCGCCGGGACCTGCAGATGATGGCCGTTCAGTGTGTATGAACGACCATCATCTGCAGATATATCTGTCAGGTGTGTACCAACCTTAAGGGTTTAGGAAGACACTTTTGTTAACTGAATTAAGAGCCAGGCCAAGTTTTTATTAGTTCCACTAAGGAGAGGATGTTTGGAGGTCATTAGGATGTATCTCTCTGACGGCATCCTAAGACCAGGAAACCCCAATTTAACAAGGCCTTTTGTCTGGGGCCACGTGTTGATTACCTGACCTGTGAAATAGGAAACCATAGACAGCCGGCATCTGCAGAGACTGGTCAAACCAAAATATATTTGTGAGGTTCTGAATTTGTTGTGGACCCGGGGTGGTGATAGGAGCAGACACAGAAGCAGACTTAAATGAAAAAGTGGAGTTTTTAATAAGTGACTTAGAAGACATGGGAATGCCAAACGAAAAAGTCCAGGTATACAAGTATGGTGAGCTGAAAACAGAATGCAGGTATGATGATCTGTAACTGAATGCAGGTTTGATGAGCTGTAACTGAATGCAGGTTTGGTGAGCTGTAACTGATGCAGGCAGAGGTAGTGAAGTCCAGCTGGGAGTGAAATGAAGCAAGGTGCAGGGAAACAGCAGGTTCAGGTACTCAGGCAGGTGAGAAGGTATATGGAGGGTGCAGGGTAAGCCCAGCAGGTTGTAGCAGGCAAGGTTCAGGCTAGAAGCGTATACGAACAGGCAGGTAAGGCACAGGTACTCTCTCTCAGCTGCAGCTGAGAAACACGTTGCACTGGCAAGGAAGGAAGGCTCTGGACCTTCCTAAATACTCAGTGCCGCGCTGTGACTGGCTGGAATGAGCACATGACCTGACAGGACTGGACAGCCGGAACAACATGGCCGCATGCAAGATGGCGGCGCCCATGCCAACGGAACGGAAACTCCGCCAGACCTCATCAGGCCTAGTGACAATGTGCCCGCACAGAACAACGCGCAGCCAATGCCCCTCGCCAAACACCAGCACCGCTGCCAGAGACCCCCCGCCATAACAACCTCACAGGTAATACCTGGTGACTACCATGCCAAGAAACCCTGGCCGTGAAAATATTCAGTCTGTCCTTCAGTTGTGATTACACATAAGCAGAATTGAAAAATTATTTTATGAGGTTTTAGATGAAAATTAATGTTTCTATAATCACTAGGAGCGTCCAACTTTCCATACAGAATTATCACATCTATTCACTGGTTGGGTGCGATTTGCAAATCACTTAGAGAAGTTTCTAAGATATGTATTCTTTGCGAACAATACAGTGAGAAGTGTGTGAAGTGGATTTGCAGGGACAGAGCTGTATGCGAGCTCTGTCCTGCATGTGGTTTTTGATGCATCCTTGTGATGTATTTAAATATCGCAAAGTGAATTTAGGTGGTGTTATTACAACCTATTTGCATCTTAGATGAGGATTGTGATAAATGGTGCCCAAAGAGTTGAGCTGAATTATCAAGTAGAAGTTTTCTTTACAAAATGGTGGTGGACTTGGCTTGTCCCATACGTGACAACTACATTTTTTTTATATTGTTTTGGGTATAATGGAGAACTGAAATGTGTTTCCACCTAAACAATAAGCCTAGTTAGGCAATTTGATATTACATCCAACTTTAAAAAAAAAAAAAATACTTCCAATTGTTAGGTTTAAACAAAAATTGATATGTGAAAATTTGTACAAATTTCCCGTATCAATGGAATGGCCCACCAACAAAATGAATGAGGTTTCATTCATTGAAATCACTCAATCAATAAATATTTAAATGTTTGTCTGCTGTTAATATTAGAGATGAGCGTGTTCGGTTCTCAGAGAACCGAGCCCACCCGAATTTTGCAGATCCGAGTCGGATCCAAGCAGGCTCGGAGATTCCCGCCTGTCTCGGATCTCGAAACCGAGGCAAAACCATAGAGTTGGAAATCTTGCAGATAGCGAGCTTACGTCTCTATGATCAATGTAGTATATAGGGACCACACAGCGGACGCCATTTCTCTCCGGCTGTGGTGACTGGACAGGGAGGGTGGGTTGTGTAGGGCTGGGAGAGTGGGGCTGTGTTCTGTGTCCTGGGCTGGTGCACTGCTGATCCATTCCGGGCTGGTGCTGCTGAGTGCTGATCCATTCTGGGCTGGTGCTCTGCTGTCTGCTGTGTCCTGGGGTGCTGCAGTGCTCATCCATTCTGGGTTGGTGCTCTGCTGTCTGCTGTGTCCATCTGGGCTAGTGCAGAATACATCTGGGCTGGTGCTGCGTCCATCTAGGCCCAAGTTCTGGACTCCCTCCAAAAAAATATATATATATATTGTAAAAAGAAATAAAAATAAAAGTGTTTTTTAGTGTAATATTTTTCTGTGTGTGTGTGCGTGTTAGGCTTAACCGCACAAGATCCAGCCAGCAACGTAAGTTGCAACCTAGTGCTGCCCGACTCCAGTCGTGATCAATCGCTGCTCTGGGCCCAAGTTCTGGAGAATAAAAAAAATAAAAATAAATTGTCTTTTTTTTTATCTTTAACTTTAACTGAACAAATAGAGGGCCTGATTCAGACCCGCTCGCGAGCGCTGGTCGATGGTGCCCTAGTGCGCATGCGCACGACGGAGGGAGCTCCGTCGTGCGCATGCGTGAGACTCGGGGAGCGACGGGGAAGCCGTCGCTCCAGGTCTCGCACCAAAGGGGGCGTGCTGTCGATGTTGATTGACAGCACGCCCCCTTTGGTGGGTGTGCTGGGGGCGTGGCTGCCAGACGGAGGCGTTCCCATGGGAACGCCTACCGTCTGGGTCCGGGCCCACTGACATCACTAGTGATGTCAGTGGGAGTGATTTTGGCTCTGATAGAGCCAAAATCACTCCAGGGCTTGCGGCCACGAGACCCTACCGCAGGCTCTCGTCGCAAGCCCGATGGTCGCGATGGTCTTGACACACAGCTATGCGAGCGTCCAAGAGGCCGCTCCGAGTTTAGGTAGGAGGGCCCTGATTCAGAGCGAGCGCTCTGGTCAGAGCATCTGGCTCTGAATCAGGCCCAGAGTCTAACTGGTGCACTCTTGATCAAAAATAGTAAATAGTCAAAAAAGTGGATAATGAGAAGAATAATACTTAACCTTTAATGTAATTAATAAATAAAATAAAAAAGGGGGTGTATCAAAATACTAATATTTTATACACCCCCCTTTTTATTTTGCTTCTCTGCTAACTAACTAGAATTGTAATTTTCACAAATATCATCTGGTAGCACCACCAACGATAGCGTCTCATATACATTTGTGTCATCTGAGACAATTATGTTGGTTTGGATTATTATTTTTTCATTACTATTTTTGTTTACCTATATTAACAAATCTGATTGACTAGTGCGGACTCTACCAAAACTTTCTTTTAACCGCACAAGAGCCAGCCAGCAATGCAAGTTGCAACCTAGTGCTGCCTGACTCCAGTCGTGATCAATCGGTGCTCTGGGCTCAAGTTCTGGAGCTGTAAAAAAAATTTAAATCAATTGTCTTTTTTTGTCTAATATTTTTGTGTGTGTGCACGACTGCACGTGTGTGAATTTTGTAACCGCACCTTGGCTACACTAATGGTGCTTTTGACACTGCTTCAAGACCGCAGAAAATATTGAGGGCTGTCACATGACAGGAGAGTAAGGCCATGAACCACATGTTGCAGCTGCCTTCAGCAGTGCAACGCCATCAACTTCCTTGTCCTCTATGAAGGCCCATGCCCCAGGGCTTAAGTCACACCATCAATATGGTAAAGCTACTTGTACTGAAGTTAAGAAAAAAAAATTGAAAGGAAATTTGCCTCTAGATAAACAAAAAATTGGCAATATGCCCTTTACTACACAAAGTGGCAAGGAAAGGATAGGAGTCTTTAGGAAGACTGCTGATTCTGATAGCCCTTCGGAAAAAACAACTGTGTGCCCTGAGAAATCGAAATCACAAATCCCCGAGGAGAGTGCAAGTGTGTCTGCGGTTGCCATGTGTGAGCCAGACCTAAATACTAGTGTACTGGAGGATCCTCCAAGTTCCAACATTTGTGTGCCCTCTGTAAATGTGGGGAAGGGCAGTCAACATCTTGCAGACGTAGTCAGTGAGGATGCTTCTGTGGAATTGCACATTAAGGAGGAGGATATTTTGGTAGTTGAAGGTGCTAAGGATGATGAGGATGTTGATGATGAAGATGTTGGTGATGAGGATGTTGATGCCGAGGATGTCCTTTGTGTAAGTAAGGCAACAGCTGTTGCAAATGGATTGAAAAAGCCAAAGCCCATTGTTGTCATGCCGGGACAAAAGACAAAAAAATCCACTTCTCACGTGTGGAATTATTTCCACCCCAATCCGGACAACAGTTGTCAAGCCATATGTAACCGTTGCAAAGCAAGAGTGAGTAGAGGGAGGGACCTAAACCACCTAGGAACCTCTTCCTTGTTACGTCACTTGTAGCGCATTCATCAAATATCAAAGTGTATGTCGCCAAGTTCCAAAACTCAAAACATAACAAGTCCAGTGTCACCTACCTGCTCCCTCTCTGTAGGATCCAAGTGCCTTCAATCTCCAACACTAACACCTGCATCATCATCAACATCCTCATTCATAATCGGAAGTAATTTAAAAAAACAATTGACTATTAAACAGTCCTTTGATAGAGGAAGTATAACAGCTGTCACCCAGTTTCACAGCAGATCACTGACGCCATGATGGCTGTGCTAGTTTTAGATGGTGAAATAATAACAAATGAGGAAGATAGTGTGGAGGAAGTGCCAAAGGAGGATGAGGGGGAAATTTGTGTCCTATCTGACGCTAATGTGGATGTTGATGATAAGGATGTGGTTTGCGTAAATCAGCCACCAGTGGCAGCAGTTCTTGCTAATGATAAAAAGAAAGCAAGAAAAGCAACGTCTTGGGTATGGAATTATTTTAATCTAAATTCTGACAACAGTTGTGAAGGCATCTGTTCTATTTGTAAAGCCAAAGTTAGCAGAGGAAGGGACGTTAACCATCTAGGATCCTCCTCCCTGTTACGTCATTTGCAGCAAGTTCATGCAATTTGTTTAACAAAATTATATTTTGTAAATTAATAACAAGCAGACCAGTATCAGCTACCAGCAATTTGGACCAGCACATGCAATCTCCACCACCAACACCCTCATCATCAACCTCCTCCTTAATAATTTAAGGTAGTCCTTCCAAAAAATGTTTTGTGGGGGCCCAAACAAACTAAGGAGTTCAGCCACGAAAGTGTCAGTCCTAGTGGCTAAAGTGCTTGGTTTGTTAAACTGTGCATGTCCTTTTTAATATCCCACATAAGAGTGGGTGGGAGGGACAATTCCATCTTGCACCTCTTTCCTTTACATTTGGCACAATTTGGGGCATTGCCGACTGACATTATTATAGTTTATTAAACTGCCATCCTGTCTGCCACTGCTGTGTGGCAATGTTTCATAGATGTCCTATATTTTGTTAAACTGCCATGCATTTGTGCTGCTGCTCTGTTGCTTACTTTAGCCAGCCAGCTAGCTGCAGCCTTTGGCCTATATTGGTGAAAAAATAGTGAAATCAATATTGTGAGCTGTGAGGGGGTTAAAAATGCTTAGAAATACCTGAAAATTATTGTTATTACGGTTAATAATACTGTAGGAACAAAAACAGACCCAACTTATGTGGTTTTAGCTGTTTATATAATTTTTTGGAAAAAATACAGATCCAAAACTAAAACCTAAAAACAAAACACCAAGGAAAAAAATCCAAGACCAGATTCAGATCCAAAAGCAAGGGAGATCCAAAACCAAAACCAAAACACGGGGGTCGGCGCACATCTCAAGTTAATATCCTTTTCTGATTATATATAATATTGTTCACTACAGTTTTCCGCTCATGTTTTCTCTCCTTTTGTCTTACAGAGTTTACCCCAGTTCTTTATTTTATTGCTCAGTATTTCATATCACTGCTTACTTACTATGCCAGAACTGTGTCAGGAAAGAAGTCTCATGTGACCCAAGAGCCCTGACTTGTGCAGCGTTGGTGTAGTCAACACATTTTAGCCTAAGGCTAGACATGGATGTACTTAGCATACAAAAGGTCTTTCATAGGAGTCGGTATCCATATTATATAATCTTACTTTTCCCTAAAAGAGGTTACATAGATAAGTTAGTGGAATGATGAAAAATATGCTGTAAAGTATACCTATTGAGTAAAGAAAAAGAGGATGCAGACAAAAAATATACTTTCTGTAGCTTGTAAATTCTTTTGGATTTACAGAGCTTCGCCAGTGAAGACCCAATGGATTGTGCTGTTTGGCTTGTCACAAGTCTGTGCATTCTTCTCCAGAGGACATGATTATTTAAAAGCAACTAATTTTTCATTATATATTAGTGTAATAAATATAATTATGCGTGGGGTGTGGGTGATATTATTATTTTCTCAAAGGCTTTATTTATGTCTTCCATTTAAATAAGAAAAATAATACAGAATTGTTATTAGAATAGTAAAAAAAACACTCAGAAATTGTCATTTTTTTTTTATGATTGAATTAGGTCAAGAACACATTTTTAAAACTTATCCAATACAACTTTATAAAAAAAATATATTTTTAACCATTGTTTACCATAAAAATAGCAATTTTTATGGTATACTGTAGTAATTGCTTTTGACAGCTGTATCATCAATGGTCGATGGGTTCAACCATCGGTAGAAACTATTGATTGTTTGAGACTGTAGCTGCCAATGTTTCATTAACATTGCTTGGGGCTGCCATCGATGGTGCAGCAACAGTGCCCGACAGCGATGGCAAAACCACTTGTCATAGACCATCGATGGTTGGCTCTCAGCCGGAGCCAAATTTAAACAGGCAGCCTCTTGCTGACCGGTGTTGGGACAGTGACAGTCCTAGCGCCGAGTGTCAAAGTGAAGTACCGGTATAACACACCGTTTCATACCGCCACACTTCGAGCACTAACAGGGGTATTCAATATGAAACGTTAAGCTTCACTGTCGAAGTTAACGTTTCATATCGGAGTTTTTACGTGCGTTAAAGTATCGGGCGCGCTCCCGCTTATACCCGTATTCAATATAAAATTAACGAAAACGGGAAACTCCGAAGTTGGATTTGCGTAAAGTTACGAATTTTTCCTTAAAAAAATTGTAAGACCCCCTAAAGT
Organism: Taudactylus pleione; assembly: GCA_031769625.1. Taxonomy (NCBI): domain Eukaryota; kingdom Metazoa; phylum Chordata; class Amphibia; order Anura; family Myobatrachidae; genus Taudactylus; species Taudactylus pleione. The sequence continues at coordinate 10,887,703 of JAUIMM010000115.1, forward strand.
AGTAAAAATATGGGGGATCACTATGGGTACCCCGTTTTAGCCTTTAATTGAAAGTCGGGGATTTAAATAGCCGCAGCAGGTGTTTTTTTCCGACATTGAAGAAGTGATGCAGAAGAGCACTTAGGTTATTTTTTTTGTTTTTTTAAGTGGTCCCATCAAATTTGGGGTACATGAAAATGGGTACTAGCATATTTTGATGTCCCTAAAGTAAGTTTTAAAAAATTCTGCATTTGTGCACCTGCCGCTATAATTCTAGAAAACATCTGCCGCATACTTGCAGAATAGCCCTGAACCTATTTCCCTATTGTTAATCATTTTTTTCCCATTTTTTTTTTCACCCCAATTTGTAAATTAATTTTTTGGGGTGTCCCTATTTTTTTTAAAAAAACTTTTTTTGACAGTTCTTTTTTAAATGTCATTCCCAGGGGTGCAGGCTCTTTTTTTTAAGCCTGCACCCCTAAACCCCAATTCTGCACTTTTTTTCGACACCTATTCAATGGTGAAAAGTTATCCCCGTTTTTTATCAAAGACTTTTCAAAACTGCGATAAGTCTTTGAAATTGAATACGGTGTAAAAGTCAAACCTGCGATAATGACGTCAAAAGGGCGATATTAACGCAAAAACGATGTTATCGCTCCCATATTGAATACCCCTGTTAGTATATTAAACTTTATTACTATTATTAAAGAATCAGAAAGCATGTCCCATTAAATTACCATATTTTTTACAGAAACAAAGGAAGGTGGAATGTTTATTGTATGAGCAATTACATATGTTATCCATTCCTACAGGGATATATGTTCTGTAGATAAATAAATTGTCTACTTTCACTTGCTAAACTGATAACCTTGTAGGTTAACAGGTGCTATTAGTAAGACACGAATATTACAGAGGAAGCTTATGCTGTTGCACACGGGTTCCATTGAGACCTGGGGAATAAAGAAATGAACTGCAGCTGCTTGGAAAGTATAATAACATCTGTAATGCACCACCATCCACCTACACCAACTAAAATCAAGACGAATCTGAAAGAAAGATTTTCTTGAGGTCCAATGGGATATAGTTGTAAAATTCATATTTCTGCACAAGCCTTTTGTTTACTCTCTCAAATCATGGAAGGAAATTTAAAATTGTAACCGTTGTATAATTATTTAATATACAGTATTTTATGGTTTTGCATTTGAACTTGTTGAAAACATTCATCCGCTCTGCTACTGGCTGTACATTCAGATTGTAGAAGCCAATCTGTTTTTGGGTTTGCAGTAAATACAGTAGGGATCTCTTTGCAGACTGAGGGATGACATTTCCTGCATGCTCACTTTGGTTATTCTTACTTTTGTCACGCTTCAGGTTTTGGGTACTTGATGCTGTGATTTATATGTGTCACTTTTTGTGTGATGTTGGAAACTGGAGATATTCATTTATATGTGGTCTAATGAGCAATGGCTCCTGGAGTAATATATCAGGGTAATGTGCTTCTTGATTTGGTATAGCAAAGATGAGAGACAGGCCTGCTGTAAGGGTGCATATTAACATTTTTATGTTATATCAACTAATCTGTGATATAAATATATTCTAAATTAGAATAAAACAAAAAACAGTACTTGTAACAGTTTTGACTATAAAACGTATTAAAATTTGTAAACATTTTTATAGTCAAAACAGCGACAAGCTCAGCCTCCTCTCTGATAATTAGAAACTGCCAGGAGTGCACCTTAGCGATCAATAATTCTAGTCAGTGCATTGCAGTAACTAAAATGAACGAGCACCATTGGAGGTAGCTATCAATACTGCCTCAATGATGGGGGCTTGCCTTGCGCAGGGCCAACCCTAGCCATGGTCACACACAAGGTCACCCGCCTGCCCTGGACACTGATTCCTCTGATTGGCGCATAGCCCCATGTGTTCCTCCCCTGGCCACGTGTGTCTCCCGCCGTGTGCGCAGAGTCCATTGCAGCCGTGCACATGATCACATCCACTGGCTGCAGACTCAGCAACTCCCTTGTCCTCCTCATCCTCTGCCCCATCAAACTCATCTTCAGCTGACCCACCATGCACCTGGAACTCGATTGTGTGCCCAGCTTCCCCCAGCTTGACAAGCAATGGCTAGGTGTAGACTGGGAGGCCAGTGAGCTGTGGGCCCAGGAAGTGTCCGCTGCCCACCCCACAGTGTAACAAACTCATAAACTCGTATGAGGATAAGAGCAACAAGTTTGTGTGGCAAGAATGTCAGGCTGACAGCCAGGTCTGGGCCATCCTTGTGGAACTACAGCTCACAGCATGACCTGTTAGCCACAGCCCCAGAGAGTTCCACACTGTAGTCGCGACCGGCCAGGTGGGTTAGGTCAGACTGTGTCTCCTGGCACTGTCACGGAGGGTCAGGTTGGCTGTACAGTGAGGACACCAAAGGAGCTGGATGTCCAAAGCCTGAGAGAGAGAGGCACCAGCGGAGCCTACAGCAACAGTTCAGACGGGTGTGTTGTTTAGGAATCCCAAGGGAGCCTCCAGGCAGGACTATCCCGAGATGGAGAAGGATAAGTCCTCCCCGTTGTACTGCAAATGCACGGCAGCCACATGAGGAGAGGTGCACAGCAGATCAACTGAGTTGATCTGCAGTGACAGCGTGTGCCAGTGGGAGAGGGTAGACAGCTGGGGGAAGGTCACAGCAGATTCCCATGCTGCTTACTGGCCCCTGGGTAATCCTTCCCTGTACAGTAGATGTGCTACACCCAGAGCTACCCAACACATCCAATTGGGAAGTTATTAGTGGCCAGTGCCTCCCCAGTCATTGACCTCACCGCATGTCACTGGTATCCATTATATCTTTTGTTCAAATTTCAAACCATTTAGAAGGATATATAAAATATCAAGATAGTACCTAGTACGTAAATATGTCTCCCTTTAGCAGCATTTTGTTGGTGGGGGAATTGTGCCTCTATAAGACAATCCTCATCTAACATACTCAATCTCTCACATTGCATAGTATGTGTAGCGCGGCTGTAGTTCTCTATTGAAAGACAGTCCGGGCTACCATGAAATCCTCACTGTGTTTCCTAGAAATAGACAGATGGTGGAAATAGAAAAACCATCCCATTACTAAAGATGATTATCCGCCCAAGGGAAATATGCGAGATTATATATTACGCAACCCTAACTAATTTCTGTAATACATATAATGAATACTGTGTCTTTGCTTTAACTGGCTAATTTTGTTTTCTTTCATCCAATGATATATTAAGCGAGCTGGTGTGTGGCTACAAAATAATTTCTCATTGTGTTATGAGCTGGTAGTAAACCAAAAACTCCATAACACTATATATTTCAATTTGTATTACATCCTCCCTAATGTGTTCTATTTTATGTTAGTTTCTTATGTATAGTTAGAATGTTTTGATTGATTTTGTGACCGATCCACTCTCCGACCCACCCCCCTTCTCTCCTTAGTGTGCACCTCCCCGAATGTTTAATCAATGAGACCAATAAATCTCAAGTAAAAAAAAATGTAATGATAGAACCCAAGCTACAGTACATGCATGTTTTTGGGGGATCTGAAGTTCAATGTCAGCAGAGCAGAACACTTTTTCCACCTAATAAAGAGCAAGAAACAAGTAAATTTTCTTTTTTTTTTCCTACTTTAACATTGCTCATATTCCCAATCTGGTGTGTAGTCAGGAAGCAAATTGTGAGCTTCCTAAAACAATTTTGTGTGCAGAGACTAAATGAAAGTATGGTCCTTCATCCAGTGTACAGTAGACGCAGCCAGGCATAACTGTGATTTGGAGCCAAGAATAAAATATGGGAACCAGGACCTCTATAGCTACAAAGTACAAACTGAAATCCAACATAGTAGCTAACAGAATTGCAATGGATAGCTGTGGCATAGAGAGGGGGAGGTAGGGATTTCCCCACATAGTAAAACTAATGAGGTGCCTTGAGGCTTCTCATGGTAGCGTACGAAACAGAAAGGAATGATAGAAAATGTAAAAAGTTGTATTCTACACTGACTCTACATTGCACAACTGCAAAATGCTGCTGAGAAGTTTGTGACATTTAAAAAGATTAACAAAGTACAAAATTAAGTCAATCCATTTAAATGTTAGACACAAACAATTCTTTGTTTAACTGGCCATTACACCTCCCAAATTCTCAATTCCTTGCTGGTAATTAGCTACCTGTTTTATATTGGAAAGACTATGGGGTACATTTTCAAAGATGTCTCCCACCTACTATACATATAGAGGTAACAGCTTCATTGCTGATGCTAAAAAAGGTCTGTTGGAAGGATCAATCATTGTAATGCAATAGTGGAATTAACACAGTGCTTAGAAAAGAAGATTAACTCATCTCTCTGGCTAGTGCACCTGCGAACCCGTGAGCTCCTGCACAGTCTCCAGCAAAATGGCTCCTCTAGGGAGGCTTCGTCCCCTAACCAAGATGGCTGCTGATAGTGTATCTGAGCATGCTCGGCGCCATCTTGTCACTGTGTATGAGTGACATGATGGAGTACAGATGTCCTCTTCTTAGCTCCAGATACTAGCAACATTAACCAGTTTCATCCATTCCAGAACGCTGCACTGTTACCCTGGTAGAGGACAGTCACCAGCTGGTGAGCTCTCTGCACCGCTGCTTTGCTACAGGCTCCACTCCGTTGATGAACCAATAATTGTAACAGTGAGTATGGCTGTACATTCACTTCTACAAATAAACCAAAGAGCGAAGTTAAGCTACCTGAGTGGTCATTGCCTACACAATTTCACCACTAGTGTGTACAGTACTCTGTTTATCCCCAAGACTGCACACACATTCCCAACAGGTTGTGGGCCCAGGCACAAAGAGCCCATGTACTGATCAACAGACCAGAGGGCGCAGCCATGACAGGCACCCAGCACACTTCACTACAGAAGGGATACCTCAATATATAAATAATAGAAGAGGATTAGAATCTCCAGAGTGTATACAGAACTGCCCCAGGCATGTGTTACAAATGCTAGACAAGTTTTGAGGCGCCATCTTGGTGGGTTAGGTATGAGATTCCAGCATACACAATACCGGTGAATTTGTTTGAAATACAGACACCTGTAGGTAAGGATTTTAACCCTATTGCTAACCCTACCCCTAAATCTAACCCTCCCCACTGCAGCCTAAACCTAACCCTCCCTCCACAGCCTAACCTTCCACCACAGCCTAACCCTAATCATCTCCCTAGTGCCTAGCCTTTACCCTAAACTTAACCATAATACTTCACGTTGTCAGTGGTCAGGATCCCGGAGCTAGGATTTTTACTGCTGTCAGGATTCCAACACCAGCATTCTGAGCGCCAGCTTCCTGGCTTTCTGGATGTCAACTACATCCCATTTTGGCCACATGTAAAGATGCTGAAAGCTTCTGCAGCACACAGGAAGACAAACACAGTACATTTTAAGCTAAAAGGTTTCACAGAAAACACATTTTACAGCATTGAACTGCATATAATGGCTGTAAGGAGCATAAGCATAGGGACAATACCTATAATGGATTTCATTAAACTTAAAGGTGCAGAAAACTACACAACATGGAAATTTGCTATGGAAATGCAACTTAAGCAGGAGAGACTGTGGAAAGCAACAGTAGATCCTGATGACAGTCCAAATCCAGATGAAGTAGAAAGAGCCATGGGTAACAAAGGCTTGAGTGTGGAGCAACATCTGCACTCCATAATACATGGGAAAGTGTCAGCTAGAGACATGTTGATTGCATTGCAAGAGACAATCAGGATGGATGTCTCGAGGCGAATAAACTTAAGACTTGTAGTATATAACACAAAGTAACATGAATGCAAAAGTATAAATGACTATACAGATAAGATGGTGTCTGTATTTCAGCAGTTAGCTTATTTAGGTGTAAAGATAGAAGATGAGGAAATTGCAACCACGCTTCAGAATCTAATACCAGAGTGTGACTTCTTAGTTGACAACAGACACAGTGTTAGCAAAGCTAAAACAGTTCCAGGAACGTGTACCCTGTGAACCTAGTGCTGAGACAACTGTGTTACAAGCAAAGAGTGAAAAGTTTAGAAAATGTTAATTCAAGTTAAATTCTAGTTCATCATATTATTGTCACACGATAGATCACAAGGCAATTAACTGCAAACAAAGAAAAGTAGATCCAGTTCAGAGCCAGAAATGTGATGACAAAGATCAGACAGCATTGAGTGTAACAGATAACACAGAAAAAAATCATGGTGTATTGATTTAGGTGCAACAAGACATTTCAGCTGCAATGAGAAGTTGTTCACTAAGATAAGTGAGTGTGAGCTATCACAATTAAAGGAATCAGCAATCATTTGTTGACAGTCATTAAAGTTGTGACAAATAAGCTTGAATGAGGATAGTTCAAGATCTAAAGTCACAGAAATTCAAATTGTATTCTATGTACAAGAGATGAAAACACATCTTATTGCTATTAGTGTCTTAGAGCAGAGATGCAACACAGTTTAATTTGCAAGAGGAAAGTGCATTCTGAGAATCAAAAGTGGGACAATCCACTACTGCACAAGACGCCAGCAACTGCATGTCCTTGATATACAGCACTGCTATGCAATGAGTCACTATCATTGGAACTCTGGTATAGAAGATCTGGTCACCTTGGATATGACAGTGTTGAAAAGCTGCAGGACAAGATGGTCACAGGAATGTCAGTGACTAACACAGAGAAACCTGTGTGTGAAAGCTGCAGTATAAAAATAAAGTAATCAACCATTTCCCAAGTCAACCAATAGAACTAAAGCACCACTTGAAATAATAGATTCAGATGTGTGTGGATCAATTGGAGTTCAAATTGCAAGAGGAAAGTGCACTGTGAGAAACAAAAGTGGGGCATTCATCGCTTCAGGCACAAACACCAGCAACTGCATGTCTTTGATACACAGCACTGCTATGCAATGATGACAAGTGAGTCACAGTTATTGGAACTGAAGCAGCACTTGAAATAGTGCATTCAGATGTGTGTGGACCAATTGGAAGTAAGGACCTGATTCAGACCTGCTCGCTAGCAGGCACTCGCTCGTTTCTGGTGATGTTTGCAAATGTGCGCATGCGTATAGTCGCAGTGCGTGTATGCAAACTAGTATGAGCAATCAGGATGCGCTCGCTCACCCTGCCAAGACAGCCCAGAGGAATGAGTGACAGGAGAGGCCGTTTGTGGGTGGTAACAGGGGCAGGGCAGTAGTAATGGGGGGAGTGGAATTAAGGACGCAGGCGTGCCTGAGTGTTTAAACGCCATTTCAGAGGCATGTATAATTAACTGACAGCATCATAATACACATTACCTGGTTGAATAAGACACTGAAATGCTCGCTGTGCTTGCGATAGGGTACAGTCAACCGCAAGCGCTGCGGTCTAATCTGATGGAGCCCGATATACCGATGGATGGTTGTATATACTTCCTGGAGATGACGTCTGCTAGTGGGCGGCTAAAGACAGGCTGGTGGGCGTCTGGAAACACAAAGTGATTGCTCGCCAAGACATAGTGGGTGTGCTTATGCCTTGGCGTGTGAGCGTCTGCCTTGAATTTCCATATGCTGGGAGCAAGCGGCCACATCTAGCGATTGGGTCTGAATCAGGCCCTAAGTTCATAAGTGAATATAGCTACTTCATGACATTTATTGATGACTTCACAATAATGGCACACGTGTACTTCATAAAGGTGAAATCTCAAGCAGCAAAGAAAATTGCAGATTAAAAAAGACTTGTAAAGAAGCAAAGGCCACAGACTCAAAATTCTGAGATCTGATTTGGAGGAGAGTATCTCAACAGAGTGGTGGAGCAATTCTTTCCAAAATATGGAATAGAGCATCAGTTGACCATTGCTTATAGTCCAGAGCAAAATGGAGTTAGTGAATTAGCAAATCGTACACTGGTGGAGAAAGCAAGGTATATGCTGAAGGACGCAAATTTAGAGAAACAGTTTTGGGCAGAAGCCATATCCACAGCAGTCTACTTAAAGAACTGTTCACCAACAGTTGCCCTGACTGACAAAACACCAATTGAGGCCTGGTCAAAAACAAAGCCAAGTGTAAAACATCTGAAAACATTTGAAAGCACTGCTTACATCCATATACCAAAGGAATCAAGATGCAAGCTGAATTCAAAGTCATTAAAATGCTGGGATATTGTCATGAGAATAAATGCTACATATTGTGAAATCCAACTGCAAAAAAGCTTATCAAGTCAAGGGATGTTATATTTAAAGAATATAGAAGAATGTCCTCCTCTTAGCCTTAGAGACTCGTGACATTACCCCATTTCACCCGCTGTTACAGAACCCTGCACCGTTACCCTGAGAGAAGACAGTCACCAACTGGCGAGCTCTCTGCACCCCTGGTCTGCTACAGGCTCCGCTCTATTGCTTGACCAATATCTGTAACAGCGAGTACAGCTGTACAATCACTTTTACATATAAGCCACAGAACCTGGTTGAGCTACCTGTGTGGTCACTGCCTACACAATTTAACCGCTAGTGTGTATACAGTACTCTACTTATCATCAAGACTGCACACACATTTCCAAACAAATAATAGATTTGCCAAGAATATGCAGTACCTGCAGTGGGTCGGACAGGTAAGTCTTGGATTCTTATATGCACTAGGACCTGGGGAATTAAAGGTGGGAATGGGATGTACTTGGACAGATTTTGTGAAATTAAGATGGGTAGGAGCAAATGTTTGATTCAATGAGTGTATTGCAAGAATTTTAATTTTTAATTTAAGGTGCTTTATATAATGTTGATGTTTTACATTGTAATGGAGATTATATTCATTTAAAGCTATTGTATTAATTTTGATTTTAATACTAAGTGGTAACCAACATTTTATTAGGCTAATTTATGCAGTGAACTAGTAGTTGGGTAGGTTGGTTTGCATAGAGGGGATCCCAAGCACCAAAAGTAAGATTAATCTGCAACTGATTAACTATGAGCCTGATTCAGACCCACTCGCGAGCGGCTGTCCGCTCGCAAGTGGGTCGATGTTCTGCACTGAGCATGCGCACGACGGAGGGAGCTCCGTCGTGCGCATGCACCAGATGCGACGAGCGAAGGACTTTCCTTCGCTCGTTGTGTCTGATCAAAGGGGGCGTGCTGTCGATGTTGATTGACAGCACGCCCCCTTTGGTGGGTGTGCCGGGGGCGTGCCTCCCTGACGGGGGCGTTCCTAAGGGAACGCCTACCGTCAGAAGCCGGCCCACTGACATCACTAGTGATGTCAGTGGGAGTGATTTTGGCTCTGATAGAGCCAAAATCACTCCAGGGCTTGCGGTAGAAAACCTCAACCGCAGGCTCCGGCTCGCAGTTTCGATGGTCGCGATGGTCAAGACCATCGCGGCCATCAAACTGCACGCTCGTATAGGCTGTGGGTGGTGACCCACAGCTATACGAGCGTCCAGGAGGACGCTCCATAGCTATGGAGGACGGCCCTCATTCAGAGCGTGCGCTCTGCTCAGAGCGTACGGCTCTGAATGAGGGCCTATGTTTTTCCACTTAGGAGGTTGCACTATTTCCAACCCCACCTGGAGTGCTGTGAGATATTAATTGCCAATAGCAGAGGGTATACCTCCTGATCTCTTTTGCTGTATTATGAGGCTTAGGCATAAATCAACTAGCTCCCAATGTGGGTACTCCTTATGCAGTGGTCACTCTAGGGTATTAGTTAGTAAATTATATTGCTTCCTGAAGAGTTCCAAGTACTGCAGGTGGATCAGTAGGAGTATTCCTCAATGGAACTACAGATGTATTTATTGGCTCCACAAATGAGGTTTGGGACTGGTACATCTCCAAAGCTCTAAACACTTTACGTGATACAAGGGAATCTTTCTTTATTGGTAAAGGGTGACTGGTATAAATGATGATTATTATTGTAAGACTATTGCTGAACATAACACCATTTGGTTGTCCTAAAATATCCATGTGCTTTAATGCAGTTTCATTGTGTGCGACTCCATCCTGATAGTACAAAATCCAATCCGGAAGGATATAAATTGATGTGTCAGGTTGGAAAATTAGGTTGGCCAAAGTTGGCCTTAAGTGACGCACATGGAATTCTCCGTGAAATGTGAATTTCCTAATACAGTATGAAAAAGGCAGATTATTGTGCTGGAATTTTGTACCTCCTTAAACTAATTTGTTCCTACACACAAATCAGTTTGCACGAGATTTTACTGCAATTTTGGATATATCTAATTTCACCCTGCAATATTTTTTATAAATCTAGCGGACTGTTTTTTCCCCTCTATCAAACCCAAAAAGTGACATATTAATATCCAAAAATATTCAACCCCTAAAAAGTTAACAGACACAGATAATTCCAGACTGTATTATTTGTTACAAACGAATGAGTTTAGTAAAGTAAAATTTTTAATTTATAATTGAAACAATTGAAAAAGACTAGTACTTGGACGAACCATTTTTTACTGCAGTAACTTTAAGTCTGTTGGAATACGTTTCTATCAGGTTTGCACGCTATTTCTGAATTATTTTGTCCTTGGGGAGTTGTTCCAAATTGTTCAGGTTGGTTGGATAATACTTGTGGTTTGTAATTTTCAAATATTACCACAGATTGTCAATTGAACTGAGACCTGGACTTTGACTTGGCCATTGTAGACCATAAACCTTTTGTTGTTCAACCTCTTCAGTGTTGCTTTGGCCTAGTGCACTTTCTCGCAAATTTTAGTTTTCCTGCAGACTGAAGCAGGATATCTTGCAGTATATCCCTTTATTTTGCACAATCCTTCAGTTTTAACAAGATGGCCAGTCCTCAATAATGAAAAGCAGCTCCCTAACATGATGCTGCCACCCTCATACCTCACGATTGGGATGGTGTTTGTTGAGGAATGGGCAGTGAGGTTTTAGCCTTTTGAATAGCAGGCAAAAAGCTAAATTTTTGTTTCATTTTAGCTGGGTCACTCTCATATTTTCTGGCAAATACAAGATGTATAGATGATTTATTTTTCATTTGGAAAGGGGATTCTTCATCTATTGTACAGTTTGTTCAACACCTTAATCATAATCACTTTAACCTCACATTCACGAGCACTTGTCACCAGCACACAATATTTTAGACATCACCCTCAATGTCATAGATAATCAGATAGGCACCTCTACTTTTCGGAATGGGGTTGTCTGCAAAAATTATATTAATTATAGTAGCATCCACCAAAAAAGTTGGCTCAATAACATCCCGAGAGGACAACTGTGCAGATTGAGGCACAACTGTACAGGGAGGGATACATTTATTGAACAGGCAACCCCTCTACTTGATTCGTTTAAAGAAAAACTATATCCTCAGGGACTATTGGACAAAGCACTAGATGAGACTCTGGCACTGGATAGGGCTACACTCCTATCTAAGGATCAGGTGCGCCCCAATAAGAGTGAAAACATTTGATAGGTCTTTGGTGTTTGTCTCTAAACAAAATAGTTTGTCACATAAGATTAATAACATAATGGTGAAAAATTTCCCTATCCTACAGTTGGATTATTTGCTTAAAAATGAACTGCAGAAGAAGCCTATTGTGGTATTCAAAAGAGCTGATAATCTACAGAGGAAATTAGTTTCGAGTCATTTTAAACAACTGGGTGAAAAGACAAATAATTCCAATATTATTCCATGGGCTCCCAAACCGGTTGGATGCTCTAAGTGCAACCATGCTAAGTTCACTACATGTAAACATATAGCCAACCTACAAAAGAGCTTCTGTTCAACTAATACTGGACAGTCTTTCACAATTGGGACTCCTACCACCTGTCAGTCGGATTATGCCATCTATGTCTTGTCATGCCCGTGTTATAAACAATATGTTGGTCAAACAACAAGGAAATTTAAAGTATGGATCTTAGAACATAGGCGAAACATTATGAAATGCATGACCAGACATAGTGTGGCCTGACATTTTGCACAGGAACACGAGGCCAATCCATAGTCACAAACAGCGATTGTAATTGAGCAAGTACCAACAACCCAAAGGGGAGGAGATCGCTATAAAAGGCTTTGTATGAGAGAAACCTACTGGATCCATGCATTACATACATTATATACATTATTTTGCAGATCAACTAAATTAAACTATTGAATTGGACTTTTAGTAAAACCGCTTTATCATCCCTAGATATATCTTAGAATTTATAGGTAACAATAGATCTAGATGCTCTTAATATGTGAATCCACATTTATGTATGTATAAGACATGAAATGTTTTGTATATAGAGAAACATTCTTTACAGGAGTAGTGGCCCCACTGCATCAGCGAATGTACTTACATCATTGCATAAGTAAAAATATATATATTTAATAATAAGGTTTAGTTTTTGCAGCACAATGATTCTAACTTTTTGGACTGGGGCTCAACAACAGATTTTGTTTTAGATTAATAATATGCACATTTGTACAGATAAAATATAACTTTGTCATAACTATTCTTATGAAGATTACATCATTAGTGGTCTTCCTGAGTAGCTCTCCATGTAATATTGACTATACATTATGTATTTATTAGACAAACATGGGATGCAGATTTCATGTTTGTCCTGTGAATAAGGAATTTAACATGCAAACATACTGATTATAAACAATGTCTTATCACAATATTGAAGAATATCTATACATTACCTTGTGTTACAGATATGTATGTAAATATGGGGACTAGTCATGATATTATAATGGATTATAATGGTTCACTTCTAACCTTTGATTTAGGTATGTTAACACACTATGCTGTGGGCTAGAAGTGTGTACATTGGTTTGCACAGTATATTATCTAGTTGTAATTATTCTTGGGTACACTACATTATTTAATGTTTCTGAGGTGCTTTCCACACTTTTCAAATACACATTAGATATATACCTTAAGTCAATTTTGGGAGTTTGAGGAATTAAATATATATGTTAACCACTTGCCTGGCATGGTCGTATCAGATACGACTGCACCAGGCTGGGCTTTCCCTGACATGGTCGTATCTGATACGACCAGTCAGAAATGCCCACTAGGCGGCTGTGGGAAGCTAATCTTCCAGCAGCCGTCTACATCAGAGGGACCTTCTGGTCCCTCTGCAAGCATGGCTGCCTTGCCAGCGTGTCCCGATCACAGGATAAAATACATAAAAAACACACGAACAATGTATATATATAAAATTGCTTTAAAATTAGAGTAAAAAAGGGATAAAAAATCGTAGCTTATCTTATAAAAAATGACAAGTTCATGAGTGGGAAGAGAGTAGGAGCCTCCAACGCGTTTCGTCCGTATCCTGGACTTCTTCAAGGGATCCCTTTTACACGTGTGAGGTAAAAGACACACATTGAGGACAAAATCTTTTATTTAGAGGGATTTTTACCTAATTGGTGCTGTAATCTTCTGCTACACATATATATATATAATCGCAGAGCCTCTGATTAGAGACGGCAATCTACACAGATCTCCTCGACCAATCGCTAAACAATTGATGGCTTCTAACGATGGTTGAACCATCGATGGTACAGTTGTCAATGGCCATCACTACAGTATAACATAAAAGTCGCTATTTTTATGGTATACGGTGTTTTTTTTAAAAATGTTTGCTAATAAAATAGTGATGGATAAGTTTAAAATTATGGCCCTCATTCAGAGCCACACGCAAGCGGGCGCACGTACGTTAGGCGTACGTACAAAAATATTTAAATTCAATGGCTCGCTCGTATTTTCGTTCGCATCTAAAATTCCTCCCTAAACTCTGACGACCCCTCCTCTAACTAACGAGCGTACGAAATAGCGAGCGTACATCCCCGAAATGGCTTGAAAGGAACGCACGCACAAGTATAAACAGGAAGTGGCCTTGTCAGATGTCGATTACCTGCTCCTTTATTCTGCCTACCTCCATCAATCGTATCATGCCAATCAATGTATCAATTAGCTTAATTGTTTGTTTTTTTTCAACACAATGCAAGAAACTTTACTCTTGTCTGTGTTTGTGTTTACCCGCAGAATACGTACGGATGAAACATTCGCTTTTATTGTTTAAAAAACATGTGAACCACAATTAAACAATTGTACTATTGCTGTGTATCCCCGCATATTTCCCTGGGTTCATTTCTTTATTTAAATTTGCTTACGCATGTCACTGCATCAAGCCTATCCTAACTCTCCAGAGATTTCTGGCCCTGTCGAACACATGACTCATACACTAACCAATAAAATTGCTCCTGTTAATTTCCAAAATACATTAGCCAATCAGAAAATTTTTACACACTTTATCAGAAATGATTTTTAAGAAAAACACCATTGCCATCATGAGAGCCTCCGCATTCACCAGGCGTGAGCTGCTGGTGCTTACGGAGGTCATGGATCGCCGGATCACCAGCCAGCCAGAACCCATGACCAACCGGCAGAAGCGCTCCGCGTATGCGGAGGTACGGTCCCGCCTGCGGTCCTTCGGATCACGCCGCAACATCGGGCAGCTGGAGCGCAGGTGGTCCGACCTGCAACGGCGAACGCCCCGCTTGCTGGCATGCTTTCGCATGCAGATCCTGGCAAGTAAGTGTTATGTATTGTGGTTTTAATGTTTGTGTTTGTGGGGCAAACTGCGTGTGCATGTTTTCCTGTCTGTTCTATTTATTATTTGTACTCATATCTGCGTGTGCATGTTTTCCTGTCTGTTCTATTTATTATTTGTACTCATATCTGCGTGTGCATGTTTTCCTGTCTGTTCTATTTATTATTTGTACTCATATCTGCGTCTGCATGTTTTCCTGTCTGTTCTATTTATTATTTGTACTCATATCTGCGTCTGCATGTTTTCCCTCTTTTTATGAATTTTTAATTCTACTGCTATTTTTTTTGGTTTTATTTCTTTTTTCTTTTTTTTATTTTGTTTGTTTGCCCGGATTTGTCCATAAACTAAACGCAATTTATTTGACATATTTTAGGGGGACAGCCAAGACTCCGCCGTCAACGTCGGCGTTCCCGCCCACTCTCCCCAACCCCCAGCCAACACTCCACCCCAAATCTTTCGCCTATTCCCCACTCCTCCCCATCCTTCCCAGACCCTCTCCCGGAAATGTCGGGCCTCCTTCCCCTCCGTCCCACTTCCCCCTCTCCTCCACCCACCCCTCTTCCAATTACCCCCTCCCCGGAGTCCAGCATAACTCCGCCCCATTCTTTGGGGAATGACGGATCCTCCGAGGAGGATCATGGAGGTTTTGCCGGAGCTCCCGATTTGTTTCCCGGTATGTTTTTTATTATTTTTTTTTAAAGCACAAACTGTTTGTATGTAATCATGTGTCGTGCCTTTCTTCGTGTTTTTGTGGCTTGACTTTTGTTGATTGTGAAGGTTTGCCTTTACCTCTTCCTGGTGATTTAAGCATACACATATCATACCTGTGGGAATTTGTACCTAGGCCTTGTATTTTTGCCAGCCCACAATTTTTATTTATGTTTTTGGGTTTAGGAGTGATTTCTTTTTTTTTTAATGTTTTTCTGTGGAGTCCCTATTGTTGTATTAACCCACACACTTTTCTCACCCACAGAGGAACAGAGGCGTCGGCAAGAGGTGGCGGATGTTGTGGGGCAGATGCGCCACCATGTAATCGGCCTTCTGGTGGCCCTCGACCGGCTGTCTGGCCTCCTTCGGCATTAGTTTTTTTTTTTTTGTTGTATTTGCCAAATAAATTTTTAAAGACAAATATACGTTGTGGCTCATTTTTAAAAACCAAAACCAAGATAGTTTAGCCTGACATAAGTTCCTGCAAGGATTTCCCTTTTTTAAAAGTTAGATTGTGTTTTGTCTTTGTATGTCAAACAGACACCAGAAACACATAACAGTAACAATGTAATTTCCCTTTTTGGGTGTAGTGTCAATTTCAGATTTCTACATTTTCCAGGTTCCTACTTGGTGCGCAAGCTGCTTAGGCCAATCTTACAAATCCCAAGGTTGGGCCAGGCTTCCTTTTGGTGTGGATTGGAAAGCTGAAAACATATTTCAGTTTTGCTCAACTGGCGTCAGTACTGGTTTACCCCTTAGTCAAATGTAACTTGTGTTAACCTGGTTACACTTGCTGTTAACGTCCCAAAAAAGGAAGACCATTTCACTCTTCAAACATTTATTCACCACATAACAGAGAAAACAAAGTGGTCACTCCCAAAAAAAATACACAGTGATAAATTCAAATACAACACATACCAAGAAAAAAATAAATAAAAACACAAAATCAAGAACTGGTTGACGAAGGACCATGCCAACATGATTCCACAAACATGGCGTTGCGATATGGGTTCCAGAATATATGCCCAAAAGGACCAGATCCAGGTTTGGTAAGGGTAGCAGGAAGTAGTGAGCGTTGGAGTGCCAAAGATTATGTGAACAAACAGAAGATGGTGAGAAAATTAAAAAAAAATTAGATGTTTGCAAAAAAAAACAAACACATTAGGTATAAACACTGGAGTTTTGAACAAACTTACCTAAAAAATCTGGCCACCACATCATCGCGTATGGCCCCCCCACATACTGACCTTCGACCAACCTCGGGGGGGCCATCCTCAGGTAAGGCATCCTCTGGCTGCATTGGGACACCACTCCTTATGGCAATGTTGTGAAATATCCCACACAGGACCACAATTTTAGACACCATATCCGGCACATACATGAGCTCGCCACCAGAGCGGTGGAGGCATCTGAATCGGCCTTTTAAAAGGCCGATACAGCGCTCCACCACTTGCCTGGTGGCTGTAAGTGCGGAATTATATGCACTTTGTGGCCCTGGTGTGGGAGCCAAATA
Organism: Taudactylus pleione; assembly: GCA_031769625.1. Taxonomy (NCBI): domain Eukaryota; kingdom Metazoa; phylum Chordata; class Amphibia; order Anura; family Myobatrachidae; genus Taudactylus; species Taudactylus pleione. The sequence goes on from JAUIMM010000115.1 coordinate 10,904,477, forward strand.
AGGAGTGAGCAGCCAGGACATGCAAGGGTATCCACTGTCTCCTGTGAACAAAAATAGACCACATCAGGAACACTGTGTATCAAGCTTAACATTGTTATGTACTAAAGGTCTCCACTAACCCAGAAGCCACGCATCACCAGCTTGTAGGTTGGTTAATTTCTGCCATATCCCTGATTGCCGGATGACGAAGGAGTCATGTGCACTTCCTGGTAATTTAGCATTCAGGGACAGGATCTGGAGGGAGGCATCACATACCACCATTACATTCAGGGAGTGATAGTGTTTCCTGTTTCTAAATATTGCCTCCAGCCGTGCTGGAGGCTGAAGTGGTATGTGAGTACCATCCACAACCCCTATGATGTGTGGGAAGCCAGCTATTTGGTAAAAATTGGCCTTGGCCACACTAAGGGCACCCATATCCAAAGGCATTTTAATAAAATGATGGAGGTGCTTGAAAAGTGCCTCCATCACTGCCCTCAGGATCCGGGAAAAGGAGGATTGGGAGATGCCCGCCACTATTCCCACCGTTGTTTGAAACGATCCTGAGGCACAGAAATGTAACACCGCCATAAATTGCGTCAGTGGTGGTATTGCTGTTGGACTGTCAATTTGCCGCTCAAGATCACTTTCTATTAATGAGAGAGTGTCTATGATGATTTTGGGAGGTAGACGGTAGCGTCTTAAAACCTCATCATCGGGCATTCCAAAAAGGGTGACACGTGTTCGAAATATCTGGGGCCTTGCATGCCTACGATGCCTACGCCTGGGACGAGTTTGAGGTTGGTCGTCTTCCGGGAGCAGGGCCAGAACAATTCGCCCCAGATCTACCTGAAATTCAAAGTTTACAATGTAAGGCTTTTGACCCACCCCAAAAGTAAGAAAAAACAACTTAGCTTTCTGATACCATCCATAGCTGCTTACATGCCGGGGTATTGTCATGATACGTATAAACTGTAAAAAAGGCAACAATGAGACTTCAAAAATTTAGAGGGTGTTTTTTTTGTTTAAAAATTGTTGCAAGCCAACACAGAAAATAGCGGAAAAACACATTTGGCCATCGATGAAAACTACATTGCACACCGTACGTCAAATAGGGTTCAAATGGACCCAAAAAATGGAAAAGGGAAAAGCAAAACTGGATTATATGATGAATAAGCCGTCAAAAATGCGGTAAATTATTCGCAAATGCAAGTCACTACACCAACAGTCAAAAATGCGGTAAATTATTCGCAAATGCAAGTCACTACACCAACAGTCAAAAATGCGGTAAATTATTCGCAAATGCAAGTCACTACACCAACAGTCAAAAATGCGGTAAATTATTCGCAAATGCAAGTCACTACACCAACAGTCAAAAATGCGGTAAATTATTCGCAAATGCAAGTCACTACACCAACAGTCAAAAATGCGGTAAATTATTCGCAAATGCAAGTCACTACACCAACAGTCAAAAATGCGGTAAATTATTCGCAAATGCAAGTCACTACACCAACAGTCAAAAATGCGGTAAATTATTCGCAAATGCAAGTCACTACACCAACAGTCAAAAATGCAGTAATTCATTCGCAAATGCAAGGCGCTACACCAACAGTCAAAAATGCCGTAATTCATTCGCAAATGCAAGACAAAAAATGGACTTACCCAACTCGAATATATAAGATGTCCTCAAAAAACTTCTTTGGGTCCGAAAACAAAAAAAAACTAAAAAAGATGAAATGAGTGTTAAACAAATGAACTAACCACAAAACAGAAGAATACACCAATTGGCCACAAATTTGAATGCACAAAACTTACCAAATCAGGAAAGGATGTTGAAAAAATGAAAAAAATGCGAACGGAAAAACCAAAGAAATGTAGCAAAAACAAACAAAAAAACAACTCTCCAAAATCCTCCAAACGCAACCAACCAACCAAATCCAAACCACTTAACCGACAACACTCCAACAACCCCACCTCGAAGCCACACACACCAAGCCATAAATAGTGTTTATTTTCCCGCACAAATTAAGGATGAATCATAGGGACGCACAATCAATGATGCGGCCGCAAACTAACGACGCATGTATAAATACGTCACGAAATCACATAGAATTTCTGGATGATTTCATGCTGGAAGCAGAGACATGGCTTCAAACCAGGGAAACAATGGTCAAAATTGCGGCGGTAAGGCCTTCATGCATTTTGTGTCAATGAGTATTTTAAAACATAATATTGTGCAAGTTGTGAAGTGGCTAAATCTGCATATTTACCCAAATAGTTGAGGAGGATGACATGGAAGAGACTGCTGGCCCCAGTCAACCCGCCAAAGCTGCAAAAAAAAAAAGGCAGCCACATTTCACAAGCAAGGAGATGGAGGTTTTGATCCAGAAGTGCGTTGACATCCTGCCCCAGGCAGCCAGGAATATGAGCCAAAGCCAGAAGTGGAGAATGTGGGAGGAGGTCGCCGTTGCTGTCAATAGGGTGGGTGATTATGTCCGTCTAGCCCGGGATGTCAAACGGCGGTAAGTAAACACTTTCCCATCCTATAAACAAACCCCATTGTAAAAAAAAGGATAATGGTTCCAAATTCATTCCACAGATGGGCAGACTTCAAATATCGTCTAAAACAAAAACTTGCCGACAGGGCTAGGCATGCAAGGGGGACAGGTGGGGGTCCCACCCCTGTGTCATTGGAGTTGACAGACTTAGAAGAGATGGCACAGGGGTGTGTGCAGGCTGTGGAGGTGTTTGGCGTGTCCAACATGGATACGGACATGCCAGACTTTGCGGCTCCTCATGTTGGCCAAGGTAAGTCTTGTGATGTCACCAACTCAGAAATGCTATTGTGCCAATATGTAGATTCTAATGTGAGTCTTTTCTCCAATTTGCTAACAGAGACAGAGGCGGATGAGTCTGCTCCAGAGGGGAGCCTTGGCCGCAGAATTTCTGCTGACTCTGCAGGGGAGGAACCAGTACATCCGGCTGAGGACCCTGCAGAAGCCAGTCCAGGGCGTGCCCCCTCGCAGGCAGTGGGCCTCCTCACAGAACTCAATTTTAAATCGGATTGCCATACGGAGATTCTGCAGAGGATGGACGCCAGTCTGATACGGGTGGCTGAGGCCCTGGAGCAAAATGCTGCGGCCAACGTGACCATTGCTCAGGCCCTGGCGGAAAATACCAGGGCCAACATCCGCATCGCCGATGCCCTGGAGCAGCTCGTTCGCCAGCACATGGTGGAGCCGACCTCCCTTCCTGCCGGAACATCCAGATCCTCTACCTCTGGCACAACATCAGGCAATCCTCCAAATGTGCCTAGCCCTGTGCCTAGTCCAGAGGCCACAACATCTGCCTCTGGACAGGCCAGCCCGATGGCATCCCGGACCCGGTCTGGCGCCCACCCTCACCCAGCCAAACGGGCGAGAAAACGGTGACAGCAATGGCGACTTTTCCCACTTTCCTTCTGTGCTTGGCTCATATTCCTTTCTGGTCAAAACTTCCCTCTCCTTTCTTGTGAAATGTTTTTAAATTTTGTATTTACGCTTATGTTAGTAGTTATGTTTTTTTTTTTTTTTGAGCAAATATCTTGGCCACAAAAAAAGGCAATACAATATTATGCCAATTTGTTTGTGTGTAAACAATAAATTAAAAACAAAACACTGACATTGTATTGTGACATTATTGTACAAATGGGTTACATTTAATCCTGGCCTTAAACGCAAAAACTGACCCTCTTTTTTAAAAAAAAAGGCCTCTTTAAGGAACGTTTAAAAAAACACATAGCGATGCAAATTCCACAGTAAACAAAAAAAAAGGGGAGCTAATTAAAAGATGATGACATTATTGTTAAAATAGGCCATAACCACCAAATTGTGGCCAAAATAAAAGCCCAAAAATGTACGCTAATTGATTATGTAATCATGACATTAGCAGCTCTGATTTCCACCTGCGTACGCTTTTGTGCTATCCCAATAAACTGCTTTCCAAACACATACCAAGCCGGATTTCAATCCAACACTAATTACTTTACTGACCAGCCACAATTAATCGCTGCACCATCGTGGAGTCCCGGGACGGAGGAGAAGGCCATCGCCAATGTGGTCGAGTAATCCTGACCCTAAGCTGTGCGAGCATTTTGAAGGGAAAGCGGATGTTTCAGTGACGTATGAGACGGTCCGAACACATTTGACGTTCGCATCTGCTAATGTATGTACGCCCCAAAAACGCCTCGCCACGCCTGCGTTTTTTCATCTCCACCCCCGTCAACACCCAAAAACGCCCTGTTCTGTCAATCACATTTGACATGTCACTTCCTGTACGCTATTTTAGGAACGAGAGAAAAAAAGCTCGCAATCTGCCGTACGCACATGCGCGGTGTAACACCGACGCATGCGCGGTTAGTCAACATCGGAACGCAACGAGCGTACTGTTGGTAACGTGCGGCTCTGAATGAGGGCCTATGTTCTTGACCTAATTCAATCATAAAAGAAACCGACAATTTTGGAGCGGTTTTTGGAAAAAGAATTCGTCAGTTAAGTGGTTAAGTGATGTCAATATATTGTGTGGAAAAATGGCTTACTAATATTTAGACATTATTTGATATACTGTATATCCCAAATTGGTTACATGGTCCTACCCTGTTTCAGAATATCTGAGGAATTACTGAAGTAATCTTAAAACGAAAAGATTGGTTATAGAGATAGAAAATTATTTTATAGATATTCCTAAATCCTCTTATACTTGTAGTGACTTGAAAAGTAGTTAATATGCATTTCTCCTTCCATTTAATAGCTACATTCTATACCTTTCTGTAAAATTTATTAAAACTTTGAATAAATAAATAAATATATTCCCTATGCTGGGCATACACGACCAGATAAAATATCTGTCAGACCGACAGACATTTTATCTGGCCAGCTGCCAGCCACAGATGTTGCCGGCATACACTGTGAGATTTCTCTCACAGTGTATAGCCCGACATCCGCACTCCGCCCCCAGGGGAGGAGACATTTCCCTGTTCCTTCCATAGGAAGGAACACAGGAAATGTCTGTCTGTCGGCCGCGGCTGGGCATACACTGCCCGATGCGGCCGACAGTTTACCGGGAAATGTCGCATCGGACGGGCATGCTGGACAATCCGGCATGCCCGACCGAGCAATATTTAACCCTCGGTCGCCCCCCCACATGCTACAATTATCGGGGCAATCCGCCGATATCAGGCGGATCGCTCCGATAATTGTAGCGTGTATGGCCAGCACTAGAAACAACAAGGTCACATATTTTTGAATATGATGGTACAAGTTTATACAACATATGATTGATATATTTTTAGTATGTGGTATATTTTTTATTTTTCTCTGTTCTTTAGAGCTGTCTATTATGGTTAGAAGCTTCCCTCTCTGTGAAGAACAAACTGAGTAACACATAGGGCCGTATTCAATTAGCGTAAAAAAAGTATCGCCGATTGCGACTTTTCGCCAGTCTGAAAGTTTCCTCCATGTTCAATTCCAAAGAGTTTTTGCGTATGCGAAAACGCAATGCAATGTAATAGGCGAAAAAGATTTGCATATGAATAGGTGTCGAAAAAAGTGCAGAATTGCGGTTTTGGGGTGCAAATGTAGGGAAATCACCCTACACCCTTGGGACAGCCCCCCAATGGTTAACTGCATTGAAAAAAATCCCCCAAAAATAAAGAACACCCCAAAATATGACTTTGATAAAGGGGATGAAAAAGTACAAAGTTGGGGTACAAACTTAAAAACTAGCGAAATAAGCTTTTGGGGTGTCTGCAAGTATGGGGGAGGTGTTTTTTGATTGCAGGTGCTTGCTTAAGGTGTGTTTTTTAAGTTTTTTAAAACTTCACTTTAGCAATTTTTAACCATGCTTGTACCTATTTTCATGTACCCCAAATTTGCTGGGACTAGTTATTTTCACAAAAAAAACCTGCTAAATGCTATTCTGCACCACTTGTGCAAAAACGCTAATTAGCAGCTATTGAGAGCATATAAGTACCCCCAAATACCTTCAGCAGGGCTGTTCGGGGGTATCTATAGTGATCCCCAATGTCAGTTCATCTTTTGGGGGGTGTCAGACTGATTTCCCCAAAACTGACAGAACTTTTCGCCTGTTTGCGTTTCACCGGGTCCCGTTTTCGCGTCCTTTGGAATAGAATAGGGCGATAAGCGGGGACGCATGCAAAACTTTTCCGCAGGTAAAAGAAGCGATGACAGCGAAAAGTACGGCATGCGAAAAGCGGCCGACTATTCGCGGCTAATTGAATATGCCCCATACACTATTTATTTGGAGATTATTTGTATATTTTAAATGTATCATGTTTAGGTTTAACAATGTTTAAATTATGGACACAGGGGGTCATTCAGACCCGCTCGCGAGCGCAGGATGCTCGCAAGCGGGTAGATGGTGCGCATGCGCGAGACCCGGCTAGCAACGGGATAGCCGTCGCTCCGGGTCTCGCACCAAAGGGGGCGTGCTGTCGATGTTGATTGACAGCACGCCCTCTTTGGTGGGCGTGCCGGGGGCGTGGCTGCCAGAGGGAGGCGTTCCCATGGGAACGCCTACCGTCTGAAGCCGGCCCCTCTGACATCAGTAGTGATGTCAGTGGGAGTGATTTTGGCTCTGATAGAGCCAAAATCACTCCAGGGCTTGCGGCAGCGAGACCCTACCGCAGGGTCTCCGTCGCAAGCCCGATGGTCGCGATGGTCTTGACCATCGCGACCATCATCATGGACGCTCGCTATAGCTGTGGGTGGTCACCCACAGCTATGCGAGCGTCCAAGAGGCCGCTCCATTTTCATGTAGGAGGGCCCTGATTCAGAGCGAGCGCTCTGGTCAGAGCGTCCGGCTCTGAATCAGGCCCACAGTTTTTAATAGTGCAAAGTAACCCACCGATGCTGGTTAAATCAGCTGATTGAGATTTGCACTAATTGAAAGGCAATTACAGCTACCGTAAAGCCTGAGACCAGCTCAGTGGAATCCATACCTTCTGAGGAAACCAGGACTCCAACTACCGGGAGAGATTACTTTGCTAAAGCTCCTTTTATCATCCCACTCAATGCTCGTACACACTACACGATATGCTCCCTGAGCGATATCGTGTAGTGTTGTCCCCGGCAGGCTGTGCTCAATGTCGTTCATGACATTGAGCACAGCCACTGAACGATATCATTAACGATATCGTTCAGCGCCGGGCTCTCTCCCCCATCCCCTGACATGCAGCAACCTGACGAGATCGTCAGGTTGGGCTGCATGTCAGCCCGATGAACGATAATGACGAACGACCCGCTGGAACGCGCGTCGTCGTTATCGTTCATCTTTTTGGGGTTAAAAATGGACGATAAAGTGGACGACTGAACGATACCGTTATTGTTCAGTCGTCCACTTTATCGCCCAGTGTGTACGCACCTTTATAGTACACTGACTTACTGCTTATTGCATCCTCAAGCCCGGCCAGGAAGAATCGCCGAACGGCTGCCCCAGCGCCAAATACACAGACAGGCTAGTGGATTCCTGGGGCTTTACTGTTTACCGCACAGTCCGGCTGTCACACTTCACCGAGCGGCTGGTCCGTGACAAGCCTACGTTCCCGCTGACAAGCGGCTGCAAGCCATCACATGTGAAAAACAATCCAGTGAGTACTTTGTGCAGCTTACAAATCCTAATAACATCTGTGTATGCTTGTATATACGGCACCCAGTCAGAGGACTTATGACCTGATTCAGACCCGCTCGCTAGGATGCGTTCGCTCGATTGTAGCTTTCTGCACATAAATACGCATTGCAGTGCATGTGCACAAACCAGTGCGAGAGATCGGGAAGCGTTTGCTTGCTGCACATAGAGAGCCTAGCAGAGTGAGTGACAGGAGAGGCCATTTGTGGGTGGTGACAGGGGCAGGCCACTATAAATGGGGGAGTGGACAAGCGAACGCAGGCGTGCCTGAGCGTCTCAACGCCATTTCAGAGGCATGCATAATTAACAGGCAGCGTCATAGTACACGTCACCTGGTTGTATTTCACACTGAAGTGATCACAGTGCTTGCGGCAGGGTATAGTCAACCTCAAGCGCTGTGATCGCATCCGATGGTACCCGATGTACAGATGGTTGCATACACTGGAGATGATGTGCGCAAGTGGGCATCTTAAGACAGGCTGGTGGGCGTCTACATACACAGAGCGATCGCATGCTAATACATAGCGGGCGTGCTTATGCCTTGCCATGCGATCGCCTGCCGTGTCATCACTTAGCCAAATTTGTATGCGCTGGGTGCGAGCGAATGCATCTAGCGAGCAGGTCTGAATGAGCTCCTTAGTCCAATATTGGCGTAACAACACACACACGGAGACACAGATTGTTCAAACCAGGGACATATCGACTTATATCTTAATATGTGGCAGCTAAAAAGGACATTGTATTAATATACCCACATAGGAAGTGGCATTTCAATGAGTGGGAGATTAATTGGAATACACAAATCAGAATAATCCCTTTTTTTGGGGGCAGATCTATACAGGACAATGTTATATGAAACCTTGATATACTGTTTTGATCCAACATACTCTTTTTGGAAAAAGATTGGGAATCAATTTATTGATTTTAGAGCTTGAGCAGATATTTCACTGTATTTTACTGTTTCTACATTGTATTTAATATGCCAATAGTGTTATTACATAATTGTTTTCAAACAGAAGTGTAGTTATGCAAACAAGTGCTCCATCTACATTTTCTAGATTTTCCCTTTAGCAGGTAGCAGCGCCAGTTTGAAACCAGTATATATTGACTGATTGAGGGTCGCAGCTGGTTTTTTCTCTTTTTTTCTTTTTAAATACAAGTTCTGCTTTAATGGTTTTTCTTCAGTAATAGAGTCTTACAAGCCACCTTACCTGTACCATACAGACAAATTGTATGCACAGTAGGCATGTGCGCCATCCCTCGTGTTTTGGTTTTGGATCAGTATCTCCTTTGATGTTTTGGATCTGGATTTGGTTTTGCAAAACCGACCCTGGTGTGTTTTGGTTTTGAATCTGTATGTTCTTTCAAAAATTGATAAAAACTGCTAAAATCACATCACTTGGGCTTTTTGTTGTTCCTATAGTATTATTAACCTCAATAACATTAATTTTCACTCATTTTCATTCAATTTTGACCACCTCAAAGCTCACAATATTGTTTTCATCCAGTTCAGGCCTAAAAGTTGCACAAAGCCAGCTGGCTGACTAAGCTAAGCGACAGCAGTGGGCGGCACAAACAAGTGGCAGTTCAACCCTCAGCATGGCACATAAGGAAACATATGTTTTCATTAAGGGAGGGAGATGGAGTATGTATGTAGTTAAAGGCAGGGAAAGGAAAGGTTGATTCATAGTAAATATATTTAAATTTTTTTATTCCGAAGCAAATGTATGAGGGAGGAGGGGAGAGCATGGGTGAACAATATGTCCCATGTTTTGCCCACAAAATCAACTTGGTGGTTCAGAATATTTTCTTTCATTTAAAGGGGCATGCAGGAAATGCTGTCTGTGGCCATAAACATTTCGGTATTCAGCAACCGCATGTCAGAGTTTGCAACAGCTGTGGCAGTTCAACTTCCAACATGGCACATAAAGTTACAAGAAAGGAAGGGTTGATTAGTAGTAAATTTTATTTAATTTTTTTATTCCAAAGCAAATTTATGAGGGAGAAAGGGAGGAGGGGAGGCATTTACAAAAAATATTATACTCATTCACATTCACAGTCCGTGCCCCAGTGGAGCTTCTCGGTGGTTCCAAATTTTTTAAAAAGAATCAAAGGGGCATGCAAGAGATGATGTTTGTGGCAGCACACAAAACGGAAGCTCTGAACAGGAAGGAGACAGAGGGATTTTAAAGTCTGGTACTAAGCATCTCTTATCATTGTGCTTCTGGGAATGGGAAGACTGGGAGGGGAGGAGGGAGAACATCTCCAGATAGTCAGATACCATCACAAAATAGCCTCTCCATTTGGTGTTTGAGTTTCATCTGACCAAACATGGCTGTTATAATCAAGGAAAGCCAAGCCCACCAGGTTGGTATCTAAAATCAAGGTTGAAAATGGCATAAAAGTATTTTGCAAGTATGCCTATTTGTGATTTTAGTTTAAATAAATACAGTATGAAACAAAAAAAAAAAAGGCAGCATCAGAGCAGCGACATAAAAGCATGGCAGTTAAAAAAAATAGAGAACATTTTTGAAACATTTGCCACACAGCAGTGGCAGACAGGATGGCAGTTTAATAAGCTATAATAATGTCAGACAACAATGCCCCAAACAGCACATAATGCAAAGAAAAGATGTGCAAGATGGAATTGTCCTTGGGCCCTTCCATCCACCCTTATGTTGTATATAGTAAACAGGACGTGCACAGTTTATTAAACCAATCACTTCAGCGACAGAGACTGCCAATTGTGGCTGAAGTGATTGGTTTGTTTGGGTTCCCACGAAACAAGCTACCAATGGGCAGCTGACATTGCTGCCAATGATCTCTCCGTGCACAAACTGGCTTTACAGAGGCAATATGTTGTCGCTATTATCATCCAATTCTTTGCCCTCATCAGTGTGTACATCATCTTCACACAATATTAATTCGTCCCCGCTGGAATCCACCATTACAGCCTCAGGTGTCTCTGTAATTTTTGGATGTAATTGGCAGTAAAGGTCTTCCTTGTGAAATTTGTACTATAGTTCATTTTTACCACATTTTGAGGAAGTAGCCTCCTACGCCGATCGCTGACAAGGTTCCCGGCTGTGCTGAAAACTCTTTCTGAGTACACACTGGAGGGTGGGCAGCTCTAGTAAAGCAAAGCCAGTTTGTGCAAGGGCCTCCAAATTGCTTTTTTTTTCCTGCCAGTAGTGAAACTGACTGTCTGACATGCCTATTTGGACACTATCATTAAAATAGTCGTCAACCATTCTTTGAATGGAGACCGAATCAGATGGAGTCACGGTAGATGTCTCATTAATTGTAGACAATTCCTTTAGACCTGACCAGATGTCAAAACTTGGTTGCGTTGACTCATCTGCATCACCAGTGGGTCTTCATTTGGGAAAGGTTAGATTTTTCCTGGCAGCCACACTTGCTGGAGAAACTGAAGAAGCCATCGCTGCATCACGTGCCGCTTGAGCTGACAATTTCTTCACCAACATTGTATCTCTTCAGATCTGTGTCTGCTGGGAAGAAATACACGACGTATGACTTAAACCTGAGATCCAGCACGGTCGCCAAAATGTATTGATCCGATTCTAAGATCCTGACAACCCTTGGATCCTGTCGAAGCGAATAAAGGACTTGATCTACAAGTCCGATATGCTTAGCGGAATCGCTTCATTTCAGTTCCTTCTTCATTTTAGCAAGCTGTTTTTCCAACAGTTTAATTAGAGGAATTACCTGGCTCAATCTGGCAGTGTCTGAACTCACTTCACAGGTGACTACTTCAAAGGGTTTCAGCACTTTGCACAACACAGAAGGTATTTTCCACTGAGCTTGAGTAAGGTACATCCCCCCTCCTCTTCCTATGTCATAGTTCGTTGTGTAGCTTTGGATGACTTTTTGCTGTTCCTCCATCCGCTGAAGCATATAAAGGGTGGAGTTCCACCTTGTAACTACCTCTTGCTTCAGCTGGTGACAGGGCAAATTCAACATTTCTTGCAGGTGCTGCAATCTTCTACATGCACCTGCTGAATGGTGAAAATGTCCAGAACTTTTGCGGGCCACAGTGAGCATCACCTGCACGGCCCTGTCATTTTTTAAAATAATTTACACCACCAAGTTGATTGTGTGAGCAAACCATGGGATGTGTCGGAATTCACCCTGCTGTAATGTTCTCACAATATTGGTGGCATTGTCAGAAATCACAAATTCCGAGGAGAGTCCAAGCGGGGTAAGCCATTTTGCAATAACTTCCCAGAGTTTTCTAAGAGGTTGTCAGGTGTATGCCTCTTAGTGAAACTGGTGATACACAGAGTAGTATGCTTTTGAATGAGCTGCTGTTTCTTAGATGTTGCTACTACTACTGTTGATGGCGCTGAAGGAAATACACCCACCCAGTGGGCTGTTACAGTCATGTGATCTTGCATCGTCCCTGTACAGGCTGGGAATTGCTTTTCTAGTTAAGTGGAACCTAGATGGGATTTTGTAGGACCTCAATTAACTGTCTAAACCCACTGCACTAAATGGCGGATATCGGACGCACATCTAATTCCAGCATAGATGTTATGGCGTCAGTGATCTGCTGTGCAACTGGGTGACTGCTGTCATACTTGCTCCCTCTTGCAAAGGATTGTTTAACAGTCAATTGTTTTTTAGAACCACTACTAGTAGTCTTCCTGGTCCCCTTATGGGATGAAGATCCACTCCCAGCAGCAGCAGCAAATGTAGCGCTCAAGGATTCTTCTGAGGAATCCAGGATAGGGGAGGACTGAGTTAGCCTTATTAAATTGGATGCAGGACTACTTCCAATCATGATCGAGGATATTGTTGATGAAGGTGTTAATGGCAAAAATGCCAGGTGCTTGGATCTAGCAGGGAGAAGGGAGCTAACTGACGCTAGACTGCTTGTTGTTACTTCTTTAGCCAACATTTCTGAATTTTGCAAACACTTTTGAGGGATGCGCTGTAGATGGTTAGGGTCCCTAGCTCTACTTTTTCTGGCATGGCAACAGGTACAGATGGCTTGACAATTGTTGTCCGGATTTGGGTAGAAAGGATTCCACACATGAAGTGGATTTTTTTTTTATGCGCAGGCGTGACAATGGGCTTTTCCTTATCATGTGTCGAAGCTGGTTAATTGGCTGAGACAAGATCAGTTTAAAATTGGATCGCAGCGACGCCATCTTGCGACTGGATGCAAGACGCCATCTTGGAAATGAGATCGCAAGACGCCATTTTGCGAATGGTCGCCTAAGCGCCATTTTAGATAAACTCACACTTTAGTACATGTGGCGATATTACTATTAGCATCATGCGATTGCATCTGTGACCATCGCCATAAGTTATGGCGATTCATCAAAAGCCCATTTCATGACTTTACGTAGTTTGGGTGCTCTGGATAAAGTGTGTGTATTATTATAACTCCCCTACAGGATATATTTCAGAAATGGCTGTACAGTATGTCAAAATTGGATTGCATTAGCTAAACAGAGCAAATGGCCACGTGACAACTAGCCTGTGAAGACAAGCTTCATGGACATAACGTCTGCTCTCACTCCAGGTGGCCCTGCTCGAATACAGCAAGAGGGTCGTTTGTAGCACTTTACATTAGCAGGCTTCCTACAATAAAATACCTTCAAAGCCATTTGCATCTACACAGGCCCTAGGAGAACAAAGACCAGTATTTTGGAGCCTGAAAAGGGTGGGGCTGCTGGGGCATGAGCAAGTCATGGAACTATAATGCTCAGCATTCCACACTGCTAGGTGTTCACTTCTAGGGGTAGCTGAGAGCGAAGAAGTACTCCCCATGTCGGTCTATGGTGGTCTCCCTCCACACAGATTCTCTAAGACTTCAGATCAGCGTTATCTCTGTGCTCTAATGAATTCACGTGCCTGTAGAGGCTCATGCTATAATTGCGTAATCACTGTGACTTTAAGTGAGATTTAAGTGCACCATTTCTCATACACACATTAATACGCACAATTGCGCTGTTAACTAGTCGCATATTAGCGAATGCATAAGACCCTGTATGAAAACGCTGAATATTAGCTCCATGCACACGCATCTGCCCCAAGTTACCTAGTGTCTTTACATCAAACCCCACATACTCACACATTACATATTCACATACAAGGTTCCATAAGCTTTAAGGTATAAGATTCGAGTATGCACATTTATTATCATTGCTAGGAAATAAAGGTTATTTCGTAACTAAGGTTTTATACGTGATAAGTAAGCCATGTTTGGTATTGTACTGATGCGTACTCTCTCAACAGTATTCCGGTAATATCGATGGAGAGATCGCAACATGCATTCTCAACTTATGGACCGCAGAGACTTCAAGCAACAAAATGTACATTATATGAACAACTGTTAGGATTTGCATGAGGAAACCAGAGACTACCAGTTGTGAGAGGCTGGATTATGTCTATTTGAACCAACCTGTTAAATGCCTTGTAACATATGCCCTCTCCTTTAGGACCAATGGTATTAGCTACAAACTTCTCTATTGTGTTGTTTATTCCTGGGGGGTATAAATATGTGTGCTCTGACCCTGGGTTTCTAGTCTTCGTGCTGAATGCTCATTGACGAGGGGTTACTTGCTGATGCCTACATCTGGACCAGAGAGCGCTGCGTATGTATAATTGTACTTGGGTCTGTATAATCTCTTTGTGCTAAGATTATATGAGGATCATAGCGTGTAACTGCTGTACTTTTACTTGAATAATACTTTGTGCTTTGGAACCACAGGTTCTAGGTCTGGAGTCTTTACTTACTGTATGACTGCGTACGCAAATTAGCATCATCCTTAGAGGTTTATAGGAAGGATATTAGAAGGTATAGGCAGGGGTATTTATAAGGTTCAAAGGCAGTATCATTACATGGGTAACAACTGCTTCCACTGGGGCCTGATTTACACAAACAACATCCTCATCATCAGCATCCTCATCATCAACATCCTTATTAGCGTCAGTTACACAAATATCCTCCTCATCTGGTGCACTTCCACAGACGCATCCTCAATTTCTATGTCAGCATGTTGACTTGTGCTGCTCATCCCCACATTTGCAGAATGCACAAGTTGTGGAAGAAGGCTCCTCTTTGAGTACAGTTTTGGATATGTCAGGCTCACACAAGGCACCCTCCCCGACACACTTAGACTCTCCTAAGGGATTTGTGACATTTCTGAGCGCAGTTGGTTCCTGTGCCTTAACGATTTAAATTTTTTGGAAATGTCTACAGGGAGAAGGGTTGACATCATCATAAGAGGCAGAACCATTAGTAATAAATAAAGGCCAAGGCCTTAGCCTTTCCTTGCCACTTCATGTGGTGAAAGGCATATTGCCAATTTTATGTCTTTCTGCAGCTAACTTTCCCTTTGATGTTTTTTGCCTTACCAATGTAAATGATTGGTTCTTTAATTTCAGATTTGGGCTACATTCCTCTTACCTCATTGGGTATCCATAGAACTGTGCATTACCAATCTCTGACAATGTCTAAAGGCAGAAACTCCCATGCAAAAAAAGCTTTCCCCTATACCTTATGAAGTAGTAACACATTTGACATTCTCCTCCTTCACCCCTGCAGTAACACATTCCCACCCCCACCTCTAGTAACACATTCCCTTCCCTCATTATTCAAATAGGGGAGCCACACCAACTGCCAGTGACGTTTGGCAGCACTTAGGATGACAGTTGGTGTTTGAATTCTGATCTGTACAGCTATGATGAGTCAGTCAGGCAGGACATTGCACAGGGGGAGGAAACATTTTAGCCCTTTTCACTCCCTTGAGTAGAATTTAAAAAAATCCCTTCTTAGCAGGCACCTATGTCATGGAAGGCATGTACTCCATGATTTTCATGTTTCTAGGTCCAGGAGTTTGGGATGGGCACTGATGAGTCAATCAGTCAGTCAGTCAGGACATCTGATTTGATATATATATATATATATATATATATATATTTCTAGACTAGTAAATCTATGTATATGAAGAGAGTGTTGTCATGTTCTTTTTCTGGTGTAAGGCCAGACAAAATAATTTGTCCTTTTCTGAAACAGTAGGACATTATAGAGACACGCCTTGGGAAGATTTAAAAATGTAGTGAAAAACATACAAACTCCCTCCAATATAAGCAGCCTTGCCTTAGTGCCGCTTATCAGGGTCAGACAACTCTCAGAAGCATTGAATTTGCTGTTTTCTTACTAGTTAAAAAAGGGGCTTTTTTAATGGTCCTAAAAAGCAAGAGATCATCTTTAAACAAATACTGAATGACTACAGGAGTACCACATGCTCTCGTTTGCAAAGAAGAGTGCAGTTTTTTTATCACTGAAAATCTGAACTATGGGCCTGATTCAGGCCCGGTCACTCTGACAGAGCGCTCTCTCTGAATCAGGGCTGGGTCAGTGGGAGAGATTTCGGCTCTGTGAGAGCCGAAATCTCTCGTGGGCTTGCGGCAACGAGACCCTACCACAAGAGTCTCGTCGCAAACCCGATGGTCGCGATGGTCTTGACCATACCGACCATCTTCCTGGCCGCTCGCTATAGCTGTGGGTGGTCACCCACAGCTATGCGAGCGGCCAGGAGGCCGCTCTAAAAAACAAGAAGGCCGGCCCTGATTCAGAGCGAGCGCTCTGTCAGAGCATCAGGCTCTGAATCAGGGCCACAGTCCCTTGCTGGCTAGTGTTTGAGAAGGTTGTTATACCCACACCACTGCACTGAATAGTCTATTGTTACAGTAATGCCGGCCATACAGAGTACGATTTTCTGACATAGGATGTGTTGTACGATTTCCCTTGAAATTCTCCATACGATATGGCCAAATGGTGTACGATTGATCAATTCGATCATACATTACGATGCATACATGTGTAACACATTGTACACAATAGATCGCAATCTTACGGTTTTGCAGTAAGATCTACGATCCAGCTATATGACGGCGGGGACGCGCATCGGCATCATAAACACACAGAATCAACACAAGATGTGCACTATTGATCGTTAAGATTGATCGAAATCGTCCACAAATCGCACCATGTATGGGTCACTTAACTTGTAAACACTCCACCACTCCTACCTTGCATTCTGTTGTATTTTGTTGTGCTGTACTAAAAAACCTGCTGGATTTTAATACAGATTCCAGCCTGGCGACTTAATGTAACCCACTACAATTTGGTTATAGTCAGGGTTGGAGCAAGATCTCCTGGCACCCTAGGCAAAACGTCAGCCTACCCCCCTTCCCCACACACATGCCAATTACACACTTCCCAGCCAGTAAAGTGAAAGCATCTTATAATGTAAGTCACCCCCTCCCCACACACCAATTACCCACTGCCTAGCCAGTAAGGTTAAAGTTCTGCAAGACATACACCCAAACACAACTATAAGTTCTCCTCCCCTCCTACAACATTCATGACACAGCCAGATACAGTTTGCTTAATATGCTAATGCTACAGGTGCCTTACATACAGGTGTCTGGACCCGACAGGAAGACTGCAGTGCAGTGATGATGAGCCACTAAGCACTGAATGGCCCATGGAAGCTGCCTGGGAGGAGCTGAATTGTGCATCCCAGCAGCTCCCCTGGATGACTCACTGGCTACAAGGTCGTTCGGAGCTCTGGTGTGAGTTCCAGCTCACAAAAAAAAATTGACAGTGCAGCTGCGGCAATGAATCTGTGGGCACCACTATAGTGAAGTGCGAGTGACTCTTCCGAGCCAGGTAGCCCTGCTTCTCGTCTCTGAAAGGCATAGGGGGAGCTAAGGGAATGAGAAAGCAGGCCAGGGGGCTGGTGCCTTTAGGGTGAATCACCGCTGACAAACAGCACGGGTGGATGCGGCAGGAAGAGGATACCAAGCACTAGCGTGACCAGTGCATTGCTGGTGGCGAGATGACTGACAGCGGTGGCTGCGGCTGGATAGATATGCTCTGTGGCTGGCACTAGGCTAGGCCACCACTATGTAATTTTGTTGTAAAACAAATTAAGCGGCAGGCTGCGGCACTCTCCAGTGGCCAGTGCCCTTAGGCAGCTGCCTAACGGTGGTGCCAGCCCTGGTTATAGTAGGATCAAGTTAGTTATTGTCTTTGATGACTTTGATGAGCCAACATTGAGACGATTATGCAGCAGTTTGTGGTGCATCTCATAGAGCTCCAGCAGAAACAGATGGAGAAAATAGCAAAGCAGATAGAATGCTTGCTTAGACTGTTTAAAGAGGAGAGGTCTGGGAAGTTTGTGAGCTGGTGTGAATGCTGCTGCTGTAGCCATTTGTGTGGATGGCCACTTGTTACAATTACATTAAAGACTCTTGGGATAAAAAGAAAGTTTTGCCCAGGTTGTTGCAGCCAAGTGTCAGAAAGAAAAATGAGTTTGGGGCAATGGTTTGGGTATGGGAGAGCAGTACATTTCCCATGTAAAGTAGTGTGTTATAATGACAGCATTCTAACTAACATGATTGGAGACACTAGATCACATGACTGTGCATTATTTCCCAACAGCCACACACTTCCCAGCATAACCGCTCCCCTGAACTACTTCTAAATGTCACATGACAAATCCAACTGTAAACAACGGCATCACTCATACAGACACTACTCACAGGAAAGTAGCACATCCCTGCTTCACTGACAGCAGCACATCCCTGTCTCACTGACAGACATACACATTTCTGTTGCATTCATACCCGTAACAGAATTTTTTTCCCACAGCAAATAAAAACAAAACGTAAGAGCCTTCAGGAAGGCGTGAGCGATCAATGGGTCACAACTATATGTCTCAGACAAGAAAGAATGAAGAGTATTCGCAACGTGAGTCTCATTCCAACAACATTTACAACTAAATCGAGAGGCGCAGACTATCCAGCCCTCAGCCATCAACCTCTAGACAGCCAGCTGAAATGGAAGCAAAACTTGAAATCCCCAATGCGAACATGGCCTTCACATCCTCCATCTCTAACATTAGTGAGTCATTGAACCAATTGGGACATCACCACTCTGAGCACTTTGCCAATTTTGTTTTGCCTGATACTTTAGATGAAGAAGCAGGAGTGATTCCTCACTATACGAAAGCGTAAACCACAACTTTGCTGCGCATTGAATCCCGTTTTTTATTGTGGGTTTCAATGTGAGATCTGCTGAGCTGTACATTTCAATTGCGAAAAGATTGGCACCAAGAATATCTTTCACATTAATAGCTGTTGCCACGATAAGGTTCTCCTGTCACCGACTCTTTCTTACCCATTACTTGAAAATCCTCTGAAGAAAGATGGCAACTCTGACAAGCGCCATTTCTTAGACAACATCAGGAAATACAACAGCGCAATGTCATTAGCTTCTTTTGTTGCAAATTAAGCTTTCTTACCTGTATATATTGATACAGTATGTATATATATATATATATATATATATATATATACATACTGTATATATATATATAAAAAAGATAAAACACTTGGCGCTAAAGTATATACAAGGTGAATAAATATGTGAAAAAATGTATAATACAAAGGTCCAAGATCAATCCAATGGGATATAGTTCCAAATATGCATAGGAAAATCCACGTGAAGGACGGCAACACAGATCCTTGTCTAGATCCACACCACCTCCTTTATTCTGTAATATATAAAATGACAAAGGCGCCTCCTAGTGCAATAAAGTGCAAATGCCACCAATATCTGCTCAAAAAACTGATAAGTGGACCCGTACCAGAATGATAAATGAATAAGCTTATCTCAGTGTTGTTTCCACAGGTATACAAGAATTCATCCACCATAGGATTATTCATAAATTTTTAATGGAACTCCAACAACATACATAGGATAAAAACAAAAATACATATAGTGCAATAGAGTTTGTACATAAGGACACAATTAAATGTATATAAAATGCCCGTACATTAAAGAAATAAAAAAAGGCTTATCTGAGATGAACGTCTAGTAGTACCCAAAGTGTTTCATCTAGATGGGGTTATGTCCCATCTCCTGGACTTCCTCAGGGGTAAGTTGCACTTAATTGCACTAGGAGGCGCCTTTGTAATTTTATATCTATATATCTCTATCTATATATATCTCTCTTTCTCTCTCTCTCTCTCTCTCTCTCTCTCTCTCTATATATATATATATATATATATATTTTGTAGGATTATGGGAGAGCACTCACCAGACAAATATAAAACAGATTTAACCTCGTTCAAAAGGAATAAATTGGACAGTGTAGCCCAGGATTACCAGAGGCATTCAGTATTTAGATGGCTCTTGGGAGAGGACAGATCTATCCGCCCAAATCAAGGAGCAAGACAAAGACGATTTTTTAGAGCAAACCGATTTGACAACTTTACATCAAACTCATCCTCTGAAACTGATACCACTGATAGTCTTCCACCCTCAGGTTCATCTTTTTTAGGTCCCAACACGAGATCTCAAGTAGAAGGTTCAAACAGGGAACTCGGAGACCGCACCCGCGGCGGGGGGGGGACCAAGAGGAAGACCAAGGGGTCGGGGGAAGGGAGGAAGGAATTAATTTTAATTTATCCTCACACATTTTGACTGAAGCTGAGATTTCTCTACTCTCTAAGGGATTATCGTTTATTCCAACACATAAAGCAGATTCCTTTCAATGGTCAGTTGACTTATTCAAAATTGGCCGTAAATTGAGATTAAGGGAATACTTTGATAATAAACAAGACCTTAAAGTGCAGAAAAGTATGTGTAAATTTAGGAACAAAAGTACTTTTGATCCAACCTCGTCCAATGCAAGTTTAAAGACATTTCTAAGGCTGGTGAATACCGATTGGAATGACAACTTTAGATCTAACGATAAGAGATTTGAGAATCTGACTATGGCGGAGAAATCAGCCTTGAAAGATTTGCGTAACAACACCTCTTTGGTCATAAGGAGTGCAGATAAAGGTGGTGCGATTGTTTTACAGGATTACTCCTCCTATGACAAAGAGATAAAGAGACAATTGTCAGATCACTCTACCTATTTGAAAGTTGATTTTAACCCTGTAGTAAGGATTAAGAAAGAGGTAGATGATCTTATAAATCTTGGTGGAGGTAATGGTTGGATTGATGAGGGGGTGGTCGCATTCTTGACAGTTGATTATCCAATTTGTCCGATTTTATATACGTTGCCAAAGATCCACAAGACCATGGTGGATCCACCTGGGAGGCCTATAATATCGGCCCGAGGCTCTGTACTACAGCCTATAGCCCAAGTTTTGGATTTTTATTTTCAACCTATTGTGCAGAATGCGAGCACCTACCTGCGAGATACTGGCCATTTACTAGCCGACCTTAGGAGGTTAATTGAACTTCCATCTGAATATATGCTGGCAACACTTGATGTATGTTCCTTATACACTGTGATCCCACATACACAAGGTATTGAGACAGTAGAAAGAGCGTTGAGCGAGGGACCTTACAATGGTCCTCCTATACAATTTATGTTGGAATTGTTAAAAAAGGTATTGGAATGTAATCATTTCCTGTACCAAGGAGATCATTACATTCAAACGACCGGGACGGCTATGGGGTCGAATTTGGCTCTGGCCTATTCTAATATATATATGTACCAATATGAGAGGGAACATATACTGAGCAAATTTGGAGAGCAAATTTTTTATTATAGGAGATTCATAGATGACGTTTTTTTGATTTGGTTAGGTAATGAGGAGTCTTTTAACACCATGATCTCGAGCCTTAATAGTCTCTCAAGTCCTATAAGATTTACATCGTCTTTGAGTGATAAATCCACAAATTTTTTGGATCTCACACTATTCAAGAGTGATTTTGGGTTGGAATATACTCTTTTTAGGAAACCCACTGATAGAAACACGCTTCTGTGGGCAAGTAGCCACCATCCAAATTCATTAAAGTCAAATTTACCAATTTCGCAATTCTTACGCATTCTACGGAATAACTCCAATCGACAGTTAGCCGAAATACAGATACAAGAATGTTGTAAAAGATTTGGAGATCGTGGCTATAAGGAACAGACAATCAGAAATAGCCTTATAAAGGCAAGAAAACGATTCGCTGAGGGGCAAGCTTTGCCTAAAAGAACTTTACAAAATGAATCAAGACTTATTTTGAATAGTAGGTGTGACACTAACCTCTCGGTGGTACAGAGATCGATCAAGAGAAATTGGCCTATGTTGACCACTGACCAGGCTTTTAGCAAATTGGGGAGAGCACCACCACTTCTGAGCATAAAAAAAGGTCCAAATTTGAAGGATCTGTTACTTCGTCCGAATATGCATCAGAGTGATAGACCTATGGACAACTGGCTATCAAATAAGAAAGGATGTTTCAAGTGCCTTGGATGCACTACATGTAGATCAATGCTAACTGGAACATACTTTAGTCATCCACATAGTGGTAAGAAAATCTTCCTCGTTAGCGTCTGACGTGTCAACTTGACCATGTGGTATATTTCCTCACGTGCCCATGTGGATTATTTTATGTTGGCAAGACGGTGAGGACATTCCGTGAACGGATGAACCAACATCGGTCTTCTATTCGATTGGCATATTCTACTGGAGCTTCTGATAAGCCGGCGGCGATTCATTTTCTGAAGAATGGACACCCTATTCCCACTTTAAAGTGTATGATAATTGACTGGATTCCACCCTTGGAGAGAGGTGGAAATCGTGGATTAATTTTGTTGAAATGTGAGGCAAGATGGATTCATAGCCTTGAAACGGTTGCCCCTAAGGGGCTAAACGAAACCAATCCCTTATCTATGTTTATTTAGAAGTTGAGACTAGGATTCGGGCTCTCATGGTGTTATGACTCGGCACTTAAAAAGCGAGTGCTGAATCTATTATATACTGTATGCTAATAATAGGATAATACACTGAGGTGCAGTTTATATTTAGTGAATGTCTGTCTGTTTTGTCTTGTATATGTGTTATTAATGTATATGTATGTGCACTATTGGGGGTCTTTCTACCTGAGATGCTATGAATATCCTAATATTGACAAATGTGATTAGGTAGAATTTAGGTGATGTGGATCTAGTTACTCTGATGGGACCTGTGGTTGATTACTGTGTGTCCATCACTAGAGGTGCAGATCGGGCTCTAGTGATAGAGCTTGCTGCTCACTGGTCATGCGTTCCAGCATGCTGGGGAATGCCGTTTTGGCACTTCCGGTTTCGCGACTTCCGGTAGGAAGTCGGAGGTGGCTCCCTGTAAGCAGCTCTAGTGACAGAGCTTGCTGCTCACTGGTCGTGCGTTCCAGCACACTGGGGAATGCCGTTCTGGCACTTCCGGTATCGCGACTTCTAGTAGGAAGTCGGAAGTGGCTCCCTGTAAGCAGCGGGGACCTGCACATGGAGCCGATACATGGATATTGTGGGTATGTAGAGATTGGGATAATAGATCTCGTCGCTGTGGGCTGTAGTATGAATAATAATATTATGCTAGCTATTTGATTAAAGTGACATGACTTCCGGTAGCGTCACACAGGTGATCCTGATTGTAATTTACTCAGGTATAAATGGCACCCAAGGATGCACATGCTGTTATACTGCTTGTATGAAGGTGGATTCTTTGTCTGTCCAGTCTTGACAAAGGCTCTGTGGGAGCCAAAACGTCGACTATGTCTATGGATTAAATAGATTTTTGCTGATACAACTCTGATGGAATTTTATGAAGTCTGGTGAGTGCTCTCCCATAATCCTACAATATATGTGGGGGTCCTAATGGATGGACTTCCTGAGATTTGGCACCCCAGCAGTTGCTGAAGTTTGAGGCCCGGGAGTGCGGTTTTCTCCGGTGGACTATATATATATATATATATATATATATATATATATATATATATATAATTTTTTTTTATTATTATTTTTTTTTTCAAGATCAAAGGCCAGCTCCATTACAGATTTGGCCATTTGCATCTCTAAAATGTTTCTGAGCGATCTTTTGCACAACTTTACATCATTGACACTGTTGAAGCAACTGAAATGACGATTGGATGGGACTCAACCTGCAATCCTAATCTGATGGCAAAAATGCATGAAATGATGCTCGAAGACAACCCTTTAGCCCACAAGTACAAGATGATGGCAGAAGTTGAGAAGGCAGAGAACGTACTGGCACTTATCGAAGTCAGGAAGCCATATGAAGTTCAGCCTGACATCCGTGACCAGAGCAAGAACCGATTCACTTTGCCTTCAGCAGATGAAATCGCTGCCATTTTCATGACCAAAGATTGTGATCCTCCAGTAAACTATGCCTTGAATTTCTTCCCTAAGGGATCTGGGACTGAATACCTGAAAAATATCAACTCACTGCATCAACTCACTTACCCGATGCTATAGCCTTTACTGTTTCCTTATGAAGAACGTGGACAGTATAAGAATAGGCCACATGAAAGACAGACCAATGGCAAGTTCAGAAAAGTAACTCGATTGCAGTATGTGGCTTATAGAATGTCTATCCGGAAAGAATTTTCTGTTTTACACAACTTCGGCAAGTTGTGGCTACAGTACTTAGTCGATCAGTATCTACGAGTTCAAGGTGAGCGTCTCATGTACAATATGACACAGCTTGAGCAAAAGAAACTCAGAGTTGAGACATTTGCTGGCCTACAAGACTACTTATTCAACAAGGCAGCCGAGCGTGGACTACAACCTGAGAAAATCGTCATCCTGCCTTCTTCCTTCCAAGGTTCGCCCAGAAACATGAACATGCATTACCAAGATGGTATGGATTTAGTCAGAGCCTTCGGCAAATCATTGCTGTTCATCACACTCACATGTAATCCGAAATGGAAAAAGATAACTGAGAATCTTGGATACGTAAGTCAGTCCAACTTTAGGCCTGAACTTATTGCTCAAGTATTCAAAGCAAAACTTGATGAGCTCATATCTGATTTGACCATGAAAGAAGTCTTTGGAAAGGTGATCTATTACCTATATGTCATCGAATTCCAAAAACGAGGACTGCCTCATTGCCACATGCTTCTCACCCTGGCAGAAGAAGATGCGATACATAGGATTGAACACATTGATAAAATTGTCTCAGCAGAACTTCCACAATCTGATCACTCACGAAGATGCACCTGGATTATCTGCCACAAATTAATGGACTTAAACTATTGTCTTTACTGAAGTCTTTGAATGAATTTGTTATTTTTTTGTCAATCAATTAAAGTTTACATTAGTTGCTTGATATGAGTTTATTCATTAAAAAAAATAAAAATAACCATCGATTTTGATGGGTTTCTTCTAGCTTTATATTAAGAATGTTACAAGGGGTCCTGAAGCACTTAAAGGTTACCTTGGTGAGTATGTCAATCTACCATGCACACACAGATGTCTAGCTTAACGCCCCCCTCGCACTCTAAAATCAATGTTAAGATGTTTTACTGAAAAATAATTGGACAAAATCGTCCCTACTCCTTGTAAGCTGTTTGCAAGTTGAACAGCCATATAAATGCTTTTTGTCATTTGATCTTCTTTATGGGAGAAGGCCCAGGGCACCCTTGACCTCCTTCAGGAGTACTGGGAAAAGTATCCTGTAGAAGGTGAGAACATCCTGCAGCATGTTAAGAACATGCACAATCATTTGGATTTAGTTGGCCAGTTAGCCAAAGAGAATCTGTTGAATGTGCAACGGGCACAAGAGTAACTGTATAATTGTAATGCCCACACTTGTTTCTTCACACCAGGTGCTAAGGTCTTGCTGTTGTTACCCATACAGGGAAGTAAACTGTTGGCAAAATAACATAGCCTCTACGAAGTGATCCATAAAGTAGGAGATGTAAATAACGAGATATCTCACCCTGACTCTCAGAAAAGAAGATGGATTTACCATATACACTATGTAAACAAAAGTGATTGGACACTGACAGTAAACAGATCAACAAAATTTTATTGACGTCAGTACTTTGTAGGTCAACCAGGACACCCTTCTTGGCAAACTGTCCACAAGTTCCTGGACAACAGGATGCGGTATGTTTTGCCATTCTGCCTTAAGAACAGTGATCAACTGTGACACTGAAGAAGGTCGAGTCGGCCTATAATGTACCCGTTGCTCCAATTTGTCCCAAAGGTTCTCAATGGGGTTAAGATCTGGACTCTGAACTGGCCAGTCCATCCAGGTTACCGAATTTTCTGTATACCAGTCCGGCGTTGCCCTGGAAACATGACAGGTGGCATTGTCCTCCTGATAAAACCATTTGCTGTTTCAGTAGAACTGCCACAATGTAGGGAGCACAGATCTATAGATAACATCTCTATACTTCTCATTTTATACCTTCACGAACATCTGTCTGCTGACTGCTGTAGTAGCATACCATTTCACTTGCGTGGGAGTGTCCAATCACTTTTGACTACATAGTGTAAATCAGTTAATAGTTGGAGAAAGCAGGAAACTTTATGTCTACATCCTGTTGGGTTAATAATACTCTTTGTCCTTTGGTGTCACAAAACACAGTCCGTACGATAGCATGAGAAGGGTTTTTTAAAGTCCCTAATAGCCAAATTTCCATATGTGCTCTCTTATACCACAGGGATGACTAATTTATACTGCATGCCATTGTGATTCCTCCTTAGCTTGTGGTTCATCATAGGCCATACAGACTCCCTGAGGGAATATGAGAACAGGTAA
The DNA here is from genome assembly GCA_031769625.1 of Taudactylus pleione. NCBI lineage: Eukaryota > Metazoa > Chordata > Amphibia > Anura > Myobatrachidae > Taudactylus > Taudactylus pleione. The sequence goes on from JAUIMM010000115.1 coordinate 10,930,739, forward strand.
TAAAAGATAAAAAAAAAAATGTTACTCCTACGCATAATAGAAGAGTCTAGTAGTGGATGGTGTAACCTCATTGTTCTGGTCCCTAAATTGGATGGTAGTATCTGCTTTTACATAGATTTATGCAAGGTAAATGCAATTTCAAGTTTGATGCATGTCTTTAATCGGCTGGATTCTTCCATATATATTTCCACCCTTACAAAAGGCAATTGTCATATTAATTTGACTGAGGAATCTAAGCAGAAAAGAGCATTTTATATCCCTGTAGGTTTGCATTAATTTGTAACTATGCCTTTTGTGCTCCGTCACTCACCTGCATCTTTTCACCGTCTCATGGACAGTCAAAATTATGCTATCGCTGTCCTCTGAGACATGGTCATCTATAGTATAAATTTGGAATGTACACCTGATTCACCTATGCCATGACATTCAGGGGGTCATTCAGACCCGGTCGTTAGCGCCGATGCGCTCGGACCGGGTCGATGGCCCCCCACAGAGCATGCGCACGACGGCGCAGCCGTGCGCATGCGTGAGACCCGCTACGACCGACAGCGCCGGTCGTAGCGGGTCTCGATCCAAAGGGGGCGAGCTGTCGATGTTGATTGACAGGTCGCCCCATTTGGAAGGCGGGCCGGGGGCGTGGCAGCCCAAACGGGGGCGTTGCCATGGGAACGCCTACCGTTTGGGGGCGGCCCCACTGACATCACTAGTGATGTCAGTGGAGAGCTTCTGGCTCAGACAGAGCCGAAAGCTCTCCGAGGCTTACGACAAGGGAGACTCTACTAGGGTCTCGTCGTAAGCCCCGATGGTCGCGATGGTCTTGACCATCGTGACCATCACCTTAGGCGGTCGTAAGGCTGTGGGTGTTAACCCACAGCCTTACCACCGCAAAGGAGGACGTCTTGAAAATTCAAGAGGTCCTCCCCTCATTCAGACCGACCGCACGCTCTGTGCGACCGGCTCTGAATGAGGTCCTCAGTCCTTGCAATAGGCAATCTTATTGGCTAACCTCAAATAAGTGTGCTTTAGGGATGCAAGATGCTAAGTATTTGGGGCACTGCGGCCAGGTGGAAATCTCCAACATTTGAAGAATGGGTTCATTTTCCCACACCCTTTATTCAATTAAGAGGAGCTAAGGTATATAAACCTGTTTGTGCAGTCAGAGGACAGATAGAAGGGTGTGCACCATTAGAACCTCACTGTGTATTGGATGCCGCATGAACTGTGTATTGGATGCCGCATACCCTAACTTCCCATGTTGCTATATTCCTGAGTTTGCGGTTTATACTCCTGTGTAAAACATTATTGCACTGGCTGTACCTGTCTGCTGGAATAAAAGCCTATTTGTTTTGAAGCACTTCAGTCACCAGTGGTCATCTGAATCTACCCACTACAGGTACATTGTGGGCAATAGTTAGGCAAATGGCTAGGGGCATGCATTCCAAGCCTAGGGCTGGCTCAGCTTCACAGTGGGCAGTGGCGGGATGGGCAGACGGTGTCGGCTGCTCTGCTCAGGGACTGATCCAGAGTAACACAGAAGTCACTGACAATAGTACTACTGCAGTGACACGACTCAAAGTCAGAAGGGAGTGATTGAGTTTCAGGGCTCGTCTGGGATGTCTGTAGAGCAGACTTATCAGATCTCCTCAGCTCAGCTGTTCACGGGCCCCTCTAGCTGGCTGGCTGGCTGCTGGGTGGAGGAAGTCGCCTTACCTGACGATAGCCCCAAAGACTCCTCCCTCTCCCCATCTTACTAGGAGCATTGAGCAGGTCATTTGGACATTTCATGGCACAGGTGAAAGTGTATATTGACTGTTTAACCAGTCTGAGGGCAGATTATTCCCTTGCCATTTTGCTATACCATTCAAAGCATTTTTCACTATTTGTCAGACTGGCTTTAGGGCACTACTCTGTGGTGTAATATGAATAAGGAGCAATACGGTGTGGCATAATGTGAATAAGAGGCAATACAGTGTGGTGTAATGTGAATAAGGAGCAATACGGTGTGGTGTAATGTGAATAAGGAGCAATACAGTGTGGTGTAATGTGAATAAGGAGCAATACGGTGTGGTGTAATGTGAATAAGGAGCAATACGGTGTGGTGTAATGTGAATAAGGAGCAATACGGTGTGGTTTAATGTGCATAAGGAACAATACGGTGTGGAGTAATGTGAATAAGGAGCAATACGGTGTGGTGTAATGTGAAATAAGAAGCAATACGGTGTGGTGTAATGTGAATAAGGAGCAATACGGTGTGGTTTAATGTGCATGAGCAATACGGTGTGGTGTAATGTGAATAAGGAGCAATACGGTGTGGTGTAATGTGCATGAGCAATACGGTGTGGTGTAATGTGAATAAGGAGCAATACGGTGTGGTGTAATGTGAATAAGAAGCAATATGGTGTGGTGTAATTTGAATAAGGAGCAATACGGTGTGATGTAATGTGAATAAGGAGCAATACGGTGTGGTGTAATGTGAATAAGTAGCAATACAGTGTGGTTTAATGTGCATAAAGAGCAATACGGTGTGGTGTAATGTAAATAAGGAGCAATACAGTGTGGTGTAATGTGAATAAGAGGCAATATGGTGTGGTGTAATGTGAATAAGGAGCAATACGGTGTGGTTTAATGTGCATAAGGAGCAATACGGAGTGGTGTAATGTGAATAAGGAGCAATACGGTATGGTGTAATGTGAATAAGGAGCAATACGGTGTGATGTAATGTGAATAAGGAGCAATACGGTATGGTGTAATGTGAATAAAAGGCAATACGGTGTGGTGTAATGTGAATAAGAGGCAATACGGTGTGGTGTAATGTGAATAAGGAGCAATACGGTGTGGTGTAATGTGAATAAGGCGCAATACGGTGTGGTGTAATGTGAATAAGAGGCAATACGGTGTGGTGTAATGTGAATAAGAGGCAATACGGTGTAGTGTAATGTGAATAAGGAGCAATACGGTGTGGTGTAATGTGAATAAGGAGCAATACCGTGTGGTGTAATGTGAATAAGGAGCAATACGGTGTGATGTAATGTGAATAAGGAGCAATACGGTGTGGTGTAATGTGAATAAGGAGCAATACGGTGTGGTGTAATGTGAATAAGAGACAATACGGTGTGGTGTAATGTGAATAAGGAGCAATACGGTGAGGTGTAATGTGAATAAGGAGCAATATGGTGTGGTGTAATGTGAATAAGGAGCAATACGGTGTGGTGTAATGTGAATAAGGAGCAATACGGTGTGGTGTAATGTGAATAAGAAGCAATACAGTGTGGTTTAATGTGCATAAAGAGCAATACGGTGTGGTGTAATGTGAATAAGGAGCAATACGGTGTGGTGTAATGTGAATAAGAGGCAATACGGTGTGGTGTAATGTGAATAAGAGGCAATACGGTGTGGTGTAATGTGAATAAGGAGCAATACGGTGTGGTGTAATGTGCATAAGGAGCAATACGGTGTGGTGTAATGTGAATAAGGAGCAATACGGTGTGGTGTAATGTGAATAAGAGGCAATACGGTGTGGTGTAATGTGAATAAGGAGCAATACGGTGTGGTGTAATGTGAATAAGGAGTAATACGGTGTGGTGTAATGTGAATAAGGAGCAATACGGTGTGGTGTAATGTGAATAAGGGACACTACTGTGTGACGTAACATGAATAAGGGACACTATCCTGTGATGTAATGTGAATAAGGTTGCACTACTGTGTGGCGTGAATTTGAATTGGGGGTATTATTGTGTGACCGTGGCCCTTGCCAGCAAGACCACACCTCTTTATGTGGGCGTGCTTTTGGTGCACGCTGTCCCTATTTAAAATAAGGGAGGTTTGGGGGGAGCAATAGCACAGGGCACCAAAATGTTTTGTTACAGCTTTGGAATCCAGTCTTTTTCTGTGGATGAGGATTGTTATGGGTGAGGGGTAATGGGTGGTGCTGGCTGCTCAGGTTCAAGTCTTCAACAAAGCCCCATCCCCTGGCAATAAAAAAATAGTTCCTCTCTTTCTAGGTTTAGTTGGCTACTATTGGCGGTTTACTCCTCAGTTTTCTACTGCAGATGTTCCTCTAATGAATTTCCTAAATTCTGAACTGAATAAACTGGTATGGTCGTCTGAGTGTCAGTCTGCCTTTGTTACTATTAAAAGGATCCTTTGTGAGGATCCTGTTTTAGAGGCACTTATTTTAACAACAGTTGCTGATGTTTCTGATGTGGGGTTGGGTTAGTTGTGTGTCAGGGTTTAGAAGGTGTAGGGGACTCAGTTTTGTATCTTAGCCAGAAGTTCTACTCTTGTGAATCCCACTACTTGGCAGTGGAAAAGGATTGTCTCACTGCCAAGTCAGCTGTGGAGTCACTGTTATTATCTTGCGGACGTACACTTTGCAGATGCCACTGACCAAGCACCCCTAAGTTGGGTTCATTCCACATAAAACTAAAATGCCCCATTATATGGTGGCACCTAGCAATCCAGTCTTTTTCTTTTGAGATATATCACCACCCAGGATCTTTGCATCTTGTTCTGCCCTGGGCTGAAGTGCTGGGGTTTACCTTGACTTTTCAAGGACCACCCTCTAACAGAGAAGGTATGTGACAGGATGAGAGACTGTCACATGTAAGGAAGGGGTTAACCAACTGGCATTCAGCTGATAGTTCCACCACTTCATCATATGGGACACATTGAAGACCTCAAACTCGGTCCCTCTGCAGGTAAGTGTTTAGGGAGTGTGTTATGGACCAGATGTCTGCGCGGTAGAACCTATTGTTACAGGAACTTGTAAAAATTCTACCACTTATATACTGCTGTGTTCTCCAATAGTAATGGTGCATACATACAGGATGATTGACAACGATAACGATATCGTTGTACAATCTCCCGGGGGTGTGCTGGATGTTCTATATCGAACATCCAGCACACCATGAACCCACCAACGAGGGCCAACGACCCGTGATCAACGATCAACAATCAATATAGTAACCTGGTTGATATCGACCAAATTGGCCTGCATGCCCGGACGATGGACGATATCATTATCGTCCATACACTCCCGCGCATCGCAGTTTGTTGGCCACCGAAAAATGCACAATATGAACGATAACGATATGATCAATATCGTTATCATTCATGTCGTTCAATTTCATCGTATCGTGTGTACGCAGCACAAGGCATTTGTGTAAGAGTAGCACAATAAAGATCCTGCCTGGACTTAAATACAGAATCCTGCCTGGTGACTGGTTAAACCACGGCCAGCTCCCCCACTATGATAACCTATGCTTCCAGATGTTAGGGTTGCCTAAACCACTGATTAAATTAAATAATGTAACTCTTTACTGTCCCCACAGTGCTCTATGTATGAGCCTATGACATGGGTGTCAGCAGTGGGGAACTTCTAACTAGTAAAGCTGCAGACTATGATGTAATAGCTGGTGCCACACTCCCTAGAAGAGAACATGCCACTCCACCCATGCTCCACACAAGGAAAGATGTTGGCTATTAGTGCCAAAGGACAGGTGGTGCTCAGTGATGAAAAGGGTTTTTTGCATGGGGGAAGCATGCCCTGGCACTGGATAAAACTAGTAATTAAACTTCACATAAAAGTACAAAACCCTATCCCATTTTTTTCCCTAATGTAATACTTGGCTTAGTCTCATTCAAGAAGGATTAGAAAATAAAAACCTACTCAGGCGCTTTATAAATTAGTTAAATGCTAGAATCCTTCTCAGAAAGCTGACAGCTGTCAGAGAAACATAACAAGGAGATTATATAGCTTTGACTGTCAATGCTGCTCTTTTATTGAAAATATAGGAAACAGCATCCATTACTCAGTGCTACTACAAATTTTTAAAATGCCAGACTCAGAACCTGGGAGTGACTTGTGTGTGTTACCTGCTAGAATACCACAGACGGTTAATTATCGCTGCTGAGTGAAACATAACAGTCAGACTAAAGATGGGTACACACTTAGTGATGTGTATCCTGCCCGATGTTGCGTGCGGCGGGACCCGTCAGTGGTGCCAGCATCGGCAAGCGTATAGACAGTTGCCGATGACGGCAGCGATGGCCACTGCTAGCGATATAGCCTGTTGGACCTGCTGACGACACACGGGAGCACGCATTGTCAGCGACATAGCATGTACACACTTGCCAATGCCGCAGCGATGGAGCGACGGCAGGGGCCATGCTGCATTCGGCATTCTGACAAAGTCATCTGAGGAAACGCGTTAGAGCGTTGCCTGAGTAACGCGATTCTGTACTGCCCGTCGTCTCCTCCAGCCACCTCGATCCCCATGGCATCGGTACGCTTCAGCTTCCAGCGGCGGCTTTTAGCGTGGGGTGTTTGTCCCGGATGTCTCGTGGATGATGGTTGGTGATTGCCTGGGATTTATTCTTACATGTCATGTAGTAATCAGCCCACAGAGTTCTTAGACTGGGTACGAGTACATCTCGATCAGTGTTATATCTTTTAATTGTTTATTAAAACTTTTATGGACTATGGAGTGCCCCTCTTTCTATATATATATATATATATATATATATAATGTGCATACATATAAGCTGGGACACCTGGCGGCGGCATTGGCAGGGTTGAAGACTGAACCCTGAAGTACACCTACAGCCTTTGTTTACACTGTCCTTGCCTATAACCTCATTCCATTGATCCTGAAAAGAGCCCCACTGTTTGCTAACATGCATGCAAACAGTGACATAACTACCGTGGGTGCATGGGGTGTGGCTGCTATGGTGCCCGAGCTACCTCTGGGGCCTGCTTCTCCCCCTGCACCTAGTCACACATACAAGGTGGGCCGGTCCAGTCAGGGTTACCAAGGGGGGCCAGGGTGGCAGCGGTGTTGATTTGATGCCGGCCCACCAGGTGATTATAGCTGGTGCATCGGCAGGCAGACATGGAGACAGCGCCGCCGGTCGTGAGGTAGTCAGAGCTTGCGGACTGGCAGCCAATCAACACTAGCGGCTCCTGATTAGCTGCCGGTCCATGAGCTCCAATTGGCTTGTGACCAGCACCAGATTCAAATTGTGCTGACGCTGTCTGTCCATGTCTGCCACTGACTGCCGGTGCACCAGCTGTGATTAGCTGACGGCCCAGCACCGAATCCACACCTGCTGGCAGCTGATGGCACACAGGGGAACGCGAAAGGCTGCTGGAGGGGGCCAGGCAGGTGAGTTGCTGGCGGGGGGCATAATGTGTAAGGGGCATTACTGTGTGGAATAATGTTATAAGGGCCACTACTACTGTGTGGTATAATGTGTATAAAGAGTACTACATTGTGGCATAACCTGAATGAGCTTTGTGTGGCATAACAGGAATGGGATTTGTGTGGGGGCAAATGTATGGTTTTTTTTACCTCTGGGTGGTGGCTATTAAGAACTTGCTATGTGGCCCTCAAAGTTCTAGTTATGACCTTGCATGCAAACGCAGAGGGCTGACTAACATATATTGTCACTTTAAAAAGAACTAACTCTGGATTTAATATGAACGTGCATGAGCCATATAATATATATATGAATGTCCACTTGAGCCAGCCCCAGAACCTGTGTAATTAAGAGTGTCCCCATATTTAGGAATTGTGTGACAGTGTGTGGCCCTGACGAAGTTCAAACCTAGGCAAAAACCTAATCCTGTTCAAACTACACCACCCTGTCAAATTTGTCAAATTTGGTGGAGCTAGGTCCAAAACTATGGCCGTGTAAAAAGGACAAACAGACAGACACACTTTCTTGCTTAGAAAAAAAAAAATATATATATATAATAAAAAAAGGGCACTCATCGCAGAAAATAGACAACACTTATCTGTTTATTTAACTCACGAATATAATATGTCGACGTTTCGGTCCGGCTGAACCTTTGTCAAGACCAATACACAGAGACAGCACAGCTACCACACCCAGGAATCGTGTCCCACACTCTCACAGAGCCAGCTTAAATACCCTTTATAATTACTTACTGCTCACACCTGCGGTAACATGTCCAAAACTAGAAGTCAATCCATAAAATATGTCCAGCGACTAGCATACATAGGCATATGGTACAGAGACCAGTGCCTTTACCTGCTCCAGATCGCTACATCGCGGACACCCGTGTACCCCGTAAGTGGTCTCAATCAGCTAGCGCTGCCTAACCAGAAGTACCCTGCATTCCACACGCTGGAACGCATGGGTACCAGAAATTACGCGTGACCAAAGAAAACTTCATAGTTCTGAAGTGGACTATAGTCAGGTGATCACAGAATGCGTTTCAAACACTGGAATGCAAAGTACAAAGAAAACATATGTTCAAACCCCGGTAATACTTACATGCACTAATAAGTACTAAAACATCCGTTATATTCAATGAACCATTAATAATACTTATCAACTTATCAACTGTTGCAGCTTATCTTCAATAAAGAAGTCATTATCTATAGGGTTATTTACCAAACTGGCTCTAGTGGAGTACTAATGGTAGAGAAATATTATGGCTAGTGCACCCTCTACAAATTAATGACTCAAGAAACTATTAAATATAAATTAAAAAAATATAAAAATAAAAAATAAAAAAATATAAAAATAAAAAAATAAAGAAATGTGGATAACCAAAACTATTTAACCAAAAAATCTGAAAACCAACATAATAATGAAAATATAAACACACATTGTATAAAGTTACACTCATTAAACCATATTCCCCATGTTAGAACTATATTATATGCAATCCGCCGAAACAAAATGCATACTAGATATATGTGTCAAAAAATTGATAAGAAAACATTGTCTGCCAACACTGCAAAATAAAAAGATTTTCCTATGTACAGTATTTCACCGCAGAAAAATATTGTATGGGTGATATTTGTTCAGCCCGCGTGGGGCCGCTGTGTCCAAGTAGAAAATCCAAGACGCCTCGCATTTTTTCAATAGTAATTCTCTGTTGCCACCCCTTAAGGGTTTCGGAACAAAGTCAATCAACATATACTGTAACGATGAAAGTGGATGGCTTAATTCAGTGAAATGTTTAGCTACCGGCTTATCGGAAGTATGTGATTGTAACGCCAGGCGTATCGAGGACCGGTGGTTCGCCATCCTCTCTCTAAACACCCTAGTCGTCATCCCAACATAATACAGTCCACACGGGCACATCAAAATATAAACTACATGGTCCGTCGTGCACAACAATTTATATCTGATCTCTATCTTCTTACCACTATGCGGATGTGTAAAACTTGTGCCGGCTGTCATTGACCTACAATTAGTGCAATCTGTGCACTTAAAGCACCCACCTTCTGGCCAGAAAGAAATGTGTGTGATGTGTGTTGGGTTGCCTTGCAGGACGTAGTAGTAGTTGTCGTAGACTTGGCCCTCTGCGGTATGCCATCTTAGGAGGTTTCTTATTGACATTGTTGAAAACTTTGTCAGTCGATATTATGTTCCAATTCTTATGGACTGCTTGCTTTGTTTGATGAGATGATAGATCATACGTGGACGTATAAATCATACGGTTCGGGTCCAGAGGTTTCTTTGTGGTGGCTTGTGCTTGTCTAAGTCTGGCCTTTTGAAAACAACGTATGTGTATACCCTCTTTCAAGAAACCGATCGCTCATCTCATACAATGTAGAATGTAGTTGATTATCCTTTAAGAAAATTGTAACGTCCAAAAAATGTATGGCTTCTTTTTCTAGAACAGCCGTAAATCGTATGGGGCTGCCCAGTGAATTGGGGCTGTTGACCATTGCATGGAACTCGGCCTCAGTACCACTCCAAATGAGGAAAAGATCATCAATATACCATTTGTAATATCGGATCTTGTCCCCAAAAATGCTCAATAAGTGTTTACGTTTGTAGTGAGCCATATACAGGTTAGCATAGGATGGCGCAAGGTAAGAACCCATTGCCGTCCCAGCCAACTGCATATAGTGATCCTTACTGTATGTAAAATGGTTATTTTTCAACACTAATTCAGCCAATTCTAACAAGAAGTTAATCGGAGGTCCTAAATCAGAGCCCATGCTCAATGTTTGTTGTAATGTCTCCAAGCTTGCATCATGAGGAATCACTGTATACAAGGATGCAACATCCATCGTAGCCAGCCACATGTCATCGGTGAGGCCATCCAATGGTAAGACCTTATCTAGACATTCAACCATGTCTTGGAAATAGCTTCCCATACTGGTGACATGTGGCTGCAGAAAGCTATTAACAAACACTGCAAGTGATTGCAATACTGATCCCCTTGCTGAGATTGGGCGACTAGGTGGATTGACCAATGATTTATGGACCTTAGGTAACAAATATATAATGGGACAGATGGGATGATCAACCTTGACAAAAAACGCTATCCCATCATCCAACCATCTGTGTCGAACCGCCTGATCAACCGCATCATCAACCAATATTTTTACATCGTACATGGGACTACGAAGCGCTCTCAAATATGTCTTGTCATCATCCAGTTGGAAACGTACTTCCTTGTTGTATGCTTGCCAATTCTGGATGGCGACTGCAGCCCCTTTATCAGCCTGTCTGACTATATATATATATATATATATATATATATATATATATATATATATATAGTCAGGTCCATAAATATTGGGACATCGACAGAATTTTCAGATTTTGGCCTCTATTCACCACCACAATGGCTTTGAAATGAAACAAACAAGATGTGCTTTAACTGCAGACTTTCAGATTTAATTTGAGGGTAATTACATCCAAATCAGGTGAATGGTATAGGAATTACAACGGTTTCTATATGTGCCTCCCACTTTTTAAGGGGCCAAAAGTAATGGGACAAACTAAACAATCCTAAATCTAACTTTCACTTTTTAATACTTTGTTGCAAAACCTTTGCAGGCAATTACAGCCTGAAGTCTGGAACGCATAGACATCACCAGTCGCTGGGTTTCATCCCTGGTGATGCTCTGCCAGGCCTCTACTGCAAATGTCTTCAGTTCCTGCTTGTTCTTGGGGCATTTTCCCTTCAGTTTTGTCTTCATCAAGTGAAATGCATGCTCAATTGGATTCAGGTCAGGGGATTGACTTGGCCATTGCATAACATTCCACTTTTTAGCCTTAAAAGACTCTTTGGTTGCTTTTGCAGTATGCTTCGGGTCATTGTCCATCTGCACTGTGAAGCGCCGTCCAATCAGTTCTGAAGCATTTGACTGTATATGAGCATATAATATTGCCCGAAACACTTCAGAAATTCATTCTGCTGCTTTTGTCAGCAGTCACGTCATCAATAAATACAAGGGAACCAGTTCCATTGGCAGCCATACATGCCCACGCCATGACACTACAACCACCATGCTTCACTGATGAGGTGGTATGTTTTGGATCATGAGCAGTTCCTTTCCTTCTCCATACTCTTCTCTTCCCATCACTCTGGTACAAGTTGATCTTTGTCTCATCTGTCCATAGGATGTTGTTCCAGAACTGTAATGGCTTTTTTAGATGTTGTTTGGCAAACTCTAATCCAAATGTTCCAAACAGTTGATTTGGCCACACCTAATGTTGTGCTATCTCTCTGATGTGTTCGTTTTGATTTTTCAGCCTAATGATGGCTTGCTTCACTGATAGTGACAGCTCTTTGGATCTCATATTGAGAGTCGACAGCAACTGATTCCAAATGCAAATGTCACACCTAGGGGTATATTCAATTGGCCGTGAAAAAAGCTAAAAACCCGCACCTGCGAGGTATTTCCTGCAGGTGCGGGTTTTTTGCTATTCTATTAGGTGCGTGTTTTTTATAAAAACACGCGCCAGGAAGTTTTTTTTTGCGCACCTCCTGAGCAAGCGTGATTTTTCCAGAAATCAATGTTCTTAGGTAAAATCACGTGTACTTGCTCTGACAACCCCCCCCCTCCCCAAAGAACTAATTAAGCAATTGGCTTAATTAGTCCATAATTACTCACCTTCCGAAGCGCTGTCTTCTCATCTTCTTCTGCATCCAGCATCGGGAGCCGGCTCTTCTGCAGCAGCGGTGAGTATGTCAGTGTGTGTGCTGTATGTAAGTGTGTATGAGTGACTGTGTGGTGTGTGTGTGTATGAGTGCATGAGTGTGTGTGTCACACCCGGTGCGGTGTGTGTGGCCCCCCCGGAATGGGCACTGGGAGAACTACATCTCCCAGCAGCCCTTGCTCCTCCCATCAGCCCCCGGGACTCCCAGCAGCCCCCTCTCCAGTAAGAAGAGAGAGGGGAGGCCGCCGGGAGCCACGGAGACCCGGACAGGGAAGTGACTTTTTTTTTTTAAAATTTACGCGGCGTGTGGTTTTCAGTGATGAAAACCCTGCGCCCACTGTTTTTTTGATTGAATCCCGCAGGTATCGGGAGCGCGCATACCCGAAATTGGCCGCGAGGGGCGCAAGGTTTTTTCCTCGCAAATCCTCGTGGCTAATTGAATATACCCCTTAGAGTCAACTCCAGACCTTTTACCTGCTTAATTGATAATGAAATAACGAGGGAATAGCCCACACCTGTCCATGAAATAGGTTTTGAGTTGATAGTCCCATTACTTTTGGCCCCTTAAAAGGTGGGAGGCACATATAGAAACCGTTGTAATTCCTACACCGATCACCTGATTTGGATGTAATCACCCTCAAATGAAATCTGAAAGTCTGCAGTTAAAGCACATCTTGTTTGTTTCATTTCAAAGCCATTGTGGTGGTGAATAGAGACCAAAATATAAAAATTCTGTCAATGTCCCAATATTTATGCACGATATATATATAATCAGTACACAAAGAAAAAAATATGTCTTCAGGAATTTTTTTGTTTTTTAATAAAAATGAAACGTTGACTCCACGAAGGATATTTCCTGTGACTTGGTGACATGCACCTGTCTTTACTGTTCAGAGCAAGTCCAATGAGTGCCAGGATTCGTGTACCAATGGATATTTGCAGGATGGGACTATAAAAGGATGAGTGCCAGCTCCCTTGGTATATATATATAATGTAAAGATCCATTGACCGGCACTCCCAATACAACACTAGCTTGCCCAGGTGCCAGATCCCCAAGTAACAAGTACAAGTATGCAAACGGGAGGCACTCCTGGGACTAAAAAATGGTTGAGTTAAATAAGCCACACACTGCAAGGATCAAGGACACCACTTAACCACCATTATAGATCTCGTGACATATCACCGTTACAAAGTGGTTTTGCTTTTATCAGTTTGTTTTTTCCTTTTTTACGTATCCCCCCCTTCTTTTGTTTGGGGTATTATGTCTTAAACTACAATCACTGAAGCCTACTGTGGATTCAACCATATCAACCTACCTCTGGGTGAGGTGCTAAGCTTCTCTAAGAGCGAAACAGAGATTTGAGGATACTGCAGGAGAGGCCTGTACAAGTGATTTATATAATAACTGGATCAAGTTGAGAAAAAGGGAAACAGATTTCCTACTACATGGGTTTACATTATCAGAAAATGTCCGGGAGAAAAAGATGCGGATTTTGTGTAAAAAATCCACCCACCATAGGACTACAACAACGAAGTTTGCCATCGCTGGATTGCGGTGCTGAACAAAGGCTCTTTCGATTTGATGACCCTAGTAATTGAAGAAGCGGCATGAGAACTTGCCTGCACCCGTACAAAAATACAGGAATTTGAAGAATTATATAGGGCATCAATTCTATCGGACACTTCAGCTGACTGGCTACAAAAACGTGACTATCAAATCGCTATATACAAAAAAGACCTTATAGCCTTTATAAAGCAGAAAATGGAGAAAGTCAATAAAGACTACAATGAACAACGGGTATATAGATGGCTTACTGGTTCAGGGGAGCGTTCATTTCGTCAACGCATGGCATTACATAGGTCAGCCATCAGAGCTGCCCTTAATGGAAAAACTTCGGATCAGCCTGTGGCAAGACACTTTTCACAGGCTAGGCACAGTCTTGCTAGCTTAAAACACATCTTAATAGATCACATCCTGGAGAATATACGAGGTGGAGACCGACACAGGAGACTATTGCAGTTGGAATCTAAATGGATTTTCCTTTGGATTCTGTAAAACCAAGGGGTCTTAATAACCAATTATCTTTTTAGTGCATTTTTATAATTATAGCCCATATATACTGACCATGTTGGATTCCGATTCAGTACATGAGTAGTACTATACCTGCTGATACCTATCCTTATAGTGACCAGTAGTGATACTAGATGTATATTACAGTGCTCGTTTCTTCCTTACACACTAGTTTACTTTTACTTTCATTTCTGAGCAATAGTACATATGTTCACATATTACTATCTTTTGTTAGTTGGTAACAGCTTCATGCTGTGATTCATGACTTATTTGACAAATTACCAACATTTGCTTTTGATATTCTTTTCATAGATGCATGTTTGCAAATATGATCGTGCTTAGCAGCAGGTTTGCTGAGTGTTCCCTCCATCTATTAACAGTGTGTCCTCACCACTAGTTCCAAATAGTTTATCATGGATGGGATGTTACATTGCTTTATTACATTTATTATGCTCCTGTTGCTACATCGTTTCTCTTTCTTATTTTTCTGATAGCACATTTATTGCTTCAGTATATTCATGTGATGCGCTTGATGTTTCCTCTGTAGATGGTTCCATGTCTTTCTGGTGGTGGGTACTGTATGTCACTTGATATAGCGTCTCCGTTGCTGGGATACTCTGATGCTCTGGCTGACTGGTCACTTCCGGTACACTCTACCGGAAGTGGGTGGCTCATGTACTGTACCAGACAACTGGAGATGCAGAGCATAGTGGGTGCACATAAAGGTTAGATCATGTTTATATATATATATATATATATATATATTACTTACTGTAATTCATTATAACTGTATGAATTAAAATATTAGAGCATCTTCCAGAACCAGTTCTTTTATCCACTGCACAGGGACTTTCTCTTTTAAAGATGATAACATTTAGAGCCTCTTTGTAAGCAGGTGGTAATTTTACAGTGCATTTGTGTTGCTTACTTCATTAGTTACCATTTATTTATTTATGTCTAATACACTTGTTATTTTTTTTTTCCTTTTTACTAGTGCTGTGGTTTAAAAAATTGTTCCTTGAGCATTTTGAGTATTTTTTTTGGGCACATGATGCACACGCATATGTCACTTCGACTTTTGCGAGACTTTTAGTTGTGCTTTTTTTAATACAAGAGATATAGTTCCAACACTCAGCAGCTGTGTTTGTTTACAGGGTTTGCAATTAGCACTGAACTAATGGAGAGATTCCAGCAACTTTCTTGGCACCGTGAATATAATTTAAAATATATAGTCATGGACCCCAAATCATAAACTTGCCATTTGTGGTGTCCAAGAATAAGATTGCTAATACATACATTAAAATTCACACCACTGCGGGGTCTACATAATGTAACAGAGTAATAATGTCACGTTATATAACCACTAAAGTATTTATTTATTTAACCATTATCATTTAACATTAAACACTGCCTGGGTATATTTAGAAGGTTTATAAAAGATAGGCATAAGGAATACTAAAGATTTATAGGGCTCTATTCATCAAGTCAAATATCGGGATCAGAACGGACCCCGAAAATTAACATTTGAACTTGCCGCGATAGCAATTCATCATTGCTCTGGTGCGGAGACAGCTGATCCAAAAATCAGCTGTCTATCTGGAACTTTTCACTGCTCCTTTCACTGCTCCTACAGGTCACGCAAGCTCACAAGAGCCCCAGCGACTGGCAGAAGGAGCCGGACAGGGGCGGCCGAATCTGAAAGTATCCCTCTCGGCGACCCGGTAATACCGCAAAAGCTTCTGCAGTCAAGCTCCGAAAATATTGTATTTTTGGAGCTTGATGAATTCGGTCCTCATACTAGTGTATGTGGACAGCGAGCCATTCTGGGTGAGAAAGGTAAGCAGAATACCTTTTTGATGAATGGCCCGGACACTTAATTTCTACAATTGCAGTGGAAAATGTTAATTTTCACCTGCTTTTGTAGACATTAAGTGATGATGAATAGAGCCCTTTTTAAGTAAGTACACACCTTTTTAAGTAAGTCTGCCTGCTACAAAATTGAATAAAAAAAAATACCAAAGCTGCAGACAACGCAATGTGTATCACTTAGGAGAAATATGCACATTTCTATATGCGACAGCCTGTGCCTGCTTTGCTGGTATGCACAATAGTGTGTACACCTAAAACTCTTATACATTTCACTGGTGATTATGCCTAAACAGTGCATACCTGTTACCGTTTTTTAGAGCCAAATGCCTCATACTTACCCCGGGGATTAGACAACCACCTCGGTTCTCACCTACTTCCTCAGTGCTGTGAGTGGGACAGGAACATGATAACACAATTTACAGTGACCTGTGTCATAATAAACCTGTCCCCTGTTGCTGTGTGATACTCAGGGCCGTAGCTAGGGTAGTGCGGCCGGTGCCATCGCACAGGGCACCACAGGTCAGGGGGCGCTGTTTGGGCCTGTCAAATTTCTGTTTATTATCATTCTTGCTTGTAGCTTCCTCTTATTTCATCCCCAGCATCTCCTGACCTCTCCTATCTCTTCCCTGGCCCATCCCCATGAAGCCATGGCCCCTTTTTGGGTGCATTATGTCCCTTTGAAAAATGAGGGGAGCGCCAATGCTCTTTCTGGCACAGGGCACCAAAAAGTCTAGTTATGGCTCTGGCAATACTGTAATCTGTGGCATTTTGCAGTGGAGGATGGAACTGTGATGCAAATTGCTGGAACTTCTCACTGCAGTGGTAAGCTGTTGACTGCTAAAACCCTGGATCGCTAAAAAGGAAACCTGCATTTGTTTGTATTGCTGCAATGTGCGGCAATGCAGAACACACCCACTGACCCACCAATGGTAAATCAACCCCACAGAGGCCTATTTAACAACAGGCCCCTTTTTCTAGTGATAAGGTTGGTTGCCCTACTGGCGCATGCACAGCGGAACTTATAACCAAGATTTGGGATTTTACACTGATTACAAGAAAACAAAATATAATAATTAAAAGAACTGGTAACAATTATTATTTAAAAAATAAAGTAATTTCAAAACTTCCAAGTAGAAAGCATTTTTTTCATTAATATTGTTATCACCATTCAGCACAATTTTAATAATTTAGTATCTCAAAATGAAACTTTTACCTAGGGGCGCCATTGAATAATTACTGGGACACTATGGCCACTATGTCATGAAAAAACTGGAGAACCACTGTCACGTAGATTGAGCTCATTAATGTGGAAATGGCATTACTTTGGTCAGGTCGGTAGGGATGAGAATGATTGGAGCTGGAGTGCGAGAGACCACAGAGCACCAAGCAAACTACTGGCTAAGGGGCATATTTATAACAATTCGCATATGATTCTAAGGGGTAAATTTACTAAGAATCGAGATAGGTCGAGCTGACCATCTCGGGTGATTTATTCATTTTTTTCCTGCTTGCAAATTTGCTAAAGGAAAAAGTCGGGTGAGTTAGAGAGAGATTTCTCTCATCCCACTCGTAAAACTCGGGTGAGATAGCAATCTCGAATCAAATTACCATTGTGCCAAATCGGAAGCACTTTTCACCTAAAACATACATCTCTCAAATTTACCAAGAATCGGGATTACAAGCTCGGTTGAGATAGGAGCAAACTCTCTGTCCAAATCACTTTTAAATCTCTCGACCCCCTGAGCTGTGAGATGGTCAGAAACATACACAAATCATTGTGATTTGTGTATGTTTATTTCTGTATATGGTTTCCCAAAAAAATGATGTGAGATACCCCCAAAACACTAACCGGCCCCAGACTTGCTAGCCAGTCCTGGTTCTTAAAATTACAGGGAAAAAAATGTGTAGGGTTCCACTGTAATTTAAGAACAAGCACCAGGCAGCAGAGCCACTTGGTTTTAAATAAATGGAGAAAAAAATAGGCGTGATGTTCCCCGTATATTTAAAACCAGCTCTGGACCCTTTCTAGCTGGGGACTGATACCACAGCCAGGGGTGCCCTTTCACCGGGCCCCCCAGCCGCAGCATCAACCCTGACCACTACGCAGCTCAGGCCAGGGATCCCTGGGGAGTTGGGGACCCCTCCAATAAAGGTGTCCCCCTCTCCAGGGCACCCTCTGGCCTAGACTGATAGCCCGAGGCTATCCCCACCACCCCTGGGCAGTGGGTGGCGGGTTGATAGTGTATGTAGTATTAAAAATGGAATTATCAACATTGTCTTTACAGTGGAACTACAGGTCCTAGCAAGCCTACTCCACATGTTGGTTCTTGGAGAACCACAAGTACCAGCATGCGGGGCATTAAGGGCCCACTGGTACCTGTAGTTCACCTGTAAAGGAATGTGTAAAAAAAGACACACACACCGTGAAAATAAAGAATTATTCCATCTATACACACTCACACATACTCACCTGCTGCCAGATGTTCACGTCCCCTCCTCAACGTAAGGTATCCAATGGAAGTACCTGTAAAAAAAGATCCAATACTCACCTTTTGTCCCACAATGTTCCCCGCAGTAATCCAAATTGGGCCCCGGACACACTGTATCAACCCGCTACAGCATGTTGTTACAGTATGCAATGTGTATTCATCAGGCTTTCACAATAAAGAAAGCCCTCATTTGCTGAGACACACTCTTCACATAGCCATTAAGGCAGCGTAGTGTGGAGACAGAGCATACAGCCTGTGTGGGATAGAACACAAGCTGCATGCAGAAAGAATATAAATATTTATAACAAAAAATAAATAAAAAATAGCTTACCTGCACAGTGGGGTCTCTGGGCCTCATTCAGCAGTGTATGCAATTGCGATCGCAGCTGCGATTTTGTATGGAACAGAGTTGTGAAAATATGCTAATGCTTGCCAAAGGTCAGCCAGCATAGAGACGCCCACTGCTGCTTTCTCATATCTGTCCAACCTCGCCTTTCTGTGTATACATTAGTACCATTGACGCACATTGGCCCTTCGCTCAGCATTTACATCAAGTCTGACCAGCCACAGAAACTGCAAGACTCATTGCACGCAGTGAGTGCTCAAGCGGCGTATGCAATCGCAGTGGCTAATTTATGCACGCACATGAAACAGCGTTCAGGCACGCCTGCATATTTCTGACCACTCCCCCGTCACCACCCCCAAACACTGACAGCCTGTCAATCACTTTGCGTTGAGTTCCTTTGTGCATCTGTATGTCGCAATGCTATCACTGAACACGCGCAGTGGGCTTGCACGCATGCGCAATGGTAAACAATCGCTTGACTGCTATTGCGTACACTGCTGAATCTGGCCCTCTGATGAGAGGGCTGCTTTTATAACACGGTCAGCTGAACTGTATGGTCAACTGAGCTGCTCCAGGCTGACACCTCAGCTGATCACACAGGGATCAGAAGCAGCCCATCAAACAGAGACCTCACTGTGCAGGTAAGCTATTTTTCTTTTCCTTTTATTTTCTATTATAAACATGTATCTTCTTTCTGTTAGTGTCCTGATCTGTTGTGTAATTGATGGGTGAGCTACTGGACGGATCTCCGTGCAGCTCACTCATTGCTGTCAGTGACATCGGCTCTGCTGTGCCTGTGCTCTCTGTACAACAGAGCAGGATAATGGGGGAGGGATCTCCCTCTCTGCCGGACATAGTACACAGCTCGTATCTTCTGAATGGAGGGAAGCCTCTATAATACAATCTAAAGATGGCGCTAATTTCGTGAGGAATCTCCGGTATTATATTACAATGTGGTTATAGTAAATATGAACAGATCACATTACCCATTAATACAGGTATGGAAAATGCAATCCGCATTAGAAAACTATGTGAATTTCAACTCATGGCCGAGTTTTTTTTAAGAAACCTCCTCCAAAAGCCCTTTGATACATTAAAGTGATACTAAAATAATTATTTTTGTAGAAAGAAAGATTGATAAAGAAAGATTGGTGATCGGTGCTCCGGTGATGTCCTCCGGGGCTTCGGTCAACTGGTCTCCTGGCTCCTGCACTGTGACCCCGGTCAGCTGCTCTATGCAGCACAGACGGTGTAACGGTTAGCATTACTGCCTCACAGCACTGAGGTCATGGGTTCGATTCCCACTACGGCCCTAACTGTGCGGAGTTTGTATATTCTCCCTGTGCTTGCGTGGGTTTCCTCCGGGTACTCCGGTTTCCTCCCACACTCCAAAAATATACTGGTAGGTTAATTGGCTCCCCTCAAAATTGACCATAGTGTGTATGTTTGTGAGCATGTGGTAGAAAATATAGATTGTAAGCTCCACTGGGACAGGGACAGATGTGAATGGTAAGATATTCTCTGTAAAGCGCTGCGGAATATGTGTGCGCTATATAAATAACTGGTAATAAATAAATAATAAATTGCTCATATACACAGCCTTAAACCTGAGAGTATCAAGATTTCTTTAATGCTGATACCTTTAAGTGGGATTGGGACTGACATACCGGCAGCAGATTTAGACAGACAGCTTCCCGGCCGTCGGTATTCTGACTACATCCCCTTTAAGTGCTGATCACATTTATTTCCTAGCACACCAATACAGTTGCCAGCATTTCCTATATACAGTATACCACTACCCATGATCATTTGACAAAGCCCACATACATTACTCTTTACTACTGTGTGCTAATAAAGGTGTCAGGTAGCTCTTCCCTAGTCAGATGTGTGTCTATGGGGCCTATTCATCAACACTAAAATAACATTTTTAAGGACATTTTCCTTAAATAACGTTATGTTGGTATTCATGAACAGACTTAGCACAGGAGATATCACTGATATCTCCTTGCTAAGTTCCCCTGCGTTAATTTCCACACTGGAAATTGTGGTATTCATCAAATTCCGAAAATTATGAATTTTCGGAATTTGATGCACAGTGGCGAATAGCAGAATCGACTTACCTGTATCCGCGTGTGCAGGTCCCCCGACGAGTCCCTCGGCGCTCTGCTCCGTCCTCAGGCTCCGGAGGCTGGCCGGACATGTGTGCTCCCCAGCAGAGCACAAGAAAGTTTAGAAAAAGAAAAAATTTTTCTTTTTTTTTTCTAATCTGTCATGTGGTCTGCTGGGAAACCACATGACAGACCAGCAGGACGGAGCCGAAGGCTGCTGCGCGGACAGGTAAGTCCACAAACACAAACACAAACTTAACGCATCTGTAGGCAGTGCTGCGCATGCGCTGGTTTTACAGATGTAACAGCGCATGCGCAGCACTGTTTCCAGATGCGATAAGGTAGTGTAGGCAGGGAAAGGTATCTATTTCCCGAAAAGCTGTCATCGCAAAAATGACAGCTTTTCGGAATAGATACTTATGGAGAGGTGGAATGATGAATTCCACCTATAATTAGGTAGAACTCCATGAGAGTTCTAAACCTAATTATCTCCATTGAATTTTTAGGTTTAATGAATAGGCTCCTATGTTACTGTGAAACCACATTTACAAATTGTACAGTGTTTTTTTCTGAGTTAATCCACGGTAAAAGTCTGAAGTTACTACTACAGTACACAGAGAACTGGAACTAAGATATAGAGGCCTATTCATTATTACTAAACTTTCCCTGGAGGTAATTAGGTTTAGAACTTGCATGGAGTTCTACCTAATTACCAGAGGAATTCATCATTCCTCCTCCCTATAACTATCTATTCCGAAAAGCTGTCATTTTTGCGATGACAGCTTTTCAGGAAATAGATAGTTATCTCTCTCTACACTAACTTACCGCAGCTGGAAACAGTGCTGTGCATGCGCTGTTAAATTCGTTAACCCAGCGCATGCGCAGCACTGCCTACACATGCGGTAAGTTTGTGTCCCCCCCCTCCGCTCACCTGCCTCCCCTCCCCCCCGCCCCCTCCCCTTCAGCACTTACCTGTCCGCGCAGCAGCCTCCGGCTCCGTCCTGCTGCTCTGTCACATGGTCTGCTGGAAGAACACAGTGTCCGACCAGCCTCCGGAGCCAGAGGACGCACCAGACCGCCGGAGGAAGACGCCGGGGGACCTGTCCAGCTGGAAGCAGGTAAGTTTCACCTGCTATTCGCCACCTCACAGTGGTGGATAGTACCTCCATCAAATTCCGAAAATACATAATTTTCGGAATTTGATGAATACCATAATTTCCACACTCCCCATACTAATGTATGGGGAGTGTGGAAATTAACGCAGGGGGACTTAGCAAGGAGATATCAGTGATATCTCCTGTGCTAAGTGTGTTCATGAATACTAAAATACCGTTATTTAAGGAAAATGTCCATAAAAACGTTAATTTAGTGTTGATGAATAGGCCCCTCAGATAGATACATTGTGCTAGAATCTAAGGTGAGACGTCATTCTTCCGCAGCTCTATCTATCATTCACTCATCATTTATTCTTAGCATGGGAGTATTTCAGCCACAGGGGTTATATGCTTTATGTTTGAAAACTATTGTAACTTTTCCAGTGACAACATTTATGGGCAAAGTTGCATTATTTCATAAATTGTATTGTCACACGAAGAGGGCTATACATGACTACAAACAAGCAGCTATGTAGCTACAGTATGAGGCACTGGAGGATCTTGCTGGAAAACATTGTCTAATCATTAGCTGAGAGCTGACGGGCATACTGTTTTGATTGTAAAACAGGTTGTATATGATGCAAATATATGACTCAGAAATGATTTCACATAAACATTTTAGCAACAGCAATCTGACTCATTAGCTCCAACACAGGGAATATCAAGTCCTCCAGAACATCTGTGCAGTGCTAGCAAGTCAAATCGTTGCTGCTCCCCAGAAAAGCTGGGGAGAAAGAGAAATATTAATATTATCCAATTCTTATCTGAAGAAGATTTGATCAGCAGTGTATCTGCTGATCACATCTTCAGATAAGCTGTTATTTTCTCTAATTATTGTACGGGCAATTATATACATAATTGTGTTGTCATTTTTAAAAACCATCTTGCGCTATGTATGTTTGTTTTTATCTTGTATGTGTTTTTTGGTGTCCTATTAAACCCATGAAAAAAACATACTGTGCATGACTTTGGGGTAAATTTACTAAAGTGAGAGTTTTTAGAAGTGAGTTTTAGAAGTGATGTTGCCCATTGCAACCAATCAGATTCTACTTAACATTTAACTAGCACCTTCTAGAAGATAATAGCTAGAAACTGATTGGTTGCTATGGGCAACATCACTTCTAAAACTCACTTCTAAAAACTCTCACTTTAGTAAATGTACCCCTTCATGTGGACCTATGTGAAACTTTGAGATAAGCCTAATTATTTTATCCATATGGTACGGGTTCACTTATAACTTGTATTCAATTCACATTGGTGACATTTTCACTCTATTGCACTAGAAGGCACCTTTGTCATTTATTGTATATATATATTATATATATATATATATAAATATATATAATTATATATATATATATATATATATATATACAGCATGTGTATAAAAGCCAGTTTGAAAATAGATCTCTCTCTCTCTCTCTCTCTCTCTCTCTCTCTCTCTCTCTCTCTCTCTCTCTATATATATATTTATATAAAACAAATAAAGATAAAAGAGCGCCTGCTAGTGTAAACAATATAACCAGTGCAATAAAATACACTAATATAATGTGCACCATCAAAGTGCACCTTGAATCGTATTTTCTGTGGTCACATGACCACCATGAGATTCAATGTATGTGAGAATACAAAAGAAAATATAACTTAGTGTGTACTACACAAATATCTGAAGTGGAGCACAGAATCATATGTTAAAACAAGGAGTAGGAACACATAGGTCCCAAAAACAATTTCAATAAAGATCCGCTAGTGCCGGTACTTAAAAACATAGTTTTATTCCATAAAAGCAAACAAGTAGCACACGTAGAAGATATAAATATAAAATGAGCTTATCTGTCCATAGGGGAAGTCAGGAGTACCAATGCGTTTCATCTCATACAGGAGAATTCATCATGATATCCCCATGTGATGAGCCACCCCTCATATAAATAATAATATACTATGAGGAGTGTTTCTTTTACATATTTTTTTTTTGGCTAATTTTTTTAGGTTTTAAGTATTACTTATTAATTCCACTTTATTCACAATTTTCCAAGATTCAATTATATTGTGTCCATATCTACCTGATTTTTACATTGTAGACCAACAAAGGTGTGAAAATGTGCTTGGAGGAAATGAGTAACTGTCAGTGCATGTGCAGTGTAACAGTTGATCCTCTGACTCACTGCTCTTCCATTGGAGCTCTGCCTGCCCCCCACTGGAACATATCAGCCTGTGCCATCAGATCAGTGCAGTTTTAGGCACTGGAAGACATCCTGAGCGAACTTGCCTAAACCAAGCTTCAAATCAGAGACTCCATGGCCTACTTTGTGAGCACCATGTCGACATCCATGGCACTGATAAACTTCAAACATAACCTAACCCTAATCCTGTTCAAACTACACCACCATGCCAAATTTTGGTGAAACTTGGTACAAAACTGTGGCCGTGCATAAAGGACAGACAGTTGTAATAAGTCACTAGTGGTGGGGTGTTGGTAGGTGAGTCGTACCTGTTTCCCTGCAGAAGTCGTCAATCCCGGCCTTTCAAATAGTCTTTGACCTGCTGCTGCTCTTGGATTCTGTAGTGGTTAGGCAGAGAGATGGGAACCCCCGAAAAACCCCTGACAAGTCACTACACGTGTGGACAGTGACAAAATGTTTTATTTTGCCTGAATGGTAGATCACTGTAATGTTAATTCAATATAAATACACAGTTTAGCAATATGACTTTGTTAACAGTAAACTCAGTTTCACACACAGTATAGTTAACCTTTCATAATAAGTTATAGCAATTTTACAAAGAACAATGCAATGATGATAAACGCTCTAATATCTCACAAATAATCTAACAATCTGGCATTACCATTAGGAAATATCAGGAAGTTCTGCAACAGATAGTTGTTTTCCCTTAATGTAGTCTCCCTCAATAACACATATTGCACCAAAGTCTTAATGGCTACAGGCAGAAAGCAAAAGAGTTCTCTCCACACTTTGGACTGGGAATGTCAACGTATTACTATTATCCACATGGTGGTGGCACTGAGATAATATCTTAAATGTATCCAGACTAATGGTCACGTTGCTTTCAATGACTTCCGGATGGTAGAATATATATATGTATAACTGTTCTGTCCTTCATAACTGTATGCAAAGGGAGTAACACCCTGTTCTCTTGATTGTCTGCTAACAGAATATATATATATCACAGTTCTGTTCTTGGATTGAGTTAAAAGAGGTAAAGTATTTCAATTAGGTTAACTGTGTACTATGCAGGCTGTTATTCTGACCAGTTCATTAAACAGCATGAATCCCAAGTCACATACAATGCACACCACTGGTTACTATAGACTGGTAGTTGGTTGCTTTGCTTTCTTAAGGTAAATATCCCTTGGTAGCAAAGGGAGGGAAAATAAATCTTGGATAAAGTTCAGTTTATAGTGCTGTAAGGGTTGTTACTCACTGTGCCTTACTGAGTCTTTCATAATAGATAATGGGAGCCACAGTACACTTTAGGATATCACTGTGCTTGCGATCACTGCACCTGCTCCTTCTTTCTCTGTCTCACTGGGAGTCTCTTACTTCATATTGCCGGCTACTTGCTGCCCACTGCGTCCTCTGACCTGGCAGTGCAGCTTCTTCACTCCACGGCTTGGCTTCTGGTCACAGCCCTGCAAACAATCCCAGATGCTGCACTCCTCACAGCCTACTTTCCAGTCCCTTCACACACCAGACATGTGCTTTCTCAGCCAGTTTCAGGGTCCTTCTCTCTCCTCCCCTTTTTGTTACAGTTTTTAGTCTGAGCTCACTAGTGAAGCACACTCTGCCAGATTTCCTGGATCCTAGTGCACCTCCTCACTTCAGTTACAGAACATTCTCCAGCTCAGGGCAACATACAAATGTCCACAAATATGGGGGTCTTTACAGGGTATCACACACTCCCCCGCTAGAACTATGCATGTCCTCACGCAACTTTGTATCTACTTAAAAGTCCTGAACAATCTTTCACATTTATAACCAGAAACAATCTGATACTGTACTTTGTCATAAGGCAATTATACATACAGGTTACAATAGTTCACATGCGGTATCTTACAGGCATTATACCTTTGGTGCTTCGTTCTGACCTTCTGACTTCTAGGTCAGGTACATTACTCTCTAACTGATCAAGAGCAGGAAGGGGGTCAGCTTCGCCTTCCATAGACCTTACTGTTAAAGGTTCTGGGGCTGTACTCCCTACTGTACTCAATGGAACCGGGCCACACATGAATGTGAGCAACTCTATGGGGTCATTAAGAGGGACGTCCCCAGAAGATCCCCATCTCTCTGCCATAGGGGAGTCCTCCTGCTGTATCGGGGAAGCTTCAGCAGTGCATAGCTTTAACTGGTCACGTGGTACCGTGCTGAGTTGTCCATCTTTCTTCCTCTGGATTAGGTAGGCGTATCGGCCATCAACGGGGACACCAACAACGGTATAAGGGACATCCTCCCACATGGCATCCAACTTGCTTGATCTGTGGTTTTTCTTCTTCCAGACTTTGTCTCCCATTTGTAAGGGCAGCGTTCTGGCATCTGAATTGTAATTCCTCTCCTGACGTTGATGCAGTCTCCATCCTCTTCTCAACTATCTCTCGGGCAGTCACTATCCGGTGCTGATGTTCCAGAACCCAATTAGTCTGTGTGGTAACAGGATCGACCAGCTCGGGAGCCAACTCCAGATCCTTGGGCAGCTTGCCATGCCGTCCGAACATGAGGTAGAAGGGCGTGAATCCTGTGGAACAGTGTTCTGTGTTATTATACAGATACACAAGGTCAGGCAGGATGGTAGGCCACTGAGAGCGCTTCTCGGCTGAAAGACTTCTTAGCATTCCAATCATAGTCTGGTTTGCTCTCTCACACAAGCCATTGCATTGAGGATGATAGGCGGTCGTCCTCATCTTCTTGCAGCCATACAAAGAGCAAAGTTCATGAAATAGCTGTGACTCGAATGCGGGTCCTTGATCTGTCAAGATCCGATAAGGGTACCCATAGGGACGGACAAAGTTCCTTAGAAAGACCTCCGCTGTGGTCCTGGCTGTCAGATCACGTACTGGGACAACTACTAGGAATTTGCTGTAGTGGTCAGTGATGGTCAGTGCGTATTGGAATCCACTTGGGCTGGGCTGAGCTGAGCTTTCCCCCTAGCAAAGAGTCCTTTTGAACCTCATTGTTTGGTTTGGTTTGGTTTAGACATCCGTTTGTCTCTAGATTTTACTTTTCCCATCTTCCCTTTCCGAATCTTTCTTTTCCTTTCTTTCTTTTTCTTTTTTCTTCTTTTAATAATATCTGAGAAACGATTTTTGAACCATTTGCTCTATTTGATACTAAATAGTTTTTTATAATGTTTCTACACTAAGGGCTCTATTTATTAACATTATTTTTACTAAAATAAAGTGAAAAAGGGTGTTTTCACACCCTTTTCACATTATTTTAGTTTCACCTGTATTTATTACAGGGCAATTGGAGTAGAATTAGTAAAATTCTACTCCAACCCCCAGTATCACTTATTTTTAGTAAAGCAGATCGCATTTCCCATAATTGTAATGGGAAATGTGATCTGTGTGCAAGTTACTAAAAATAAATTGTAAAAAAATACCGGGGGAAGCCCTGTGATAATAACGCCACCTGGAGGTGGCGTTATCCAGGGTCTCCCCCGGTTACCGGGCTCCCACTCTGCTCTAACGGGGAGAGCAGAGGCGGTAATCAGCTATGTGGTCTAAAGAGACCGCAAGCTGATTGCTGTAAAAAAAAGAAAAAAAAAATTAAACATTTTTTTTTCACTTACCTGAATCCAGGGACCGGTGATCGGGGCTCCGGTGATGGCTCCTCTCCGGTCAGCTGGTCTCCCACAGTGCACTGGGGCCCGGTCATCAGGTGATCGGGCCCCAGTGCAGTATGGGAGATCACCTGATCGGGAAGCCCGGAGAAGACCACCGGAGGCCAGGAGGATGCAGGTAAGTGTAATGAAGGGAGGGGGGGGTCGCGGGGGTCCGCGATCGCGGGGGGCGGGGCTTAGCGCCGGGGGCGGGGCTTAGCGTCAGTGGGGGGGTAGTAGCGGTGGTCGGTCGGCGCATGTGCGTGCTCTTAGTCGTGGTATTTTTTCTGAAAATACCGCGACTAGAGTGCGGATGGGATCCGCAGGGACAGAGCTTTATCGCAAGCTCTGTCCCTGCAAGGGATTTATAGTAAATCCTGTGATATTACCTGAATTCGCAATGCGAATTCACTCGGTAATATCACACTACAATCCGCATTCAATATGCGGATTGTAGTAAATAGAGCCCTAAATAGTGTTTTCTAGATATGTGCTGTTTTTATAAGTGTTCACAAGTATTATTTTTTACTACTTGGTTCTCTCTGTTTTCTATATGTGATTTCTGCAAACTTTTTCTCATAAATGCTTTTGCAAATAAAAAATTTCTTAAAAAACAAAATCACTCAATACAGTACACAATTTAATTAGATCAATATTTGCACTAATAATGTAAACAACAAATACGTACTATAAAATATATACAAAATATATAAAAATAAAATACAAATAGATACAATAGAAATAACTTCAGCATCAGCAGAATAGTGCACATATAGATGGAAGGAAGATACTACTTATGAAACAGTGAAGAGCACTCTAAGGAGTAATAAAGTGTAAAAGAGAAGTAACCTATTGTATTTTACAGTGGAACTACAGGTGCCAGCATGCCTGCCCTTTGGCACTTGTGGAACTACATGTGCCAGCAGAGGGCCACACCCGTATCTTCTCCACTGTAAAATAAATAGTTAAATAAAGACACAACACACACACCATAGTTAGTATACATTTATTACACACATACCTCAATCACACATACTTACCTGTACCAGCCGGTCTGTCCTCGTCTCCCATGTAGAAATCCGTGTGTTTGTTGTTTTGCCCAGACCCTAGATGCTACAGAGAGCAGCGCCAGGATGTAGGTGAATATAGGATCTTTTTTGCAGGTACTTCCACACGGATTTCTACATGGGAGAAGAGGACAGATCGGCTGGTACAGGTAAGTATGTGTGATTGAGGTATGTGTGTCATAAATTTATACTAACTATGGTGTGTGTTGTGTCTTTATTGAACTATTTATTTTACAGTGGAGGTACGGGTGCCGGCTGCCTGCTAACACGTGTAGTTCCACTAGTGCCACAGGGCAGGCATGCTGGCACCTGTAGTTCCACTGTAAAATACAATAGTTTACTTCTATTTTACACTTTATTAACCCCATACCCACAGCCCAGGATTGCGGGGAAGAGCCCCTGGCTCCAGACCAAGCCTGGGGTTTCAGGAGAGGGGGGACTCCTTCTTGTGGGGGCCCCACCTCCCCTGAGATCCCCAGCTTGGCCTGATCAGCTTGGGGTGAGAATGCTTTGGCCCTGGAGACCCAGTAATAGGGTCTCCTGGCTGTGGCATTATACCCCGGACAGTTTGGGTCCGGTGCTGGTTTTCAATATAGGGGGACCCCTATACAATTTTTCCCCCCTATATTTGAAACCAGGACTGTCCCTGCAGCCTGGTGCTGGTTAGTAAATTATGGTGGGACCCTACTCGGTTTGTTCCCCATAATTTTTGGAACCAAGACTGGCTGACAAGTCCAGGGCTGGTTATGCTTTTGGGGGAGACCCTACGTCTTTTTTTTTTTACAAAAATTTACCGATCTTTTACAGGTTTTACACACAAGCAGCCTGCACATATCTCACTGATATGTGCAGGCTGCAAGCTTGGGAGAGATTTACAGAGAGAAAACACTGCAATCTTGGGTGAGTAATCTCATCTTCACTTGCAACTCGGGGGAGATATCTCGATCTGCTTCACCATCGGCCATCTCACTTTTAACTAAACTCACTTCTGATGAAAAATAGGAAAATCACCCGAGATTCATAGAAACATAGAATTTGACGGCAGATAAGAACCACTTGGCCCATCTAGTCTGCCCCATTTTTAAATATATTGTTACCTCAAGCCTTATTGATTCTTACTTCTTCTGAAGGATATCCTTATGTCTATCCCATGCATGTTTAAATTGCTCTACTGTCTTAGCCTCTACCACCTCTGATGGGAGGCTATTCCACTTGTCCACTACCCTTTCTGTGAAGTAATTTTTCCTCAAAATTCCCCTGAACCTACCTCCCTCCAGTTTTAGAACATGTCCTCTTGTTATAATACTTCTCTTTCTTTGAAGAATGTCTCCTTCCTTTACCTTTTTAAAACCATTTATATATTTGAACGTTTCTATCATGTCCCCCCTTTCCCTTCTCTGATCCAAACTATACATATTAAGATCTTTTAGTCTTTCCTGGTAGGTTTTGTGGTGTAGACCTTGCACCATTTTAGTTGCCTTTCTTTGTACAGTTTCTAATGTATTAATATCCTTCTGGAGATATGGCCTCCAGAACTGAACACAGTATTCGAGATGAGGACGTACCAATGACCTATACAGTGGTATTATCACTTCTTTCTGCTACTGATTCCTCTCCCTATGCAACCAAACATCTGACTTGCCTTCCTCGTTGCTTTGTTACAATGTTTGCTTGCCTTTAAGTCACCTGAAATAGTGACTCCTACATCCCTTTCCTCTTCAGTACTTTCCAGCATAGTAATATTAATACTATATTTACCCTTTGGATTTTTGAGACCCAAGTGCATGATCTTGCATTTTTTGGCTTTAAACTGTAGTTGCCACGTTCTTGACCATTCTGCTAGTCTACCTAGATCATCAATCATTTGTTTTACCCCTCCTGGTGTGTCTACCCTGTTGCATACCTTTGTGTCATCTGCAAAAAGGCATAGTTTCCCTTCAATACCATTTGCAATGTCACAAATAAAGATATTAAAAAGCACTGGTCCAAGTACAGATCCCTGAGGTACTCCACTGATAACATTTCCCTCTTGAGACTGCACTCCATTTACTACAACTCTCTGTTTCCTATCCTGCAGCCATTATCTTATCCATTCAACTATATCATGCTTTCGAGTTTATTTAACAGTCTGCTATGTGGAAGTGTCAAAAGCCTTACTAAAGTCTAGATAAGCTATATATATGCCCCCCCTTTATCCTTATCCTTAGTCACCCAGTCAAAAAAGTCAATAAGATTTGTTTGACATGATCTCCCCCCAGTAAATCCATGCTGTTTGTGATCCTGAAAATGGCTGGATTTGAGATAATCTATGACTCTTTCTTTTAAGAGTATTTCCATAAATTTCCCAACTACTGATGTAAGGCTCACTGGTCGGTAGTTGCGTGCCTCTTCTTTGCTTCCGCTTTTGTGCAGTGGGACAACCTTTGCTTTTTTCCAGTCCTCTGGAATTACTCCAGTAGCTAATGACTGGTTGAATAATTCTGTTAATGGTGTTACCAGCACCCCTTTAAGCTCATTTAGTATCCTTGGATGTATTCCATCAGGCCCCATTGATTTATCCACTTTCAGTTTTGAGAGTTCATTTAGGATCTTCTCCTCTGTAAATGTGCTTGTTCCTACCTCTTTTTTCTGATCACACCTGCAACTTAACTGTGGCCCCTTGCCCTCTCTTTCAGTAGTGAATACCGAACAAAAATAATTATTAAGATGATCAGCTACTGTATTACATTGTCTTCCTCAACAAGACTCCCTCTTTCTGTCTTTAGTCTTTTTATTCCACTTTTTGTTTTTCTCCTTTCGCTTTTATACTTAAAAAAAAGTTTTGCCCCCTTTTCCCACAATTCGGCAATGCAAGTCGAGATGAAAAAAAACAAAACTCGACCAATCTCGATTCTTAGTAAATTTACCCCTAAGATTGTATCATGAAAACTTCGCACCACTACTAAACTGTTTGCCCCACTGCAAAACTCAAGTTGTATGAAATATAGCCATAGTTGTATTAATCTTGAATTGAATCACATGTTTGTTGCCATCCCTTATTCTCTGCTGTTGGAGAACTACATGTTGCAGATTGAATTTTTTTAACTCACTATGGGGCCTATTGATAATCGGGGGGCCATACAGCCCCCTATGATTAAGTATCCACCTCGCTGCGGTGGATACTTATCACCAGAGCAATTCATCATTGCGCCGATGCAGGGACAGTTGCTCCGAAAAGCGTCTGTCCCCATGATTACTAGCACAGCTACAGAAGTAGCTGTATTACATACCTGTCCCCGTTGCCGGCTTGTGCACATGTGTGACCAGAGGTCACGCATGTGCAAAGCCGCCGGGGAGTCAGTGAAGAGGCGGCGGAAGGATCCACTTAGATCCCTCTTCGCATCCCCGGAACTCCTTCCCATTGGATTGAGCAGGGATACGAGAACAAGCGCCATCTGAAGATGGTACTTGTTCTTGCAGGCAAACTCAGAAAACGTAAAGTTTTCGGAGTCTGATGAATATCAGGTCGTCCTATCGGATCCCTGATGATAAATGGCCCGGTAACTTGAATAGTGTTTGAAGATGGTTAATGGGACATTTTAGTTATGATAAATAGCCCCCCATGGTTTTTCCACCAAATACGAACACAAAGATTGTAGGCTAAACATTTTCACCTGTGCCATGTTAGTCATGAATTTACAATAAGAGTACTGTAGATTAGTCGTATCCACAATTGAAAGAGTAGAAAATGCAAATAGCTCCAATGGTAGTGTAATTAGAGATCTTGCCTGCTCACCCATTAGTTTCATGGATGGTGCAAACTGAACGAGGCCGCACTGTCTGTCCGCGCCAAGAGTAAGAGCTGTACACTAATGCACTGTATTATTGTATTATAAGTAGAGATAAGCGTTTCAGTTTTGGTTCGGTTTTGGCTCGGATCTGAAAAATGAATTTTAATGGAGTCTGTTTCTTACGTATTTTGGAGAAAATGATAAATCTGAACTTGCGCTAAGTTTGGCGAAAATAACTAAGTAAAACCATACTGCTCGTCTCTAATTATAAGTGCAATATACTTGTCATGATTGAGAAAGAACACATGCATTACTAGTGTTTCATGCTGTATAAATGTATTTGTTGGCATTAGAGACTGATTTACATAATCAGCTATGTACTTATATTACGTTTTTTCTAATTCAATCTAAATGTAAGGAGCTGGTAGCCAGCACTGTATATACAGAAATGTGCTAGCATCTGCCATTCTTCCTCAGCCAATTAAGACAATTAAATAATTGATGTACAGCTATAAACTGCTAATGTTTACACGGTATTGTGTAAAATATGCACTCAAGTTTTCCCCTGAAATGTTGTGTAATACTTTTGTTCCCCAATTAACACAGCTGGGTTGACATAACACTGATGTGTGTGTCACCACTTTCTATGAAACTTACACTGACACAGCCCATCAGGAAGCAGCTGGTAAACATGTGAAGAAAATCTAATGAGCGCTTGCTGGCAGCCTGTGCAGTTAATTTTAAGGGGGATTTCACCTTATAAATCCATTATGTTCATAATCTGCCCTTCTCCTATGGATACCTTGGTGTGCCTACAGTGTCTCCACTTTAAGTAAGGCTCATTTAATACATGAAATTGGGGAAAGTAATTACAATAGGGGTCCCTGAACGGTGGTCAGAGGGACGTACAACAATATTTAAAGCTAAGGTTTATTTATTTTTTAAATTTCAAATTATTATTAGTATTATTTAAAATATATATATATATATAATATATATATACACTTAATTTTTAATTATATTTAATATTGTTTAATCCATTACACTGTATTGGACTATAGTTAATTCTTGGTGGCACATTCGAGCACATTACATTTAAATACACTGTTACTAATACATTGGTAGTGCGCTCATTCAATTTTCATTTCACAGATGGTGATAATCGTAAAAGAATGAATATTGCCATACACAATACCAGGAACATTCTAAAGACCTATATATAATACAGATCCCATGATCTGACTAATTGCACCCCCCTGCCTTCCTTCAACATTTCTTTTGTGATACATTGTGACATATCATAAGTCACCATATTCAGGGGAAGATTTAGGGGTCAGGCCACGCCTAGGCACAACATTAATAGCTACCACTACATTTTATTATTTTCATTATTAGTTTATAATCCCTATTTTGACTATTACCAGCATAATAATAATAAAACATGCCATGAGCAAGATACTTATTAAGTAGGCCAGTTTTCAGGGGCTTCCTTGTTGCTTTCGAATTGTGGTTTGAAAACATTTTGGCCTGACAGTAATAAAACAAACATCTGAGTGCCGGCCCCAGCAAGTGGCACACCTAGGCACGTGCCTCACATGCCTACTGGGAAATTCACCATTGCCCATATGGATTGTCTCCCATTTTCTCTGGTTGGTGAATTAGTTCTCTTGATATCATGGTACTGTCTGAATTGATTCACCTCAAAGCATCTCCTTGTACAAATGCTTCCACATATAGTGCACCTCGATTGATGCATCCCCATACATGGACCCCCTGTATTGAACCTTCCCACATTATACCTACTTCTTTCTTCAGCCTTCATTTAAAGAGATGGTTTTCAAGGCATCTTACAGACTCCTAACATCTCACAGACTTAAAAACAGGGAATTCATCCCTGAAAGCAAATTAAAACCAAAAAGTTCCACAGAATTATAGATAACAAAGAAAACCTCTAATGCTGCAAAAGGAAGCTGTGTGTGTGAGGCTTTTTTTAATACTATATATACAGTGGGGCAAAAAAGTATTTGGACAGCCACCGATTGAGCAAGTTGTTGCACTTTAAAAGGTGAGAGAGGTCTGTAATTTCCATCATAGGTACACTTTAACTGTGAGAGACAGAATCAGAACAAAAAATTCCGCAAATCACATTGTATGATTTTTAAACAATTTATTTGTATATTCTTGCGGAAAATAAATATTTGGACAATCAAAAAGTTTAAGACAATACTTTGTAAAGTAACCTCGGTTGGCAATTACAGAGGTCAAACGTTTCCTGTAGTTCTTGACCAGGTTAGCACACACTGCAGCAGGTATTTTGGCCCACTCTACAATGCAGATCTTCTCTAGATGTGTCATGTTTTGGGGCTGTCGCCGGGCAACACGGACTTTTAACTCCCTCCACAGATTTTCTATTGGGTTGAGGTCTGGAGACTGGCTAGGCCAATCCAGGACCTTGAAATGCTTCTTACGGAGCCACTCCTTAGTTGCCCGGGCAGTGTGTTTGGGGTCATTGTCATGCTGGAAGACCCAGCCACGTTGCATCTTCAATGCTCTTACTGAGGGAAGGGGGTTTTTCCCCAAAATGTCACGATACATGTCCCCATTCATCCTCTCCATAATACAGATCAGTCGTCCTGTCCCCTTTGCAGAAAAGCATCCCCAAAGCATAATGTTTCCACCCCCATGCTTCAGAGTGGATATGGTGTACCACCAATTATATTATTTACATGATCATTTGTCCCTGTTCTCTTATTTATGTGGGGAAAACTGACAGGACTCTTAGAGAGAGGATGGCAGTACACAGGTCCGCCATTAGATCTGCTATAGCATCAGGTAATAGCGACCAACCGGTGGCCCGTCATTTCGCCAGGTGTGGACATAATCTTGCTATGTTGCGCTACATGATTATTGACCATATTCCAACACTTCATCCAGGTGGTTATCGATCTCGATTACTACTTCAGTGTGAGGCACGCTGGATTTTCCGATTGGATGCTTTGACCCCACGAGGACTCAATGAGCACCTTGGCTTACATTGTTTTCTCTGATTTATTAGTATTGTCTATACTGGTTTACTATTATCATTTACACTGTATTATGTGACAAATTTATATGTGTTGTTTGTTTAGTTCATTACTCCTTCGAAAAAACCTTTTTGATGTTTCCATACCACTGTGGATTATTACTGTTCACAGCAGACATGGATACTTGTCTCCTGTAATTGTATTTCTGTATATGCATCATTCTTTTGATTTTTGTTGCCATCTTGTTTTTATATCAGACTGGCTGCAGCCAGGTTACCTTGGCAATGGGGACGCGAGTTATGGGGGTGTGTCCGCTGGTCTGACGTGGACGGGGTTGTTACCTGCGTCCACATGTTGTCCGGCGGATAGACGTCATCATGCGGCGACCTGGAACCAGGCGCCGTGGAGGCACGAGTAACACGAGGTGTATTGTGAGTATAAATGTTCGTTCTGTATGTTTGTTTGCATAACCTTGAAAATGGGGTATTAAAAGGCCCCGAAACATCGGTGGTGATTCAGATCACTTTCCTGTGTTGATCCTTATTTTTGCTGGGAGTGCCGCCTGTTTGCTATATATATATATATATATATATATATATATATACTTATATATATATATATTAGGGATGAGCGGGTTCGGATTTCTGAAATCCGAACCCCCCCGAGCCCCCCCGATCCGAGTCGTATCCGAGTCAGGCTTGACTTTTCCTGCCTGACTCGGAACTGAAATCGAGGCAAAACGTCATCATTCCGCCTTCCAGATCTCCCGGGTTTTGGATTCTATAAAAGGTCCCCGCGTCAGCGCCATTTCTCACTCCTGCTGTGGACAGTGAAGAGGGAGGGTGGGAGCTAGGGCTGGCTGGGCTGTGTGGTGCTGCTGTTGTCCATAGGGGCTGTGACCACTCAGTCCATAGGGGCTGACTGGGCTGTGTTGTGCTGCTGTTGTCCATAGGGGCTAGCTGGGCTGTGTTGTGCTGCTGTCATAGGGGCAGTCAGTTGTCCATAGGGGCTGTGTCCAGTCCAAAGTCTATAGGGGCTGGCTGGACTGTGTTGTGCAGTGTCCCATAAAGGCTGTAGTCCTAGAGGGGTGCTGTAGTGTTGTCCAGGGGGTGATCTGTGCATCAGGGGTGATCCCCCAAAGTGCAGTCCAAAAAAAATTATTATTTTTTTTTGTGTTTGTGAATTGTGTGCGCAGTAGCCGCACGTGAAACAACAAAGTAGCACCAAACATGCGCCTGTGTCCCATAAGTAAAGGGCTGGCTGGCTTGTCCATTAAAGGGTGCTGTAACCTCCAAAGTGCACTCCAAAAAAATAAAAAAATATATTTTTTTGTGTTTGTGAATTGTGTGCACAGTAGCCGCATGTGCATCAACAAAGTAGCATCAAGCGTGCGCCTGTGTCATAAGTGAAGGGCTGGCTGGCTTGACCATTAAAGGGTGCTGTAACCCCCAAAGTGCACTCCAAACAAAATAAAAAAATATTTTTTGTGTTTGTGAATTGTGTGGGCAGTAGCCGCACGTGCATCAACAAAGTAGCGCTAAGCGTGCGCCTGTGTCATAAGTAAAGGGCCGGCTGGCCTGACCGTTAAAGGGTGCTGTAACCCCCAAAGTGCACTCCAAACAAAATAAAAAAATATTTTCTGTGTTTGTGAATTGTGTGCACTGTGGCTGCACGTGCATCAACAAAGGAGCAGCGCCAAGCGTGCGCCTGTGTCCCATAAGTACAGGGCCGGCTGGCTTGTCCGTTAAAGGGTGCTGTAACCCCCAAAGTGCACTCCAAAAAAATAAAAAAATATATTTTTTTGTGTTTGTGAATTGTGTGCACAGTAGCCGCACGTGCATCAACAAAGTAGCATCAAGCGTGCGCCTGTGTCATAAGTGAAGGGCTGGCTGGCTTGACCATTAAAGGGTGCTGTAACCCCCAAAGTGCACTCCAAACAAAATAAAAAAATATTTTTTGTGTTTGTGCATTGTGTGCGCAGTAGCTGCACGTGCATCAACAAAGTAGCGCCAAGCATGCACCTGTGTCATAAGTAAAGGGCCGGCTGGCTCATCTGTTAAAGGGTGGTGTAACCCCCAAAGTGCACACCAAACAAAATAAAACATAATTTTCTGTGTTTGTGAAATGTGTGCACTGTGGCCGCACGTGCATCAACAAAGTAGCACCAAGCGTGCGCCTGTGTCATAAGTAAAGGGCCGGTTGGCTCATCCGTTAAAGGGTGCTGTAACCCCCAAAGTGCACTCCAAAAAATATTTTTTTTTCTGTGTTTGTGTATTGTTGCACTGTACGTGCATCCTCAAAGCAGCAGCGCCAAGCGTGCATCTGTCTGTTAAAGGGTGGTGTAATTGTAATCTTCGTGAATTGTGTGCACTGTAGCTGCACGTGCATCAACAAAGGAGCAGCGCCAAGCGTGCGCCTGTGTCCCCTAAGTAAAGAGCCGGCTGGCTCATTTCTTAAAGGGTGGTGTAACCCACAAAGTGCACTAGTCTCCAACAAAAATAAAAAATTATTTTGTGTGTTTGTGTACGCCTTAGCCGCACGTATATATCAATATAACATAAATGGAGGACCAAACTTTCTCTGATAAAAATAAAATAGAGAAAGATCAAGAACCACGTCCTCCTAGTGCTGATGCTGCTGCCACTAGTCATGACATAGATGATAACATGCCATCAACGTCGTCTGCCAAGGCCGATGCCCAATGTCATAGTAGAGGGCATACACAATCCCAAATGACAAAGTTCAGGAAAATGACCTTAAAAAAACATTTAAATCATCTGAGGAGAAACGTAAACTTGCCAATATGCCATTTACGACAGTGGCAAGGAACGGCTAAGGTCTTTCCCTATGTTCATGACTAGTGGTTCAGCTTCACATGACGATGGAAGCCCTCCTCCCGCTAAAAAAATCAAACGAGTTAAGCTGGCAAAAGCACAGCGAAGAACTGTGCATTCTAAGAAGATATCACAAATCCCCAAGGAGAGTCCAAGTGTGGTGGCGGTTGCGATGCCTGACCTTCCCAGCACTGGACCGGAAGAGGTGGCTCTTTCCACCATTTGCACGCCCCCTGCAAGTGCTGAAAGGAGCACCCACAGTCCACTTGCTGATATGCAAATTGAAGATGTCACTGTTGAAGTACAACAGGATGAGGATACTGGTGTAGCTGGCGCTGAGGAGGAAGTTGGTGAGGAGGATTCTGATGGTGATGTGGTTTGTTTAAATCAGGCTTTGGGGGAGACAGTTGTTGTCTGTGGGATGAAAAAGCCCATCACGGTCATGCCTGGGCAGAAGACCAAACATTCCACCTCTTTGGTCTGGCAATATTTCTATCCAAATCCGGACAACAATTGTCTTGCCATATGTACCATATGTAAAGGTGAAATAAGTAGGGGTAGGGACGTTAACCGCCTAGGAACATCCTCCCTTATACATCACCTGCAGCGCGTTCATAAAAAGTTACTGTCAAGTTCAGAAACTTTGGCTAAGACCGTAAGCAGTCCAGGGACACCTAAATCCCTTTGTCCTGTTGTATCCAAGCGCCTGCAAACCACACCGTCAACTCCCTCCTCGTCAATTTCCTCCTTAGTCAGGATCGGCATGACTGACTCTCCTATCCGGTATTCCTCCGGAGGATCCTGCATTGCTATGCCTACTGCTGCCGCTGCTGCTGTTGCTGCTGGGAGTCGTTCATCATCCCAGAGAGGAAGTAGGAACACCACTTCTTTTACTAAACAATTGACCCTCCAACAGTCCTTAGCGAGGAGGATGAAGTACGACAGCAGTCATCCTGAAGCAAAACGTATAACTGAGGCCTTGACTGCTATGTTGGTGTTAGACGTGCGTCCGGTATCCGCCATTAGTGCAGTGGGATTTAGACAATTGATGGAGGTAGTGTGTCCCCGGTTCCAAATCCCCTCTAGATTCCACTTCACTGGGCAGGCGATACCGAGACTGTACAGAAACATCAGAAAAAGTATCCTCAGTGTCCTGAAAAATGCGGTTGTACCCAATGTCCTCTTAACCACGGACATGTGGACAAGTGGAACAGGGCAAACTAAGGACTATATGACTGTGACAGCCCACTGGGTAGATGTATCATCTTACGCAGCAACAACAGCAGCGTCACCAGTAGCAGCATCTCAGAAACGCCAGCTCGTTCCAAGGCAGGCTACGCTGTGTATCACCGTTTTCAGTAAGAGGCACATCGCCAACAACCTCTTAGAGAAACTGAGAGAAAAACCATCGCCCAGTGGCTTACCCCACTTAGTCTCTTCTGGGGATTTGTGATATCTGACAATGCCTCCAATATTGTGCGGGCATTACATCTGGGCAAATTCCAGCACGTCCCATGTTTTACTCACACAATAAATTTGGTGGTGCAGAATTTTCCGAAAAGCGACAGGGGTGTGCAGGAGACGCTTTGGGTGGCCCGAAAAATTTCTGGCCACTTTCGCCATTCAGCGACTGCGTGCCGAATACTGGAGCGCCAGCAAACACTCTTGAACCTGCCCCGCCAAAGGAGGGGGTATGCACCTGACTCAAGCGCAGTGGAGAATGATTTCCGTGTTGTCCAAGGTTCTCCAGCCCTTCGAACTTGCCACACGTGAAGTCAGTTCAGACACTGCCAGCTTGAGTCAGGTCATTCCCCTCATCAGGCTTTTGCAGAAGCAGCTGGAGAAAGTGAAGGAGGAGCTAAGACGGAGCAAATCTGCTCGGCATGTGGGACTTGTGGATGAAGCCCTTCATTCGCTTTGCCAGGATTCCAGGGTGGTCAATCTGTTGAAATCAGACCACTACATTTTGGCCACCGTGCTCGATCCTAGGTTTAAAGCCTATGTGGTGTCTCTCTTTCCGGCCGACACAAGCCTGCAGAGGTGCAAAGACCTGCTGGAGAAAACACTGTCAGCTGAAGTGGAACGTGACACGTCAACAGCTCCTTCTTCATTTTCTCCCGCAACTGGGGCTGCCAGGAAAAAACTTAGGTATCCTAAGCAACCCGCTGGCGGTGATGCAGGGCAGGCAGGACCAAGTTTGGACATCTGGTCCGGACTGACGGACCTGGCAACAATTTCTGATATGTCTACTGTCACTGCATATGATACTGTCACCATTGACAGAATGGTGGAGGATTACATCGGTGACAGCATCCAAGTACCTGTACTGGCAGGAAAAAGAGGCAATTTGGAGGCCCCTGTACAAACTGGCTCTATTTTACCTAAGTTGCCCCCCTCCAGTGTGTACTCCGAAAGAGTGTTTAGTGCAGCCGGGAACCTTGTCAGCGAAAGGCGTAGGAGGTTTCTTCCACAAAATGTGGAGAAGATAATGTTCATAAAAATGAATTATCAACTCTTCCAGGGAGACCATCCTCCAGAACATACAGAGGGACCTGTGGTGGTGGATTTCAGTGGGGACGAATTAATACTCTGTGAGGATGAGGATGTACACAACACTGAAGAGGGTGAGGAATCGGTGGATGAGGAGGATGAGGATGACATCTTGCCTCCGTAGAGCCAGTTTGTGCAGGGACAGATTAATTGCCAGCTTGTTTTGTGGGGCCCCAAACGAACCAATCATTTCAGCCACAGTCGTGTGGCAGACCCTGGCGCTGAAATGATTGGTTTGTTAAAGTGTGCATGTCCTGTTTATATAACATAAGGGTGGGTGGGAGGGCCCAAGGACAATTCCATCTTGCACCTCTGTTTTTTCTTTGCATTATGTACTGTTTGGGGTCTAGTTTTTCAAACTGCCATCCTGTCTGCCACTGCAGTGTCACTCCTAGATGGGCCACGTGTTTGTGCCGCCCACTTGTGTCGCTTAGCCGAGTCTTCCAGCTACCTCGGTGCAAACTTTTGGACATAAAAACACTATTGTGAGGTGTGAGGTGTTCAGAATAGACTGGAAATGAGTGGAAATTAAGGTTATTGAGGTTAATAATAGCATAGGAGCAGAAAAACCCACAAATTCTGTGATTTTAGCTGTTTTTATGCTTTTTTTAAAAAAAATACAGATCCAAAACACAAAACCCAGAACCCAAAACACGGAAGGGTGGTTTCGGCAAAACCAATCCAGATCCAAAACACAAAGAAAGATCCAGATCAAAAACCAAAACACAAAACACGAAAAGTGGCCGGTGCACACTCCTAATAAATAAATATATATATTGACTTTTTTTCCAGTCACATCTATCTGTTCACAGGTTTTTTCTCACGCCATCCAAAAGTTTTATCCACAGCTGTACTGTGAATTGCCTTACAATGGTAAGCCACTTCTTTTTAACCTTGTTGCTGTGGAATGCAAACGCTTGTGTCACTTAGTTCTTGCACAGCCACGGTGCGTGACCATTGTGGACACTCCATCAGCATCTGGATACTGCTGTTAGTTTATTTGCAAATTGCTTTATACTTGGTACCAGTGTACAGTGACTGTTGATTATATATCAGCTGAAACATCCTCTTCCTAAATAGTGATCCGGGCATCGGTATCCCCCTCCCAAAGTGTTGACTTCCATTAGCAAAACATTAGCAACTACTGTAAGTAGCGATCTTGGTTGTAGGATCTATCAAGCAACAAGTATCAACGGACTTGTACAACTTACAGTACCTTATGCCCAAAACTACTACAGTGTGGCGGTCACCACAAGTATATTTATATCTCTACTAGATTGTATGTCCTTGTTGTGGTATATACTCTTCTTACAATCTATTCTTATTGAAAGGAAACCAACCATCAAGATGCAAGTATAATGGAGTTTAAACTGGTCTGATATTGTTGACTGAAGTACACCAACTGCAGAATTGTACTAATTGTAGCTTCTACTTGA
This sequence comes from Taudactylus pleione, assembly GCA_031769625.1. NCBI lineage: Eukaryota > Metazoa > Chordata > Amphibia > Anura > Myobatrachidae > Taudactylus > Taudactylus pleione. Next base: position 10,973,225 of record JAUIMM010000115.1, read on the forward strand.
GAGCACTATATGATATTATAAGTTTAGGCTAATTTTTATATTTATTGTATATGTTTATATTTTAAACTGTCTTTTCATAGTATATCCATGGCTATAATATCATTATAGTGTATATATGTATCTATCCATTTGTCATTACTAGAAGTGGTTTCACAGCTCTGCTCTCTGCCTTTCAAAAAAAAAATCTTCCCTATATTAGCAGTGTTTCTGACAGTCAGACTGCCTCCTGCAGAGCAAGCAGAGATTTGTAGCCTCGTAAGTCAGATGAGGAAATTCTCATCTCTCCTGAATCTGTGCTCCGCGGCTACCATTGCTAATATAACTGTCATTGTCTCTTCATTGTCAGGGGCCATCACCGCTGCCCCCTATGGGATAAAGGGCCTGATTCAGAGCCGGATGCTCTGAACGAGTGCTCGCTCTGAATCAGGGTGTTTTGGGGTTTTTTTGTGCAGCCTCCTGGCCGCTCGCATAGCTGTGGGTGACCACCCACAGCTATTGCGAGCAGCCAGGTTGATGGTCGCGATGGTCAAGATCATCGCGACCATCAGACTTGCGACGAGACCCTTGTGGTAGGGTCTCATGGCCGCAAGCCCCAGAGAGCTTCTGGCTCTAATAGAGCCAGAAGCTCTCCCACTGACATCACAGGTGATGTCAGTGGGGCCGCCCCCAAATGGCAGGCATTCCTTCGGGAACGCCTCCGTTTGGCCAACCACCCCCCCTGCCCACCTACCAAATGGGGCGAGCTGTCAATCACCATCGACAGCTCGCCCCCTTTGGTGAGAGACCAGGAGCGATGGAGCACCCATCACTAGCCGGGTCTCGCGCATGCGCACGACGGAGCCAGGCACGACAGAGCCGGCTCCGTCGTGCGCATGCCCAGTGGGCAAACATCGACCCTGTTGCGAGCGATCAGCGCTTGCGACCGGGTCTGAATCAGGCCCAGAGCCCATGTGTTACTGTTTTACTTTTAATTGAAAGAACTTTTTTTTTTTTAGACAATATTTTAATATCTCCAGATGGCCCCATAATGTCATGGGGCCATCATCTCCCGGTAAAGTCTATGGCCAATCCGCCCCTGACAGTGTACTAAGTTTTATTAAGAAAACAAAATGATTTGATATCCTGAGCTGGTTTTCATTATACCATGGAGACCACAGACTAGGACTTGTTCTGCTATTGTGAAACCAGACTGGTAAATGCATTAATGATGCCTTTATGATAAGGTGGCAAAAACATTGTGCTACCTCTTAAGGTGCATACACACGGTCAGATTTTTCTTCAGATCTGAACGGTAACGATTTAAAAAATCATTCAATCGTTTATATCTGAAGGAAAATCTGACATATCTGACATGTCTGAACGATGGACGATAAACCATGCACGATGCCGATGGACAGATAACGATATCTGACGTCTGATGTGTTTGCAGTTAGACTTGGACGATTCCATTCATTTTAATGCAGTCAAAACTCGTTCAAATCGTTCAAATCTTTGGTAAATCGTTCAAATCGTTCAATCGTTCATCTGACAGATCTGACAAATCTGACAGTGTGTATGCACCATTAGAGGCTACCAACTATTCCCGACCCCTTTGTAGTGCCAGCAGAGGCACAGTGCTTGTATACACAGAGGGCTACAGCTCAAGGAGTCACAATGCTTGTATACACAGAGGGCTACGGCCCAAGGAGTCACAGTGCTTGTATACAAAGTGGGGTATGGCCCTAGGAATCATGATGCTTGTATACAAAGAGAGCTACGGCCCAAAGAGTCACAGTGCTTGTATACACAAAGAGCTAAGGCCCAAGGAGTCACAGTGCTTGTATACACAGTGGGGTATGGCCCTAGGAGTCACGGTGCTTGTATACAGAGAGGGCTACGGCCCAAGGAGTCCCAGTGCTTGCATACAGTACACAGTGGGATACAGCACGAAAAAAGTTTTTTTAAACTTATTTTTTTTTTACACTGGTCCTTCCTCATGAGGCCATGGCCCTTTTTCAGGTGCACTTTCTTATGTCCCGATTTAAATTTTGGGGGGTTTGGGGGGCGCCAATGCTCTCTCTGGCACAGGGCACCAAAAAGTCTAGTTACTGCTCTGTTGGACACAACCACTTTAATCACCAGAGTAGCGCAGCATACATCTGCATGCCATGCATTGTGCCCCCCTATACACAGTCACTTAACAGCACAGCCACTAATCTGGAATTTGGACACAGCCATCTTATTGTAGAGCAGTGCTCAGCGTGCGTGCCAAGTAAAAAATGGCGCCGGGTCCCGGTCGCACTTTAATCAGCAGAGTAGCGCGGCATACATCAGCATGCCATGCAGTGTGCCCCCCTATACACAGTCACTTAACAGCACAGCCACTTGTGAATCAGGAGTCGGACACAGGCTACAGCCACTTTAATCAGCAGGGTAGCGCAGCATACATCAGTATGCAGTGTGCCCCCTACAGTCACTTAACAGCACAGCCACTAGTCTCGAGTTTGGACACAGCCACCTTATTGTAGAGCAGTGCGCAGCGTGCGTGCTGAGTAATAAATGGCGCCGAGTCCCGGTCGCGACGCCTTATATAGAACCAAGTCTCGTGAGAATCTGACGTCAGGCGGATGATGATCGGCCTCGAAGTGGCCGCGGCTCGGGTGGACTCGGAACCCCTATGTTTGGAGCGGTACGGATTCCACAGAATCCAATTTGCTCATCCCTAGTAGAAATGTGTTGTTCAGGCCAATGGTTGCTCACAGGAACTGGTTTAAATAGGAGGTGTTCAATAGCCATTGGTCTAGCTGACCAGGTGAGCACACAGGTGCATCAGTTAATCACAGGGAGACGTCCCTGGGATGTCTTGGAAACTGAAATAAATGAATGTCTAAGGGATCTATTTACTACAATCCGCATTTATAATGCAGATTGTAGTGTGATATTATCGACTGAATTCGCATTGCGAATTCAGGCAATATCACAGGAGCCACAGGCAGAGCCGGGAGCCGGTCCCAGTGATCAGATGTGTGGTCTAAACAGACTGCAAGCTGATTCACTGCAAAAATAAAAAGTAAAAAAAAAATGTACTTACCTGACTCCAGGGACCGGTGATCGGGGTTCCGGTGATGTTCTCCCTCCGGTCAGCTGGTCTCCCATAGTGCACTGCGGCCCGGTCATCAGGTGACCGTGTCCCAGTGCAGTATGGGATGTCAGCTGCCTGGAGGCATGGAAGACATCACCGGAGCACCGATGACTGCAGGTAAGTGCTATTGAGGGAGGGGATTTTTTGCGAAAATACCGTGACTAGTGTACATTAATTACATATGGACCTGCCTCCTCCCTGGAACATTTGAGGGGGGGGGGGGCCGCGCCGTAGCACGCACGTGCTCCGGGCACCCTGGCTACATGTTACTCCTCTGCCAGGGCCACCTGCATGCATTTGCCCCCCAGGCTAAAAGTTGCCAGCCAGCCCCTGTCTACAAGAATATCTTTCACCTGAAGGATCAATAAATAAACCCCTTAAAATCACCGGCTTCTATAAACTAGGAACATCACTCCTTTAATAAAACCTGCTGCATTCTATATTCAGGATGTCATTGCAAATAGGAATAGGCTTCAGCAAATAGTCTTAGTCTAATCATGGAAAAACAAAATCATATACAAATAAGTAAATACTGTGTATTACATTCAGGTTATGCCAATCACCTTGATCAAAAGGATAACACAAAGGATAACGCAATTGTAATCACATGCAACATAAAAACTTAGAGAACTTCATTAGATTTAATTCACCTGATTCATAAGCTGCTGACACTTTATTAATTTAAAATTAAAGTAAGGTTTTAATTATTATCAGGAGTAAAATTGGTAATGAAGCCTTTGCCAGCGAGAGCTACCTATACTTAATTGAAGTGTGCTGCCACCCTGCATACATGTATATAGGGCTATTTGAGAAAATCTTCTAGTCTGCTTTTCACTATTGATAAATTGTCCCCTTGGTCTGTTTCCCATGTTTAAAGACAGTGGAAATCACAGGGTTCATTGCTCCTAATCATATGACTTGTATGTACAGTATGTACATAGATATGCACTTAATTAGTCTGAACGAACATCTATGTAAGTCTTCTTAATAATTATTAGCAATTGTCAAAAAGTATTCACATAACTGATGTATAGAAGTGTATGATACTAATATACTTCTAGTAGCAAATTGGGTACTTTGCCAGCCTTTCTATATGTAAAACTTCACAGGAGTTAACCTACTTGGGGCTGGAGGCAATCTGGACACATATCAATTTTCCATAATTCCTGAGCCCAGTTATTGCTTTATTTAATCTGGAATATAGCAAAATATACAAAATTACTCCTGTTTGTGTTTGTCCAATACCAAATAGGCAAATTATGTGCTTTATTTCTTTGTATAATTCCTGAACCTGAAGAAATATGCAAAAAAGTGTTCAATAATACAATATTAGTTATGTATTATATAAACAAGTCAGTTTCTTTAATAGAAATATTTTTTTTTACTGCAGAAACATTCTGTGGACAAGTACAGCTAGGACAGATTGAATCTCTCATACATCTGGCAGCAGCCAGCTTAGTCAGAATGGTGAATCCAGTTATGTGAGAATAGATATTTATAGCAAATTTCAATTAATATCTTTGTACAGAGTGTTTCACTCGCTATTGGCCCCAAAGTTTTTCTTATAACTTTTAAAGTAATTGACGTAATTTAGTGAAATGTGACTCAGACATACCTTGGTCTACGAGAAACATGAGGAAGTCATAGCAAGTGTAGAAAGTGGTCGCCATTAGCAACCAGGCCAGCTGTTCACACATGCTTGAAGTGAAGGCCAGCTGTTCACCCCCCTAATCAACAGCGCAGTCCAAATTTCAAATAGGGGAGCCACACCAACTGCCAGTGAGGATGCCAGTGATGGTGGCAGTTGGTGTGGTTCTCCTATTTGAATTTTGGATTACCCTGCAGCCCCACCTCTGGAGCCGCCACTGCTAGTCAGTAGGTATTCCTGCTTCTGATAGTGGTGTTGTGTACTGAGACGTACACATTAATCATGTCTGTGTGTTATGTGCCGATATGAACCTTTATTGACTCAGTTTTCCAGCACGTCTGAACAATAAATACGCGTTGTTTAGCTGTGTACCGCTTCATATCAGCACGTAACACACAGACACGAGATGGGGCTGTGTCAAATTTCACTAAATTACATCAATTACTTTAAAAGTTATAAGAAAAACTTTGGGGCCAATAGCAAGTGAAACACCCTGTATAACACCTGTTCACCTCTAGATTTTCTTCCTTAAAAGGTGACAGGGTCACACTACAGATCTTGTTTCTGGACGGTGCCTCCACCAGTGATGTCCTCCCTCCGGTCAGCTGGTCTCCCATAGTGCACTGCGGCCCGGTCATCAGGTGATCGGGTCCCAGTGCAGTATGGGATATCACTTGACCGGACGGATGGAGAACATCACCGGAGGCCCGGAGCATGCAGGTAAGTGCCATTAAGGGAGGGGTGGGGGCACGGGAGGGGGTTCACGGGGGGTCCGTGATTGCAGGGGCGGGGCTTAGCACCAGGGGTGGAGCTTAGCGCCGGGGGGGGTAGCAGCGGTGGCCGGTCGGCACATGCGCAGGCACTTTGTCACGGTATTTTTTGCGAAAATACCGGGATAAGGCTCCAGAGGGGATTCGCAGGGAACGAGCTTTATCGCAAACTCTGTCCCTGCAAGGGATTTGTAGTAAATCCCTGTGATATTTCCAGAATTCGCAATGCGAATTCAGTCGATAATATCACACTACAATCTGCATTTAATATGCGGATTGTAGTAAATACAGCTCTAAGAGGCATATGTATCAAAGCTTGATGTGAGATACAATTGTGAAATATATATCACCAACCAATCATCTCCAAACTATCATTTCTTAAACACAGCCTGCAAAATGTAAGTTAGAAGCTGATTGGTTGGTGATATATATCTCACAATTTTATCTGACATCAAGATTTGATACATATGCCCCTAAAACCTTTAATATAAATTCACCAGTCACTCCCTTTAGCAATTCCTTACCAATACCCTGAACCTCAGTAAATCACTCACACTCCCTACAGTTACTAATAAATTTACTTAAACAATAAATAAACTTTATCCGAATGTCTAAAGGGCCATACTTTTGTGCACAGATAGATTTTCTTTTGGTAGTATTTCCTTTGGTTTCTTGTTTATCAAAGTTCAAATGTTTCTCAGTATATCTGTAGTAAACTACTAATTGTTGGCAAATTAATTTTCATTTAGGAGTGACCTAAATAGAAATCTGCATTTTAAGATTACCAATAATAGATATACACAATTTAGAGTTTTTTCTTGTTCTTTCTCACCCGGATATATACTGACAAATGGCAATGGGGTAACTTCCTTAATTATTTTACCAGAGACAATTCTGGCAGATGCCACTGGTCACGATCATTAAGCACCCATGGTCTGCTACTGTGCTGTCCATGGTGGCTGGTAATGCCTTCCATGAAGTACATATGTGACACCATAGATTAAGGAATGTTGAATGCCCGCACAACTTCGGAAATGGAATGTCCCATCCGTCAGGCACCCGCTATCATGCCAGTTCGAACTCTGATAATTCACGTCACCTTGTATGAGCAGCCTAACCGGGGTTCAAACTGACTCAAACGTTACTCACAATAGCGATAATATATTTACACTGCTAACACATAAACAATCATCTATAGATAGATGGTACACCATTTAAACGTGACTGATGATGACAATTTCAGAGACTGAAAAGGAACTGAGCAACACAAACACCTTTAAAACACAACCTCAAGAGCTAAAATAAAGATTCCAGAATTTAAGTAACTGCACCCAGCCCTATACCTCATCCATGAAAAATTCGAAAGACAAAACACAATGGATGTGAGTTTTTTGGCATCTGTACTCAGCAGTAGTGACATTATTATGGGCCTATTCATCAACACTAACTTAACGTTTTTAAGGACATTTTCCTTAAATAATGTAATTTTAGTATTCATGAAGTATCTTAACGTAGGAGATATTACTGATATCTCCTGGTTAAGTTCCCCTGCGTTCATTTCCACACTCCCCATACATTAGTATGGGTATGTGGAAATTATGGTATTCATCAAATTCCGAAAATTATGTATTTTCGGAATTTGATGGAGGTATTATCCGCCACTGTGAGGTGGCGAATAGCAGGTGAAACTTACTTGCGGTCAGCTGGACAGGTCCCCCGGCGTCTTCCTCTGGCGGTCTGATGCGTCCTCTGGCTCCGGAGGCTGGTCGGACACTGTGTTCTTCCAGCAGAACACAATAAATATTAGAAAAAAAACCCTTTTTTTTTCTAATCTGTACTGTGGTGTGCTGGGAGACCATGTGACAGACCAGCAGTATGGAGCCGGAGGCTGCTGCGCGGACAGGTAAGTGCGGGACGGGGGGGAGGTGAGGGGAGGGTGGAGGGGGGTTTGGGGGGGTACACAAAATTACCGCAGCTCTAAGTAGTGATGCGCATGCGCTGGGTTTACGAATGTAACAGCGCATGCACAGCATGGATTCCAGCTGCGGTAATGCAGTGTAGTGAGGGAAAACGATCTATTTCCCGTAAAGCTGTCATCGCAAAAAAGACAGCTTTTCGGAATAGATAGTTATGGAGAGGAGGAATGATGAATTCCTCTGGTAATTAGGTAGAACTCCATGCGAGTTCTAAACCTCATTACCTCCCTCAATTTTTATGCGTTAATGAATAGGCCCCTATGTCACGCGGTCATGCAGAAGACAGCAACTCCTTCCAGATTCGCTGCAGACTGCCAGGTATGATACCAGCGTGGGTTATCTACAGAGGGAGAAGTCTCCTGTCAGCACAGGTTTTCCTTTTTCAAGCTTTGCAACATAAGTATAGTTGTGCTATACAGTTTTATCAAAACTCACAGAAAGACCAGGTGGTTCCATTTTTCCCAGAGGAGTTAGACTCTGTGAATATCTCAGTGATATTTTACGGTTTGTTACTGATCCGCAGACCTCCTTGCCACACCTCAGTGTTAGACCAGTTCAACCAAGCTTCCCTCTTTAAATTTAATGCTACCAATTTGAAAGCTCTTTCTGTGAATATAGTATCAGAGCCCCAAAGGCTGCAATCTCAGTGGTCTCCCTTTCCTATTTGTTTATACAAATCCAGCCAAATTTTTGCACTATGTTTGAAGTAAATCTCCCATCGCCTGCACATTTGGCAAACGTTGCCAACTTTTGCCTGCAACATGAGGCCTCCTGGTTAGGCCATCACTTGGCTTATAGGATGATGTTGTTACCCAAACTTAAGTATATTTTCTGCATGATCCCATATTCCTTACCAAAAGATTCCAATCCTATCTTACCTGGTATGTCTGGAAAAAGTAATCCCCCAAAGTTGCTTATACCCGAATTACCCTTCCCAGACAGAATGGAGATCTTGGTCTCAGGGGCAAAAATACAGATGGCAATGGATCCTCTGGGCAACAGCTCTGAAGGGGGCACACTGACCTTGTCCATTGTTCCAGGTTTCTGATTTATGTGCCCCAGAGCAGAATTATGCAGGGAGCCCAGAGGCATGTACTGTGACTCACCCTCTACCAGGGTCCCCACCCTGGAATTGCGTCTCTAGGGATGGATCTTTAGCAAGGAAACCACACCAATGTACATAAGAGGGGCAGGGCAAAGCCTGGAGTGCATGGCACCTCCCTCCTTTGTTGTTTTATCTTTCCTCTGCTGTAGCTGTGAGAGCAGCAAATAGCAAGAACAGAAAATCCTGATCAGCGACAGATAGTATTTGTGTGCTGGGTTGTTGCTAGTTAATTGGGGTCAAAGTGTGTGATTGGGTGCTGCTGCTCAGATGTTGGCACAGCAGTGAATGCAGGAAGGGAGAGTGTGTGGGTTACGTGGTATTGGCAGTGAAAGCAGGGGCGAGAGTGTGTCTGGGTGCTGCTGGGGTGTTAGCAGTGAATGCAAGGGGGAGAGTGTGTGTTTGTTTGGGTGCTGCTGTGGTGTTGGTAGTGAATGCAGGGGTAGGAGAGTGTGTGTCTGGGTGTTGCTGATGTGTTGGAAGTGAATGGAGGGGGTAGAGAGTGTGTGTCTGTATGCTGCTAGGGTGTTGGCAGTGAATGGAGGGGTAGGAGAGTGTGTGACTGGATGCTGCTGGAGTGTTGGTAGTGAATGTGATTTAGAGGGAGTGTGTTCGAGTGCTACTGGGACTGGGACGTTGGTTAGTGAATGCAAGCAGAGGGGGGGAGCACTAAAAATTATTTCACCTTTGGGCTTCTGGTATGAACTTACACCCCTGCTTGGTCTACCCCATATATGGAAGCTTGCATTCTAAATCAATAACGATATTGGACTCATCCCTCAAGTTCTAAACCTTGGGTTGACCTGGAGGCCTCTCTGTCCCCTGAATTCCCCTTGACAGATCGCCTATGGGTCCCTAGTACTTTACATCCTTCCTAGGCCTCCATGCTATCTAACATTTGAGACTCCCTGAAAATTTGGGACAAATTTTTGTGCCGCTGTGAGAACATGGTGCTCTCTACCCATAAACTCTTTGGTAATGCCTTAGCTAAAATGATTCCTCATATGAATTTTCTGCCTTGGTACCCAAAAGGTGTGAAAGTGCTGGACCAGCTGCTCTCTGCAAACACCCTTTATTCATTTCAGTACTTAAGTGAAAAGTATTCTTTCCCCACTGTATATCTGTTTAAATACTACCAAGTTCTTTACTGAAAATTCAATAAACAGAAAGGATAATAATCCAGGCGCCAGCAGAGTTATATAGACAATTTAGCCTCTGCTGATATTCAAAGCTGTTTTGCCAAACCTCTACCAACAAAACATGTAAAAAAAAAACAAATAGTAGATGTCGCTAATCACTCACAACAGTGGATTATATTTCAATATTTTCTAAATACAAAATAAATAAATGTGTTAATAGGTAACCAACATTTATAAAACTCCCAGGAGTGGGGTTATAAATATATAAGTATACAAAATAAATATATTATAAAAAAGAGGACATACATCTAATAAACCCAACACATGTGGGTTAACTAATGGCAGGCATCGAAGTGGTTAAACCCTTCAATACAAATAGAAATAGGATCTCACTGTTCCACAAACAGGGGTATTCAATATGGAGCGAAAAGTCATTTTTTGCGATAACTTCGCACCTATGACGTCATTTTCGCTGGTTTTTGTTTTACACCGTATTCAATTTCAAAGACTTTTCGCAAGTTCGAAAAGTCTTTGAAAAAAAACGGAGATAACTTTTCACCACTGAATAGGTGGCGAAAAAAAGTGCAGAATTGGGGTTTAGGGGTGCAGGCTTAAAAAAAATAGCCTGCATCCCTGGGAATGTCATTTTAAAATAAAAGTAAAAAAAAAAAAAATAGGGACACCCCAAAAAAATTATTTTAAGTTTGGGGTGAAAAAAAAAATGGGAAAAAAGTGTTTAAAAATAAGGGAAATAGGTTCAGGGCTATTCTGCAAATATGCGGCAGGTGTATTCTAGAATAGGCTATTAGCGGCAGGTGCATATTTGCAGAATTTTTAAATAAGGACTTTAGGGACTTAAAAATATGCTAGTACCCATTTTCATGTGCCCCAAATTTGATGGGACCACTAAAAAAAACGAAAAAAATAACCTAAGTGCTGTTCTGCATCACTTCTTCAATGTCGGGAAAAAAACACCTGCAGAAGCTATTTAAAACCCCGACTTTCATTTGCAGGCTAAAACGGGGGTACCCATAGTGATCCCCCATGTTTTTACAGCTTTAGGGGGGTCCTACAACTTATTCCAGGAAAATTTCGTATTTTTACGCAGATCCCACTTCGCAGGTTCCCGTTTTCGTAGCTTTTATATTGAAGATGGGGATAAAGCGGGCGCGCGCCCGATACTTTATTCCAGGAAAATCTCCGATGTGGAGCGAAAAGTCCAGAACGGACTTTTCGCTCTCATATTGAATACCCCTGAAAGTCTCTTAGCAATTGCTATGTTGGCACGCATCAGTCTTTGTTACAGTTGCAGATAGATAACTATATGTCACTGTTAAGTAGCACAAGATGTAGCAAAGTATTGCGGCTTTAGATTATTCACAGCCAGATGCCGAGAATCCCAGCTCTCCACAGTACTCCAATAATACAATGTTAGTAGTAGGAGTGTGCTTTTAAATTTCAACTTGAAGTAATAATAATAAACAGTGAGCCGTCCGGAATCCCAGCTCTCCACAATACTCACAATATTGATGTGAGCTAGGGTTTTGCTCAGATAGCAGGTGAACAGCGAGTCATCCAATGATGTGAGTATTCCATCTGGTGCAACAACCCAGCTCTCCTCTCCACAGAACTCACCAACATAAGCCCGGTTGGCAGGAAATCCTTGCAAGGCTAAGCGGTGTAGTGTGGGGTGCCGGTAAGTGCAGTTGGGTTTCAGAAGGAAGCTCTGCTACAGATCCCGTGTCCTCGACGCATTTCCCTGCACATCACTTGTCTAAAGTATATGGCCCTCTCAGGGCTCCACCTAGCCAACTTCTCTCTCTGCTTATGTCCGGCATAGATTAAGGTAATATATCCTTTTGGTATCAACAAGTCCTCCTTGACCCCAATTGTCAAAGCCCCCTCCCAAGCTAACTAAATTAGGGCCTGATTCAGCAGAGGACGGAATTGCAAAGCCGCACACAAGCAACCTTGCAATTCCATCCTTGCTAAAATCCAAATGCAGCAGGAGGTGTCTGATACCTCCTGCTGCATCTGCTATCCCAGCGCTGCGACCATTGGTCGCAATGTTGGACGGCGCCAGCCAGCTGAGTAAGCCTCACCTTAGGCAGGCTGGCCAACATGCAAGGCCAGGAATCTGTGTCCATGGATGCGTATCCTGCCTTGCCACTCCGGGAAAATGGGGCCGTGTCCTGCCCCGCCCATTAAACGCCTCTACCTGGCAAGTAAGGACCTAAATAGTGACTTCACCTCCTTGCCTGATATTGCTTTAGAGCACCCTCCCAACCCACCCACTTACCATAGGTATGTGTTTGACCATATTCTTATCACGACACATGCCACTTATCCTCCAATGGCCTAGGTTGTAGCTGAGCAACATTTCCATTTCAAAATGGAGACAGCGGTTGTCTCTTATTGGGCCTCAGCTCCTTCCGCTATGGTAATATGGTTTAACTGGCATAAGTATACTAATGAGGGAGCTGACTCTTCCATTCCTCCTGATAGTTTGTTCCCTTACCTTTCAGTCTCAATGAACCTCCATAGATTTGACCCTTCCTGATATCATGTATGTTGTACATGCTACTTTTTCTTTGATTGCGTCCTACTGTGTCCTGAGCTGAGCAGCGTTGGGGACTCGTTATATTGTCCCCATGTACTCCGTCCACTTTCCCTTCTTTTTTTCTGTACCCCTTTCTTTGGAAAAATGTTTCAAGAACAACTATTGATGGGAAAAAATTATTCATATTCATGGCATGCTGCTTTATTCCATATAAAATCTGCTCTTTTACATGAAATGATCCAATTAATCTAATTGTGCTTGTTGTATGCAACATCTCATGTGCGGTGATATTAAAAAAAAATTAGTTAAAATGTAGTAGTTTTATATTGAGGTTTAAACTTCTGATAAAGTGGAACCAGATCTCTAAATACATAATTAGATATAAAAACTGACAGCATCCTGCTCCTATTCTTTAGCACGGAGAACAAGTGGCAGCTTACTAAAAATATCAGTAGGCTGAGTCTGTGGACACTTGAACAACTCATTCTGGCTCTGACATGTAATACTGTATATCAGAGACAGGGGAAAATGGGTAGACACTAGGGAGATAGATGAGATTATTATAATTTGCTTCTCAGGAAATAGAGAGAGATAGCCCATTTCAACCTACTCTACTAGCAAAAAGACTCAGCAGGGTAATTAGATTAATTGTAACTCTTAGCAGGGTGGCATTGATGGAGGTACAGTATGACTGATGCCGCTGCCCAGGGCACAAAGTGGAAGGGGCGCAAAGTTGCTCTTCCTTGGACCCTGAAGAAACCCAACACTTGGCTCTCTGTTCCCTCAACCATCATGAGTTGCGATGCTGTCAGCGAATAGGAGCCAGAAGGAAGGTAGAATAGTAACTAAGGGTGAGGGGGAGTAATGGGGTGGTGGGGGTGACACACCTGGGGTGCCTTTTTAACCTGAATCTAGATTTACAACACTGATTCTAGATATGATCAAAACTGTGATGGGTTTGTACAATAGGTTATTGTATTATATTCCACCATCTTCAAGATATAAATATGAAAACAAAAGATGTTTACAGACACTTTCAATGCAATTATTGTTTTGGGTTGTTATAATGAAATTAATTTTGTGATTGTTTAGTAGAAATTATGATAAATATAACAATAAATATTCATCTGCTTTCCAGGTCTATCACTTTATTCTACAAATGTTATGATATTATTATGATAATGTAACAATAAACTTATCTGTACATCCCACTTATGGGGTATATTCTTGAGGCTCCTTGAGTGCACAGAACACATTTATTGTGCATTTCTCTATTCATATAACAATATACATACTTTGGTTTGTGTCATTGTTTATTAAGAGATGCTATGATAAGGAATATACAGTGCCTTGCAAAAATATTCACCCCCATTGTCTTTTTCCCTTTTTTGTTACATTACAACCTGTAATTTATTTATTTTTTTAATTTGAATTGTATGTGATGGATCTGCACAAAATAGCCTAATTTGGTGAAGTGAAATGAGAAACATATATTTAAAAAAGAATCTTTATAAATAAAATTCTGAAAGTGGCATGTGCATATGTAATCCCCCCCTTTGCTATGAAGCCCCGCAAAAGTTATGCTGCAACCAATTACCTTCAGAAGTCATATAATTAGTGAAATTAATTCATCTGTGTGAAATCTAAGTGTCACATGATCTGTCAGTATAAACACACCTTTTCTGAAGGCTCCAGAGGCTGCAACACCACTAAGCAAGATGCATCACACCATGAAGACCAAGGAGCTCTCCAAACAAGTCAGGGACAAAGTTGTTGAGAAGTACAATTCTGGGTTGGATTATAAAAAAATATCAAAATCTTTGATGATCCCCTGGAGCACCATCAAATCCATCATCATCAAATGGAAAGAACATGGTACCACAACAAACCTGCCAAGAGAGGGCCGCTCACCAAAACTCACAGACCGGGCAAGGAGGGCATTAATCAGAGAGGCAGCACAGAGACCAAAGGTAACCCTGAAGGAGCTGCAAAGTTCCACAGCAGAGACTGGTGTATCTGTGCATGTGACCACAATGAGCCGTACACTCCATAGAGCTGGGCTTTATGGAAGAGTGGCCAGAAAAATCCATTACTAAGTGATAAAAATAAGAAGACACAAATTGAGTTTGCCAAAAGGCATGTGGGCGACTCCCCAAATGTATGGAGGAAGGTGCTCTGGTCAGATGAGACTAAAATTTTACTTTTCGGCCACCAAGGAAAATGCTATGTCTGGCACAAACCCAACACATCCCATCACCCCAAGAACACCATCCCCACAGTGAAACATGGTGGTGGCAGCATCATGCTGTGGGGATGTTTTTCAGCAGCAGGGACTGGGAAACTGATTTGAGTCGAGGGAAAGATGGATTGTGCTAAATACAGGGATATTCTTGAGCAAAACCTGTTTCAGTCTGCCTGTGATTTGAGACTGGGACGGAGGTTCACCTTCCAGCAGGACAATGATCCGAAGCATACTGCTAAAGCAACACTCGAGTGGTTTAAGGGGCAACATTTAAATCTGTTGGAATGGCCTATTCAAAGCCCAGATCTCAATCCAATTGAGAATCTGTGGTCAGACTTGAAGATTGCTGTTCACAAGTGGAAACCATCCAACACGAAGGAGCTGGAGCAGTTTTGCCCTGAGGAATGGGCAAAAATCCCAGGGCAAGATGTGCCAAGCTCATAGAGACTTATCCAAAGCGACTTGCACCTGTAATTGCCACAAAAGGTGGCTCGACAAAGTACTGACTTTAAGTGGGTGAATAGTTATGCACACTGAAGTTTTCTGTTATGTTGTCCTAAATGTTGTTTGATTCACAATATAAAAAAAAACAGAACTTCACAGTTATAGGCATGTTCTGTGAATGAAATGATGCACACCTTCAAACAATCCATTTTAATTCCAGGTTGGAAGACAACAAAACATGACAAATGCAAAGGGGGGTGAATACATTTGCAAGGCACTGTATGTGTTACTCTCTTATACAGTAGCCAGTGTTGGATTACTGCTTTGTGAAATGAGGGTTTTTAAAACAGGGATTTGTACATTACCAGCATATACAATTAATAGAATAGTGCCATCACATTAGAAAAACAGACATACCATTAAAACGGTATTAAAAACATAAAACACAACAAACCAGTAACTGTTCATAATAAAAAAAAATGCATTAACTATTTCCTAGCACAGGCTGGTTGGTACCCTGCTATACTGTGTATATTGCTCACATTTTAGGCAAGAATGCAAATAATATTAGGTAACATGTGACAATAACTATGTCACCAATGCAAAAGCAGATTCACTGAAAACATCAGAGCTGTCCCAAAGCTTATATTGCAACAATAACCCCTACATAATCCATTGTCGTAGGTGCTACCATTCACCCCACCCCATCTGTAGCAATAGCAGTGATAAAGTGTGAGTACAAAAGAAAATGTCCTTGCCTTTGTCTGTTATGAAGACATTCATCATAAAAAAGGATTTAACACTTATTGCATCTGCTATTGGTTAAATGCATTTGTTCAAATATAGCTACAAATATTCACTTTATCTGTTTTATCTCTTTCTACATATTTTATATTTTCTCAGATTTCCTTCTTAAATTCGTCATTATACTTAATTCCCACTTAGTTCCTTGTCAGCTTGATTTGACTCCATCAGTATCAAGAGCAGCTCGAATGCTCTTGAGGGCATTATGTGGCTGAAGGGCTGCCAGCTGGACTGGCCAGCTCACACAATGGGAGGTCCCGTTTTGTAGTTGTGATGGAAAGGTTGAGAAGACACGTCTTGCAGTTAAAGTTTTAGCAATAAAGACTTAATGCTGAGAAACAATGTCAAAGTCTTGGAAAGACCTGCAGCTATGACATAATCCAACTACATCCCACTTTAAGAATGTATTTATTTTCATAAAACCATCATGTAGCAATGGAGAAGAAATGATACACCAAAAACATGTAACCAGAACAATGTTAAGTAATGCATTATATATTACTCAGCCTTCAATGGGCGACTGACAGTTACATTACATACTAAATTGTATTTCCATTCTAAGAATGGTACAAAGAACACCAAAGATGTAATTAATATAGGGTTGTTTCCTAGTACACTAATGTATAACCTTATTATGTGACAAAGAAATTGCATACATGTTCATAACGTTAGAAATATTTTAATAGCAATGTTACACTGTAATTGTAAACAAAGTAAATGCAGGCAAAACCCTGTGTCATAACTGAATTATGGGCTTCAATAACTGTGTCTCTGGTAAAGAATGGTAGAGAGTTTCTACCATGGAGCTAGGTCTATGTACAGGAACTTATTCAGGAACTAGGATACTAACTGTACCCAACACACTCTGGGCCTGATTCAGACTCGCTCGCGAGCGATACGCCGGCTCCGTCGTGTGCATGCACGAGATCCGGATAGCGACGGGCAAACCGTCGCTCCGGGTCTCGTACCAAAGGGGGCGTGCTGTCGATGTTGAGTGACAGCACGCCCCCTTTGGTGGGCGGTCCGGGGGAGTGGCTGCCCAAACGGAGGCGTTCCCATGTGAACGTCTCCGTTCGAGGGCCGCCCCGCTGACATCACGAGTGATGTCAGTGGGAGAGATTTCGGCTCTGTGAGAGCCGAAATCTCTCTGGGGCTTGCGGCAACGAGACCCTACCACAAAGGTCTCGTCGCAAGCCCGATGGTCGCGATGGTCTTGACCATCGCGACCATCTTCCTGGCCGCTCACTATAGTTGTGAGTGGTCACCCACAACTATGCGAGCGGCCAGGAGGCTGCTCTAAAAAACAAGAAGGCCGACCCTGAGTCAGAGCGAGCAAATTTGATTTATGTTTAATTGCATAATAGCTGGGTATGTAATAAATGTGAACTGAGCACAAGAGAGAGACACATGAGGAACTAATTGTTAACTTATGGTGCATGTATAACATAGATTCATAAAGGAATAGAGGGGGTCATTCAGAGTCGGTCGCAAGTGCTGAGCGCTCGCAACCGACTCGATGTTGCCCCACTTGGCATGCGCATGACGGATCCGTCTCCGTCGTGCGCATATGCGAGACCCGGCTAGCGACGGACGCTCCGTCGCTAGGGGTCTCGCAGCAGATGGGGCGAGCTGTCGATGGTGAGTGACAGCTCGCCCCATTTGGGAGACGGGCAGGGGGCGTGCCTGCCCAAACGGAACGCTTGCCGTTTGGGGGCGGCCCCACTGACATCATTGCTGATGTCAGTGGGTAGCTTCCTGCTTGATCAGATGCATGGTAAGTGCATGAAGATATGTGAATATGTACTTCAGAATCTAGGTAACACTTACTAATGGAATCGGTATGGATCAAATACCGACAGCGTCTGCCTGACGGGTCGAAATTCCGACACCTCAAGGTAAGTACCCTAACCTTCCCCTCTTCCCCCCTAACCCTAAGTGTATACTTACCCGGCAAAGAGGACGATCGGTCTGGTGTTCCGGCGTTGGGATTAACATTAACGTCTGTATTTCTCTTGCTGGGATTACTCTGTCGGGATTGAGACCGGCGGCCGTAAACTACATCCCCTTACTAACGTGTACAAGAGGCATACATTACAGAGTGTTTAAAAATATCTAGAGACTCTTGATTAAATCTGTATTTACAACTTAATTTCTTTGGACTCTCATAAATAAGACTCTCATAACTCTCACTGTCCCTGCTCTGGTTAACCATCAGGGACTGGGGAGATTAGAGTCCTAGCAACAGCAGATCCAGTCTATTTTTTTTCCATCAGGCTATGTACACACCATTGTACTCTCACTATCCTGCACACAGGAGAGAAGTAGAAGCAGTGGGATGTAGCTATATAGCTTTGATACTCCATAATTATCTATCACCAATAAGTGACAATTCCTCTGTGACACTGACCGGTACATTTTTGATTAACCATATTAACCAGGAGTTATAGTGATTATATTCTCCTATAACAAATAGCGACACTTCCATATTTATGATAAACTTGGGCAGTGATAGGAGGTTAAATAATTGCATAATAATGCACCATTCACTCTACAGGTGAGCATCTGCCAATACCTGTATACATCTCCTTCTTTTGTCTCTTTTTCTTTTAATAATATGTGTAGTGTATGTGTATAAATACGGTTAGGATACCTATCCACTTGTTTTAAGGGATTCATAATAAAAGCTATGTTTTACATTTGTAAAAATTGAAAAGAAGAGTGCCCCAACACATACAGTCCTTCTTCTTCCTTTGCTGTTCTAACATTTTTATTCAGCCAGTCCGGTCAGTTGTCAATCACACACACACACACTGGAACTGGGACCGTGCTCTGGCTTCCAGTTCCAGATTCCACATCAATATAAGATTACATTTTGGTTATAAAAAAAGGTGGGGGATGGGGAGGCTACTCTCTCACGCCCAGGGGCGCCGAGAGGGGGGGGGGAGCGGGTACAGATTACCGGGGCCCGGGCTTCCTGAGGGGCCCGGCGCCGCTCCCCCTCCCTCACAGCAGCCCAGCACACAGCGTGTGCTGAGCTGCAGTGGAGACTGCTCGTGGCTGCTGAGCAGCAGCCACAGCAGTCTCCTATGCCTGTTGGGGGGAGCGATCACACTGATCGCGCCCCCCCTGGCTTTGAGCAGGGCTGAGGGGGCCCAGAGCGCCCCCCTCCCCAGCGTGCAGACGGCGCTGCAATTTTTTTCCAGGAAGGGGGCGTGGCCACGCCTCCCACGATTAGGCCACGCCTCCTTTTACCCGGGCCCGCCGCGGCTCTCAGCGGGCCTGCTCACGCCGCTGCTCTGCACACACTCCGAGTGTGACACACAATGGGACCGTGAGGGGATGCCAATGTGCTCTTTTTGTGCATACACACAATCCTCCTACTCCCCTTCCCAACTGTTGGGAGATATGTTAACTCTGTATATCTATCTATTTTCTCTACAACTATCACCATTGCAGAAATCAACAAAAGACAACTGACTGGCCACCTCCGTACACATGTCCTTTAGCTCAGCAGCTAAATTGATGTTGTCAAACTTTGAGTCAAAAGATCTCACCTCTCCAGCCACTTTATCTCTCTCCAAGGCTTAGTACATAGACCCCTTAATTACAGTGTGTGCTGTATGTTATCGGGGGAGAGTGTGCTGTGTTTTTATGATGCAAGCATGGGACTGATGTTACATTTTCTACATAGATTTGAACTTTACTGCTCTAACTACCGCTGCTTTTCCT
The DNA here is from genome assembly GCA_031769625.1 of Taudactylus pleione. Lineage (NCBI taxonomy): Eukaryota > Metazoa > Chordata > Amphibia > Anura > Myobatrachidae > Taudactylus > Taudactylus pleione. Next base: position 10,992,760 of record JAUIMM010000115.1, read on the forward strand.
GAATTTGTAAGTGAGGGCAGGGGCGTATTTATAATGGGTGCAGGGTGTGTGGCTCAGGAGGGGCCCGCACTGCACACCCTGCACCAATACTTTTTTAATTATATTTACCTCTCCGAAGTCTTACGGAGTAGCGCTACACAAAACACCAGGAAAATAGCTGCCACGGCCATTTTCCCGGCGTTTTGCGCATGCACAATACAGAAAATAGCTGCCGCTCCATTTTCCCAGTGACCTACGCATGCACAGTAGACTCCGGGCACACTCTAGTGCCCGGAGTCCACTGCTGTTATCAGTTCACTGACGACAGCCAGGGAGAGAGGAGGGGGCCCCGGACGTCTCTTAATACACCCCTGAGTGAGGGGGTTAGTGGAACAGCGTCAGATATAATAAGGAAGACTACAAGTCCCAGGACAATACTTGATATGTAAAGCTCACAGAACTTGAAAGAGTTATAATCACCAGAGGGAGAAGCAGTCAGCTGCAAGCGACCAAAGAGACTAGATGTGGCTCCTGCTGCTTGCGGGAAGAACCCAAATGTTAGCCACAGGATTTATATACATATACTGTTGCCGCTGACCATTGGATGGAATGTTATAGCACCTCACTAATGAAGAGAATCATCCCTTCACTGACTAAAGTGTTTTGTCAAAGTCAGTCAAGTAGTCAATTGTCAATCAGTCTGTCAATCAAAGAGTTTGTTAAAGCAGTGACCAAGCCTATTGATCCAAGAGTAACTCACCATATTGAAGGTAATTAGATATCAGGCCTATTGTTAATCTGAAGTGCCTAATGACCAGTGTGCGCAGACCATTGAGTCCGTATGATAGGATCTCTGTTCAGAGCTGATGGTGCCAAAGAAGTTTGTTCTTCGAGCAGCCTGATCAGTGGCTACACAACACAGCTATTTTGGCATAGCCCTCATTTTGTGCACTACAAAGAGCAAAAAAACATACAGGGGAGATGAATCAAGCCGTATTCCATGCAATTTTCCCAGCGGAAAAGTTTTGCCTATTTTTAGCTGGCGGAAAAAAGTGCAGAATTGCGGTTTTGGAGTGAAAAGGTGGGGAAACCACCCTGCACCCTTAGGACAGGTCCCCAAAGGTAGACTGTATAAAAAAAAAATTAAAAGAACACCCCAAAAATGTACTTTGAAAAAGGGGGCAAAAAAGTACAAAGTTGGGGAACAACTTAAAATCTAGCAAAATAGAAAAAAAATTTGGGGGGGGGTCTGCAAGTATGGGGGAGTTTTTTTTATTGCAGGTGCTTGCTAATGTTGCATTTTTCATGTTATTTAAAACCTCACTTTTGTGATTCTTAACCATGCTTGCACCCATTTTCATGTACCCCAAATTTGCTGGGACTAGTTATGTTCCCCCCCCAAAAAATGTAAATTCTATTCTTAACCATTTGTGCAAAGACGCTAATTAGCAGCTAATGAGAGCATTTAAGTACTCCAAATACCTTCAGCAGGGTTATTCGGGGGCATCTACCATGATCCCCAATGTCACTGCATCTTTTGGGGGGTGTCAGGCTGATTTCCCCAAATCTGACAGCACTTTTCACCTGTTTGCATTTCGCCGGGTGGCGTTTTCGCCGATTTCTATTTGAATATGGGGATAAGCGTGGACGAGCGCGATACTTTTTTGCATGGAAAATCAGCGATGTCGGTGAAAAGACCGGCATGTGAAAAGTATGGGACTTTTCAGGTCTCATTGAATATGCCCCTTAGAAAGAGATAAAGTGGAGAAGTTGTCCATAGCAACCAATCAGCTTCCAACTGTCATTTCATAGACTGCGCTAAATAAAGGATAGCTAGATATACAAAGAAATATTTAAACAGACTCCCAAGGTGCAATCAATACGTTTGCTGCCACCTATAAACGCAAGGGCCATCTAACCCTTATACACAAATCATATACAATATAATTAAAGGTAACGGCACTCATTAAAGTCCATCTCAGTCACAATATAAAACACTATATGAAATACTTAAATTTCCAATATGGTCCAGCTTGTAATATTTAGTCGTCTATCCTGATGTCCTCTGGTTGGTGGTTATAGTCATCTCATATTGTGGACGTGAAAAAAAACACAAGCAAAGAACACATCATGGTACAGTATGTCTATAAACATTAGCAATGAGACACCACCTATAAGTGTTAGATTCGACTTATATGCGTGACAAAAAACCACAGCATACCCAACTCACAGGAAAACATTGAAGATTCCACATTTAAAGGTTTCTTTGCACAGGGTTTGGGACAAGATAATTAATCACACAGAAATGGAACGTACCATACAGAGCTGTAATCCTCCTATCTGGGTTTCTTTGGGGAGTGGGTTTTCCTACTCCCTGATGTTGAAGTCCAGAATAATAATGTAAAGTATTAATAAAGCCAATCCCAAATGAATGGCAATTATATCAAAAAAGGCTTTTATTCTACACAAAAATCATATAGCTCAAAACAAACATACAGTAGGACGATTGTATGGTGGCAGTTTGTCATATAGACATAGTAAACACAGAATAGGGAAAACGGCATCTGCCAAAAACACCCTAAATCCCACAGATCTTACATGTATTACTAATGTCTATTTGCTGCTCAAAAAAACCATACCAGCACTCTCTCCAACACGTTTCTACCCTATAACGGGTCTTTTTCAAGGAGATAAATGACTAATTATTACAGGCTGGACCAAAACATCACTGGTTCCATATTGGACATTTAAGTATTTCATATATTGTTTTATATTGTGACTGAGAATTTACTAAATATGCAGTTTCCTATTACCTATTAACTATATATAAATGGAAATCATTTTATAGTTGTGAGTGACTACCAAGTTCACTAGCGCACGCAGGGGGGGTTTCTGAGTACCCAGGAACCCCCCCCTGACAGACTGGAGAGCAGGCACCATCTTCTTAAGCCCCGCCTCCTTGCAGCAAAATGCAGTGATTTTTGGGTCAAATTGGGAAGAGCTGGAGACAATATGATGTGATTACATTAGAATAATTTGAGTCCGCCCCCCCTGATTGACCCGTGGATTGTGGGATTTTGTTGAAAGGGGGAGGGGCCTAATGACATGGTGCCTGCCTGCCAGGTCCCATCCTTATCACAGGTCTACAACCCGCAGTTGCTACAAGGTAAGTGTGTGTGCAATGTATGTGTGACATACAGTAGGTATGTGTGTGTGTAAGGTATGTGTGACATATGTATGTGTGTGTATATATGTGTATGTGTGTGTAATTCTATGTGAGTGTATGTATTATATATATATATATATACTTACCTCCATTAGAGAGCAGTGACTGTCTGTGGAATACGTTTGTGCTTAACAGCAAGGCTTTAATTGGAAGTCTCTTTTGGGGCAACACCCTTTGCTTGCATACAGCTTAAAGACACCAGGTCCTAAAAGGATTATTCAGTGGTGAAAAGCTAAAAGTCTGTTTTTATTAAAGGTGCAATAGCTTTTTTTGATTGTACCCCTGAGGAAGTCCCACTCTAAGGACGAAACGCGTAGGGTTCAACGTGTTGTACACTTCTGTCCCACGTCGGGTTTCCACCTATGAGCTCACACCCTTTGGAGTTATTGGTGGTGTACATCTACCTCACTAAGATGTTGGTCATCTGACACCATGGTATTCTGATGTAAGAAATTGTTTCTAAATCATTTTTAATAAAAACAAAAGATAAATTCAGTTTCTAATTAGGCCTATCGGCCTTCTTTCTTGGGTGACATTTTTGGTGTGAGGGTATATTTCAGGACATTCCCTCCCATCGTAACAGTTCCTCCACATCTTATGAAGAAAAAGTTTAATGAATAATTTTCCTGCTTTAACTTTTCCTAAATTGGAACAAGCATCATTTCATATAAAGCTCTGGACTGTTAAAATTTTATTCAAATTTATTGTTATCATTTTTGATTAGCACGCTCGGGTTCTTTATTGTATCTGTGTATTATTTGTTAGGGTCCTGCTGACAGGGGTCCTGCTTTGAGGTGCTGCTTGAATTGACCTTAGTGCAAAATAAGGGTTATTTGTGATTGTATATAATATATATATATATATATATATATATATATATATATATATATATATATATATGTATATATATATATCTTCACACTGAGAAGCCATACTAACATTAATGACTGCTGCTGTGACAAACACACTTAAGCTCATTGTTAACAACTACAATTGTTGCTACAACTAACAAAGTATGAGCTTTCCCTATGCTTGACTATTAAGCAACATTACAGTGAACACTATTGCATGCTTTTTATATATATATATATATATATATATATATTTATATTTTTATTTTTTTTAAAGTTATTACTAACACCGGCCAGTATATATGTTATAATGGTGATTTAATTATTGTTTTTTTTTTAATTTATATTCATTTTATATATTAAATACCTGTATTGCCCAGCACTGTCATTCTATTTTAATATTTCTGTGAATTGAAAAGTTCAGTATTCTCTTATTGACAGCAGCAGGTGGGCTAGGTCACTATATTTATTATGTGGATTATAGCGCCAGGTCTTTTTTACTCTAGTTTATACCTCCATTGGTTAACTGTAGTCTACCTAATTCAATATAAAACACTTTTACTTACTGTGACAAAAACACTGGAAAGTTTGGCAAGGGAAAGTACATATACCCTAGATTTTTAGCTTCTGTCTGGTAGACAGCAGCCTTAATTGCCAGACCACCTGTGAGAGACTGATAAAGGGTGTGTCAATCTCTGTAGTCAGTCTCTCACTGCTGGGGAAGAAGTCAGAGGCCTTTTAAGGGACACTGGTGGAGATGTATGAAGCTCAGAAGCGGTATCAGTGCATGTTATGAGCGCTGATACTGCTTCTCCCAGATGTATGATCGGGGGTTGAGCGGTAAATGACAGGGGTGCTATGCGCCCCTGTCATTAACGGCGCTGCTGTCTACAAGATAGCAGCATCAATAGCCTGGGCCATGTATGAACGGTCAGATCGCCTGACCGTTTGGCCCGCTGTAGAAGTCACTATCAACAGCTACAGCCTGGCGCTACCCTATCCCCACAGCAGGGACAGCGATGTCCCTGCTGCGGCGGCTGCCGGCTCCAGTATGCACGCAGGGATCTCGCGATACTTGTGAGATCTTGTGCATGCTCAGTGGAGCCGGCCGGGACTGAGACAGAGCGCATCAGCACTAGGCTGATGCCCTGCGGTCTCTGGCGAGTAGCGCTAGAAGGGGAGATAACGTTCCCCCTCTCCTGCCGATGAGATGTTCATACATCTCATCGGTAGTGCTTTCTGCTTCGCCTCGGTAAAGAGGCGAAGCAGGAAGCGTTACAGCGGCACATTAAGTGAATTTAAATTGAATTTAAAGTGTCCATGTCCAATCTTATTTGAATAATTTAAGGTGAAGGTAGCCAGTTTAATTTATTACTATTTAAAACCTTTAATGAATTGAGTGACTCTGAAATACAGTTAAGAACAAGAAAGGTTAATGCTATTTATTAGTGTTATTGTTTTATTTTCTATGTCTTTAATAAATGACTAACAGCCTTTTTGGTTTGTTCTTTTCCTATGGACTGTGCCAGTGTGTTTAACGATAAAAAAATATAGAGGATCTCTGCGCACCAAGATGGCTGCTGAGGGAGAAATCAAACGGTGGGTCACCTTCCATCAACCAAACAATTACATGAAAAAATATGAATACTCCCAACTGCGCTCAACCTCTATCACAAAAGTGTGTACTTTCAATGGGTTAATATCCAATAAGAATAAACACAAAACAGATTATATATACAACACCCGCCTCTGAACATATAGTAATGGTCACACTTGATGAGTTCAAACGAGAAAGTCCTCCTTGTGCATAAAAAAAGTGTATCTCCAAATCCCCTTTCTTCTGCTGTTTACTTCAAACGATGTTCCTCAAATAGAAGAGATTAAGGGAGGACCGATAGTGTAGTAGTTTTAATTCAAATAAGAAGAAGGTCAAAAATTAGCGATGAGTTGGTTAAGTAGTGGGTCATACTGTAACTCACTCTGTTGGACAAAGGTACCCTTATATAAAGGTATCTTTATTTCCAGGGTGATTCCAGGGTAATTCTGTCCCATGAATAACGATAAGGGAATGGTAATCCAGGCACCCATGTGAGGTCAGGATACTGATCTTCTCTTTTATATTTCCTCATGGTCACATGTAAAAAAGTGAGTGAGGGGACTCGTCAGAGGTAAGTGGTTTCCAAAAAAGATTTATTTCATATCACAATAAAAATATAAAATACAAAAGAAGCAGCACATGAGCGATAATGCAGGGAAGAATGGAAAAGAATCACCTGTAGTGGAAACAAAGTCTGGACTGCTCCACAGCAGGCAACCTGGTCCCTGTACGTCACCCAGTGTAAGGAGCCCTTACAGGGACCAGGTTGCCTGCTGTGGAACAGTCCGGACATTGGAAACCACTTACCTCTGACGAGTCCCCTCACTCACTTTTTCACATGTGATTGTGAGGAAACATAAGAGAGAAGAAAACTCACCAGGTGAAGAGTGAAGGGGTCGGTGTATCTAAAGAAACCTTTATGAGCACGCTATTATACAGATTACTGTAAGTAGGGAACATCCCTTAATATATAGTATCCTGATCTCACATGGGTGCCTGGTTTACCATTCCCTTATCGTTATTCATGGGATAGAATTACCCTGGAATCACCCTGGAAATAAAGACACCTTTATATAAGGGTACTTCTGTCCAACAGAGTGAGAAACCTAATACACTATAAGCGAATTAAGAAAAAAAGTACACAATCTATGTAAACTGGCAAAAGCCCTGCAACTTGCCTCGCGCCATGCATTATGTTGCTTAACCTGTCACTTTTTACCAATTCCTTTTGCGACAAAAAAAGTAATCCTAAGTACCTAATACACTATGTATATGATTTAGAGGTGGACGCTAATGCCACCGCAATGTTTTACGCAGTGCCTCTTCCTCTGTATGCTAATGCTGCAGCCTCTGGAATTCATACATTCCCACCGGCTGCTGCACTAATTGAACATTACACCAGCCTTATGCAGGTGCAGAATGCCCGTCTAAAAATGGCCACTGGAATCAGTGCAACTGCTGTAAAAGTCAGTGATGTGAAACACCACTGAAATGCCATCTCTCTGTGTCCAAATTTATTCTGCGTCCCCCAGTAGTAACTAACGGGGTGCATGCACAGTGTGACTCGGATGCATGCGCAGACTGAAAACATCGCCCACTTGTGTCCAACCTCAACACTGCGTTCCACCTCTGAATCAGACCATATAAGCTAATTTGTTTGCAACTATGCAAAATTTAGGAAAAGAACACAAGTACGGGCTTGGAAGATTGTTGTTTCCTCCCATTACCAGATCTCCAATCCAACCAACCAAATAGTTGGCTGGTAGGAAAGATAATCTTTACATGTGTGGCCAGTTTAAGGGCCGGATTCAATTAGACGCGAAAAGCCATAATCCGCGAAAAAGTTTTGCCTATTGCCGCTTTTCGACTGTTTGCGTCTTATCTCCAAATTCAATTCCAGGGCATTTTTGCCTAAGCTGAAACTCAATGCACTGAAACAGGCAGAAAAGTTTCTTCAATGAATGGCAGGCGGAAAAAAAGGGCAAAATCTCTATTCTGGGGTGCAAATGTGGGAAATTGATTCAGAACCCTTTGGACACCCCCCAAAGGCCAAATCAGAAAAAAAAATATATATATTACCTCAGAACACCCCAAAAAAGATGTCACTTTTGTGGCGAAAATGAAAAGAGTGAGGGGACAAGGATAAAACTAGCGAAATAGGTTTCTTGGGAGGCTGTATGGATGGGGCAGGTGTTTTTAGGATTGTAGGTGTTTGCAGCAGGTGGATTTGTCTCATTTTTTAAAAGTGCACTTTAGAGATACAAAATATACTAGCACCCATTTCCAAGTACCCCAAATTTGACTGGACTATTTATTTTAACCAAAAAATACTGTTTTCTATCATTCTTTACGACTTTTACAAATATGCTTCTAGAAAACATTTAACACAAATTAAGGACACAAAGTACTGTAATGAAATCTGTAATGATTTCCAGTGTCAGTGGGTTTTATTTTGGGGTACAGACTGATTACCCCATTCTATTCAGTACTTTCTGCCTGTTATGCATTCGCGTATTTGCATTTTCGCCTGTTCTGTAATTGAATAGGGTGATTCGCGGGAACGCACATGCCGCAAATTCACGTCCCAAACATGTGAATGTGGCGGAAAGTAAAACTGCTGCTAATTGAATACGGGTCTAAGAGAGAAAACGCAGAAAACAGGCCCAGTATGAATACAAAACAAATACAGTTATCTAGAAGTGGAGGGATGTGGTCCTGGCACTGATATGAGATGAGGTGCCAACCACTAACAACTGGTATCACACAGTACATAAGACAGTGGGATGCTCCCAAAAGTAAAACAAATTCAATTTACTACTTTGCAAAACAAACAGTGGACAGTACTTCTAAATTGGGACATATTGGCAGATCCTATAGGTGCTGATATAGGTGTCAGCAGTGTGTGAGGAAAGTCAGTTCACACGATGGATAACACAGTATTACTGCTAGTATGTACAATAGGTATGCAGGAATCTAATAGATGCAACAGATGCAGAGAGGAATGAAGGTGGTGTTAACACAGGTGGTGTGCAGATAAAGGGAAGCACACACCTGTACAAACTGTCGAAGCTGGATAATTGGCTGAGACAAGATCAGTTTAGAAATGAGATTGCAAGACGCCATTTTGCGAATGGCCGCCCAAGCGCCATTTTAGATAAACTCACAATTAAGTACATATGGCGATATTACTATTAGCACCATGCGATTGCATCTTTCATAATTTCTTATATACACATTAATACGCACAATAGCGCTGTTAACTAGTCGCATATTAGCGAATGCATAAGATCCTATATGAAAACGCTGTTTAGTAGCTAAATGCGCACGCATCTGTCCCCAGTTAACTAGCGTTGTTATATCAAACCCAGCATACTCACACATTACATATCCACATACAAGGTTCCATAAGCTTTAAGGTATAAGATTTAAGTTCGTTCATTTAGTCTAAATGCTGTGAAATAAAGATTATTTGGTAACTAAGGTTTTATACATGCTAAGTAAGCCGTGTTTGGTTTTATACTGATGCGTACTCTTTCCACAGTATTCCGGTATCGTCGGTGTGGAGATCGCATCATGCATTCTCAACTTATGGACCGCAGAGACTTCAAGCAACAAAATGTATATAATATGAACAACTGTTAGGATGTTGCATGTGGCGGGAATCCAGAGACCCCCAGTTGTTAGAGGCTAGGTTGGGTCTATTTGAATCAGCCTGTTAAACGCTCTGTAACAGATGTATCCCCCTTGGGAACCAATGGCATCAGCAACAAACGTCTCTATTGTTTTGTCTATTCCTGGGGGGTATAAATATGTGTGCTCCAGTGCTGGGATTTTAGTCTTCGTGCTGAATGCTGATTGACGAGGGGTTTCTTGCTGATGCCTAACATCTGGTCCGGAAGTGCTGCGTATGTATACTGTACTTGGGTCTGTATAATTCCTTTGCGCCGAATTGTGTCTGGATCAATAGCGTGTAACTGACTGTACTTTTACTTGAATAACACTTTGTGCTTTGGAACCACATGTTCTAAGTCTGGAGTCTCTATTTACTGTATGACTGCGTACGCAAATTAGCGTCATCCTTAGAGGTTTATAGGTAGGATATTAGAAGGTATAGGCAGGGGTATATAGAGGTTATAATTAAGTATCGTTAGTTGGGGGCTCGTAGTGAAGTCACTTACCTGCTCGCACGGCACATACGGCTATCGATATCTTAGCAAAGGGTGGAGAGGCCACATGCAGGGTTTACCTGCAACCGCTTTGTGCTGAAAGATCGCTATCCGTTTTCATGTGAGCCAAGGAAGCTGACTAGAATCCAGGGACAAGAGAGGAAAAAGTTTGTTTTCCTTTGTTGATAGAACCTAATGTTTAAAGGGGTGCCGCAGTATTGAGTACGCAGCTGAGTCGCAGTTTTGCACACAGCAAAGATGCACATTTGCGTACGCAGCTAAAAAGTTGTCATACGGTTGTGTGGTAGTCAAATTATTGTGTATGCGACTGGTCGCACAATAGCGTATATGTACTTCCGGTCGTGCTGCCACGTGTTTAAATAAAGCCGTTGAGGTTTACATTTTTCAATTGTTATCAATATCTTGGTTAACCTGTATTTTTCTGCGCAGGAAAAAGTGTGTAACAGTGAGTATTTGTTGGTAGGGGTAACTTGTTCCCTACAGTTAAGGGTATCGTATGATCCTTAAGGGATAGGTGCAAGGGTTGGTCTAGCCACTCAGTAATCAGCTTACCATTCTATACACAGTAGCAGGTGTACATGTTGTCTTTGTTGTAGAGAGGTGCGTGGAAGTAGCCGACATACAAACTTCCATAGGTGTGGAAGTTGCCTTACTAAATCTTATCCGGGTGTGGAAGTTGCCTTTTTCAAATCTTATCCAGGTGTGTGGGAGCTGCCGACTTAAATCGTTCACAGGTAAGTGAAAGTATCTTGATTGTCTTTCACCAGTTTAAATCCTTATTGAAAAGCGTAGGATTTTGTCTCAGAATGGGACCAGCGCAAACAGTAGAGATGTTAGACAATGATGTGCTGCTAATGGAGGTGACGATCGGAGCGGCTCGTCGTTTTATGCATACTAAGTACGGTACTTATGCAATAAGGTATTGTGATGTATGGTTTAAGATGATGATGAAGAGTGTTAGACCGTTTCCCAGAATTGGTAGTTTTGATAAAGATGTATTAGATAATGTCCGGGATCATATCAGTCTGATGCGCTCCCGAGAGAAAAAGGTTAAATATTATGAATGTTTAAAGTTGTGGCAGCATGGGGATGCGTGGCTTAAAAATGTGCAAGCGACGCAAACTAGCATCGCGAGCACATTGCCGGAGAATACATCCGCGACGCTAAATTGCAATACGGGCGAGCTGCAAAATGGCGCGCACGTGCGACAAGGTAGCGTTGTGGAGAGTATTGCCAGCAGTTCACGCTCACCTCCCCCACCTTATGTGGATGGAGGTGCAAGTACAGTTACCAAAAATACCCATAAAAATGTAACAAACAATTTGTACCCTCTCTTAAGCAACCATAAAGAAAATGTTTATGATGTGGATGATGAGCCTATTGTATTGTCTGCCATTTCCCATGCTGTGCAAATGATAGATGCTGCATCACCACAATCACGGGTGGTGCCGCCATCTCCATCGGCAATAGCAAGGGAGGTGCTAACACCCACTGTACCCGTAGAAGAAGTTGTTCATAGCATACGTAGCAGCAGCAGATTAAACCCCCAGCCAGGTAACCAGGTCAAAGGTAGCAGCGCTACCGGTCTGCATCCCATTCGGACAATAACTGTTCCGAATGGAAATGCAGATGCGAACTGTGCAGTGCCCACGAGGGAAGTAGTAATGCATTGCCCTTGGACAAGAGCAGAACTAAATTCCATCATAAATGATTTCCCCGATCCCAAAAAGGAACTAGTCAAATGTCAAAGATTTTTGAGAAATTTGGGTAGTTCACATGAGCCAACTAATAAAGATTGGCGTGTGGTGTTAAGGGCCTGTCTGCCACGCAATACCGATGTGACAAAGTTTATCACGGATTGTGTATTGGATGGCGACGTTCCCTTAACAGACCAAGTAAACTAAGGTAACATTTCCCGCATTGTAACTCAATTAGGTATATATTTTCCAGTAGTAGCTAACTGGAACAAAATTTTCACCATTAAGCAAAAAGAGAGTGAAACTGCAGAAGATTATTGCGATCGGGCTCTGCATGCTATCACCCAGTACACTGGGATAGAAGATATTAAAGATAGCACTCACCACAGGGGAATGATAGTCACGGTACTAATGGACGGTCTGAAAGAGAATTTAAAGACTCGGGTTCAGACCTCACAGCCTGGCTGGAGGGGACTCATAATAGATACCCTCATAGAATCTGCCATAGAACATGATAAAAACATCTCAAAAAAGAGAGAGACCCAGAGCGAAAAACTAATGGCTGTCAGTATCCAAGCTCTGGAGGGAATGACGGTAACATCACAGCCAACAGACACACTCGCACCTGCACACACACTTACACCTGAACAGTTATATGCCCTCACTAACCCCACGCAACAACAAACACAGCTCTATTCCACTAACCCAATACAATCACAGGTCCCATACTCATATCCCCCACAATACCCTTACCCTCCCTATCCTTACCCATATCCACCACCTTTACCCTCTGCTCAAACCTCACAACAACACATATTACCCGATCCACGGACATGTTTTAATTGTAAACAAACAGGACACTTAAGTAGAAACTGTACAGTAAAAAGAGTAGGAACCCCAAATCAGGGAAGACCTGGATATCCCCATAAGGGATATGCACAGAGAACAGCAAATATTCAGCAGGCACCAGCTCCAATTGTGGCCGTAAATGCTTTATTGGAGAATGGTAGCCAACGCTAGGGGTCAGGTCATACCTGTAGTCTACAGATAGTCAGGTTAACGGGAAGTACTAGGGAAGAACCGGTCATGATGGTTGATGTAGCTGGTACTGAATATCCTTTTCTTGTATACACAGGGGCGACCAGGTCAGTGATAAAATCTCCCGTTAATTTACAGGTGACCAACGAGACAGTACCAACAATGGGTGTAACAAGTAAAGTGGAACATTATCCTTTAACAAAGTCCACAGAGGTTACTATTGGGCCGTTGGAAACCAGACATTCTTTCTTTCTGGCTGCTGCGACTCCTACTAACCTGCTGGGTAGAGACATGTTATGTAAGATGGGATGTGTTATATATTGCACCCCTGATGGTGTATTTTTAGATATCCCAGAGAGAGTTGTACATGAGGTGCGGGATATATTGGACACTCCCCAAAGGATAATGTATCACTCTACAAGTTTAAAAGAAAATCCATCTCAGGTAGATGAAATGTTGTCCCAAATTCCAGATTCCCTTTGTACTAAGGATGGACAGGACACTGGATTAATGGGAAACGTAAGCCCTGTAATGGTAAATTTAAAAAGCGGTAGGAAAGCTCCAAAAATTCCCCAGTACCCACTAAAACAGGAGATAGAATTAGGGGTTTTTCCAATAATTGAGTGATTATTGCAACAGGGAATTTTAGTTCATACAGCTAGTGTAGCCAACAGTCCCATCTTTCCAGTGAAGAAGAGTGGTGGGAGGGGTTATAGGCTGGTACAAGATCTTAGAGGCGTTAATAAGGTAGTAGAGAGTTAATTCCCTGTACTGCCAAATCCAGCTGTCATTCTGATGCAGATCCCACCAAATGCAACCCATGTCACTGTCATTGACCTCTCAATGCTTTCTTCTCTGTGCCTCTCCACCCTGACTGTCAGTATCTATTTGCATTTACATACAGGGGTGTACAATATACATGGACACAGTTACCCCAAGGTTTCATAGACAGCCCCAGTATCTTCTCCCAGGCATTGCACGACTGTTTACAATCTTTTCAACCTGCCAATGGATCTGTTCTAATTCAATATGTGGACGATTTATTGCTATGTTCTGACTCATTTATGTCATGTTTGAATGATACTAAACTTTTGTTACTTCATCTCTCACATACAGGACACAAGGTGGCTAAGGACAAACTACAGCCGTGCCAATCCAGAGTAAAATATTTGGGACACTGCCTAACCCAGGGGTTACGACATCTAACAAATTATAGAATCCAGGCCATACAAAACATGACACTGCCGCAGAATCAACAGCAAATTCGTACCTTCTTGGGAATGTGTGGATATTGTAGAATGTAGATCCCAGGTTTTTCTATTTTGGCCTTGCCTTTACAGGAATTAGTCTCTTCCTCAAAGCCCGATTGTGTCATACACACAGAGGAATCATAGCAGGCTTTCCTTAATCTTAAGGATAGTCTGACAAAAGGTCCTGCATTGGGAATACCTGATTATGAAAAAACTTTTGATTTGTATTGTACGGAAGCCGATGGTTGTGCTGCAGGTGTCCTTACACAAAAACATGGTGATGCCAGTAGGCCCGTAGCATACTACAGTGCCCAATTGGACACTGTAGCAAGATCACTCCCCACTTGTTTGAGAAGTGTAGTAGCTACCACCCTATTGGTGAGTAAAAGTGAGGATGTGGTACTGGGTCATGATATGATTGTCTACACTCCCCATGCTGTATCTGCTCTGTTGAACTCAGCTCAAACCAGACACGTCTCTTCAGCTAGGTTTACCAAATGGGAACTAGCTCTAATCGCACCCGCAAACATCACTGTTAAATGTTGGAGCAAGCTGAATCCAGCAACGTATTTACCATATGTACAACATGATGTACAAAGGGTGGAAGGAGACGAGTTGCTGGCGGGAGGTGAGTTCAGCGGACATATTGATATGCACGATTGTATGACATATCTGAATCAGACCTTTACTGCTAGACCTGACATACATGACACACCTTTAGAGATGTGACTTTTTATACGGATGGGAGTTGTCATAGACAAACAGACACAGGTGAATTATGTACAGGTTATGCTGTTGTAAATGACACAGACATCATAGAAGCTAAACCTCTTGGTCCTCCTCACTCGGCCCAGGTGGCAGAGTTAGTAGCACTAACTAGAGCGTGTGAACTGGCAGCAGGCAAATCTGCTAATATTTACACTGACTTGAGGTACGCGTTCGGGGTGGTGCATGATTTCGGGGCTCTGTGGCATCTGAGAAATTTTATGACAGCAGCAGGCACACCAGTTGCACATTCCCGACACATAAAACATCTTTTAGAAGCAATCCAACTGCCCAAAGCGGTGGCAGTAATTAAATGTAAAGCCCATACATGTGAGGATGATCCGGTGTCACTGGGCAACAACAGAGCCGATGAAGCTGCAGAATGGGCAGCAGGGTTAAAAATGTTTTCTTCAATTGAAAAAATTATGTCTTTCCAAACAATTGATATGCTGAAATTAATTGAGATGCAAAATTTGTGTTCAATTCATGAAAAATCCATTTGAAAGTCCAAGGGATGTGGGCAAGAGTCTTCCGGGCTCTGGAGGGATGGACAAGGTAAGCCAGTAGCCCCCAAGGCATATTACCCCAGCCTGGCTGAGGCAGCACACGGTTTGACTCATCTGGGAAAACAAGGTATGTGCAAGTTGGTGAGAGCATACTGGTGTGCACCAGGTTTCTCTTCACAAGCAGAAAAGATAGCAATGTCCTGTCTGACCTGCTTGAGGAAGAACATAGGGAAAGCGATCCCTACTGAACCGTCCCACATTCCACCGACTGATGGACCTTTCCAGGTGATACAAATTGATTTCATCCAATTACCACCCTGCAGGAACCTTAAGTATGTATTAGTGCGCACGGATGTATTTTCTAATTGGGTTGAGGCCTACCCAGTGGCCACTAATACTGCTGCGTTTACTGCCAAGAAAATAGTTCAGGAATTTGTATGCAGGTACGGTATCCCTAAAATCATCGAGAGTGACAGGGGTACTCATTTCACAGGTGATGTTTTTCAAAATATGTGTAAGCTGATGGGTATTAATAGCCGACTTCACATCCCCTACCGACCGCAAGCCAGTGCCAAGGTAGAGAGGATGAACGGGACTATTAAAAATAAGTTAAGTAAAATCATGGCAGAGACTGGACTAGGATGGCCAGAAGCGTTACCTTTGGTCCTACATAGCATAAGGACCACTCCTAGACCTCCTCTAAATCTGTCCCCATTTGAAATACTGTTCGGTAGACAACCTCATTTGATTATAAGTCCACAGGAAGACCTGAAGGGTAATAACGAGGTAACTGTAAATTATCTTATATCAATGAGTAAGCAGTTAAAACAACAGCAGCAGAAACTGAAATTGTTGTCCCATGATATGCCTGAACTAACTGTCATGATGTTGAACCAGTTCAGGTTGTTTGACTGATCGGTGGGAAGGTCCGTACCAGGTGCTGCTGACGAGTACTACATCTTTGAAAGTGGCCGAGAGAGATACCTGGGTCCATTCCACTCACTGCAAAAAGGTCAATCAACCGGTGGAGAAACAAGTCGGAGACGAGGCTGATAGCGTGAACCTGTCGCTCGCGAGGAGGATTGAAAAGGTCGTAGTGAGATACCTGAACTAAGAGAAATTTGCAGGTCTTGTTGTGACAATGGACGGGCCTGCTGTGTTCATTTTCATATTCTCTTTTAGAGTGTTCACCATCCTGGTCAGTTCGGGAATATCAAGTTTCTGTGATGGGAGACCGATTGAGGAAATGGGAGCTGATTGCAGTGTTGATGGAGTGGACTCTGGAGGAGTGCAATGCCAATCAGGGGAGTGTCTGACCAATCTTAGTACTGTTATTGTTAAAAGAGCTGTCATTCCGGATACTCGGGGATGGTGTAGAGGCTTATCGTCTGAAGATTCCTGTATTTGTGAGCTATGTGGGTTCCTAGTTGATGAGAACTGTATCCAACGGTGCCAAATAAAAATATAACCCGTACTGGGGTGGGTATCCTTTAGAGGATTATCATAGAATGGTAGTCTAAGTGTTAAATCAAACTGATTGCTGGGTGTGTTCACACGTGCCACAGGGACAGCATAACGTAGGGTTGGTGCCATTTCCGCTGAATACCACAGATATTTTAGAATTACAAAAAGGGAAAACATTGGATGGAAAATTCCTTTCATCCAAACTACCTCATTTCAAACTCTATCAATTCCAAATAGATAGATCACTTTTGTGTTTAAACATAACCAACCCCAATAAACCCGGGAGTTGGGAAGTGACAGGGAATAATCAGACGATGACCTTCTCACAAAGAGCTGATAATGAGTCCATAAACCATGATCTGTTTCGCTCAATTAAATCTGGTGGGAAACATTTTAGGTATCGGTATACACTGAGTTCCACCAAAGAAATTATTGGTAAGGTACCAGATGGTTATTGTGCTAAAATAATACAGCCAGAGACTTGCATGAACCAGATGGAAGGCCCAGAAATAGGATTGTTTGCAAGAGAAATATGCTTAATGTTCTCCCTGATAATGTATATTTTATATGTGGAAGAAAAGCGTATAAGTGGCTCTCAACGAGTTCCGAAGGTTTGTGTTACATGGGAAGAGTAGTCCCAGAAGTTATGACCCTCACACATGTTGGAATGCTTGGTATACATAAAAACACACCGTCACCATATCTTCACACACAATATGAACACAGAGGCAAAAGAAATATGATACATATGTGACGTGCATAATGCCACTCAGTTAATTAGTGAGACAACTGGCTTTCAAGTGTTAGTCGCACTGGATTCCACCAGGATTGCTCAGGGTACATTAAATTTTAGGTATATTCAGGAACTTGCTAAATTGATAGATAATATCACCGAGATGTACGATGACACATTCAGGTATACAGGGAGAGAATTGCAAGTGTACAAGAACTGATGCAACACAGGCTAGTGTTGAATTATTTAACTGCTGTTACTGGAGGGTATTGCGTAACGTTAGCCACCCAGTTTGGAGTAAAATGTTGCACCTACGTCACCAATGATACTAGCGACCCCAAGGAGGTGATAGACCGAAAGATGGATGAAATTCTGCAGCTAAAATGGGAGTTTCATAGGATCCATAACGCTTCAGTGGCTGAAGTAGGGGAAAAGATACAAGGATGGTTTTCATGGCTGAACTCAGTAAAATGGTCCTCAGGTCTAGGGGAATGGGTTCAGGAAGTGATCGCCAGCATAGGCAAATTCTTGATCCTTATACTAATTGTCATCATAATGATTGGCATATGTGTCCGGTGTGTTCCTATTGTGTTGAAGTGTGGAAAGTGTAAAAATAGAGTAAAATGAAAGAACGAAACTATGATGGTGGTCAGAAATGACAATATGAATGCTGAGGTAAATATAGAACTGCATTACAACCCTGAACTAGGAAATACCATCATTTAATGTATCATATTTAGAAATACATAGAATGTATTATTGAAATGTTATTTTTAAAACACCTTAGATAATGTAAAGTCTAAATTCCCCTTCAAGACTGCTTTTATAAGACTGGTGCATTCCCACACCTTTCACATGATCTTCCAAGATCCGCAGTGTGCGTATAATAGTAGTTTTATGCCCCCACCCAGAGACACATTATTGATGGATTAAGAACCACCTTGTGCCATCCCATAATAACACTAAATAATATGTAAATGTAAGCCTAAATTAAATTCAAAGAGTAGATTGTGATAGCATGTTGTTCGCTATCAAAGGGTGGACTGTCAAAGCTGGATAATTGGCTGAGACAAGTTCAGTTTAGAAATGAGATCGCAAGACGCCATTTTGCGAATGGCCGCCCAAGCGCCATTTTAGTTAAACTCACAATTAAGTACATATGACGATATTACTATTAGCACCATGCGATTGCATATTTCATCATTTCTCATATACACATTAATACACACAATTGCGCTGTTAACTAGTCGCATATTAGCGAATGCATAAGATCCTATATGAAAACGCTGTTTAGTAGCTAAATGCGCACGCATCTGTCCCCAGTTAACTAGCGTTGTTATATCAAACCCAGCATACTCACACATTACATATCCACATACAAGGTTCCATAAGCTTTAAGGTATAAGATTTAAGTTCGTTCATTTAGTCTAAATGCTGTGAAATAAAGATTATTTGGTAACTAAGGTTTTATACATGCTAAGTAAGCCGTGTTTGGTTTTATACTGATGCGTACTCTTTCCACAGTATTCCGGTATCGTCGGTGTGGAGATCGCATCATGCATTCTCAACTTATGGACCGCAGAGACTTCAAGCAACAAAATGTATATAATATGAACAACTGTTAGGATGTTGCATGTGGCGGGAATCCAGAGACCCCCAGTTGTTAGAGGCTAGGTTGGGTCTATTTGAATCAGCCTGTTAAACGCTCTGTAACAGATGTATCCCCCTTGGGAACCAATGGCATCAGCAACAAACGTCTCTATTGTTTTGTCTATTCCTGGGGGCTATAAATATGTGTGCTCCAGTGCTGGGTTTTTAGTCTTCGTGCTGAATGCTTATTGACGAGGGGTTTCTTGCTGATGACTAACATCTGGTCCGGAAGTGCTGCGTATGTATACTGTACTTGGGTCTGTATAATTCCTTTGTGCCGAATTGTGTCTGGATCAATAGCGTGTAACTGACTGTACTTTTACTTGAATAACACTTTGGGCTTTGGAACCACATGTTCTAAGTCTGGAGTCTCTATTTACTGTATGACTGCGTATGCAAATTAGCGTCATCCTTAGAGGTTTATAGGTAGGATATTAGAAGGTATAGGCAGGGGTATATAGAGGTTATAATTAAGTATCGTTAAAACAGTGGTGGCAGTGTAGTATGCACCCACTTACATACAATATGCAGGCCCGCCAAGAGCCGCAGCGGGCCCGGGTAACAGGGGGCGTGGCCTAATCGCTGGAGGCATGGCCACGCCCCCTTGGGGAAAAAAATCTGCGCCGTGGAGCGGTGCTGCGCGCTGGCGAAGAGGGCGCTCTGAGCCCCCTCAGCCTGGTGCAAAGCTGGGGGGGGCACAATCAGTGTGATCGCTCCCCCCCACAGGCATAGGAGAATGCTGTGGCTGCTGCTGAGCAATCTCCCACTACAGCTCAGCACACGCTGTGTGCTGGGCTGCTGTGAGGGAGGGGGGGCGGCATCGGACCCGGGCCCCCATCGGGCCCCTCAGGAAGCCCGGGCCTGGGTAATTTGTACCCGCTCCCCCTCTCTCGGCGCCCCTGACAATATGCAGGGTCTCTACTGTATATGAGGGCCGTCTCTGTGGAGACTATCAGGGGTCCTCTATGGAGGACGTAGCTGAAAACATGCAGTAAAGCCGCACATGTGCAGTAGTACACTAGGGCCGGCAGTCATGTGGTGATGCACCTCTGACTCTATACAGCCCGCATATTGTTTGTAATAGGCCATTCATTACAAAGCTGTAACTAGACTTTTTGGTGCCCTGTGCCAGAAAGAGCATTGGTGCCCCCCTTATTTTTCAAAGGAACATAATGCACCCAAAAAAGGGCCATGGCTTCATGGGGAAGGGCCAGGAAAGAGATAGGAGAGGCCAGGAGATGCTGGGGATGAAATAAGAGGAAGCTACAAGCAAGAATGATAATAAACAGAAATTTGATAGGCCCAAACAGCGCCCCCTGACCTGTGGTGCCCTGTGCGATGGCACCGGCCGCACTACCCTAGCTACGGCCCTGATTCATTATTAGAGGCCCGATGGGGCTGTCTAGTATTCAGCAAACAGACGGGTCGCTGGAGTAAGCATTGCTACTTCTGTAGCTGTGATAGGCATAGTGGGCACAGCTGCTTTTCAGAGTAGCTGTCCTCGCACCAGAGCAATACGTAATTGCTAATGTAATTAGGTATCCACTGCCGCAAATCAGGTGCTTAATTATTTGAAGCCACCAGGCCCTCGATGATAAATAGGCCCCTAAGATTAGTTTTACTCTCATCAGCAATATCTTTGTTAGAAACTGCCTGCATAAGGTCAAATATGCCATTATAGGGCTAGGATGACAAATGGTGTAATATGATACAGTGGCAGGATAAAGTCATTATAGATGTTGGCAAAACCCACCCTACATATCACTCACATTTTATCCAAAGGTGCCCTAAACCAATATAGCAAACCGTGCCCCATACATTATACCCAGCAGGGGATGGGTATGGGATGCCGGCACTCGAGTTCCCCACGGTCAGAATCCCGACGCCGGCATCCCGACATGGTTAGGATACCCCCCCTTCCCCTCCCTATGCTTATCCTCACTCCCCGATGTCTGAACCTAACGTCGCCCCCTAGTGCCAGACCTAATCTCCCCTCCCTGCACCCTAAACCTAACATCCCGGCAGGGTTAGGATACACCCTCCCCTGTCCCTACGCTAACCCTAACCCTCCCTCCCTGGTGCCTGAAACTAACCTCACTCCCTAGTGCCTAAAACTAGTCTCCCCTCCCTGCTCCCTAAACCTAAGCCCCCCCCTTAGTGCCTAACTCTAACCCTTAACCCTTCCCCTAATCTCAGTACTTAACTTCGGGATCCCGGCAGTCGGGATGCTAGCGCTAGTATTCTGACTAGTGTCGGGATTCCATAGTCTGCATTCTGACGGTCGGAATCCCCGCGGTTGGGATATTTACCGCACCCCCCCAGCAGACCCTGCTCATTATACTACTATGGATCATTTCCACCACACATATATTAGTACTTAGACCCAAACGGGTTGGGTATGGATTGCCGGCGGTCGAGATGCCGCTGGCCAGAATACCGACACCCATAGGTAAGTGTGCTAGCACTAACCCTAACCCCTACCCTAACCCCACCTCCCCGGTGCTTAAACCTAACCTCCTCCCTAGTGCCTAAGCCTAACCTCCTCCTCCCTGTACCCTAAACCTAACACTCCCTCCACGGAGCCTAGACCTAACCTCCCCCCTAGTGCCTAAACCTAACTTCCCCCTCCCTGCACCATAAACCTAACCCTCCCTCCCGGATCCCTAACCCTATCCCTCCCCCTAGTGCCTAAGCCCTAACCCTAAACCTAACCCTCCCCGTAACCCCCGAATACTTACCTTCAGGATATCAGCGGTTGGGATACTGGTGCCGGGATCCCGACTACATCCTGACCCAAACATATTATACCATATTTACCATAACAAATCTCAATTACCTCCATGTCCTGCATACAGTTATGCCACCATCTATTATAGTATCCATATGCCTTTATAAATATACCAGTTCTATGTCACCAGTGATTATGCCAGCTCTGTGTTTCAAGCTATTATAGGATTTTGATTATATCATCTAATTTATTTGATTTGTGTATTATATTGTGCAATTTGCATCTTTATATGAAGAGTTATTTTCCATCCTACATTTTTATCTTAGTGACCTGGATTAATTTAGTGTTTTCATAATTAAAATATTAAATGAGCCATTGTTTCAAAAGAAAAAAACGTTCTGTCAGAGAAATGATCTGTTTGATTTGGGGTCTTAAGTCTGCATAATCACTCAGGGAATGCTTGGCCCAGGCAAAGGAAAATGGACAAGTATGGCCAATCATTGCACAAAGAGAATATTTTCATTTTACAGATGCAAATAGAATATTTAAGTGTGTACGAATCCTTTAAGCATGTCAAAACTGTATTTTCTTTGTAAATATCTTATAGGATTTATTTGATGTTTGAAAGCTATAAAGTATAGTAACACCTAATGACAGGAAGCGTTTCATGGCTGTAATGGTCAGCAGGTTTGTCATTAAATGATTTAAATTTGGCTTATTTATTTCTCACTCACAAAACGTAATATAGCACCTTGGCCTCCCTGCTGTGGCTGCCGCACACTAATTGAGTACATCTAGACCTCTCAAAACTTTGATCTAGGTTTCTGTTTTTAATGTTCCCTGTCAGTCACCAGTGACTGAGTTTCAATAGACATTATGTCACCCCTTTGGCACAAGTAAACATAATGTCTAACACCTAAATAACTTGTGCCAGGCAAGCGTAATGCAAATGATGACAAGATAAGTACACAATTTTGCACCTGCAGGAAGAATTATTTAA
Source organism: Taudactylus pleione (assembly GCA_031769625.1). NCBI lineage: Eukaryota > Metazoa > Chordata > Amphibia > Anura > Myobatrachidae > Taudactylus > Taudactylus pleione. The sequence goes on from JAUIMM010000115.1 coordinate 11,015,431, forward strand.
GCGGGTGAACATGGGCAAGATGTGTGCTATGTACTGCTCCTCCCTGTTTCCAGCTAGTTTTTTTTTCTCGTTAACTGCAGTAAATACAGTCACTGAGAAATCCAGCTTTTATTGATTTGAAAAAAGTTAATTAAAAAATTAAATGGACGTGAAAAATGATAATAAAAAGTGATTCTACAAATAATATGTGATCATTAAGTCAAGTTTCAAGAAACAAGAACATTTTTTTAAGTGCTTTCTTGAAAAATATGTATTGTTTTGAAAATTATATTGTTTTAATAATAAGATTTAAACCATATTTAAGCTAGAAACAATTACAGTAAAATATGTTCATAGAGTACACGAGAAGATGGAAATTGACTCCTACACCATGGGAGTTCCTGTTGTCAGGAAAGATGTCTGTGAAAGTATCGCACAGTTCTGCTCTTCATACATAAGGAGGCAACATCCACCTATCTGTCATTGCATATATCACATGGAAAGGCCCTGGCATGGCTTGTGCCCCTTTTATAGAGGGGCGCTGACATGGGATGACTGTCTCCTGAACAGCAGAAGGCTCTGCAAGTTTTGGTAAAAGGAGTAAGAATAATTTGGCAAATTTGGAGCAATGATGTCTAATACATAGTTACTTAATTCTTTAAATCTCTTTTGAGATCCTGCATGGTAAGTCTAGTAGCAAGTGCGGAGGGCTTGACAACTATATTCACATTATTGTGATTGTTGTGCAATGCTGCGTTTTGTGTATTCGCTTAGTTTGGGCAGGGAAATTATAATGCAGTTCACAGTGAATGCGGTAAGGTGGCCTACAATGCTACTAGTGGCTGGCTAACCAATCCATCATGCTGGAGGAAAGTGGGGCTATAGCAAAGCATCATCATGCATCATGAAAGGGAATCATGATCTGGGATGGACATTCCAGGAGAGCAGGCAAATATGGTCTAATGTATAGTAGTGTCTAATGCTATTTACTAAATAATATGCATATTAAACAAGGTTGTACATCATGAGGTAAAACGCAAGTGCAACAGTATACTTTCTGCATATTTATTTTCCGAGTATTTTATAGGGCCATATTTCTCTCAGTTAACATCACATGTGGGATCTTTTCCATTTGGCATTAACCATCACAACAATGTTAGTATAGTTAGGGGTGACTGGCAACTTTTGGGCTGGGGACAAATATAAACATGTGGCCCAGGCTTTTCTAGTAACATGTCACAATCGAAAAATTATCATTGCCAAAACCCTGTTGGTCTTGTTTATGTAATTAAAGTACGGTGTTACACAGGCAATGAAATGTATGTACAATTGTTATTTCAAAGACGTATAATCAAACACAGCCTCATATGAACAGTATTCAATGAAGAGCCTATTGTTGTAATTTCTATGGTGTGATGTTCAGGTGTCCACATACTTCTGGTCATGTAGTGTACATAAGTGTACAACATGACATGTGCTAGTGGTTTTATTGTCCTTAACCACTTGCCTGATAAAGTTGCATCAGACTCAACCACGTCAGGCTGGGCTTTCCCTGACATGGTTGCATCTGATGTCAGAGGAGACTGCCGGCAGCTGCTGGATGCTCATCTTACTGCAGCCATTGAGCTCAGCCCACCTGGCCAGCATCCATTGCCTTGGCAACCTTCCCCTTGCCTCCTCCTACCTCCCAGGCTACAGAAGGGGACACCTGCAGGAAAACAGTCTTGCTGAAGCCCAAGCTTCAGGAGCTATGGGCAATCGTAAGCGGCTGTCTACCACCACCACCACCACAAAGACTGTCATCAGTGATCCTAACATGATTGCCCACAGTCTGCTTTACTGCAGAACTGCTGCACCTCCCCCACTGTCTCCCAGGCAGCACAGTAGCAATTGAGATGGACAATCCACCCCTTGCTGCAAAACGAATCTTTATACAATGTAAAACAAAAACATATATATATATATATATATAAACTGTGTTGTGATTATGTTATGGATAGATCACAAGATATTAGACCACATATAACCCTTTATGTTTATTAAACAGTATTTATTTTAATTACTAGCGTGGTGACCTGCGGATTAACTTTTATGTGTAAAGTCCAGCTGCAGATGATGGGAGGTGCTCACGGATCAAGTAACAGATAAGGGTTTATGGGAAGGTCATAATGTTTTGTATGGTGAAACCTGTTACGAAAATATCAATGTTCACATGACATATTAATCTGCTCCCCAAATTCCTTGAAGATCTGTCAAACATCTCAGAACCTGACCCTAGACCAAAAAACCTCTATATATGCCTAAATTATAGCCTGTTCTGCGCAAAGTGCCATAAGACCTAATTTGCATTGACACAGGAAGCAAGGAAGAATGGGGACTGTGTGACAGCACATACATGGTTAAATACCATATCCCACATGTGAATTTTTTTTAAATTCTTGGAAACCCATCTGGCATGGGGAATTGCTCCATCTTCTTGCGTCTTCCCGCATACAAATTCCTGTAAGTGATACTATTCATTTTTAACCCTTTTTGTTTGTAAGAAAATTATTTTACTATTTTTGTATTTCCTTTTTATTAATTGTGTTTGAATATACTTAAGGCATTGTAACTTTCTCATATTAACTTCAGTTAATAAGATTGGTCTCTGTGATATTATCCGATCCTTTTTGCCTGCGGATTTGGGCAATCCATGCTCATTATACTCATATGTATTACATGTTATTATTTATGTAATAATAACTGGGACTTATTTGTTGTCATTGTGAGAACTTTAGGCTTCCTATGTGGGGTGAGTTACTTCTGAAAAACTCTTAAGTGGTGGCTGTTATATTTAGAAAATTAATAGTGAGTGGGAGAGATACCGATGGAATGTAATAATTTCTGTAAATAGACCAGGTTGTAAACTTTGTGTCAGACCCACGTCACACAAGATAAAGTGAGTACTGAACTTGACAAAATTACAGACCGTGGTTATAGACTGGAGTAGCTTGAAACTGGGTCCATGACAAACTGTATAAAAAATGTTTTCGAAAAAATGTTGTGTTTTTTATCAAACTGCCGAAACATTAGCTTTTTATATTTGATTTAATATATATTTTTTTAAATTATTACATTTGTTAAAAATAAATATACTGAATCATATGTATTGAGCAATTATTTACATAATTTTATAATAAAAAATGTTGGGAACATTTTTAGAAATAATATTTGTCAGTTAAGGGAATCTAAGTACTGGGATAACAAAAGCTAAATTTGTAAGTTGGTTGTACTTCGCGCAGATAAGACTCACTTTCTTAATCAGTAGACTAGGACACCAATGACAGTTCAAGTCAAATTTGTAGGAATATGTTCCTAAATTTATAGCAATCTTAAGGTGTGTATGCACTAGACAAGAAAAATGAGCGATTGAAAGAATATCACATTGTTACCGTTCAATTGCTCATTAATCGTGCAGTAAACGTGCTGAAAAATGCCGGCAACAACCCAGAGATGCGTGTTCACGCTAGTCGTTGACAGCATTTGTCATCGCTTGAACATGTAGGCCAACCTGTCGATATCGACAGGTTGCACATGTTCAGGGATGAGGGAGGGTGCCTGCACTGAGTGACATATCGACATATCCACTGCACATGATGATGAGCGATTGCTCGATAACAATGTTGTAATCGTACTGTCGTCCCACTCTTGTATATTGTATACACACCTTTAGTGTATCAAGATTGTAAATTCTTAGACAATGTTAATTGCTAATTAATTGTGGTCTTCTCTGTTGCAATTTAATTTAGTAGCATTCAATCAACTCACAAAATAGTTTTTCTAATGTTTGAAAATATCATTATAAATATTCATTTGTGATTTTAGAATGGAGTTTGCGTTAAGAGAACGTAAAAAAATAGAATTTTAGAAAAACAAAACTTGCTTTTGTGCCTCTTTTTTTTTAAAAAAAAACCAATTTTATTAATTTACATAAAGTGTCATTAAAGACGTATACAAAAAACACATGTGAACAGTAGCATAAGGATTGACCATAATAGCAGACATGGTAAAATACAGACGCATATTACAACATTGTAAGGATATCACACAATCTGCTATAAGTATTAGAAGGACTAACAAAACATTGTTCACAATGATCACACTTGAAAAACAAAAGCGTTATAGTATTTGGTGGGGGATAAAAAGGGGAGAGGAAAAGATACACAAGGATAAAAACAGGTAATTACGAGCACAAGACAGCAGAATACATCTGGCAGCAGTCTGAACTATTGGGGGGGTACAATTTCTGTATTTTGGCCAATTGGTGTAAACAGCTGGAGTGAGAATATGGATATAACCTTCTGCCTCGATACGTCTCAAAGGGAACCAGGTAGTCATCTCAAATAATGTATATACCTTAGCCTGAGTTGAGTCATCCAATTGAACAATAAATATGCTCCATTTCTTTGGAATTGAGCGATTCTGTCTCTCATAGTATAAGATTTTGAGAAGTGAAGTTTCTAGGGCTGAAATGGTAGGGGATGACTTAGAGATCCATTTAGTATGAGTTTCTTGGCAGTTGTTAAAATAACACATAACAAGGGTATAATAGTTTTCTTTTCAGGGCCTAAATCCCAAGTTTAAGAAATAAACAAGGGATGGGGTGGCAGGTGAGGTGCAGTGGCTTTTGTGCCTCTTAAATATTTATTTATGTTACAATATTATGCGGGTCATACATCTACAATCCGATTCCTCGTTCTACTGACGCCGATCTGCAGTGGATATCGCTGTTGGCAAATTTGGGAAATTCAACATGTTAAATATCCCTGTCAACATATTGGACAATCTTGATTCCCCGATTCCGACACGAAACTTGTTGGAATCGGGGAATCAAGATTGTCCAATATGTTGGATTTCTCAGAATGTAGCACAAATAGAAGAAAAAAGAAACTCTATTTTGCGAGCACTCTTGAAATATTTACTGTATTATTGTTTAAAACATAACTTTAATTAGCATATTAATGCCTAAATAATGTATAATATGGACAAACAACAAAAACGTACAACATAGAACATATATACCTGATTTATATGTGTCATGAAACCCAGCTAAAAAATAAGTAAATTGATCCCAAGATCAGATAAGATTGAGTATAGCTGGAAAAGTAATAATCAGACAACTAATCAGTTAAATATTACTGCCTCCTTTTATGAATATCAATAAATACTATCTATCTGTTAATATAAAATATTGCCTCAAATTCAGAATGTTCGTTTTAATGGCGAAATATATTGAACAACATAAATTCTCATATACAGCTTAGATAGCAAGATTCAAACTCATACTAGTTTCTATAATAATTACACATAGCATAAATTATCATGTGTAACCTTAATAACCTGAATCAGGATAATACCTGTTGGTGTATATTGCAGTAGAAACACTGTTAATTTTAATTCTGCTTCTCCTCACTTAGCATACAGCCATCAATGAGGAGTGAGAGATTATTTGAGAGCAGTTTAGCCCCTAGAAACAACAGTGTAACCGCAATGTTTCTCAATTTTTCACTTCTGCTGTTGCAGGTCTTACATATTGCATAGAACCCCCAATGAGAGAGTTACTCTGATTGAGGTAGTCATCAGTTAATAGAGTAGATAGAGAGTATACAATGAGTGGTTTGTATCAATTACTATTAATTGCAGCAATTGTGTGATGCCCTTGTTTCTTTTATCAATAAGAATGACAGTCTGGTGCAAAAAATCAATAGGTAAGTATTTCAAACAGGCTTCAAATAGGCAAACAATAAATATTATTCAGTATTAAGGTAGCCAACTCTCAGATAAAAAAACATAGGGCTACTGACAATTAGCCATACAATGGCAATAAGATTTCTGATATGTATAAGCAGTTGATAATATGCACCTAGCCTTTACCTAGTTCAGCTCTCTAAATGGGCTCAAAGAAGAATTATGCCCAGGTAGGTACTTATAAGCTGACAGCTGATTATGTCATAAAGTGCACACTTAGAAATATTGTTCTCCCTGCAGCAATATGCAAGATGTGTCCTCTTCTGATCAACCGCTGATGACAAGGTAAATGATTCAGAAATAATGTCAGTCTATGATCTAAATATAATATGCATTCATTTGTAATATACACACAAATGAATGAACACTCTAGTGAGAACCGCCGCAGCCTGGTATCTTTTTGCATACTCCATTAATGAGATTATAATTATATAATAGCGGTTTACTATTCAATATAACCTTAATATTGTCAGTGCGTCGATTCCCCCCATTTCCCTTCTCCTTTCAAAAAGGATTTCTCAAAATCCCTGATGTCGGTGACAGCAGAATGAGGACTTGCCTAATACAGGTTAATGTATGGAGTCCATTCATTTACAATACAAAAAATAACAACCAATGATGTAAATGTTTATATATAATTATGAAATAAAAGTAGATTCAAAAAAACCTCTGCATACTTTTGTGCTGCATTAATTCCTATCCACTGTATTTTGTGCACTACATGTCTCAATAACTGTATATAAGGCAACAGGACAAGAAATGAGGGAATCCTTTAATGGTACTCAGTAGGCAAGCAAATTAACAAAAATATTAGTTATAAAACACTTCTGCAATAAACATTATATTTGAACAGACATTTTTTCAATTAAAGTAAACTTTATTTATTTAGCTTTCAAGCTCCTAGTGATTAGATCATAGCTGCTGTCATGGTAAGTATAACAAAGCAATGCATGTGGTGATTGACTAACAGTACAGGTTTTGTCCTATTAGTTATTATGGTTATTAATTATCACAGCAGCCAAGACTCAATAAGTTGAAGCTATTGAGATTTGAGGACAAATATAGGGTTTACCAGGCTCTGTAGGCAACAATGTTAGAACTAATTATGTATATTAATCCATTTTTTAGAGGGTTTTCTTATTTTATTTCTCTGAAGGGGATGTGTACATTGTTTTTTTCTCATCCATGTGACCCACAGTTTTCAGATGTATACACTAGAGATGAGCGGGGCCGGTTCTCCGAGAACAGGATCCACCTGAACTTTGAGATCCGGACCTAGATCTGAACGCAGCTCGAGATTTCCCACGTGACTCGTATCTCAAAACGAGGCACTGTCGGATTCTCACGGGTTTTTGATTATATAAAGGCCATTTTCACTCTGGCTGTGGAGAAGCTAGCAGACATGTCGTCACTGTCAGTCACTCAATGTGTCTAGTCGGGGTCTTGGGCTGAAGTCTGCTGCTGTGTTATCCATAAAGGGGCTTAGGCTGCAGTATATAAAGGGGGGCTTCCTTCCGTGGGTGCTGCAGCTGCTGTGTCACTTGTCCTGTCAATTAACTGTGGCTGCTGCTGTGTTTTTCCTGTCCATCAGGCTAGGGCTGCAGTCCATAAAGGGGTACTGTGTTGTCCAGGGGGGTTGCTCTGTCAATCAGGGGTGCTCTTACCCAGTATAAAAATAAAATAAAAGTGCTTTTTTTGTGTGTGTGTGTGTGTGCATTAGCAACTGTGCTATTATTGTTTAGTGACACTGCCGGCCAGACCACAGTTTATTGTTCACGAATTGTGACACTATAAGTTGTAGCGCATTGTGTTATTCTTATTCATACAAAAATATTGTGACACTGTAAGTGGTAGCACAGTGTTTTACTCATAAAGAATCTTGTGACACTGTAAGTGGTAGTGCAGTCTAATATTCAACTTTTCACTTCTTTCCTCAATCGTGAATAAATGATTAGTCTACATGCCGACGACAAGATCACAACAAAGTGCTAAATAACATGCGTTATATATAAAACATAATGACATCAGTGTAAGTGGCAGTGCAGTGTGTTATTCTTTTCTTATTCATAAATAATCTTGTGACACTGTAAGTGGTAGCGCAGTGTGTTATTCTTATTCATAAATAAGCTTGTGACACTGTAAGTGGTAGCACAGTGTGTTATTCTTTTCTTATTCATAAAAAAATCTTGTGACACTGTAAGTGGTAGCGCAGTGTGTTATTCTTATTTATAAATAATCTTGTGATACTGTAAGTGACAGCGCAGTGTGTTATTCTTTTCTTATTCAGAATTTTTTTTTGTGACATTGTAAGTAGTAGCGCAACATGTTATTCTTATTCATAAATTATTTTGTGACACTGTAAGTGGTAGCACAGTGTGTTATTCTTATGTTATTCATAAAAAAATCTTGTGACACTGTAGGTCATTGATACCGCAGTTTAATATTTAAAATTGGTACAAATTGACATGTGTGCTGTACCCCACTTAATTTGTGTTTGTTGATATGGAGAACGATCAGTTGAGAGGAGAGCAGGAGCCACATACTAGTGCTGGAGCTGCTGCCAGTGCTACCAGTGATGACAATACTAGTACATCTACATCATCTACTAAAGTCGATGCCCAGGGGCTTACAGGGCTTAGGTCAGGGCATCTAAAATCAGGGCATCTAAAGTTGTAAAGAAAAAAACATCAAATGGAAAGTTAGCTGCAGAAAGACATAAAATTGGCAATATGCCTTTCACCACATGAAATGGCAAGAAAAGGCTAAGGCCTTGGCCTTTATTTATGACCGGTGGTTGTGCCTCTTATGATGATGTAAGCACAAGTGAACATGTTGACATACAAATTGAGGATGCTTCTGTGGAAGTGCACCAGGATGAGCAGGATATTTGTGTAGCTGACACTAATAAGGATGTTGTTGATGAGGATGTTGTTTGTGTAAATCAGGCACCAGTGGAAGAAACAGTTATTGCCCATAATAAGAAATAGTCCATTGTCATGCCTGGGCACAAGACAAAAAAATACACTTCTTATGTGTGGAATTATTTATATCCAAATTCGGACAACAATTGTCAAGTCATCTGTACCCTTTGTAAAGCCAGAGTAAGTAGAGGTAGAGTAGGAGCCTTAACCATCTAGGAATCTCCTCCCTGTTACGTCATCTGCAGCGCATCCATTCAAAAAGTTTTTTCAAAATTCATAAATTAAGGCTAACAAAAAGTACAAGCAGTCCAGCGTCAGCTAGCTCCCTTCTCTCTGCTAGATCCAAGCACCTGCAATCTTCACCACCAACACCTTCATCAACAATATCAATCATGAAGCGATTGGTTTGTTTGGGCCCCCACAAAACAAGCTACCAATTGGCAGCTGACATGCTGGCAATGATCTCTGTGTGCACAAACTAGCTTTACAGAGGCAAGATGTTGTCGCCATCATCATCCAATTCCTCACCCTCATCACTGTGTACATCATCGTCACACAATATTAATTTGTCCCCACTGGAATCCACCATTACAGGTGCCTCTGTAATTTTGGGATGTAGTTAGCCTAAAATTTGTAGTTCATTTTGATGGACATCATTTTTTCCACACTGAGAAAGTAGCCTCCTACGCCGATAGCTGACAAGGTTCCTGGCTGTGCTGAAAACTCGTTCTGAGTACACACTGGAGGGTGGGCAGCTCAAATAATGCAAAGACAGTTTGTACAAGGGCCTCCAAATTGCATTTTTTTCCTGCCAGTAGTCAAACTGACTGTCTGACATGCCTATTTGCTATTGGATGCTATTTTAAAATAGTCCTCAACCATTCTTTGAATGATGACCATATCAGATGGAGTCATGGTAGAGGTCTCATTAACTGTAGGCAATTCCTTTAGACCTGATGTCAAAACTTGGTTGTGTTGACTCATCAGCATCACCAGTGGGCCTTTTGGGGAAGTTTATTTTTTTCACGACAGATGCACTTGCTGGAGAAACTGAAGGAAAAGCCATCACTGCATCAGTAGTGGACTTCCTGCTCTATATCCTACCACAGGGTCTCGTCGCATAGTCACGATTATCGCGATGGTCTCCTAGCGGCTCGCACAAGCTGTGGGTGGTCTCCCACAGCTTTGCAAGTGACCGGAGAAAAAATAAATTAATGTAAAAAACGCCCACAAACCCTGCGAGCTGCCAGCGGCAGCGAGCGGGTCTGAATCAGGGCCTATGTTCTTTTGTGTAGACAAATTTCTTCATAACCTCTATTAAGTAATAAGAAAAAAAAGTCAGCTGCTGCTTAGTGACCACCTGGAAGACTGATCTTGAGGATGCTAAAAAAAAACAGTCCAGCTTCATGTAGAGGGTGGTTTATTTGTCAATATGCAACTGGTGGTGACATTTATAGAAAAGGAAAGTGCGTAACTGAGGAACTGACATTATGCAATTATTGACATCAAGTAAAGCCTCAGAGCACTGCGTGTTGACCATGTATGTCATTAAGAAAAAGTGAATGTAATTGATTTTGTGATTTAATTATGGAATGGAAAGACCTGTGGTGTGCTTACATGAGGTGTTGTGCTTTAAGCATGCACAAAATTCGCAAATTTAAAATACATTGCTACAAACATGGAAAGCATGACGAATAGACTGGGAAAACAGCATAAAGGGAGTGGTACAGCATAACATTTGAAGTTCCTAATTCTACTTGCTCAAAGCAAAACTTGGCTTTTTATTATTCTTAGGTTAAGCAAATCACCTAAAATTATGGATTGCTGTGTCAGATGAGGCCGACTCCATGGTTAGTTGACATTTGGAACTCAGGGCCAGATTCATTACGGATCGCAATATTGCGTACGCACGCAGTTCAACTGCGATAGCATGCTAATCCATTGCGATCACAATGCCAACTCAGCAAAACATAAGGACGCCCACTTTACATTACACACATCCGTAATTCTTAGCAGAATAGCGAAACCATTGGTACAATCGAGTACTATCGCAGCCTCACGCACACTTACACAGCTCTGACCTTACACAGAAACAACCACGCACGCTATGAGACCTCAGGCTGCGTATGGCATCGCAGTGGATAAGTTATGCACACCCCTGCAACTGCGTTGAAACGCACTGGCACACCTACGTTCGCCCGACCACCCCATCGTTACCACCCACAAACAGCACTTGTCAATCACTCTGCGATGGGTCTGCATAGTCACTGTGGTCGCAGTCCCGATCGCAGTGGCCGGCTCCAGGAGTGTGATGCAGACACATGCGCAGAATGCAACAATCGGCCGATTGCGTGAGTATTAGCAACTGTGATCCTTGCTGAATCAGGCCCTCAGTTGCATCCTATAAGTGGGTAATACTTCTAGGTGGGGGAGGTTGGTGGGGAACCCAGAGGGTCTCCAACAGCCATGGCTCCTAACTTTAGATTTCAGGAGGGCTGCCGCTGCATGGGAATCCTTATTACGATGGCTGCCGCCAGCATGACCATCAACTTTTGCACATGTACAGTTGCACTAAAACAGCTTTTAGGGACTGCATAGTCTGCAGCCCCCAGAAGCACTGTAAGCCAGGGCGAGCAGGGTGCGTGCCCTGGGCGCCGTGGCACCGGTGGCGCAAGGGGGCGCCGCCGGCCACGGGACCGTCCCGCCCTAGCTAGCCAGTGTAGCGCTGACCTCAGTGAGTGCGGTCAGCGCTACACATTTACAGGGAACCGGCGCTAGGCTTCCAGCGCCGGTCCTGTGCTGCACAGCTGAAGCCCCTTTCCTCCCCCTGAGCGCTTGCCCAATAGTGCCAGGAGGAGGGTGGCAGGCGGGCTCGAGCTGTGCTAACACACATATCGCAGCCAGCATGGCAGTGATGTGTGTGTTATTCAGCAGCCAATGAGAGTCAGACAGACTCTCATTGGCTGCTGCTGCTGCGGAGATGTGTGTGTTAAACAGCAGCCAATGTACCCATTGAAGGTTTTGCGCAAGGTTCCCCTGTGTTTTATAAGTTTTTTATAAACTTTTTATTTTTTTGCTATGTATTGGGAGGGGGGGGAGGTACCTCTACTGGGGGCAGTAATTGGGGGCACCCTTTACTGGGGGCAGTAATTGGGGGCACCCTCTACTGGGGGCAGTAATTGAGGGCATCACTGGGGGGAACCTCTACTGGGGGCACTAATTGGGGGCACTAATTGGGGGGACTACTACTGGGGGCAGTAATTGGGTGGACTACTACTGGGGGCAGTAATTGGGGGGACCTCTACTGGGGGCAGTAATCGGGGGGACTACTATTGGGGGCACCACTGGGGGGACCACTACTGGGGGCACTAATTGGGGGGACTACTACTGGGGCACTCCATCAGGGACCACTACTGGGGAGACTACTACTGGGGGCACTATATAAAGGGCACTGCATAGGGGGTGACTACTACTGGGGGCACTGCATGGGGGGACTGCTACTGGAGGGACTATATAATGGGCACTGCATAAGGGGGGGTCTACTACTGGGGGCACTATATAATGGGCACTGCATAAGGGGGGGTCTACTACTGGGGGCACTATATAAGGGGCTTAGTACTGGAGGCACAAGGGACACTACACTGGGGGCACTAAATAGGGAGGACCACTACAAGGGGCACTGGATAGTGGGGACCACTACTGGGGGGCTGCATAAGGGGGATTACTACTGGGGGCACTGTATAAGGGGCACAACTGGGGGTCTGCATAAGGGGGACCACTACTGGGTGCACTGTATAAGGGGAACTAATGGGGAGCTGCACAAGTGGCACAACTACTGGGGGTACTGTACAAGGGGCACTACTGGGGGCCTGCATAAGAGGGACCACTACTGGAGGCACTGCCTAGGGTGGACTGTATAAGGAGCACTACAGGGGTTAAGGTGCATATGGAAAGGAATGATAAGAGTGACGCCCCATTGTCAAGTGACCCCGCCCCTTGTGATCACGCCCATTTTTTTGCCATGAGCGCCCTAGGCGCGCGCATATTGGGGGGGCTCCATTTTTAAATTTGCCTTGGGCTCCAAATACCCTAGTTACGCCACTGCTGTAAGCCCAGAGGTTAGCAGTGTGGGCTTCTTGCTACTAATCACACACCATACTGCCAGTCCCAGGAGGAAGAGTTTCCTCCCCCTGGGACTGCCAGCCTGATCTGAGATAAGCACTAAGAGTTCTAATAGGAAGCCACTGCTTGTACACTTGAGAGATGAGTGGTTCGGTTTTACTCGGTTATGTTCGGATCTCAAAAACGACATCTTATTGGCAAAGCCGGATTAATAATGGAACTGATGGAGCTACAGCTCCAGGCCCCCAATCAAAATAGGCCCACCAACAGCTGTGCTCCTGCTGTTGACGGGAAAACATTTTTCCTGCTACAGCAGCCTGCGGCTGTTCGAGGCCCCGCCCCCAGTAGATGCGACCAGCACCCCCCTCCTGGCCGCGTCATCAGGCGGATTAAAGACTTTCCCCACCAGCATACATTAGAGACATGGCTAGGCTTCACTAGCCCTCCCTGCGCTGAATATGTAATGACACAGCGCTTCAGCACAAAGGTGCTGCCTTGTCATCAACGCCGTACAGCGGGTCCTGAAGGAAGTGAAGCAGCAGTCTGAGGCAGCTCCGTGAAGGCGGCCCTGATTGGTGACTAATCCTAACTCCTGAGGTATGATAATGCCTTTAGAATGTAAACTCTCACGAGCAGGGCCCTCTTCCCTCACGTGCTTCTCCTTCCCCTACTTATAGTATCATTTACTCCTAACTCCCCAATTGGCACCTAACACTTGGTTGCTGAGACCCTGCTGCTTGTCTTATGCAGCAATGTGTTATAGACCATGTCCTTGTCCTGCATTGTTTTATATTACTATTAACTGTTTTTCTTGTGTGCTCATTTATGTACTGTGTAAGGCGCTGCGGAACCTTTGTGGCGCCATATAAATAAAGGATAATAATAATAATAATGTGTGTGTATATATGTGAATATATTTCTTAATTTATATATGTATGTAAATTATAACTATATGTGTATATATTAAAAATATACAGAGACCATGTGTATATACACATACATACGTATATATATATATATATATATATATATATATATATATATATACATACATAGATAGATAGATAGATAGATAGATAGATAGATAGATAGATAATATGGAAAGCAGGCGGAGACTTTGTAATATCAAACAAGAAGCCCCATAACTGGGGAATTTATTGCCAACGTTTTGGGGATCAAGTCCCCTTCCTCAGGACAAAGCATGTGAGGAAGGGGACGTGATCCCCGAAATGTTGGCAAAAAATTACCCAATTATGGGACTTCTTGTTTGATATTACAAAGTCTCCGAGTGCCGCCTGCTTTCCATATTATCTGCATTGTGGGGACGCTGATCCTCGAGGAGGGCACCGGAGCAAGTTTGTATCTTTACTAGGGGTGAGCAGGTTCGGATTTCTGAAATCTGAACCCCCCGATCCGAGGCCGATCTGAGTCAGGCTCGACTGTTCCCGTCTGACTCGGATCTGAAATCGAGGCAAAACGTCATCATCACGCCTTCCGGGTCTCGCGGGTTTTGGATTCTATATAAGGTACCCGCGTCGGCGCCATTTTCTCACTTGGCTTGGACAGTGAAGAGGGAGGGTGGGAGTTAGGGCTGGCTGGGCTGTGTAGTGTAGTGTAGTGTAGTGCAGTGTATTGTTGTGCTGTGCTGCGCTGTGCTGCTGTTGTCCATAGGGGCTGTGTCCACTCCTCCAAAGTCCATAGGGGCTGGCTGTGTTGTGCTGTGCTGCTGTTGTCCATAGCGGCTGTGTCCACTCCTCCAAAGTCCATAGGGGCTGGCTGTGTTGTGCTGTGCTGCTGTTGTCCATAGGGGCTGTGTCCACTCCTCCAAAGTCCATAGGGGCTGGCTGTGTTGTGCTGTGCTGCTGTTGTCCATAGGGGCTGTGTCCACTCCTCCAAAGTCCATAGGGGCTGGCTGTGTTGTGCTGTGCTGCTGTTGTCCATAGGGGCTGTGTCCACTCCTCCAAAGTCCATAGGGGCTGGCTGGGCTGTGTTGTGCAGTCAGTTGTCCAAAGGGGCTGTGTCCACTCCAAAGTCCTGTGCAGTGTCCCAGTCCTAAAGGGGTGCTGTAGTGTTGTCCAGGGGGTGCTCTGTCCATCAGGGGTGCTCCCCCCAAGTGCAAAAAAAATAAATATTTTTTCTGTGTTTGTGAATTGTGTGTGCAGGAGCCACACGTGCATCAACAAAGTAGCGCCAAGCGTGCGCCTGTGTCATAAGTAAAGGGCCGCCTGGCTCGTCTGTTAAAAGGTGCTGTAACCCCGAAAGTGCACTCCAAATAATATATTTTTTTTTCTGTGTTTGTGAATTGTGTGCACTGTGGCCGCATGGTTATCAACAAAGTAACGCCAAGCGTGCACCTGTGTCATACGTAAAGGGCCGGCTGGCTTGACCTTTAAAGGGTGCTGTAACCCCCAAAGTGCACTCCAAACAAAATAAAAAAATATTTTTTGTGTTTGTGAATTGTGTGCACTGTGGCCGCACGTGCATCAACAAAGTAGCACCAAGCGTGCGCCTGTGTCATAAGTAAAGGGCCGGTTGGCTCGTACGTTAAAGGGTGCTGTAACCCCCAAAGTGCACTCCAAAAAATATTTTTTTTTTCTGTGTTTGTGAATTGTGTGCACTGTACGTGCATCCTCAAAGCATCAGCGCCAAGCGTGCATCTGTTTGTTAAAGGGTGGTGTAACCCCCAAAGTGCACTCCACAAAAAAATAAAAAATTCTTTATTTTTCTGTCTTTGTGAATTGTGTGCACTGTAGCTGCACGTGCATCAACAAAGGAGCAGCGCCAAGCATGCACCTGTGTCCCATAAGTAAAGATCCGGCTGGCTCATTTCTTGAAGGGTGGTGTAACCCACAAAGTGCACTAGTCTCCAACAATAATAAAAAATTATTTTCTGTGTTTGTGTGCACCTTAGCCGCACGTATATATCAATATAACATAAATGGAGGACCAAACTTTCTCCGATAAAAATAAAATAGGGAAAGATCAAGAACCACTTCCTCCTAGTGCTGGTGCTGCTGCCACTAGTCATGACATAGACGATAACATGCTATCAACGTCGTCTACCAAGGCCAATGCCCAATGTCATAGTAGAGGGCATATACATCCCAAATGACAAAGTTCAGGAAAATGACCTTAAAAAAAACATTTAAATCATCTGAGGAGAAACGTAAACTTGCCAATATGCCATTTACGACACGGAGTGGCAAGGAACGGCTAAGGTCTATCCCTAAGTTCATGACTAGTGGTTCAGCTTCACATGACGATGGAAGCACTCATCCCGCTAAAAAAATCAAACAAGCAGGCAAAAGCACAGCGAAGAACTGTGCGTTCTAAGAAGATATCACAAATCCCCAAGGAGAGTCCAAGTGTGGTGGCGGTTGCGATGCCTGACCTTCCCAGCACTGGACGGGAAGAGGTGGCTCTTTCCACCATTTGCACGCCCTCTGCAAGTGCTGAAAGGAGCACCCACAGTCCACTTGCTGATATGCAAATTGAAGATGTCACTGTTGAAGTACAACAGGATGAGGATACTGGTGTAGCTGGCGCTGAGGAGGAAGTTGGCGAGGAGGATTCTGATGGTGATGTGGTTTGTTTAAATCATGCTCCGGGGGAGACAGTTGTTGTCCATGGGATGAAAAAGCCCATCACGGTCATGCCTGGACAGAAAACCAAACATTCCACCTCTTTGGTCTGGCAATATTTCTATCCAAATCCGGACAACAACTGTCTTGCCATATGTACCATATGTAAAGGTGAAACAAGTAGGGGTAGGATGTTAACCACCTAGGACATCCTCCCTTATACGTCACCTGCAGCACGTTCATAAAAAGTTACTGTCAAGTTCAGAAACTTTGGCTAAGACCGTAAGCAGTCCAGGGACACCTAAATCCCTTTGTCCTGTTGTATCTAAGCGCCTGCAAACCACACCGTCAACTCCCTCCTCGTCAATTTCCTCCTTAGCCAGGATCGGAAGTAGTCCTGCAGGCCATGTCACTGGCATGACTGACTCTCCTATCCGGGATTCCTCCGGAGGATCCTGCATTGCTACACCTACTGCTGGGAGTCGTTGAATCATCCCAGAGAGGAAGTAGGAACACCACTACTTTTACTAAACAATTGACCCTCCAACAGTCCTTAGCGAGGAGGATGAAGTACGACAGCAGTCATCCTGAAGCAAAACGTATAGCTGAGGCCTTGACTGCTATGTTGGTGTTAGACGTGCGTCCGGTATCTGCCATTAGTGCAGTGGGATTTAGACAATTGATGGAGGTAGTGTGTCCCTGGTTCCAACTCCCGTCTAGATTCCACTTCACTAGGCAGGCGATACCGAGACTGTACAGAAACGTCAGAAAAAGTGTCCTCAGTGTCCTGAAAAATGCGGTTGTACCCAATGTCCACTTAACCACGGACATGTGGACAAGTGGAATAGGGCAGACTAAGGACTATATGACTGTGACAGCCCACTGGGTAGATGTATCACCTTACGCAACAACAACAGCAGCGTCACCAGTAGCAGCATCTCAGAAATCATCGCCCAGTGGCTTACCCCACTTAGACTCTCCTGGGGATTTGTGATATCTGACAACGCTACCAATATTGTGCGGACATTACATCTGGGCAAATTCCAACACGTCCTATGTTTTGCTCACACCATAAACTTGGTGGTGCAGAATTTTCTGAAAAGCGACAGGGGCGTGCAGGAGACGCTTTGGGTGGCCCGAAAAATTTCTGCCCACTTTCGCCATTCAGCGACTGCGTGCCGAAGACTGGAGCGTCAGCAAACATTCTTGAACCTGCCCCGCCATCACCTGAAGCAAGAGGTTGTGACGCAGCGGAACTCAACCCTTTATATGCTTCAGAGGATGGAGGAGCAGCAAAAGGCCATTCAAGCCTATACATCCACCTATGACATATGCAAAGGAGGGAGTATGCACCTGATTCAAGCACAGTGGAGAATGATTTCCGTGTTGTGCAAGGTTCTCCAGCCCTTCGAACTTGCTGACGTGAAGTCAGTTCAGACACTGCCAGCTTGAGTCAGGTCATTCCCCTCATCAGGCTTTTGCAGAAGCAGCTGGAGAAAGTGAAGGAGGAGCTAAGACGGAGCGATTGCGCTCGGCATGTGGGACTTGTGGATGAAGCCCTTCATTCGCTTTGCCAGGATTCCAGGGTGGTCAATCTGTTGAAATCAGACCACTACATTTTGGCCACCGTGCTTGATCCTAGGTTTAAAGCCTATGTGGTGTCTCTCTTTCTGGCCGATACAAGCCTGCAGAGGTGCAAAGACCTGCTGGTGAAAACACTGTCAGCTGAAGCAGAACGTGACACGTCAACAGCTCCTTCTTCATTTTCTCCTGCAACTGGGGCTGCCAGGAATAACTTAGGTATCCTAAGCAACCCGCTGGCGGTGATGCAGGGCAGGCAGGACCAAGTTTGGACATCTGGTCCGGACTGAAGGACCTGGCAACAATTTCTGACATGTCTACTGTCACTGCATATGATACTGTCACCATTGACAGAATGGTGGAGGATTACATCGGTGACAGCATCCAAGTAGGCAGGAAAAAGAGGCAATTTGGAGTCCCCTGTACAAACTGGCTCTATTTTACCTGAGTTGCCCCCCCAGCCTCCAGTGTGTACTCCGAAAGAGTGTTTAGTGCAGCCGGGAACCTTGTCAGCGAAAGGCGTAGGAGGTTGCTTCCACAAAATGTGGAGAAGATGATGTTAATAAAAATGAATTATCAACTCTTCCAGGGAGACTAGCCTCCAGAAGGTACAGAGGGGACCTGTGGTGGTGGATTCCAGCGGGGATGAATTAATACTCTGTGAGGATGAGGATGTACACAACACTGAAGAGGGTGAGAAATAGGTGGATGAGGAGGATGAGAATGACATCTTGCCTCTGTAGAGCCAGTTTGTGCAGGGACAGATTAATTGCCAGCTTGATTTGTGGTGGCCCAAACGAATCAATCATTTCAGCTACAGTCGTGTGGCAGACCCTGGCGCTGAAATGATTTGTTTGTTAAAGTGTGCATGTCCTGTTTATACAACATAAGGGTGGGTGGGAAGGCCCAAGGACAATTACATCTTGCACCTCTTTTTTTTCTTTGCATTATGTACTGCTTGGGGCCTAGTTTTTGAAACTGCCATCCTGTCTGCCACTGCAGTGTCACTCCTAGATGGGCCACGTGTTTGTGCCACCCACTCGTGTCGCTTAGCATAGTCCCACACCCTTTTTCACTTTATTTTAGAAAAAATAATGATAATAACTAGAGGCCTGGGGGTGAAGAGCACCCCTGAAAGAAGCAGCAGCCCTTTGACAGACAGCAGCACAGCACCCCTGTGCAACTACATTGATGACATGTGTGGCTAACACACACATAGAAAATATATATTTTTTTCTTTTTTCACACTGGGGGTGAAGAGCACCCCTGAAAGAGGCAGCAGCCCTTTGACAGACAGCAGCACAGCACCCCTGCACACCTACCTTGATGACAGGTGTGGCTAACACGCACACAGAAAAATATTTTTTTCTTCACACTGGGGGTAAAGAGCACCCCTGAAAGAGGCAGCATCCCCTTGACAGACAGCAGCTGCACAGCACCCCTGCGCACCTATGTTGCTGACAAGTGTGGCTAACACGCACACAGAAAAAAATTATTATTTTTTTTTTTTCACACTGGGGGTGAAGAGCAACCCCTTATGGACAGAGCATCTCCTGGACAACACAGCAGAACAGCCAGCCCCTATGGGCAACTGTAAGCCAGCCCCTATGGACTACAGCCAGCCAGCCCCTATAGACAGGACAACAGCAAGCCCCTATATATGGACAACAGACAGACAGCTCCTACGGATGGACAGGACAACCTCAGTCACAACAACAGCCAGCCCCTATATGGACAACAGCCAGCCCTTAAGCAACACAACTGTAGCCAGCCCCTATGCACAGCAGCACAACACAGTTCCCTCCCTCTTCACTCTCCACAGCCGGAATGAAAAATGACAAATCCAAAACCCGCGAGAATCCGACAGAGGGATGATGATGTTTTACCTCGTTTTCAGATCCGAGTCAGGCGGGAAACCTGAGTCAACTCGGATCTGACTCAAATCCCCTAAGTTCTGGTGGGTTCGGTTCTCAGGGAACCGAACCCGCTCATCTCTAGTTTGTACCATGCTTGCCGATTATATGGCTGCCCCTTCCGGGAGGAAGCAGCCAGAGTGGCTTGACTGGGGAGCGTAGCCAGCAAAGGGGGGCGGGGCCAGCCAGACGACAAGAGTTTGCGGGCGGAGCGGGGGCAGAGACACGCGATCACCTAATTTTGGCCCCGCCCCCGCTACACACTGCCGATATTACAGGCAGTGTGAAGCAGGGGGTGGGGCCAAAATTATGCGATTTGGCTTGAATCGCGTCACAGGCCCCCCGCTACCGGGGATTTTCTTGTAATTGCGGTGGGGGGCAGGAGGGGTCGGCAGCTGCCGGGAGACTTGCCTGCTTTCCTGGTAAGTCGGGAGTGGCACCCGATTTTCGGAAGGCTCCCAACCAAATCGGGAGGGTAGGCAAGTATGGTTTGTACTAGATGGCTGGAAGTCTTGAAAATGGTCACAGTGAAGACCAAAACGTTGACTTACTGATTGGATTTTCTATTTGAATTGCACACATTCTATATGTATATGTGCGTGTGTTTAATCTTTCATGGGTGGTATGGTTTCTGGTTCACTTTCCAAAGTCTAAGTCTCCATGTTTATAGATAGCGTTCCCGCTAGGCTGTTTTAGCAGGGCATCGCGCCCTGCCCAATTTCAAAGGGGCAGAATGTGCTCTGCCCTTTTTGTGGCACCCCACTAAAACAACCTGCTGGGTGCTGTCCTCACCAGTGGGCAGCAGTGTTATGCCGGTGGGAAAAATAGTGGTGTTGCGGTCACCGCCGGTGAATGGATGCCGGGCACCCCATGTGGCCTTAATCCGCCACTGTGTCCATTTCTCACAAACATTGTGCCACCGTGGGCCACTACAATTAAATTATCCTTGTGGTTATAACATACCCCAGTCCCCCAATGTTTAAAAGTATAACAAAATAGAATTAAAGCTTTTTATAAATAAAAAAAGTTGCATTTTGTTAATAATCCATAGTTTGTGTGGTTTTTTGCACATATTCAGTGGTCAATAATATAACAGGTGGTGTTTGCTTCATATAAGCAAAGAGGGGAAAGATATTTAGGTGGTTGAAAGTAGACGTCCATAGGGCTAAGCCACGGCACAGACCACACCCCCTTTATAGACCATACTCACACTAAATACGCTCACAGTAGTCACACCCCGGCATGCCGGTCACACCTCCGGCGGCAGCACACAATAGGCCCTTCATAAAGGTCAGCTCCAGGCCCATGTGGACCTTTATCTGGTACTACTTATTGGCTATTTGACTCTCATGTGTTTTGTATAGCCAATAAGATAAATCCGCACTTGCGCTAATTTGGAGAAAAAAAACGAGTCAAAACGGAACTGTTCATCTTTACCACACAATTCTTTCGGAGCCGGTCTATCTGCTGCAAGGTCTGGGACCTTCTCCACTCCTGCACTGCAAATTCTGCTGGGACCTGGGCTCACTGGGGATGGTGTGCTGTGGCGGATTTTACTGGGGGAGCTGCAGCTCTGAAGCTCCTAGGTAATATCCGCCACTGGTCTCCAATATAGGGGGGGATTCAATTAGGCTGCGAAAAGTCGAAATCGTCATTTTCGAATGTTTCAGTTATCCCCGTATTCAATTTCAAAAACTTTTCGCCGGGTCAAAAAGTCTTTGAAAAAAAAATGGAGATAAGTTTCACCAGCCTTTAGCTGGCGAAAAAAAAGTGCAGAATTGGGGTTTAGGGGTGCAGGCTTTAAAAAAATAGCCTGCATGCCTTGGAAAAGCCCCTAAAAACGAACTGTGTCAAAAAAAAGTAAAAAAAAAAAAATAGGGACACCCTAAAAAAATGATTTAAAATTTGGGGTAATAAAAAAAAAAAATAGGGAACAGTAGGCCTGATTCAGAACCGGACGCTCTGACAAGAGCGCTCGCTCTGAATCAGGGCCCTCCTACCTAAAATTGGAGCGGCCTCCTGGCCGCTCGCATAGCTGTGGGTGACCACCCACAGCTTATGCGAGCGGCCAAAAAGATGGTCACGATGGTCAAGACCATCACGACCATCGGGCTTGCAACGAGACCCTGCGGTAGGGTCTCGCTGCCGCAAGCCCAGGAGTGCTTTTGGCTCTATCAGAGCCAAAAGCACTCCCACTGACATCACTAGTGATGTCAGTGGGGCCGGCCCCAGACGGTAGGCGTTCCCATGGGAACGCCTCCGTGTGGGCAGCAATGCCCCTGGCACGCCCACCAAAGGGGGCGTGCTGTCACTCACCATCGACAGCACGCCCCCTTTGGAGCGAGTCTCATAGCGACGGCTTGGCCGTCGCTATGCGGGTCTCACGCATGCGCACGACGGAGCTCCCTCCGTCGTGCACATGCGCACTAGGGCACCATCGACCCGCTTGCGAGCGCTCAGAAAATAAGTTTAGGGACTTAAAAATAAACCTAAGTGCTCTTCTGCATCACTTGTTCTGTTGGGAAAAAACACCTGCTGCGGCTATTTAAAAATGCAGAACACATTCTGCAGGACCATGTCTGAACATCTTTAAGGGGGTCCTAGGAAAAAAAAAAGAAAATTCCTGAATTTTTAACGATACTTACCTTTCCGCTGGCCCCCGTTTTCGCTGCTTCCTAATTGAATACGGGGATAAAGTGGGCACGCGCCCGATACTGTAGCCCCAGAAAATCAGCAATGTGGAGCGAAAAGTCCGGCACAAACTTTTCGCTCCCAAATTGAATACGGGCCTTAAGCTGCATAAACACAAAATTATTTTTTGAACGATTATCGTTAAACAATATCGTTTAACGATAATCGTTTGAAAAAATCGTTCACTTTCTGAGTCAAACGATGAACGATTATCGTTCATGTGCGTTCACGTTTGTAGTTTGTAGTTCAGTCAGACTTGTCAACTCAACGATTTTCCTTAAGTTAATATGCAAAAATCGTTTGTAGTTCAAAAAAAATCGTTCGTTACACCTTAAAAAATCTGACAGATAATCTGACAGATAATCGTTCATAAAATCGTTCATAAAATCGTTGGTAACAAAATCGTGTGTGTATGCAGCTTTAGAGTGAAAACTCTTATTGCAACATAGATTGACAATTACTGTTAGGGGAACTTTCTTCTTTTAAACAGACACATAAGGCCTGATTTAGAGGTAGACATGGTCAATGCTGCAAGCAGTTGGCCGATGTTGTAGATCTACGTATGCGTCTTAGTCGCACATCGCACACATCACGATTGATACTGCTCAGAGTTGCAGTACAGAAATGGACGTCAGGGCTTTTTACTGGGCGTTGCTAAGAGATATAATGGGGGTGGCTAAGTCGATGTGCGTGTGTCATGGGTGTATCGCTGAAAGTAGCTGCATCCAAAGAGGCATAGCTGCTCACACAGGACACCATACTCAGACAGAGAAACTGACTGCAAATTTTGATGGTGTGACCGATATATCATCTAAAGACGCTCACAGGCCAAAAACCAAGCTTCAGTTGCTGCAAGTTGGATTCTCAGTTTAGCTGAAAATGGCCACGGCATTAGCATAAGGAACAGACACAGCTGCGGCATAAGGCGATGAAAGATATTGTTAACGACCAACAGGAGTGCGTATCGCTGGTCGTTGACTACATACACACTGAGCGATATTACAGACAATGAATGATAGCAATATCGTTATTGTTCAAATCATCCACTTTATCGTTTAGTAGATACGCGCCTTTACACTTGGTATCCCAGCTAGTGCACAATAAACAAAGCACGGGAAAGGAGAAAATCGATTGAACTTAGAAAAAACACTAAGAAAAATATACTGGGAAAGCCTCATTTAAAAATGATCATCACCTCATGCCTGAAGATTAGGAGATTTTGGACCTCCTATTTTGAATCAAAACCTCTCAACCATTTGATTATAGGCCCCCATACATCAGAGATTGATTGCAGCAATCGTGCAATTTTCAATCGATTGTGTATAAAAATCTTTCCCTTTTTCAATCGATTGTAGATTGCAGAATTGCCACAATCGATTGAAAAAGGGAAAGATTTTTATACACAATCGATTGCAAATTGCACGATTGCTGCAATCAATTTCTGATGTATGGTGGCCTTATGATAGCAGTAAGGATTACTTAGATAAACATAGACTAGGGGTCAAAAACCCCCAGCGTGTGTGCCAGACACAGTACCTGGAACAGTTTTAGGTGGTATGCATATGGTTAGAAAGAACTACGAGCTAGGACCAATATACAGTATAAGTTCCACACTCTCCTGTAGCATATAGGGCTTTATTGCCCTGAATCAACCAGCCTTTTGAGAAGAGTCATTCTCACTAACATGTCATTAGCGAAAACATTTTGTGCCAAATGAACTAAATCATTTCTATGAGACAGAGAGTAGCAATTGGAGTGGGAAAACATTGATGGTGTTATTTATTTGCACAGGTCTTTGATCTGGTAAGGCCCAAAAAGAGTTCAAATATTACACTTAAGGGATATAACGTGGTACAGTCTGACTCCAAAACTATAGTACAAACATTACATGTGGTAAAGCATTAAGGTGTGACCCAACGCAAAATCCACTCTGAGCTAAAGATAGCCTATGAAAGAGCAGCCTAATTTCAGCATGGGCTAGTAGTGGTCATTCTATGCTTTTTAGTAGTGGTGTCATCTTATTTGCATTGGGAGAAACTGTCAAATAAGATGAAAAAATGATGTAATCTTAAACAAAATATACTGAAGAATTAGCCACATATTTTATGATAAGTCATAAAGCAATCATGAAGAGAATTCAATCTCAGAAATGTATTATTCTGATTGTCTAATCAACTCAACTGCAATGGTACATATATACACATAGAAACACGTTTGTAATACATTAATAAATGAGTTTCAAACAGATTATGATTCTTACATTTCATGCACAATGTATTATATATTGTTATATAAAATTAGAACAATTTTACTCATGTTTCCTGCATTTATCATGCAAACGATATCCATTTAAACTGCAAAGTTGAATTATATGTTGAATAATACTGTAAAATAAGTGAAACCAGTGTGGAAAATCATCTAATATTCTCAAACCATTATGAATCATAGAAAACATTCTGCTAGGCAACAAAGAATCCACAATATATAACTTCCATATTCAGATCAATTGAACTTATACAGCCATGGCCAAAAGTTTTGAGAATGACACAAGTATTGGTTTTCACAAAGTCTGCTGCTTCAGTTTTTATGATGGCAATTTGCATATACTCCAGAATGTCATGAAGAGTGATCAGATGAATTGCAATTAATTGCAAAGTCCCTCTTTGCCATGACAATGAACTTAGGCCCTGATTCAGAGCCGGACGCACTGACAGAGAGCTCGCTCTGAATCAGGGCCGGTCTTTTTTTTTTCTATTAAGAACGGCCTCCTGGCCGCTCGGATAGCTGTGTGACCACCCACAGCTATAGCGAGCGGTCATGATGATGGTCGCGATGGTCAAGACCATCGCGACCATCGGGCTTGCGACGAGACCCTTGTGGTAGGGTCTCGTGGCCGCAAGCCCCAGAGAGATTTCGGCTCTAACAGAGCCAAAATTTCTCCCACTGACATCACTCGTGATGTCAGTGGGGCCGCCCCCAAACGGAGGCATTCACATGGGAACGCCTCCGTTTGGGCAGCCACTCCCCCGGCCCGCCCACCAAAGGGGGCGAGCTGTCACTCAATATCGACAGCTCGCCCCCTTTGTTGCGAGACCCGGAACGACGGATTGCCCGTCGCTATCCGGGTCTCGCGCATGCGCACGACGGAGCCGGCTCCGTCGTGCACATGCGCTCTGGGCCACCATCGACCCGGTTGCGAGCGCTCAGCACTTGCGACCGGCTCTGAAACAGGCCCTTAGGCCCTGACTCAGACCCGCTCGCTGCCACAGGCAGCTAGCAGGGTCAGTGGGCATTTTTTTTTTTTCGTGTCCAGGCCGCTTACAAAGCTGTGGGTGACCACCCACAGCTTGTGCGAGCGGGCTGGAGACCATCTCGATTATCGCGACCATCGGCCTTGCGACAAGACCCTGTGGTAGGGTCTAGGCTGCTGCAAGGCCGAGTGGACTCCCTACTCTAATAGAGCAGGAAGTCCACTACTGACATCACTAGTGATGTCAGTAGGTCCTCCCACAAACGCCAGGCATTCCTAAGGGAACGCCTGCGTTTGTGCAGCCACCCCCTCTACCCGCCTACAAAACGGGGCAAGCTGTCACTCACCATCGACAGTCGCTTGGCGGGGCTCGCGCATGCACACACCGGACGCGGCGCATGCGCAGTGGCCCAATATCGAGCCGCTTGCAAGCGCTGTGCGCTCTTAATCCCCAAAACAACATTTCCACTGCATTTCAGCCCTGCCACAAGACGACCAGCTGACATTATGTCAGTGTTTCTCTCGTTAACACAGGTCAGAGTGTTGACGAGGACAAGGTTGGAGATCACTCTGTCATGCTGATTGAGTTAGAATAATAGACTGAAAGCTTTAAAAGGAGCGTGGAGTTTGAAATCATTCTTCTTCCTCTGTTAGCCATGGTTACCTGCAAGGAAACAAGTGCAGTCATCATAGCTTTGCACAAAAAGGGCTTCAGAGGCAAGGATATTGCTGCTAGTAAGATTGCACCTAAATCAACCATTTATTGGATCATCAAGAACTTCAAGGAGAGAGGTTCAATAGTTGTGAAGAAGGCTTCAGGACGCCCAAGAATGTCCAGCAAGTGCCAGGACCGTCAACTTAAATTGATTCAGCTGCGGGATCGGGGCACGACCAGTGCAAAGCTTGCTCAGGAATGGCAGCAGGCAGGTGTGAGTACACCTTCACGCACAGTAAGGTGAAGACTTTTGGAGGATGACCTGGTGTCAAGAAGGGCAGCAAAGAAGCCATTTCTCTCCAGGAAAAACATCAGGGACAGGCTGATAGTCTGCAAAAGGTACAGGGATTGGACTGCTGAGGACTGGGGTAAAGTTATTTTCTCTGAACCCCTTTCAGATTGTTTGGGGCATCTGGAAAAACGCTTGTCCGGAGAAGGAAAGGTGAGAGGTACAATCAGTCGTGTGTCATGCTAACAGTAAAGCATCCTGAGGCCATTCATATGTGGGGTTGCTTCTCAGCCAAGGGAGTGGGATCACTCACAATTTTGCCTAAGAACACAGCCATGAATAAAGAATGGTATCAAAATATCCTCCAAGAGCAACTTCTCCCAACCATCCAAGAAAAGTTTGGTGACGAACAATGCCTTTTCCAGCATGATGGAGCACCTTGCTATAAGGCAAAAGTGATAACTAAGTTGCTCGGGGAGCAAAACATCAACATTTTCGGTCCTTGGTCAGGTAACTCCCCAGACCTTAATCCCATTGAGAACTTGTGGTCAAACAAAAACCCACAAATTCTGACAAACTCCAAGCATTGATTAGGCAAAAATGGGCAGCCATCAGTCAGTATGTGGCCCAGAAGTTGATTGACAGCATGCCAGGGTGAATTGCAGAGGTCTTGAAAAAGAAGGGTTAACACTGCAAATATTGACTCTTTGCATAAACTTAATGTAATTAACAATAAAAGCATTTGACACCTATTTATTTATTAACAGTTTCTTATATAGCGCAGCATATTCCGTTGCGCTTTACAATTGTAAACATTAATAGAACAAAACTGGGTAATAACAGACAGATATATAGGTAGGAAGGCCCTGCTCGCAAGCTTACAATCTATATGACAATCTATATTACAAGCTTATGAAATGCTTGTAATTTTACTTCAGTATACCATAGCAACATCTGACAAAAAGGTCTAAAATCACTGAAGCAGCAAATACTTCTGTCAGTCTCAAAACTTTTGGCCATGTCTGTACATATTTCATCTACGTGGAGATACTGTAGATTTGAGAGCTGTCTCTATGAAAGCATCCACATCCATAATCCATAAATTATTGTTACTCTCCTATAATGACTGCTCCTCAATGTAAAGGATTTTTAGAATGATTTATTTGTTAAAATTATATATATGCATCTCTCTTTCTCTATCTCCCTCTCTCTCTCTCTCTATATATATAAATATATATATAGCATTTACATGTTATAAATCTTTTTCTTGACAATATTTAGTCATTCTTTCATTGTCTTTGCCCCATCGGAGTTTACAACCTATATTCCTGTCCTAGGGTTCATTTAAAAAAAAAAAAAAAACTAATCTACCAGAAGAAATTGATACAGACACATGGAGAACATAAAAACTCCACACAGATGGGGCCCTGCTTGAAATCAAATTCATGGCCTCAATGCTGTAAGACCAATGTATCACCATGATGCACCGAGCAACCCGGCCATAACCCAGTCGCAGGAAGGATCTCAGGGGTCCCTCTGCCTCTGACTCAAGTCCTCACTTGTGGCATGCAGACACACAGATCCCCCTCTCCTCGACAAGAGTGCTTCCACAGCATGTCAAGAAATGAGATGTGCAATGCAATGTGCTGATTACCACTTTTAATAGGATTGGTCCACCCATGGGTCTAGCTGTGTGTGGGAGTGGGGCAGTGTGACTATGAGTCTTCTCCTCTCAGCTGGAGGTGCCCGGTTCGGCACCTTCTTCCAGTTGTTGTAAGGTGCTGGTTCATACATGCCTACCCACCCGGTTTTCGCGGGAGGCTCACGATTTTTTGGGTAACCCCCCGCACCCCCGGAAGGGTAGGCATTTCTCCCGCATTGTGCCCACTTCCTAGTGAAGTGGGCAGAATGAGGAAAATACCCGCGGCGATCGCGGGTCTCCCTGTAGGGGGCGGGGCTTAAAACGTGATTCTACATGAATCACGTCATTAGGCCCCGCCCCCTATGCAAATTATAGCCAATCGCGGCAATTTCCCAAATGAGGGGCGGGGCTTAATGACGTGAATCGTCAGGCCCCGCCCCCATTGCCTTCCTCCTGCTTCTCTTACCCGGGCTTCTCCCGGGAAGAGATCTTTAAAGGTAGGCAACTCTGTGCTGGTTGTGTCCAGATATCCAGTGAAAGCTGTGAGGGGAAGGAGTGGGTGGAACGCTATACAAATGCTCTAGCTTGTTATATAATAGATGGAAGTAAGTATAAGCTGTTCCATTTATTACGTGAATGATATTTAAGCATATAATGGGCTTTATTCTGAGTCACAAGCAGAAGTGCACACAGCAGTGTCTATTGGTGGTCGCCCATCTGTGACTTTATGAAAATGTCATTACAAACTCCATCTCTTGTGTACATCTGTGTGGCCAAATGTGCACCATCGAAACTCAACTACTTGAACATTGGCCCAAGATACAGTTGGAGTGCTTATAAGATAGTGTACAGTATAAATAAAGGTACATAAAGTGTATCATATACATGGTAGGGGTGTGCACCGGCCACTTTTCGTGTTTTGTGTTTTGGTTTTGGATCTGGATCTTTCTTCGTGTTTTGGATCTGGGTTTTGTGTTTTGGATCTGGATTTTTTCTTAAAAAATAAAAAAAAACGCTAAAATCACATAAAATGGGCCTTTTATTGTTCCTACGCTATTAATAACCCCAATAACATTAATTTCCACTCATTTCCACTCTATTCTGAACACCTCACACCTCACAATATTGTTTTTAGGCCAAAAGGTTGCACCGAGGTAGCTGGATGACTATGCTAAGCGACACAAGTGGGCGGCACAAACACGTGGCCCATCTAGGAGTGGCACTGCAGTGGCAGACAGGAAGCCAATCAGCGTTATGGTGCCCATTTGCATGTAGCACGAACCCGGGAGATCCGTGCTACATGCATCTGTGTGATTGGCACAGAGCAATGACAGGTCCGTGAGACCCGTCTGTGCTGCTGTGGTAAAAAAAAAAAAAAAAACCTGTGTAAAAAAAGAAAAAAATGGCGTGCACCCCCCCAAAAAAGAGCAACCAGCCCCGGGCATTAGTAACCCAGTGCTGGGTGTGCTTAAATACAGGGGACAAATGACGTAGGGGTCCCCTGTACTTAAGCACAACCAGAACCGGGCTAGTCAGAACCAGCGCTGGTTGCCAAAATACGGGGGACAAACGATGTAGGGGTCACCCGTATTCTGTGCAACCAGCTCTGGGCTCTGATCCGGTCCTGGTTCTGGAAATACAGGGGGAAAAAATTAGTAGGGTTCCCCTGTATGTTCCAGAACCAGCACTGGACTTTTTCTAGCGGGGGGCTGATGCCACAGCCAGGGGAGCCCTTTCACCGGGCCCCCCAGCCGCAGCATCAGCCCTGACCGCTAGTCAGCCCAGGCCGGGGATCCCTGGAGAGCTGGGGATCCCCCCAATAAAGGGGTCACCCTCTCCAGGGCACCCCAGGCCCAGGCTGATAGCCCGGGGCTATCCCCGCCACCCCTGGTGGCGGTGGGTGGCGGGTTGATTGTGTGGTGTGGTGTAAATAAAGAATATCAAACATTGTCTTTACAAGTAGAACTGCAAGTCCCAGCTAGCCTGCCCCGCATGCTGGTACTTGGAGAACCACAAGTACCAGCATGCAGGGCATTAAGGGCCCACTAGTACCTGTAGTTCACCTGTAAAAAAAATGTTTAAAAAAACACAGGACACACACACCGTGACAGTATAAGTTTATTAAACATACATACACACACACACACATGTACACATACTCACCTATGTAACCTGTAGCATCGGTCCACTTGTCCGGTAAAGTATCCATAGGGGACCTGTGAAAAAAAACATACTCCCCATCTCCTATGCGAGGTTCTGTCCTCTTCGTTCCAAAGTAGGCATCCCCGGACTTGGCAAAAAAAAAAAACGAAAACGCGATCCACGAACTTAGTACCGTTCTATAGAACGGTACTTCCCGAATGAGAGCTTAGCGGCATGGTATCACCATGGAAACCCCGCTGCTAAGCGTTCATTGGCTGAGAGAGGTCATCTCCCGTCTCTCAGCCAATGATCGGCTCCCTCCATTGTAGTCAATGGTGGGAAACGCAGGGTAAACTTTAATAACCTTGCGGCTCCCACCATTGACTACAATGGAGGGAGCCGTTCATTGGCTGAGAGACGGAAGATGACCTCTCTCAGCCAATGAACGCTTAGCAGCGGGGTTTCCATGGTGATACCCCGCCGCTAAGCTCTCATTCGGGAAGTACCGTTCTATAGAACGGTACTAAGTTCGTGGATCGCGTTTTCGTTTTTTTTTTTTGCCAAGTCCGGGGATACCTACTTTGGAACGAAGAGGACAGAACCTCGCATAGGAGATGGTGAGTATGTTTTTTTTCACAGGTCCCCTATGGATACTTTACCGGACAAGAGGACCGATGCTACAGGTTACATAGGTGAGTATGTGTACATGTGTGTGTGTGTGTATGCTTAATAAACTTATACTGTCACGGTGTGTGTGTGTCCTGTGTTTTTTTTAAACATTTTTTTACAGGTGAACTACAGGTACTAGTGGGCCCTTAATGCCCTGCATGCTGGTACTTGTGGTTCTCCAAGTACCAGCATGCGGGGCAGGCTTGCTGGGACTTGCAGTTCTACTTGTAAAGTCAATGTTTGATATTCTTTATTTACACCACACCACACAATCAACCCGCCACCCACCGCCACCAGGGGTGGCGGGGATAGCCCCGGGCTATCAGCCTGGGCCTGGGGTGCCCTGGAGAGGGTGACCCCTTTATTGGGGGGGTCCCCAGCTCTCCAGGGATCCCCGGCCTGGGCTGACTAGCGGTCAGGGCTGATGCTGCGGCTGGGAGGCCCGGTGAAAGGGCTCCTCTGGCTGTGGCATCAGCCCCCTGCTAGAAAAAGTCCAGTGCTGGTTCTGGAACATACAGGGGAACCCTACTAATTTTTTTCCCCAGTATTTCCAGAACCAGGACCGGATCAGAGCCCAGAGCTGGTTGCGCAGAATACGGGGGACCCCTACGTCGTTTGTCCCCCGTATTTTGGCAACCAGCGCTGGTTCTGACTAGCCCGGTGCTGGTTGTGCTTAAGTACAGGGGACCCCTACGTCGTTTGTCCCCTGTATTTAAGCACACCCAGCACTGGGTCACTAATGCCCGGGGCTGGTTGCTCTTTTTTGGGGTGGGGGCACGCCATTTTTTTCTTTTTTTACACAGGTTTTTTTTTTTTTTTTACCACAGCAGCACAGACGGGTCTCACGGACCCGTCAGTGCTCTGTGTCAATGACACAGATGCAAGTAGCACGGATCTCCTGGTCCATGCGTGCATCTGTGTCATTGAAATACACAGCAGCACAGACGGGTCTCACTGACCCATCTGTGCTCTGTGTCACTGTCAGTCACACAGATGCATGTAGCACGGATCTCACGAGTCCGTGCTACATGCAAATGAGCACCATAATGCTGATTGGCTGAGAGCCGTGACAGACGGCTCTGTCAGCCAATCAGCACTTTGCCCATTAAAGGCAAAGGCATTTTTTTTTAAATGGCCGCTCGAGGCAAAACCTTGAGATCCGACAGCAGATTGGGCTCGGATCGCCCCGGATCCCCGAAGTTCGGGTGGGTTCGGTTCTCAGGGAACCGAACCCGCTCATCCCTAATACATGGACAATCTTTTTAGTTTGTTTTGAATTGTAGCTGAGGGCTGTACAATTGATTAGAGCAAAGCCATCACATTTCATTAGCTACACAGGCTTAGTGCCTGTTATTCTATAGCTGAGCTTCTTAAAGGAACAGGCTAGCACCGCTTCTGTGTTTTTGTTTTGTTTACATGTGGATTACAAGTCAGTATAAGCAAGAACTGTACCTTGCAGTTCTGCAAGCACCAGCATACCCACACTTTAAGCATGTCTTGCCTGCTTGGACATGTGGTTCACCAGCAAAAACAAAACAATTATATATACAGTATACTGTATGTTTGTGTATTCCATTGCAACTGGCATTTCAAAGAGTCAAACTACTGGTTCTTCCTGGGGTAGGCCCACATTATTTTCTCCCATTCCTCCAACTGAATTAAACTCTGTGCTTATCAGCCTAGGGTTGGTAGACATTATGACAGGGTGACCCTTACACTGCGCTCTCCACTGCGGTGGACAAACAGAGTGGTGTTCCCCCCTAAAAAGCCATTACCGGCACTAGGCTCTGAGCACTAGTGGTGGTTACACTTTGTGGAAAGAGCCACTGTAAGTATCTGTGATGATCATACTCATCATCATCAATAGCATGGATATTTGTATTTTCCTCAGGCCCTAGCCAGATAAATGCCAGGTTCCTGCACATTTGCTACAGATGCATTTACTGTACATGCCCTTGCTGTACACTGCCTATGTGTGAATACCTCTTCCCACCCCAATTCCTATAAAATAATCTTTTAATTCAGCTACTGCTTTACCTTTCCATGGAATATCATTGTTCACTGTAATTGTTCAGCATTCATACTCTATGAATAGAACTGGGACAATGAGAGTCAATTCATTCTGCTGTGTGGTGTGGATGGGGTAGGACAGCATATACGTTTAGTTTGTACAGGGAAAAAAATGTGTTAAGTAACTTATTCCACCTCCAGGTCCTGTCTTAAAAGGGACTCATCTGGACATTGTTATTAAGGAATGACACACAACATGGACATATTGGGCACAGATCTAGTCATTTATTTGTTTCTTATGGCCACAACTTTAAAAAAAACAAACAAAAAACATAGTTTAAAAAGTCCTAACTTGACCGGGCCACAATGCAGCATGGGAGACCAGCTGACCGGAGGGAGGACATCACCCGGAGCCCCAATCACAGGTCCCTGGAGTCAGGTAAGTTATTTTTTTTTTTTTGCAGTTTATCAGCGTGTGGTCTAGACCACACAGCTGATCACTGGGACCGGCTCTGGGCTCTGCTTTCCCCGTTAGAGCAGGGCAGGAGTCCGGTAACCGGGGGAGACCATGGATAACACCACCCCCAGATGGCGTAATTATCACAGGGCTTTCCCCGATATTTTTTTTACAATTTTTTAGTAACTTTGGTCGGATCACATTTCCCATTACAATAATGGGAAATGCGATATGCTTACCAAAAATAAGTGATATTTAGGGGTTGGAGTAAAATTTTACAAATTCTACTCCAATTGCCCTGTAATAACTATAGGTGATACTAAAATAATGTGAAAAGAGTGTGAAAACACCCTTTTCACATTATTTTAGTAAAAATAATGTTAATAAATAGAGCCCTATGTGAGATGGCAGACAATATATAAGAATTGTCAGGACTCGATCAAATATGCATAAATATGGATTTTGAATTCAATTATACTGTAGAAAACATTTGACCTTAAAAATATCACACTTTATAAACTTATAACATCACAATAATTCTAATTATTCATCAATCAGCTGAGATGAGTGAGACAATGTAAGACACTATGTAAATATATATATATATTGAGTTAATTGATCTCTCAACTCCTTTTTACTGTAAAATCCAGGTTTAATAGCTTGTTGTGGTCCACAAATATTGAATGTATAAGTCCCGCATGTAGCATACACTGCATATACTGTAATCAATCATGCAAACAGCCAGATGGTTACCCTATTCAAAATAATATAGTTGAAGTCCCATGAGGGTGAAAAATTATAAATGGCCCATGTCGAAGCTGGATAATTGGCTGAGACAGAATCAGTTTTAAAATTAGATCGGAGCGATGCCATCTTGCGAATGGCGACAAGACTTCATCTTAGAAATAGGTCACACAGCGCCATTTTGTCAAAACCACATAGTACACAAAACACAACGCTAAATTGCTATTAAATAGCAATTTGTCAAAACCACATAGCACACAAAACAACGCAAAATTGCTAATAAGTAGCACGGACAGTTTTTTAACAATCTTCCCCAAACACATACCGACGGTGTCTGACATACATAAAAATGACTTTCCAATGCATTAAAATCACCACAGACATAAATATGAACAGCACTAAAAAGTAGCAAACTAGTGGTGTTTTCCCTGCATTCACATTAACACATACACATGATGTTAAACAGTGCACAACGCAAAATAGCTAATTATTAGCAGGTTCAGCTTTTTAACGATCGCTACACAACCAATACCGACTTAGCGCCTGATTCAGACCGGCTCACGAGCGCTGCGCCTTCGCAAGCGGGTCGATGGTGCCCTAGTGCACATGCGCATGATGGAGGGAGCTCTGTCGTGCGCATGCGCGAGATCCGCATAGCGACGGCCAGCCGTCACTATGGGTCTCGCTCCAAAGGGGGCATGCTGTCGATGGTGAGTGACAGCACGCCCCCTTTGGTGGGCGTGCCAGGGGCGTTGCTGTCCAGACGGAGGCGTTCCCATGGGAATGCCTACCGTCTGGGGCGGCCCCACTGACATCACTAGTGATGTCAGTGGGAGTGCTTTTGGCTCTGATAGAGCCAAAAGCACTCCTGGGCTTGCGGCAGCGAGACCCTACCGCAAGGTCTCATCACAAGCCCGATGGTCGCGATGGTCTTGACCATCGCGACCATCTTTTTGGCTGCTCACATAAGCTGTGGGTGGTCACCCACAGCTATGCGAGCGGCCAGGAGGCCACTCCAATTTTAGGTAGGAGGACCCTGATTCAGAGCGAGTGCTCTTGTCAGAGCATCCGGCTCTGAATCAGGCCCTTAGTCCCATACACTCAGAGATACCTTTCCAGCTTAGTGCTGCTCGCTAAGTACCCCACAGACCCCCAGACGCACAACACTATTTAGTGTCGTTCTCCCTTGCATACATACACTTAAAGCAATAGTTCCGTAGCGCAAAAGGGTTATTATTATACAATTCAATCACAATGCCAGCATGTAAAGAAATGACTGTTTTCTGCAACTAAGGTTTAGTACATGATAAGCAAACCGTGTTTGGTGTTGTACTGATCTACTCTGTCTCAACAGCTTTCCGGTGTCATCGGTGAGAAGATTGGAACATGCATCTGCGAACTATGGACTATAGAGAGTTAAAACATTAAAATGTACTCTGTAATATTAGCAACTTAGATTTGCATGCAGCGGGAAAAAGGAGACAAAAGGCTGTCGGAGGCTGACCTATGTCCATTTGAATCAACCTGTTAAATGTCCTGTAACAGAAGCACCGTGACTGGAAACCAATGGAATCATGCCAAACTTGCCTATTGTGTTGCTTATCCCTGTAAGGGTATAAATGTTTGTACAGACTCCAATCTGGAGTCTTCTTGCTGATGCTGTTGACGGAGGTTTCTTGTAGATGCCGGTAACTGGTCCCAGAGCGCGTGCGTATGTAACAACTGTACCTTGGGTCTGTATGATTTATTTGCGCTAATTGTCTTTAGATCACAGCATGTAACCATCTGTTTTTATGTTGAATAATAACTTTTTGTGCGTTGGAAACACATTCAATGTCTGAAAGCATTTATTTACTATGTGACTCATTACGCTAAATTGCAACAATTCTACAAGGTATAGGCAGGCTTTAGAAGGTATAGGCAGGATCGTGCAGAGGTTTAAATCTAGTATCGTTAGATGGGGGCTCGTCCGGGATCATCTCGCAACCGGTCTGTAACATTCGGTATCGCAGCAAAAGGGTGGAGACGCCTGGCAGGAGAACGCATTGTGCATTTGGAATCTGTTACCACCGTTGTTGCTGAGAGTGCGCTACCCATTACTGTGACTTAGGAGCGCTGATTGAGAATCCAGGGACGGGGGAGGAAAACGTTTGTTTTCCTTCGTCGATAGTTTTTTTCCGTTTTTGTTTTGTGTGTTAAAAAGGGGGAAGCCGCATTATTGCATATGCAGCTAAGTTGTAATATAGCATAAGAGTCATAATACGGTTGTGTAGTAGTCGCAGTATAGTGTGTGCGACTAGTCGCACAATAACATATACGTATTTCCGGTCTTGCTGCCACATGTTTTAAACAAAGCCGTTGAGATTACATTATCAATTGTTGCCAATAACTGGATTAACGTGTATTTTGCTGCGCAGGAAAAAAGTGTGTAACTGTGAGTATTTGTTTAGGGTGTAACACAGGTCCTAAATGTTAAGGGTATTGTATGAACTTTAAGGGCTAGGTGCAGGAGTTAGCCTAGCTGCTCGATAGTAGCTACCGTTCTGTACACATCAGCAGGTGTACATGTTGTCTTTGTTGTAGGGACCGGCTCTCAGTGCAATTGCAGTGTTTAGTAATTAGGGTGGCTTATTTGAGCAATTGAGCCGCACTGGAAACTTGTGATTGTAAACTGAAAGATAATAGGTGAGTGGGAGCATCTAGAAATAACTTCCATAGGTGAGTGAGAGCATCTAGAAATTTCTTACATAGGTCAGTGGGAGCATCTAGAAATTTCTTCCATAGGTAAGTGAGAGTATCTAGACTGTCTTTCACCAGTTTTATTATTTATTGAAAAACTTAGGGTTCTCCCAGGATGGGGGCCAAGCAAATGGTAGAGATGTTAGATGATTTGCTGCTGTTCGAAGCGCCGCTTGGGTCAGCACGACATATTATGCATACTAAGTATGGTGCCAATGCAACCAGGTATTGTGATTTATAGTTTAATATGACGAGGAAGAGTGTTAGGCCGTTTCCTAGAATTGGTAGCTTTGATAAGGAGATATTGAACAATGTCCGAGCTCACATCTGTTTGGTGCGTTCTCAAATGAAAAAGATAAAATATAACGAATGTTTAAAATTATGGCAGCATGAGGGGGATGTGTGGCTTAAAGGTGTGAAAGAGACGCAAACTATCGTCTCGAGCACGTTACCAGAAAGTACACCCGCAGCGCTAAATTGCAATGCATGCGAGCCGCGAAATAGCGCGCACGTGCACTAAAGTAGCATTGTTGAAGGTATTGCCAGTGGTTCACGCGCACCGCCACCACCCTATGTTGATGGTGGTGCAGGTACAGTTGTTGAAAAAACCCATAAAAAATGTAACAAGTAATTTGTACCCTCTCTTAAGTAACCTTAAGGAAAATGTTTATGATGTGGATGATGAGCCTATTGTTATGTCTGCCATTTCCCATGCTGTACACATGTTAGATGCTCCACAACGACAATCACAAGTGGTGCCGCCATCTCCATCAGTGATAGTACAGGAAGTGTTAACATCCACTGCACCCGTAGAGGAAGTTAACCCTATACGTTGCAGTAACAGACTAAACCCCCAGCCAGGAAATAAGGTCAAAAGTAGCAGTGCGGCCGGTCTGCATCCCATCCGGACAATAATTGTTCCGAATGGGAATGCGGATGCGAACGGAGTGGTGCCCACAAGGGAAGTAGTAATGCATTGTCCTTGGACAAGAGTGGAACTAAATTCCATAATGAATGATTTCCCTGATCCCAAAAAGGAATTAGCCAAATGTCAAAGATTTTTGAGAAATTTGGGTAGTTCGCACGAGCCAACCAACAAAGATTGGCGAGTGGTGTTAAGGGCCTGTCTGCCACGCAATATCGACGTGACAAAATTTATCACGGATTGTGTATTGGATGGAAATGTTCCTTTAACAGACGAAATTAATCAAGGTATCATTTCCCGCATTTTAACTCAACTGGGTGTATATTTTCCAGTAGTAGTTAACTGGAACAAAATCTTCACCATAAAACAAAAAGAGAGTGAATCTGCAGAAGATTATTGTGACTGGGCTCTGCAGGCTATCACCCAGTACACTGGGTTAGAAGATATTAAAGATAGCACTCACCACAGGGGAATGATTGTCACTGTACTCATAGATGGTCTTAAAGAGAACCTAAAGGCCGGGTTCAGACCTCACAGCCTGGCTGAAGGGGAATCACAATAGACACCCTCATAGAATCCGCAATTGAACATGACATTAACATCTCTAAAAAGAGAGAGACCCAGAGCGAGAAACTAATAGCTGTCAGTATTCAAGCTCTAGAAGGATTGACAGTAACATCACAGCCTGCATCCACACCTGCACCTGAACAGTTACATGTCCTCACTAATCCCACACCACCGCAAACACAGCCCTACCCCACTTATCCTACACAACCACAAAACCCATACTATCCACCGCCACAATATCTTCAACCACCATACTACCCTCAAAATCTTTATCCTTATCCTCACCCTTTCCCCACTGCTCAACCCACACAACAACCTTATCACCCATCCCGCTCACAAAAATGCTTTAACTGCAACCAAGTGGGACACCTAAGTAAGTACTGCAAAGTGAAGAATGTAGGACTCCCAAACCAGACAGTACCGGTATACCCTCATAAGGGATATACACAGAATACAGGAAAACCCCCAGTCGCCAGCTCCAACAGTAGCCTTACATGCTGTATTGAGAATGAAAGTCAGCGCTAGGGGTCAGGTCATATCTGTAGTCTACAGATAGTAAGGTTAACGGCATGGACACGATTGCCCCAAGGTTTCATAGACAGCCCCAGTATCTTTTCCCAGGCCTTATACGACTGTTTACAATCTTTTCAACCTGCCAATGGATCTGTTCTGATACAATATGTGAACGATTTATTGTTGTGCCCTGTTTCATTTATGCCATGTTTAAATTATACTAAACTGTTGTGCTTCATCTCTCACACACAGGACACAAGGTTGCTAGGGACAAATTGCAGCCATTTCAGGTCAAGTACTTGGCAAACTGTCCAAACCCAGGGGCTAAGACACTACCTAGAGCAGTAGCTATTAATAACAGGGTTTAATTGTACAGAAGGTTGTATGCAGATACGGTATCCCTAGAGTATAGGGATTCTCATTTCACAGGTGATGTCTTTAAAAACAAACATGTGTAAGTTGGTGGGTATTAATAATATCAAGATCACCCAGACCGTCTCTTTTTCTTTTTTTATCTGTCCCCCTTTGAGATACTGTTTGAGAGGCAGCCTCATGTGAAAATATGATAATGAGGTTACTGTGCAGTGTCTCACGAAGATGAGTAAGAACAACTGAAAATTGAAAATGTTATTTTATAACATGTCTGATGCAAACTGTCATGATGTCAACCCTGGAGAATTTGTTATGATCCGAATTTTTTACGCTCAGGTTGTTTGATTGACCATTGGGAGGGTCCGTATCAGGTGTTGCTGATGAGTACCACATCTTTGAAGGTGGCTGAGAGAGATACCTGGGTCCATTCCACTCACTGAAAAAAAGGTCAACCATCCGGTAGAAAAACAAGGCGGAGACAAGGCTGATAACGTGCTGATAACGTGGATCTGTCGATCGCAAGCTTGTTCCGGCAGGATTAAAAGGTTGTAGTGAGATATCTGAGAAATTTGCAGGTCCTTGCTGCGGCGATGGACTGGTCTGCTGTGTTCATTTTCATATTTTCTTCCAGAGTTTCCATCATCCTGGTTTGTTCGGGGATATCTGGTTTCTGTGACAAGAGACCGATAGAGGAGATGGGAGCTGATGGCAGAATTGATGGAGTAGAGTCTAGGGGAGGAGTGCTATGCCAATCAGGGGAGTGTCTGACCAATCTTAGTACTGTAATTGTTAAGAGATATGACCCTCACACATGCTGAAATGCTTGGTATTCATAAAAAAACACACCATCACCATAACTTCACACACAGTATAAACACAGAGGCAAAATAAATATGATACCAGGTGATATGCATAAAGCCACTCAGTTAATTAGTGAGACAGCTGGTTTTCAAGTTTTAGTAGCATTGGATCCCACCAGGATCACTCGGGGTACACTAAATTTTAGATATATCCAAGATCTTGCTAAATTAATAGATGTCACCGAGATCTATGATGACACCTTCAGGTATACAGGTAGGGAATTGCAAGCGTACAAGAAAGAACTGGTGCAACACAGACTAGTATTAAATGACTTAACAACTGTCACAGGAGGGTACTGCTTAACTTTGGCCACCCAATTTGGAGTGAAGTGTTGCACTTATGTCACGAATGAAACCAGCGACCCCAAGGAGGTGATAGACCGGAAGATGGATGAGATTTTACAGCTAAAATGGGAATTTCGGAAGAACCATAATGCTTCAGTGGCTGAAGTAGAGGAGAAAGTAGAGGAATGGGTTTCATGGTTGAACCCAGCGAAATGGTTCTCAGGTCTAGGAGAGTGGGTACAGGAAATGATCGCAAGCATAGGTAAGCTCCTGATCGTCATACCGGTTGTCATCATAGTAATTGGCTTATTTGTCAGATGTGTTCCTACTGTGTTGAAATGTGGAAGATGTAAAAATAAGGTAAACCGGAAGAACGAAATTATGATGGTGGTCAGTAATGACAATATGAATACTGAGGTAAATGTAGAACTGCATTACAACCGTGAACTAGGAAATACCATCGTATAATGTATTATATTTAGACATGCACAAAATGTATTATTAAAATGTTATTCTTAAACACCTCAAATAATGTATGTCTCTAATCCCCCTCAAGACTTCCTTTATAGGATAGGGGCATCACCACACCATTTCCATGATCTTCCAAGATCCGCGGTGTGCGTATAATGATAGTTTTATGTCCTCTCCTAGAGACCCATTATTGATGGATTAAGAACCACCTTGTGCCATCCCATAATAACATTAAATAATATCTCATAATGTAAGCCTAAATTAATTTTAAGACCAGTGTATGATAGCATGTTGGTTGCTATCAAAGGGTGGACTGTCGAAGCTGGATATTTGGCTGAGACAGAATCAGTTTTAAAATTAGATCGGAGTGACGCCATCTTGCGAATGGCGACAAGACTCCATCTTAGAAATAGGTCACACAGCCCCATATTGTCAAAACCACATAGTACACAAAACACAACGCAAAATTGCTAATAAGTAGCACGGCCAGCTTTTTAACAATCTTCCCCAAATACATACTGACAGTGTCTGACATACATAAAAATGACTTTCCAACGCATTAAAATCACCACAGACTTAAATATGAACAGCACTAAAAAGTGGCAAATTAGTGGTGTTTTCCCTGCATTCACATTAACACATACACGCGATGTTAAATAGTGCACAACGCAAAATAGCTAATTATTAGCACGTTCAGCTTTTTAACGATCCCTAAACAACCAATACCGACTTAGTCCCATACACTTAGAAATACCTTTCCAGCTTAGTGCTGCTCACTAAGGAGCTTATTCAGAGGCGGCCATACGGTCTACGACCGCCTCGATGTTTTGCCAGTGGGCATGCGCACGAGGGAGCCGGCTCCCTCGAGCGCATGCGTGAGACCCGCTACGACCGACAGCGCTGGTCGTAGCGGGTCTCTTTCCAAAGGGGGCGAGCTGTCAATGTTGATTGACAGCTCGCCTCGTTTGGAAGGCGGGCCGGGGGGGTGGCAGCCTATGGGAACGCCTGCCGTTTGGGGGAGGCCCCATTGACATCACTAGTGATGTCAGTGGAGAGCTTCCGGCTCAGACAGAGCCAGAAGCTCTCTGGGGCTTACGACAAGTGAGACCCTATCCTAGGGTCTCGTCGTAAGCCCCGATGGTCGTGATGGTCTCTGACCATCGTGACCATCAACCGAGCGGTCGTTAGAGCTGTGGGTGTTAACCCACAGCCTAACGACCGCATTTGAATCAACCTGTTAAATGTCCTGTAACAGAAGCACTGTGACTGGGAACCAATAGAATCATGCCAAACTTGCCTATTGTGTTGCTTATCCCTGTAAGGGTAAATGTGTGTACAGACTCCAATCTGGAGTCTTCTTGCTGGTGCTGTTGACGGAGATTTCTTGTAGATGCCGGTAACTGGTCCCAGAGCGCGTGAGTATGTAACAACTGTGCCTTGGGTCTGTATGATTTATTTGCGCTAATTGTCTTTAGATCACAGCATGTAACCATCTGTTTTTATGTTGAATAATAACTTTTTGTGCGTTGGAAACACATTCAATGTCTGAAAGCATTTATTTACTATGTGACTCATTACGCTAAATTGCAACAATTCTAGAAGGTATAGGCAGGCTTTAGAAGGTATAGGCAGGATTTAGAAGGTATAGGCAGGATCGTTACCCAGGATGTGACAAAGTCTAGAGTGATGCTCACCCCGTAGGCTGGCTCTGTTTCTTGGAAGCGTTTGCTGCGACTCAGCTGTGGGTGCCTTTAGTGTGTAGATTAGCACCAGCCATCAGTCTGCTGTGACTGTGTCTCGCAGCAGTGTATCAGAAGTTGTTGCCATGTGAACGGCACATCAGCATCCTGGATATTAGAGGTTCAGTGAATAGACATCTTTGACCATATAGGTAACAGCTGGGGGATCCCTCTATAATGTCTATGGCTTCCTACTGTATGTTTGCCATTGTACTACTTCACTTATCACCTATACCTTGCTTACAGCTTTGTGACTGAGCTGTATTATGCTACTAATATCATAGTGCCTATGACTGTGACCTATGCTTTCCATTGTGTTATGACTTACCCTGTGCATTCTTGAAATTTTTGATGATTTGTGGTGTTTGTGGCTTTATCCAGTAAGCTGTGGAATGTTCACCAAACCAAATCTTCATTCATTACTATTCAGGAACATGAATACTGATACATATATTTTGTTTAACAAGACAAGCAATGTGCTAATGTAAATTATTTATAATTCCATGTATTGGTTTTTGATAGGTTATAATGAAATATTTTTACAAATGATGAAGGTCCTCACTGTATTAATCACAGTTTATGAGCTCAAGCAAAAGAATATAATTATACATTGAGCACCATTGACTATAGAAATGAATAAGGCAATGAAAGTGTTACAGAAAAGGAGACAGAGACAGAAAAATGTCCTTTTACAATCCCACAGACATAAAATAGACAGATAATGGCCAAAATTCTATTGCTGGAAGATGAGGAGCTGTGATTTATGATGTCATAAGACTGCTTGATATACTTTGCAGATCTAGTTTGTTCAATTGCAGAAAGTGGATTCTGCATGTTGCTATTCTGAGCTCACGGTATAGCAATGATGGTAAACTATGTAACGTCTGCTTGCAAATGTGCTGCAAGAATGAAACACCTCAAATCATTATACTTACAGCAACTATTAAACCTCATTTTTGCAATAAATAATGAAGTATCTGCTTACACAAATAAAAAGAAAATGGCATTTTGCATATCAGATTTTCAGCCTGAACATTTCCTGCTCAGCACAACTCACCAGTCTACCACCACCTTGTGTTTTACTTGTACACAGTAACAAAGAAATATGTTTTGTATTTATTAGAAACATACTTGGGGCTCTATTTACTACAATCCGCATTGGTAATGCAGATTGTAGTGTGATATTACTGAGTGAATTCGCATTGCGAATTCAGGCAATATCCAGGGATTTACTACAAAT
Organism: Taudactylus pleione; assembly: GCA_031769625.1. Lineage (NCBI taxonomy): Eukaryota > Metazoa > Chordata > Amphibia > Anura > Myobatrachidae > Taudactylus > Taudactylus pleione. Next base: position 11,059,575 of record JAUIMM010000115.1, read on the forward strand.
CCCTTGCAGGGACAGAGCTTGCGATAAAGCTCTGTCCCTGCTAATCCCCTTCGGAGCCTTATCACGGTATTTTCGCAAAAAATACCGTGATTAAGTGCCCACGCATGCGCCGACCGGTCGCCACTGCTACCCCCCTCCGGCGCTAAGCCTCGCCCCTGCGATCGCGGACCCCCTCCCCCCGTGACCCCCCTCTCCCTTACTTACACTTACCTGCATGCTGCAGGCCTCCGGTGATGTTCTCCATTCCTCCGGTCAGGTGATCTCCCATACTGCACTGCGGTCCGATCACCTGATGACCGGGCAGCAGTGCACTATGGGAGACCAGCTGACCGGAGGGGAGTCATCACCAGAGGCCCGATCACCAGTCCCTGGAGTCAGGTAAGTAAATTTTTTTTTTAGTTTTTTTTACAGTAATCAGCTTGCGGTCTGTTTAGACCACACAGCTGATTACAGGGACCCACTCCCAGCTCTGCTCTCCCCGTTAGAGCAGGGCAGGAGGTCGGTAACCGGGGGAGACCCTGTATAATGCCACCTCCAGGTGGCGTTATTATCACAGGGCTTTCCCCGATATTTTTTTCACATTTATTTTTAGTAACTCTGGTCGGATCACATTTCCCATTACAGTTATGGGAAATGCGATCTGCTTTACTAAAAATAAGTGATACTTAGGGGTTGGAGTAGAATTTTACGAATTCTACTCCAATTGCCCTGTAATAACTATAGATGATACTAAAATAATGTGAAAAGGGTGTGAAAACACCCTTTTTCACATTATTTTAGTAAAAATAATGTTGATAAATAGAGCCCTTGGTGAGATCTTACAAGCTGGTAATATAATAACTCCTATAGAAATAAGGCAAACAAAAAACAGACACACCACAGTGAGAGTGAGAGTTTTTAGAAGTGGAGTTGTTGCCCATAGCAACCAATCAGATTCTACTTAACATTTAATTAGCACCTTCTAGAAGATAATAGCTAGAATCTGATTGGTTGCTATTGGGAACATCTCCACTTCTAAAAACTCTCTTAAGTCAAATGTGACCACTAGAATAAAACCAGAAAACCTAGCTATAAATATTGATGTTCTCCATCTCAGCGCTATTGTTACCTAGGATACATTTGCTTAAATATCCCTAATAATAGTTATATAAGAGATAATTTATAAATGCATCTCTTATATTAATTGTCCAAAAGATTACTGTAAAATGTATAAGGGATAAATATTGGGATAAAGGCACCCTATGGTTGTTGAATTGGCCCTTTGATACATTTTCTGCCTACAATACAGTGTTCTGTCTGTATTTCACCCTGCTTTATTTTATTTTAGTTGATGCTATCTCCTTCAATGTTATATGCTGCGGTAAGTGACTTAAATAGTGTTCTGCTCATTCGCAATAATGCTAGTGGGTCCCTTTATCCCAGAAATCTTACCCAAGTGGGTAAGCACAGAGGTTCACAACATCTTCCATAGCCCTGGGGAAAAGCCTAAGTAAAGGACACCAACAGTAACAATAAAAAGCCTACGAAATGTAGAAGCAGAAATATTTTATTTTTTTATAAGTGCTGATATTGCTGCCTCCATATAGTTGGCACTCCTAAATAGCAAACAGACCACTTTGCCTGGTGCTCAATAATTCAAATACAGATTTACAAACAAAGTGGAGTAGTTTTCGGTTCATTTAGATATTAAACAGAAAGTAAAACCAAGCTCAGGCATATTTATTTTCTGTTTTTGTTTACAAATTGCCTAGTGCTATTATGGCTGCTGTAAGTCATGGCTATATAAGGCCAACCCTTGTCTAGAGGTTACCGTCTGTACCTAAGAGGTGAGTGCATTTAACTGCAATTTAATGGTGTGAGTGTAGAGACTTGCACAGAATTGGGGTCCCTTAACGATTGGCTACAAGCTTAAATGTTTTGATTAAAATATGAACAAAATCCCCATACTTTTGCCACATACACAGTGGCGTCACTGGGGCCGGTGACGTCCTTGTGGCTAATAGATCCCCTTGCGCGTCCAAAAAGGGAGTATGACCTTGGTGGGAAGGGGTGTGGTCTCGTGACACACTCCCATTTCATCACTCTGAGGGCGTGCTTAGCACTTCCAGAGATGCCGGGCTGACCCCAGAGAATTTGCCTGCACTGCCGGCTCCTCCCCACTGATCTGGGGCGGGATGCACCAAAAGGAAAATGCGGTAAAACCCGTTTACCACATTTTCTGTATGCAGCAATCTCCTGGCCGCCGGGCTGCGATGCGGAGGGTAACGCCAGCTATTGCTGGCATTACCCCATAGAAGCCTATGGGCTTCTACTGCATCGCTCTGGTATGAGGGATCCGATCGGATCCCTCCCAGCATGCCCCGCAGCCGTCCCGTCACTGCGCATGTGCAGATGGACTCCCGGGTCATAAACCCAGAAGTCCACTGTGCAGGAGAGATCGCAAAGGACAGCTCTTATCGGAAGAGCTGTCCTTTGCTGTACAGATCGCATATGTTAGTGCATATGCGATCTATACAATGGCGATGTTCGGCGGTGTTAGGCGGTAAGTATTAGTGCATCCCGCCCCAGGAGTCCAGCGCTGCACAATAACTTCACAGTGCAGCGCCAGTCTCCTTATCACTGAAGAGGAGCTGGCATTTTGGTGTCACCTCCTCGGAGGGTGATACCTCCTCGGAGGGTGACACCTCCTCGGAGGGTGTCACCCGGTGCGGTCCTTACCCTCCTAGTTATGCCACTGGATACAGACAGATTACAATGAAAGTGACAGTGCCAACAACTGCTTTACATACATATATGGCATCAATAATGCCACACAGCTGGCACCATGTACAATATGAGCATACTTGCCTATCCTCCAGGAGCCTCCCGAAAACTGAGTACAGCTCCCGGATCCCCAGAAAGGCAGACGAGCCTTCCGGCAGCCGCCACCCCCTCCGCCCCCAACGGTAACAAGAAAAACCCCAGCAGCAGGGCGGTGACGCGATTCACGCTGAATCACATAATTTTGGCCCCGCCCCCTGCTTCACAATGCCAGTAATCTCGGGGGGCAGCCAGAATGTCGGCAACCCTGAATATGGGTAAAACCGAGTATGGGTATATTTCTTTTATTATTTCTATATTAATCAAAGGTGGCAACAATAGATTCGCTGAGATTGAGCAAGCGGATAATGTGTATATAAAAGTGGGTAAAAGGAACAAGAAAAGAAGCAACATGGATTATTAAGTGAAAATGTAAATTAATATTGTAATCTTTGTAATTAGTTTGTATAGAAAACATTTGTACACTGTGGAATGTTTAAAATGTGAAGTTGATATCACAAATGTACCTGTTTTTTTTTGTTTGCCATTATTGTGTATTAGTTCTAACCATGCTAATACTTTAATTACTTTCACTATTGCATTAATTATATTAATTTGATCCTTGGTTTCCAACATTTTAAAATATATTCCAGGGACACTTTGCTGCTATGTCCATGCTTATGTCTGGGTGGCCCTTTGGACACTACAGTGCCCATCATTTCATTTATCTTCAAGTTGTTTACAACATACTTTCTGCATTTATATATACTCCTTTTTCAATAAATAAGACATGTTTACCATATTATTGTGCAATTGACCAACACTAAAAAATAATGGTATATCTCTAAAACCTGGGATATTGTTACCATATAAAAATATTACATACAATAGATGGTTCTATCTACACCAGTGGTGGCCAACCTGTGGCTCTTGAGCCACATGCGGCTGTTCCATTGTCCTGATGCGGCTCCCCTGACTGACATTGACTGCCTCCTCTGATAGGCGCGCAGCTGTTCAGAGGAGGCTTGTCCTTTGTTGCAGCAGTCTGCTCTGCTCCAGAGACATGAATGGGCGATGTTATGATGGCACACCGCAAACAGGAGGTGGAGCTCAACTTGTGGCTACATGACACAGACAATCGCAACAGGGTAAGAGCTGTGAGGGTTATTTATTTATTTTTTTCATTTGATTTGTGACATGTGGGGTAGCTGGAGTGGCCCATGGAGTGGGAGGAAGTGTGGGGGAAGATGGTTGCACTGGAATGGCTCAGGGAAAGAGGGGGGGGGACTGTAGTTGCACATGAGGGTCTTCTGGAGGAGTGACACATGAAGGTTGCTGGAGTGACCCATGGGGGGGTTGTTGGAGTGACACATGAGGGACTGCTGGAATCACAAATGGGGGCTTGAAGTGACACATGATTGGTTGCTGAAGTGACACATGAGGGGGACTGGAGTGACACATGGAGGGGCTGGAGTGATACCAGGGGGGTTGGATTGTATCATGTGAATCTGTTTTTTGTTTTGTTTTTTTAATGTATTTTTTGTGGATGTGGCTTTTTCAGTGTATTATTTGTGTATGTGGCTTTTTCAGTGTATTTTATGTGGATCTGTTTTTTTCAATGTTTTTTATATTATTCTGGCTTTCTCTTTCCCTTTAATAGTTACCTCCATGGTGATTGTGTGCATGTGCTTTTACATGCTCTTACAAACATGCGTCTTTGGTGTGTGCATGATCTCGGTTCTTTGACATACCTACAGATATTTTAGGCTACCCCTGATCTACACAGTTCTACTGTATGTTTTTATTTTCAGCCAGAATATATGTATACTGTACTGTATGTAGTATAACGCCAATCACATTGATATTTTTTTAACATTTCAACATTATATTCAAATCTGGAATCAATAAAATGTTTGTCCTGTAATTGTATCCATAAAATTTAATTTCCTGGTGAAAAAAATACCAACAATGCAGAATGAAATGCAGTTTATTATTAGCAAATAAAACAAAACAGATACTATAGGTAAGCTACTAGTATAAATAAAACCTTTTAAGGGCTCGGTCAATGGGGGGTTGAAATCAGCTTTATTGCTCTAATCCTTACTACCACTGCTTAAAATGGTCCTAAAGAAGTGATGGAAGTCACCGCCCCCCCTCTGTGTTTTTTACAATAATGGAAAAAAGCGTGCCGCGTCGGAAAAAGGGCATGCCCTCAAATTAAAGGGATGTGGTAACAAAATAAAGGGTGTGGTCACAAAAGAAAGGGGAGTGGTCACACAATAGTATTTCCAATTCAAATTACGCCACACAGTAGAACAATCTTGATTCACATTACACCTCCCGTATTCATGTATGACACATAGCAGTGCCCCTTTTATACAATGCCCTCATTTGTGCCCCTTATACACAATGCCCACAGTAGTAGTGCCCCTTATACAATGCCCACAGCAGTAGTGCCCCTTATGCAGTGCCCCCAGTAGTGGTAGTGTCCCTTATGCAGTTCCTACAGTGGAAGTGCCCCATATTTTAAGGATATTTATGCTTGAGCACAGGTGGCTTAAATAGTACCTTAGTCAATTTGATTTAACTATCTCAGCTGAAGCATAGCTATCTTTAGCACCTGGACTGTTAAGGTGCTTTCAGGACAGAGGCCCTTATTCAGAGCCGGATGCTCTTTCAGAGCGCTCGCTCTGAATCAGGGCGGTTTTTTTTGTTTGATTCGGCCTCCTGGCTGCTTGCATAGCTGTGAGTGACCACCCACAGCTTTTGCAAGCGGCCAGGTGATGGTCACGACCATCAGGGCTTGCAACGAGACCCTTGTGGTAGGGTCTCGTTCCCACAAGCCCCAGTGAGCTTCCGGCTCTAAATAGAGCAGGGAGCTCACCACTGACATCACTGGTGATGTCAGTGGTGCCTCCCAGAAACGGCAGGCATTCCTTCGGGAACGCCTCCGTTTGTGTAGCCACCCCCCCTGCCCGCCTCCAAAACGAGGCGAGCTGTCAATCACAATCGACAGCCGCTCCGTTTTGGTACGAGACCCGTAGCGATGGAGCGTCCGTCGCTGGCCGGGTCTCGCACATGCGCACGCTGGAGGCAGCGCATGCGCAGGGGAAAACATCATCCCGCTTGCGAGCGCATAGCGCTTGCGAGTGGGTCTGAATCAGCCCCTCAGTTTGAGAACCACTGCCATATGCAATACCTCTCTTTGGGAAGCAAAATGTACTGGAAGTATATGTCTGCCTACAGCGGCGTCATGTAGAGATACACCTGCCCAGCAGCAGAATGTCCCTAAAGGTCTACTGTTTAAAAGTTGTATAGAATTGTTCCAGTCTATATAATTAGAGGCTCTTAAAGGGACTGTTTCTTTAAGGATGCGTTCTGGTTTAGCATTCCTCAAGGATGTAAACAACTTGCTTATCGTGTGAACGACAAATGATAACATCTGAAACCAGAAACCAAATCTAATATGAAAAGCAGGAAACCGCAATAATGAAATATATGGCATAAAGGCAGTCACTGACAGAATCGCCCCTGGAAGGGAAGGTCAGCATCTGTCTTCCTTTCAGCAGTTTTCTTATCAGTACTGGAGACCTGGAAAAAATATCTGCTCAGTATGAGCTAATGTGAACATAATTTTTATTACTTTTGTAGAATTATTCAATGTACTATTCTGCTGCTGGCACAGAACAGACTCTAGTACGTGTATTTCTTAAAGTTACATGATTTAGTTTACTCTGTGCATATGGACAGCAATGCAATATAAATGCAAGAAATAAATTGACAGTAATGTAAAATAAAATTTAGTATAAGGATTTAGGGGTACACATGTCAGTGGTTGGGCAGACCCCCCTCACACATGCACCAGCTCTACATAAAAGATATGTCAGAAAGGGATGCAATCGGGAAACCGGCTGTCTTAATCCCGACAGCCGGCTTCCCGACCGCTTCATTCCGGCGAGGGTTAAATGACAGGCGTCTATATCTAGACGCCTGTCATTTTCCCGACGCCGGGAGACAGGCCCCTGGCATCCCGATCGAAGGGATGCCGGGCGTCGCGAGCGGACAGCTGCGGGGGGGGGAGGGTTAGGTTTGGGGCACCCGGGGGGGGGGCTTAGGGCTAGGCACCCCCCCAGGAGGGTTAGGCTAGGGGGAGGGAGGGTTAGGGTTAGGCACCCGCGGGGGAGATTTAAGGTTAGGCACTTAGAGGGGGGATTAGGTTTAAGCACTTGGGGGGGAGGTTAGGGTTAGGCACCCCTAAGGAGGGTTAGGGTTAGGGGGTTAGGTTAGGTTAGTTTTTACTTACCTTTAGGATGATCGGGATTTCCAGCTCTGTCAGGCTTCCGCTGCGGGGAACTCTCCTTCTGTCGGCCTGCCGCTCCCGGGAATCAAACTGCCGGCCAGAGGGCCAGCGGTATTTCATACTGATCCCGTCGGAAAACAGGTGTATTTATGCATATGGTCCACTCTGCATGGCCTGCAAATGCACAAAACTTTGCCTTCAGCTGCAAGTTGAGATGCCACTGAGTTGTGTATGACTCAGCATTGCCCAGTTGTTGTTGTGCTCAGCTCCAATAAGATATTTCCGCAAGCCTGACTTGCCATCAACTCTATGTCAGCCCCACAGTGCACATATTTCCTAACTCAGAGTGAAGGCAGCCATTTTATTGGCTGAACAAAAAAAAGATGCATCATGCTTCAGTCATTAGTTCCTAGTGAATTGCCAGGATAGGGATCAGTCACCACTCATCACTAAGTGGAGGTGACCGATACATTTTAATATCCATGAGGCTTATCAGTATTCATACAAGCGATCTTCAGTATATTTTATTCTAGCTGGGATACCCGGCGTTGCCCGGGTTGAAGACTGGACCCTGAAGTACACCTGCAGCCTTTATTTGTTTACATTGTCCTCGCCTATAATCCCATTCCATTGATCTTGAAAAGAACCCCAGTGTTTTGCTAACATGCATACAAACAGTGGCGTAACTACCGTGGGTGCAAGGGGTGCGGCTGCTATGGTGCCCGAGCTGCGTCTGTGGCCCACCGCTCCCCTTGCACAAAGAGCGGGCTGGGCAGGGCACTATTTTAGTTCTGGGGGGCCGCCATCTGCCTGCAGCTGAACGTTGCATGAATGCCTGGTGGCTGCAGACAGGCAGAGGATGCTGCCGAGCCACTCCATTTGTGTTACACATAAATGGAGCCAGAGGCGGATTAAGGAGGGGGCACAGGGCAGGGGTAGGTGGTAAGTGCCCCGTGCCCTCCCTTTCTCAGATGCCCCCAGCCTTTGATCGCAGCTATAGCGCTGTGATCTGAGGTACTGTAAACTGAAGAGAGGAATTGTGGAGGCGGAGTCCAGTGTTGCCAACTCTGAAATGTAAAATTAGCAACCAATAAGTAAAGAACAAGCCCAAAACAAGCCCAACCCAATCATAAAATCATATCATAAAAAGCCCAATAAAAAAGCCCAATTTATAGGGGTGTCTCTTTGTCCTCATTCTCTACCTGCCTAACTTCCTTTATTCCCCCTTTCACTAACCTACATAGTTTAGTGTGTGCACAGCCTTATTATCTGCCTGTATTGCTTTTCTCCCTCTACACCAGCCTCCATATTTTTACCTCCTCTCTCTTTTCATACCTCATTCCCTTGCCAGTCTTCAGCTGGGTACACACTTGCTGATGTGTGTACCCAGCAAAGCGACGCCCGACCACGCAATATATATCGGCGGTCGATACATACTGCACGATGCGGTGACCAAACGCTTGATATGTCGGGCACCGGCTACATCCACTATGCCAGCTTCAGCACCTGGGTCAATCCATCGGCCCTACAGGCAGGTCGACGGAACAACCCCCAATGGACGATCCATGGGAGTGCGCAGGGTTGTGCATAGTGGGTACACACTGGCCGATGTGGACGATATGTCGGCCCGATCAGCAGGATCGGGTGACATATCATCTAGTCACTATTAGGCTGCCATAGCCGGGGCTGCTACAATTCCAGTGCCTAGATTTGAAGTGCTTAGTTTAAAGTGTCAATAGAACATTTAAGTTAAAGCTGGAGTTATTCAGGAGTTAAACAGGAGGAGAACAGAAGGAGAATTTAACAGATCAGCAATTCCTGCAATTAAGGACTGCTTTTATCTACCACCACACTTCCACCATGACTATGGATTTTGCCTGCACCTGGATCTCCAATGCTGCCCGCATCCCTTCTGCCCTCCACATGCAATCTGCTTATCCACTCCAACTATACCTTACCGAACCACGCAGCAAGATGACCTCTCAAATGGTCCTTGGTTGTGGCCCCCAAATCAGGAGGCTTGGTGCAATTTTGCTGTACTCATTGTTTTTTTTTCCTCTTAAGTTTAGACTAACCTTTCCATAGATGTTAGATTACTGTGACCCTTGTATCCAGCCCATCCGTGTCACCCATATTTGTCTGCCCCCTCCCCTTTAGAATGTAAGCTCTCACGAGCAGGGCTCTCTTCCCTCATGTGCTTCTCCTTCACTTAATTATACTCTAATTTACAACAGCACCCAACCCTTGGTTACAGGTTATCTTATCTAAGTGTTATGCAGCAATGTATAAATCATGTATCTGTCCTGCATTGTATGTACTGTTAATATCTGTTTTCTTGCGTGCTTATTTGTTTATGTACTGTGTAAGGTGCTGCGGAACCCTTGTGGTGCCATATAAATAAGGATAATAATAATAATAGTGTGTACCCGCCTTTCCTTTACCTGACTCCCCATTCTTCTCACCCCTCTTTATTACCTCCTTCATTCCTGTCACATGTCTAATTCTATTATCCCTTCACTATAAAGCCTCAGTAATTTTAACTCGCCCCCATATACCTGCCTCATTTCCATCAGCTATTTTACCTCTCCCTCTTGCCTGCCCCCTCCTGCTTGTAAGCGGACTTGGCAACTATGGGGTCGCGGCTACACAGCACTGTGTGAAGCCAGGAGCAGCATAGATGGGAGAGAGCATGGAGGAGCTGCAGCTAGTCAAGTCACAGTGGCAGTTTAATGTAAATGGGAGGGAGGACACTAATGTCTCTATGTACAGTATATATGTGACAAGTGTGACTGTATGTGTGAGACTATGTGATGACTGTATGCATGTATTTGCAGTGGCATAACTACTGCCCCCGCAGCTCCCGGTGGCTTGGGGGCGTGGAGGCTTGTGGGGCGATGTGGCTGCAGATTCCATGCGGACTAGTCGTCCGCATGAAATCTGCAGAGAACAGCCCTCCAAAAATGGTCGCCGCCTAGAAGGAGACATATTCTAGAGGTCCTACTGGACCTCTAGCATCTGTTAGTCACCCAGGCAGGGCGGTAGTGTGGACGGCACTACTCTACTAGCAACAAACACACAGCCGCCGGCACCGGCAGCTGTGTGTTTGTTTTAGCAGCCGATGAGAGTCTGTCAGACTCTCATCGGCTGCTGCGCCCACGGCGGAAGCCGAGCTTCTGGCTCCTGCAGTGAGTGATGGGAGAGACTCCCATCATGCAGAGCGGGCCGGCCCTGGAGGATGCTGCAGGGAGGAGCATGTCGGAGCGGGGATCAAGGTAAACAGAGTTCTCTTTTCTTTGTGTGTGTGTGTGTGTGTGTCTGGCCGGGGGGGGGCACTGCTGGGGGGACTACCACTAAGGGCACTGCTGGGGGGGAGGACGGAGTACTACTAAGAGCACTGGGGGAGGGGGGGACTACTACCACTAAGGGCACTGCCGGGGGAGAGGGGGGACTACTACCACTAAGGGCACTGCTGGGGGGGAGGGGGGACTACTACTAAGGGCACTGGGGAGGACTATTACTACTAAGGGCAGTGCTGGGGGGGAGGACTACTACTATGGGCAGTGCTGGGGGGGAGGACTACTACTAAGGGCACTGCTGGGAGGACTACTACTAGGGGCAATGCTGTTTAATGGGCATTATGGTGTGTGGAATAATGTGTAAGGGGCATTACGGTGTGCGGCATAATGAGTAATGGGCATTACTACAAGGAGGAAAAATACTGTAAACTGTCTAGGGGGGGTGGGGGCACATTTTTAACTTTTTCACTGGGAGCCAAATTGTGTATTAATGGCCCTGTAATGATTTTACCAAAATGCCATGGGGGGGGATTGGGAACGTCAGAAACAATTTTGGCAGGGGGGAGCCACTGTGTATTTGTATATGTGTGTGACTATGTGTATGTATATGTGTGTGATAGTTTTGTATGAATAAGTGTGACTGTATATACGTATGTGTATGTGTGTGACAGTATGTATGTGTATAAGTATGTTACTGCATATGTGTGTGACAGTATGTACATGTGGCTATGTGTACAACAGTACGTATGTAAATGTATGTGACTATATATGTATGTGTATATGTGTGGCTATGTGTACTACAGTACGTATGTAAATGTATATGTGTGTGCCTGCATATGTGTGGCTATGTGCAAAACAGTACATACCCCCCAACCATCATGACTGAGGTGTGACAGTCCTGTTTTTTGGGTGCTGTCACACCTGTAGGCTGGAGGACAGGTAGGGAGGGCAGCCTAGCCTATAGTGAAGTGATGTGCATGCCCCAAGTGTGAAATGAAATGGGGACGTGCTATGTGGCCATGCCCCATTTTCATTAATGTGCCCAAGGCTTGCACACAAGGACTTGATCCCCGTGTCCCAAATGTTGCCCTCTAGGGCCCCCCCAGCCTTAAGTGCCCCGGGCCCCCAAAAACTTAATCCAGCTCTGATTGGAGCAACTGATCACCATCTTCCGGCAGCAGCATGTACATGATGATTCCGTCCGGCCGTGCTGATAGGTTGCTGATTGGTGGAAGGATCTTTGCATCCACCAGTCACAGTGGTGGGGATTTCCTCCAATCAGAATGCATGAGGCTGCAGAGACAAACTAGAAAGCAGAGAAGGCTGCTGGTAGGGTACCCTGTTTGGGTCACCTCGCAGGTTAGAATTCAGCAATGTAAATTCTATTGTACTGTGTATGTATGTGTATATATACTGTATTATGGGTGTACACCGGCCACTTTTTGTGTTTTGTTTTTTGTTTTTGGATCTGGATCTTTCTTTGTGTTTTGGATCTGGATTGGTTTTGCCAAAACCACCCTTCCGTGTTTTGGGTTCTGAGTTTTGTGTTTTGGATCTGTATTTTTTTGGGAAAAAAGCATAAAAACAGCTAAAATCACAGAATTTGTGGGTTTTTCTGTTCCTATGCTATTATTAACCTCAATAACATTAACTTCCACTCATTTCCAGTCTATTCTGAACACCTCACACCTCACAATATTGTTTTTAGGCCAAAAGGTTGCACCGAGGTAGCTGGATGACTATGCTAAGCGCCAGGGTCTGCCACACGACTGTGGCTAAAATGATTGGTTCGTTTGGGCCCCCACAAATCAAGCTGGCAATTAATCTGTCCCTGCACAAACTGGCTCTACGGAGACAAGATGTCATCCTCATTCTCCTCATCCACCGATTCCTCACCCTCTTAAGTGTTGTGTACATCCTCATCCTCACAGAGTATTAATTCGTCCAGGCTGGAATCCACCACCACAGGTCCCTCTGTACTTTCTGGAGGCTGGTCTCCCTGGAAGAATTGATAATTCATTTTGATGAACATCATCTTCTCCACATTTTGTGAAAGCTGCCTCTTACGCCTTTCACTGACAAGGTTCCCGGCTGCACTAAAAACTCTTTCGGAGTACACACTGGAGGGGGGGCAACTTAGGTAAAATAGAGCCAGTTTGTACAGGGGCCTCCAAATTGCCTCTTTTTCCTGCCAGTACAGGTACGGACTGTCTGACATGCCTACTTGGATGCTGTCACCGATGTAATCCTCCACCATCCTGTCAATGGTGACAGTATTATATGCAGTGACAGTAGACATGTCAGAAATTGTTGGCAGGTCCTTCAGTCCTGACCAGATGTCCAAACCGGCCCTTGACTTATGACACAGGTGCACGCTTGGCGCTGCTACTTTGTTGATGCACGTGCGGCTAAGATGCACACAAACAGAAAAATATATATTTTTTATTTTTTTGTACACTTTGGGGCTTACAACACCCTTCAACAGATCAGCCGGCCCTTGACTTATGACACAGGTGCACGCTTGACACTGCTACTTTGTTGATGCACGTGCAACTAAGGCGCACACAAGTCACAAACACAGAAAAATAAATAGTTTTATTTTTTGTGCACTTTGGGGGTTACACCACCCTTTAACAGACGAGCCAGCCGGCCCTTTACTTATGACAAAGGCGCACGCTTGGCGCTGCTACTTTGTTGATGCACGTGTGGCTACTGTGCACACAATTCACAAACACAGAAAAAAAAAATATATTTTGTTTGTAGTTCACTTTGGGGGTTACAGCACCCTTTAACGGACAAGCTAGCCGGCCCTTGATTTATGACACAGGTGCACGCTTGGCGCTACTTTGTTGATGCATGTGCGGCTACAGCGCACAGAATTCACAAACAGAAAAAAATATATATATATTTTGTTTAGAGTTCACTTTGGGGGTTACAGCACCCTTTAACGGACAAGCTAGCCGGCCCTTGATTTATGACACAGGTGCACGCTTGGCGCTACTTTGTTGATGCACGTGCAGCTACAGCGCACAGAATTTACACACACAGAAAAAAATATATACATATTTTGTTTGGAGTTCACTTTGGGGGTTACAGCACCCTTTAACGGACAAGCCAGCCGGCCCTTGATTTATGACACAGGCGCATTCTTGGCGCTACTTTGTTGATGCACGTGCGGCTACAGCGCACACAATTCACAAACACAGAAAAAACTATTTTTTTTATTTGTTTGGAGTGCACTTTGGGGGTTACACAACCCTTTAACAGACGAGCCAGCCGGCCCTTGACTTATGACACAGGCGCATGCTTGGCGCTACTTTGTTGATGCACGTTCGGCTACTGCGCACACAATTCACAAACACAGAATATTTTGTATTGGAGTGCACTTTGGGGGTTACAGCACCCTTTAACGGACAAGCCAGCCGGCCCTTGATTTATGACACAGGCGCACGCTTGAAACTACTTTGTTGATGCACGTGCGGCTACTGCGCACACAATTCACAAACACAGAACTTTGGGGGAGCACCCCTGATGGACAGATCAGCCCCTGGACAACACTACAGCACCCCTTTAGGACTACAGCCTTTATGGGACACTGCACAACACAGTCCAGCCAGCCCCTATAGACTTTTGAGTGGACACAGCCCCTATGGACAACTGACTGAACAACACAGCCCAGCCAGCCCCTATGACAGCAGCACAACACAGCCCAGCCAGCCCCTATGGACAACAGCAGCACAACACAGTCCAGTCAGCCCCTATGGACTGAGTGGACACAGCCCCTATGGACAACAGCAGCACAACACGGCCCAGCCAGGCCCTAGCTCCCACCCTCCCTCTTCACTGTCCACAGCCGGAGTGAGAAATGGCGCCGACGCGGGGACCTTTTATAGAATACAAAACCTGCGAGATCCGCAAGGCGGGATGATGACCTTTTTGCCTCGATTTCAGTTCCGAGTCAGGCGGAAAAACCCGAGCCGGACTCGGTTCCCGACTCGGAACGGGGAGGCTCGGGGTGGTTCGGATTTCAGAAATCCGAACCCGCTCATCCCTATACTATATATGTATATATATATATATTTGGACTACCTATATATATATATATATATATATATATAGATATATATAAGTAAATAAATAAGTTATGGCTGCTCCACTATAATTTTCTGTCACTTTTTCTCTTTGGGAGAAAACCTGGGGCCACTCACTTGGGTTTGCCCCCCAGCCTGTAAGTTGCCAGCCAGCCCCTGTACATGGTGTTCCACATTACACAGGTAATGCATCTGTGGCACGATAAGTGTTAACATGGTGAAAGTTTTTTTTTTTTATTTCCATGAAGTTGGTGACCTATGGACTTATCCTTCAATTTAATGCCCAATTAATTAACAAAGCTCAAATTAACTAAATCCCCTTAAAATGAATTTACTTCCTAAGTAATTCTCCTATATATTAGCTGTTGAAGTTATTGAGGTATATGAATATTTGCAAATGTCTCATGAAGTCCTCTGACCCATGCAGCAGCTAAAGGATATACTGCCGAAACAGTGGGATAGGGAATGATAGGAAGGAATGCAGAATAAAACCCATTAGAGGTTGCGGACAAACAAATACAGGGCAATAAAGGCAACCACTATACATATAACTGCATAATAATTAAGTCTTATGGATCAATAAACTTTCTTAAAAACTTCTCCAGAGCATCATATTAAGCCCACTATGACCTACATTTTATTTGTCCACACCAGGCAGAGGAGTGACCTAGCCTATAGGAGTAGCAAGGGTTGCAATGCACAACCTTGTTGAAACTGAAATACAACTTTCTTTATTGAACTCTGCTACATCACATGTCATTTAAGTATTTTAGCTGAGACTGAGCTGTCAGGACCCGTATGGGAAGTTCTTCAGGTGAGGACAAAAGCCAGGGGGGTTAGGGTGGCTAGGGAACAAGCAGGTGAGTGACAGTGCTAGGTCTCCCTATTGTGGCTAAACCCAGGTTTGGCTAGACCTGCCCAGAGGCGCGGAGTTTAACTCACTTGGTGGTCTTCACCAGTGACCCCTCCAGATGGGATATGGGTTTCGCTACACCAAGTGAGCAGGTTGCGGCCCTCTGGACAGGTACCTGGGAGTGGCAGGAAGACCCAAAACTATATTAGCACGGATTAACACTAGGAACCCTAGAGATGAGTCTACTAGCAGACACTAGAATCAGGATAGTCGCTGTAGATAATCCGGAGGCAGACTTGCACTGGTAAAGACAGAGATTGTAGACACAGTGATGTACTGGGAGTTGATAGCGATCCGATCGCAGACTTGCACTGAGAAAAGTAGACACAGGAATACAGTGAGAATTGAAAGGGATCCTAATCGCAGAGTTGCACTGAGAAATTAGACACAGGAATACAATGAGAATGAGTAGTGATCCAATCCAGAGTTGCACTGAGAAATGAAGACACAGGAATACACTGAGAATGAGTAGTGATCCAATCCAGAGTTGCACTGTGAAGTATAGACACAGGAATACACTGAGAGTTGATAGGGATCCTAATCACAGAGTTGCACTGAGAAATGTAGACACAGGAATACCATACTTACCTACCCTCCCGATTCGGCCAGGAACCTCCCGAAAATCGGGTGCCGCTCCCAGCCCCCTGGAAAGGTAGGCAAGTCTCCCAGCCCCAGCGACCCACCTGCGCAAACCCCGGCAGCGGGGGGGCGATGACGCAATTCGCGCTGAATCTCGTCATTGTAGCCCCGCCCCCTGCATCACAATGCCATTAATATTGGAATTGTGAAGAGGGGGCGGGGCTATGATGACACAATCGCGCTGTCACGCCCTATGCCCCGCCCCAATGGTGTGTAATCCTCCTAACCACACCCCCTTTTCCCCTGCGACATGCCCCCTTTTTGCCGTGAGACTCCCCCCTGTGGTTGACCGACAGCTCCCTCCCGGAAGGAGGGAGGTAAATGTCGGCAACCTTTAGGAATACACTAATAATTGGTAGGGATCCTAATCGCAGAGTTGCACTGAGAAATGTAGACACAGGAATACACTGAGAATGGGTAGGGATGCAGTTGCAAGGTTGCACTGAAAAATGTAAGGAGAAGTAAATACAGGAATGTAGCTTGACAGCTAAATTGGTAATAAGCTTGAAGGCTGACACATGTAACACAGAGAGTCAGCCTGAGAGCTAAGCAGCACACTAAAAGACAACACAGGAACTGTTACATGAAACACTGGAGTTCTGTGAGAGAGCTAAAGTAACACGCTAAGAATTTGCATGGGAGCTAATATAAGTAACACTGGAGGTCAGTGTGAGGGCTGAAACAACACACTAAAGATACTTTGTGGAAAACACCGGAGAGCATAACAATAATTAGAACAGTGAAGTTGAGCAGCAGTTTCCTGTTCCTGGAGTCAGACTTAAATAACCTTAGGTAGCTTGTTATTGGATCAGAGGATCAGCTGAGTGACCGCAGGACTACCATTGGGAGAGACTAGTCAGGTGATATGGACCAACATGGCCTTGCCCATGCCCGGCACCCTGGGAACCAGGACGCACGCACGGAAGCCCTAGCAGACCCCGGGGAGAATACTCAGTCACCACTCACCTCCACTCCCAGTGACTAAATACCTAAGCCCAAGAACACTGGCATGGAGGCGAGTAGCGGCCGATCCCAGGCCGCATCCTGACATGAGCATTTTGGAATAGTGATAGAAAGGGGATACAGGCTCTAGAACGGGTGTGGTATCAAAGATAGACAGTAAAAAGGTTGACAGTATCTAGAAAGACATCAGATGTTAGACAGTCAATAGGTCGACAGGATCAAAAGGGCGATACAAAAAAATGGTCGACGTTTTTTTTAACCCTAATATTCACCCTAACCCTCCCCTTGGTGCCTAACGCTCCCTCCTGGTGCCTAACCCTGTCGGGGTAGGTACCTGACCCAACCGTCCCTTCTAGTGCCTAACCCTAACCCTCCGGTAAGTGCCTAACCCTAACCGTCCCTCCTAGTGCCTAACCCTAACCATTGGGATAAGTGCCGTACCCTAACCCTTCGGTTAGTGCCTAACCCTAAAAAAACAACAACAAAAGTGTCAACCATTTTTGTGTCGACAATTTTTGTGTTGTCATTTTGACTCTGTCGACCATTTGTACCGGGCGACTTTTCATGTCGACCTCTAGTGTATCTACATTTTGTCCTTGTCGACCTTTTGTTCCTGTGGACCTATTAACAGTCTAACATCTGGTGTCTACAGAATCTAGACATTGTCAACCTTTTTACTGTCTATCTGTAGTCCGAATACCCTCTGGAACACCCAGGACTTAGGAGGTATGGAATGTCTTCTCCAAAAGAGAGCCATCAACCCGAAAGTAACTCCCTGATGTGTGCTACAAAAATACCGCTACCTGCAGGAACAACCATCTAACTGGTGATTTCTCGCACAAAATTGATTTGTGTTTTGATTCACAATTATTTCTAAAGGGTGATTTGTTTAGCAATCTATTAATTTTTTTGAGAGTGCTAATTATTTTTAAATACAATAATACACTTAAGTTATTAACATTTTTATAGGTATAATAAATATTGATTGGATGCTACAAGTAATTGTCATATAACACAATGGGCCCTATTTATTAACATTATTTTTACTAAAATAAAGTGAAAAAGGGTGTTTTCACACCCTTTTCACATTATTTTAGTTTCACCTGTAGTTATTACAGGGCAATTGGAGTAGAATTAGTAAAATTCTACTCCAACCCCTAGTATCACTTATTTTTAGTAAAGCAGATTGCATTTCCCATAACTGTAATGGGAAATGTGATCCGACCAGAGTTACTAAAAATAAATTGTAAAAAAATACCAGGGGAAGCCCTGTGATAATAATGCCACCTGGAGGTGGCGTTATCCAGGGTCTCCCCCAGTTACCGGGCTCCCACTCTGCTCTAATGGGGAGAGCAGAGGCGGGAGCCGGTACCAGTAATCAGCTATGTGGTCTAAACAGACCGCAAGCTGATTGCTGTTAAAAAAAAAAAAAAAATTGAACATTTTTTTTTCTTTCCTGAATCCAGGGACCGGTGATCGGGCCTCCGGTGATGGCTCCTCTCCGGTCAGCTGGTCTCCCATAGTGCACTGCGGCCCGGTCATCAGGTGATCGGGTCCCAGTGCAGTATGGGAGATCACCTGATCAGGAAGCCCGGAGAAGATCACCGGAGGCCAGGAGGATGCAGGTAAGTGTAATGAAGGGAGGGGGGAGTCGCGGGGGGGAGGGGGGGTCGCGGGGGTCCGCGATTGTGGGGGGCGGGGCTTAGCGTTGGTGGGGGGTAGCAGCGACGGTGGGTCGGCGCATGCGCGGGCTCTTAATCACGGTATTTTTTCCGAAAATACAGCGACTAGAGTGCGGATGGGATCCGCAGGGACAGAGCTTTATCACAAGTTCTGTCCCTGCAAGGGATTTATAGTAAATCCCTGTGATATTGCCTGAATTCGCAATGCGAATTCACTCGGTAATATCACACTACAATCCGCATTCAATATGCGGATTGTAGTAAATAGAGCCCAATATATTTATACAGCATATTTTAAAATTAGCGGGCTTTTAATAGGTATTTAGCAATATACAAATAGTCTTAAAATATAGTACCATGATATTAGCACATTAATCCAGTGTGCTCTTTCACCGTGGCATGGAATCGTGTGTTATTTGAAGAAAGGTGGTTTTCCAAAATACCTAGGATAATTTGCCATTGCTCATAAGTCTAGTTAATTTGTAGTTGTGTGCTGTATTTTCCTGCCACCAACAAGTTTCCAGGATGCACTGGGGAGACCTGCCCTAGTTCAAGACTACAACCAGCAGCCAGTAATATGCAGAACTGCTTTTCTAAATAGTAATGCAAAGCACTTAAAATACATGACACTTCCATAACTAAACATATTAGATTATACCAAATATGAATCTTTAGAATTAAAGGCTCTGCATTACCAAATCATGTTTAAAGTGGTTTACATATTTATTTAGTGAAATTAGTTTTCATTTTACACACCTAGCAAGGCTTCTATGACTTTTTCTAATTTAAACGTAATATTAAAAATTTAGGGTAAATTGTTTCAAATATTCTCAGTTAACCCTTTAGGTATCTTTGTTCTTTAGTCCTGAACTGGGAAGCTGGCAGTGTAAGTGCACGTGTGAACTGAGGGCTTGATTCAGACCCGCTCGCTAGATGAGTATGCAAATTTCGGCAAGGCAAGCGATCGCACGGCAAGGCTTTAGCACGCCCACAATGTCTTAGCGTGTAATCGCTTTGTGTATGCAGATGCCCACCAGCCTGTCTTAAGACGCCCACTTGCGCACGTCATCTCCAGGAAGTGTATGCAATCATCGGTACATCGAGTACCATCAGAAGCGAATGCTGCGCTTGTGGCTGACCATATCCTATCGCAAGCACTACAAGTGATTCAGTGTGAAATACAACCAAGTGACGTGTACAATGACGCTGCCTCTTAATTATGCACACCTCTGAAACGGCGTTAAGACGCTCAGGTACGTCTGAATACGCACCTCCACTCCCCCGTTTCTAGTGGCAAGCCTCTGTTACCACCCACAAACGGCTTCTCCTCTCACTCTTTCAGCCGGGCAGTCTATGCGCAGTGAGCGTATGCTTCCCGATCGCTCGCACTGGTTCGCGCACGTGAATTGCGATGCGTAAGCATACGCAGAATGTAAACAATCGGCTGGCTGCGTGCGAGTGCTTCTTAGAGAGCTGGTCTTAATCAGGCCCTGAGTTCACACATGTCAGCTGCCGGAGGAGGTGGAGGGAACCAATCGGATCCCTCTTCACAACCTGCACTTCCTTCATATAAGGAGTGGGTCTCCGGGAACCAATGCCATCCGAATATGGCATTGGTTCCCACAGTCAAATGTTCTGCAGCCACATCGGTCCCTAATAATGAATGGGCACATCACTTAGAAGATGCCCAAACCAGTGTTTGTTTTGACATGTGTAATGGGCCCCTAAGTGATCATGAATAGGCCCCACAGGGAGAAGAGCATTTGAGAAGTATGCTATATACACTGCTTGGAAATTAAAAAAGTTCCACTGTGCAAAATACCAGTATTATTAAAGGACAGATTGATAATCGGTACACTACTATGCTGCTCCCAATTGCTGAAAGTCACATCGGCTTGCAATTGCTATTCTATACTTTTGATATCACTGCTTAGCCTCTATCCCTATCTTTATTAGTTTGTTATTTTTAGTAATTATCTGTTTACTTTTATTCTCTATTTAGTGTTTGCACTGAAAAAAAAAAGCACATGCGCAGATCCCTAAACATCGGAGGTGTACGCTAACCATCGGGTTAGCGTACATCTCTGAATCAGCCCTTCAGTCATGTTCTATGCCATGGCTGTAACTAGAGGTGTACAACCTGTGCCGTCACACAGGGTGCAGGGCCCTGGAGGTGGCACCGTTGCTCCCCCCACGGCACCTTAATTTGGATTGCAGGGTGCCTGGGACTGCATTCCATTTATTTATTTATTAACAGTTTCTTATATAGCGCAGCATATTTCGTTGCAGAAGAAACATTGATAGCACAAAACTGGGCAGTAACAGACGGACATAAAGGTATGAGGGCCTAGCCAGTAGCGCTACTGAAGAGCTGCCTGGAGCGTCCAATAAACCCGTCCCTAGGAGTGACATCATGATGTCACAGGTTTAGGGGGCGGGACTTGCACAGGGCGCACTGACGCCCTGTTACGGCATACAAGAAGTACCTCCGTTTTGAACCCAGAAACCAATGTCTGTCAAGATTGAAAAGACTCTTCCCAGCCCACACGCACAGGATTTCTTTAAATTCTACAAAGAAACTTATGCAAGATGGTGGCAGTTCCCTACCAAAGAGACAAAAGGGTGTGCTATCTCTAAACAAGATTTCATTGCTCTTTACAAGGAATTGAAAGCACATTCAGACTTAGGTAAGATCATCATAGTACTTAGAATGTATTATAGTGTAGACTGTATTATAGTGTACTTGAACTACCTCCCGATTTGGTCGGTAGCCTCCCGAATATCGGGTGTCGCTCCCGACCCCCCGGAAAGGCAGGCAAGCCTCCCGGCTGCCGCCTATCCCCCTGGACTACTAGTAAAAAACCCCGCAGGGGGGGCCCAATGACTCGAATCACGTTGAATTGCGTTATCGTGGCTCCGCCCCCTGCTTCACAATGCCTTTTTTCAAGCATTGTGAAGAGGGGGTGGGGCCACGACGACGCGATCGTGCGGTCACGCCCCACCCCCAAAACGGCATCATAGCCCGACCACGCCCACACAGAATGCAGGCATTCAGCTCCCTCCCAGAAGGAGGGAGCTGAATGTCGGCAAGTATGACTACTGTAGGTATTTGAAGGCCCCATAGCAAAAGTTTGTACACTTGCCAACTCTCCCTGATTGCCAGGGAGGCTCCCTGAAATAGTAGCAAACTCCCTGACTCCCTGAAGAGTCTACCAATCTCCCTGATTCCACCTTATCCCCATTATGAAGCTATTATATTAACCCCCCCCCCGAGATATATACATTCAAATGGCATCATTAGTATCATTTCCCTGCATTGGTTATAAGGCACAATGATCCCTATGGCTACATGCATTTTCTGAAAGTATCAGCCTGTTTTCATCAACAAGTAGATCTTACTAACTGCTTTGGGGCTCACTTACATTTGGATGTAAATCAATTTTATGACACGCCCCTCAGATGTAGCAGTACACGCCCACTTTAACACGTACTCATAGATGTTGCTTTCACAATCTCCCTGAATCACTTTTTCAAAAGTAGTCAAGTATGCTCCTATGTACCACCAAATGGTAAAAAATGTACAGGGTGGTCCATAAGTGTGGAAAGAGACAACCTTATAAAAAGGAAATTAGTAAAAAAAAATATTAATCCAGTATCAACACATGATTTTTCTTTTTTCTTATGAGATTATGCATCTGTTTGATCGGTCACATGACTACCTTCCCAATTAAAAAATTAGAGTTGCATCCAAGATGGCCGACTTCAAAATGGGCGCAATACTGGTGACATGCTCTATAAAGTGTTCCCCAACTCCTATATCATATGTTTAGACACTGGATTAATATTTCCTTACTCATTTCCTTTTTATAAGGATGTTTCCCCACTTATGGACCACCCTGTATATAACATATGTAACTTGACAAGGAAGATGCCCCCCCTCCCAGCTCTGGGCCCCATAGCACCTTGCACCTATGGTAGTTACACTCATGCTTAAATCTAAAAGATGGAATAATGAAGATGATAAAGAGAGAGTAGACACCATCATAAATTACTGTATATATCAGAACAACTAGATAGTGAAAACAGGCCCATGAGTTGGAGGCAATGTGGAGGGCTTTATAAGGGAGGGCTAGAAGTGTGTACTGTGGGCCTGATTCAGAGCCGGACGCTATTTGCGCTCGCTCGTTCAGAAAAAAGGGGTGGCTATTCAAATGAACCGTTCGCTCTTTGCGGTCTGTTCACACCTCTAGTTCTGAACGAGCGAACAAAATTTGCGGTCGTTTTTTTAAAACTACACCCCCTGGCCGCTCGCATCCTACGTCATGTCCGCTATTTATTAGATTAATCGAGTACATCGACCAGCATATGAACTGCTCGCTATTCTTGTGGTTGCTTTTTCCTACCGCAATCTTGCGAGCAGTTCTCACTATAAAATAACCCAGTGACGTGGTCAATGCCTATTGTATTAATTATGCACATCCATAAAACGCCCGTTTTGACCTTTAAGCACGCCTGCGTTCGGATCTCCACTCCCCGTTTTCAAGCACCTTCCCCTGTTACCACCCACATACGCCTCCTCCTGTCACTCAAAATAGCAGGCATTCGCTATTTAGCGAACAAACGATTTTTGGCCGCACTGACTGGTTCGCGCATACGTATTACGATCCGTACACATGCGCAGTTGTGCAAACATCGTTCGGAACGAACGAGCGGCCGCTTACGAGCGGCTCTGAATCAAGCTCTGTATTCTGACAGGGAGACAGTGGAGAGCTTTGCAGAGAGCGATAGTGGAAGAGGAATGGTGGGAGAGGAAGATTAGTCATGTATCAGCGTTCAGGACAGACTACAGAGGGAACAAACGGGTGACAGACAGGCCAGAGATGTGGTACTGTATACAAACTTGTTGTATTTTTTATTTACGACCAATGTGTCTTTTAACTATATCATCCACAGTGTATACACATGGAGAATACTCCCCAATTAGACCAAGCTCTGAGCAATAAAATCTGTGTGCCACAGAACACAAACAAAATCATTTGGACCCTATAATGTTTATACCACAGCACTTAGAGCCCGATTTTACCGAATGTTAATTAAGAAGGCTGATAAAGCTGAGAGTCACACAAGCAAATTCTATGACAAGTAAATGATTTATTATTTATTACCAGTTATTTATATAGAATCATCATATTATACAAATGTATATAAAAATATTATTTAATTATTCACAAGTTCCTGCACCATTGGGGATTACAGTCTAAATTATCTTCTATAAAAACATATATACACACTATGGCTATTTCTGTCAGTCACCAATTAATACACTGGTAAGTTTTTGGACTGTGGAAAGAGCCCCTGGAGGAAAACCATGAAAATACAGGAATTTAGAACATGCAAACTCCAGCCATATAGCCCTGTTTGGAATCAAACCCACTGCCCCAGCGCTAGGAGGCAGCTATGCTAACCATTGTGCCACGTTGGTTAAACTTGATAAGCTACTGGACAGTATATTAAACCCAAAGCAAAGGGCTTGTTTTAGCAAAGCCACTGTACGCGAGTGCACAAATGGACAAATGTGGAGTAAGCTGGGCGATATTCTGGAATCCTTTGCTTCCAACTAAGAAGGTACTTCAACCAACACATCAGTGGCGTCACTGGGGTTGGTGCCATCCAGTACACCTACTCATACTTGCCCCCCTCAGCTGTGGTATACATGCGCGTGGAAGGCACTCACAAAAAAGGCGTGGCCTCCTGTCCACAAAGAAACACCCCCAGATGTATGACATTTGGGGGCATGAGCTCTTGTCCTGCCACTGTTCTCATCATGCTGGGAGCCTGCCCAGTGATCCTGGAGATGCTGGGCATCCCCAAGCCTCTCCGGACACAGTGTGGATGGCGTGTGCATGTCATCCATCACCACTATCATTGCTGCTTGGTGACATCATTCAAGGGTGTGACAACAAAATAGCAGAGCAGCTCTGCTATTTTGGTGTCACCCCCCTTGGATGGTGTCACCTGGTTCGGCCTGCACCCCCCCTAGTGATGCCACTGCAACACAGGCATAACTACTGTTGTGGCAATCCACTGCTGTAATGACCTTAACAATTAGAGAAAAACTTATTAAATACAGTATGTTGCAGTACAGCAGGGCTACCATCAGAAATTGATGGGCCCGGGACCTGACAAAATAGGCAGGGGCCCCAAACCCCCTGTGTTTCTGCTACTCCGGCCCTGCAGTTTCTCTAGCCATCCCCATTTTGTCTCCTCAGCCAGCAGCACCTTCTGTCTCCCCAGCCAGCGCACCCTTCTGTCTCTCCAGCCAGTATTCCCTTGCTGCCTCTCCAGCCAGCACCCCCTTTCTGTCTCCCCAGCCAGCACCCTCTTCTATCTCCCCAGCCTCCATCCCCTTCTATGCCCAAAGCCAGCACCCCCTTCTGTCTCCCCAGCCAGCAACCCTTTTATGTTACCAACCAGCCCTCCTTTTATGTCACCAGCCAGCCCTCCTTTTATGTCACCAGCCAGTCTCCCTTTTATGTCACCAGCCAGCCCTCCTTTTATGTCACCAGCCAGCCCTCCTTTTATGTCACCAGCCAGCCCCCCTTTTATGTCACCAGCCAGCCCTCCTTTTATGTCACCAGCCAGCCCTCCTTTTATGTCACCAGCCAGCCCTCCTTTTATGTCACCAGCCAGCCCCCCTTTTATGTCACCAGCCAGCTCCCCTTCTATGTCACCAGCCAGCCCTCCTTTTATGTAACCAGCCAGCCCTTCTTTTATGTCACCAGACAGCCCTCTTTTTATGTCACCAGCCAGACCCCCTTCTATGTCACCAGCCAGCCCCCCTTTTGTCATCAGCCAGCCCCCCTATTAGGTCACTAGCCAGCCCCTTTTATGTCACCAGCCAGCCCCCCTTTTGCCACCAGCCAGCCCCCCTTTTATGTCACCAGCCAGCACTCCTTTTATGTCACCAGCCAGCCCCCTATTATGTCACCAGCCAGCCCCTTTTATGTCACCAGCCAGCCCCCCTTTTATGTCACCAGCCAGCTCCTGCCTGTGTGTCTCCACCCAGTCCCAGCATCAATCACTTACCTTATACTGCCTTCTGGCTGGCAGCTGCTCCTCTTCATCTCACGGGTACAGTTGCGGCTCCTCTCAGCAGCGCGGCGTGACCATGACGTCACGTGCGCCGCATTGAAAAAAATACTTTATTGCCCTATCAAGCCCCTGTCACCGGGCATCTAGAATTGGCCCGGCACGGGGAAGCTAGCAGCTGTGGGCCTGGCAAGCAACCGAGGGGAGCTCCAGGAACTGTCTCGAACTCCCCATGGCCTTGGGTTGAAGGAGCCAGGGGCGGCACGGGACTCCATGACCGGTAGTCACCCACTGATGGCAGCCCTGCAGTACAGTACTATTGTTATTCGATTCTTTATTATTTAAAGCTCGGATATGGTTAGAAGATAAGACATTTGTGCTATAAAATAAGTTACAGTAAGAAAGAAATAATGCCTTAAAAACCAGAGCTAGCTCGAGTTTGAGCTTGTCTTTTAATATATCATGTTATGTAGGTGTCATATAATTGTAACATGGAAAAATGTATACAATTGGTTTTTAGTGTACGAAGATATATGACTGCTTTCACTCTACAATATAACTCACTTCAGGGCCCTGTTATCACAAAAATGACAGTAGGTCACAGGCTCAGGGACTCATAACCCATAACAATGTAAGTGCAAGATGACTTACTTTTTCTCCCTGTGTGTTCTTCTGAGACTGATTGCTAGGAAGTGGAATTGTATATAATTAAATATAACTGTACTGTAATTTGAAACAGTAATAATAAATATAGAACATTTGTAACAGCAACTGTTATGTTCCCGAATTGTGTTATTTAGAACAACAGATTATATGTGAGATCAAACATGAATAATGTGGAAACCTCCCAAACACCAGGAAATAAAACATTGACTATAACATTAAAACTAATGATGGTATTCTTAACAATATATATATATATATATATATATATATATATATATATATAATCCTGTAGAATGATGGGTGGCACTCCAGGTATAAGTAGTTTAAAAAGTAAATTTTATTGCATGTTACAAAATATACCAATGTTTCAGGACAGATTACGTCTTTTTTTATCTGTCCTGAAACGTTGGTATATTTTGTAACATGCGATAAAAGAAACTTTTAGATTTACTAAGAACTGGAGTTCCGCCCATCATTCTACAGGACTGCATGTCTATTACAGAGTAGGGCACCCGGGCACTGTTAAAAGGATTACAATAGAGTTCTGGTCCTATTGGAACTATTATATATATTATATTTATGCCCCAGGTTCCTAGCTTCTGTCTGGTAGACAGTTGATGATCAGCCTTAACTGCTAGACCATCTGTGAGAGGCTAATAAAATGAATGTCAATATTTCTAGTCAGTGTCTCACTACCTGGGGAGCAGGCTGACAGACCTGTTGAGAGACACTGCTATGGTTTTATGAAAGTTCTGAATTTAAATGCTCGTTTGTGTGAGTTTTACTGTACATTAGGTCCTCCCACCCTTAGAGAGGGATACTTCTGTTTAATTCGAGGCAGACAGACTAGGTTTTATTTTTTATGATTTTTTATTTTACTACACAAATAAAACTAGCTGCTGATACTTGTATCAAGGCCCTGGACTGGTTTGATACGACACTCTTTAACCTGATCTTGCAACTATATATATATATATATATATATATATATATTAATATGTATGTATAATACACCCACACACAGTATATGCATAGGTTTTTAGTCAAGCATGATGAAGTTCATGAATATCTAGTTTTGCTGTAATGTTTTAACCTATGTTTACTACAGCAGTTTACTATTGCTTTGTCTTTCTCCACACTACACCTGACAATTCCTTCTGCTCAGACCTGAAAAGACATACGTGTTAAGTGCAATGCTGCGGGCTGACTTTGGGGCTAATTGGATAGCCCAGGGTATTCAATTAACCCATGGTAAATTGCCGCAGCTAATTGAATTCACCCTTGAATGTATCCATAATAAATAACATTTGATGAAAAAATTTGCTTGGACTATGAGGCACCTGATTTTAATATAAGGGGTTATTGGTGCTTCTGGATATCTCTATATCCTCTTGATAAACTACCGCAAGGAACACCTTGGATAAAATAAACCTCTTGATGAACGGTCATATCTGTTTTTAGGTGAGTCTGATTGTTAAAGGGAGTAATATAAGTGTGTTGCAGTCATTGTTATAAGATTGATGTCCACAGTAGTCAGAGATATAAAAGAAGTCTTTCAGTTCTATTATAGGTGAGTGTGGAGTGGAGAGTGTGAAGAGTTTACCAGTTGATTGGCATGTCATAATCTTGTTAGTTTGTCTCCCTATTATTTGAGAGAAAAAAAAAGAGGACCGATCCCTTATGACCAATAGGGGTATAGAAGAGACGAGTGTTTCTATTCTTGACTGCGCTTGTGGAC
This sequence comes from Taudactylus pleione, assembly GCA_031769625.1. NCBI lineage: Eukaryota > Metazoa > Chordata > Amphibia > Anura > Myobatrachidae > Taudactylus > Taudactylus pleione. Next base: position 11,087,751 of record JAUIMM010000115.1, read on the forward strand.
CACTCCTTGTTTTATTGTGTGTTAAGAAAGGTCTAGTGCACCCAGGGGCGCCGAGAGGGGGGGGGAGCGGGTACAGATTACCCGGGCCCGGGCCTGCTGAGGGGCCCGGCGGGGGCCCAGGTCCGGCACCGCCCCCCCCCCCCTCACAGCAGCCCAGCACACGCTGCAAATCTTTTTTTTTTGTTTTCCTTTCGGGAAGGGGGCGTGGCCACGCCTCCCCTATTAGGTCACGCCCCCTATTACCGGGGCCCGTCACGGCTCTTGGCGGGCCTGAGTGCACCTGAGTGTTGGACTGAACAGCCGTCAAGCAGCGCAAGTTACTCTGTTCTTTGTTTGGTTTGAGACAGTGACAAGCGGTTTGCTAGTACTGGAGATAGTCATCAACATTATCCACTATCCACAGCCAGATTAAGACTTCAGGGGGCCGGGGCACTTAAAACAGGTGTTGTCAGCACCGCTACTTTTCGTCACCCGGCCCGCCCCCTCGTCTTGTGTACAATGGCGGATTACACAAATATTTCCATAGACACTTTGCTGCTTTGCAGGTGCTCTGAGCATGTAATGTGCAAATTATACAATCTCCAGCACAGGCTGAAGCTGAAGCTTTGTATTATTTAATTTTCAAAAACAATTCAAAGTATGGCACACAGATAAAGAAAGTGTAAGAATTACATATAGAATAAGATATATAGCATTGTCAACCAATTTTATAAGGGTTCCAGTTAACATGGCGACATTCAGGATGCCAACATGTTTAATATGTTGACAGGTGACAAGTTGACATCCACAATGTTAACATTGTGAATGTCGATAGTAACAATGTTGAAACATGCAATTAGGGTTAGGTTTAAGGTTATAGTTAGGAAACCATTAGGGTTATGCTGCATTTAGCTTTAGGGTTATGCTGCAATTAGGAGTAGGGTTATGCTGCAATTAGGGGTAGGGTTATGCTGCAATTAGGGGTGGGGTTATGCTGCAATTAGGGGTAGGGTTATGCTGCAATTAGGGGTGGGGATAAGCTGCAATTAGGGGTAGGATTATGCTGCAATTAGGGGTAGGGTTATGCTGAAATTAGCGTTAAGCCGCATAGCCACTACATGATTAATGAACGATTGAATGTTAACAAGATTGTTAAATCGTTCATTGTATTGTGCAGTAGACACTGAGCCCACACTGAACCATATATCAATCAGTGGGGACACCCTACCTCATCCCCGAACCTGCACAACCTGACGATATCGTCAGGTTGGACAGCAGGTTCAGGCGATGAGCGATGGCATCAATGACCAGCGGGAGTGTGCATTGCTGCTCGTTGATGGCATATACACTGTACGATATTGTGGACCATGAACGATAACGATATCGCTATTGTTCATTTATATTGTGTAGTGGATACACGGATTTAGGGTTATGAGGCAGTTAGGTGTAGGGTTATGCTGTAATTAGTGTTTGGGTTACGCTGCAATCAGGGGTAGGCTGCAATTAGGGTTAGGCTGCAATTAGTGTTAGGGTTGTGCTGCATTAGGGTTTGTTCTAAGCTCAAATAGTACTGTCGACATTCTGAAAATGTCAACATTATGTCAGTGTCAACATTGCGGCTATCAATATTTTAAACATGTGAACATGCTGAATGTTGACATTTTGAACATGTCGACATTATGTTGTTGACATATTGAATATTGGAATACTGCATGTCAACATATCATACCCAATCCCTTTCTACATACACAGCCTAATAACTGGAAGCTGCTATATTGCCTATAGTGATCTTGTGAGTTGGGGGATATAAATCTGGACCTGCTAGGTGCTTTTCCTGGTGCCTATATTACATGCCTAAGTATGTTTTAGATGGCTGGCATGATAAGAACCTCATCTAGCATTAGTTATGTTGATGATTTGCTCATCCTTGCCACACACCACACATAAAACATTATTTCTGGGTCTTTTATCTTACATTTATGTACATTTATTTGTATAATGAGACAGACATTTTTCTCACATGTGGGTGCAAATAGGAAAATAAATGAAAAACACACAATGAAATTCCCCAAAATAAGAAACTATCCTGCCATAAATACAGGCAGACTTGTGTACCAGAAAGCTTACTGTATCATTTCATGATTATTATCTTTAGTAACAAAATAATCACAATCGTGTAAATTCACAACTGAGGGTTTTATCTGCATCCTGCTGCTTCTAACCACTATGCCCAGCACTTAATGATTCCAGCTCACATCTGTTATAAAATGTGCTATACTATTCCCAAAGCTACATATAACAAGCTACCACCCTAATAATAAGAACAGGCAAATGTACTTTCTGCTATAATGCAATATTTAAAACAAAATAAGTTACTGACACTTTACTGTAACCTGATTTATATAAACAGATAAAACACATGAGGTCAGTCAAATGCTATCTGCCAAAATTTGCAACACAAATGCAAACAAACTATTCTTAATGAAATAATATTAGCGATCTATGACAAGGTTTTTAATTTTTTTAACAGTGAACGTACTTTACAAAGTCCCGTATTTTTAAGAACTGCAGAATAGGACCTTTTCATATAAGAAATATAAGATTTATTTTTATGATATTAGTTTTAAGCCCATATAAATGCAATATTTTACTCCTAATAAATTCAATGTTAAACTATCCATACAGCATTTACAGAATATATACTGTATACTGGATGTGGCAGGCCATTGCCCATTTTATTCTCTTGGAAAGCTTTAGGAACACTACTGTACATCACCTATTAGCACCTGCTGTTAAGAACCAGTTGAGAACCAGATGACCCTTGTATCAGACATTACAATGATCATGGAAATGTAAAAGCAAATACTGAGGTAGTGCTATAACTAATCATATTACAGTATTACAGTGAAAAGTGTAATAGTGATTGTGGAAATAGCACAAATAAACACTGGGAAAACAGTCTGATAAACACCATAAACTAAAAATAGGATAAATTAAACCTGCATGCTCTTTTTCCTACAGAAGTCTAAATTTCAATATTACACAAAACATTGTTTTAAAAGATATTGCAAGTTTACATTGCACAAACACATGTGTATCTGGCTTTATCAGAGCACAGTGATCTACAATTACTATCACATGCAGCAGTGTTTCTGAATATTTATATTGATGTACCTGTTCTGCAACACTTGGGAGGGAATCCCTGATCCTGATTCCACATACCCTTGTCTGACAAGAGTGTGTGTTTATAGTGTCAGTGTAGTAATTAGCAGGACACCATCACAAAGATGCATTGTCATCTCCAGTCATGTGATGCAGCAACCCTCCATGACCTCACATGAATACAGTACACCATCTAACTGCACTGTCTTCATGTATTAGGGACATTATATACTATATATATATATTTATATATATATATATATATATATATATGCACACACACACACACACCCCTGTGCCATTGTTTCCAAAGACACTCCCTTGAAAACTAACAGCAATATCCCACATTAAAAAAGATGATGGGCATATGTATCAAAGCATGAAGTGAGATAAAATTGTGAGATATATATCACCAACCAATCAGCTTCTAACATACATTTTGCAGGCTGTGTTTAAGAAATTATAGTTTGGAGCTGATTGGTTGGTGATATATACTTCACAATTTTATCTCACATCAAGCTTTGATACATATGCCCCAAAATACGTAGTATCAAAATGAGAATTAACAAAAAGTATTTTCAAGTGACCATTTATTGTGTGTTTCCCACATGTTTTTCAATTAGGTTCATATGTGTAAAGAAAAAAAGTATCATTACAGGGTAATAAATCTGTACCATATGCATCACATACATGTAGGTCTGCATTGGAATATTTCGTGCAGATTGCACATATTTGCACAGCCTTTGATAAATTGCCCAAATCAATCACAAAGGTATGCCGTATGTTACTCACCCAGGTTGACAAAGCTCATGACCATGTCAGCATCAGAGAGGAAGGCACTGTCCTGTGCGCTGGCCAGGGGGCTGCTGAGGAGACCCTTCACCTGCTGGCTGTGAGGAGTAGTCCTGTGTGACCAGCCTTTGCTATCCATTCCCTGCTCCTGTCCAGACATGGCATTATATAGGTCCAGCATAAAGAGGGGAGCAGAGTTCAGTTTCCCAGGCTGGTACAGCTGTGCAAGGGTGAGTCCATGCATTGGCCTCGGTCTGTGGGGCAATCCCAGGACTGAGAGGATCTCCTTCTGCATCTCCCTCTTCTCGTGGCTCTTCAGGCGCCGGTACAAGAAGCCACTGTCCATGCTGGCTCTTCTGCTACTTTCCACCAGTGTCCCCTGTGCCAGAGACAGCAGCAGGGAGCAGAAGAGCCAGAGTGACCAGTATGAAGGTGAGGCTGACCTCTGCATGCTCAGACAACACGTGTAGCCAGATACTGTCCCCACCTTATCTAACTATTGCTGCTGGTGCTCAATGCACAGAGTCACTGCTGGAGCTTTCATCTCACTCCTTCTGAATGATGAGCTGTACTAGCAGATGTACCGTATGCTGCGCAGGGAGAGGAGCACCTGTCTCTCTGCTCACATCTACCTGTACTCTCTGCAGGTTACTCCAGTCTTCTGTGTGCACCGCAGCTACAGGTGTAACAGGTCTGAGACACAGACACTCATCATCATCATCTCAGCATACTGTCACAGTCATCTCTATGACAAACACAGCTGGGCATTCATGTCAGCTGCTCACTTAATTACAGACCTAAAGGGGGTGTAATTCAGGCTCAGTCCCTTATTATCACAGACTTCTTCTTCCTAAGTGTCATACACCCTTGAAAGTGGAAAGAAAAAAAAACTTTATAAGGGATTCTGCGACTTGCTCTTCCTTCCATGCACATTACTGACTCATTTCTCCTAAAACTGGCATTTAAGAGTTAGAAAACTGAGTCCACTGGAGACATCTACTGGTCATTTAGAATATTGCGTTATATTCTTACCATGACAGGCAGCTTCATAAACAAGCTGTATGACTGAATATATTTCTATAACTCCCATTTCTAAAATGAGAAACCTGGCAAGTCTATAATATCAATGAACTCAGTCAATTAACCCGTCAATGGCCACATTTTTTCACAATGTTGACATCTGAACTGTTGTCATGTGAAATGTCGATAGGCTGAGGTTGCTGACAGGGTTAGGTGCCGCCAAGAGAGTTAGGGTTAGGCTGTGCGGGGAGGTAAGAGATAGGCACTCGGGTGATAGTTAGGGATTAGGGGCTTAATACTCTGGAATGCCGCTTCAGAGACATCACTGCCAAACTCATCCTCATTCGACCTCTGGGTCCCGGAAGAAAGGCTGGAGCCACTGCAACTGCCAGGACCAGATACAGTAAGACACAACTAAACCACCATTGACGGTTTGTCGACAGTTCATCAAGTCAACATATCATACATGTAGACGTGATTGTCGACATGATCATTGACGTGCTACATGTCGACAGTTCGACCATGTCTACATTGCCATGTCGACATAACTGTCTACCAGTCATACCCAACAATATTTGTAAAGCAGCATGAGTGACACAAAGTAACAAACAGGAAAAATTCATTAAATTCCATTGAGGGAAAAAACAAGATTTTGGGCAGATATGTATCTTGGACAATGCAAGAAACTTGACGAAGAATGAGCACATCTATACTTAGGGGAAGGTGACCACGTTTAGAGCGTTGCCTAATTTAATATACTTCAAAGTTACTGAAATGCCTAATAACGCTGAAAAATATCTAAGGAATATTTCTCAACAAAGACCACGTAGTATCATCAAACACCTTCATAATGTGTTCATAAGTATTGTTGGGTAAATGTTTTGCATTTATTATTTTATGTTGGTGACCAGGACGTGAAATCGGCAAGGAGGAACACTTCCCAAGAAAATGGTCATCTAGATCCAACAATCTAAAATGATGCACTTTATACTGTACCAGAATCTTTTTATTTTCGAACATTGCCAAACATTATGTAGGAAATCTGCAGATGCTGCATGGCATTTTGGACAATTGCTCGGCTCATTCGCTATAATATGGCTTCTCTGGGCTTGTGATATGTATGCCCTCTTAAGGAACTTAATATGAATTTCCTGCATTTTAGCTGAGCTTACTCATTTCATAACAGATTGAATCGCAGTCATAATGTGTTCCAAAAAGTTGAAGTCTGGAAAATCCTGGTTCCAGGATGGCCAGACATGTTTCCATAGGCTCAATACATCATAAGGTAACATATCGTCGTCTAAATATCTTAGTTTAAACTTAGTATTGGAGACTAACGTAAAAAGTGAATATAAGGAGGATGGAGTGGCCGGGTTTATCAATGAGCTATATGAACCGGAGGGCAGCTTGACGTAGGACCTGATTCAGAGATACACGGATTTACATCCACACACAAGTGGCTGTGCAAATCCATCCATCTCACATGCAAATGCAGGAGGTGTCAGACACTTCCATGCTGCATTTGTGAAATCAGCACTGCGACCGATGTTACAGGCTGGGATCACCATCGGAACCGGTTGCTCCTTTGGTCAGGCCAGTACCTGGTCACGCAAGAGGCCAAGAATTTGCATCCGCTGACGCAAACCCTAGCATCGGCCCTCCCGGAAAATGGAGAGGAAACGCCTCAGTTTCCGGGAACGGCGACCAGGCACCCCACCCCCCAAACTTTTCAGGATGTCAATCATGCTGCAGCTTGGGGAGTCTGCGAGCTTGTAAGTATAAAAAGAATTGGAAGTTAGGAATATAAATGCTGTTGGAAGGAGTAAAGGACGTCTCTAGGGTCAAGTACTGTATGTTTCTAATTTACAGAATCCATTTTTGTTTCCATGTCTTGTAATGGGATATTGTAAGCGAGGGGTAAAATCTGGATTGCCCCACAATGGTAAATATTTAGTAATATGAGAATTTGAGCCTAGGTGCTTATGTATAACAGACCAAGCCTTATAGGTGTCCATAAATAAAGTGTTATGGATAATTCCCGTAGGAAGTTTGGAGCAAGATGTGTGCAAAAGAGCTGCGAGGGAAAAAGGAGAAAATAAAGCCTCCGCGAGCCTTAGGTTAGTAAAATGAAATAGATTCAGATACCAGTCGGAGACATACCACACTGCTGCTGCACAGGAATAAGTCAGAATTGTGTTGTATCTGATTTGGCTATAAATAATGGGAGCATTTGGAGGGGATAGGCCAGCTTTAAGAAGAGCACGTTTTGATAAACTGCAATTCTTCCTAGTAATGAAAGTAAGTGGGGCCATTCAATGTTGGGTATTTTGCATCATTTTTTAGATACTTTGGGGAAAATGTATGGTATAGAGAAGATGTAATGAAGATACTTAGATATTTCAATCTGGATTTGGTCATGTGAAAGGTAGAATAGATAATAGAAGATTGGTGTAGCTAATGGCAACACTTCAGATTTCATAACATTCATTTTGTAGCTGGCAAAAGAGTAAAAGCAAGAGATTTCCTCTACTATAGTAGGAATAGATAATGTAGTTGAAAAAATAATTAAAGGGAATATCGTCGACAAACAAGGAGATTTTCAAATTAATATTGCCCATCTGAATAACATGAAATAAAATGCTCTAAGGCAATAGCTAAAGGTTCTATAGCAAACAATAACGGGGAAAGAGGATATTCTGATGGGTGCCTCTATGAATTACAAAGGGAGGTGATATAAAGTTATTCACTATACTGTGAGATGAGGAGGTTGAAATTAGTAATACCTCTTTTACACCAAAGTCCCGGGTCTGATCTGAGAGTTGGAACACTGGCCCTGATTCAGAGCCGGTCGCTCTGACAGAGCGCTCGCTCTGAATCAGGGCCGGTCTTTTTTTTTTTGGAACGGCCTCCTGGCCGCTCGCATAGCTGTGGGTGACCACCCACAGCTATAGCGAGCGGCCAGGAAGATGGCTGCGATGGTCAAGACCATCGCAACCATCGGGCTTGCGATGAGACCCTTGTGGTAGGGTCTCTCTGTCCGCAAGCCCCAGAGAGATTTTGGCTCTAACAGAGCCGAAATCTCTCCCACTGACATCACTCATGATGTCAGTGGGGCCGCCCCCAAACGGAGGCTTTCACATGGAAACGGGCAGCCACTCCCCCGGCCCGCCCACCAAAGGGGGCGAGCTGTCACTCGACATCGACAGCTTGCCTCCTTTGTTGCGAGACCCGAAGCGACGGAGTGCCCGTCGCTATACGGGTCTCGCGCATGCACACGACGGAGCCAGGTCCGTCGTGCACATGCGCACTGGCCCACAATCGACCCGGTTGTGAGCGCACAGCGCTTGCGACTGGGTCTGAATCAGGCCCTCTGTTCCAATTTGGATCAGACCCGATCAGAACCCTTTCATATTACGGCGCTGACCCAGGATATTTCCGAGTCGGCGCCGTTCACACCGGAGTCAGATCTGCAGTGACCTGACTCTTCTGGCATTGCAGTGGACGCTTGGAGATGATGTCATCTCCAAGCACCACTGAAGCTGGCCAATCAGGCAGCAAGCTGCACGATCCGGGTCATCGTGACCCAGATTACATCACTTACACTGCAGGGTGGCACGGGAACGATCTGTGGCTAACCCTGCAAATTACCAGAGTTGGATCCCCGGACGATCTATTTACACCAACAAAAATCCCGGGTTGATGTGCATTAACCCGCGATTTTTATGTTGATGTAAAAGGGATATAATTGGATAAAGATTATAATTTGAGTAGGAAGCCAAATCTATACAAAGATTTGTATAGGTGGTCCCACACTACTAGGTCCAACACCTTTTCTTCATCGAATGATAAGAGAATATGTGGATTGTCTTCACGAATCTCCTCACAGAGTGGTATTCAATATGAAACGTAAACTTCGCTGTCGAAGTTTACGTTTCATATCAGAGATTTTACCTGGGATAAAGTATCGGGTGCGCGCCCGCTTATCCCCGTATTCAATATGAAAATTAACGAAAACGGGACCTGGCGAAGTGGGATTTGCGTAAAGTTACAAAATTTTCCTTAAAAAAATTGTAGGACCCCCCTAAAGTTGTAAAAACATGGGGGATCACTATGGGTCCCCCCGTTTTAGCGTGCAAATGAAAGTCGGAGATTTAAACAGCTGCAGCAGGTGCTTTTTTTCCGACATTGAAGAAGTGATGCAGAAGAGCACTTAGGTTATTTTTTTCATTTTTTTAAGAGGTCCCATCAAATTTGGGGTACATGAAAATGGGTACTAGCATATTTTGATGTCCCTAAAGTAGGTTTTTAAATATTCTGCATTTGTGCACCTGCCGCTATAAATCTATTCTAGAAAACACCTGCCGCATATTTGCAGAATAGCCCTGAACCTATTTCCCTATTGCTAAACAATTTTTTTCCATTTTTTTTTTTTTTCACCCCATTTTTTAAAATAATTTTTTGGGGTGTCCCTATTTTTTTTTAAAACTTTTTTTGACACAGTTATCTTTTAAATCTCATTCCCAGGGGTGCAGGCTATTTTTTTTAAACCTGCACCCCTAAACCCCAATTCTGCACTTTTTTTCGCCACCTATTCAGTGGTGAAAAGTTATCCCCATTTTTTTTCAAAGACTTTTCGCAGGTTCGAAAATTGAATAGTGTAAAACTAAAACCTGCGATAATGACGTCATAGGTGCAATATTAACGCAAAAACGATTTTTTCGCTCGCATATTGAATACCCCTATAAGTGTTGTGATACAGCTAAAGCTTTACGAATATTAGAGACTGCGCTGCGTTCCCATATTGAACCGGTTTGTTATGGATATACCAGTGAGGGCAACGCCAATTTAAACCACTTTGCTATTATTTTTGTGAAAAGTCTGTAATTTATATTTACTAATGATGTTGGGCAGTAAGAAGCAAGGAGAGTGGGATCTCTGCCTGGTTTAGGTAATACCTTTATGATAGCATCATTAAAGTAAGCAAATGGGGACTGCCAGAAAAAAAATAATTATTAAGATTTCTAAGAGGGGTGACTAAAGATGACTGGAGAGTTTTATAAAAGTTTCGGAGTAGCCATTTGGGCCTGAACACTTGCGTGATTTAAAGCCTCTGATGGGGGCAATGAATTCCAGTTCAGTAATAGGTTGGGTTAGGGAAGTTGTGAAAGGGAAGTTTTGTTCCAGAATGCCATTTTGTTTGCCATCATCAAGATGTTACTGAGAATATAATTTGGAATAAATAGTTTGAAGTATCTAGAATAGCTGGGCTATCATTTTGTAAAGAACTAGTCTGTCTCCATGCAATAAATTGGACAGAAGTTTGATATTTTTGTTGCCATTTTAGTAGGTTTTTAAATAAAGTTAGCAAGATGGATTACAGCAGTCAGAATCCAATATATGTTAAAGGGAAACAAATCAATATTATATAGTGTGCTTAAATATATATCCAATATTATATGTATCCTAATTGAAACCGGCATGCTCACTTCCAAGTCATCTAAAGGCTCCATCACTTATTTGAGTTCCTGGACATTATGTTATTTTATAAGTGAAGACAGTTTGGAAGCAATACATTCTGGCCTATGGATCTTGGGAAGCTGCACCAGATATTTATGCACCTCAGCTTTTTGCATCCTTTAACACCAACCATCCAGGCAAACCTGCAGTCACTTTGAAAGGAAGGGGTTACTGTCAAGATCCTTTCTGTTGCATTAGTTGGCTGGTGTATTTCCTGGGTCCTTATCTGCTTCAGCATCACTTTCAACTTCAAGTCTCCTTTGTGTTGTGGGCATCACAATAACTACATTTAGGCCCTATCTTAAGATTACAGCTGTTTATCAAAAATGGCACTTTTGCTATTCTACCAGCGATGTAATGTATTCACATACATTTCCCCACTCATGTCACAGAGGCGCATGTGCAGTGTATTCATGTATAAACACCACTTCTACTCATGAGTGATGCTTGTCTGTGCAATGCTCCAATTCCAAGAGATGGTGGTAGAGTAGACGAACAGAAAGGTGCCCTTTTATTGAGCCCTTGTCCCCTAAACCAGCGTACTGGACTTTTCTATTTGGATCACTAGTGTATGACCCTGGCTTATTGGGGCTACTCTATCTGCTCTAGTCCCCTGGCATTGTTCAACAACCCGTCTCCTTCTCAAACCCTGGAAACATTCCTGACATTTCTTCTGTCAGACCCGAATACTACATACCTTGGGTTCTACTTCTGCTTACACAGATACCTTTATTATTTATTTCAGTTTGATTCAAACACTTTACGTGACTTCCTACTATTGGAATTTAACTGCTGGTACTGTTGTGTGCTGCCAACTACTCAAGGCCATAGAGGTAATATGCACCATGTCCAACTATGAACCTTTGAGAAAGTGAAACTAACCATAAAAACAACTAATTGGTAAATGCTTCTTACATTTCTTCTATGCGTTCATTGTCTGCAGGTGAGAATTGGATGTGGTGTCTGGTGGCTATGCAGTACAGCACCTATTTTCCACAATGGAGAATATTAACCTCTGAGGATAATCTTCGTAACAGAGCCACACAAAGCTCAGCATAATTAAAGAGGTCACATACCTTCAGGCTTACTCATAACGACATTTGGTGTGTAGATAGTGGGCCTGCGTCACGAATCAGGGTCTTAGCATTCCTTACAGACTCAGACATTCGTTTATTTCGGTTTCCCAGGGACGCCTCCTGGTGATTAACTAATGCACCTGTGTGCTCACCTGGTCAGCTAGACCAATGGCTATTCACCATTTTAACCAGTTCCTGTGAGCAACCCATTGCCTGAACGACGTGTTCCTTCCCAAGATAGTTCTAGGCTCCAGGCTTACTCCCATAGGTGAAACTAAGGGGTGGTCCGGGGGAGCACAGAACCACCCATTAGCCTCTACCAACAATTCACAATTTTTTAGTCGGCTCCCGGTCAGGAAGGCGTTAACGCCACTCAAACTGCTCTACACATAGCGCTCACCTGACTGGGAGGACATTTTCTGCAGCTCCGCCTCCCCTGTGTTGGCACCTATCAGGTTCATCCTTCTTGGAGCAGAGCGCGTGGTGACGTCGGGCTGTGCGCTCTAGTGAGGAGCTACTGAGATACCTACACCTGGAGGAGTATCCGATTCCTGCTGCCTTACCAACGCTGCAGCTTGCAGTGGAGGGGACTTACTGGAGAAAGCAGCAGCATCTGGCTCCCTCTCGCCTCCACACACGTGACCCAATAATGTTGGGAGGCACAAGTGAGATGGACTCATAGCATGCGTGGAAGCAATTCCTGAGTGAGGTCTGACCTGTATTAACTGTGCGTCTGGGTCCGAAGTTACCGATTGTTTCTCTATGTTGTCAAAGTATACTGATGTGAGGGAAAATGGGCCCTTCGTATGAGGCCACGTCCCCTTTTCAGGCTCACACCGTCCCTCCCCGCACCGGGTGACACCACGGTGAGGGACGCCACTGCCATTACCTGTCAGCATTGCAGATTCCACACTGCATACAGACCTGCCTATCATCTGCCGCTGTGTTCCATTACCTGCCAGTGCCACAGCTCTCATGCCACTTACAGACCTGCTACAACCACTTCATCTCAGCCAACATATATGCTGCCTTCCGTCTGCCACTGTGTATAGCCACCCATCAGCACAGCAGTTTCCATGCTGCATACCAACTTGTTAGTCCTTAGTGCAGAGCCAGCGAGTGCAGCCACGGTCTTCATTCCATCATACCGCTGGGACAGTGTACGCAAGTTACCTATTCTGTTTTACTCTGTGCTGTCCAGGATATCAGGTTATACTATTGGGCTGACCTTTTATTGGTTACCCTGCACTGTGTGCTATTGTCTTGGGCTGGTACAGAGAAGGGTGCTGGTTCCAGGACTAGGGTTCAGTGTGCAGTATATGCAGAGGTGCCGAGAGCCGCACCGGCCTGTGTGCTGGGCTGCTGTGAGGTACAGTAAGATGGAGGGGAGAGTGCCGGACCTCCAGCAGGTCTGGGTAATTAGTACCCCCCCCTCCCTCTTGGTGCCCCTGAGCATATGGTCTGTACACTGAAGTGTCCAGTGAGCTGTATTACTAATCCTGACTCATGCAAATTGAAAGTTTTACGCAGACTGAGAGATTGTCTGCCATTGCGCATGTGGATAACCCACACTGCGCATTTGCAGCGATTGAATTGCGATTTCGGTCACAAAGAGTATTTACTTGCAAAGTGAGTGACAGGTAGTCGGCATTTGGGAAAGGTAAAGGGGCGGGATGGTTACAGATACAGGCATGTTGGGTCAGTTTAAACACTGCTTTCTTGTTTGCAGCTGGAAAGCCTTATGTGTGTCAGGAGAGGCGCTCTGTTTGAGATAGGTCAGACTTACTCAGAAGATTGATGGGCGCCCAATCTGTGCTGATGTTTCCGATGTTTACGTTACTGCCCGTTGTTGGACGGATATGAGAAGGCAGCAGTGGGCGTCTCTATGCTCAGGTAAACTTCTGAGTCATTAGCATATATTCACAATTGTGGAGAGAGTGAAATCGCAAATGCATTTGCGTCCGGATCAGAATCAGGCCCTTATTTTGATAACAGAAAGTGATTTGTTCATCTTGATAGGCTGAAATCTTTGTTCACCTGGAATTATTATGTACCTTTAATAATGTACTTTTCATATGGTATACACATGAGACTGAATATAAATAGTATATTGTAAAAGGCAGAATAACTAGACAAATACATATTATCTAATCAATTTAATATGGTAATGGCGTTTAATGCAATACTGACAAATACTGCTTGTTATGTACTGTACCCTGTTGTGACAGCAAATGCATATTACATGAGCTTGAGTACTATTAGTAGGGTTTCTGCAATAAAGTAGAAAAGGGGAGACTTAAAAAATGTGTGCCCTTACATCTTATATATACAGGCATCAGAATGGGACCTCCTTAATAGGCATTCCATTATATATTGTTTATAAGAGGTTGACACAATGCTTGCTACCTATTACTCATATCCCCTTTAAAAAAAGATGAATTAACATTTCTATAAAGACATATTAGGAGCGCCCAGAGTATCTTGTTTTCATGACACAACATTTCAGTCTAGCACTCTAGTCTATTTACTAATTTGGCTGGCTTTAGATGTTTAATTTTTTATAAATATACATAAGACATAAGCGACCAAATCTTTATGAGCCTCCCCTTTTATCTCTTCTTTTGTATTTTACTGCCTACAGCATAGAGTCTTGTTATTGTAGCACCCCCTGTAAAACCCTAAGGAATTATATATCATAGAAAACACAAGTATTGTGATTCATACTGTAAATAGATGCTTATCAGATAAAAGATATACCCACTGTGGAAGGTTACTTTTCCTTTATCTGCGATAAGGAAAAGACAAATATAATTTGTGTGTGACTGAGTGGCCTATATTGTAGTTGCCTGCAGTTTTCACATTGGAATATGTTGTATTTTTTTGAAGTTGTGAATTAGAGTAAGTAAGGAAATCACCATGTACTTTAAGTGAGTCAAACGCTCCTTGAGTATATTTCTCATAAATATGCCCTGCAGCCAACTTATCTTACTAGGGCAGAGGTTCCCAAACTCCGCCATTACAGTTCACATTTTAAGGATATCCATGCTTGAACACAGGTGCCTTTATTTAGTACCTCAGTCAATTTAATTTAATCATCTGGACTTAAGCATGGATATCCTTAAAACCTAGACTGTAATGGCGGAGTTTGGGAACCTCTGGACTAGAGGATTGTGCAGAATGGGACAGAATTTGCATGTAAATTACTAGCGTAAAATGTGCTCTTCACACAGGTGCATCTTGCTTAACATGCAGAACTGACAGTATTGATGCAAAGATCAGCAAGAGTAACAAATGCGCCTCATCTACTCCAGGAGAGAACAGTATATGCACCTGGCTTACTCCAGGAGAAATCAGTACTATATGCTTCTTGTTTACACCAGGAGAGAACAGTAGATACGTACCTGGATTACTCTAGGAGAGAATAGAAGTCAGGGGTGGTTTAAGGGGCAGGCTGGCAGGGCTATCACCCAGGGAGCTGTGGCCTGTGGGCCGGGTACACTGTCAGGAGTTAAAGGGGTTCAGCCTCTGTGATGGCTCTGCACAGTGAGTGATAGAGCCTGTTCTGCTTCTTGCATCAGTGGATGAAATAGGTGGCACTAGGGTACTCTGTAGGGTGGATGTCTTTCCCTCCTCAGGTCACAATAGCTCCATGGAAACAAGGTAAGAGGGGGCTGGAGAGACACAAGTGGGGATACTAGACCGGGGAGGATGGGGGTGAAAAAAATGCAGTGGTGTGAGCTGGAGAGATGTAGGGGGTTGAACAACAGAGATGCAGGGTTGTGCGCTAGAAAGATGCAGGGGGAGTGAACAAGAGGGACCAGGGCTGTGATCTGGAGAGAAAGGGGAGCTGGAGAGATGCAGTGGTGTGAGCTGGAGAGACACGGGGAAAGCTTGTGAGATGAGAGGTGTGAGCTGGAGAGATGCATGGGGGTTGAACAAGAGAGATGCAGGGATGTGAGCTGGAGAGACAGAAAGGGAGCTGGAGAAACACAGGGGCTGAGCTGGAGAGAAGCAGGAGTGGTGTGAGCTGGAGAGATGCAGGAGGATGGTCCTTGGGAGATGCAGGGGTGTCAACTGAAGAAATGCAGGAGGATTGTTCTGGGGAGACGCAGGGATGTGCACTGGAGAGACGCAGGGGGTCTGAGCTAGACAGAGAAAGGGTGCTGGAGAAAAGCAGGGAGCTGAGCCGGAGACATGCAGGAGGATGGTGCTGAAGACATGCAGGGGGATGGTACTCAAGACATGCAAGGGGATGGCATAATAGAGACGTGGGATGGCACTGTAGAGGTGCAGAAGGATGGCGCTGGAGAGACCTAGGAGGATGGCGTTTCTCCAGGAGGTTAACCCTTTCCTCAGAAAGTGGGAGAGACCCACTCTGCCACACTGTTTTTTTTTTATTTGACCAATTTTATCCTAAAACCCTGCTTGTTGGATACTCCTTATGTTGATGAATCTTAATACTTTAATTATATTGTTACTTGCATATATAGATATGCACTTTCCCATTTTAGGAGTGACATTTTGGTGGAAGAGGTGTACCATTGAAAGCATTGTCCTGAGATGTACTACAGTACTATATGTGCACCTGGTTTACTCCAGTAGAGAACAGTACTATATGCTCCTTGTTTTCGCCTTGCAATAGACTCCTTAATTGTCTATTGTAAGGCCTCAGGATAAATGCACATACAGAAATATATCCAAATTGACAGCCAGCTTACCTGGGAGTATTTGTTGCATCCAAATGCATGCAACAAATATCTCTGAATTTCTATTACCATATAGTTTTCAAGTATTGTTGCAGGTAATATTTTGTTTGCCGGGGGACACCCCCCTTCGTTTTTTTTTGTCGAATGTGCACCTAGTTTACTCCAGGAGAGATCTGTAGAATATGCACCTAGTTTACTCCAGGAGAGAACTGTAGAATATGCTCCTAGCTTACTCCTAGAGAGAACAGTAGTATATGTGCCTGGTTTACTCCAAAAGAGAGCAGTTTATTCACATTGTTATTCTAGGAGAGAGCAGTAGTTTATGTATATTTTTTACGCCAGGTGACGTGACATGATACTCATAGTAGTAAATGATAAAGGTACAAGGGGCAGATTGGGCCACCGTGAAAGCAGGAAAGTTCACGCTGGGCTGGTCCCATGCTCCGCTCTGCTGGGCTGGGTTACACTACCTGCTGGGACGACTCACATTGCCTGCCGGCTGCAGCAGCGGCGCAGGGTTGGCGGCGTCAGTGAATGGAGCTTGTGCTCCAGGAATTGGCTCCGGTACAGGGTGATAGGTACAGTATCCACCCTAACCAGCAACCCCCCTGCCTCTGGAACATTTCCTAACCTCGGCCTCAGGGACCTACGCTCAGCCCCGGCCTCAGAGACATACACTACCCCACCCTACCCCACAATCCTGGGACATGCGCTACTCACCCTACCCCCTCTCTCCCCCCTGCCGCCCCAGGGACATGCACTGCCCATCCAGGCCGAGGAACATACACTCCTCACCCTACCCGCCCCCCAACAAAGGGACATACACTATTCACCCTAAGTTGTGGGGGTCAAAGGCAAGGCAACATTAATGACCTAGCACTGTTTATAATTTTTTTATAGGGCACAGGGGGGTGTTGCCTAAGCCTTTCTTCCAGGATAAGTATGAGAGAGATATACACTGCCCGTCCTACCTCCCAGCCCAGGGAACATACAATACCCCCCCTTTACCCAGTGATATAAATTCACCAACCACTCCCTGAGACATACAGTACATACCCTAGCCTGGGGATATACACTAAACACAGTACCTCACCCGCCCTGCCTCCCAGCCCCCAAAACATACAGTACCTCCCCTGACTTCCAAGAGATATACAATAAAAACATAGTAGGTTCTACCCTTCCCAGTCCCCAGATAAATTTCTGTACTGGAGTATGGGGTGCCATAGCATGTGCCTGTTTGGGGTGCTGCAGTTCTTCACTATGCCTCTGGCTGGGAGATGGACCACCCTGGAGCCCTGCAGTTGCCTCAATGACAGTGGCCCGCGGTCTGCAAGGCAAGTGGGTAAGGCCCGATTCATCCTGCAGCATGTGCGTTGGTACTGTTGCCAGCCCAGGCACCGCAGTGATCACAATAAACTACAGCTGCCTTAGCTAAACAGCCAAATACACATTGCTCTCCTCGTGGAGCAAAGTACTGCAGACAAGTCAGTCTTCTATGGGGGACTGGGACAATTATGTATGTTTTATTTTTTTTGTGTGGGGGCCAGTGTGTTAGTTTTATGTTTTTCATCTGCGCGTGTGTCTGAGTTGCACCGTGCATGAGTCCCAATGGTGTTCGTATAGAGTTACAGTACAGATTCAGATGCATGCATGAAGAAGTGTATTAGAAATGTGTTAGGTGTTCCTAGGCGGTTACAGGGGGTTGGCTAATCAGGTGCAGATGTAACGTAGTATAGGCTTGTCATTGGAGTGACATGGGGTGTTCATGAAAGTGGTTGCTTGTGTCATTAATGTGTCATTAATGCTGGGCATACACTATACAATTATCTGTCAGATATCTGTCCAATCTGGCTGGTTGGAATGAAAACCTGGTAATATATGGGTGCAAATGACAATCGTCCATTTCTCACAAACTCTGGAAAACAGACATAAATGGTCATTCAGACAAGTTGGTTAAAACACACAAATTTAACCAATTTGAACAATTGTTTTTTGTCTGTTTTTCAGTGTTTAAAACCATATGATCAATTGTCATTTGCTCTCGTACATTGCCAGGTTTTCATTCCATCCAGCCAGATTGGTCAGATAATTGTATAGTGTATGCCCAACATTACTAATGAATACATCTGTGCACCTACTGGGTGACCTGCAAAACGTGAACTGTGTGGGGTCCTGAGGACGAAATTTGAGAACCACTGACCTACATCAATTCATGGTCAGGCATAAACAGGGCCGTATTAAGGCTTGTGGGAGCCCCATCAATAAAATTGCCACAGCCCCACGCTTCAACTACTATGCCCCTTACCTTGTCTCTGGTCTCTCCACTTATCGGCAATATCACAGCATACTATATTATGTCCGCAAAACTGCTGGGAACCGACTGCCGGCAGCATAGCAGACATGACCTAGTACACTGCCAGGGGCAAATGCAGGATTTTGAGTGGGGCGTGAGAGAGAACGAGAGAAGGAGGGAGAGACGAGGAGGGAGAAAGAAAGAGAGAGGGAGGATGGGGGACAGCAAAATAGAGGGAGGGAGAGAGAAAACAATAGAGAGGGAGAGGGGGAGTGAGAGAAGGGAGATATAGAGAAGTCATTATGGAGAGGGAGAGACAGAGGGGGGTAGAGAAAGGGAGGGGGAGAGAGAGAGGGTAGGAGAAAGGATAGGAGGAAAGAGTAAGTGTGAGAGAATGGGAGGGAAGAGAGAAAGGGAGAGAGTGAGAGACAGAGGGAGGGGGAGAGAAAGAGAGGGAGGGGTAGGGAGAGATGATTAGAGATAGAGAGAGAGAGAGACAGAGGGAGAATGGGACAGAGGCCCTGATTCAGAGCCGGACGCTCTGACAGAGCGCTCGCTCTGAATCAGGGCCGGCCTTCTTGTTTTTTAGAGCGGCCTCCCCACAGCTATAGCGAGTGGCCAGGAAGATGGTCGCGATGGTCAAGACCATCGCGACCATCGGGTTTGCAATGAGACCCTTGTGGTAGGGTCTCGTTGCCGCAAGCCCCAGAGAGATTTCGGCTCTCACAGAGCCGAAATCTCTCTCACTGACATCACTCGTGATATCAGTGGTGCCGCCCCCAAATGGAGGCGTTCACATGGAACACCTCTGTTTGTGCAGCCACTCCCCCGGCCCACCCACCAAAGGGGGCGTGCTGTCACTCAACATCGACAGCACGCCCCCTTTGGTACGAGACCCGGAGCGATGGTTTGCCCGTCGCTATCCGGGTCTCGCGCATGCGCACGACGGAGCCGGCTCCGTCGTGCGCATGTGCTCTGGGCCACCATCAACCCGATTGCGAGCGCATAGTGCTCACGAGCGGGTCTGAATCAGGCCCAGAGAGCACACGCACACTAACCGGTTTCAAACTTGCAGCATCAGGCAGGCTTCTGATGGGGGCGGGTAATTCACTGCATTAGGCTCCACTCCCTACCCATACACTAGCGAATCGCAGTATGACAGCGAGGGGACGGGGCTTCTATCGTCAGTCACGGTCCAACATCGGTGACTTTGCTGCCTGTCACTGCTTCTTCTGTCTGCTGTCGGGAGCCGACCAGAGAGGGTCTAGAGTGGCCCTGAATGTATGTGGGGGACCTTGGGCGACCTCTCCGTCTGCCCCGCCTATAATCCAGCCCTGGGCATAAAGTATGTAAATGAAGAATATTCAACAATATTGTTACTCTCCCCAGGTGCAAGGCATATCATTATCTGGGAGATTACCAAGAACCCCAGTTAAACATCGAAAGACAAGAAAAAAAAAAAAGTTAAAAGGACAGTATTCTGAAATTGGGACACCATGACTGTGTTAAAATGCTATTACATATGTATTAAATTGTATAAATTTTTGGCTCTTTATTCTTGTACTACAATATTAGAACCAATGCAGCACAATATTAAAATATTACTCTAATACCACTTTCACACAGAAGCTGGGGCTTCGATCCGGCTTTTACCTGGCTTTTGGAGCACTGGTCGGTTCCTGGTCCCAGGCCAGTACCCCTTTTCAGAAAGAAGATTAAATTGCCAAGCCAAGCATTCGGACCCGTTAATATGCCGGGTCAACCAAGGTCCTTTTTTTGTGTGAGAGGGTCGAACCCAGATTGCAATTCCCGGGACTTTGACCCGGGTTGACCCTTTCACACAGAAAAGGACCTGGGTTGACTCTGTAAATTACCGGGTCCTTTTCTCTGTCTGAAAAGGGTATAATACTGAATAAGTAAAATATGGTACAAGTGGAAAATACATAAATCAGAATGGTTAAAAAGCCCACGCTGCGTTCATTCTAATAGACAGAGCCAACAACTGATACAATTTTTATATATACAATAAAATCAGAATTTTGAACACAACCAAGGTAACCCCAGAGTGCTCCAATTCAGAATATGGTATTTTCCCTGTTGCTGTTTGCACCAATATATCCTATTCCAGGATGTTCCATCCCGATATACATGTTATGGACACATCAATATAGAAGGAAGCTTGCCACTGTCACAGTTAATAATGATAAATAACCACCATCATCACTAAGTGAATAACTTAGCAAGTTATAATTCAGACACAAAGTCTATAACATAATAATAATAGAAATTTCCCTTTTCTTGACATGGCTATGTCAAAGCCCACATGTTAATCCAAGAGTAATTTTGTGGCCAAGGATGCCCACCAACATCCAAAAGCAGAAGTTCTTTAAAAAGGAATGGGCCAACTGACATGATGGGTGGGAATAACATACATGTTTTGTTGAAGTTATTGCTGCTCAAGATTGTAATATCAGTTTGAATCCTAGAGGTTTTCCATCAAAGAAATTTAATGTGGATCCATAAACTAAATAGAAGGTATATCCTTTTGTGTGCTATTTTTATTTATTGGGTTCTCTTTATTTAGATGGTCATAAGGTCACATTTATACAGAATTTGAGAGCATTTGAAAGGGTTCACTAACTCTTTAGAACCACTGTATCACCATGAAGTATGCTGAAATGCAATGCAATACATTAATTAACTCTGTTTGTCCATCATCATCTATGTTATTTATGCATCATCCATATGTATGGAGATTACCTATAACTTCCCTTTTCTCCCTTCTCCTGCGCTGAACCTTTTAGCACCAGCAATTGACTCTTCAATGACAACGTTTGCACCATGATTGAATTCATACTGCATTGCATCAGTGAAGCTGGTAGCATCAAATGTGCTGTAGTAAGCTGAGGTTCTGTCAGCATTCATGCATTTCTGGGGGAATGCTGATATCTGTTCCGCTAGCTCAATGGCACACCGAAGTCCTAAAAGATAGGTATAAGAAATTGTATTAATATGGCAGCAAAAATCTTACTAGACAAACTAAAATTTAAAATGAAATTGAACAAAATGTATGATAATTTAGTGAAGACAAAATCAAGTGGCAGGCCTGATACCTACATGTAGATATTTATGAAAATGTGGGGACATATTTTTTTTTTTAGTATTAATAATTTATACAAATGCCTTGGGATAATAATAGAATATTGCAGAACTTTGTATTCAGAGCTGGACTGGGGTTCTGTGGATTCACCAAGGCAAATAATGACGAGGCTCCATATTGGTAACCCTGAAGCATTATTACTTAATTAATTTCTGCCATAAATTTAGCATCTACTGTAATTTAGAAAAAATAGACAGGGGTGCAGAGTGCAATAGGGGGTTACAAGCTGGTTTCCAAGGTTCTTATTTAAGCTGCCCACACATAGACCAATCCTGCCGCTCATTCCACGCTACAGAACCCATTTCTTTTCCAATTTGAAAAATAGCAGATTTCCAAATAGATCAAACTACACAGCGCTCACCATCAATATGATGAACCCAATTGCCTGACAGGCCGTATTTTGTCCACCCGAGTGAAAAGATCTGACTGTGCATTTACAGATCAGGGCTCCGGCAAGAGAGTTCCTCCTCCTCCACGGTGCCAGTGACATCTTCAGGAAGATGGAGCTGCGTAGTGACAGCAAAGACTCTGGCACTGTGATCCCTAGTGTGCGTGAGCCATCTTCCCGGATATCACTGGGAAGATGGTGCTGTGGAAGAGGAGGTACCTGCTTGCCGTAGCATGGTAAGATACCTGGTTGGGGGTGCTGCTCTGATGAGGGGGTCCACTGCACACAGGTTTCTTTGGGTGTTATTGGCATGATACAGTCTGATGCATTAGGTGGCTCTTTCTGGCATATATAGGTCCATGAGGGGTCTCTGATCACATATAAACGGGCATGTGAGGGCACTGATGCAGAGCAGAGATTTAGACCTCATGGGGCCCTAGGCAAGATACAAATTTTGGGCCCCGAACCCTCAAACTATCCATATTATATATATCAATGGGAATAATTCCCTCATTATTCTGTTGTGTGTATGTATATATTATATATATATATATATATATATATATAATTTGTGTGTGTGTATATATAATAATCTATTGACATTGTATTGTAAAAACTGTGCATATATCCAGTAGGTGTCAATAGGGCAAGATACACATATTTATATATTTATAGTGTGTATATGATATGAATATGTGTATCTTGCCCTACTGACACCTACTGTGATATGCAGTTTTTACAGTTTCTTGCAGGCAGCTCATCAGAGTAATACCCTACCTGCCTGGCCTTGCTGGATGCTGCTGCTATTGGGTGGCGGGCCTGGCAGGCTGGCAGAGTGGCTGCTGGGGCGGGCCGCGGCCGGAGCTACTTGGAGTAGCTGGGACAGGGCGGTGGGCGGCGCAGTGGTAAACGCAGGATTTTGAAGGGAGAGTTTCCAAATACTTGGTTACAGAACCAATGAAAAAATGTCTCACCAGAATAACCCTGCAACATACACATTATTGTGCAGTTCAAGTGTTTTCATTATAATATATTATAATATATAGGGGCATATGTATCAAAGCTTGATGTGAGATAAAATTGTGAGATATATATCACCAACCAATCAGCTTCTAACTTACATTTTGGAGGGTGTGTTTAAGAAATTATAGTTTGGAGCTGATTGGTTGGTGATATATATTTCACAATTTTATCTCACATAGCTTTGATACATATGCCCCATAATGAGCAAAATCAGAAAGAACGCTGACACAGATAGTAGGATTGACTTTTTAGAGAGTGAATTTTTTTTTAATTGAGGGTTCCTGAGTGCCATCTGATTTTGCACATTACATTTATTTTATAGGGAAGGCACATGGACATGTTGCATTATTTGAACCAGGGGAGTGCCGGGTAGTTTGGATAAATTTAATGTATAATAGCTATGCCCTCTCAGACACACACATACACACCTCTTTCTCTTAAAAACACGCATGCAAATAAACCACAGCCACAACCATTTATTAAAGGCGCCCCCACCGAATGAAGATAATGGAGAGAGGAAGGGAGAGAAGGACCAATACGTAATACTGCTACATTTTTATATTTTGACTGCATACTTGTTATATAGTTATCTCAGGTAGGGTAGATCATGTGCTTATCAGGTAGGCAATCAGGAAGCCGGCTGATGTAAGCCCGACAGCCAGCTTCCCGACTGCTTTATCCCGGCGAGAGATAAATGACAGGCGTCTAATTCTAGACGGGGGGGGGGGTTAGGTTTAGGGCTCCCGGGAGGGACTTAGGGTTAGGCATCCCCCCGGGAGGCTAGGGTTAGGCTAGGGGGAGGGAGGGTTAGAGTTAGGCACTCCCGGGGGGGACTTAGGGTTAGGCACCCCCCCGGGGGACTTAGGTTTAGGCGGCAGGGAAGGGGGTGGTTAGGTTTAGGCACTTTGAGGGGGGATTAGGGTTAGGCACTGGGGGGAAGGTTAGGGTTAGGCACCCGTAAAGAGGGTCAGGGGGGTTAGGTTAGTTGATACTTACCTGGGGACGATCGGGATTTTCAGCCGTGTCGGCCTGGCACTGTCGGGATTTGAACCGCCGGACTTGTGTCCGTCGGTAATTCGTATATATTCCGCTTTTCAAACTGAGTTGCACACACACTCACCTCTCAAATAAAACACATCCATCATCATTTATTCAGCAAATAAGCCACCATCATTTATTAACGCAAGTTACAACCCACCATTATTTATTAAGGCGTGCCCCCCTCCCCCGACACCCATTGACATGCAAGTGAGGCATACACCTGCATTGGCTATCGGGACATCACAGAGAGGAAGACAGTGATGGCCTCACCCGGCCAACATACTTTATTATAGACTACCTCCTCCCCGGCACCCCTCAACATACGAGACACACCTGCTGAGTTAGTGGAGACAGTCACCAGTTTTCCCGGCCAGCTCTGTCTGAAAGCTCCATGAGAGAACTCACTGCCTGAGAAGAACTGCGCTCTTCCGCTGTAGCTCCCCCTATATACTGGCAGCGGGCAGCCTCTCAATGTAAATGTAAAGAGACAGCTGCCAGCAGAAAAAAAAACGTGGTCAGATGGGCGGCGATGGTTCGACGGGTAAGGGGGTATTCTACCTGCGTGTGCGTATGCTGCGGGCCCGGTGATGGTGAGTCGGCATCACTCCTCTCCTGCACAGGTGGCCCCGACACACACCTGACCTTGACTGCACACACACTCTCCGAGAGAGCACTTTGCAATCTGCAGACAGCAGCGCGGGACAGCGTGACGTCATGACATCACGCGGTACTCGCGCAGTGCTCCTCTGGGAGCGCTTTCATCAGGAGGATTTCTTAGGGCAAAGGGGCCCACTGCGGTCCCACCCGGCCCTAGGCGAGCGCCTAGGTTGCCTAATGGGAAATCCGGCCCTGCACTGATGGCATGTAGGGCTCTTGTGACATATGCATTGTATGAGAGGGTTGTGCTTCCTTATGTAGCTCAATGGGCTCTGATGGCATATAAAAGGGGCATATGGATGGAAGACAATGTCATAAAGTTATTTTTCAGTATGTATTGGTAAGAAAATGGCCTGAAATCTGTGAAATAAAATTATAGTAACCCTACTGTGGCTTTGACGACACCTAAGAGCATGCCCCCTATCCAGAAATCTGAAATATAAAAAGGTGGTAATGCTAGAAGATACCCAATGGGTAAATTTCCAATAACCAAAATGTTGTCATTAGTGTTCCTATTTAGTTTTTGCATGTGCAAATGAGAGGGTAGCTTTATAGATGAGCCAAAATATAGCTTAGGGGAATGGGTGGACAACACATGGGAATGCTTTCAGTGCCTATTTTCACAAAGAATAACAAAAAAAAAACAAGTGGAAGCTTTGCATGCAAAAGGGAAGTAAGTTGGTATATTTAAGGTGCGTATCCACTACGAGAGAAATTAGCGATTGAACGATAAGGACATCGTTATCGTTCAATCGTTCATTAATCGTGCAGTGAATATGCCGGCAACGACCAGCAATGCGCGCTCGCGTTGGTCGTTGTCGGCATTTGCCATCGCCTGAATATGCAGGCCACATGCCGATATAGACAGGTTGTGCATGTTCGGGGATGAGGGTGCCTGCACTGAGTGACACATCGTTCAGTGTGGGCACATTGGGCCTGATTCAGACCCACTCGCGAGCAGCTGTCCGCTCGCAAGTGGGTCGATGGTCTGCACTGCGCATGCGCACGACGGAGGGAGCTCCGTCGTGCACATGCGCGAGACGCGACGAGCGAAGGACTTTCCTTCGCTCGTAGTGTCTGATCAAAGGGGGCGTGCTGTCGATGTTGATTGACAGCACGCCCCCTTTGGTGGGCGTGCCTCCCAGACGGAGGCGTTCCCAAGGGAACGCCTACCGTCAGAAGCCGGCCCCACTGACATCACTAGTGATGTCAGTGGGAGTGATTTTGGTTCTGATAGAGCCAAAATCACTCCTGGCCTTGCGGTTGAGAAACTCAACCGCAGGCTTCTGCTCGCAGTGGCAATGGTCGCGATGGTCAAGACCATCATCCTGCACGCTTGTATATGCTGTGGGTGGTGACCCACAGCTATACGAGCGTCCAGGAGGACGCTCCATATTTATGGAGGTGGGCCCTGATTCAGAGCGAGCGCTCTGGTCAGAGCGTCCGGCTCTGAATCAGGGCCATTATCCACTGCACAGGATGATGAACGATTACGCGATTACAATGTTGTATCATACAGTCGTTGCACTCTCGTGTAGTGGATATTACGCACCATTAGAGATGTGCTTTCTTGGTGAGGGAGCTGTAGAGATTTTTCAGTGAGAAATCAGAGTTTTAACAAAAACAAACCAATGTGTTCCAAGACATAAATTTCTCTTCAGTGGTAGCCTGTATCATGTTATGAAAACCCAGTGGGTAAAGCATTAAATCAGAGCTGCCATGTAAATGTGTGTTTAGCAAAATATATCATTAAAGTAGAAGCAGCTGTTTTCATTTCATAAGAAACAATGAAAAATCCAAAACAAACACACAATTAAGATTAAGCATGTGTTGTACGTCAGGAGGAGTGCCGTTATCTGCAGCAGTAATCAGTGCATACTTTGCCAACACCCCTTAAATTCTTACTGGAATGGTATTATTAGATTAAGTTGTGATGCGTCAGTGTCTAATAAAGTTATTCTATCAACAAATGTATTTTAGATAAAGATGATCAAACATTTGCATATACATGCAATTGTTTCCTGTCAATAAGAATCATTTTATTTTTTGTTTTTGAAACTTATGTCTTCATTTTATCCTTCCTAATGTCTCCACCCGAACATCCTTTAATTGGCCTGATCTGCCAGGAAAAACATGACAAATGTCATTCTATTTTGCTTACAGTATATTCGGCAAACAGCACTTGGTTTTATTAGTATTAGTTTTAGAGATAGCTCATTACCTGCCAACCAAAACAGTAATATTTTAATTTGAATAAGGACAACACCATACCCAGGATGCAGGACAGCTGCTGTGAGTCTGCAGAGACATTAGTCACCTTTTGGATGAAATGAAGGTAGTTTCGGGAGGTCTGAATAACGTTCTGTGCTGTAACATTTTACACTTCATACGTGATCACCTCCCTAGATCCTCTTTGTATACAAATTGTACGCATGTAAAAAAAAATGGCAGAAAATGTTTTGGCATTAACTACTGAAATACTTTTCACTACTACTTTGTAGGGGCAGTTTATAACTAACAGGCCCTACCGATCCATATATCCAGCTGCTTATAACATAAAAGATTATTTAAAATAAAAACAAATGAAAATAAAAATCGTAATGGTAATGGCTTAAATGTCTGGTCTATGCAGGAATGTCCTATGGGCTGGCTTCAGAGCTGGACGCAGTGGTGATTATGGACACAGATCGAGCGATCGTTTTTCATTGCAAAGTGAGTGACAGGCTGTCAGCGTTTAGGGGGGGTGTCACGGGAGGTGGTCTGAAAAATGCAGGCGTGTCTGTTTGAACGCCGTTTCATGAACGTCCAGAAATTAGCCCATGCGATCTCCTACGCTACTCTGCGCGTCTAGAGAGCACTCAAGGCTGCGGCAGGGCAAAATGGCTGCTCGATGTGCGTCAATGTGACCAATATTTACACACGTAAGCGAAGTTGTACGCATATGAGAAGGCAGAACTGGGCATCTGTAAGCTTTGCAACCATTATCATATTATCGCAGCTGCGGTGCTTACGAAATCGCTGCTGTGATCACATTAGCATCCATCTCTGAATCAGACCCTAGGTCCTCAAAACCACCCTAAGGGGGCAAAATGTAACAAAGAAAATTTTATTTGAAATGTATATTCTTGTTCAGTTTTTAATCTCCATGATTTATGACAGCTAAAACCGTTTGTTTTCAAACTGGCAAATCACAAGGAGTAAAGTTGATTTTGTGACCTGGGATCCATATAAACGGCGCAATATATCGAGTAGCGGTTTCTGAATGGTGAGATTGCTGAAATCACGTGTTTGATTTCAAAACAAAGGTGAAGATTACTATTTGCAGACTGATTGAAGTGGCCCAAAGTGCCAAGACTGATATCTCTTTTATTCTCCTTTCACACTTGCAGCAATAACCCGGGTTATTGTATGTGAACGCGCAGCAATCCAGGTTACTGTGCAATGTGAAAGGGCCAGGTTGAAATAAGCCGCAGTTCAACTCTGGTCACGAGAAGGATTGAAAACTGGTTCACACCGGCTCGTGATGCAGTGTGAATGGGTAACCCGGGTCCTGTTCACTGTATAGGAAGAGCCGGCGATGGAGATGATCTCATCTCCAAGTAAAGACTCAGCACGTGATGGAGGTGACGTAATTGACCCGGCAATAAGCCGCGTCGATGACGTAAATCTAAAAGGGGTCTCACCCAGATCGCAACAGTGGTCAAAATCCCGGGTGCGACCTGATATTTATATGTGAAAGGGGTATTACATTGGCCAAATAACACAAGCCATTGCTGTATGAACTTGAGTCACGGCTAAGTGTAAACAGGACCCTGAAAAATGACCCGGGTCCATAGACAGAGAAATCCAACCTGGGCAGTAAGCAGGGTTAGACCCAGGTAACGGTGTTTTAAGAGAGGAGGGGGCCAGTGTGCAGGCTCAGTGCGGGCCCCCTCCTCTCTCTAGCGGTGCAGCGGTGGGTGCAGTAGAGTAGATTTTGGTTTAGTGCCACAATCTACTGCGCATTCATGGGTCTCCAAGAAAATTGCACCCATGCAGTCTTCCCAAGGACAGCAGTATCACGCATGCGCGAGTCACCAGGAAAATGGCCACCATTTTCCCAGTGATTTTTGCTGCTCTGGAGCACTGGCCTCTGGAGACAATGAACAGGTAAGTCTAAAAACTATATGGGTGCAGGGTGTGCGGTGTGGGCCCCCCTGGACTCAGGGACCTGTGTGCACCCATTATAAATATGCATTATGGTTTGACCTGTAAAAGTACTGAGATTAATATATGAGTAAAAAGGTGAAGGATGATGAAATATTACGCTTTACAGCCTTAAGTTAAAATACACTCTTCAGTGTTAAACTGATTTTTCATTACAGCTTGAATAAAAAGTAAAGCATGTCCTCCTCATTCCATAGCACATAAGTATAACTTCACCACCATTTTAGCATAGTGTCCTGATAGGATCTCATATTGGTCACAAAGCTGAGTTTAAGAGCCTGATACAGAGATGGCTGCAAAATGAGTGTAATTTATAATTAAAAAAGTTGCATGCAAAAAATTTACAATTAAAACAGTTGCATGCGTACTGTATTTCCACTCATATGCAGAGCTCCAGATGTGGTTTGGACATCAATATTAGCATGGGCGTCTGATTTACATGCGTGTCACCGACACAGGTAACAACTCCCGTCTCTTGTACACAGACAAAAATAAATAGCTTAACAGGGCTGAATTAATGTAGGTTGGGGAAAAATAAGGACACTTATCATGTATAACCATAGCTATATAATGCAAGTAAAGCTATATAAAATGTGCAGAATAAGTAAGAAAAAAAACTATACAGATGTGTCCTTATACATCATTGCTGCAGTCACGCCAAACATCCCCTCTAGGAGTCCCAGGTCCCGTGCGACTCAGCTAGAGCCAGGCATCTTTTTTGCATCTCTTTTGCCAAAATGCGATGTGACTAGGACGCACCAGAAGACACAGGTTGTTCGGCCTCTTTACCTCCAAGTGCTGCTCTGATGATGAAGCGATCCTGGGCCATCCTCTGTAAACGTAAATTTTTCTTTTGCCAATGTAGGCCAGATCATATGGGCACTTAATGACAAAAACAGCAAATGGTGCACGTAAGAACATGATAAATTGGAACCTATTTGCCTGAATGCGGGTGAGTGATTGTGAGGATACGTTGTTCTCTCAATCACCCAGACACCGAGCAAATGAATCCAAAGTGATGGTTTATTTTTACACGTCACACAGAAATAGATAATATGTAAGGACAAGAGGTAAATACAGTGTACAGGCAATTTGCAGGTAGCAGTCCAGATAGGGCCAGTCCCTTGAGAGAGTAACATTCCAGGACAAGTCCACAAAATAGATAACGCCACAGTTTCACAACGGAGAAACTATCACCGATCACACAGCAGTGAATAGCGTATGAGTTCACCCAAGCGCTTCAGGATCCAGTACAGTAGAAACTATCACAGAACACACAGCAGTAAATAGCGTATAAGTCTATCCAGGCATTTCCAGGATCCCGTATAGTAGAGACTATCACAGATCACACAGCAGTGATAGAGTATTCGTCCACACAGAATTTCCAAAGTATAAATCCACACAGAACTGGTGATGCGTTCCACTAGCACCTTGGCAGAGCAAGACCTCTTAGCCAAAGTCAGCGACTAACATCCTGAGCTGCCTTCGGTGACTTCTTTTGAAACCTTAAAATTTCCCACAATATTGTGACCACCCAGAGGAGTTGCACCGTTTCCTGATTGGTGCGAGTCCCTTATCTCCTACCTCCCCCAGATATTACTTCCCTGACAAACACCTGCTGGGTTGGCTCCGTGTAGTCTGTCAGGCTCCAGTGAGGCACAAAAGCAGGCAAATGGAAGGAGGTGTAAATCCTGAGCATCCCTTGAGGAGGTGGGAATTAACTTATGGGGTCTTTTGTTCTGTGAGGTGTTACATTGTTCTACTGGTTACGAAAAAACAGACATATGGACAATGCTACACATCAAGGCTTACCAAGTATTAAAAATTACATTTCCTTACATTATTACAGTATATAATATACCTACTACTGCAAAAGTATATGTCCTGAGAATGATAACACATACACTAGCAGACGGATCGGGGAACACAAAGGTCTAAAAGGTTCATTAATCACTGCCGGGACTAAGATTCTGCAAATACATTTTTAACACACATCTCATTTTGTTACAGTGATGTAAGAGCATGTCTCCAGATACCGGCAGGTTGTACTGCCTTATACACCTATATCAGCCAGGGTAATAGGTATGAAGTCCCATCGGTTCATATCCCGATGCCAGCAGCCCGAACCCTCCCTTAGTGGTGCCTAACCCTAACCTCCCCCCGGGGGTGCCTAACCCTAGCCCTACAATGTATTATTTTGAAGCAAGAGGGACACAGCTCTTAATACTTCCTGGTGTGGTATACTATGGTAGAAACTAACCATGTCAATCGTACATGAGAGCTAGTCATCTGGTAAAGTATCAAGAGCTTCTAGTTTTAACAGTAAGTTTGTTGTGTCCTTTAAAAAGGTGGGTTCAGATTGAACTGCTGGCTGCAAGTAGAAGACAAAGAATCTTGATATTGGATGGTAGCGGGAATTGCGAGAAGAGATGATACATCTCCCAGGAGGGTACTCTACGACTTTTTGAATTTGGTGCATAATTTTGAGGGCGTATAATCCTTTTTAGTGAGATTAGGCTGTTTTGTTGCACATGCTCAAATGAGTCTTATCTCAACAAATTACACTTGGGGTTTTCGTCCTTTAACACGGGACTGTTCATAGAGACAGCTTTGCAGAAAAACAGAACAAAAAGGAGTAAATTTTTTTGAAATCCTAACCTAGGGCCTGATTCAGTACGGATCGCAACTGCGATCGCAAACGTGATTATGCACGCAGTCTCACTGCAATAGTATGCTAATCCTCTGTGATCGCTATGCCATCGCAGCACAACATAAGGACGCCCTTACACACATCCGTAATACTTTGCAAGTCTGAGTAAACATCGATAACATCGGGTACACTTGCAGCTTCACGCACACTTGCACAAGGTCTGAACTTACTCAGGAATTGTTAACCTCACCTCACGCACTGCAAGCCCAAGCTGCGTATGGCATCGCAGTGGCTAATTTATGCACACCTCTGTAACGGTGTTCAAATGCACTAGCACGCCTGCATTTCGCTGCCCCCCCCCCATCATCTCCCCCAAACGGTACTTCCTGTCAATCACTCTGCGATGGGTCTGTGTAGTCACTGCGATGCATACACAGAACGCAACAATCGGCCGATTGTGTGTGTACTCGCAGTTGCGATTGCTGCTGATTCAGGCCCCTTGACCGTATTTACAGAGTTACTCAAAGTGACTTTCAACAGTCCATCAGTCTTTTTAGTGAACGGTTGTGGTGTTCAGTATTAAGGTGTAGTAACTTCTTACAACAGATCCCCCTACCTTTGCACCCCTGGTAAGGCCAAATGAGCTGCTTTTTAATGGGTTCTCAGTAAAGATCCAGATGTTTTTCCTTTAATGAGCACAAGGTCTACAGAAAACCTGTTCTTCTTTAATTGTTGTTTTGTTATTTAGGGAAATCCAATTTATGCAGTAAGCGCTGTCTTGCTTTATTGTTTTATTAGTATGTAAAAAAAATGGATTTTATTTTTTTTATTTTTATGTTTATTGAAAGTCATAATCAGCAACACTATTAGCTTTCAATATTTACAGTAATATATTGGTATCCAAAAAGTGCAAAGTGCTCTTGTATGTACCATTTACCTTTCAGAGAGATGATTTGTCTGCAGCAGTATCAGGTATAACAAATTGTGCAAGATTTACCTACTAAAGAATTCCATTTTAAAGAAGATGATACACTCTGACAAGTTATCCAACAGACTCTGCATAAAAATTTTATTTAGTGAAAAAAACCTGAGTATTAGGCAGCTACTGACACAAGTTAAGAACATAACTTCCTTATGAGTAACGCCACGGACCATTACTCAATATACAATTATTATTATTTTTTATTTATATAGCACCAACATATTATGCAGCTCTTAATAACTAGTGCAGGGGTGGCAAAGTTTTCCTCTTTGGTTGCCAGATGTTCAACATTACAAGCCAAAACTATTTCCAAAATATCACCACCATTACAGCATACACAGTCATACTGAAAATGTGTCTTTTTATCCTTCCTTTTTTTAAGATAGTTTGCTCATGTTAGGTTTATAATTTGTATTCTGGGCACTGATGGGACCAGTTGAATAAAAAAAAAAAAGTTTGGTGGAGGAGAATAATGGATTTGTCCTGTTTTGTCCTGGGCCCCCTTTGTTTCAGCTTCTTCAACATCAAATCAGTAACATTCATATTTAGTAAATAGGCCCATTTTCTCTAATTACACGCAACCTTCACATTACATATAATTTTACATAGTAAGGCCCCCTTTTACCAACAAAGGAAAATACCATTTTTCGTTTAGTATCACTGCGAGACTAACGAAAAATTCACTGGTATTTACCAATACTTACCCCTCCAGCGAGGTCCTACGAGGTCCTCGGTGAGGTCCTCCGCTGGGCAGCTGACAGCTGAACGCATCCAGCGTTATGCACACTTCGACAGTCCGTCTGCGCATGTGCATTACACAGGGACCCGGAAGTGCCTGGAAGGCTTCGCTGAAACCGGTAAAGGCACCAACGGTTCTCCATTGCCAGCAATGGGGACCGCATTGCTCTCGCCATCTAAAAGATGGTGAGAATGATGCTGTGACAAACAGCTGTAATCTTAGATTACCACTGTTTGTTAAATGCAGAAACGAGGACATAACCCCTTTTGCTTCATTGGTAAATGGGGCCTAAATATGGTGCAAAACAAAAAGTCTAAATGGAACATTCCATGCCAAACTAGCTACTTTGACACTATTGTAAATGTACCTTAGAATGTAAGTGACATGTCCCCAACAGCACAGTAGCACCAGGTACAGCCGTCAGTGCAACTGTCCTACACTCTACCTGGGACCATCTCATGTGATCAATACTTCGTGCCACCAACATAATTAATCAATCAGGACACAGCCCTTCCTCTACCAGTGGCAGGCCAAGATAGGGGTGGGGGTGGTGGTGGTGGGAGGGGGTTGTAAGACTAAAATCTGTTCTAAAGATTACAATATGCAAAGGAGCAATGCTTTGAAGTAGCATAATTAAGTTATATATATATTCTGCCTCGATCAGAGACAGCACAGTTTTTGACCTATATATATATATATATATATATATATATATATATATATATTTTTTTATTTTTTTTTTGTTTGTTTTGTTTTGTTTTTTGTTATGACTTGGGGTTATTAGCTGGTAGATGGGTGTCAGTGGTGCAGTGTCTAAGGTGCTCAATCATGGTCCATACATCTTTTAAGGTATAAATAAAAGAAAAGTGCATTACTGTCAGCATACTGTAGAAAGAAAATAACTGACTATCTTTGGGCAGCTAGTCTGCAAATAAAGTCTCTGCCTTCTTCTCTGCAGGTATATCACCGGCTTGGCTGCCACAGCTACACAAAGCACAATTCAGTCCTGGTAACCTTCCCTGTCTCCTCCAGGTATAGACTCTGGCTTCCTCAGCCTGCAGCTTAGCTGCTTCAATGTCACATATACAGTCTTTGGAGTTTTTTGGTCCTCCCTACCTCCTGCAGGTCTGGAATCAGGCCCCCTGGCCCCCAGGGCTCTGTAGCGGCAAGTTCTCCTTGGACTGATTCCACATGCAGCCTGACTATAGGTCTGTCTCGTTAGCCCTCATCTGAGCTCTCTCCACAAGGCAGCCCCTAGTTGTGGAAAAACTTAGTTTTTGTACTCAGTTTGGGCAGATCCCTCCAGCCCCATGCAGAATCCATGGCTCACTATCACCATTTCTGGTGATCCTGAAACAATATATTAGGTTGTAGCAACCTAATTAACGTAGTAGAGCCTCTAAAATAGTGTCCCTGGCAAGCAGGAAGTGACATCATCGGAAGTGACATCACAATTGATTCTATGTGCGGGAAATAATCTCAATCAACAGGGCATAAATATCACAACGTCCCCCATGCATAACCATCCCCTTGAAGAAGTCCACCATAGGACGAAACGCGTTGAAGACCTGCACCCCTATGCTACTCTGTTCCTCTACCTCCAATATGAGATAGGCATGAATTAATTTTTGTTTATTTATGCATCCATATCTACCTCATTTCAAACTCTTGTTTTTACCTGTATTGATCTGTGTATTTTTTATGTGTTTTAAAAGTTTTTTCTCTTAAATTATTAATATCTGTGTATAAATAAATATCTATTTTTTTATACATCAGTGCTGTTCTTACATTATATTGAATTTCTGAGACCTTTTAGATTTTAAATTACGTAAATGATTTTATACACTACCGATGCACAAGCACTTTAAGTTTATTTGTGGTACTTTCTGGCGCTCTGGTCTGATTCCATTGTTTATATATATATATATATATATATATATTTTGAATATTGTATGGATCCCTTGGTCACAAGGAATTGGTGTGGCACCCCAGCCATTAATGAAGATTATGGAGTGAGTGTGCACCAATAGGACCTTTTCGTATTATATATATATATATTTATATATATATAATATATATAATATATTATATATCTTCTACCTTCTTTCCCTGATCACCCATCTCCATCTATTTCACCGACTCTGACAGCCTTCTCCCCTGTATCTGGAGAGGAACTCATGGCTCTCATCCGGTCCTCCCTCCTTTCTACCTCCCCCCTTGACCCTATCCCTTCACGTCTCCTCCGCTACCTCTCTCCTTGTGCCTGTTCCCATCTTGCCCATCCGCTCAATCTCTCCCTCTCATCTGGCACTGTCCCTTCTGCATTCAAACATGCGATAGTCTCCCCCATTCTTAAAAAACCTACCCTTGATCCCAACACTCTCTCCAATTACCGTCCCATCTCTCTCCTCCCTTTTGCCTCCAAGCTCCTTGAGCGTGTTGTTTACAAACGCCTTACCACCTTTCTTTCCTCCCACTCCCTCCTTGATCCTTTTCAGTCTGGCTTCCGTTCTCTCCACTCCACTGAAACTGCCCTCACAAAAGTCAGCAATGACCTCCTTGCTGCCAAATCCAAGGGCCATTACTCTCTGCTTATTCTCCTTGACCTCTCTGCTGCCTTCGACACTGTTGACCACCCTCTCCTGCTGCAAATCCTTCACTCCTTTGGTTTATGTGACACTGCTCTCTCCTGGCTGTCGTCCTACTGCTCAGACCGGTCCTTCTCTGTCTCTTCTCATGACTCCTCTTCCCCACCACAGCCTCTTACAGTAGGTGTTCCCCAAGGTTCCGTTCTTGGACATCTACTATTCTCCCTCTATACGTCCTCTCTGGGTGAACTCATCAGCTCTTTTGACCTCCATTATCATCTCTATGCTGATGATACTCAGCTCTACCTTTCCTCCCCTGACATCTCCCCCTCTCTCCTCACTCGTATCTCCAACTGTCTCTCTGCTATTTCTTCCTGGATGTCCCAGCGATTTCTTAAACTTAATATGTCTAAGACTGAGCTGATCATTTTTTCACCCTCCAACATAACCTCACTTCCCACTATTTCTTTAACAATTGATGGCACAACTGTCTCTTCTAGCCCCAAAGTGCGCTGTCTTGGAGTTATCCATGGACTCCTCCCTCTCCTACAAACCACATATCCAGAACCTCTCACAGTCCTGTCATTTCCATCTCAAAAATATTTCAAAGATTAGACCCTTTCTCACCCAGGATGCCACAAAAACCCTCATACACTCACTGGTCATATCCAGATTGGACTACTGTAACCTTCTCCTATCTGGCCTCCCCAACTCCCATTTCTCTCCTCTCCAGTCTGTCCTCAATGCTGCTGCTCGACTCATCTTCCTTTCCAACCACTCTACATCTGCCTCTCCTCTCCTACAAGCCCTCCACTGGCTCCCCTTCCCTTTTATAACCCAATTCAAGGTTCTCACACTTGCTTACAAAGCTCTCACCGATTCCTCTCCCATTTACATCTCTGACCTCATCTTCCTCCACTCTCCTGGCCGCCCCCTTCGCTCAACCAATGCACGCCGCCTCTCGTGCCAACTGATTACTTTCTCCCACTCCCGCCTCCAAGATCTTGCCCATGCTGCTCCCGACCTTTGGAACTCTCTCCCTCTCCCTATCAGACTCTCCTCATCTTTACAATCCTTCAAACGGGCTCTCAAGACCCACTACTTCATCAAAGCCTTCTAGCTCCCATCCTAACTTGCTGCAACATGCTCCTTCCTCCATTTATCCCATCTGTGTCACATCTGTTTGTCTGCCCCTCCCCTTTAGAATGTAAGCTCTTACGAGCAGGGCCTCTACTCTCTTGTGCTTCTCCTTACATTACTTTCACCTACTTCTTACCCCCCACCAGGGCACCTAACACTTGGTTGCTTATGCTCTGTTGCATATCTAGGTGTTATGATCACTTATGTATCAATGTATATTATCCATGTCCTTGTCCTATTTTTCACTGTAAGTCAGTTGTCAAATTATTTGTTTATGTACTTTGTAAGGCGCTGCGGAACACTTGTGGCGCCATATAAATAAAGGATAATAATAGTATATATATATATATATATATATATGCAATGAAACGGTGGAACTTTGGCGCTGTATTCCTGTACTGGGATATGTTGAAATTTTGAACCAGGGGGATTGTTCACTATACTATGCGTCCTCTTTGGAAAGGATGGCAGCTCTGTCTTTTCAGTCAACCGTTTGGTTTGGACAGTTTCTAGTAGAATGTACAGAAAAAGGGGGAAAAGGGCAAGCGCCTGATAGTGTAGTAGTTAAGATAACCAATCAAAATTACTTTAGACTCCAATATATATGTGTACCCTTAAGGAAGCCTTCATTAAGGTGAAATGTGTTGAGCTGCCCCAGCCTCACCTCCACTTACCTTTATTGACACTCTGAACCCCTGGAAACCTGCCCTGGGAGACCAGCCACAGAGAATGTGTATTTTATTAATACTATATTATTACTATGGTAGCACATCCTTTGCATTACTAAGGTGCCAGAATATTGTGAATGTGGTATATTTTGAGTCCAGGACAGAGGAGTTACAGGAGAAAGATGTCCACAGTTGGAGTCTGGTGATCGCTGCAAGTTGTTATATGATACGCTTACATAACAAACGTAGACAGGGTACGCATATATTAATTGGAGTCTAAAGTACTATTAATTGGTTATCTTAAGTACTACACTATCAGGCGCTTGCCCTTTTCCCCCTTTTTCTCTACATATATATATATATATACATATATATACATACATACACACACAGTCGAGGCACATTATGGCCACCTCCTACATTTGACGGCGGCAGCGCATGGCCCATGAAGTACACCACATGTCGTGCACTGGCTTGGTGGGTATATAAGGTATGCGATAGGCCATCTGCACGCATATCTGCACACATATCTTATATCGTTGCTGTCATGGATAAAAGGGGCGATTTATCAGAGTTGTAAAAAGGGATGATTATTGGCTTTCGGACCGGGTATTTCTGAAACAGCGCAGTTTGTGAACTGTTCGCGTGCTGCTGTGGTGAAGGTGTATCGTGACTGGACAAATGGCACCATTGCGAATAACCAACGTGGAAACTGCGGGGCACCCCTTGCCATTGATGTGAAAGGTGAATGTCGGCTACGAAGGTGCGTGAGGGTCGTCCGACACTACAGTGGAGTAGCTCACCGTCAAAATTAACCTGGGGACCACCAGATGTGTGTCTAAAATGACGTTTTTCTGCAAACCTGCTCCTAAGCAAATGGATGGTCCCTAACGGAGGTGCATCGGCAGAAAAGGATTAAATTTTTACGCGTGGATCGGAATTGGACCTCCGCGGATTGGCAAAGGGTTGCCTTTTCCGATGAGTCAAGTTTTCTACTTCTTCAAACGGATGGGTATTGGCATGTCAGGCAAGAAACATCGGAGAACAAACACCCTGCAACCATTGCTGGAAGAACACAAGCTGGTGGTGGCAGCATTATGGTCTGGGGAATATTTTCATGGCATTCTCTGGGCCCACTCATCCATGTGGAAGGCACCCACACATTGGATTCCAGAAGACATACTAGGGGTTTGAGGTCCCGATTGGACCTCCCATTGGTATATGCTGGGCAGAACTTTGACCCAGGGACACTGGGCAGAACTTTGACCCAGGGAGCCTGTTCTTGGCCTTCTAGTGGATGGATTTTGATGAAAAATTCACAGAGGGATGACAATTGGTCTGGGATGCCGAATGGAGTGGTTTGGGTCCCAGATGGACCTCACGACTGAGGGCGCAGGGCAGAACTTTGACCCAGGGAGCCTGTTCTGGGCCTTCCACTGGATGGATTTGGACATCACATAATTTGGACAAAATCTTCACAGAGTGGTAACACTGGATCCCAAAAGAAATACTAGAGGGTTGAGATCCCGGACAGACCTCCTGTTGGTGTACGTTGGGCAGAACTTTTACACGGGGAGCCTGTTCTGTGACTTTTACTGGATGGATATGGATTAAAACTTCACAGAGGGGTGGCAATTGGTCTGGCATGCTTAATGGAGTGGTTGGGGTCCATGGCAATTTCATATTAGGTGGCGATAGTGAGCCATGTATTCTGTGTGGGGCTGGAGGGATCCACTCACAAACGGTAGAAAAGGGAAGTGTAACTACACCTAAGGGGTGCCTTGTGTACAGAGCTCAGGGTGAGGCTAATGTGGCAAACCAGTCAGGCTGCTAGAGGAGAGTCCAAGTGGGACTGTGGCAGCTATAGAGCCCATTGTGTCTGGAGGCCAGTGGGGGGCAGGACGCCAGTGTCCAAGCCTGCAAGCCAGGCAGGGAGGACCACTAAAGAGACTGTGTGACTTTGTGGAAGTCAGGCCAGGAGGCCACATTTATACCTGTGAGACAGGACTGAGACTTTTGAGAGACTGGGTTACATTTGCAGACTAGCTGCTCATAATAGTCTTAAGTCTTGTATAATGGGTTAAGGTGACTAGTATGGACATAACTACCATAGGTGCACGGGGTGCAGCTGCTATAGGGTCGAGAGCTGGGGGGGCCCATCTTGCTTATCAAAGTCACGTTTTCTATAAATTTTTCACCATTGGGTGACAGGGAGAGGTAACAGGCAGTGGGTGACAGGAAGAGGTGACAGACACAGTGGGTGACAGTGAGAGGTGACTGACAGTGTGTGACAGGGAGAGGTAGACAAATATATTACATATATATTTACTTATGTGATCCCAGAACTGCAGCGTGTGGAGTGCGGCTCCTCCTCTCCTCCTTGGGTTTTAACACCGGGGGCAGTCACAAGATTGTGACGTCAGATGCTTGGGGCCAAGAACTGCCTGGGAGATGAAAAGCCGGGCTATTTGGGGAGGAGCACAGAGAAGAGAGGAGAAAAGGGGAGGAGCAGGGAGGAGAGGGGGGCCCGGTTTCCTCCAGCCAGATTACATCCACGACCATAGCTCATCAATCCATGATGTTACCACTGGGATGGGCTGACGGCCCATTGTGGCGTTTAATGAGTCAATCTGCCGGCCCCTTGCACTGCACTGGCTGCTAGGCCAGAAGTTCTGCCCGTTTGCTTCAGTTAATAATGCCAGCAAGTCATTAAATCGTGATGCAGTCACCATGTCGACAATCACAATGTTGACACCACAATGACGACAATTATTTTGTCCACATGTTCACAATGACAACATCTAAAATACTGATTTCTGAAATGTTGACATTCTGCAGACTGCCAACATTAGGGTTAGGGTGCGGGAAAGGAGTTTTAGAGTTAGGCTGCGGGAGGGGAGGATTAGGGTTAGGCACTAGGGGGAGGGTTTGGGGCATTACTCACAGCTGAAACTTACAATGACGTGACCGCCGGACTTGGAAGACACCACCGGATCTGATAGCAGGTACATGAGCACTGCACGCACTGTTTTGTCGACATTTTTTTTCATGGTGAGATATTAACTGTATCAACATAATGTACAGATCTGTCCTTACGAGTTGAGCACGGGATGCCGGCGC
This sequence comes from Taudactylus pleione, assembly GCA_031769625.1. Lineage (NCBI taxonomy): Eukaryota > Metazoa > Chordata > Amphibia > Anura > Myobatrachidae > Taudactylus > Taudactylus pleione. The sequence goes on from JAUIMM010000115.1 coordinate 11,128,658, forward strand.
TCGGGATTCCGGCAATCACAATCCCGACACCTGTTGGTAAGTATCCTAACCCTACCCCTAAACCTCCCTGCCTGCAGCCTAAACCTAACCCTCCCTCCCACAGCTAACCCTCACCCCCCAGTGCCAAACCCTAACTCTCCCCATAGTGCCTATCCCTAACCCCTAGCCCCACTACTTACCACCAGGATGCTGGTGTGGGGATTTTGACTGGTGTCAAGATTTCGGCAACGGCATCCCGACAGCCGGGATTTAAACGACATCTCGTCCTTACATATCTTTGCTGCAGTTGCACCAAAAAGCCCCTCTTAGTGCACCATGAGACTCTGCTAGTGCCAGGCATCTTTTTTGATATGCAACACTTGTGTATCTGAGTGCGATTGAGTCCCTAAATCTAATTACATAGTGCCACATTGTAGCGGCTGCAGCTTTTTTCGTTCCAAGTTCCGTTGTGCTTCATATACAGATTTAGGTGCACACAGATATACAAGTGTCGCATATCAAATGAGTCAGCGCAGTCTGCTGATTTAGGAGACTGTGAAACATTTGTGGTAAAAAAACACGCCTGACACTAGCAAAGTTGCACGGGACCAGGAGGCTCACTCATGCCAGGCAAGACGTGCTGCGTGAGGTATTGAGCATAGGGGGTAAATTTACTAAAGGTCGATTTGCAGGTCGATTTGAGGAGTGATTTAGCTCTTCTCAAGTTGACTCAAATCGAATTCAGTCAAACCTGTTTTTTCACTGCATTTACTATTATTCGATTTGCTTTGCGATTTGCAAAACAAATTCGATTTGAGTCGATTTTGAACAGTGATTTGCTGTTCGATTTGGCATGTTCATGTACAAATCGAATGGCAAATCACACTTCAAACTGAACTGCAAATCCCGCCAGCATAGAACTGCTTCATGCTTTCACTTTCAGCATGAGCAGTTCGTTCTCACACAGATACATGCAGACATCAGTGAGATGCCTGCATGTATCTGACTGTAAAAAGTAATTGAACAGTTAAAGTTTAAACAAAATTGACGTGAGGCCCACCCCCCCAAAACACAACCAGCCCCGGACTGTTCAAACCCAGGTCTGGTTGACTAAGTACAGGGAAAAAATTACGTAGGGTTTCCCTCGACTCAGTACAACCAGCACTGGGCTATGGGAAGCAGGACTGGTTCTGGAATTACGGAAAAATTTGCGTAGGGTCTCCCTGGAATTCACAGAACCAGCCCTGGACCCTTTCTAATGGGGGACTGATGCCACAGCCAGGGGAGCCCTATCACCGGGCCCCCCAGCCGCATAATCAGCCCTGACCGCTAGTCAGCCCAGGCCAGGGATCCCTGGGGAGTTGGAGACCCCTCCAGTAAAGGGGTCTCTCTCTCCAGGGCACCCCGAGCCTAAGCTGATAGCCCAGGGCTATCCCCGCCAACCCTGGGCGGTGGGTGGCGGGTTGATTGTGTTAGTGTAGTGTAAAATAGAAGAATATAAACTTTACCTTTACAGTAGAACTGCAGATCCGAGCAAGCCTCCCCCGCATGCTGGTACTTGGAGAACCACAAGTACCAGCATGCGGGGCATTAAGGGCCCACTGGGACCTGTAGGTCACCTGTAAAGAAATGTTGAAAGAAACACACACACCTTACACAGTATAAGTTTAATACATACATACATACACACTCACACATACTCAACAATATTACCTCGAGTGGTCCCCTTGTCCAGTAGGCATCTATGGGTCTTCTTAAAATTGCAAAACGATAAACCCGACCATCGTACTAAGCAATATTCATCCTAACCAGGATGATTATTCCTTCCCGAATGAAGCGCACAGACGCGGAATCCTCCTTTGTAGCTCCGGGTCTGAGCAATCATTGGCTGTGAGAGGTCAGGCCCCGCCTCTCAGCCAATGAACGGCTCCCTCCATTGAACTCAATGGTGGGAACGGCAAGATAAACTTTAGCTACCCTGCGGCTCCCACCATTGAGTTCAATTATTGTTTACTTTTAACTGTTTAATTAGTTTTTACAGTCAGATACATGCAGGCATCTCACTGATGTCTGCATGTATCTGTGTCAATCCGACCTGCTCATGCTCAAATCGAAAGCATGAAGCAGGTCTATTCATTTGGTGATTTGAAGTCTGATTTTAATGTCGATTTCAAATCGAAAGATAGTAAATAAGCGTTTTGTGTGTTGGGCTATGTAAAAGTACCAATGTTTTTCCGATGGTCGATTTGAGGCCGATTAGCCAAAAAATTTGATTTGAAAATTCGATTTTACAATACCCAAAAGCAAAATCGAATACAAATCGAATGAAAATCCCACCTCAAATCGCTCAAAATGCAATATCGACCTGCACTTAGAACTTTGGCCCTCATTCAGAGCCGCTCGTTAGCGGCAGTACGCTCGTTCCGAGCGATGTTTGCACATCTGCGCATGCGTACGGTTTTTAGTACGCATGCGCGAACCAGTCAGTGCGGCCAAAAATCGTTTGTACGCTATATAGCGAGTGCCTGCTATTTTGAGTGACAGAATGAGGCGTATGTGGGTGGTAACAGGGGAAGGTGCTTGAAAATGGGGAGTGGAGATCCGAACGCAGGCGTGCTTAAAGGTCAAAACGGGCGTATTATGGGTGTGCATAATTAATACAGCAGCGTCATTGACCACGTCACTGGGTTATTTTATAGCCAGAACTGCTCGCAAATTTGTGGTAGCAAACACCAACCACAAGAATAGCGAGCAGTTCATACGCTGGTCGATGTACTCGATTAATCTAATAAATAGCGGACATGACGTATGGTGCGAGCGGCCAGGGGGCGTTTTTAACAAATAAACGAGCGTATGTTTTGCTCGCTCGTTCAGACTTAGAGGTGTGAACAGACTGCAATTTGCGAACGGATCATTTGAATAGCCACCCCTTGTTTTTGAACGAACGACCGCAAATAGCGAATGGCTCTGAATGAGGGCCTTTAACATAAAATGTAACGTCCTTGTTCTCCCAAGTAAGCAAATACAAAATATGTGTACTTCGCTCAAGTTGTGAGGGAGTTATGAGGTTTAAAAAAGTATAGAAAATATTTCTGTTATTATAGACTACCTACACGGTATGCAGTTATTGTGTTAACATTCAGAATGTCGACATAGGCATGTAGCAATGCAAGGGGTGCAAATCAGAGCCGTAACTAGACTTTTTGGTGCCCTGTGCCAGAAAGAGCATTGGGGCCCCCCTCATTTTCAAAGGGACATAATGCACCCAAAAAAGGGGAATGGCCTCATGGGGAAGAGCCAGGGAAGAGTTAGGGGAGGCCAGGAGATGCTGGGGATGAAATTAGAGGAAGCTACAAGTGAGAATGATAATAAGCAGACATTTGACAGGCCCAAACAGCGCCCCCTGCCCTGTGGTGCTCTGTGCGATGGCACCGGCCGCCCTACCCTAGCTACGGCCTTGGTGCAAATATATACATTTGTTTTGCATGTGAGGTAAATACTGGCTGCTGTTGCATGTAGCCCACAAATGCTGGATAGCTTTATCTTTTACACTGCAATTTAGATTTCAGTTTGGACACACCCCTCCCAAATCTAAATCTCAGTATGGTTTTACCAAGATGCTTAGTAACTTGCTTTCTTTCTCTATTCCCAAATCTGAATCAGGCCTATAGTCTGAATGTAGACATTCTGAATGATGGTTTTGTGTAAATGTCGACAGTGAACATGTCAACAAACACAATGTCAATGTTACAGGTTTAGGCTGCAGTTAGGGTTACTCTGCTATTAGGGTTAGGGCTCTAACAATAGAAATATATCCATTTCGACATCCTGAATGTCGTCATTCAGACCATGTCGATATGTTATACCATACCCACCTACAGTAGGTCAGCATATTACTGTTTATTTCAGAGATGCCTGAGGTTGTATGGTGGAAATTGGACAGATTACATAAATAGGTCAGTACTTCTGAAGACATGAAGAAATTATAACAAGTAGTTTTCTGGATTTCTTAACATACAGATGTGTCCTCCTACATCTATCCTCAATACGCAGTACAACATGCCTGGTATGAGGGAGCCGCCAGGTCCCATGCAACTCTGCTAGCATTGGGCGTCTTATGTTGCTGAAAATGCGATACAACTAGGATGCACCAGGAGACTATGCTGATTAGTTTGATATGTGACACCACATCTTTCCCATATACTCTTATATCTGTGCGCGTGCGACTGAGTCTGTAAACGGAACTTGGCGTGGATAAATCTGCGGCCGCTGCATCTGTAGTACTTCGCATGCTAATTCAGAGACTTAGTCGCACACTGATATACAAGTGTCGCATATCAAATTAATAAGCACAGTCTCCTGGTGCGTACTAGTCGCTAGAAGAGCCTCATGGGACCTGGCGCACCAAGAGGGGCTATTTGGCTCGACAGCAGAAAAAATGTCAGAGGACACATATATAGTTCAGTTTTTAAGGTGTATGATGGGTCTGAGCACCATTTTGATTCTTCTCCCGAGCACCTACAGATGTGTCCTCATACACTCAGTGTCTTTACACCATAAATTGCAAGGTGACTGGCACCACTGAGAAGCTCAGAGAGGAGTAGTTTTCTTTTTCATTTTGCTTCTTATACGCATCACAGATGTGAAAAAGCCACTCACACTGTACTAGACACGCTATGCTGTGACAGGAATTGGTTTTACACGTGTTCAAAGTCGCAGATTAAGCACAATGGAAGTTAGCATGAGAAAAAGCTTTGGTCGCTTGGCACAGAGGTGTCGTCTGAGACCTGGCCTGTCAAGAGGGGCTTTTTGGCACAACAGAGGCCACTGTGTATAAGGATACATCTGTATTTGATTTGTTTTCTGCTCAAAGTCTATTGGTGCTCCATAGCTGCATTGGTGACCTCCAGCCTGTACAAACAGCTAGTCCTTAAAACATTCCCAGGCAACACATTCAGAAGGCATACAGTAATGTTCAATAGGCTATTCTTTGTTTCACATCATAGATGGGATAACATGGTGCATAACGTCTAGTGGGCTCCATACCCCTGCTTTAGGTGCACGTAGTCATTTTAATGTCTGACTGATAAAACAACCTTTAGCAAATTAGATCACCATAATGTTTAAAGCAGCACAAATTATTTCAATAGATAATGGAGCTGATCTTGTGGCACCCTGTGATTAAGTGGGGATGAAACTAAATGTGATACGGTCATTTTCACAAAAGAGGGAAGTGGGGCCAAGTGGGAAGCCAAATAACGAGGTTAGATGTTAGCTAGTAGAAGGATTGGGTGTCGCAGTAGCACAGATTAGTGATGTGATGTCAGACTCCTATCAAAAGATGAGGAAGACTGTGGTGTAATAAGCACTTCTATTGATAACAAAGTCCATACATCCAATGTATTTAAAATTACAATTAGATTAAAAGAAAGTTATAAGGTGGATTACAAACTCATTTCTTTATGTCTTGCAGCATTTGGCACCTAATAAGAAGCATAACTTTTATAAACTGAAAAAAACATAGAGAGCCTATATTACGGGGTCTATTTTTTTCCCATCAATACATTTTTATTGAGAATAAAATAGAAAAAATGGGGTACAGAAAAAGGAGAAAGGGGAATAGGGGGTAAAAGAAAACACAATAACAATGAAAATTATAAGGTATGAACAGGACATCCATAAATATCTAACAATTATTATTATACAAAATATAGCAAATAGATAGACTAACCATCTGAATCTCCCAAGGGTGGTTCATTTAGATTGCAAGGGGAAGACGGATCCAGAGGGCTAATTCTCACAGAGGGGGCACCTCTACCATCAGTAACATAGATATTCCATGGGTACCGCTTTACAATAGGTGAAGACGGAGCCTTAGAGTAACTAGCATCCCTAGTCTCCATTTCGAAACTTTGGCAAATGGGGGGGGAGGGAAGGGGACTTCCAATGTTGGGCTATTGTAGCCCTAGCAGATATTAAAATATCACCAAGAACATAACAAGCAGGTTTGGGAATAGTGAGAGGGTACCAATGTAAAAGGGCTAGAGAGGGATCTAGAGGCAATGTGAGACCTAAAACTTCCTGTATAAGGGAAAATACTTCTGTCCAAAAAGGGCGTAAAGAGGGGCAGTCCCAAAAAATATGAAAAATCGTACCTTCAAAGTGGCATAAAGTAGGCCATATCCCATGTAGTTTAGTAGGTGCCAAATATAGTCTGTTTAGGAGTTTAATATGCATTTCAGCGTTATTAGTGCATTTAGATAGGGAAAAAGAGGCTAAATGGATAGATTCCCATTGTTTAAGGGTAAAGGAACATTGAAGATCAGCCTCCCATCGAAGCTGAACAGAAGATTTGGTCGTCTGGTCAGCAGGAGACAACAGTAAGTACCAAAAGGAGATGGCCCCACGGGAAGAGGATCTAGATAGTCTATTTAGAATTTGGTCTGGTGGTGTTTGGAGCATGGAGGGGCCGGTATTAAATTGAGCTATCCAGTGATGGAGTTGAATATAATAAAACCAAGCTGATGGGCCCAATTCAAATTTGGCACATAAATCAGAAAACGGTAAAATAGAGGACGGGGAAAAAAATCTGCTAGGAACTGAATACCTAATTGCATCCAGTAAAACATGTGGAGTTTGGGAAACAAATTATCTAATGCTTGGAGGGATATGGCCCTAGTAGGGAGAGTGAAATTAAAACTAGTTGGGAGCCTAACATCCCATATCTTTAGGGTATCAATGGCAGACTTGGGAAGTAATGGGGATTGTGGGCGTAGTTGTTTAGGTAAACATAGAAGGTCCGATAAAGGGAATTCTTGAAAAAGGGCACGTTCTAGGTCCACCCAGGGCTTAGTGTTGGGGGGGAGAAACCAATCACACAGCTGAGAAAGGAGGGCAGCTTCATGGTACCTAGGTAGGTCAGGGAGATTGAGGCCTCTTTGTTGTCTAGAGCGTATCATACGGTTATAAGCTATTCTAGGAGCTTTGTGTTTCCATACATAAGACGTCATCAGTTTCCGCATTTGTTGTAACATTTTACGGGGTATTGCATATGGTATAGCACGGAACAGGTACATTAGTTTGGGCAGTAACATCATCTTGAACGCCGCTAGAAGGCCTAACCAGGAGACCTCATGATTCATCCAAGCAGTGGTTAAAGTTGTCAACTGTATCAGCAGAGGGGCGTAATTAACAATGTGAACATTACTAATAGAGGAGGGGATAGAAATGCCTAGGTAGGATAGGGAGGAGTCCTTCCAAGAAAAAGGAAAATGTCCTTTCAGGGATTGAAAGATTGTAGGGGGAATGTTGATAGGTAGACCTTCTAATTTAGTTGTATTCAATTTGTAATAGGAAGCAGCACTATAGTTGTTTAAAATATTGTGGAGGGGAATCAACGAAGTCTCCGGGTCAGTCACAAACAATAAAACATCGTCTGCAAAGAGACACAATTTATGAGAAGTGTTACCTACTGAGAGACCAGGGAAATCAGTGGATGAGTGAATCATTTGGGTGAGGGGTTCTATAGTCAATACAAAGATTGGCTATAGAACCCCTCATCCGTTAGATATCTGGAGAGGTGAGGAAAGGAAGCCGTTGCTAAAAATCCGGGCTGAGGGGCCAGTGTAAAGAGCATTGATGGAGCTAAGGATATCGCCTTGGAGTCCAAACCTGTATAACACCTGGCGCATATAGTCCCGATGGAGTCTGTCGAATGCTTTTTCAGCATCTAGTGATAAGAGGAGAAGTAGTCGTTTATTATGTGAGGCCCATTCCACCAGGTCCAGAACCCTACGTGTATTGTCGGGAGCCTGACGTCCAGTAACGAAGCCCACCTGGTCAGGGTGTATTAACTGAGGAAGTAGTGGGTTCAGACGATTAGCTATTAACTTAGCATAGATTTTAATGTCCGTGTTAAGAAGTGCTATAGGTCTGTAGTTTTTACAGTCAGAGGGGTCCTTGCCCGGCTTCGGGATAGTCACAATTTGTGCCTCCACAATTTCGGCTAGAAAGGAGCCAGTTTTAGAAGCCTCTAGATATAGCTGTAAAAGGATTGGGGAAAGGACGCCTCTGAATTCAGAGTAAAAAGAGTTAATAAAGCCATCTGGGCCCGGGGCCTTACCCTTAGGGAGTTGCCTAATTACAGACTGTATCTCCTCCAGTGACCAAGGAGCGTTTAAGGACACCAGACTACTTGCATCTACGGTAGGAAGAGACAAACTATCTAGAAAAGAAGAAATAATAGGGGTTGTGGGTTGAGGGGTGGAGGGATCTTCAGACAGGTTATACAATTTTGCATAGTATTTTGAGAACAGATTGGCAATGTCGAGGGAATTAAGGCATTTGGAACCGGAGGGGGAGAGAAGACACTTAACCCTATTTCTGGCTTGGTGACCGCGGAGTGTACGAGCTAAAAGGCGAGAAGCTTTATTCCCGGCAGTATAGAACTTGTGACGTAATTGAGTAAGGGCGGAGTGCATGCGGAGCATAAACAGTTTCTGGAGCTGCTGTCGGACCTCTTGCAGTTGTTTACGTAACAACCTAGTAGGGTGGGCCTGATTCTGAGATTCCAAGGATCGAAGGGAAGACTCCAAATCGATTTGTGATTTACGGGAGCGAGCTTTAAGTTGAGCACCTTTTTGGATAGAGGTACCGTGAAGTACCGCCATCAGGGCACACCAATATGTAAAAAATGAAGTTTCCGAAGGCGAGTTGGTCTGAGTATATAACGTAAGAGAATCCGTAAGAGCCTTTAGAATATCAGGATCATGGAGATGGTAGTCAGCAACACGCCAAGGGCGTGTAGGGGGAAAATGTTTATCAGTACTCCAGGACCATAGGAGGGGAGCATGATCGGACCAAGTGATGGGGAGAATTTAAATTTTCTTAGTGGACTGGAGGATCCTTTTATCCAGAAGTATAAGATCTATTCTGGAGTAGCTATTATGAACAGAAGAGAAGAAAGTATAGTCTCTCTCATCTGGGGAAAGGGTGTGCCAGGCGTCATACAAGTCATACTCAGCTAACAGTTTCTTAAAAGCAAGTGAGGGGCCCACATCACAGGGGGAAGAAGAGTGTCCCTGCGACGAAGAGCGATCCAATTTGGGGTCAAGGACTAGGTTAAAGTCACCCATCAGTATTAGGTCGCCTTGACGGACCTTAGCAATTTCTTCAAAAATTTCTCTCAGGAAAGAGACCTGGCGAGAATTGGGAGCATATATAGAGACTAGGGTAACTGGAACTTCCTCAACAATGCCAGTAAGGATAAGGAAACGCCCATTTTTATCTTCAATTTTCCTATGTAGTACAAATGGGGTATTTACATGAAATAAAATAGCGACCCCATTCCGTTTGGATGGGCCATTAGCGGTATAGCAGGTAGGGTACCTATGGTCTTTAAATATAGGGGGCGCAGCAGAAGAGAAATGCGTCTCCTGTAAGGCCACAATATTTGCTCTATGTTGATGAAAAGTGGAGAGAGCTAATCAACGTTTATGTGGGGAGTTAAGACCCTTGACATTTAGGGAAAAAACCTTAACCATTTATAGTCATACAGTTGTGTGAGCACCTTGGATATACCTCTTATGAAAAACAAAAGAAAAAAAGAAAAAAAACATATCTTTAAGAAAAGGGAAAGAAAAAAAAAGGGTGAAACAGAATCAAATCAAACAGCCCAGTATATCGGGCCACAGTAGTTGCCGTGGGGGACAAAAACGGCAAAATGGTTAACATGTGGGGGGTGGACTGTTCCAATACCCACCCAGAGACCTCATATATAAAAACATACAAACATTGTAAAACATAGAAAATACAATATTGGCAGTATATATCATATATGATTGAAAATAGAACTATCAGTACTGCCGAGGACAAGAAATAAAATAGAAACAGTATAATCAGTACAATATCAACATATAAGACATTTCTCAAAACCTATACGTGAAACTGACATCCTAGTTACTATAGCAAATAGGATGTAATAAAATAACAAGCACCATAGTCGCAAATCCTGTGATATAACATAGGCCAAAGTTATCAATAAATCAAGGTCTAAGACCTATATATACTTGCGGCTAAGAAGACCAATGCATAGCGTCCCGGAGCGACCAACAGAAACAGGAACAATACGAATGTCTCGTCCGGAAGGGTCAAACATTGTTGGTGCTACAATAGGCTACCAGGTAGCAACCCAGTCCAGGAAAATGCATATGATTCAACCAATAAAATAACAAATGCGACTGTATAAATCCAGGAAATCTTCATCCAACTTGGAGACTGAATGGGATTAGGAGATGCTGATGCAATAGAGACAGGGATTTTCCACTCTGATAACAACTTGGCACCGGCCTCCAAAGACGAAATGACGAACGTGGAGCCATCTTTCCGTAACAAAAGCTTCACCGGGAAACCCCAGCGATATCGGATATCATTATCACGAAGAGCCTTGGTGATAGGTTGGAAAGATCTACGTTTGTTGATGGTATGGATCGAGAGATCTGGGAATAGTTGGAGATTAAGGACCTCTGTGTCTTCTGCCAACCGTGCAGCTCTAAGGACATCTTCCTTAATATGGAAAAAATGAAGGCGTAGCAAAACATCTCGTGGGGGAACTGCCAGGGGTTGTGCAGGGTTTAGGGAGGCGATGGATGCGGTCAATTAGCAGGTCGTGGACCTCAGCAGACAGTAATAATTTCTGGAAAAGGGTCAGGGCAAAGTCCTGGAGACCATCATTAAGCACAGATTCCGGGACCCCTCTTATCTTAATATTATTTCTCCTGGATCTGTCCTCTAAGTCAGCAAGTTTATCCTTAACCACTGTTAATTCCATCAGATCAGCATTATGGGAGGTGAGAAGATCGTTATGGGAGGACACAAGTTCTTGCATCTTTATTTCTAAATGGTTAGTGCGGTCACCCACATTCGTTACTTCAGCAGATAATTGTTTAACTGAGGTTTGGAAGTCAGAGGTGAGATCTGTCCGGAACGCTTGGAGCATCTGATGGAGCATACGGACTGTAAGCGGTGTGTCAGTAGTGGGGTCCAGACAGGTCATGAGACTGGATGGGGAAGCGGCCATGTAGGGTGGATGCTACCGAGGTTTTCCCGGCAGATATAGCGTCAGGAGTTTTTTCTGAAACAAATTTAATAGGGGGTGCAAGGGTAGAGAGTTTGCCTCGTTTGGCAGGCATAACGGGTCTTCAGAGGTTGGAGGCACAGGTGTCAGAAAAATAGAGACTGCACGTTAGTTGGTTTTAGAGATGCTGGATTATGGTGTCATATAGGGAGGAGATGGATATATATGTCGGCAAGTTGGTATGGAGTGTTGTAGATCACATTAGGAGGATAGTAGTAGCAGAGGTTCAATCAGAAGAGCAGGAGCTGAAGAGGTCTCATGGGGGAGGGTAACATAATATTACTAGAACAGCATGGTGAGGCAAGGGATCATAGCCTTTCAGAAAGGCAAGTGAAAAATAAACAGTCAATCACCAACCTGGGTGCAGGAGTAGAGAGGAGACATGAGAGCTGTACATTAACAGGAGCTGGCAGGGTCTCAGCAGGCAGCATCCAGGTACTGCAATGTGGGCTCCAAAATTTAGCCCCCGACTTCTGGAACTGTAGTAGGCCGCAGATCTCTGGACCCCGCAGAATGGTGCCAGAGTGCGGGAATCGGGTCAGGGTGAGAGCGGGCACACGCTGGAGGTGAGAGGAGGCTCAGGGAGGCAGGAGGCAGTGTCTATTTGCCCTTTAGAGCACAAGGACCAGGAGCTCCAAAGAAGTGCTGCTGTCCAATAAGCCAGTCAGGGCGCGCCCCATTACAGGGTCTATTTTAATAAGTATTTTCATTTGTTGTATGCTAGCGTTAACAGATTTGATGTCTGCAGCAGTCAAAGCGATCCAAGGAATTTTTTTCAATAATTAAAATGATAAATAAGTTTAGGCAGTGATTAAATGGTGTGATGCATTCCAGAAAAATCATTCCTTCCTAGCATAAGCAGCTATGAGTAATACTTGTTTCTGGGCCCCTGTATAGACACAATGGCCATTCATGGCAACGAACCTTAGTAGATGCAGGGTCACATCTGATAATTACCTCCGACCACAAGTTTATATTGTTGTAAGGAGATAGAGTAATAGTACTTTGACTAGCAGTATAGGATGTTGGTAAGTGAAAATTGTCCTGACGTAAGTCAAAGGATTTTCACGTGGTAACAAAGACTCCAATACTAGTTTTATTCTGAAAATAAAAAATTATTTTGGAAAAAATTACAGAGGCTTGATCTGTACAAGAGGAAAAAGAAATCCTTTAAAATGAGTCTCAAAGTCTTTGAATTCTTCAGTGGCAGTGATGAGTCAGAGTACTGACCCAGCTTGGCGTATTAATGTGAGGCTTAGCATGACTTAGGCCAGCTGTTACAGAATAGCAGCCTCTATTATATGAGCTTAGAAAATACGTTCAGGGATCTCCAGAAAAAATAATCTCCTATGCTCAAAATTTCATACTAAGAATTATAAACCTACAATTTAAAAGAAAAGTTTTAATAATTATTTCTTGTAAATTATTTCAGAACAAAAAGTAACTAGTTTTGACTCTATACAATGAGGCCCATGCAGATTTCTAAGCAAAATACATGGCATTCAATACTCAAAAGAAACAAGAACAGAAAAGTAACAAATTTCCGCAAACATGCAGAGCTGTATCAAGATTTATCCGACTGTGCGTCGGCAGTGCGTGCGCTTAGTTTACACTAGCGTGTGCTTGCATCTGCTCTATACTAGGTGCAAAAGATACACCTATGAACAGGCGTATATGTGCTGGCAGTGGCATATCTGTAATGGATGCAGAGTGTGTGGTGCACACAGGTCCAAGATTCAGAGGGTAATAAAAATAAAGGATACCAAGCTCGCTATCAACTAGCAACTGGAAAGAGGTTGTCAGCATCTGAAACGTCAATAGACCCTTTTGGATTCTGCAAAGTTTCAGGAGTCATATCCAGGGAGGAATGTGGTTTCCTACTACATTCTTTTCCCACTGTCCCTACCTTCTATCACTTACCTAAATCTCTTTCCTCACCCCGGGACACCCTATCATTTACGATATTAATTCTCTCACCTGTTGATTCTTTTCTCCAACCATGGGTACAATCACTGGGGTCTCATCTAAGGGACACTATACATTTCCTAAATAAGATCCAATCTATCCAGTGGAGGGACACATATGCTTTTCTCTCTCTGGATGTGATGTCATTATATACACACATACCTCATCATGAGGGCTGTGATGTCATTTCCAGAAGGCTGGCCCTTGATGGAGACTTCAGTGATGAGCATATATCTTTTCTTTTGAGCTGCATTTCCTTTATTCTTGCTCACAATTATTTTTTTTTTCTCGACACATATCATCTACAGGTGATGGGGATGGCCATGGGAACCATGTTCACGCACAGCTATGCCAACCTATACATGGGAGAATTCGAGCAGCCCCATGTCTTCTATGGCCGTTATATTGATGATCTTATTATTATTTGGAATGGGGACCTTTCATCGGCCACTGCCTTTGTCATGTTTCTTAACACCAATTCTTATAATTTTTCTTTCACACACACTTTCAGCAAATCACGTACTGACTTACTGGATGTGACCCTAAAAATCCTTAATAATCAGTTTGTGACATTGTATTATTCAAAGAGCGTTAACACTAACTCTTATCTGCATTATAAGAGCGCACATTCCAAAGAGGCAATTGATGCGCTTGAAGCGCAACTGTACTTATACATACACTTTTTCAACACAAACAAGAGTCATGATGTACTCTTTTAGAAGATGTGAGTATCCTGAGAATTTGTTAGACACAGCCTATACTGAAGTACTACATATGGACAGACAATCACTCTTCTAAAATAACTCATTTAAACATCTTAAAACTGAGACGAATAGGATGATAGACAACTAGAATTTGTATGTAAATGCAATAATTGTGCTAAGGATATTAGAAACATTGTAAGACATAACTATTGCATCTTGAGACAGGACCAGATACTCAGTAATATTTTACCCTCTTATCCACAAGTGATTTATAGAAAAAAATTGATCACTTAAGACTGTATTAGCACCAAGTCATCTAAGAACCATATCAAAAACAAAAAATACAGAAAATACTAAAGAAGGAGGCTCAGATTGGTTAGTACAAAGAACACTTGGTTATTTTAAATGTGGTATATCCAGATGTAACATGTGTTCCCCCATGGACAGAAGGACTACCACAATCTCTCTACCCACGCAAAAAGACATTTATCATTTGAACAGCTTTATGAATTGTGACACACAAATTGTTATATATTTGTTGACCTGTGGTTGCGGTCTTCATTATGTGGGCCGCACCACAAGAACACTACGTACTTGTCTTATGGGACATAGCTGAAATATTCTCAATCGATGTACAAATCATTGTGTGCCTCATCACTATAATATGAAACATAATAGAGATCCTAGTTGTCTCATTTTTGGGTCTAGAAACAGTCCCACATACATCTAAGGGGGGGGGGGTGGACACATTTAAAAATTTCTGTCAAAAAGAAGTGTTTTAGATGCTACAATTTAATTCTTTACATCCTATAGGTCGAAATGAAGCAATATAATTAAACTTTGTGATTTAGTGACCTAATCTAGAAGATAGAATACATAAATCATTGATTTTTATTCTTACTTTCTATTTTATTTTTATTATATTAATTTTTATTTGTACCTTAAATTAGTGAGTTATGATGTATCTACATTAATTGTGACTTTAGTATGTCTATAAATGAAGTATCCAGTGATCCTGACTGCAAGTGTTTTTTTTATATAAAGTACCAATATTATTATGAATGAATCCTGGCGGTCATGATTGGTTATTTTAGATCATGTGATATGATATACTACCTGACGTGTAGGCACCTGGAGTTTTGCTTTATGAATGCACATTATAACAACACTATATATGGGGATCACGTGACCCGAGCCGCGTTGTGTGGCTCGGGTCACGTGACTGGGTACAGTGCAACTGCTGCGGATCACATGACTGTATCCCGTTCACGTGCCAGATGACGCGTTCGGTCATGTGTCCAGATGACATCAGCAACTATGTAAAGTACAATCATTACATCCTGTTAATAGACACACTGACATGCCGCTGGTCACATTATTATTATTATTAGCCTTTATTTATATGGTGCCACAAGTGTTCTGCAGCACCTTACGAAGTACATAGGCAAATAAGTGAACAAGCAACAAGTGACTTACAGTACAATACAATGTAGGACAAGGTTTATATACATTGCTGCATTAGTGATTATAACCCTCAAAAAAAAAAGCAACAGGGCATAAGCAACAAGATGTTAGGCGTCCGAGTGAGGAGTAAATGACAGTATAAAGGAGTAGCACAAGCCCTGCTGGTGAGAGCTTACATTCTAAAGGAGCGAGGCAGACAAACAGGTGTGACACAGAGGGGTAGACAGAGAGGAAGGAGCAAGTAGCAGCTTTTTAGGATGAGAACTGGAAGGCTTTGATGAAGTAGTGGGTCTTGAGAGCCCGTTTAAAGATTTGTAGAGAAGTGGAGAGTCTGATAGGCAGAGGGAGAGAGTTCCAGAGGTAGGGAGCAGCACGGGCAACATCTTGGAGGAGGGAAGCTGTCATATGACTGCAACTCAGTCGCGCATTTGGATGAAGCGAGACTAGTGCAATATATAGTATTTAGAGGACACCGACAACTCACGGCTGAACACAGACACTGGTTGCTAGACACCAAGGTAAACAAAAAGGATCTCTATTGACAATATGTTCAGACCCTCCACATGACCATAATTAGTCACATGACCGGTGGACATGAAAATGATTTTTAATTGCAAATTTTAGTTATGTTTGAAAGATTAAAAGAAATATAACAACTGTTTTATTGTTTCAATCCCTAAAGTGTGTTAGTAAGATTACCTAAATGTGAGATTTATATACCGTATATACTCGAGTATAAGCCGACCCGAATATAAGCCGAGGTACCTACTTTTACCACAAAAAATTGGGAAAACTTATTGACTGGAGTACAAGCCTAGGGTGGGAAATGCAGCAGCTGGTAGTGCCCCCAGTAGTAATTCCCCCTGGTAGTGCCCCCAGTAGTAATCCCCCCCTGGTAGTGCCCCCAGTAGTAATCCCCCCCTGGTAGTTCCCCCAGTGGTAATCCCCCCCTTTTAGTGCCCCCAGTAGTAATCCCCCCCCTGGTAGTGCCCCCAGTAGTAATCCCCCCCTGGTAGTTCCCTCAGTGGTAATCCCCCCTTTTAGTGCCCCCAGTAGTAATTCCCCCCTGGTAGTGCTCCCAGTGGTAATCTCCCCCTTTTAGTGCCCCTAGTAGTAATCCCCCCCTGGTAGTTCCCCCAGTGGTAATCCCCCGTTTAGTGCCCCCTGTAGTAATCCCCCCCTGGTAGTGCCCCCTGTAGTAATCGCCCCCTGGTAGTTGCCCCTGTAGTAATTGTCCCCTGTAGCCCCCCCCCCCTAGTAGAGAGAGACATAATAAAAAATAAACACTTACCTGAAACCCCCGCTCCTGGTCCCGCCGCTATCCGCTCCTCCGGCCGCTTTGCATTATGGGAGAGACGTCGTCATGACGACGTCTCTCCCATTACACACTGCGGGAGCCGGAAGATGGCTCCCGCAGTGGGAGCAGCAGCAGCCGCTGAGAGTCTGACAGACTCTCAGCGGCTGCTGATTACAGCAAACACACAGCTGCCGGCTCCGGCGGCTGTGTGTTTGTGCTGTGTAGTGCTGACCGAACTCCGTCCGGTCAGCGCTACACTCCACTCGAGTATAAGCCGAGGGGGTACTTTTTCAGCACAAAAAATGTGCTGAAAAACTCGGCTTATTCTCGAGTATATACGGTAAATATGAGATATGGAAGAGTAATTTTATACACTAATTTACTGCTATAAAGATGTAATGTATTCCCTTAATTAAAGGGGTATATAAGGAGTCTCCATGAGACATTAGGGATATGCTTCTGAGAAAGCTGGGTGTCCATTGCCCAGGGTAACGAGTAAAGCTTTACCTTACCATCTGGCCACACATTTGATCCACTCCTGATTGGATTTAATGACTCTTTATATGCTGGACTTATTTGCTCCATTGGGACCCATCTATTGCTACAAGTGGAAAGTGACATAACCCACCAATTTTACACTAAGGGACTATCTGCATCTGGTGTTTCACCACTTGGTAACTATCTACTACATACTGGACTTTTGAAGGGACATTTTGAGCGAGTCCTAATTTCAATTTCTTTCAGAAGGGATCTAGTGGCTTATATTTATATGAGACACATTAATAAGACCATATGAATTGTTACCATTTTAGATTTTAGAGTGTGTATTTGTTTTAATAAATGTTTAATTTTTGATAACTCATCCATCCTCTAAGAGTATCCATTTACAATGTATATATTGGGCAACACTAAGAGCTGGTTTCTTTACTTCTATGACTCAGGCTCTACAGATGCTTATTAAAATGTGAACACTACCCTTCTTGCTGTTCAACAATATCTTTCTCCAAAAGCTGAATATTATCATTGCATTTTGTGCATTATTGAGGCCTACTCTCATTATCTGCAGAACTAATTGATCTGTCAATGTTTGATCAGCTACTCCTATCAGAAGGAGCAACATTTTGCTTTCCTAGCAATTTATGCCATCTTGACTTGATACAGATGCACAACACAAGTGCCTGTTGACACACTGAACCATGTCTACATTCTTATGTTGACCTTATGAATGTGGACATAGTTACTGTTGACCATCTGACCATATACGGTTAGTAATAGGTTAATGACGTCACAGAAGAATCAGGTTGTGTATCTGAGCTACACTTGCGGGTAGAAACGCATTGCTAGGTGCATTTTCCCCAATGTAAAACAAAAGGGCACAATCTAGGAACATGACTGCCAAACACGGGCATTTTCAGGTGTTCATCAAGTTTGCTTTGTAAATTAGGTCAGTGTATACTATAGCTAGATAGCACCTATCCTTAGAGTGTAATTAAATATATACTGCAAGTTTTATATGCTAGATCAGTGGTTCCCAAACTGGGTGCCTCAGGGCACTTGCAGGGGTGCCTCGGGTTGGAGGTCCAGTACAAATAAAATTATTTTTAGTCAGTGTGATAGGCAAAACCAGTGCTGGCTGCTGCCAATCAAAAAATATGTGGACAAAAAAAAGTGGAGCCCTGTCAACCACCACATGACTGAACCTAAGGGTGTCTTATAAACACAATTTACTTCATTTAAGTTTTGCTGAATTTCTTAATAAGAAACCACTGTGCTAGATGTATGGTAATCATGAATGCAATTATGTATGCACAACATAAAATATTATTTGTTAATACATGACAGTGCATATTATCAATAGGAAATGTTACATTAGTACTACAATTTCTTTCAACTTCCAAACTGACCTTCTCCATCAGGGACCACCCGATTGGCAAGTCCAAACTCATATGCTTCTTGGGCATTAACTGTCCTCCCTGTAAGGATGATATCAAGTGCCCTGGAAAGCCCGATTAACTGTGGCAATCTCACTGTTCCTCCATCAATCAGCGGAACACCTGTAAGAGCAAATCAGGATTTCCATTATTGATTAAGAGTGTAAAAATTGATGTAAAGAAGAGCATGAAAAAATAGTGTGTCCAGCTAATAATCACTATAAGCCTAACAACCACAGTAAAATAAAAAAGAGAATTTGTGACCTTATAGATACAGATGACAAAATGGCCCCACAGTTATGGACTAACAATATTGAAAAATTTGGAAAGGTTATGTTATACAGGTGGGACCATACAGGTTGAGACATGGTATTCTTATACCATGTACACACTAGACAATATGTCGTCCGGTCTGGCGGATCGGAGAGGCATATTGGGCACATCGGCTAGTGTGTACCCGCTATGTCACTAACGAGGCGCACTACTGCGCGACATCGCCCATCGGACCAGCATGCATAATGCGGCATATGACCCCAGCTGTCGCTCCATCACTCCCGGCAAGTGTGTACGCACTTGCCGATGCCAGCACCCCATCGGGGCCCGCCGCTGACAAGGTTGGTACACACTAGACATCGTCTAGTGTGTACCGGCCTTTAGATTCTATCTTCAGCACTTCTCAATGTTCAGGTTACCCTGAGCCATGAAATCTTTATCAAAGCTAAATTTGGAACAGCCAGGCGTCTTATCCACAATGTAGTCAAAAGGTTGTCAACATTAGAGTTAGGAGGAACTTAGGGATAGTCTGAGGGGGGAGGGGGGGTGTAAGGGTTAGGCACTAGAGGGAGGGTTATGGGAGAATATTCACGGGAATGCCGGAGGATCACAGCTCTGAGCTGGAAGTCACATGACTACCGGGACCCAGAAGCCGCACTGGACTCGCTGCAGCTGGGCCACCAGGGATGATATGTCAATATTCTAACATGTCCAGATTTTATAACTGTCTACATGATGATTGTTGTCATGGCCAAAGTCAACATTATGACCATGTCGACATATCAAATCTCACCCGTCTTATCTTACTAGATGTTAGTTCCTGCCTGGTAGTTTTAATTACTTCCTTTGTGACACAGTGTAACATATTAATAAATAAGAGATTAATTTGCAAATTGTTCTTACACTACAAAAGTCCCTTATTGCAGTAATGCTCTCCTAGACTTCTAGGCTACATGATGTATCAAGTATTTACCTTTTAAGATTTTAAACTCATTTGGGTCAGATTTACCTTCTTTTTCATTAAATTATCTCAATATATAATGCTATCTAAAGGATAATACATATGTATATTCCCTACAAAAATGAAGCTGTTCATGTTACACCATAGCGCCACATACCTGGTTATCATTTCACATGCTCAGAAACAAGTGTATTTTTTAGATTTGCACATTGTTATAATGGATAGATATCACTACATTATGGAAAATGTGCGTCTGACAAGGTAGGGCCTGAATCAGAGTGGACGCAGTAGCGGTTGCTGGAGTTGCGGCGGTGATAATATGCAAATGCTAGTTTCTGCCTTTCCCTGGTGTCTTAATGAGCAAGCCCTGAGATGCCACTTTCAGCGTCTCTGCATGCTGTAACACTGCCGGTGATTCTTGCCACGCAGGGCCGGTTTTACATATATACGCTGGTTACGCAACCGAGTAAGGCGCCACCTAGAGGAGGGCGCCCTGCCGCGGCCAGTGACATGCAAAGTGGTATCCGGGCATGCACTGTGACACAGCTGTCTGCGCAGGCCTGTCACACCGCGCAGGAGTGCACCTGCCGCTGCCAGACCACTCCCCCACCGCTAGTCCTCTGCTGCCGTTGTTAAGGACAGCCTGGAGCCAGCAGGTAAATCTGAGTGGGGTACTGTAATGGAGGGGGCTGTGATGGAGGGGGCTGTGATGAAGAGGCCTGTGATGGAGGGGGCTGTGATGGAGGGGGCTGTGATGAAGAGGCCTGTGATGGAGGGGGCTGTGATTGAGGGGCTGTGATGGAGGGGGCTGTGATGAAGGGGCTGTGATGAAGGGGGCTGTGATGAAGGGGGCTGTGATGAGGGGAAGTGAGAGGGGCTATAATGAGGGGTTGTGATGGAGGGGACTGTGATGAGGGGCTGTGATGATGGGAAGTGAAAGGGGCTATAGGGAGGGACTGTGATAAGGGGCTGTGATGGAGGGGACTGTGATGAGGGGAAGTGAGAGGGGCTATAATGAGGGGCTGTGATGGAGGGGACTGTGATGAGGGGCTGTGATGATGGGAAGTGAAAGGGGCTATAATGAGGGACTGTGATAAGGGGCTGTGATGGAGGGGACTGTGATGAGGGGAAGTGAGAGGGGCTATAATGAGGGGCTGTGATGGAGGGCCTGTGAAGAGGGGATATGAGGGGCTGTGGTGAGGGATGCTGTGATGAGGGGGATGAGAGGGGTGCTGTGATGGGGAGTGCTGTGAGGGGCAGTGATAAGGGGTGCTGGGCTGTGAGGGGCTCCATGGGGGGGGGAATGAGTGAGCTGAGATGAAGGTCCACTGAGGGGCACCAAAGTCTATATCCGCTTACCAAAAAAAAATTGGCTCAGGCCAGCCCTGTTGTCATGCCACCATCTGTGCACCATCAGATTCTACTTAACATTTAACTAGCAGATAATAGCTAGAATCTGATTGGTTGCTATGGGCAACATCACTTTTAAAACTCACTTCTAAACACTCTCACTTTAGTAAATTTACCCCTTACACTAAGCAGATGAAGTTTTGTGTCTGAACATGGCCTCTGTGGCTGCAGCTGCTTTCACTGACATGCCTGCCACAATCCAATACTACAAGTTCTTCTCTGAGTCACCACCCAGAAATGCCCATCACTTTGCCGCCCCATATCTGATACCATCTACCCTGATCACAACAGCTCCTTTGTGCGTACACTCTGTGTAATGTATGCATTTATGGGTTTTTAGGACTTTTCGCACATGCGCAGTGACAATCGCTCAACTACATGAACACCGGCATTGCGTTTGAATTGCGTGAGGTCTGAATCGGGCTTGTAGTGTATTCTAAAAGGCACTTTTTCTTTTCTTTTTTTTAACAGATTTCAGCACTTATTCCGGATTTAAATGTGCAATTAGCACATTAACCAAATCAGACATATTATAAATTTAGGCTAAATACATGTTTTTCATGCTCATGTAAAAGGGCTTTAGTAAAAGCACATTATATTAGTCTCATAAAATGAGAGCCAAATAAGCACAGTTGGAACAAAAGTATAAATACATTATGTAGAAAGCACAAGTTTGATTTATAGAAGTTATTCATGTAAGCACATTGTTTTTGTTAATATTCTAGTTGTATACTGCAAGACTTAAGCTGGGATTTAAAAAGGCAAAAGGAATTTTTTGGGTAATACAAAGCAGCAATGCTAAATCAAGAAATGGGGCATTTGTTGAATATGTTTATTGGGCGTGTAAGGGTGTAACTAGCGATAAATAAGATACATATAAGGAGATTCCTAGAAGTGCAAAGCCCTACAAGTTAAAACTTAAGCTCCTTGTTCCAACAGCTGAATGAAGTACACCGATTTACACATATAAAGGTTCATTTTATAAAACATCGCAAACAGCACAGATGTACTGTAACTCAAACATCTGTGTATAAGACTAGTAATAGTCTGCTGAGCTGCTCTATGCTCTAGGTTACAGCGCATTACAGCTATTTGTAACTATACAGTATAAGCAATGCACAGTTTAATAAATATGTCACATTTTAACAAAAAATATATTTCTTCATACAACAGTATAAACTAGTGGAATTAACCTTGTTGACAGACATAATAAAACTTACAAATTACAATATTTAACTCTCCCTACCAGGGGTTTATGCCATACTTACCGACTTTTTGTATCTGCTCCCCAGGAGATGCCCAGAGGGCTTGGGTATGAAATACCGGTAGTCGGGATGCCAGCTGTCAAATACCGACAGCGGCATCCCAATACCTAGTATCCTGACAGGGGAACGTAACTATGCTAACCCTCCCCCCTTCTGTCTCTAACCCTAACCCTCCTTTCTTGCACCCTAACCCCCCCCCAGTGGCACCTAAACCTAACCCCCCCATCTGTGGCCTAACTCCGGGGTCAGTATCTAAACTCGCATCAGGACTTAGGTGCCAATGTATAGTCCCAGGTTGGGATTCCGATGCCGGGATTTCAACAGCCGGCATCCCTTCCGTCAACAACATAACTACTTCCCGTCCAGAGAGCAGACACAGCTAGGCACTTTGGGGGGCGGGGCCGGGCTACTGTGTCATTAGGCCCCACCTGCCTCGCTGCAAACTGACGTGAATTGCGGGAGCGCGAGGAGAGGGAGGGGCTAAATTACACGCTTATGCATCATTTAACCCCACCCCCTCCATACGGGTTCGAGCTTCACTGCAAAAAGGCCATGATTAACAGCAATTATCTCCCCATGCTGCTCACTTCCCTAAGAAGTGGCCGGGATGTGGGAGATCCGGATACTCTTCCGGGGGTGTGGGGGGCACCCCAAAAATTTAGAAGCCTCCTGCAACCTCCGGGAGAGTAGGTAAGTATGGTCTATGCCAAAATGGTAACAACCATTTTCCACATTTTTGCCCAGCATTTATTTCAGCTGGATAGACTAATTTTTTTACTCTGCTGAAACAAATGTGTCAGGACAGCTAGGGTTTTCTTTCAGTATTATATTCAAGTAAATTTTGAATATGCCGGAGCCTAGCCGCTGCTCTCCGGTTCTGATTATTTCAGATTCCTCGTATGACCCAGATTGAACATCCTTGTTCTCTTCTAATTGGGAAAAATCTTGACAGGGAATTTAAGAAAATGCATTCTTAGTGTTTTTCTTTAGCTACTTCAAAACAAATATATGCGAGGACCATGCTATTTAATTTAAGTGGTTAACCTCTGGTGTGTGGTACAGGTCTCAAACAAATTCTCTGACTATAACAGAGATTAATTGCACACAAACCATTAAATTATATGCGCATAAATGACGACTATTCATCAGATCTAACCAGGAAACACTTGAGGGATTGTACAAGCTGGGAGGTAGGTGCTGTCAATTGTGTTATTGCTGTGTAGTAGGAGGGGCTATGATGGCAAAATTAAGCGCAAATCGTGTCATCAAGCCCCCTACCCGCCTTGGTCCTAATGGACTTTGGGCCTGATTCAGCTTTGGAAATAGAGCACTCAACTGATCATCTTGGTGAAACCATTTTGTATTGCAGGTGAGGTAGATTTAAAATGTGCAGAGAGATTTAGATTTGGGAGGGAGGTGTCCAAACTGACATCTAAAGTGCAGTGTAATAATAAAGCTGTGCAGTATTTGTGGGCTACATGCAAAAGTAGCCAGTATTAACACTACACGCAAAAAAATGTATGTACAGTATTTACGCCCCTTGCATTGCAACATGGTTTGTCCAGGTACACAGTTAAGTGCTAATTCTCACTCTATTCCCAAATCTGAATCATGCCCTTTGTGCGGGAAGTATATGTAATTACTTGCATTACAGTGGTTCATTATAATTATACCACCATAAAGTCCATTAGGACCAAATCCACATGTCTACTACCCATTGCTTTTTTATTTTTCACCCTGACATCCATTATTCAATCTGCCAATTGCAACTAACTAAAGATTACCTAGCCTTTTAAACCTTTCTTGCTCAGTTGTCATTCACTGCCTGAGGAACACATGTTGCAAGATTCCAAATAAGTGAGACTCATTCTGTTTTTAGAATCTTTTGTTTTATTTTACGATGGCAATGGTCTCTTTCAGCAGGATAATGCACCCTGCAAAAATTGTTCAGGAATGGTTTGAGGAACATTACAAAGAGTTCAAGGTGTTGACTTGGCCTCCAAGTTCCCCAGATCTCAATCCGATTGAGCATCTGTGGGAAATGCTGGAAAAAACAAGTCCGAGCCATGGCAACCCAAACTCGCAAATCACAGGACTTAAAGGATATGCTGCTAATGCCTGTGTCCCAGATGCCACGGAATACTTTCAGAGGTGATGTAGAGTCCATGTCTCAATGACTCAGAGCTGTTCGGTTGGCTTGAGAGAGGGACCTACACAATATTAAGCAGGTGGTTTTAGTGGCTGATCGGTATGTCTATAACTAAACAGGCAAATGGTGGCGGCATGTGTAGTGGCTCCCCACCCCCAATGGCTCATACTGCTGCGACGAAGACGGGACAAGTTCACAGTCCGGAGAAAACTGCACTGTTGGCACTGGGTAAATGTAACTGCAGTCGGGCTACATGTACACGGCAATAGACCAGAATGACTATCGAATTTTAAGATTTTATTATTCTCTATTGTTTGCACGTAATCTTTAAATAAACTACAGACTGTACAAGAGAAGCTTGGTTGTGCTCTATTTTACCCACATGTTTCTCTCTAAGAGTAAGTAGGAAGACAGATTGTGCCGCTGAATGTGGAAAATTTGAAGACAGATGTGACCACCGCAGTTGTCAAAATAGGCAGTACATCAAAAACTACGGCATTTTGCTTGTGTAGCTTGAAAACAGACCACATGATTGTAAACATACAGCAATGGGACTCATGAAAGTGGTTCTCTCTGTTTGCATGTGGTGCTGCAAACTCTAATTTTAACCCCGTGAAGCTGTCAACAAATAGTCACTACCATACAATTAATGAATAGCACGTAAACACAGGGGACCACTGCTAATGTACACACACAATCAACTAGTTCTACTGGCCAGTTATGCCTGGTCTGTCCTACGTGACATATTTGATAAATGATCCTGTCTTGGTTAGCACATTAGGGGCACCATAACTTCAGTTTGTTTTGTTTTTATTACATTTGGACAGGTTATTTAATGTGAAAATATGTTTATTTGCTTTATGTCTAGCCAACAATCTTTATGCGAGCAGACAGTCTTTGTCACCATACTAAGGTGACAACTACACTTCTTCTGGTTTCTACAGATTTTCTCCTTTGACCTCTGTGTTTACCTACAGTAGCCATCCCATTCAGCACAGCTTTCTATTGGAATCTAGATAATGTATATTACTCACACAATGCACATAAAAGTCACTCCTGATGAGATGTACAGATGCCTGGGAAACTGCATTAACATGGCCAGCTTTTATAATTAATGCTTTACCCTCAGGTATTTATACTTTGTCAAGATCGGGCCAATGGTTGAAGGTATGTCCCATCCACATGCAGCGGGATGCGGCAGGTTCCAACATATTGGGCAATCGGGCACCGGAACGTATAATGTGTACCAGCTGCACCATATGTCAGCCAGTTGGCTGTCCAGTAGTCCATCGCATCGCTTGGTACACACATTGTTTAGTGTGTATCCAGCTTAAGAATGGTAAGATAAGCAACTCACCACAACGCCCAACTCCCTCACTTTGCTCTAACCGTTAACAGCTAAGGACAGAGTTACTTGAATTATAAAATCGTGAGCGATTTATTCATAGATGGAATGTAGCATTTAATGTCTGCTCTTCCTTCACTATTATCTTCTATGTAGATTCCTGATTCTTTTCATACACACACAGCATGTCTCCAGCTATCATAACTCATAACTTTGCATATTGCAGCTCATGTGACACCAATTCAAATATTCTTACTAAGAAAGTTTGACGTATTTACTGTCAGGCAACATTTTCTACTGGTTCAATGGAGGAGATTCAATTAAGTGCTAATTGTCTTGCACACTGGTTTCACGCAGCTAAAGTGCCAAGGCCAATCCAATTATTAGTCCCAGGATGAGCATTGGACCAGGAATAGGGTTTATCATCCCTCATTGTTGTTCACACCCTCTGATGTGCAAGGCAACTCAGTCTCACACTTAATTGAATCTCTCCCTATAAGGGTTATAAAAGTGAAGAACTGTGAAAATGTTCTTAAAAAATCTTCTTAGACTTAATATTATATAATTTGACATATGTGAAAAGTGTAAAAAAAAATAAAAAATAATTTATAATTTAAAACCATATTTTCTTTGTCCTTATTTAATCCGTAAAAATATTTGTTTTCATAAACAAGTTTATATGGTGTTCTCTGTACTTGGCAGACAGGATAAGTTTCTGGGTGTTTTTTTACGCATTAGTATAAGAGGAGGCTTAAGTCCTGGCAAAATGAGAGTTTAACGTTATAGACTGTAACAAAAACTAACAATGATGTACAATTCTAAGGAGAAGTTAAGGAAAAATTTCCATGGCTCCACTTTTATACGATACTGGACCTGGTTCAGAGATGTACACTAATTCTACTGCTGCTATGTCTGTGTACGGGGCAGTGGCTGTGTGAAAATATGCAAATGTCGCAGATGCTGAAGAATGTATACAGACACCCACCTGTGGCTTTGCAAATCCAAGCATCTGTGTACAAATACACAGTACTGGTCGCAGATCCTTCGAGTAACCCGATGGTTGTGCAAAATGGCTGCAGGAACTGAGACGCTGGAGATATTTTACTAGCGTATGTGATTGCAGATGCAGAATGTGACATGCCCCCAAAATGGTCATGACACACCTGCGTTCTTTGCCGCCACTCCATGTAACCTCCTCCAAAAGCTCTCTGACTGTCAATCACGCTGCGAGTAAGAAGGGGCTGAGAGTGGCTATGGTAACGTACCTTGACGCTTGCAAAGTGTGACTTCGATACAAGCACAGTATGCAGATTATCGCTCAACTGCGTAAATATTGGCACAGCATACAACTCTGAACTAGGCCCATAGATCCCCATTTGGGTATTGTGACAAAAACACAAAGGGAAGTGGTCAATGTGAAATATATATATGCTCAAGGTTCCTAGCTTCTGTCTGGTAAACAGTTAGCTAATTAGTAACCTTGATTGCCAGACCACCTGTGAGTTGCTGATGAAAGATGGGTCAGTTTCTCTAGCGTGTCTCTCACTACCTGGGGAACAAGTTGAGGCCTACAGAGAAAGAGCGAGAGAGAGAGAGAGACCATTGCTGGTGATTGTAAGTGCGGTGCTAAATGATGTTTTGTGAGTTGAACACTAGGACCTTCCACCTTGAGATAGGGTATTTTACATTAGTTAGGGCTGGACAGGCTATGATTTATTTTTATGTTTAGTTAATTTTGTCCTCTCAAATAAAATTAGCTGTGGATACTTGGACCAAGACCCTGGATTGGTGTGCTACTAATTGGCTGCTGCATACAAGGTGCTGCCATTTACCCCAGGATACAGCAACTGTAACCTGATCTTGCAACAGTGTGTAATTCTAAATTATCAAAATAGCTGAATTAGGTCTTTGGTATAATTAAACTTTTTTGTGTTCTTACTGATGATTAAGGTGCCTATGTATCAAACCATTTTTTATATAAAATTATGCAGAAACTGCAGTTTCTGCATACTTTTATGTGGTGTACCTATGTACTAAAAGCACAATGCAGGAGATTTCACAGAAGTCTCTGGCAAAGTGCTAATTAGCGCTGCAGATCTCAGTCCCCAGTATTATCAATAGGGACTACGATCTGAACCCTTTGTACTAAACTCCAAAAATCTAAGCTTTTCAGAGTTTAGCCAGGTTAGTTTACACCATCTTCAGATGGTGTTAACTACTGTAAGCCTATGGGGGCTCCCAATGTAGGAGAGAGATCTTTTGATCTCTCTCTCGCAGCCCCCGACCTGCCGTAGAAGTTGATACTGTGCTCATGCGCAGTGACAGCTTCCCCTGGGGAAGTCTTTCACTTCTGTGTAAGACTTCCACAATTTTCTGGGAATATAACTCACAGGGACAGCGGTTACAGAAACCGCTGTCCTTGCGAGTTCCCCTCGGTACATAGCAGGGTTATTTTCATAAAAAATTTAAATATCCCCTGCTAGTTAGACCGATAATAATCACGGCAGTACCGCGATGATCAGTACATAGACCCCTAAAAGTGTCATTTCTTTACTGACGGCATGCAACCTGCAGTGGCGCTGACATTGTTCAACAGTTCTGGACATAATATTTAATATAAATGCTTACAAGTTTCCAAAACTATTTAAATTTTTTTACACAATCAAGGTTAAAACTGTGCAGCACCAGCTCATAACTACAGAAAAGTAATTTGCCTCAAAACAACATGGAGGAAGAGCAACATGCAATGGCATGTAACAAGTCAGTTAAGTGTGAAGAGAAGTAAAACTAATAGAGAATACAGTAGTTGACAGAGGAATAAAAATGAGGAACTTCATAAGTAGGATAGTAAAGCATCTGTCTATATAGCTGAGTAAAGAAACAGTATAAAGTAAGACCATTGCTAAACAAGATGCTGTTTCAGATGATAGCAGAAAATTAAAACACTGAGTTGACCCAAAAGAGAATGCATCATTGAAATACATATACACATATACATACATACACTAGCTGAAGTACCTAACGTTGCCCGGATTTAAATCTTCAAGTTTTATTATGTGGTGTCGTCCAAATCCACCCAGTGGAAGAGCCTACACAGGCTCCCTGGGTCAAAGTTCTGCTCAGCGCACTGCACCATGAGTTACGACCGGGACTTCAACCACTTCATTAGGCATCCCAGACCAATTGCCACTGCTCTGTGAAGTTTTCATCCAAATCCTTCCAGTGGAAAGCCCAGAACAGGCTCCCCGGGTCAAAGTTTTTCCCAGCGCACTCCACCGTGAGGTCCGACCGGGACCCCAACCACTCCATTAGGCATCCCAGACCAACTGCCACCACTCTGTGAAGTTTTCATCCAAATCCATGCAGTGGAAGGCATAAAACAGGCGTCCCAGGTCAATATTCTGCCCAGCGTAAACCAATGGAAGGTCCGACTGGGACCTCAATCCCCTAAGTATATCTTCTGGGATCCAATGTTACCACTCTGTGATGTTTTCATCCAAATCCATCCAGTGGAAGGCCCAGAATAGGCTCCCCAGATCCGAACAGGCTCCATGGGTCAAAGTTCTGCCCGGCGCACTCCGTCATGAGGTCCAACTTGAACCCCAACCAATCCATTAGGCATCCCCGACCAATTGCCACCCCTCTGTGAAGTTTTCATCCAAATTCATCCAGTGGAAGGCCCACAGGCGTTCCCAGGTCAAAGTTCTGCCCAGCGTACACCAACGGGAGGTCCGACCAGGACTTCAACCCCCTACTATGTTTTCTGGGATCAAATGTTTTCATCCAAATCCATCCAGTGGAAGGCTCAGAACAGGTCCCCCGGATCAAAGGTCTACCTAGCGTACACCAACGGCAGGTCTGACTGGGACCCTAACCCCTCTAATATCTGTTCAGGATCCAACTGGACCACCTTGCGTTGGTTTCATTCCAGATATGTCTGAATACATACCCGAAACAAACAGACCAATTAATTTTATATATAAGATTATAATATCCGTACACACAAAGGGAGGAATGCCTTTGTCAAAAGAGAGAAGAATCTTTCAGTAAACATCCATTTTATTCAAACTGTAACTTATCAAGGTTACATTTTAGAACCTCATTAAGGCAATAATGAAACTCACCAAAACGCCTGCAGAATACTCCAAATGTGGCACTTCTCTCCACTACACGGAGATCTGCCAGAAGAGAGAGCTCAAGACCTCCAGCCACACAATAACCGCTCACAGCAGCAATTACTGGTTTGGAAAACTGCATTCGACTAGGTCCCTGAGAAGAAATATATTATCTATTAATACAAATGAGCACACCTTTATATTTATGCATATTATGCTAATCATGTAATGTATGAAAAAAAAAAAATAAGTTTAACATTTATTTTTAATTTAATTTTCTAGAACATATTGGGGCTGAAGCAGAGTTAAGCGTACATCTGTTGGCGGAATGTATCTTGCCTGTCTTTTGCACTGCCCATTCTCGAGAACCAAGTATAAGCAAGAATAGGTGATTTGTACGCATTTCCAACACATCTACACTTATGACTGAAGAGGCATAACTGGGCTGTAACAGGACATTCTCACATAGACAAAGTTCAGTGAGGTCATTTCAATGGAACTATGCAGAGTTGTATTGAAGCGTAAATGAGTCTGTTTCCAGGCATATTATTTGCACCAAGTATATGCTGGTGAAAGTGCGCTAATGATGATGAGTATTAAACCTAGCGCATGTATAAGGGAGGGCAGATCACAAAGATGTGTACAACTATTTATGGTCACGCAATGCGGGAACAGATGCACTCAATTTCTGTCCAGCCCTGCATCATGCCACTTATACTGTATGTCTGCTTAAACTGAGCTGAATACCATAGGTCCAGGTCCATTAGTGACATCTTGTTCCATCTTCAGTAAGTTTGCATTGTTAGCTATTTCTTTCAAATCAAACCCAGCGCAGAAATTTCCACCTGTTGAATTAAATAACAGATATTGTTATGAAATAGTAAAATTACTACATTTTAATAACTTCACTTATGCCCCTTATTATTTTTTCTGTAGATTTTTTAGGAATATTATTGATTATTTTTATTGAAAAGTTTTCAAATAGTTACAAAACCATCAAAATCCAAAAGAAAGAAAATACATTTGGCAGAACAAGCAATATCAATGTGAACATAGACATACAGTATATTACTTTGCATGAACAGCGACTCTTGACTATTTCAGAGTAATCAAATAATAGGAATGAGCAGCAATAAGATTCATGCACATATAATAATAGTAAACAATCATACAGCAGAAAACAGGAGGCAGCCATGGTACCCACGGTACATCTGAAACAACTAGTCGAAGGAGGATACCCAATCCAAAGTATAACGGAAGGACTGCAAGAGAGACCAGACCCTGTCAGATTTCAAGTGGCACTTTTTTGGGGATCCGGTCAATATCCCGACAGTCGGGATACCAGCGCTTAGAATGCTGGTGGCGGAATTCCGGCACCTATCAGAATCCTGGCGCCGGAATGCCGATGGTAAGTACTGCTTTTAGGGGGAGGGTTAGACACTAAGGGGGGGAGGGTTAGGTTTAGGGTGGGGAGGGGGAGGTTAGGTTCAGACTGAGGGGAGGGAGGGTTAGGGTAGGGAGAGGGTTAGGATACTGACTGACTAAGTGTCGGTATCCTAACCCTTTCGGGATGCTGGTGTCGGGATTCTGACCAGCAGGATCCCGAGCTCCGGCATCCTGTACCCAACCCCTTTTTTCATTGTATACATAAAAAAACTCACACCAAGGGAAAATGATAAGACAGAAGCATATAGAATGAAGGAAGGAGAAGAAAAACCACAGATTTGTTCTAATTGATCAGTACAAATTATTATTCATTCATCAGAGCAATAATATAGTACACATCATATATCATAAAACAAAAGAAATAACAAATAGAACAAAAACCTATTAAGAGTATAAATATATATAAATACAATGTATTAACAGAAAAATATTTCTATAAAAAAATAAGAGCAAAAAATGGCACATAATATCCAAACATGCATATTATTATTATTATTTTAATTGCAACTTGTATTGCAAATATTTTCACTTTATTTATCTAGTTGTCATAAAATGTCTTTCCATAGATAATAAAAAAACTTATTTAAATCTTGAAAACACAATATTGTCAAAATGGTATTACAATTAAATTTGTCTTGTTATATATATATATATATATATATATATATATATATATATATATATATGTGATGGCGGTGTACCTTAGGCAATGGAATTAACCACAAATCAATCAGCAAAAATTTTATTTGTGTTTTAACTGATTTTATATAAAAACATAATTATTTTACATTTTTGAATGATTTTTATCTCCAAATATGTGGGATGGCTATAGGAACCACCTTTGCACCCAGTTTTGCCAATTTACATATGGGGAGTTGGGAGAACATGTTCATTTATGGGGAGAATATTTTTAGAACCAACATTTTATACAAACGTTACATTGATGATATTTTAATTATATGGAAGGGTCCTAAGTCAACCTTTGATGATTTCATGAATTTATTGGTGACAATACATATAATTTGTCTTTTACATATAAATTTGATGACCACCAGGTGGAATACCTGGATTTAGTTTTAATGAGTATGGATAATGTGCGTGTGCGCGAGACCTGGCCAGTGTCAGGCGCTCCTTCACTATGGGTCTTGCACCAAAATGGGGAGGCTATCGATAGTGATTCACAGCTCACCCTGTTTTAGAGGCGGGCAAGGGGGGTGGCTGGACAAACTGAGGTGTTCCCGAGGGAATGCCTTCCGTTTGTGGGTGGCCCTACTGACATCACTAGTGATGTCAGTAGGTGGACTTCCTGCTCTATTAGAGCAGGAAGTCCACTGGGGCCTTGCGATGGATGAGACCCTACCACAAAGGTCTCGTCGGAAGCCCGATGGTCACAATGGTCTATTGGCACTGTCGGGGTCCCTCTCTCATCTGGTGTCCTCTCATGTAAGACACTCGACAGCGGAGGGGACGTGAGACACTATAGTGCCGTACTTTATCTATCTTCAAATAGCTCCCTACGTTTGCGGCCACTGTTGCAGGTTCCAAACATACTATTAACCTCATGTGATCTGCCTGTATGCAGGAATATAAAGGGGTTCGGAGATATCATAATGCTGTGCTCTATTTATCTTTAAAATAGTTTTTTACATTTGCGGATATATCTTGTTAGGCTTTAAAAACACAATATGATGTTATGTGTTCTGCCTTTATGAAGGTATATGATGTGATCTCTTTACAGGTACAACTTAGGTCACGGGCAGTTTACAATTACAAATTGTATCTATTTAAGCGCCTATATAATTTTTGATCTATGTTTACGCCAAACCATCTTTTTTTATACAAATGAATCTCAGAGGCTTTGAATAAATATTTAGCTGCACTACTGATGTTTGCACAGCATTATATGATACATTAATTGTTCAAGGATATTCTCAGTGCTTTTTTCTATAAAGAAAGATAGTAATTCATAAAAAGTTAATATCTTTTCTTATTTAAACAATCTCAGAGGTCTGAGCCTATTTTTTAGCATTACTGAGGCTTGTAATAGCAATATAGGACATACCAACTGTTCAGGATATCCTCAGTGTTTGTTCCACCAAGTGGGATAGCAATTTACCAAGAGTTATAATTATAGCACCTTTATATTTTGTGTGAATTGAATCTTTTTCACCTTCTGTTTTCCTTGGAATATCTGTACCTATACTGTTGTACAACAATAGGTATATGCTTTTATTTGTGAATAGGATGTCTTGAGTTATACAAGTTAATACAGAGAGAGATATTTAGATTAACAAGCTCGCTGTATACTGTATTAATTTTCAACTTCCTAGGTGATCAAGTTTCTATGGTTTATATATTTGCCGCTATATCCATTAAGTTTTATACAAGTTTTGGGCAGACTAGCTATTCATACCTTGAGTCTGGATACCCCTAAGTTTTTAAATATCTACAATAAAGGTTATATTTTATGATATACAATAATTTCCTCACTTTACTATTTATCTTTTCACCTCTGGAACTTTGATTCCAGACTAATGAGTGCCCCATGTAAGGAATTTCTTTTATTTGGCTTTTTTTGCCAAATGTTTGTTCTTTAAATTTTATTCTATAGCTGGGTACACACTAGACAATGTCGTCCGATCCCGCATAATGGAGCGACACATTGTGTACCCATGATATGTGCGCTCCCACGGGTCACTAAAGACATCACCCGTCGGCCCTGCTGCAGGGCCGACTGGGGATGTCGCTAACCATGCCATGCATGACACGTAATTCCGCCCCCGTCGAACTCAACATCAGTAAGTGTGTATGCACTTGCCGCATTCTGGGTCCCATCCCTGGCTATGTCGTGCTGGGTAAATATCATGTACCCAGCTTAAGAAACACTAAAGCTAATAAAAATATATTTAACCAAATGTATTTTTTAATGATTTTAGAATGTAATTTAACTCACTGAAATTAGGTGCTGTGCAAATAATGGACTGCAGGTGAGTCCCTGGTCTATATTCTCCTCAGATACTGTCCTTTAGAGAATGTTTGTGATCTTTATTTTCCTTAGTTTATGGTATCTCTCCTCCTCAGAAACTGGTTCCAGATCCCTATTCCTGTCAGATAATGGCCTGGCCTTACTCTCTTCTCCTTAAATTCTTTCCTCTGTGCGCTACAAGTCGCGCTACACATTACGCGGGAGCTCCATGTGACAC
This sequence comes from Taudactylus pleione, assembly GCA_031769625.1. NCBI lineage: Eukaryota > Metazoa > Chordata > Amphibia > Anura > Myobatrachidae > Taudactylus > Taudactylus pleione. The sequence continues at coordinate 11,163,299 of JAUIMM010000115.1, forward strand.
TGTGGCACCGAGCATCTTTTTGTGCAACTTTTTACCTTCAAATGCGTTTATTAGCACAGTGATGAGAATATTTAGCACAAGCAGCTTCTGCTGATTAAAATGATATGCAGCATGCCTATGTCCGCTGACACTGTAACATCGTTTCGCATGCAGATACACCCGCACTCGCTGACAGAACATAGGCATGCTGCATATAATTTTAATCAGCAGGAGCTGCTTGTGCTAACTATTTGCATTGCTGTGTAAATAAGACACTTTTGAAGGTAAATGTCTCACGAAAAGACACTCAGCGCTACCGAGTCATGCCACTGTATGGCGTGACTAGAAGAGCTGTTTAGCGCGCAAAGAGGCTAGATGTATGAGGTCACATCTCTCTCTCTCATATATATATATATATATATATATATATATATATATATATATACATACACACACACATGCATATAATGTGTAAAAGAACAAATTAAGTTTTTATTTAAACCACATTGGATTGTTTATAAAATACACCATAACCATTGCATTGTTTATAAGATACACCCTCACCATAACCAAGCATTGCTGATAAAACTATACCTCTGCTAATTAAAAAAAATGCACTGCATAGATAAGACACAGAATTGGAAATCTCCTGACATCTTTTTTACGTCACAGAAAGATTCATTTTATGAAATACGATTTAATCACCAGATATTTCAATGCAGCTGCAACTTATTTTTAAATGAAAACACATTCACATTTTGGCACATCTGTAAACCGGGTGAATTAGAACAGGGTGTGTAAACGAAGAAAGGATCTCTTAATGAATGTTTAACTGTCTCACATACAGCCTTCTCCAACAAACAGATGAATAATTATCTTTTCAATACTACCGTGAACCAGTGTTCATATAAAACTATTTCTTGCTATTAGATACCAGCTGCATAAAATTAATTTAAGTGACAATGTTTCCAGTTTAGGGTTCTATTTAGCGAAGTGAAAATGAGATAATCTCATTCATTTATTAAGTCCGTGATCATGAATGTCATAACTTTTTATTTGTTTTGCAACTCGTTTCATAAACTATTGGACTTAATGCAGCAAGTACAGTTTTCTCTTATTTACCAATTTAGGAAAAACATGTAAAGCATACTTGCCTACTCTCCTAGAAGTTGCGTGAGGCTCCCGATTTTTCAGGTAGCCCCCCGCAGTCCCGGAAGAGTAGGCGGATCTCCCGCATCCTGCCCACTTCCTAGTGAAGTGGGCAGGATGGGGAGATTATACTGGGAATTTGTGGGTCTGTACGAAGGAGCAGGGCTAAAATGATGCGAACAGCATTGTTTAGCCCAACCCCTTCTCACAGACCAGCAGATCTCGGTGTTTTGCCACAACAGGGCAGGCCTATTGACAATGAGAGCCCGCCTCCTTCCTTCAAAGCTGTCAGGTACATCTCCACTCAGGGCTTCTCCCAGAGAGGAGATACTTAAAATAGGTAAGTATGATATAAAGACAATAATGATATTGGAACCCTCAAATGATGTCCGGACAATGTCTTACACAAAATAGCTACTAGTATGGGAGAATAAAATAGCTACTGCTTTCTAAATGCACTGAGGAGTGATTTGCCACATTCTGTGGTGAGTAAAGTGCTCTAATATCCAGACAAGGCATAAGCAACCCTTTTCACTAGTGCCGCAAGGTGGCACTCAAAAATGGTACCTGCAGGATCAGTCCCTCACCTACTATACATTCTGTGCTGCTCTTCCCCTCTTGTTCCACCTACTTCTGTCACAGAAGAGACTTTTCTGGTGCATTGAACCCTCACCAAACCAGAGAAACCAATCATGGTCTGTATCCTAAGCAAAGCATGAGCCTCAGGTGAGGGAATCCTGCCAGAACCCTGCAAACATATTTCTGAAGCATGTTTTCTTCAGACTACAAATGATTAACCTAACCTGATCAGACTAGCTTCAAAAAAGGAAGGACATGGAGGCAGTGGCGTAACTAGGGTATTTGGAGCCCAGGCCAAGATGAAAAACGGAGTCACTCCTCCCCCCATGTGCACGTGCATAAAAGTGGGCATGACCACATGCAACAAGGGGCGTGACCACTGCAAAATGGGGGATTGTCAACATGACACACCACCGTTTCTCGTCACTCGGGGGAACATTCCTTTCCATTCCATATGCACCATAATGCTCCCAGTAGTAGTGCCCCTCTTGCAATACCCACTGTAGTTAAGTTTCATATGAGAGGCTGTAGGCCCCTGGGCTGTGTAGGGCATAATTAATATAAGTGCATCATTTGTAAAAGTGCATTTCTTACCAAATTCGGCATTATACCGGCATTATTAGATTACATCTTCAGCTGATATTGACTGAGAACTGACACCTATCTCTTACTAATTGGCAGGTAACCTCATCGCTGCTGCAGAACATCTAATTTTGTATTATTTGCAAAGTGTACTGCATACTAAGTAACCTCATCGCTGCTGCAGAGCATCTAATTTTGTATAATTTGCAAAGTGTACTGCATATTAGGTAACCTCATCGCTGCTGCAGAGCATCTAATTTTGTATAATTTGCAAAGTGTACTGCATATTAGGTAACCTCATCGCTGCTGCAGAACATCTAATTTTGTATTATTTGCAAAGTGTACTGCATATTAGGTAACCTCATTGCTGCTGCAGAACATCTAATTTTGTATTATTTGCAAAGTGTACTGCATATTGGTAACCTCATTGCTGCTGCAGAACATCTAATTTTGTATTATTTGCAAAGTATACTGCATATTGGTAACCTAATTGCTGCTGCAGAACATCTAATTTTGTATTATTTGCAAAGTGAATAGATTACTAGACCTTATTCTTCTTAGCTCTGTGGTATTCACTGTTTGTTTATGTTAGAACATTTATTGCTAGCCATATTAGTGGGAGGATATTGGGGGTTGATTGGATTCATTGCATACACATGCAGGCACAGCCTACTTAAGTTTCATATGAGAGGCTGTAGGCCCCTGGGCTGTGTAGGGCATAATTAATATAAGTGCATAATTTGTAAAAGTGCATTTCTTACAAAACTCGGCATTAAACCGAAGTTAAACTGAAGTAAACCACTCTAACCTTAAACCATTCTTCAACAAGATTATATGGAGAAAGTATAATCAAGAAATGTAAGTTCACAATATCCACACTGCAAGCAACTGCTGTCTGCATCACCTGGGCAATCTTCTCTGGCCTCTGTGTGCTCACTATGCGAACTCACACTTCCTATTATTTGTACTGACTCGCTCGTTTCACAAACAACTCATAGCTTACTGTATTCTGTGCCTATTTCAGCTTATTTCTTAGAAATAATGTCTGCCCACCTCTTCTCTTTCCCTAGCCTGTCATCTGTCTTCTAATTCAGTTTACTTTATTAGTCCATTTCTCCTCTTTTTCCTCTGCTCAATAATAGTATGGAAATTGTGCAGGCACATTTTCCTCCATTGTACCATTACTTGCTTCTCTGCAAATCTTTTATACTGTTTTTAACTCACATACTCTTTCCTCCCACTATTCAACTCATCCACACAATTATCATGTGTACTTCCCCCTCCACTCATTGTCTACCTAATCCTCTGCTCTACCACCTTTTTCCACCATTATCATTTTCCCCTTGTATTCTCCACCTCCTCCTTCCTTTTTCTCCCCTCCTCTGTCTGCCTTCCTCTCGCTCCTCTCCTATTGCTACACTTTCATTCTCTTCTACCCCTCCTATGACCTACTACCCCACTGATAATCCCTCCTCCAAACCTCCTCTCCATGTCATCCCACCCCACCCCCATCATATTAAACTCCCTCCTTGCCAACCACCTACAGGTTCCCTTCCCAGCACTGGTCCCCGCTCAATCTCTCCGCTACATCCATGTCGGCCACCCTTATTAAACTCACTTTCTCGCTATAGCAACCCAAACAATCTAATTCACATCTCTCCCACAATCACTGTCCCTCTATCTTGTGCCCTCTGGAATGCCAGATCAGTATGTAACAAACTGGTACCCACCCACGACCCTTTTCATCTCTAAAAACTTGCATCTCCTAGCCATTACTGAAACCTGGATTTCACCCTCTGACACCACTTCCCCTGCTGCTCTCTCCACTGGGGGCCTCATCTTCTCTCATACCCCTCGGCCTGGGGGTCGCCATGGTGGTGGGGCAGGGGTCCTTTTATCCCCAGGATACTCCTACCAACTCCTAGCCTCTGAACCATCTCTTACTTTCTCTACATTTGAGGTTCATGCTATACGCCTCTTTCAACCAGTTCACCTTAGAGTAGCTGTCATTTACCATCCCGCTGGCCCTCCTTCCAAATTCATTGACAACTTTGCTTCCTGGCTACCTCACTTTCTCTCCTCTGACCTTCCCTCTATTATCTTAGGTGACTTCAATATTCCTATTGATATCCCCACAGAAGCCTCTGCCTCCAAACTCCTTACCCTCATGTCTTCATTTGGTCTCTCCCAATGGACCTCCTCACCCTCACATGTGAGTGGGCATTCGCTTGATCTGGTCTTCACTCACCGTTGTGATATTTCTGATTACTCCAATTCCCCATTCCCCCTCTCTGACCATCACCTTCTCTCTTTTAACCTATCCCTCTCTCCTTCCCTTCCTCTACCTCCTAAGGCCACCATCACTAAGCGTAACATTGAGGCTATTGACACCATTTCTTTTTCTTCCCAGCTTGACTCACTTCTCTCCCCTATCCTGTCTCTCTCCTGCCCTGAACAAGCCATTTCCCTATACAATACCTCCCTTACTTCTGCTCTGGACTCTGTTGCTCCGGCAATCACTATTCACCCTCGCAGAATTACACCTCAACCCTGGCATTCCAAATGCACCAGATACTTGCAAAAGTGACCGCGAACTGCCGAGCGACAGTGGAGAAGATCACGCTCTAAGGCTGATTTCCTCCATTTCAAATTTATGCTCTCCTCATACAGTGCTGCCCTTTCCATCTCTAAACAGTCATATTTCAAGAACTTCATCTCCTCTCAGTCCTCAAATCCCCAACGTCTCTTCACCACCTTCAATCTCTCCTCCGCCCACCCCCTCCTCGCTCTCTGCCCTTGACTTTGCTACCTACTTTACATCTAAAATTGACTCCATACGTCAGGACATCATACCCCACCAGTCCCTTTGCCATCCACCTCCTCTTTTCCCAGATCACCCCTCTCCTTCCATTTTACCAACTCTTACTTTCTTCTCCCCTGTATCTGGAGAGGAAGTAATGTTCCTCATCCAGTTCTCCCCCCCTTCCACCTCCCCTCTTGACCCTATCCCTTCACGTCTCCTCCGCTACCTCTCTCCTTCTGCCTGCTCCCATCTTGCCCACCTCCTCAATCTCTCCCTATCATCAGGCACTGTCCCGTCTGCATTCAAACATGCCCTTGTCTCCCCCATACTAAAAAAAACCTACCCTTGATTCTAACGCTCTCTCCAACTACCGTCCCATCTCTCTCCTCCCTTTTGCCTCCAAGCTCCTTGAGCGTGTTGTTTACAACCACCTTACCACCTTTCTTTCCTCCCACTCCCTCCTTGACCCTTTTCAGTCTGGCTTCCATTCTCTTCACTCCACTGAAACTGCCCTCACAAAAGTCAGCAATTACCTCCTTGCTGCTAAATCCAAGGGCCACTACTCTCTTCTCATTCTCCTTGACCTCTCTGCTGCTTTCGATACTGTGGACTACCCTCTCCTTCTGCAAATCCTTCACTCCCTTGGTCTACGTGACACTGCCCTCTCCTGGCTATCCTCCTACCTCTCTGACCGATCCTTCTCTGTCTCCTCTCATGACTCCTCTTCTCCCCCACAGCCTCTTACAGTAGGTGTTCCACAAGGTTCTGTTCTTGGACCTCTCCTTTTCTCACTCTATACATCCTCACTAGGGGAACTCATCAGCTCTTTTGACCTCCAATATCATCTCTATGCCGATGATAGCCAGATCTACCTTTCCTCCCCCAACCTCTCTCCATTTCTCCTCACTTGTGTCTCCAACTGTCTCTCTGCCATCTCTTCCTGGATGTCCCAGAGATTTCTTAAACTTAATATGTCTAAGACTGAGCTAATCATCTTCCCACCCCCCTACATAACCACACTTCCCACCATTTCTTTATCAATTGATGACACAACTATCTCCTCTAGCCCCAAAGTGCGCTGTCTTGGAGTTATCCTGGACTCCTCCCTCTCCTTCAAACCACATATCCAGTATCTCTCACAGTCCTGTCGTTTTCATCTTAAAAATATTTCCAAGATTAGACCCTTTCTCACCCAGGATGCCACTAAAACCCTCATACACTCACTGGTCATCTCCAGACTGGACTACTGTAACCTCCTCCTATCTGGCCTCCCCAACTCCCTTCTCTCCCCTCTCCAGTCTGTCCTCAATGCTGCTGCTAGGCTCATTTTCCTCTGAAAACGCTCTGCATCTGCCTCCCCTCTACTACAAGCTCTCCACTGGCTCCCCTTCCCTTTTAGACCCCAATTTAAGGTTCTCACACTCACTTACAAAGCCCTCAGCCATTCCTCTCCCGTTTACATCTCTGATCTCCTCTCCCTTCACTCTCCTGTCCGCCCTCTTCGTTCAACAAATGCACGCCGCCTCTCATGCCAATTGATCACTTCTTCCCACTCCCACCTCCAAGATTTTGGCCGCGCTGCTCCCCACCTTTGGAACTCTCTCCCGCTTCCCATCAGACTCTCCACCTCTCTTCAATCCTTCAAATGGGCTCTCAAGACCCACTTTTTCATCAAAGCCTTCCAGCTCTCTTCTTAACTTGCTGCTACATACTCAATCCTCCCTGCCTACCCCATCTGTGTCAACCCCTGTTTGTCTGTCCCTCCCCTTTAGAATGTAAGCTCCTATGAGCAGGGCCCTCTACCCTCTTGTGCTTCTCCTTACTCTACCTTCATCTACTTCTTACTCTCTACCAGGGCACGTAACACTTGGTTGCTTTGCATTGTTGCTTATCTGGGTGTTATGGTCGCGAATGTAGCAATGTACATTATCCTTGTCCTGTATTGTATTGTATTGTATTGTATTGTATTGTTCTGTAAGTCACTGTAAATTAACCTATTTGTTTATGTACTTTTGTAAGGCGCTGCGGAACACTTGTTGCGCCATATAAATAAACAATAATAATAATAATAGTAGTGCCCCTTATGCAATGTCCCTAGTAGTGCACCTTTATACAGTGCCCCCAGTAGTGCCCTTTATACAGAGGCACCAGTAGTGGTCCCCCCTATGCAGTGCCCCCAGTGGTGGTCCCCCTTAAGCAGTGCCCCCAGTAGTGGTACCCCTATGCAATGCCCCCAGTAGTCTTATAAAGTGCCCCCAGCAGTGGTTCCCCCTATGCAGTGCCCCAAGTAGTGGTCCCCCCTATGCCCTCAGTAGTGATACAGTGCCTCTAGACAGTTCCCCCGGCCAGTAGTGCCCCTTACATATATAACACAACAAACATACACAAAACACTTACCTGAATCCCCACTCCTGCAGCGCCTGCCACTGTCCACTCTTTCCGCTCAGTACTATGGGAGAGACGTCATGACGTCTTTCCCATCACCCACTGCAAAAGCCGGAAGGTCGTGGGTGCAGCAGCCAATGAAAGTCTGTCTGACTCTCATTGGCTGCTAAAAACAAACACACAGCGCCAGGTAGTACGAGTGTACTACCCAGCACAGTCAAGTGTCCAGGGCACGAACCCCGGCCGACCACCCCTGGTTACGCCACTGCAAGGAGGCCACTAACATTTTTGGTAGCCATCTATAATAATAATAATAATGGTGCACAACAACAGGGATTGTATTACTGTCAGCTGTATCTATAATCACATTTCCACACAATAAATGTACACAGGAAAGCTAATTTCATACAAATCTTAGTTCTGATCTGTTTTTAAATTATACACATAAATTATATGTATACTGGCCTGCCGCGACATGCTATAGGCCCCAGTGCTAGGTAAGGGGCATAGCCAATCATCGGTAAGTGGCCATATCTCACTCCACATATTATACATTGTTAAATATGAGTGCACAGAAATGGGAGTCATTGCTCCGTCTTTCAGATTGGTAAGGGTGCCAGACAAACCTGGTAAAGTGCATCCAACCCCCACTCTCATCACAGCTGTATTTATATTCAGGGGATGGAGCCTACAATAGGAGTCAAATACAAATATTTAATGACTTATGGGTCAATCCATACGAAGTGGTCCAACACCGGTTGCTTGACCATTTTTAAAAAATTTCATTTGTTATGTCAGTTATCTCCCCTATATGCCAATGGTTCAAAACCACTAATACCTTTTTGAAATGGTGGCCATCTTTAAATCATTGCAGACAGAGATTTTCATGTTTTTAGGGATTTAAGCAAATGCTAATATCTCAGCACTGGGAAGTCAAGAGGTTCAGCATGAGCTTGAACCTCTTGACTTGGAACATAAAAGTAGATAATTTCTTTTATGTTTTATGAGCAAAAGTTGAAGAGGTCATTTGGTGTTAGAATTTGATTATATAATGGTCTTTGGAGGCTTGCCTTATTTGCCTCCCTCTTCATGGTTCCACCCACACCATTACAAACATTCTTCCCATGTGAGGAAGTGAAGAAGTGCCACTTGCAATCAAGACCAATATCTGTTTTATGGTTGCAGATGTTTGCAAAATTCTTTTTGTTCTTGTACTGGCTTGAGGCAACATCTATGAAATACATGTTCAAGCTCATGCTGAAGAACTGAGAGAAAGATTTGACAGCTGCCAACAAGTCCCTTGGACAAGCAGCTACCATCGATTTGATCCTCTGTCAGAGAGCAAGAATAAATGCTACTGAAGTTCAAACTCTGCAGAGTATGAAGAAGTCCAAGTGAGCAAGTCTGTCCCTTTCACAATCAGGATCAAAGACACAGTTGCCTGTGTGTATAGTGGTGGCTGGAGGAAGAGGATGACATCAGCAAGCAAAACAAGGACATTTATGTGATTTTCTACCATCCATCAGAACCAAGGACCTAATTTCAGAAGAACAACAAGGACTCAACTTGGGTTCCTGTGAAAAATATTCTGAGTAAACTGAATGCAATGGAGCTGAAAACATCAACTGGACGATCACACAAAATTCAACCTAAACTTTCTGAGGAGATTTCCCACCTAGGCCCATATTCAATTAGTTTTGCACCCGCGATACTTTTTTGCATGCCGCACTTTTCGCCGACTTCGGGTGTTTCAGCTGCGGAAACTTATCGGGCGCTCGCCGTATTCAATTCCAAAGGACGCGGAAACGCGCCCCGTCGAAACTCAAACAGGTGAAAAGTGCTGTCAGAAATGGGGAAATCAGCCTGACACCCCCCAAAACATATACTAACATTGGGGATCAGTATAGATGTCTCCGATTAACCCCCCTGGAGCTATTTGGGGTACTTAAGTGCTTTCAATTGCCTCTATATAGCGTCTTTGCACAAGTGGTGAAGAATAGCATAAAGCAGTTTTTTGGAGTGAAAATAGGTAGTCCTGTCAAATTTGGGGTACTTGAAAATGGGTGCAAGCATGGTTTAAAATGGTGAAGCATTGTCCTGTTTGCATCTATGCTGCTGTCCTGATGAGGGTTCCTGAGAGAACCGAAACATCGACTACTATGACGATTTTTTTGTGAGTTTTCAATAAAGATGTGATTTTATCTTTGAACTACCTGGTGAGTGCCCTTTTTTCTATGTTTTATATTTTTGGATTACCCTTTGGGATTCATGAGGAACACCACTGCAATTTCTATACGGATTAAGCTTTGAGTGCGGACTTTGGCTTATTTATATATATATATATATATATATATATATACATATATATATATATATATATATATATATATTTCGGCACACCACCACATAATTTTATATCCAAAAACGTGTTTAATAGAATATCAAAGAACATATCTTCATCTAAAAAGCCATCATGATAATTAAAACAATATACTCATCCATATAATGTGGACGATAAATAGCAGCAAATGGAGGCAGTATACTGTATGGCCATCCCGACGGCCCGTTTCGGTATTTATATAACCTCAAGGGTCAGCCATAGAGACTGTTGTCAAAAACAGAGCTTAATATACTGTGGTTATTAACCATAAATTAAACCCACCTGTTGAAGTACACGCGGCTGCCACTGGTCATCTGCAAAACTCACTCACCTGAACGGAACTAGTATACTCACCCAAGTTCCCGGAGGACAAGCAAAAAACGTTCCTCCGTACCGGAAATGACGTCGCCTCCATTTGCTGCTATTAATCGTCCACATTATATGGATTAGTATAATGTTTTCATTATCATGATGGCTTTTTATATGAAGAGGTCTTCTTTGATATTCTATTAAACAACACGTTTTTGGATATAAAATTATGTGGTGGTGTGCTGGTCCTCAGGTTTACCCTTGCTGGATAACTCTTGGTGCGGATTTTGGATAAATTGACCGAGCACCCACAAATTCTACATGTAGGTGTGTGCAATTTGACATATGGACACATATATATATATATATATATATATATATCAGGGGCAGAACTACCGTTGGTGCATGCTCCTCTGACCTGGAGTTTAGCAGCAGTGCAGCCAGTGCTTAAAGTGGTCCTAGAGAAGTGGGGGAACTCACCCTCCTCCTCCCCCAAAAAGTTACAATGCGCGCCGCTGGCGCGTGCCGAAAAAGGGGTGTGGCTCTAAAATGAAAGGGGCGTGGTCACAAAATAAATGGGCGTGGTCACACAATTATATTCCCAATTCAATTTACACCACTCGGTAGCACAATCTTATCTTGATTCACCTGATTCACATTACACCATATAGTAGTATCCCTTATTCATGTATGACACACAGCAGTGCCCTTTTTACACAATGCCCACATTTGTGCCCCTTATACACAATGCCCACAGTAGTAGTGCTCTTTATACAATGCTCACAGCAGTAGTGCCCCTTATGCAAATACAATGCCAATACAATAACAAAACCCCAGTATATAAATAAATAAAAAAATATATATATATATATATATATCTGTGTATGATATACGTATATCTATATAAATACTAGTAAAAAGGACCAAGCATTTGCAGCATATGCAGAGTCAGTGGGAGCAGGGTGAACACATACAGTGTACGGTGGGAGGTGGAGGACAAGTGGGAGCAGGGTGACACACAGTGGGAAGGGGGGCAGTGGGATCAGGGTGACACACAGTGGAGACTCGGGAGGGAGGGGGGGCAGTGGGAGAATAGAGTACACACAGTGGGGAGGGAGGGAAGTGGGGGAAGGGTGAACACACTGTGTGGAGGGGGGCAGTGGGAAAATGGAGAACACAGTGGGGAGGGTGGCAGTGGGTATACACAGTGGGAATACACAGTGGGGAGGGGCCAGTGGGAATACACAGTGGAGAGGGTGGCAGTGGGAATACACAGTGGGGAGGGGCCAGTGGGAATACACAGTGGAGAGGGTGGCAGTGGGAATACACAGTGGAGGGGGGGGCAGTGGGAATACACTGTGGAGAGGGGGGCAGAGGGAATACACAGTGGGGAGGGGGGCAGTGGGAATACACAGTGGGGAGGGGCCAGTGACAATACACAGTGGAGTTTGGGCCAGTGGGAATACACAGTTGAGAGGGTGGTAGTGGGAATACACAGTGGAGGGGGGGCAGTGGGAATACACTGTGGAGAGGGGGGGCAGTGGGAATACACAGTGGAGAGGGGGGCAGTGGAAATACACAGTGGAGAGGGGGGCAGTGGGAATACACAGTGGAGAGGGGGGCAGTGGGAATAGACAGTGGAGAGGGGGCCAGTGGGAATACACAGTGGAGTGGGGGCCAGTGGGAATACACAGTGGAGAGGGGGGCAGTGGGAATACACAGTGGGGAGGGGGGCAGTGGGAATACACAGTGGGGAGGGGCCAGTGGGAATACACAGTGAGGAGGGGCCAGTGGAAATACACAGTGGAGTGGGGGGCAGTGGGAATACACAGTGGAGAGGGTGGCAGTGGAAATACACAGTGGAGAGTGGGGCAGTGGGAGAATGGAGAAGAACACACAGTGGGGAGGGGGGCAGTGGGATACACAGTGGAGAGGGGGGCAGTGGGATACACAGTGGAGAGGGTGGCAGTGGGAATACACAGTGGAGAGGGGGGCAGTGGGAGAATGGAGAAGAATACACAGTGGGGACGGGGGCAGTGGAATACACAGTGGGGAGGGGGGCAGTGGGAATACACAGTGGAGAGGGGGGCAGTGGGAATACACAGTGGAGAGGGTGGCAGTGGGAATACACAGTGGAGAGTGGGGCAGTGGGAAAATTGAGAACACGCAGTGGGGAGGGAGGGGTTAGTGGGAGCAGGGAGAATGCACAGTGTTATCCTGCTCACCACTGTCATGTGTCACCATCACACACACACCGCATGAGCAGCATCCGCATGGAATGTGTCCTCTCAGGGCGGTTCCTCTATACACACGGGGAGAGACAGGCACGCAATGACGTAATCGTGCTCATTGCCGCCAGAGGAGAGGAGGCAGGACGGGCGGCGGGGCCAAATGTCAATCATGAGATGATTGACTCTAGTAGTACTAGCACCGCCCTCCCGCCACCACAGATATTGATTATATGGGTGGGCAGCGCTGGTGTGCAGCACAGAGCCGCGGGAACCGGTCGGGGACAAGCCCGCAGCTCTTTTAAGCTCACCACGCCACCATCAGTACTGTATGCCTGACCTGTGTGTGCTGTGTCCTTTATTCTCTCCATCAGATCACGAACCGGGAGAGTGGGCCGGCCGGGCAAATGGGGGCGTGCCAGACAGGCAAAGTGGGCGACCCAGTCGGGCAGGCTTATCCAATGAAAGCGGATCCAGTCACCCCACACATTCAGACTGACAGTCGCAGGCCTGCAGCCCGCAGCTGACAGTTTCTAAAGCCAGGCTAAGTGGGCTGACGGAAGCGAAATTGGTTCCGCTTCCCATTTGAAGTGACGGAACGCAGATCCGCCCCGTTCCGGCCCACTTTAACCCCTGAGCGCAGCCTCATGGGTGTGACTGCTGCTCTGCCGGCTGCCTAAGGATGCTGCTGGTGAGTACACTGTGTGGGCAGTATAGGTGGCATCATGTGTGGGGACTACAGTGTAGCATAATGTGTGGGCACTACAGGTGGCATAATGTGTGGGGACTACAGGTGGCATAATGTGTGGGCACTACGGGTGGCATAATGTGTGGGGACTACAGTGTATCATAATGTGTGGGCACTAGTGGTGACAATGTGTGGGCACTACAGGTGGCAATGTGGGGGGACTACATGTGGCATAATGTGTGGGCATTACAGTGTAGCATTATGTATGGGCACTACAGGTGGCATAACGTGTGTGTACTACAGTGTGGTATAATGTGTTGGGCACCCACTGCATCTCCCTGTCACCCACTGCCTGTCACCTATTCCTATCACCCTCTCCCTGTCACCCACTGCCTCTCCCCTCTCCCTGTCACACACTGCCTGTCACCCTCTCCCTATTACACACTGCTCCTCCCTCTCCCTGTCATCCACTGCTTGTCACCTCTCCCTCTCACCCACTGTTTTTCCCTGTCACTACTGCCTGACACCTCTCCCTATCACCCTCTCCCTGTCACCCACTGCCTCTCTCCTCTCCCTGTTATCCACTGCCTGTCACCTCTCCCTATCACCCTCTCCCTGTCACCCACTGCCTCTCCCCTCTCCCTGTCACACACTGCCTGTCACCTCTCCCTATCACCCACTGCTCCTCCCTCTCCCTGACACCCACTGCCTCTCCCCTCTCCCTGTCACTACTGCCTGACACCTCTCCCTATCACCCACTACTCCTCCCTCTCCCTGTCACCCACTGCCTCTCCCCTCTCCCTGTCACACACTGCCTGTCACCTCTCCCTATCACCCACTGCTCCTCCCTCTCCCTGACACCCACTGCCTCTCCCCTCTCCATGTCACACATTGCCTGTCACCCTCTCCCCCTCTCTGTCACCCACTGCCTCTCCCCTCTCCCTGTCACACACTGCCTGTCACCTCTCCCTATCACCTACTGCTCTTCCCTCTCCCTGTCATCCACTGCCTGTCACCCCTCCCTCTCACCCACTGTTTTTCCCTGTCACTACTGCCTGTCACCTCTCCCTATCACCCTCTCCCTGTCACCCACTGCCTCTCCCCTCTCGCTGTCACACACTGCCTGTCACCTCTCCCTATCACCCACGGCTCCTCCCTCTCCCTGACACCTACTGCCTCTCCCTTCTCCCTGTCACACATTGCCTGTCACCCTCTCCCCTCTCTGTCACCCACTGCCTCTCCCCTCTCCGTCACCTCTCCCTATCACCTACTGCTCTTCCCTCTCCCTGTCATCCACTGCCTGTCACCTCTCCCTCTCACCCACTGTTTTTCCCTGTCACTACTGCCTGTCACCTCTCCCTATCACCCTCTCCCTGTCACCCACTGCCTCTCCCCTCTCCCTGTCACACACTGCCTGTCACCTCTCCCTATCACCCACTGCTCCTCCCTCTCCCTGACACCCACTGCCTCTCCCCTCTCCCTGTCACTACTGCCTGACACCTCTCCCTATCACCCACTGCTCCTCCCTCTCCCTGTCACCCACTGCCTCTCCCCTCTCCCTGTCACCTCTCCCTATCACCCTCTGCTCCTCCCTCTCCCTGACACCCACTGCCTCTCCCCTCTCCCTGTCACACATTGCCTGTCACCCTCTCCCCCTCTCTGTCACCCACTGCCTCTCCCCTCTCCCTGTCACCTCTCCCTATCACCTACTGCTCTTCCCTCTCCCTGTCATCCACTGCCAGTCACCTCTCCCTCTCACCCACTGTTTTTCCCTGTCACCTCTCCCTATCACTCTCTCCCTGTCACCCACTGCCTCTCCCCTCTCACTGTCACACACTGCCTGTCACCTCTCCCTATCACCCACTGCTCCTCCCTCTCCCTGACAGCCACTTCCTCTCCCCTCTCCCTGTCACACATTGCCTGTCACCCTCTCCCCCTCTCTGTCACCCACTGCCTCTCCCCTCTCCCTGTCACACACTGCCTGTCACCTCTCCCTATCACCTACTGCTCTTCCCTCTCCCTGTCATCCACTGCCTGTCACCTCTCCCTCTCACCCACTGTTTTTCCCTGTCACCTCTCCCTATCACTCTCACCCTGTCACCCACTGCCTCTCCCCTCTCCCTGTCACACACTGCCTGTCACCTCTCCCTATCACCCACTGCTCCTCCCTCTCCCTGACAGCCACTGCCTCTCCCCTCTCCCTGTCACACATTGCCTGTCACCCTCTCCCCCTCTCTGTCACCCACTGCCTCTCCCCTCTCCGTCACACACTGCCTGTCACCTCTCCCTATCACCTACTGCTCTTCCCTCTCCCTGTCATCCACTGCCTGTCACCTCTCCCTCTCACCCACTGTTTTTCCCTGTCACTACTGCCTGTCACCTCTCCCTATCACTCTCTCCGTGTCACCCACTGCCTCTCCCCTCTCCGTCACCCACTGCCTGTCACCTCTCCCTCTCACCCACTGCCTGTCACTCACTGCTTCTCCCTGTCACCTCTACCTATCACTCGCTCCCTATCACCCACTGTCTATCCCTTCTCCCTTTCACCCATTGCCTGTCAACTAACCCTGTCACCCTCTCTGTCACCCACTGCTTCTCCGTCACCTCTCACCCTCTCCCGTCACCCACTGCCTCTTCCCTCTCCCCGTCACCCACTGCCTCTTCCCTCTCCCTGTCACCCACTGCCTGTCACCTCTCCCTATCACCTACTGCTCTTCCCTCTCCCTGTCATCCACTGCCTGTCACCTCTCCCTCTCACCCACTGTTTTTCCCTGTCACTACTGCCTGTCACCTCTCCCTATCACTCTCTCCGTGTCACCCACTGCCTCTCCCCTCTCCCTCTCACCCACTGCCTGTCACCCACTGCTTCTCCCTGTCACCTCTACCTATCACTCGCTCCCTATCACCCACTGTCTATCCCTTCTCCCTTTCACCCATTGCCTGTCAACTAACCCTGTCACCCTCTCTGTCACCCACTGCTTCTCCCTGTCACCTCTCACCCTCTCCCGTCACCCACTGCCTCTTCCCTCTCCCCGTCACCCACTGCCTCTTCCCTCTCCCTGTCACCCACTGCCTGTCACCTCTCCCTATCACCCTCTCCCTGTCACCCACTGCCTCTTCCCTTTCCCTGTCACCCACTGCCTGTTATTTCTCCCTGTCACCCACTGCTTCTCCCTGTCACCTTCTTGCCTCTCTTTGTCTACCTTTTGCCTCTCACTGTCACCCTCTACCCTCCATGTCACCCACTGCACTTTGACCTTGGAGGAGGGGGACCCAAAGCAAATTTTTGCACCTGGGCCCACCACTCACAAGTTCCGCCACTGATATAGATATATATATATATTAATCTATGTATCTGACAGCCAGCGTACCAGTAAATCATTTGTACACCATGCATGTTTCTGTAATTCATACTATTAATATACAAGTCAAGTGAACTGTTTTGATGTTGTGCATTATAACTTTATTAAGTGTTGATAAAACAATTGGAATTTACAGGTCCCTTCGTCTCTATATATGAGCAATATTTTCCAATGAGATGAATGTAATGCTGAAACACACAGTGGCATAATTACTTAGCAGGGTTTAATTAGAAACTGAAAGGTAGGAATTAAAGTGGTTAGCTAAACTCCTCTAAAAATAGCTTTCTAAATAGTAAAATGAAGAGAATTGGTTAAATATGATTTCACCAATGATGTAACTTTGTTTGGACTCACAACAAACCATCCTAAGTAGGTCTTTCACAAAATTGGGTCCCAATTATCAAAGATTTCTTTTCCACATGAAAAATGTAGGATGTGAAATAATAAAAACAAGATTCTTAGGAAAGTTTAAACTTAATAGCTTCCCAACTCAGCTCTCTCACTTCCTGGTCATGTAACAAAAGGTGCAAGTCATATTTTCTTTGTAAACACTGCAGAAAGGGAGCCTGTATCTCAGTTTGAACCAAAGTGACGGAGAACATGGAAACTTACACTTGGCCCCTTTGCCTATACGTCAGAACGACTACTGGGATTAGTGTGTTTAGGGTAATGTTACAGCTCCTAATGGCAAATCATTTTTGAGACAACTCAGCTCACATTATAGCTAAACTAAAGTAAGCGGAATAAAAACTGACTCCTGTACTTCACATGCAGCTTTGTTTTTAGGACCTATAGTAGGACCCTTATACAGTTTAAGCTGTATCTGTTTCATTGATAGCCATGAACGCTTATCTACACTCTAGTTATATTCTGATATTTTAAATAAAAGTAAATATTTTTATTAAAAATATATATATATATTTTTTTTTTACCTATGATGCATATATTACTTTAATCTGTAAGGTAAAATGACATCATCAGTTGTTAAATACAATGCTCCATGGTAAAGAGTTAAGGTGCGTACACACTAGACGATATATCGTATGATCCAGCCGATATTGGCCGTATTGTACAATATATCGTTCACATCGTCTAGTGCGTACGCACTATATCGTGTACGATGCTTGTTCCCGCATGTTGTTAGACACATCTTTTGACGTCTGTATACACTACAGACAAATCGTAAACGATTTGCAGCATATCGTTGAATGTGTACGCATGACCAAACGACAGAATGATATGTGCAATGACCTGGCCGATGCGGACGTCATCCTGGGCCATCCCCTCCTGCATTTTGTGCTTGGATAGTCATGGAGAGATAGTGGAAAGGATCCATCACAAGATATGTAATAAAGCACTTTGTTTAGCCAGGTAAAACAAAGCAGAGCAGCGTTCAGCAGGTATAAACCAAGCCTCACTAGTCACAGAGCAAAACTGCACAGAGCTAAAGTGGTGGCCGCTTTGTATACCCTACACAAAGTCCAGGCCAAAGTTTCTCTTTCTTTCTGCCTTTCTTTCACTTTCTTTCTGCCTTTCTTTCACTCTTTCTTTCTGCCTTTCTTTCACCTTCTTTCTTTCTTTCTCTTTCTTTCTTTTCTCTCTCGATGCATTTGTACATAAACAAAAAGACGATGTACAAGTACAAAATTCTGTGTAACACACAGTCAGTCTTTAGTGTGTTACACATAATTTTTTTTATCTGTACACTGCACTGAAGATGGTTTGCCTATTGCCTCGGAATGTTAGGACTACTATGATGTACTCAATCCTTTGCTGTGCTATGTGACAATATTATTCACAATTGATGTCCTGGAGTGCCGTCCTTTCTTTTTTGTTTTATATTAGTATTAGTCACATTTCCATCTGTATCTTGAAAGAATAACATTCCCCTAAACACAAATCTAAGGACTGATCTATGGTCCAATTAGGGTTTGACAGGTGTACCACCCCAGTCAAACTGATTCATAGTTAGGAACTCGAGCAAAAAAACAAAGGAACAATTTGCACCTTAGTAAAACCACGTTGCACTATAGGTGGATAAGAACTGGATTATCAATGGGATGAATGGAGCTACAGCTCCAGGCCTTCTATGTAAAATATGCCCACAGGATCCACTTGAGACCGGTGGTGGAAGTAAGGTGGTACAGGCTGGTACACCGTACCACATTACCTATCATCCTCTCAGGTGCCTGACACCAGCCACATCAGGTTGGGCTGCAGAGCCTAGGAAGCGATCCGTGGAATAATCCCCTCCTCCTTTCTCAGTGTCAAAACTAGGAACCATGATCCTATCCCCAATTCCCTGGAATTGGGGGGAGGGGGACAATATAAGACATATGAAGAGGGGACAACACCAGACAAAGGGGGAATTACAATACAATACATAAGGGGAGAGGGCAAAACATAGCGAGGGAGACAATACAAAACAGGGGGGACACAATACCATATAAGGGGTTGAAAGGACAATACAAAAAAATAAAGGGGGCAATGACAATACAAAATATACAGAAGGGGAAGAGAGCACAATACAAGACATAGAAAAAAGGGGTGGGGTGCACAATACAGGACATACAGATTAGAGAGGGAATGCACAACATAATACAGGTCACACAGATGGGTGGGACAGCACAGTGTAGGACATACAGATGGAGGAGACAGCACAATACAGGACATACAGATGGGTAGGAGGATGGACACCACAAAGCAGAACATACAGATGGGTAAGGGTATGGACAGTACAATTCAGGACATACAGATGGGAAGAGGGACAGACAGCACAATAGAGGACTTACAGATGGATAGAGGGAAAGACGGTTTGCAGTTAGGAAGCTGACGGTCGAAATGCCGACCGCCGGCTTCCGAACTGTCATATCCCGACAAAGGACTAATGATAGGTGTCGAAATCCCGACATACCAAACGAAGGTAAGCCGGGTGACGGGTGTGGACAGACCCGGGGTGGAAGGGTTAGGTTACGGGCTCCTCGGGGGGGAACTTAGGACTAAGCACCCCTCTGGGAGGGTTAGGGTCAGGCTAGGGGAAGGGGGGTTAGGGTTAGGCACTTACGGGGGGAGGTTAGGGTTAGGCACCCCTAAAGGAAGGTTAGGGTTAGGGGGAGAGAGGCTTAGGGATAGTAGAAATACTTACCCTGTCGGGATGTTCTAGTGCCGGTTTTTTAGCGTCGGGATTTGAACCGCCGGATTTAGGACTCATACCGATTCCGGACAGAGGGCCTGATTCAGAGCCAGACGCTCTGACCAGACCGCTCGCTCTGAATCAGGGCCCTCCTCCTTAAAAATGGAGCGGCCTCTTGGACGCTCGCATAGCTGTGGGTTACCACCCACAGCTTATGCGAGCGTTCATGATGATGGTCGCGATGGGGTAGGGTCTCGGTGACCGCAAGCCCCGGAGTGATTTTGGCTCTATCAGAGCCAAAATCACTCCCACTGACATCACTAGTGATGTCAGTGGGGCCGGATCCAGATGGTAGGCGTTCCCATGGGAACGCATCCGTCTGGCAGCCACGCCCCCGGCACGCCCACCAAAGGGGGCGTGCTGTCACTCACCATCGACAGCACGCCCCCTTTGGTGCGAGACCCCGAGCGACGTATTCCTCGTCGCTCGCCGGGTCTCGCGCATGCGCATGACGGAGCTCCCTCCGTCGTGCGCATGCGCATTCGCCCAACATCGACCCGCTTGCGAGCGTCCTTCGCTCGTGAGGGGGTCTGAATGACCCCCAGACAGCACAATAGAGGACATACATATGGGAATGGACAGAGAGCACAATTCAGGACATACAGATAGGGGGCAACACAATACAGGACATACAGATGGGGTGCACAGCACGATGCAGGACATACAAATAGGGAGGGGGACAGACAGCACAATGTAGGACATACAGATGGGGGGCAGCACAGTGCAGGACATACAGATGGGGGGCAGCACAATGCAGGACATACAGATGGGGGGCAGAACAATGCAGGACATACAGATGGGGGCAGCACAATGCAGGACATACAGATGGGGGCAGCACAATGCAGGACATACAGATGTGGAGGGAGACAAGACAGCACAATGCAGGGCATACAGACGGAGGGGAGAGCACAATTCAGGACATAAAATGGGGAGAGGAAAGGACAGCATAACGCATGACATACAGATGGGGACAGACAGAATAACGCAGGACATATAGATGATGACAGACAGCATAACGCAGGACATACAGATGAGAGGGGGGTTGGACAGCACAATGCAGGACACACAGATGGGGACAGAGGGCCTGATTCAGAGCCGTACGCTATTTGCTGGCTGGCTATTTAAATGAAGTGCTCGCTCTTTGCGGTCTGTTGACGCCTCTATGTCTGAACGAGCGAGCAAGACCTGCGGCCGCTATTTTGAGATAAACGCCCCCTGGCCGCTCGCATCATACGTCATCTCCGGTATTTATTAGATTAATCGAGTACATCGAAGGGCGTATGAACTGCTCGCTATTCTTGTGGTAGCATTTTCCTACCGCAATCATGCGAGTAGTTCTGGCTAAAAGATAACCAAGTGACGTGGTGGATGACGCTGCTTTGTTAATTATGCACTCCCATTAAACGCCCGTTTTGACCATTTGGCACGCCTGCGTTCGGATCTCCACTCCCCGTTTTCAAGCACCTTCCCCTGTTACCACCCACAAACGCCTCATCCTGTCACTCAAATTAGCAGGCATTCGCTATTTTGCGAGCACATGAATTTCGACCGCACTGACTGGTTCGCGCATGCGTATTACGACCCGTACACATGCACAGTTGTGCGAACATCGCTCGGAACGAACGAGCGGCCGCTTACGAGCGGCTCTGAATCAGGCCCAGACAGCACAATGCATAAGCCCCTCCCAGAAGATAAGTCATGTTATGGAGCATACACACGGTCAGATTTGTCACACTGGTCAGATCTGTCAGATGAACGATTGAACGATTTTACCAAAGTTTTGAACGATTTGAACGATTGAACGATTTTTGACTGCATTAAAATGAATGGAATCGTCCAAGTCTGACTGCAAACACATCAGATGTCAGATATCGTTATCTGACAAACGGGAACGCGCATTGTAGATCGTCCATCGTTCAGGCATGTCAGATATGTCAGATTTTCCTTCAGATATGAACGACTGAATGATTTTTAAATCGTTATCGTTCATATCTGAAGGAAAAATCTGACCGTGTGTATGCACCATAAGAGTGACAATGTGTTTGTCCTGTCTCAGCCAGCACACAGACAATGCAGTAGCAATGTACTACATGTATGCAGCTAGCTACACCAACAGCACAGTTCTACAATACAAAGTGTGCACGGTACACATGGAATGTATGTATGAATTCCCGGGAAGTCCATAGAGGTGGGCATGCTATTAGCATGGCGCCTTAATAGTACATAATCATATGCTGCGCAATCCATAAATTATACTCTGCTTTATAGGTCACCCTTGGCTTATATCTATTGAGAAACAGAAGGTCCAATGATCGGTAGCCCTCTCTGGCCAAGTCCTCTGTATAGGCCATACTATGTTGATGCCAATGTCTCTGGAGACACATGAAGTGCCTGACTACTGCAGGCATGTGCTGTGAAGTTGTAGTCCATCAAAGATGGAAAAAACACTTGCGCGGTACTGGTGGCAACGCAGCATCGGTGGACTAAGGTGCTGCTCAGGATTAGCAACTGTCCAGACTCCGGTAAGTCTGGCAGATTTCTGGACTGTCCTGAGTAATGCTGTACGGGTGGTAACCCTAGCATTCCCTCTGGAGCTAGGTCGCCCTAGGCAAGTACTATACCTACAGTAGGTCACCTATGCCCAGGGATGGAACTGAAAGGGGAGGTTTAGTACAACCAGGACCGGCGACAGGGGGTAAAAAGGGTACCCCCGTCCCGGGCCCCAAGGGGCCGCAGCAACCCACTCAGCAGATCCTGCACTGCAGGGAGGCGCCAGGGTGGAAAGGCGCTCTCCCTGCAGCAGCTGCTGGGTCGATTGATGCTTCTGCAGGCTGTATGACATGCAGCGACAGCCTGCTGCAGAGAGAAGTGCAGCTGAGCCTGACTGGCTCTTCACAAAGTCCCACCCCTGCTGTTCCCCCTCCTTCCTCCCCTCTCCTCTCCTTACTGCTCCTCCGCTGGTAAGAAAAGAGAATTGGGGTAAGTCTGCCTGGTAAGGGGGGAGGGGTACTAAGTGTGCCCAGTAAAGGGGGGTGGGGTTCTAAGTGTGCCCAGTACTGGAAGGGGGGGGCACTAAGTGTACCCAGGGGCTAAGTTTGCCTAGTAAGCGAAGGGAGGGGTGCTAAGTGTGGTCACTAAGGGAATGGTTGATATGTGTGCCCAGTGAAAGGTGGAGGATTGTAAAGTGTGCCCAGTAAAGGAAGGGAGGGTGGTGCCATGTGAGCCGAAGATGGGGGGAGTTGTGTCCTGGCACTATCCCCTCTGTCCTGTTCCTGACACCTCTGGGCCTTTTACCTCTGTCCTGGTTTTGTCTCCTCTGTCCTGGCCCTCTCACTTCTGTACTACCCTGCCCTCTTTGTCCTGTCCACTCTTTCCTGCCCTGTCACTACTGTCCAGGACCTGTCAATGCTGCCCTGGCTCTGTCACCTCTGTCCTGTCCCCCCCTCTCTGCTGTCCCCTCTGTTCTGTCTTGGCCCTGTCACCCCTATCCCCTCTTTCATTGCCCTGTCACCCCTCTCTCCTGTCCCCACTGTTTTGTCTTGGCCCTCACCTCTATCCTTGTCCCTCTGTCCTGGTCCTGTCACCACTGTCCTGGCCCTGTCCTTTCCCTGTCACCTTTGTCCTGAAATTTATGTGAGTCTTTCCAATCAATAAATGCACCTTGCGGTCTGGGGGTTCAGGGTTTTAGGCCGAGGGGAATGGTGTTGTGGGTAACGGGGTCTCAAAGGGGGGTCCCCAGAGACATTAGTGCACCGGGCCCAAAGATTTCTGTCGCCGGCCCTGAGTACAACACATCCACATATAGTATGTACCCTGTATTTCCTGGACTTCCTATTGAGCTTCCTCGCCGTGGTGCCCACCAAGGGTATGTGGCTGAGCGTAGGGGTGTTTTAAGAGAGGAGGGGCCCCGTGTGCAGCCTCCATTTGGGCCCCCCTCTCTGTCAGCGCGGTAGATTCTGGCTTCATGCAAGAATCTACTGCACTGAAATAGCACCTGCGCTAATTCTCCCGGGACATATTTTCTGCGTATGCGCAGGTCACCGAGAAAATGTCTGCCACCATTTTACAGTGATTTTTTTGCTGCTCTGCAGCGCTGGTCCGGCACGGTGGAGCAGCACATCGGAATCTACGGAGAGGTAAGTATTATTAACTATGGGTGCAGGGTGTGCGGTGTGGGCCCCCTTGCACCCATTATAAAGATGCCTATGGCTGAGCGGGAACATAACACTGGAGAGGGAGCACATCACGGTGGAGTGGTGGCCATAGTCCACCTGAAGGTTCAGTGTAGGAATGGTCTGATGGTCGCCACCATTGAATGGAAATGTTTTGATGGTTGTTTTGTTTTTTTAATTCCTGATAGCGTCCCGGCACATGTGTCTGCATCAGAGCATCTTCATGAGTTTGTTGGAGGCTCTATCTCATCTGCTTTAGACATGACCCTGCTCAGTCCCAGACTTCCTCCCCTCTCTAAGCTGCTGATAAGCAACAGGGCACATTGATATCTTTGATTGGCTCTCACTGACTCTTGCTGTTTCAGCACCCTGACCAACTCCTATACAACAGTTTGGTGCAAGATTTGTTTTATAAAGTTTAATGTTTTTATATCTTTTTTAAATGTTGTAAACATTTAAAATATTTTATTGATTAATAGTGTATATAATGTTTTATAAACTGAGGCTGCAGGAGGGGTGAGTAAGGGTTAGGATTTCGGGTTAGAATACTTACCAAAATCCATCGGAATTTTGACCGCCAGGATGCCGCTGTCCGTATTCTGACCTTTGGTATTGTGACTGTCAGGATCCCGTACCCAACCTGTGTGTATATTTATATATCTGCAACATTTTCAGGTTTTTTTTTTTTGGAAACCTACAGGCCAGTATTGGATTGCAGCAACAGTCTCAGATTGAGAAAATGCTTGCAAGTGATAAAGCTATCAGGACGAGGAATGAATAGTGATCTACTGACTCACATGCACATCTCAAGGGTAGAAGTCAATGATCTTCGCCAGGGCAATCCAGGAAAGAAACGTTGACTTCTACCCTTCAGATGTATATATAGTGCCAATATCAAGCTAGGTGGTGATAGTGAGTCATGGATTCTGTGTGGGTCAGGGAACATAATGGAAGTGTGTCTGTGTGGGGCTGGGAACATAAAGGAAGTGTGACCACACCTAAGGGATGCCCAGGTGATGCTAATGAGGCAGACCAGGCAGGCAGCATGTGGAGTCAGTTTAAGGAGGACTGGGACTGCCAAAGAGCCCAGTGGCCAAGAGAGGCCAGGAGGCCGTTTCCAGAACTGCGAGGCAGGAAGGACCATAAATCTCTGACTGTATTTGTGTGAAGCTGTGGCTAGAAAGCCAGGCCAGTGACCATACTTGCATGCGGTCCAGGGAGGACCACAAGAGAGACTTTATTGCCACCAAGCCAGGCCAAAAGGCCGTCTCTCAACTTGAGAAAGACAAGACTATACAGACTGAAGGCTAAATGTAATATACTGTGAGCCGACGCAGCTGCGGGAATACATGCGAGTATGCCCATATTTTTAAAGCAGCAAGCATGTTAAAGCCTAAACATGCTTGCTGCTTTATGAATACAGGCATACTCGCATGTATTCCCGCAGTCTGTTACATTTAGCCCCGAGACTAGACTGTGTTACCTATGCAGATTAGTTGCCTATTATAGAGAGGGGCCAAGAAGTGAGGTAATGGCGTGAATGGAGGCTGGGTCGTTTATTATTTTGTTCACTATATATATATATATATATATATATATATATATATACATATATATATACATACACATACACACACAGACACACACGTGTCTTTACACATCTTTGCTTCAGTCGTGCTAAAAAAAAAACTCTCAGCGTGCCAGGTCCGTGAGACTGTTAGTGGCGGGTGTCTTTTTTGCGGCTTTGTTTGCCGAAATTGTATCTAAGTCGCAGTTCAATGAGACTAATGGAGCATACACACGGTCAGATTTGTCAGATATGTCAGATGAACGATTTGAACGATTTCTGACTGCATTAAAATGAATGGAAATCGTCCAAGTTTGACTGCAAACACATCATATGTCAGATATCGTTATCTGACCATCGGGAACGCGCATCCGTTCAAATTGTTCATCTGACAGATATGTCAGATATGTCAGATTTTCCTTCAGCTATGAACGACTGAACGATTTTTTAAATCGTTATCGTTCAGATCTGAAGGAAAAATCTGACCGTGTGTATGCACCATTATAGAGCATACACACGGTCAGATTTGTCAGATCTGTCAGATGAACGATTGAACGATTTGAACGAATTGAACGATTTTACCAAAGATTTGAACGATTTGAACGATTGAACGATTTTTGACTGCATTAAAATTAATGGAATCATCCAAGTCTGACTGCAAACACATCAGAGGTCAGATATCGTTATCTGACCATCGGGAACGCGCATCGTTCAGATCGTTCATCTGACAGATATGTCAGATTTTCCTTCAGATATGAACGATTGAACGATTTTTTAAATCGTTATCGTTCAGATCTGAAGAAAAATCTGACCGTGTGTATGCACCATAATGGAGCATACACACGGTCAGATTTGTCAGATGAACGATTTGAACGATTGAACGATTTTTGACTGCATTAAAATGAATGGAAATCGTCCAAGTCTGACTGCAAACACATCAGATGTCAGATATTGTTATCTGACAATCTGGAACGCGCATCGTTCAAATCGTTCATCTGACAGGTCTGACAGATATGTCAGATTTTCCTTCAGATATGAACGAGTAAACGATTTTTTAAATCGTTATCGTTCAGATCTGAAGGAAAAATCTGACCGTGTGTATGCACCTTAAGACACACCAGCAGACACAGCTGACTAATTTCATATGCGCCACTTGTATATCTGTGTGCGACTGAGTCTCAGAATCTGTATACGAAGTGCTACAATGTAGCGGCCCAGCTTTTTTCATTCCAAGTCACGTTGTGCTTCATATACAGACTCAGGTGCACACAGATATACAGGTGTCGCATATCAAATTAATCAGCAGTCTGCTGCGTCCTATTTGCATCACGTTGCGACTTATATGCTTTTTCGGCAAAAAAAAAGTCGCCAGATGCTAGCAGAGTAGCACTAGATCTGGCGACTCACTCACACCAGACAGGTCGCGCTGCGTGGTGTATTGAGGCTAGATGTATTAGGACACATCTGTATATAGACGCTGGTTTTGATGAAACTGTGGCAAGCTGCACACAATGGCGTTGAAGATCTTTTTATGAACCTCATAGGCCAAATTGATGCCGCAGTTTCACCTATTAAATTAATTTACCAGTATAGTGACACCATGTTCAATTATTTGGATGTACAGGTTACTATAACCAACAGATTCATCAAAACCAGCGTCTTCACTAAAGGAGTAAATTTACTAAAGTGAGAGTTTTTAGTAGTGGAGATGTTGCCCATAGCAACCAATCAGATTCAAGCTATTATCTTCTAGAAGGTGCTAGTTGAATGATAAGTAGAATCTGATTGGTTGCTATGGGCAACATCTCCACTTCTAAAAACTCTCACTTTAGTAAATATACCCCTAAGTCTACAGACAAGAACACACTCTTCTTAGCCTCCAGCCATCACCCACAGGATTTAAAGACGGGTTCTCCAAAGTCTGAAATGTTACGGGCTGCTAGGATCACTAGTGATCCAGCAAGTATCAGTGAAGCAATGGACCAGGTGTTCACAAGATTTGCTCGGGGGGGTTACAAGTACAACCTCAGAACATTGGAACAACAAAAACAGAAAGATTTCTCTACAGTATCTCTAGAGTACTTACTCTTCAACCCAGGGTCAGGGAAAAAAAGTGTGTGATACCCTGGAAAAGCCAATTCAGTGTCTCCATGGTAACCGAGAGGCGCCGGGCAAGCACGCATCATCGGGAGGAAATGCCACGCTGATTCCTGTGTGTGGTGCCTATCGGACTGCAGATTCACTATTGAGGTGCTGCATCTATTTAAGGTAAGACCTACTTATTTACATATGATTGTTTTGACAAAACGGCGTTAGAGCCCTTAAACGTCAGTTTATAGGAACAATAATATAAGCATTTTTGTAAGATTCCGATGACTGATACCTTTTTACCTAATATATATATATATATATATATATATACACACACAGGTTGAGTCTCCCATATCCAAATATTCCGAAATACGGAACATTACGAAATACGGAATTATCTTGACATGACTGAGATAATGAAACCTTTGATTTTTGATGGTTCAATGTGCACAAACTGTGTCTAAGGCACAAATGATTAAATATATTGTATAACATTACCTTCAGGCTCTGTGTATCAGGTGTATATAAAACATAAATTAATTTCATTTCTGTACACAAACTTTGCTTGAGCCACAAAATTATTGAAAATATTGTATAAAATTACCTGCAGGCGGTGTGTATAAGGTGTATATAACACATAAATGCATTCTGTGTGTATATTGGGGTCCTATTCCTAATATATTTCATTATGATATGCAATTATTCCAAAATACGGAATATTCCGTTATCCAAAATACCCCTGGTCCCAAGCATTTTGGATATGGGAGACTCAACCTGTATATATATATATATATATATATATATATATATATATATATATATAAACAGTCCAGAAAGCTGCACTCATTGCTATAGAAACTCCAATAGTGGGGCGCTCCATTAAAGACATTAGATAGTCCACAATATATAAAGTCCAAGTACATGGAATAGGCACTCACCAGTTAGTAGAAAAAGGTTTTTAATCACTCACATGGTTTAAAACAACAGTCGACGTTTCGGTCCGGATAGACCTTTGTCAAGACAAAAAATTCACAACCATGACTCCACCACAAGTAACCCCCTCTGAGTGTCAAGTCCTTTCCTTTGGTTTGTCTTTTGTTCCTACGGTGCAACATAATAATTTTAATTGGTCTGTTGATCATTATAAATTTGGCCGTAAATTACGTTTACGTGAACATTTTGCCAATTCCAAGGAAATGACTACCACTGAAAGATTTAAAAATCCTAGCCTATTCGATCCCCCATCGAATAGTGCTAGTATTAAAACATTTCTACGATTAGTGGAACATGAGATGGCTTCTACTCAGGTTACTAAGAAATATGACAATTTAACCTTTGTTCAGAAGCAGGCTTTACAGGACCTAATTCGGGATGATACGATTGTTATACGACCAGCCGATAAAGGCGGTGCCGTCGTAATACAAGATTGGTTGGCTTATGATAAGGAGGTACGACGCCAATTGAGTGATGTACACACATATATTAGTGTGTCGTATAACCCCATGTTTGATATTAAGCGCAAGGTAGATGTGGTTATTGACCGGGCTTTAAAACAAAGGTGGATTGATGATGGAGTGGCATCCTTTCTTAAAGTTGGACATCCGATATGCACTATTATATATCTTTTGCCAAAGATCCACAAAACCTTGGTTGACCCGCCCGGTCGACCCATCATATCTGCCAGGGGCTCGGTTCTACAACCCTTGGCTTTGTTTGTTGATACATTCTTGCAACCACATGTGGCCTTGATGAGCAGTTTTATACAAGATACCACCAATTTCTTGGATAAGATCTTGACATTTAATAATCTCACTGGAGATGTGTGGCTTGCCACTATGGATGTGGTGTCAATGTACACGGTGATACCCCATCAGGCGGGCATTGAGACAGTGAGAACTGCCTTGCTTAATGGTAAACATGTGGGGCCACCAATTGACTTTATATGTGAACTGATAGAACTTGTGCTTAGATACAATCATTTCAGTTATGATAATGAGTTTTTTGTACAGGTGTCTGGAACGACGATGGGGTCAAATTTAGCCCCATCATATGCCAACCTCTATATGCACCATTATGAACAGCAATATATTCTAGGGATGTTTGGTAATAAAATCTTGTGCTATAAGCGATTTATCGATGATCTGTTTATGATTTGGACAGGCACAAAAGTAGAGTTTTTTTAAATGATTACATTCCTTAATGCACTTGATAGCCCAATAAGGTTTACTGCCTGCATTGATAAAGATTCTATCAATTTTCTTGACGTCACAATTACACGTGAGGGCACGATGTTGAGTTCAACTCTATACCGAAAAGTGACTGATAGGAACACATTGCTCCATTCGACAAGCCATCATGCAAGTAGCCTTAAAGAATCTCTTCCTATATCACAATTTATTCGAGTGTTGCGTAACAATACGTCACCTGATATGGCGGAAATACAGTTGCTCAATATGCGTTACGCTGGAGATCTTATTTGTCATATGTCATATTTGTCATATGCGCACCATGCAAAGACTGATGTGACTTCTTCTCTGCATTCCACAGGTAAATTACAACTACTGCTCCCATCAGATGCTGTTTTAGTGATTGCCTCAGCACAGTTTTGAAAATTTATACTGGGTAAATTACAACTACTGCTCCCATCAGATGCTGTTTTAGTGATTGCCTCAGCACAGTTTTGAAAATTTATACTGGGTAAATTACAACTACTGCTCCCATCAGATGCTGTTTTAGTGATTGCCTCAGCACAGTTTTGAAAATTTATACTGGGTAAATTACAACTACTGCTCCCATCAGATGCTGTTTTAGTGATTGCCTCAGCACAGTTTTGAAAATTTATACTGGGTAAATTACAACTACTGCTCCCATCAGATGCTGTTTTAGTGATTGCCTCAGCACAGTTTTGAAAATTTATACTGGGTAAATTACAACTACTGCTCCCATCAGATGCTGTTTTAGTGATTGCCTCAGCACAGTTTTGAAAATTTATACTGGGTAAATTACAACTACTGCTCCCATCAGATGCTGTTTTAGTGATTGCCTCAGCACAGTTTTGAAAATTTATACTGGGTAAATTACAACTACTGCTCCCATCAGATGCTGTTTTAGTGATTGCCTCAGCACAGTTTTGAAAATTTATACTGGGTAAATTACAACTACTGCTCCCATCAGATGCTGTTTTAGTGATTGCCTCAGCACAGTTTTGAAAATTTATACTGGGTAAATTACAACTACTGCTCCCATCAGATGCTGTTTTAGTGATTGCCTCAGCACAGTTTTGAAAATTTATACTGGGTAAATTACAACTACTGCTCCCATCAGATGCTGTTTTAGTGATTGCCTCAGCACAGTTTTGAAAATTTATACTGGGTAAATTACAACTACTGCTATACTAAGAGCAATTTATCTAAAGGAAGTTAGGAATGTATTGTGAATCTGTGTTGGCCTCCCCCTTCTCACAAATTGTTTATCTTAGACTTTATTGCATCCCAATTTAGTGTGTGTTAGAGCTTTTGGGGTGGGGTCCCAATCAGTGAGCACAGAGACACATGTTTGTAACTTTAGATATTACTGCTCCCACAGGCTGCATAGCCGGAGGCTGCCATAGTCTGTGTTAAGATTCAAAGTGTTCTGATTATAAGTGTAAATACAATTTGATAACTAAGTCGGAGTTACGCTGGAGTTAAACTGGAGGAAAACGAAACTCAAAACCAGAACACTTTCTGAACAACAAGAAGCAACATACTTATGTGAATGAACAAAATCAACATCTTCTGCTGTATCCAGGCAACTACTTACTGCACTCACTGCTTGGACACTGCAAGTGCTCCCCTGTCTGTGTGCTGCTCTTGTTGATTGATCTTTGTTGATCAGAACACTTTGGACTGGATCAGCTCGGGGACATTGTAATTTTGTCCTCATTCATTTTGTATTGCCTTTTCCAATTGTGTCACATCTATCCACATTAATCATTTGTTTATAAACTAATTCCTGCACCCACTACTCACATACCTCTCCTTTATATATCACTTTTGGAGCTGCGCTCATACATTAGCAGCACTGTTCTTTACATGTATTTTTGAACATTTAACAACTTTAATCCACACTGACTCTATATCTCACTGTCTCTACATCACACAGCCTCCACATTACACTGTCTCTATATCACACTGACTCTATATCTCACAGCCTCCACTCCAGTTTACATCTCAATTATTACCTTGTCCACAGCATGAACACCCTTACTTCACACAACCCCCATATTCTATGTCCACATAATCCTCTACTTTATCCGTCCCTCTCT
Source organism: Taudactylus pleione (assembly GCA_031769625.1). Taxonomy (NCBI): domain Eukaryota; kingdom Metazoa; phylum Chordata; class Amphibia; order Anura; family Myobatrachidae; genus Taudactylus; species Taudactylus pleione. The sequence goes on from JAUIMM010000115.1 coordinate 11,195,072, forward strand.
TCCCCCTCCTGTTTCCTCCACTTGCTGTTCTTCCTTTTTTTCTCTCATCAGTCTGCTTCCAACCCTCTGCTTCTTTCCCCCACTTCTCCTATACCTCCACTCTCAACCACCTCCCTCCATGGTCTTGTTACCCCACTACTAAGCCCCATTCCCTCCTCGTTCTGTCTGTCACCTCCAGGGCTGCCAAGAGAAATTCTGGGCCCGGGTACTGCAACATCCTGTGGGACCACATCATGTATGGCTGCACCCATTTGTGAGTGGGTCTAGCATGTGAGATGCACCCACTCACAGGAGCATGGCATAGCACCCAGCAGCTGGAACTAAAGTAGTCACTACTGTATTAGGATGGCGGGACAGTCCCATAATAGCTGCATTTCTTGTCAGGCTGTATATAGATGCTAAAATGTAACACACAAATTAAAGTGCTTCTACTTTACTTTGTACATCTCTCATGTAAATAACACAAACAATCTATTTTCTATCATAGAGATAGATGTATGAAGGACTTAATTTTTACATAACATCAGGTCGTCTTATACACACACATTCCGCAGCACATATCCTAACCCACTGCTCCATGCTCCTTCTTCACTATCTACCCCTCTGTGTCGCCCCTGTCTGTCTGCCCTTCCCCTTTAGAATGTAAGCTCTCACGAGCAGGGCCCTCATCCTCACGTGCTTCTCCTCCCCCTACTTATAGTATAATTTACTCCTAACTCCCTACAATGGCACCTACCACCTGGTTGCTCATGTCCTGCTGCTTGTGTTTTGCAGCTGAGTTTATAACCTTGTCCTTGTCCTGCATTGTTTTGTATTACTATTAACTGTTTTTCTTGTGTGCTCATTTATGTACTGTGTAAGGCGCTGCGGAACCTTTGTGGCGCCATATAAATAAAGGATAATAATAATAATAATAATAATAATGCGTAATAGATTCTTGGCTCGTGGGTACTCACCAGTGGCTGTGGATAGATGTCTGGTCAAGGCACGACATAGATATCTCAATATCACCAGTAAAAAACCGATTGAGACCAACAGGATGATTTATCCCATGACATACGATTTGGCAGCTAATGTGGCCAGCAAGGCCATAAGGAAACATTGGCCTATAATTTCTTCTGATCCGCTACTTAAAGGAATTAGCAAGCGACCACCTATGATGGCATACCGCCGTGGCCCGAACCTGCGACAACTTCTGATGCGACCTACTAAACAGCCGACTCAACCATAGACGCAGTGGCTTCAAAGCGGCAAACATGGATGCTATCGTTGTGCTGATTGCACTACTTGTCGCTCCAAGTTAGTGGAAAGAAATTCGAGATCAAGTTTAGATTACACTGCACCATGGAATATGTCATTTATATATTGACATGTCCATGTAGTTTTTACTACGTGGGTATGACTACAAGACCATTTCGAGAACGTATGGCGAACCACCGTTCAACCATACGTGCTGCACTACAAGTAAAGACTTCTGATAAACCAGTGGCGAAGTACTTTGCTACTTGTGGACATTCTGCCGCGTCACTCAAGTGCATGCTGATTGATCATGTTCCTAAATCTATTCGTGGTGGCGACAGAGAACTGCTGCTGAGAAAACGTGAGGCCAAATGGATTACCATCGCCCCACGTGGTTTGAACGAATACCATCCATATAATATCTTTTTGCGGTGACTTTATTATGTAATCGTTCTAAACTTGATTATACTCCTGTTGGCACATAGATTTTTCTTTTTTTCTCTTTTTTCCCCTTTTTTTAGGGAATCTTATAATGTTTGATTTATATGTTATTTGTATGTTAGTCTTGTCTAGTTAAGAGTATGAATATAGTCTCTGGGGTGGGTTTTCCTGCTCTGTGAGCCCCTTTCTTTGTCCAATCTATGAGATATAATATAGTGTGCCATTATGTAGTTTCTGATTTATATGATGTATATGAGCATTAATGTAGCTCTACCATTATTTATTCAAACACGAGTATGTTGTTATTCAGATACTACTGATTCCTAATATATGAAGACTTGATTGCATATGATGGTACCGATCTCCACTGTAGGCGTATGTGTAGCGCTTATGCTGTTATCGGTTACTATGGCAACGCCCTGGTGACGTATTGCTTGATATCTCCTCCTGTGTTATGTCCGGCTAAGATGCGCTCCAAGTGGTGTCGCACATGCCGACGCTGTTGTCTGAGTTGGATGATGCGCTGTGGGCGCTTGCGCTGCCCAACCTGGATGTCCTGCGTTCCACTCGGTGGAACGCATGTTACTTCCGACTTCAGCTATGAGCGGCCGTATGGACTGTACGCTGGCCTCGGCTGTGACGCCGATGGAGGGGTAAAGTGTCTGTTGGTGCACCTACGTGGTAGGAATATCTATATGTTCCACAGGGTTGGCTATGTTACATACTTATGGCACTTCCGGTATCAGATTGTGGGCGGTACCGATTGTGATGATTTGGGCTATTTAAGGTGGCTCTCACAGCAGGTTTACTTGGGGTTACTTGTGGTGGAATCATGGTGGTGAATTTTTTGTCTTGACAAAGGTCTATCCGGACCGAAACGTCGACTGTTGTTTTAAACCATGTGAGTGATTAAAAACCTTTTTCTTCTAACTGGTGAGTGCCTATTCCATGTACTTGGACATATATATATATATATATATCAGGGGCGTTTCTAGAGAGTAGGGGCCCGTGTGCAGTCTCCGACATGGGCCCCCTCCTTTCTGCCCGGCAGCCGGCAGCGCTATGAGCTGTGTGCGGCCAGCACCGGAGTTATAGACTCTGGGCACTAGAGTGCGCCCAGAGTCTACAGAGTATGTGCTGGTCACAGGAAAAATGGCCATGGCAGCCATTTTCCCTGTACTGCGCATGCGCAAACAAAGGGAAAATGGCAGCGGCAGCCATTTTCCAGTCGTTTTTACAGCGCCGGACCCCCGCACTGACGCGGGACTCCGGAGAAGTAAGTAATGCTATTGGTGCAGGGTGTGCGGTGCGGGGCGCCCCTGGACCCAGGGGCCTGTGTGCTCCGCACACTCTGCACCCATTATAGATACGCCTCGGATATATATATATATATATATAATACACACATACATACAATGTTCTCTACTCCATTCTAACTTTCCTGGCAAGCTGGAGCAGGTAGACCACTACTTCCCCTCCTGCTTCCTTCCTGGGAGGTACTGGACCATTCTCCCTACAGCCTTAACCTGGCATCGAGTGATTTCTATCTGTTTGGACCATTGAAGAAGAAACTGGGTGGATGGCGATTCGGAACTGACTGTGAAGTTCAGCAAGATGTCATGTCCTGGGTCAGGTACTTTACACTGATTTCTTCTATGCCGGCATAGAAGCCTTGGTGTACCGTCATAAAAATTGCTTAGTTAAGTATGGGGACTGTGTGGAAAAATAATCTGTACCAAGGCTATTGGTTATACGTATATGTACGAATTGAATAAATTTATGGTCTTTTTACTTTATTTATTGAACAACTCTCGTGTATGTGTGTCCGCCTTTATATATATAAATATATATATATATATATATACACACACACACACACATATATAATATGAGATATGGTAAGAACTTACCCTTGTTATCTCTATTTCTACGAAGTCCATAGGGTTCCACAGGATACCTTGGGGTATAGGTGTGACGTCAGTCGCAGGGCACCAAAGAGTTAAGCTTTCAGCCTCCCAGGATGCACTAGGTCCCCCTCCTATACCCCGCCCCCGGGCCAAGGCACCTCAGTTAGTTACCAAGCCATAGGCCGGAGGAGGAGAAGGAAGAGAGAGAACAAAGATCTGGACACATACAAGAATCACATTCTCACCAGAGGGAGACGGAAAACCGGTGACCAGAGCAAAGCCCATCTGCAGCACAGGTGCGACAGGGCGGGAGTCCTGTGGAACCCTATGGACTTCATAGAAATAGAGATAACAAGGGTAAGTTCTTACCATATCTCATATTTTCTACTTCAGGGTCCATAGGGTATCCACAGGATACCTTGGGGATGTCCCAAAGCAGTATCCTTTAAGGGTGGGGACGCTCCTGTGCAGAAAGGAGAATCCGCCGCCCGAAGGAAGCATCCTGAGAGGCGAAGGTGTCAAACCTGTAATACCTCACGAAGGTATGGACAGAAGACCACGTAGCAGCCTTGCAGATCTGAACTGCCGAGGCACCACGTCGAGCTGCCCACGAAGGACCCACAGACCTAGTGGAAGGAGCCTTCAGAGAAGGAGGGACCGGTAGGCCTTCATGAAGATAAGCTTCAGAAATAGCCATACGGATCCAGGCTGCCAAAGTTTGCTTTGAAGCAGGCCAACCCTTTTTACAGAAGCCATAGAGGACAACAAAGCGTCCGACTTCCTAAACAAAGAAGTGCGGTCAACATAAGTCCTTAAGGCCCGCACAACATCCAAAGAGGCCTCACCCAAGGAAAGACCCGGTGAGTTAAAGGCCGGAACAACTATTTCCTCGTTAACATGAAACTGGGAAACAACTTTGGGAAGAAACTCGGGCCGAGTGCGGAGCACTGCCCTGTTCCCATGAAAAACCAAGAAAGGGGGTCTACAAGAAAGAGCCCCTAACTCAGAAACACGTCTGGCTGAAGCAACGGCCAGAAGGAAAACAGTCTTAGCTGTTAGCCATTTAATATCCACTGAGCCCAGTGGTTCAAACGGCGGTCCTTGGAGAGCCCTCAGGACCACAGCCAAATCCCAAGGCGCCACAGGTGGAACAAAGGGCGGCTGAATACGGAGAACACCTTGCATAAAGGTGCGCACATCCGGGATTGTAGCAATCCTACGGTGAAACCAGACAGATAGGGCCGAAACCTGTACCTTCAAAGAAGCAAGGCGAAGCCCATGATCTAGTGCCGCTTGCAGGAAGGCGAGAATCCGAGACAGACGAAACTCCCGCGGTGCATAACCTCTCGGTCGACACCACTGGAAGAACGTATGCCACACGCGATGGTATATCCTCGCGGAAGACGGTTTCCGAGCTCGTAACATGGTACGCACCACAGAGCTGGAAAACCCCCAGGACCTCAGCATGGCCGTCTCAACAGCCACGCCGCCAAAGACAGCCGAGTCAGGTCCGGGTGAAGACAAGGACCCTGAGACAGAAGGTCCGGTCGTAGCGGCAACCGCAGAGGACTGTCCACGGACAGACCCTGAAGGTCTGAGAACCAGTGCCGTCTGGGCCACGCGGGAGCTATCAACAGGAGCGTCCCTCCTTCCTGTTTGAATTTCCGGATTACCCGTGGAAGAAGGGAGACCGGAGGGAACAGGTATGCGAACCTGAACGTCCACCGGACGGACAGAGCATCCACCAGAGACGCCCCTTCGTCTCTTGTGCGAGACCCGTACACCGGCAACTTGTTGTTGTGCCGGGACGCCATGAGGTCGATTTCTGGAAGACCCCACCTGTCCACCAGTAGTTGAAAAACGTCCGGGTGCAGGGACCATTCCCCTGGATGAACGTCCTGGCGACTTAGAAAGTCCGCCTCCCAATTTAGCACTCCCGGGATGAAGACCGCTGATATGGCCGGAAGATTGCGCTCCGCCCAAACCAGGATCCGAGAGACCTCTACGAGAGCCGCCCGACTGCGAGTTCCTCCTTGCCTGTTTATGTAGGCCACGGTGGTAGCATTGTCCGACTGGACCTGCACCGGGTGACCCTGGAGAAACCGCTGTGCCTGCAGGAGAGCATTGAAGACCGCACGGAGTTCCAAGATATTTATTGGAAGCTCCGCTTCTGTCGGTGTCCACCTGCCCTGGAACAAGTGTGGACCCGAAACTGCTCCCCAGCCCCGAAGACTGGCGTCCGTTGTCAACAGGACCCAATTTGGAACCCAGAACGGACGTCCCTTGTTGAGGTGGGTCGTCTTTAACCACCACGCAAGGAACAGGCGAACCTCCGGGGTGAGCACAATCGTCTGGAACTTCAGAGACTGAGGCAGCCCGTTCCACTTGGACAGGATCAGGTGCTGCAGAGGTCTGGAGTGAAACAGGGCGTATTCCACCATGTCGAACACCGACACCATGGAGCCCAGTAACCTCATCGCCGAGTGTAAGGACACCCGGCGGCTGTGCAGACAACTGCGCACCCTTGACTGTAAAGCAGAGATCTTGTCCTCCGTCACGAAGATCCTTTGCTGTCCCGAGTCCAATAAGGCTCCAAGATGCAGAATCCTCCGAGACGGGATTAGAGTGGACTTCTGCCAGTTGATTAGCCAGCCGTGCCGTTGCAGCAGTGCAATGGTCAGGTCCAAGTGGTGTAACAGGAGCTCTGGAGATCCTGCCACCAATAACAGGTCGTCCAAGTACGGCAACATGCGGACTCCTTGCAGCCGCAGAGAAGCCGCCATGACCGCCATAGCGTCCTGTATGTCCAATGACACCATGTAGTCCCCAGGTTCCAGCGCCAGAATGATGGACCGTAGGGTCTCCATCCGAAACTTCGGGACCCGCAAAGACTTGTTGAGTGCTTTCAGGTTGAGAATCGGACGATATGACCCATTGGGTTTCTGTACCAAAAATAGATTTGAATAGAAACCCTGGCCCCTCTGGGAGAATGGAACAGGCACTATAACTCCAGCCTGGAGCATAGTGTGCAATACCTTCCGCAGCTCCGTAGCCTTGTTCCGGTCTGATGGTAGACCCGTGGTGAAGAATCGAGCCGGGGGTCTGTGCCGGAAGGAGAGGGCGTACCCGTGAGAGACCACCTCCAGAACCCAAGTGTCTGTCGTAGTGAACGACCAACACCGGGAGAACTGCAGCAGGCGGCCTCCCACCCTGGGATCCCCCAAGGGGAGACCCGGACCGTCAGGCCGCAGGCTTGTCATCTGGCTTGGGGGCCGGACGTCTGGTACTCCATGCCTGTTTCCGGGGCTTGACCGATTTCTTAGGGCCAGCCTGTCGAGGAAACGACTGTGGTTTGGGCCTGCCCTGGGCCCTAGATGACCGAAAGGACGATGGTCCAGAACCAGAAGGAGCAGCGGCCGACGGGAGACAAGCAGATTTGGCTGCCGCCAGCGTGGCCACAATCTTATCCAGATCCGGACCGAAGAGAACTTCTCCGGTAAACGGCAACGCTTCCAGACCTTTCTTGGATCTGCGTCCGCCTTCCAGGATCGCAGCCACAAGGTGCGACGAGCAGCTACCGCTGCTGAAGAAATTCTAGACACCAGAGTACTAATGTCTAGAGCCGCCTCGTTGATGTAGGTGGCCGAATCACGGAGATTGCCAATCAACTCCGCCTGTTCGGCCGGACAGTCGGATTCAAAAGAAGCCTCTAATGAATCCGCCCAGCGCTCCATCGCTCTGGCAACCCAGCAAATGGCCATAGCCGGCCGTGCTGCCCCCCCTGCAAGGGAATAAGCGGACTTCAGGCAGATTTCTACCTTGCGGTCCGTAGCATCCTTAAGGGAGGACATGGATGGCATCGGCAATGTGGCACTACGGACAAGACGGGTCACGTGAAAATCCACCTGTGGAGGGGATTCACACTTAGCAAAATAATTATCCGCGAACGGATAAGCCACCGCCAGGCGTCTCTGCGGCTGGTATCTTTTGCCAGGTTGTTTCCACGCCTCCTCTAAATGGTCCACCAACTGACCCGAAAGAGGAAAGACTGTGGCATCGCCCTTCACATCTTTGAAAAAGGCATACTTAGATTTAGCCGCTGGGGGAACTTCGTCCTCAATCACCAAGGCTGTGCGGACCGCCCGAATAAGTCCAGGAATATATACTTTGGACTTAGCATCAGCGTCCTTAGTATGGAAAGGTTCCTGATCGTAAGGATCCAGAATCTCCCCATCATCAGACGTCCCTTCGTCATCCTCATAAGGAGCGGACAGAGACGCCACCGGCCTTTTATGAGGCCGCATCACAGACTCCCCTTGCAACACATCCGACAAGTGCTGTACAGAACTCGTCAGGGAGTTAACCCACGCTGGCTCCTGAGAACCCGGGAGCGGGGAAATAGGGAGACTGTGGGGTACCACCAATTGTCGTGGGAACCCCTGCATGGGTGACGACACCACAGACTGCTGGGACAAACCCATCGGAGTAAACGCGGGCTGCGGAGCTAACTGGCCCACTAAAGCTGTTAACGCCTGAGCGAAACAAGCCCAGGGCGGCTCCTGTACCGGTGCTGTAACCGTAATAGGCCGCGCCATGGACAAACACTGCCGGCAAAGGCCCTCCGCGCTACCCTCCCCCTCCGCTAACGGTACTTTGCACGTGGTACACTGTAGCCGGAGGGGAAAATCACTTTCAGACATTATGGCACCACGTATGTGACCTCTCTCACCAATTAAGTATTAAATAGGCGAGAGACCACCCTGCAGCACCGCACCGCAAGGGCTTTAGCAGAAAGAACAGGGACAGTAATAAAGCTGACAGTTTAGAGAAGAAAAGTTACAGGCAGCGCTAGCACAGTCACATACAATGCAGAGAAATAACAATTCCTGCACTAACAGCGCTGATCACTCAACTACACAGACACAGGGCCTGGTAGGACACAGCGCTGCATACACAGACCTGAGCCACAGCGGAGGAGAGGTATGCGGGGGGACCCAGACCACGATGCTTCCTTCCAGACTTCCAGCAGCGTTCACCATGCGTTGCAGAGAAGATGGCCGCCGAGGAGCAGAGAGAAGCTGGCCTGGGGGAGGAGCGCTGACACAGGACCAGTCAGCACAGTGCAGAGAGGGCTGTGTGCAGCGGGGGAGGCGCCGGCTGTGAGACAGGGAAGGCGCGCTCCCCTGGCATGCATTTAACCCCTGGGACGCCGCAGCGCTACCGCTCTGCTGCGGTCCGCTGTCCCAGGGGGTAGTGGAAGCGCAGGTTGGTCGCCTGGCTCCACGCTGCAGCCAGTCCCCAGGGAGCCCCCTGCCTGGGGACTTAGGACCATGTGATCAGCGGGGACCCACCGCGGGACCCCGCTGCTTACCTCTGTCCCCCTTTAATCCGGCCATGGTCCGGAGCATCTGGGGTCACCGCTAGCTGTGACCCCAGACGCCCACCAGCATCCCCGGATCAGTACCGGCGTTCTGGTACCGGCGGGGTGTAGGGAAGACAGCATGGACGTCAGGACTGACTGTCCATGCTGTTCATCCAGATGTGCAGCCACAGCTGCATGAAGAAAAAGCTTCAGGGGCTCTTCTAGCCCCCACTCCAACAGGTGCACCCGACTCCGGCCGGGCACCAAACTAAACTGAGGTGCCTTGGCCCGGGGGCGGGGTATAGGAGGGGGACCTAGTGCATCCTGGGAGGCTGAAAGCTTAACTCTTTGGTGCCCTGCGACTGACGTCACACCTATACCCCAAGGTATCCTGTGGATACCCTATGGACCCTGAAGTAGAAATATATATAAACACCTTTATGTATAACAGCGAGTTCTACACGCAAAAAACAGAGGAATGCCATGGGATCTAATTTGGCAACCGCTTATACCAATATCTTTATGCAAGAATATGAGACCACATACATTATGCCCAAATATGGGGTAAATATCATGTATTTCTAAATATTTATAATTGATATTTTTTTATTTGGAACAGCACTGAGACTAAACTCGTGGAAATGGTGAAAGAGTTAAATTCCTTGGATAGCACCGTATGTTTCACTAACAAACCAGATTCTTCTTCTCTTGAATTTTTGAATACTACTATTTGGTACTAACCTCTATCGTAAAGACTTGATAGAAACATGCTGTTATATGCAACAAGTACTCAATGTTGTGATAAATTAGTTCTACGTGGAGATGATGTAGGGTGAAACAGATACAGAATAGGAGATAAAAAGAGTCTCCAACCTGTAGCTCGCGGTCTTAATTTTGGTAGCTCACCTAGCTGCAGTACTGCCGAATAAACTAGGAGGAAGTAACCTCTGACGCATGTTCCCCCGTGGTGTCTACGCCATGGGTGGAGCCACAGGGCAGGTGATTGACGCAGCTGTGCTTCCCTGTGGTTCCACCCACGGCATCTACGCTACAGCAGAGCGAGTGACTCCCGCCCAGCCCTGCCGGAAAAATCACACAGCAGCCCTGCCTATACAGTATCCTTTGCTCCTCTACTGCACGTACCTCCTTGGAGCCGGTAATTAATAGTGAAATGTGCCTGTGCTTACATTTTATTTACAAACTACAACTATATCACTGTAATAATTAAATGCATTGTTGTTTTCTATGAAACATTTTTTATTTTCATTTTCCTTACATTTGTTCGGTTATTAGCCAGATTTTTAGTAGCTCTTTAGAAGGTTTAATTTTACTAAAGTAGCTCACACCTCAATTAACGTTGGCAACCACTGATATAGGCTGTTTAATTTGAATTATTTTTAATGAATAAACATTTAACTGGATAACAGTGTAAGTGAATAAAACAGTAGAACATCCAGAAGAGGCTGTTCAAACAGTTCAGCATTAATGACTTCTGTCACTAAGAGCGGTTCATTTTGGAAAGGAAACTTGTGTTGAACAGAGAACTGTACTGGCAGGAAGTGCTTGATGCTTCTTCAGGGACAAGGCTGGCATGTCTACTCAGGAATAGGTATGATGTCCCGCATATCCCGACACCGGAAACCCGAATGATGAATATGCCAACAGGGGTGGTAAGTACACTAACCCTACCCCTTAGTGATGCCTAAACCTAACCTCCCCCGGTGGTGTCTAACACAAACCTCCCCCTGGGGGTGCCTAAGCCTAATCCCACCTCCCCATGGCCTAACCCCCCCCGGGGGATGCCTAACCCTAATCTTCCCCTGGGGCCCCTAAAACTAACCCTCCACAGCTAACAGTTTACAAGGACCCTGCTTACCTACGGTTGGGATGTTTGCTGTTGGGATTTCGTCGTCAGGATTTCGACGCCTATCTTTAGTCCTTGGTCGGGATCCCAACGGCCGGCATCCCAGGCGTCGGTAAACTAACTACATCCTGTCTACACACTGTGGAGCAGATCTTTACCGAGGCAAAGCAGGAAGTGAAAACTCCCCCCTCAGGCGATCCCTGGCTGAGCACACAGCACATCAGCCTAGTGCTGATGAACTGTTTCTCACTTCCATCTGGATCCACTGGGCATGCGCGGAACCTCACAAGCATTGTCAGATCCCGCGTGCAGCGCTGTCCTTGCTGTAAGTGTAGGGCATCGCCAAGCTGCAGCTGGCTGAACGGTCAGGCGAACTGACCTTTCATGCATTGCCCTGCCCTGCCCATTGGCGCTGCTATCTTGTAGATCGCAGTGCCAATATTGACAGGGGCGCTATGTGCTATTACTGCCCAGCCCCCCAATAATACATGGGGGAGAAGCGGTATCAGCACACATAACTTGCGCTGATGCCGCTTCGGCGGTTAATACATCTGCCCCTGTATGCTGTGCTGCATTCTGAAGTGGCTGCTCAGGTAAGAGGTCATCATTTGTACCAGTCCTCTTTGGGGAGGTCTAATGTCAGGTCCTTTAAGTTATTTAGTAATTTTGACATTTCTTTAAAATTTTCAGTCAGAAATGTGTATAACTGTCAGTGAGGCAGTGATGTGCTGCTTTTCTGTGAGCAGTATCTCTGTGAGAGAGATTATTGTGATTGTAAGTGATTCAAAAAATCAAATAGAATATGGTGAAAAACTACCAGTGAAGCGCAACTTGCATTCCATCGTGGGACGCATCACGTCACTAAAATCACATAGGTGTCGCTTGAGTTCCAGTGTGGAAGCGGGAAGGGCGCACACTGACATTAAATTCCACGTTCGTTAAAGTGTGGTACGCATACGTCATAAAGAATATAAAAGCTGGTAAATAACAAAAAATTTACACAATGCGTGGCATGCATTCCAGCACGAGATGCAAAGCATTTATCAGTAAGGAACATGTGAACCTTAACAGGGTCATTATGGGGAACATTAGGCATTACAGAGAAACAAAGATATGTTTAACATGTGTTCTAGCGTGGAACTCACACACCTGGGCACCTGAGATTATCAGAGACAAGGTATATTACTATCATTAGTACATAAAGGGGTCATGTAGCTTAAAATGTAATGAGCTCATATTAGGACTCTATATATCATATTAAAAATAACAGCAATACAAACTAAAGTGGAATTACAATAAAAATAGAAAAATACAATAAAAATAGAAAAATACCACTACCAGTGTGTGCTATACTGTACAAGAACATTGCAGTATGTAATCAGCATAGTAAAAATATCCCCTAAAGAGGAACCTAACCAGTCGTGCTCAACCTTTTGTATATTTTATATGATTGGTTGAATCAGTACCCAGAAGTCATGCGTTCCACTGTTAAACGCATTTATAACTGGCGTCCACACCCATCAATTAAGCTCATTATTTTATTATCATTTAGGTATATAAGGAGGCTCTGGATGTACTTGTGCTGCCAATTGGTGCTGCGTCTTTTATTGAGTCTTGACAAAGGTCCCCTCTGTATTTGGACTTGGTGAGTGTATAGTTATAAAGAAGCTGAGTGCACTCAACGGGATTCTTTATCAAGTAAGGGTACTTACAACCTTTCACATTCAAGTACAGTTGACGTTTCAGTCAGTAGCAGACTTTCCTCAGGACATGACCCACATCAAAGAGAGGAAAAAATTACTTACACCCTAGTGCAGCTCACTTCTTAAATAACAGTTAAAGTATGTCAATCACAGGAAACCATGTGGGCTACCACCAGAAGCCAATGCATTTTTATATATATATATATATATATATATATATATATATATATATATATATATATATAAATATATATATATAATCATTACACTATTGATGTAATCAAAGAGGGGAGGGAGAGGGAGACTGAGGTGGTTGAAAACAGGTGCTAGCTATGCCCTCCATGGTGCTAGCCACGCTCAAAGGCACAGGCCATGCCCCCTGTACAGACACCCCTCCGCCACAAACACACACACAGTACTAGTCATGCCCCAACATCATTAGTCACACCCCCTGCAGCAGCACACAATAAGCCCTTCATTGAATTCAGCTCTAGTCCCATGTGGAACTTAACCTGGCACTGGATGCAGAAACCTTTAAAATGCGCAGAGAGATTTATATATGGGGGCGGTGTGTCTTAGCTTAAGTCAAAATTTTAGTGCAAAAATAAAGCTGCCCAGTACTTGTCCATTCATGCAAAAGAAGCCAGTATTTTCCCTGTATGCATAATGTAAATGCATGTGCAACTCTTGCATTGTGACATATTTTATTCCAGGAGCAAATGTTTTTAGATACGTATTTTAAGGGTAATGAATGCACTGACACGTAATGTTTCCAAACTTTAAAAGCACATTTTAATTAAAGCTTTCATTAGATCATTAGAACTTTCTATATGTGATTTTTTCTTTTTATTAAAAACAAAAAAATTTAATATATAACTTAAGATGTATCATAAACAACACTAATTATCCTTTATCACTTTTTAGCACCTACAGCTTTTAGGTTACAATACTTTGCTACTGACTAGTCACTCTCCGTCAGTAACATATTAAACAGAAGGCGCGCCAACATTTTTACATTTCTTTTTTTGCAATAGAATGCATTGTTTCTATTGAACTGAACAATTTTAAAATGGTTATTTCAATCTGCCAATTTAAAAAAAATATAACCTTTATAACCTAGGAATGACTGTTTATTTTTTCCTTTTGATTTTATTATTTATATTATGATGGCATCCTGCATCCAAAACCCATCTTTTCTAAAGCTAAAGAGACTTTTACTATCTCCCTAAACCTTGTCCAGAAAATCAAGATAGATGTGAATTTGTGGAATTGACAGCTTTTTCTCCTGGACTGGCACAATTTGTACCAGCAAAGGTGGCCGTGGTCCAGTTCCGCTACATGTTCTCCTGCTCAGCTGTGTCGACCTTCAAGGTCTCCAGTTCTATATATATATACACTTGAAATATAATGGTCTCTAGGTCTGCATTTGTCAGAGTAGATTTAAGGCAAGAATAATAGAGGAAAATGCTGAAAGTCTAGTCACAATTCCCAATAACCAGTGCTGGTCAATTATATATATTTTAAACATTTATTCATAAACTAACAGCATTCAACATTTTTGCAAAAGATAAGAAAAAATATAAGAGGATAATCACCTAATCCATGAAGTACTGCCGCTGTTAGGGATGAGTCTTTCTCAAATTCATTAAATGCTTGGACAAGCTGGGATGCAGTCTCAGGATTTACAGCATTTCTGGCATCAGGCCTATTTATACCAATTGTAAGAATAGTGCCACGTTTTTCACTAATTACATTCATGATTCCTGCAAAGAAAAATAAATGTGAAATATTCACTTAAAAATGCATTAAAATTGTAAAATAAATCAGATACTTTAAATCCTATATATGTTTTCAATTGACAGTTAGGTTGTCACTAAACAGTTATTATACACAATATAACTTATGATCATCATCGCAAAAGATGACAAATAAAATTCTCATAATTAGAATACTGCAATTTTGTAATGTAACATTTTCATTTTAATCAACTGTTTTTCTCTAAATCTAGTACACATGTATCACCGAATATCATCTGTATTTTATTTAATTAAAACATTTGCAGACAAAAAAAAGCTTTTTTATTTTTTGTGTTATATAATGATGTGGAATGACCGCACTCCTCAGACCTGATCTGCTTCCTGCGGTTATCTGAACCTCATCATAAAGCCACAGCTGTATAATTTCACAAGTGTAAACAATAACATCTCTTACAGAGACACTGCTCACAGAAAAGAAGCACATCACTGCCTCATTGAAGTACACAAATGTCCAAATTACTTCACACTCAAAGGACCTGAAAGTAGTTCTCACCAAGAACAAGATTTACCCAGTGTCCAGCACAATACAGTGAGTAACTATGCAGAGGCGTAACTAGGGTTTTTGGCGCCCAAGGCAAATTGAAAAACGGCGCCGCGCATGCGCTTCCAAAAAGGGGGTGTAGTCAATCCAGGAGGGGGCGTGTCCTCGTGATAGCACTGGGTGACAGGGTGACAAACAACTTTCAACAATTTGAGCAAAACAGTGTCTACCTTGTAATCGTAAAATAAATAATAAATGACTCCCATTTAAAATCAGACCAGATCTCACCCTCCCTCTTCCCTAGATTACAACTGTGTACTGTATTTGACAGCCATCTCTTATTTGAATAAAAATCAAACCCCAGATCTAGCCATTTCTCATAACTGCACCCCTGCCCTTCATAAAATATCCATTACAATGATACCTCAGATCTATGTGGACAGACCAGTACACTTACCTCTCCTCCTGCTGCAGTCCCCTCCAGCTTCATCACTGTCCCAGCGTGTTTGTAGTCTCCTCTGATTGGTGAATAGCTTAAGCATCCACCAATCATTGCTTGGATATGCCGACAGGGATTGGTGGATGGCCAGCATTATCCACCAATCAGTAATTCAAGCAGCTAAGACAGTGTACAGTGCACTCTGACTGACTGTGGCCGTAGATAGCTTAAAGTGTACCGGTCCGGGGGGCATATGCCACCCTGCACAGACTGCCCATGAGGGGAGAACATAGTCCTCCTCCCCCTCCAGCGCCAGGCACAGACTCTTGCATATTTCTCTCTTTAGACGGTAAGACCAGTCTTCCAAAAATGCTCATCTCATTATGAATTAACTGGAACTCACTAACAAGCCTCAAAATGCCATACAGATACGCCCAGTTATGTTGTGGCTGATCACACCACAAACCTGCGCACGCATCGTGCCATGCGATTCCCTGTGCCTGCATACGCTATGGTACGCCAGCATCGGGATTCAAACCGCTGGACATGCGTTTGGCGGTATTTCATACCGATCCCCTCGGGAGACGCCTCCGCAAACTAGATGTGCCTGGTGCACTGTGTAACTATCACATCAAAGTCCAACCACTGGCCCTACCATTTTATAATTACTCATATCCATAACTGAAATTTTCCCTTCAACTACAGTAGTTTTGCTGCGTTTGACCATTAATTCATGGAAAGTTGGAAATAGTATTAACCATATAATGATAGAGCAGAAGCAATAAACACATACTACAGTATATATTCAAGATACATTACACTACTTTTGTATGACATCACAGTATAACTACACAACATCTACAGTTTGATTAAAATATTATACTTGCATTTCATAGTATAGGATATTTTGGTACAATAAAGTTCAAAGTACAGGCAATATGTACATCTAGTATCATTCCAAGGTACACCTAAGAAAGCCATACCTGTATCTAAAAAGGAGTATTAAAAATATGGTACAAAATAAAAAAAAATTACATGGGATTTTACTATTAGTTTCAAAGTAATTTATTTTTCAATTTCAAATATTATTAAATAATACAAATATAAATATATGGCACAAATATCAGACATATTCTTTTGTTTAGTATGTGTAAAAGAGAGATCCATGCAGGTCACAGAGCAATCTAAGTGTGTCTGTGCGCTGTTCCTCGCCTGTCATCAGCCAGCTAAGAAAAGTGTCAGGAAGGAAATGTGGTCTAGGACACAAGGTGCATGGCGATTTCTTACAGATATCAGTGGTTCAGGAACATAGCCAGAGTAGTGGGTTGCTGGTCATTAATGTATTCCACCTACTGGCCCTAAGGACAGAGTGATTTTGTCCTTGTGTGGACTTCAGGGATAAGGAGCTGTTTATTTTGGCTGTACACTTGGTAACCAAAAGTGCATAAATAGAATGATGTGGGTGCCCCGGTATATCCACTACTGTGTTCTGAAGTCAACAAGTGTATTTATTAAACAATTTCAGCATTTTTAGTCCAGTTGTAATAACACTGGTTCACAGAAGGGGACCCTAGTATCTAATCTCAACTTCATCTTTCTTATGCAGTCATAGGTCTTCTTTAATCATTTTAAAGGAGAGGTAAAACAAGCTGCTAATCATTTTGACTTTGAGTTGCTAATCAGAGCATGTATTAAGAAGGACTTGTAAATCTGACTGAATTTAAGTTAACCCAAACTGATAACTGTTATTTGGGGTCCCACAATCAGCAATTTAGCCAGACCTGTAATGCTTGGAGTTCACCTGTGCTGTTTACTCATTACTGCTGGCTATATGTTGCCTGCACTTCCTTACTCATTACTGTCGGCTATATGTTGCCTGCACTTCCTTACTCGTTCCTGTCGGCAATGAGTTGCTTGTGCTGCTTACTCATTGCTGCTGTCGGTGTGTCGCCTGCACTCGCTTACTCATTCCTGATTTTTCTATCCCACTGGCTCATTTGTTAGTGCTGACAGGCAGTGTGTCGCCTGCAGCACTGCTCATTTCTTCCTGATGTCAGTTTGTTGTCGGCACTGCTTATTTGCTTGTGCTGGCACTGTGCTGCCTGCACTTGCTTACTCAGTGAGTTGCTTGCTCAATATGTAGCCTACACTTGCTTATTAATCTCTACAACATAGGAAGACACTCAGGGCGGGATATAAAAAAGTCAAAATGCAGCCAAAACTCTGAAAGCTACTGATTTTTGTTTTGATCGCATTCCCCATTATGTACAAAGCTCCAGAGAGTGAAACTTTCCAGAACTTGTAACCGGTAGGCAATGCCTTCTATAAATGGTGTTGCTGAACGACATATCGGCCGGACTGTCCAGTGTGTACGGACCATCTGCGTACTGTCCTGGTCGCATGCGATATCGTCCGGGGGCCGTGCTGCACGGGTAAGTGGATGATATTGCATGTGGCGCTGTGGCAGGTAATAAAGGATAGAACGAGGGATCGTTCTCTCATTCATTACAGCGCTCAATGTGTACCGTCGGGCTGACATATCGTCCGGGTACACATCGCTAAGTGTGTACCCAGCTTAATACTTATAAATGTGTCCTCGCTTGTCTTTGAGGCTAGATGAGCAAAGACACATCTGTATACAGGGCCTCATAAAATTGGCAATAAGATATGCTGATAATGTTATTAAAAAGTATAATGTGTAAACATTCCCAGCCCCACAAATGTATTAAACACATTGTAGTTCACATTATGCCAGACATAAACCCCAATTCACATATGCCACGGTGTCCCCAAGCAGATGATATAGCTATATGAGGGGACCCTACAACTAGCATTCCAGCTGCCCCATTGTTAATCCGGCTCTAGACTTGTGTCACTCTATTATAGGAAGACTATGGTGTGAAATACTACAAGAATTAAAGTCCATAATCTAACTTGAAATGTTATTGTAGGGGGTCCATTATTCTACACACAATTCAATTTCAAGCCAAGCAATTTCCATATAGGAGTTGATTCTCTTATAAAAGTGTGCTCTTTTAAATAGGTAATGCAGCGTACATAACATAATTTCTCATCAAATAAATATAGGTTAATGAACCCTATATTGTAAATTATAAGAATTTTAGTATCTACCATTTTGTCCAGGTCAGAGAGCTCCACTAGCCCTTCTAATACCCAAAATAAGAGGGGAATACACAAGTTCTACATAGGCTGAGCTTCTACCATCCTTAATACTATGCATAAGACCATTCCAAAGGCATTGCCCTCTTCCCTGTAGTCCTGTTAGGCCAATTAGAAGAGAAGAACTTAAACAGAGTTGTCACATAAGGTAAAGGCATGCGACTCTATGCTTTCTGATGTCGCAACCTGGCGAGTATACAAATGCTATTTACAGAAATGTCAATGGACTTAGGTCCATTGATGGTATAACAATATATTTTATTTTATATATATATATATATATATATATATATATATATATATATAGCAATTGAGATGCCAGTTCCAGCAAACCACAACACGGCACTGTAGTATTATAGAAATCACTTCAGTTTACTTCAACGTTTCGAGGCAAACATGCCTCGTCCTCAGGAAGACAAATATGTTAATAGTAATTATATGTTACCTTATAACCCCACCAAGAGAGTGACGAGAAAAACAGCAGCTGAGACAGGTGCACGAGGCCGGGGGGTGTGGCGCGTCCCAATGACGTCCTAGCATTGATCCCTAGCGGTTGTCATACTAACCTGAAACGCTTCCCCGACTGCTGGGTGCGTGAAGGTGAAGAAAGGAAAACAAGTGTTTGTTGTGTGTCTTTTCTTTAAAGCTTGTTTAATTTTTTCATTTTTCATCTTTATTTTAAATTTTTATCTTTTAGCACTTGTTTTCCTCTCTTCACCCTCACGCAGTTTTGAGGGAGGGGAATGTGTTACTATACAGATGAGGGAGGGTGGTGTGTTACTATAGAGGCAAGGGAGGGGAAAGTGCTACTACACAGGTATGGGAGGGAAATGTGTTACTATACAGATGAAGGAGGGAAATGTGTTACTTGGTGAGGAAGGGGAATATGTTAATACACAGGTAAGGGAAGAGAATGTCCAATGTGGTGAGATGGAAATGGAAACAGTAAATATCTAAGGTCTACCCAGGCCAAACCGGGTACATCAGCTAGTCACCATATATAAGGCTACATTTTAAATTACATTTTTAACGTACACTGTCGGCACTAGTGTATTATAAAAAGTATAACATTTATGTATTCTCATATGAGTTGGCATAAAACAAAAGTGAAACTCAAAAAACAGAATGAACTGATTGTCTGACAATAAATGTCATCAATTAATATCAGGTAGCATATTAAGTAAAATGTCCATTATTGAGATGTAAGATCATGAGCTTAAAGCATATACTTACAGTATCTGGTGTAGAGCACCACAATTTTATAAAACTGCCTCATTATGAGGCACATTAGAGACAGATCGCACAAGGACTATGACTGACATTTATAAACAGGTAATATTAAAGTTAAGTGTCTGAACTAGTGATAACTGAAATTTACCTATCATAGAATTGATGTATAATGATAGGAATATACCAGCATAAAGTTTTGTTTTAGTGTAACAAAATAATAGCTGTTAACCAACTAGCATTTATCTAGTACAGTCTAGAATATTATAGTTGGAATTTGATTGCTTTCTATGGGCAACATGTCCATTTTTGTAAACCCACACTTTAGTCATAGTTGGCAACAATCTGGCTGCCAGGTTAGCATAGTGGGGGGCGTGATGCACGTTTGGGGGAGGGGCGGGAGGGGGGGCATGACTGCGCGATCAATACCATCGTCCCCCTCCCAGGAGACCTTCCTGGGTGACCGGGAGAGTCACCGATTTTCAGGAGCCTCCCGGACGTTCCTGGAGGGTAGGCAAGTATGACTTTAGTAAATTTACCCCAAATGCTTCAGAAATACAAATAGAAATATGAAGCAATGTGTGCTATTTGGATTCACTCCTACCAACAGTGTTCTCCTCAGAAAATTTTTCCAGCTGGGTGGCATCAAGAAGTAGCCAATTATTAGCACTCCGGGAAAAGGGGTATGACCCTTTTCATCAGTGTAGTGTACCACACCACAGTACCCCTTATACACATTACGCCACACAATAGTAGTGCCCCTTATAACACATTATGCCATGCTGTAGTAGTCTCTTATACATTATGCCACACAGTAATGCCCCTTACACATTATCCCACACCCAGTAATGCCAGTTACACATTATGCACATTGAATTCTCCCCCATATGATTCACATAAAAACACACACACACACACACACACACACCCAAACCCCCCCCCCCCCCCCCACACCCCACACACAGGCTCCCACTGGAAAACACACACAAGTGGGCACCCTGGATGTATTGCTCACCATATGCTTCTGTAACCAGTCAGTAGAGCTGCATAGACATGTTTCAGGAGCAAGGAAGGATAGGCACAGAGGGAAATGTGGTTGGGAGCAGGGACCGGAGTTCCACCCAGCAGCAGCCCGCACTCCGGCGGTAGCCAGGAGCAGTAATTTGAGGAGGAGGGAAGGAGAGGCACAGAGGGAGTGAGACCGGAGCCCAGACCGGGGTACAGGAGAACTATCCAGCAGCAACCCAGGAGCAGCAGTAATTAAGTGCCATCCAGCCTTCGGCCCTGAGAGCAACAGAACTTCTGACGGAAGTCACATACAGGCGAGCGGCGCTGCAAGGTATGTGTGAGTCACACGCAGTGTAAAGCCACTCTCCCGCTGTACAGCCGCTCACTGTACAGACACAGCAAGTCCCGGGTCAACAAGGACACATTGAGGGTGACAGATGATGCCGTGCATAGAGGCGGGGGGAGGTGCCGGGCAGCAGCCTATCTCTGCTGGGCGATACGCCCGCAGAAATCAGCCTGGGGAGAACACTGTACCTAACTACTCTGCTAATGTAATGGAAAACAGTAAAATTATAAATTTTTAAAGCAAACTGTAAACCTAAAACCAAGCTAAGCGTTGTAATTCCCAAATTAATTAATTACAAAGTCTTGATGACACAATTATAACATGTGCCATAGTGATGACTAAAATGCAACACACCATGGGGAGAATAGAAACCATACAGCAATATGTGCTTTTTATACAGGGTGTATAGGGATATGCAGTTTAGTGCACTGAAGTCTGGAGACCACCTATATTAAGGAGTTAAGAGACCATGTCACATCTTAGCTATGTGGTTCCACCCTTTACTCACGTTTTACTGTTAATTGTAAGTGTTTGTTCAGTGTGACTTGTGTATCTGATATGGAACAGATCCAAACAGTTGGAGAATTAATTTCACATTGTTTACTTTAGACCTACATAGGCAATAGTTAAAAAAATATATAATTGTTTAATTATATAAATATATAGGGCCCCAGTTACAAACGAAGGGAAATACCAGGAGGAATTTTCGTTTAGTATCACTGTGATACAAACGAAAATTCCACTGGTATTTAGTAATACTTACCCCTCCGGCGAGGTCCCGTGAAGTCCAGCGGAATCCTCGTCCTTGACGAGGTCCTCTGCTGGGCTGCTGGAAGCCTAACGCTGCCAGCGACGGGGCTCCAGGGTCATGCGCATACGCGACGGTCCGTCTGCGCATGTACATGACAGGGAGACCCGGCAGTACCTGGAAGGCTTCGTTGAAGCCGGAAAGGCACCACCGGGTCTCCATTGCCGGCAATGGGGCCTGCATCGCTCTCGCCATCTTTTAGATGGCAAGAGCGATGCTGTACAAACAGCGGTAATCTAAGATTACTGCTGTTTACTAAATACAGCAAGATGGTATAACCCCTTTAGCGAGCCGTTGAAACCGGTTACGGACAGAACGTATGAGTGACATCAGCCTAGATCACAAATGCGCAGTGTGTTTTTTGTTTTCCACTGCAGACTGACAGCTTTCATAGTAACATGCCCTATTATTAGGGGCAAGTATGCATTACTAAGACAGTGAACATGTATGTAGAAACACACCCCTGCCTAAATCCCTGACAGAGTTACCAAGAGAAATATTGCTCCTGTGAGGATCACCAGGTAGACCTACAGTGCACTTCTGTTGTTAGACACAGGAAGTGCTGCATTGTTC
This sequence comes from Taudactylus pleione, assembly GCA_031769625.1. Lineage (NCBI taxonomy): Eukaryota > Metazoa > Chordata > Amphibia > Anura > Myobatrachidae > Taudactylus > Taudactylus pleione. Next base: position 11,217,467 of record JAUIMM010000115.1, read on the forward strand.
TAGGATGCTGGTGTGGCCTGGACCAAATAGAAGCACCCGCCATGCCCCTCTGGGACTGTGAAGTAGATGGTGAGGCTGGAGAACACATGGTATTTCTTTCAGCTCTGTAGAGGTGACTGCGCACTGAGAGGCAGTAACAAGAGCAGAATACCTTGAGTGACTGACCCACTATAGAGAGAAAAGCAACTAGCAGATTATGTTAAGTCTAAAGATCAACATTGCTAGAAAGTTTTCAAGAAGAAGATTTGAAGGTGACCAAGGTGTTACTGGGGAGGTGAAGGATAACGTTCAATTCTCTTATCCATTTGCGTGATCCATAAGGATCTGCAAGAAAACTAGGCACTAGCGATGATACTGCATAGGGGGCAATGTAAACCCAGGGCTGGATTAAGGGCCACATGGGCCTGGGACTGAAAATGTTAAAAATGGCCCTATTTTCATGTGAGTTCTGGAGCTGTAGTTCCATCCATCCCATTGTTAATATGGCATTGTGTAAAGCCATGAGCCAGGAGTCACACATGCTGGCACAGAAGCTAAGGCATTCTGTTTCCCTCAGAAGTGTGGAGTAATACATGTGAAATGTGGTGTTATAGGTGAAATGTGATGCATACTGTATAGCATCCTCACTCGTCTTCCACAGATTCATTAGTCCTTATGTCCTGTGTCCCAAATTAGTAGATGTGTAGCAAGGGTTGGGTATGAAATGCTGACGGCCGGTAAGCCGTCTGACTAAATACTGAGGCCGCAAGCCTAAACGTTGAAGATCACGAGTGGGACAGGTAAGTACCCTAACCCTCCCTTAATGGTGCTTAATCCTAACCTTCCCCCGGTGGTGCCTAAACCTAAGCTCCCCCTCCCCGCTCCTTAAGCCTAACCCTCCCGGGGTGGTGCCTAACCCTAACCTACACCCGGTGGTGCCTAACCCTATTCCCCCTGCTCCCTGCACCCTAAACCTAACCTTCCCGGGGTGGTGCCTAACCCTAAGTCCCCCTGGGGGTGCCTTAATTCCCTCCGCCCCCCCCCCCGCAGCTAAATGCTAACAGTGCGCAGCTTACCTTCGTTCGGGAAGTCGTCTGTTTGGATTCTGGCACCGGGATCAAGATGGGCTTTAGGATTTCGATGTCTGTCTTTAGTCCTGCATAGGGATTTAGATGTTGGGATTTATTTACACGGCTTCCCGGACTTCAGCATTTTGACCGCATCCCGTGTGGCAGGTTCCATCCACTCTACCGCCCCATCCTCTGATCATAACCCCAAAAGACCTTGGCTACCCCCACCTCTCCCCTCCTTTTTTGCTGCAAACTGGTTTGTTCTGCCCCAAAGGTGGGAAAGGAAGAATGAGTTTATCTGTCTGGTTCCAATTCCCTCACATTCATGGTCCGTAGGTAGCCATGCAGAAGTGCCCTTCAGCACTCTCACCAATATTTATCAGCACTGCTTAATGATTAGTCTGTGTTTTGCAGACATAGTAAAGGTGCCCATACACGGGATGATTTTTTACATGATATGGCCAGTTACGTCAGGTTGGACAGACCAATCGTGTGAAAATAGGTGTATTTTGTGTGTTCTGCGACCCCGATGCGCGGCCCCGCCGTCCTCTAGTTGGATCGCAGATCAGATGGTTTTGCAGAGAGATCTACAATCTTTTGAGTACAATGTGATACACTTCTATGCATCTTATCCTATGATCGAAGTGATCAATCGTACACCATTTGACCACATCCTTATGAAAAATTTCAAGGAAGAATTTCAAGGGCAATCGTACAACTCATCTTACCAACTTTGAATCGCACCGTGTATGGGGGCCTTTACATTCACAGTTTAATTAACATCCCTGGTGGAGTGATCTCAAGTAATTAAAAAACACTGATACAATCAGTGAGATAGTACTAGCGACAAACAAATACAGTAATAAGAAATAAAATAACAAAGGAAATTACTAAAACAAAGAGCTGTACCTTAATACATAATTACTAAAATTTAGGCGATATTAGAAATGCAAAAGGATTTTAGCCAAGTTCACACACATTAAGTGGCCAATCTAATAACCCACAAACACATCGCGGGTGCAAGTTAGCGTGGCAACAGCCGTACTTTACGACAGCCTGTGTGAATTCGGCCTGAGGGCCTGATTCAGACCCGGTCACAAGCCGTAAGTGCTCGCAACCGGGTCGATGGTGGCCCACAGCGCATATGCACAACGGAGCCGGCTCTGTCGCGCGCATGCACGAGACCCGGCTAGCGACGGGCGCTCCGTCGCTCCAGGTCTCACACCAAAGGGTGGAGCTGTTGATGTTGAGTGTCAGCTTGCCCCCTTTGGTGGGCGGGCCGGGGGGGTTGCTGCCAAAACGGAGGCGTTCCCATGAGAACGCCTGCCGTTTGGGGGCGGCCCCACTGACATCACAAGTGATGTCAGTGGGAGAGATTCCGGCTCTGTTAGAGCCGAAATCTCTCTGGGGCTTGCAGCCACGAGACCCTACCACAAGGGTCTCGTCGCAAGCCCGATGGTGGCGATGGTCTTGACCATCATCATGGCCGCTCGCAATAGCTGTGAGTGGTCACCCACAGCTATGCGAGCGGCCAAGAGGCTGAAGCAAAAAATAAAAAAGGCCCGGCCCTGATTCAGAGCGAGTGCTCTGTCAGAGCGAGCGGCTCTGAATCAGGCCCTGAGAGCGGGCCACAACAGGTGCAATATGCGGTGCAATAAATTTTGTACGATACCAATTTTATTTATAGACATAGGTAACACCATGGGAATTTGGGACCTCATTCAGAGCCGTACGCTATTTGCGGACGGTCGTTCTGAAAAAGGGGCTGGCTATTTAAATGAAGTGCTCGCTCTTTGCGGTCTGTTGACGCCTCTAAGTCTGAACGAGCGAACAAAACCTGCGGCCGCTATTTTGATAAAAACACCCCCTGGCCGCTCGCATCATACGTCATCTCCGGTATTTATTAGATTAATCGAGTACATCGAAAGGCGTCTGAACTGCTCGCTATTCTTGTGGTAGCATTTTCCTACCGCAATCATGCGAGCAGTTCAGGCTAAAAGTCAACCAAGTGACGTGGTCGATGACGCTGCTTTGTTAATTATGCACTCCCATTAAACGCCCGTTTTGACCGTTTGGCACGCCTGCGTTCGGATTTCCACTCCCCGTTTTCAAGCACCTTCCCCTGTTACCACCCACAAACGCCTCATCCTGTCACTCAAATTAGCAGGCATTCGCTATTTTGCGAGCACATGAATTTCGACCGCACTGACTGGTTCGCGCATGCGTATTACGACCCGTACGCATGCGCAGTTGTGCGAACATCGCTCGGAACGAACGAGCGGCTGCTTACGAGCGGCTCTGAATCAGGCCCTTGGTTTGCTCCCAAGTTTGACAGCATGTACATGAGCAAAATTGAAAAGACTTTAATTGGAACAGGCCCTATGGCCTATGTTCTATGGTCACTATATTGCTGATTGGTAAGGGGGTCATGATTTAGAATAAGATTCGTAACATATATCAACCTGAACACTATAAATTTGAAGTTTACCCAGCAAATTGATGTTAACACCATTAAATTCTTGGCTAACCCTATCAGTTCAAGGGAACAAATTAGTTTAATCTGATCATAACAAACCACTAGATTCTAGTAATAATTTATATATTACATTATTATTATTATATTAGACTATGGTTGGACAGTATCCAGAACTGTAAGATGAGAAAAGTAGATTTTCAGGTACAAGCCAGAAATAATTTGGGAAACTTTACACAAAAAGGACACATCTCACCAGATAAAGTTCCTTGCTTTCTCTTCTGATACATTAATAACATTGGGGTCCAAGCTTAACAACATGTCATGACAAATCAAAAGTGTCCTCAATAATAACATTGACATCTTAAAAAGGGTTTGGTGCTGGGGACAGCGGTGGTAAGAATCGCAACAGAGGTAGGATACCGACACTTGTCGGTCAGTATCCTAACCATCCTTCCCTACACTAACCCTAACCTCCCCCTCCCCGCACCCTAAACCTAACCTTTACCACCTGCACCCTAAACCTAACCTCACCCCCTTAAAGCCCAACCAAAACACTAGTGCCTAACCCTAACCTTCACCCAGACGGTAGTATATATGGTAGGGATGTCAGTGCCGGGATTCTGACAAGTGTCTGGATTCCGGCGCTGACATTCTAAATACCGGCATCCTGACTGTTGGGATATTGACCGGATCCCCTTAAAATGAGATAATATGGGGGGAATTAAATTTTCTTTTTGGCGTCTTAACTAATGGGTGTCTATCAGAGTAATTAAATTGTTTCTCTGATAGTCGCCCATTAGTGTTTAACGTGCCCAGAAGCACCAGGTTTAAATGCTCAAAACAGCTAAACCTGACTAAACTCCAGGTTTGGGCATCTGAACTCCTGGGTGCCCAAATTATGAACTTTGCACACATTTTTTCTCACACCCCCAGGAGGCTGTGATGAAAAAATGTGTCTGCCATAGCTAATGGGCGTCTGTCAGACAAACAACTGAATTGCTCTACTAGATGTCCAAAAAAACAAGTGAATTTCCCCCTACGTTGGGGAAAGTCATGAAGGAGAGATTGACATTATATTTAAGAAAAACATTATTTGAAAGAATTTTTTTTGCCCAGGCCCCCAGAATTTAAATTTTGCTCCTACAGAGACCTTCAGGGTGTTACCAGTGTAATAGATCATTCTGCATTGCTTGTGGTTTCATTACCAAGAAAATAACTAAAAAAAGTTTAATCTATTACTGGTAACAAATATCCTATATACTAATGCAATAACTCTTGTTATTCTTCTGTTGATGTAGATGTCCTCCAATGCAATGTAACTTCAGAAGGTTGGGAGGATGACCAGATTAAATATTTTAAACTACTTTAATTACCAACAAAACTATTTTTCTGAAGTATATAAAAGCAGTTTTGGGATCTCACAGTTCAGGTACAGAATATTTTCTGAATATTAATAAAGGGAATTCTGGAAACGTTGCCTAGGTGAAGTCTCTTGGATGCCTTAATTTACATTGCACATCTAGATGGCATAAATGCTCACTGGAATTTAATGGTCTCAGCTGAAACAGTTCTCTTTAATGTATAGGTTTATAGGTGACTAGGGGTGTAAGGAGAAATCGGTATAGTGGGCATCAATGGTGGTATCCAGTAATTTCACTGAATGTATAGTGGTGTAACATAGTTACTACCTTATATAAAATAGTATTTATTTTTCTTTAAGTAGGATAACAACATGTCCAACATCTTTATTGAGAGAGTTCCAACAGGGATGTTGTAACAGGATTGACTTAATTAAGAAATATTAACTTATGATTACAGTGGGAACAAATTTAATTTAACATAAACCTAACAAAATCCCTAAAATTTGGCAGGCTAAGTAAGATTTTGCTACTAATGGCAACAAAACAGGCATGTTTACTATTCCAAAGCACTATTGAATTTAAACCACACACAGACAATGAGGATTATTTACCAACCAAACGTATTGCTGAACAGGCAACGACAAAGAATATTTGTTATCCCAAGATAATGCTGAATTTAGAATATTTATACATTTTAAGGTATACTGTACTTCTACCCATCAGTAAATGTATATTGCTTATGATGCAAAAAAAAAAAAAAAAGTAGTGTTTATACTAAGATAGAGTAATACTGACACCTAGGGGTAAAATTAATACAGATCAATTTTGTCTGTTTAAAAATCATACTAACTCGATCAACATCGATATTGTCTTTCAGGGGCTAAAGGGTCTATGTACTAAGAGATGAAGTGGACGGAGATTAAGTACCAAGAATGGTTACACAACACCGATGTTAATCGATTTTTAATCAATCGACACCGATTAAAATCTACCTTTAGTAATTTACCCCCTACTGTCTAAATCACTGTTTCACAAGTACATGTTTTGGAGGTCTCCTCACAGAATTACAAGTGATATATTAATAGCATCTATAGATCTTTTAAAATAAGTCAGTCAATAATGGATACACCTGTGCTAATAGTGACGTGCGGTGAGGTCAATGGCTGGGGAGGCACACATGGAAATGGGTCTGAGTGCTGGGAGCCTGTCTCACCCCCTACTCACTGTAACTCTCCCCTCACTACACTAAGCTTCAGGGTCCATTGATCCTCCTACCTGCATCACTGTGTCTTCTCTTGCTTCTGCTGACCGACCTCTAAACACTACAGTGCACTTCCTTGCTTACAGTCCATGGTGTGGCCCTGCCCCCAGCTCTGCAAGCAGTGTCTGACTATACAGAAGCGAGGCTGAGCTGTTGCTGCCTCATATTTCATCTCCCTGCAGTCCCAGGGAGCTCCACAAAGCTGGTGAGTGTTAACTATAAAATAGATTACAATAAACAAAGAAAAGGTTTATAAGTTATAAATATCTTCTTTGTATTATTCTAATCATTTTTATATTAAATCTCACGCTCTGCCTCCCCTGACTGTACATCCCTGCTGTTTAAACCTGAAGGCTGCTCGTTGAATGTAGTCTCCAAAGTCCTGAATTAGGGAATCATTTATTTGTCTGTCAAATTAATGAAGTAGGCTATGTAATTTTTATATTATTACATAATTTTCTGATACATATTTCTATAATTTTGCCATTTTTCCTTTGTGCATTTCAGGATTGTAATTGTAGTAACCTGCTGTAGATGTTATTTGAACTCTGTTACTATAAAATAATGTTAGCCCTGAGGTAGGCAACTTGTGTCTCTCCAGCTGCTGTGAAACTACACATCCCAACATTGCCTGCCACAGTTTTGCCGTTACGGTATGCTGGGATGTGTAGTTCCACAGTAGCTGGAGTGCTTAGGGCCTGCACATATAATACAAAAACACTGTTTTAATAATTGTGTGCACATATTTTTAATGATTTGCTAATCTATTTTAGCATTGTTATGAATTAAGGTTCACTCATTCTTCCCTACAAGCTCAGTCAGCCCAGTAACACTTGACAAACCCTGAAATAAACAGCTTTAACAACAACTGACAGTGCTTACAGCACTTCATTCAGCTCTCACAATAACACATGCAGCCTTACTCAACGATCATGTCAGTCAATATAGCTAATAATAAAATACTTTAGTTGGCTTACTAGCAAGCAAAATGTACCTGGCTATAATGATCTATTCAGAAAACTGCATCTGTAGAATTCAGCCACAGGTTTTTACTCTGGTGCATAGTTCAGGCTGTCAGAGGAGTACACTATGTGGACTATGGAATATCCTGTATATGATAAGGCATGGACTATGGGCACTATGTGACTGTAGAAAATAATTTGATTGTGCTCGCATTCAATGTATAGGATTGCTCAACGCAGTTTTCAATGACACCTTATGCTAACTTTCTGGGTATTATTCAATTTAAGCTTCTTGAATGTTCTGCATTTTGCCTTTGCTTGTTCTGTATTTTGCTTCCGGCATCTCTACATTTTATTTGCTATGCACTATTTCCACCTATTATGGTGCAGTTTCACATATGGGGGCCTAAGTAAACCGCCACACAAGCATGGAAGGCCCCCAATTAAAAAGTTTTGCCAGCACAAATAAAAAAACAGCGGCAAGACAGTCTTCTTATGTGGTATAGGCTTCTCACAAGCTTTCTACTAGCCAGCATCTAGTCAATACAGAGCATCTTTGCTGTGATTGGCCAGAGTGTAGGATAGCAGCACTATTGGTTAGTATCAGCGAGACCTCATGTGATACTCTGTATCATTCGATCAATACATTTATTCATTCATTTTTATTTTGTTTCCAGTTGATTTCAAACAGGAAGGAGAATCACAGTCAGGATTTAGAGGACTAATAAAATGAAAAATGAGGAGAGTTTAAAAAAAAAAAAAAAAAAGTGTTTATGTATTAATTTTAGAGTTAAGGGCCTGATTCAGCTTTGGGAATAGAGCGAGAAAGAGCAAGTAACTGTGAATCGGGACAAACCATGTTGCAATGCAAGGGGTGCAAATAAATAAATTTATTTTGCATGCAGGGTAAATGCTGGCTGCTTTTGCATGTAGCCCACAAATACTGCACAGCTTTATTTTGACACTGCAATTTAGATGTCAGTTTGGACACAGCCCTCCCAAATCTAAATCTCTCTGCACATTTTACATCTGCCACACCTGCAGTGCAGCATGGTTTCACCAAGATGATAAGTTACGTGCTGTATCTCACTCTATTTGCAAGTTTGAATCAGGCCCTAAGTGCAGAAAGCAGAGTATTTAGGCAAACAAATGAAAGAGTATAAGGGCTCGTATTATATTACCAGCCCCACATATGTAATAACGGTATGTAGTTGGGAGGCTGACAGTTTAAATGCTGACCGTCGGCATCCCGACTGTCTAATCCTGGCAAGTGTCTAATGACAGGCGTCGAAATCCCAATGCCTGTCATTAGACCTATGCCGGGAGCCCGACACCCGGCTTACCCATCGAAGGTAGGGGCTCCCGGGGGGGATTTAGGGTTAAGCAGCCCCCGGGAGGTTAGGGTTAGGCTAGGGGAAGGGGGGGTTAGGGTTAGGCACCCCCGGGGGGATGTTAGGGTTAGGTACCCCCCCCGGGAGACTTAGGGTTAGACTGCGGGGAAGGGGGGGTTAGGTTTAGGTACTTAGAGGGGGGCTAGGTTTAGGCACTTAGAAGGCGGTTAGGGTTAGGCACCCCTAAGGGAGGGTTAGGGTTAGGAGGGGGAGGTTAGATTAGTAAATAGAATATATACTTACCTGTCGGTATTTTCACTGCCGGGCTCCCGCTGTCGTGATTTGAACCATGCGGCCGGTGGTAAATCATACTGATTCCATAATAACTAGTCTTTACAAGAAAAATGCAATTTCCCAACCTTCATTGAATCCACACAGGGATAGGGTGTCAAGCTTGTAGATTCATTAGATCTTTTTCTTGGATGGTTTTCATAAGATAACCATCTTTAATCGAAGAGCAACCATATTAACCATTTAACTGAATAATATTATTTCAAAGAATTTTCTCAAAATTGTACATTTTTTTTTACTAGCAATTTATGTAAATAAGAGCTATTTAAACCTGATTGGATATAATATTTTTAACAAAAAATGTAAAATCATGTTTAAATAGCTATTAATTACATAATGTCATAATAAAAAAATGACCATTTTGGGGACGTTTTGATACGCGGCTACTGGTTACAATAAGCTCACGGCTGCTTAGCAGTTGCACTGAGAGGGGACCACGTCACTGTTGGCCACAGTGATCGGGACCCACCAGCAGCTGTACCAGGATGAGGTCCGGCTAGCTGCCCGACCACTGTGACCAGCAGTGATAGGCAGCCACGGTTGCAGGGTAACCAGCAGGTCCCTCTGATATAGAGTATTAGCTTCCTGCAGCCCCCAAGTGGGCATTTCTGACTGGTCGCATCAGATGTAACCATGTCAGGCAAAGCACAGTCTGGTGTGGTCACAACTGATGCAACCACACCAGGCAAGTGGTCAACAATTTATTACCGTATGTATGTTGAAAAAGCACTTTATACACAATGAAGATCCTTTATCCATGAAAAGCAATCTCTTAAACTCCAAAAAAGAAAGGAAGAACAGCAATATAGGTATATGATTATATAGTGTCATCAACAGATGTTCAATTCAGCACCATATATGAATAGTCGCAAGATTAAAGAGGTGGAGGAGAAGGAACACTACACTTTTCCTAGAGCTTGCAGAGTCACAGATTTGATCACAGTGGCAAGTGGAAAAGTTACCGGGTCTAAGGGGTCTATTTGAATGGAGATAAAGTGAACTGAGATAAGCCAGTCATCTCCTGCCATGTCACAGGCTGTGTTTGAAAATGACAGGAGCTTGTTGGTTTGTACTTTATCTCCATCCAAGGCTTGGTAAATAGACCCCATCAATCCTTTTCTCCGTCATTACACTGGACAGGCTCAGGTTGTAAACACACCTATATAGAGGTGGGAATTTGTCTGCTATTTTTGTATTGAAAAACACTCCAATCCATGGACTATCATTGGTGATTATATTATACTATTTCAATAATGTACTGAGCATTGAGACAACCCCTGATGAAGTCTTATAAGGAGATGAAACGTTTCCGGTAAAGAGGCTTTGAGATCCACTATAAGGATACACAATCGAACTCTGAACCATAGAATAAGGGTGGTAAAATCTTAAACCTTGAGTCTATAGAACGTAATTCCACCATTTGATAGCAAGTTGTGTTAGGCAATTCTGAGGGGAGATAGGTTCTCCATCACCTTTCCTTGTCTCTTTACCAACAAGGTTTTCATCTTTTGTGTTCCATCTGCCCCACCTTTTAATCCTGCCACGCTTCATATATGGTTCTGATTGAATATTTGTTGATGACATTATATATGTATATAATGTTTAGTGATTCATTTAATATTGACTATGATCACATTATAACTCACTTATTAATATTTACCATCAAATTTCATTAAGAACAATCAGGATATGGGAACTCTCCACTTGAAATTCCTGGAACATAAATGATTGAATCTTACTATGCGATTGGAGCTAGTTATATAATGCGGAATAAATGTATTCAAGATCCATAGATAGTAACCTGATCCTATCTGAAACTCTTGGAATGAGAACTAATTGAATTATCAATAAGAATATTAGTTCATAGATAATTGTGGAATGAGATATGTGTGTAATTGACAAGCAGTGTTGTGCCTGACGGTTGCCATGACGTTTGACTGTCTATCAAATTCTCTGAACACGACCAAGTGATCGCAGCTGGCCATAAAATGTAGAGTTTATTATGTGTGGAATCTTTGGGCAGAGCTGTGGCTGTTTGTTACCATGACAAGCAAACTACTTGTATGACTATATGCTGAGCGGGTCATGGATGTGACGGTACTGACTAGGCTCACCTCTTCCCTCTTCCTCTCTCAGCACCGGGATTTCTATAGAAAAATGCCGCGGCTGAGCTGTCATTCGGCACGTATTCACAAAGCACATACAAAAGCTGTAGAGATATACAATATAGTGTAATAATTATATTTGGTAAAAACATACTGCTTGTTGAGAGGGGTACCTCTACGTAAACACCCTGTGGATAAAAACCCCAGATAAATGTTAACTACAGAGTGAAAAGCACAGGATAAGTATGTCTATAATATACGAACCTCTTTGTTGTGAATTACAAGTGCTGGAGGCCAATCTCTTCTTACAAAAAAGGTCAGAAAAGACAATTCTTAAAGGAAGGATCCGATGAAATTTATGGCTCCATAGTTGCATTCTGATTGTTTACCAGTTTCTAGAACTCTGAAAATGATGAGAGTAAATTTGTACAGGCTTCTACCGATCCAATGGGTAAGTATCAATTACAATAAGTTATTTGAGAAGATCCAAAAAGTTCAAGTAGTGGCAACAGTGGTGATACTATTAGTGTCTTCTTAATCGACTAATTTAAAACTAAAATAGAACTTTATAAAACCTGAACTAATAGAATTCACAAATACTCTCAGTGGCCAGTGGATTACTGTACTGGGTATCACCTTCCTTTTCCCCCAGAAGAGTATGAATTCTTTGTGCATGCATTCAACAAGGTGCTGGATAAATTACTTAGACATTCTGGTCCATGTTGACATGACAGCATTATGCAGGTCTGCTGATTTGTCGGCTGCACATTCATGCTGCAAATCACCTGTTCCACCACATGCCAAGGTGCTCTACTGGATTGAAATTTGATAATTGTGGAAGCCATTGGAGTACACAGAACTCATTGGTTGCAGAACCAGCTTGAGATGTCATTTTCTTTTTGACATGGCATGTTATCCTACTGGATGAAGCCATTAGAACATGGCTAGACTGTAGCCTTAAAGCAGGGATGGGGAACCTCCTGCCCGGGGGCCTTATAAGGCCCTGGGAATCATTTGGTCTGGCCCTCTGAGGTTTTCCTGCTAGCCTCATCTGGCTAGCAGGGTGCCTAGAATGGCACACTGCAGCCAGAATCTACAATCAGGTGCATAAATATTGGGACATTGACAGAATTTTCATATTTTGGCCTCTATTCACCACCACAATGGCTTTGAAATGAAACAAACAAGATGTGCTTTAACTGCAGACTTTCAGATTTAATTTGAGGGTAATTACATCCAAATCAGGTGAACGGTGTAGGAATTACAACGGTTTCTATATGTGCCTCCCACTTTTTAAGGGGCCAAAAGTAATGGGACTATCAACTCAAAAGCTATTTCATGGACAGGTGTGGGCTATACTCTCGTTATTTCATTATCAATTAAGCAGGTAAAAGGTCTGGAGTTGATTCTAGGTGTGACATTTGCATTTGGAATCAGTTGCTGCCGACTCTCAATATGAGATCCAAAGAGCTGTCACTATCAGTGAAGCAAGCCATCATTAGGCTGAAAAATCAAAACAAACCCATCAGAGAGATAGCAAAAACATTAGGTGTGGCCAAATCAACTGTTTGGAACATTCTTAAAAAGAAAGAACGCACCGGAGAGCTCAGCAACACCAAAAGACTCGGAAGACCGCGGAAAACAACTGTGGTGGATGACAGAAGAATTATTTCCCTGGTGAAGAAAAACCCCTTCACAACAGTTGGCCAAATCAAGACCACTCTCCAGTAGGTAGGTGTATATGTGTCAAAGTCAACAATAAAGAGAAGACTTCACAAGAATGAATATAGAGGGTTCACCACAAGATGTAAACCATTGGTGAGCCACAAAAACAGGAAGACCAGATTAGAGTTTGCCAAACAACATCTAAAAAGCCATTACAGTTCTGGAACAACATCCTATGGACAGATGAGACAAATATCAACTTGTACCAGAGTGATGGGAAGAGAAGAGTATGGAGAAGGAAAGGAACTGCTCATGATCCAAAACATACCACCTCATCAGTGAAGCATGGTGGTGATAGTGTCATGACGTGGGCATGTATAGCTGCCAATGGAACTGGTTCCCTTTTATTGATGATGTGACTGCTGACAAAAGCAGCAGAATGAATTCTGAAGTGTTTCGGGCAATATTATATGCTCATATTTAGTCAAATGCTTCAGAACTCATTGGACGGCGCTTCATAGTGCAGATGTACAATGACCCGAAACATACTGCAAAAGCAACCAAAGAGTTTTTTAAGGCTAAAAAGTGGAATGTTATGCAATGGCCAAGTCAATCCCCTGACCTGAATCCGATTGAGCATGCATTTCACTTGATGAAGACAAAACTGAAGGGACAATGCCCCAAGAACAAGTAGGAACTGAAGACATTTGCAGTAGAGGCCTGGCAGAGCATCACCAAGGATGAAACCCAGCATCTGGTGATGTCTATGCATTCCAGACTTCAGGCTGTAATTGCCTGCCAAGGATTTGCAACAAAGTATTAAAATGTGAAAGTTAGATTTAGGATTGTTTAGTTTGTCCCATTACTTTTGGCCCCTTAAAAAGTGGGAGGCACATATAGAAACCGTTGTAATTCCTACACCGTTCACCTGATTTGGATGTAATTACCCTCAAATTAAATCTGAAGATCTGCAGTTAAAGCACATCTTGTTTGTTTCATTTCAAAGCCATTGTGGTGGTGAATAGAGGCCAAAATATGAAAATTCTGTCAATGTCCCAATATTTATGCACCTGACTGTATGTAGCAGTGCCACCTGGAGCTTCAGATGGTCACACTGCTGCCCTTACAGCTCCCCGGAGCATCCTCAGGATGCTCTGGGAATTGCTGTACTCACCGGCGATTGTGGCCCCGCCCCCATGTGACTTCACGGAGAGGGGGCGTGGCCTGCACTGGGCCCGCAAATAAAGTTATATATATATCAAAATGGCCCTCGGCAGAAAAAAGGTTCCCCACCCTTGCTCTACTGGGTGGAATGTGTAGGATCTAGACAGGGACGGACTTGGGCTGTATATCATCCCTGGCAGTCCGCCCTGTGCACGCACCTTAGCCACGTGCGCTCATTAAGGGGGTGTGGTTAAGTTTCAAAGGGACTAGCCCAGAGTCACGGGAGCCTGGCTTTGCGGAACGCCCCAGTCTCTTCCTGGTCGAGCAGGGTGCACCGGCCCATCACTGCCGCTACTTTCACCCTCCTCGCGCCGGCCTAAGTCCATCGGCCCTTCTGGCATGTGCCAGCTGGCCAATCTGGCCCTGGATCTAGAACAGTGTTTCCCAAACTCATACGTCAGGGTGCACTAACAGTACATGTTTTCTAGGTCTCCTCACAGAACCACCGAAATAATTAGCTCAACCTGTGGATCTTTAAAATGTGTCAGCCAGTAAAGAATACACCTGCTAGGAAAATTGGAAATCCTTCACTGTTAATGCTCCCTGAGGAATGAGGTTAGGACTATCCTACTTGAATATGGGTTAAGTGCATTTAGTTTTATTCCCAACATTTTGTTTTGCACACGATATTTAAGCAAGATTGCACGGGCAGGATTTTTTTATAAAACAGAATCTATAGCCAATGGCGCTGAAGAATGGAACACTAAAAATTTTTATTAAAGTTAATAGGTATATAATAATGATGATAATAATAATAATATAAATAATAGGACTTGTATGTACAAAGTATAAATTTAATAATATATAACAAACATCATTGGCCAATGTAACAAATATAAATACACATATAAAATGTCTAAAAACATAACATCAAAAAAGCCAATAAACACAATGAGAAAGTAATAAATATGTTTGTCTAGATCACCACAACAACTTTATATAGCAGCTATAATATCGAATGCTAAAAGTAAGGGCATGAAAAAGTTGCACTCCCATGTGTGTAGGCAAGGAGCATAAGATCTATTTAAAGTTCCGCAAGAGAAAGTATATTACCTTTCAAGAAATGTCTCATCCGGATAGGTGATATAACAAATTTAAACAGTAATTTGCAAACTGAATCCTGCTGAGCAACGCCGTCCAACAGTTGGTTCATTGCGTGATCTGCCACAGTACAGTGTACTAAGTACTCCACATTCGGCATACGGAACATTATCATCTGCCAGTCCCACCGCCGCTAACCAGCGCAGGCGGTAGCATAGAAGATGCCATTTGGCGGCTGAGCAGTAGTGCGTCACCAACCGCAAATTAGCATGGAAAAGTGCATGTTCTTTGGCCATGAGATGGATGGAGACTGCAGACTGCCACGCTGTTGTCTCCATTATGAGGTATGAACTGCAAACTTGCTCATGAGACAGAGAGAGCATGAGGTGCATTGGTGAGTGAGGACATATTGTACATATTGCACTCACTGTGAGACTTTAATTTTACAAAACCTGCACTGAAACTGACAATAGGATTGAGGGAATTTGGAGATAATATTCCACTTTCTGGACAGTTGTTATCAGTGCTCAGCAGGATTCAGTTTGGGAATTACTGTTTCAATTTGTTATATCACCTATCCGGATGAGACATTTCTTGAAAGGTAATATACTTTTTCTTGCGGAACTATAAATAGATCTTATGCTCCTTGCCTACACACATGGGAGTGCAACTTTTTCATGTCCTTACTTTTAGCATTCGAAATTATAGCTGCTATATAAAGTTGTTGTGGTGATCTAGACAAACATATTTATTACTTTCTCATTGTGTTTATTGGCTTTTTTGATGTTATGTTTTTAGACATTTTATATGTGTATTTATATTTGTTACATTGGCCAATGATGTTTTGTTATATATTATTAAATTTATACTTTGTACATACAAGTCATATTTTTTATATTATTATCATCATTATATACATTTTTCATTCTTATTTTGGCATAATTTTACATTCAGTATTTATTTAAATTGTAGGTATCACACAGCGCTGTTATTCATTTCGTTTAGGATTTTTTTATAAAATAAATTTGCAATGGTTGGAAACAGCTGTTGATATATGATCTGTGGAGCGGAAGTTTGGTGCTGAAAGTTAAAAACGTTTTAAATAAAGAAAGGGCGGTAAAGCTGAATGGGTGCTCTGTACACACTAAATGATGTGTACCCAGCACGATGGCGTTTGCGGCAGGACCCGGCGGAGTGCCTGCTTCGGCAAGTGCATGGACACTTGCTGATGCCGGCATGCAAAGCTTGCAAGTCCGATGGGCGATGTCGCTGACGTTGCACGGAAGCGCACATCGTCAGCGCCATAGCGGGTACAAACTGGATCGGACGACATATTGACTAGTAGTGTGTATCCGGCTTAAAGCTTTCAGTAATCAACTCTTTCCAGGAATTTTTACCAATACCTGTATTGCTGAAAGGTATAATAGGAACTAATTGGAATTTATGTGAACTTTATTCAATGCCAGGAAATATTTGATTAGTTAAGTTAGTAGTAAAGATATAACCATTGAGCAATGTTAGTAAAAACTTGTCCTAAGGACCAAATATAAATCTACATATAAGTACATTGTGTTACATAAAGATGGAAGATGAATCTAGCAAACTGCAGACAACTTTAAATCGTATTTACTATTGTATGTATCCTACACTTTTTTTGCGGATTCCCTATGTGATGCCATGTCTTATCAGCGGGTAGTTATCTTTGTTTCTTGGATTCACAAACCCAACTTTCTCACTGTTACTGTATCTTCATTGTATTTGCCAGCATTGTTGCTGGGAACTAACTTCTGCTGCAGAACTCGCAGTATTATGTGGCAGTGACATTTTTACTTCCTCACTTTGAACCTAGCCATGGAAAAGGAAGGGGAGATGCCTCTATCACAAATGTACAATTCACCTGGCAGCACTTGGGGTCACTGTAATACTTGTTTCACTTGCAGGACAGAAATAAATATCAGTTCCCACCCTACCTTATCTCTGTACAGGAGGACAGATCATCCGACCTACTGTGTGTGAGGCACAACAAGGGCAAGCAGCAGAGCATCTCCACTGGCTGAGCGGTGTCACATGTTGGAATCTAACTGACAGACTGGCTCGGCATGCTGGGAGTTGTAGTTTACACTTTGCAGCAGACAGCAGCGTCAGGCAACGTGCAACTTCCTCTCTCCTACATCCAGGACTAAAACACTGCACACTGCCCATGCTCCTTCCTCTGTCCTGCAGCAGGCTTTGTATTATCAGCCATCCGAGTAGGAATGCAGGCTGAGCGAGCTGTCACAGAAAGCCAGCAGGCAGGTTATGTATGAATATTGCGAGACGCTGTCAGCACAACGAGGCTGAAGTTATCTTCTTATTCGGCCAGTTTCTTATTCACTTCTTGTTCATTTTCCAGCTTTTTATTCAGAAAATGTTATATTAAAACATTTAAATAAAGTTAGATCACTAAACACTATGAAAACAAAGAATTGTGTTACTTATACAGTTTTCAATTGTTATTTTCCTGGCACACTAAGAATTTGGGCATAAATAAGGCAGTAAAGCGGGCACAGGCACCACATTTTGTCATTTTGAATAAGAAGTTGTAGTTGTGCAGGGGTTACCTAGCTTCGTTCATCAAATTTTACACTTGAAACCCACAGAGGGTGGTCACACGCATATAACCCACTTGCCATTTGCCTTGACCAACAAGGATTTTGGCATAAATAGGGCAGTAAAGCGGGCACAGGCACCACATTTTTTCATTTTGAATAAGAAGCTGTAGTTGTGCAGGGGTTAACTAGTTTCGTTCATAAAATTTTACATTTGAAACCCACAGAGGGTGGTAACATAAATATGACTCACTTGCCATTTGCCTTGACCAAAAAGGATTTTGGCATAAATAGGGCAGTAAAGCGGGCATAGGCACCACATTTTGTCATTTTAAACAAGAAGCTGTAGTTGTGCAGGGGTTAACTAGCTTCGGTCATCAAGTTTTACATTTGAAACCTACAGAGCGTGGTCACATGCATATAACCCACTTGCCATTTGCCTTGACCAACAAGGATTTTGGCATGAATAGGGCAGTAAAGCGGCACAGGCACCAATTTTGTCATTTTGAATAAGAAGCTGTAGTTGTGCAGGGGTTAACTAGCTTCGGTCATCAAATTTTACATTTGAAACCCACAGAGGGTTGTCAGGTACATATGACCCACTTTCCATTTGCCTTGACCAACAAGGATTTTGGCATAAATAGGGCAGGAAAATGGGCACAGGCACCACATTTTGTTATTTTGAATAATAAGCTGTAGTTGTGCAGGGGTTAACTAGTTTTGTTCATAAAATTTTACACTTGATACCCACAGAGGGTGGTAACATAAATATGACCCACTTGCCATTTGCCTTGACCAACAAGAATTTTGGCATGAATAGGGCAGTAAAGTGGGAACAGGCACCACATTCTGTCATTTTGAATAAGAAGCTGTAGTTGTGCAGGGGTTAACTAGCTTCGGTCATCAAATTTTACACTTGAAACCCACAGAGGGTGGTCTGGTACATATGACCCACTTGCCATTTGCCTTGACCAAAAAGGATTTTGGCATGAATAGGGCGGTAAAGCGGGCATGGTCACCACATTTTGTCATTTTGAATAAGAAGCTGTAGTTGTGCAGGGGTTAACTAGCTTCGGTCATCAAATTTTACATTTGAAACCCACAGAGGGTTGTCAGGTACATATGACCCACTTTCCATTTGCCTTGACCAACAAGGATTTTGGCATAAATAGGGCAGGAAAATGGGCACAGGCACCACATTTTGTTATTTTGAATAATAAGCTGTAGTTGTGCAGGGGTTAACTAGTTTTGTTCATAAAATTTTACACTTGATACCCACAGAGGGTGGTAACATAAATATGACCCACTTGCCATTTGCCTTGACCAACAAGAATTTTGGCATGAATAGGGCAGTAAAGTGGGAACAGGCACCACATTCTGTCATTTTGAATAAGAAGCTGTAGTTGTGCAGGGGTTAACTAGCTTCGGTCATCAAATTTTACACTTGAAACCCACAGAGGGTGGTCTGGTACATATGACCCACTTGCCATTTGCCTTGACCAAAAAGGATTTTGGCATGAATAGGGCGGTAAAGCGGGCATGGTCACCACATTTTGTCATTTTGAATAAGAAGCTGTAGTTGTGCAGGGGTTAACTAGCTTCGGTCATCAAATTTTACATTTGAAACCCACAGAGGGTTGTCAGGTACATATGACCCACTTGCAATTTGCCTTGACCAACAAGGATTTTGGCATAAATAGGGCAGGAAAATGGGCACAGGCACCACATTTTGTTATTTTGAATAATAAGCTGTAGTTGTGCAGGGGTTAACTAGTTTTGTTCATAAAAGTTTACACTTGATACCCACAGAGGGTGGTAACATAAATATGACCCACTTGCCATTTGCCTTGACCAACAAGGATTTTGGCATGAATAGGGCAGTAAAGTGGGAACAGGCACCACATTCTGTCATTTTGAATAAGAAGCTGTAGTTGTGCAGGGGTTAACTAGCTTCGGTCATCAAATTTTACATTTGAAACCCACAGAGGGTTGTCAGGTACATATGACCCACTTTCCATTTGCCTTGACCAACAAGGATTTTGGCATAAATAGGGCAGGAAAATGGGCACAGGCACCACATTTTGTTATTTTGAATAATAAGCTGTAGTTGTGCAGGGGTTAACTAGTTTTGTTCATAAAATTTTACACTTGATACCCACAGAGGGTGGTAACATAAATATGACCCACTTGCCATTTGCCTTGACCAACAAGGATTTTGGCATGAATAGGGCAGTAAAGTGGGAACAGGCACCACATTCTGTCATTTTGAATAAGAAGCTGTAGTTGTGCAGGGGTTAACTAGCTTCGGTCATCAAATTTTACACTTGAAACCCACAGAGGGTGGTCTGGTACATATGACCCACTTGCCATTTGCCTTGACCAAAAAGGATTTTGGCATGAATAGGGCGGTAAAGCGGGCATGGTCACCACATTTTGTCATTTTGAATAAGAAGCTGTAGTTGTGCAGGGGTTAACTAGCTTCGGTCATCAAATGTTACACTTGACACCCACAGAGGGTGGTCAGGTACATATGACCCACTTGCAATTTGCCTTGACCAACAAAGATTTTGGCATGAATAGGGCAGTAAAGCGGGCACAAGCACCAGATTATATAATTTTGAATAAGAAGCTGTAGTTGTGCAGGGGTTCACTAGCTTCAGTCATCAAATTTTACTCTTGAAACCCACAGAGGGTGGTCACATGCATATAACCCACTTGCCATTTGCCTTGACCAACAAGGATTTTGGCATATATAGGGCAGTAAAGCGGGCACAGGCACCACATTTTGTCATTTTGAATAAGAAACTGTAGTTGTGCAAGGGTTAACTAGCCTTGGTCAACAAGTTTTACACTTGGAACCTACAGAGGGTGGTCATATACATATATCCCCCTTACCATTTGCTTTGACCAACAAAGTTTTGGGCATGAATAGGGCAGTAAAGCGGGCACAAGCACCAGATTTTGTCTTTTTGAATAAGAAGCTGTAGTTGCGCAGGGGTTAACTAGCCTTGGTCAACACGTTTTACACTTGAAACCCACAGAGGGTGGTCGCATACTTTTGACCCAACTGCCATTTGCCATTTTACCAACAAATGTTTGGGCATGAATAGGGCAGTAAAGCAGGCACAGGCACCAGATTTCTTCATTTTGATATAGTACCTGAAGTTTTACAAGGGTTAAATAGTCTTGGTCAACAAATTTGACAATTGAGGTCATTCCCCAAATTAGTAAAAGCCCCCAGTCCTCTGAGCATTGTCTGGTATTTTAATACAGTAATAAAAATCGGTGTGGGGTTCACCTTTTATTCCGATAACCAGCACAAGGCTTGTTATTGGGAGTAAGGGGGAACACTATAGCAGGGAGAGACACTTAGGCCCTCATTCAGAGCCGGACGCAAGTGGCTGCTCGTTCGCTCCGAGCGATGTTTGCCCAACTGCGCATGCGTACGGATCGTTATACGCATGCGCGAACCACTCAGTGCGGCCGAAATTCATGTGCTCGCAAAATAGCGAATGCCTGATAATTTGAGTGACAGAAAGAGGCGTATGTGGGTGGTAACAGGGGAAGGTGCTTGAAAACGGGGAGTGGAGATCCGATCGCAGACGTGCTTAAAGGTCAAAACGGGCGTTTTATGGGTGTGCATATTTAAAACAGCAGCGTCATTGACCACGTCACTGGGTTCTTTTATAGCCAGAACTGCTCGCAAAATTGTGGTAGCAAAAACCAACCACAAGAATAGCGAGCAGTTCATACCCTGGTCGATGTACTCGATTAATCTAATAAATAGCGGACATGACGTAGGATGCGAGCGGCCAGGGGGCGTATTTTTCAAAAACGAAGCAAGTTTTGTTCGCTCGTTCAGACCTAGAGGCGTGAACAGACCGCAAACAGCGAACGGTTCATTTGAATAGCCACCCCTTGTTTTAGAACGAACGACCGCAAATAGCGAGTGGCTCTGAATGAGGGCCTTAGTGTGGTGTCCTCCTGCCATCACATTAACCAGCCCTAAACTATTCAGCACAGTTCTGAAATCCCTTGGAAAGCTGGTACACCGACAGTGGCGTAACTAGGGCAGGGCCGTCGAGGCGCTGGGGGCACCACTGGCCACGGTACCGGCCCGTCCTAGTTATCCAGTGTAGTGCCGACCGCAGTGAGTGCGGTCAGCACTACACATTTACTCAGGACCGCCGCTAGGCTTCCCTGAGCCCAGTGCCGTCCTGTGCTGCACAGCCGAGCCCCTTCCCTCCCCCTGAGCGCTTACCCAATAATGCAGAGTGTGCCAGCCCGGGAGCACTGCAGTGGGCGGCGGCGGGAGCAGGAGCCGGAGTGAGTTTTTTTTTTTTTACTCGTGCATTTGTCTATTGGGGGCACTGCATCGGGGGGTGACCTCTATTAGGGACTAATACTAATGAGGGGGGGACTAGTACTGGGGGCACTGTATCAGGGTGCCTCTACTGGGGACTACTACTTGGGGGGACTACTACTGGGCGCACTGCATCAGGGGGGACCACTACTGGGGGCACTACTGGGGAGGGGACTACTACTGGGGCACTGCATCGGGGGACCACTACTTGGGGCACTGCATGGGGGGGACTAATACAGGGGGCACTGTATAAGGAGCACTGCATTAAGGTGCATATGGAATGGAAAGGAATGTTCACGAGATAGGGGTGTGTGTCATGTTGACATGCCCCATTTTTAAGTGGCCATGCCCATTTATCGGCGTTCGCACATGGGGGGTGCTCCATTTTAAAATTTGCCCTGGGCTCCATATACCCTAGTTACGCCACAGCCAGTGCTGTGACCAAGTGTTTGATCCTAGCGCCTTAGTCCTGCAGTCCGGTGAGATGTATCCCCAGCGGGACATATAAGTGTACTGTAGCCTCTCCCACTGGACAGGAACACCCTCTATGATGCCTTACCATGATTACCCCCCCTAGACCACCAGGTTGTCAGGCTGTAGGCACATAGGGGTCATCAGGCCTTAGGCCTGTGGCACAAAAAGCGGGCAATAGGCCCAGGTCACATAAATAAGGGAGGTGCCAAGTTCTCATCTTGCCCTGGGCACCAAACACCCTAATTATGCCCCTGGACCTTGGTCACTGCTACCTGAGTGAAGACTGCTGTGGCTGTGTGAGTTTGCCAGCTCAAGGTGAAGACTACAGGAGGCCCTGAGATCGTGGGAGTCGGCCCACCTCGGGTGAAGAACACATAGTGGTCATGGCTGAACTAGGCTTAGTTCATCCGAAGACTACTGGGGGTAAATTTACTAAGCTGTGAGCTTGGGAGAGTTTGCAAACTTTGGAGAGTTTGAGCATTTTTTCCCACTCTCAAATTTACTAAGGTCAAACTCGGGAGAGAGATCTCCTTTGCTACGGGAAAATACTGGAGTGTTAGCAAACTCTCTTCAATTCACCATCGGTAAAACTCGAGAACCTTTTCACTGGTGAAGATAGGATTCTGGAATTTACCAAGCAGAGGGTTTCTAAAAACTTGTGAAATAAATACACCTGCCTGTGATCTGCGAGTTTGGCAGATCACTGTGATCCATGTATGTTTCTGCCTGTAAATTATGAAGAAAAAGGTTAAAAGTTACAAAAAAAATGACATAGGGCCCCCTCCTAAAGCTTAACCAGCCCCGGACTTGCCAGCCTGTCCTGGTTCTTAAAATTACGGGAAACAAAATGTGTAGGGTTCCACCATAATTTAAGAACCAGCACTTGGCTGCAGGGCCAGACCTGGTTTTAAATATAGGGGGAAAAATGCATGAGGTCCCCCCTATATTTAAAACCAGCTCTGGGCACTTTTTAGCGGGGAACTGATGCCACAGCCAGGGGTGCCCTTTCACCGGGCCCCCCATCCGCAGCATCAGTCTTGACCACTAGTGAGCCCAGGCCAGGGATCCCTGGGGACTGGGGACCCCCCCAAGAAAGGGGTCCTCCTCTCCAGGGCACCCCTGGCCTAGGTTGATAGCGTAGGTGTAGTGTGTAAATATTAGAATTATTCACATTGTCTTTACAGTGGAACTACAGTTCCCAGCAAGCCTCTCCAGCATGATGGTACTTGGAGAACCACAAATACCAGCATGCGGGGCATTAAGGACCCACTGGTACGTGTAGTTCACCTGTAAAGAAAAGTGTAAAAAACACAATACACACCATGAAAATAAAGATTTATTACAACCATACAAACTCACACATACAGTACTTACCTGCTGCCAGATGTTCACATCCCCTTCTCAACGTAAAGTATCCAGTACATGTACCTGAAAAAAAAGATCCAATACTCATCTTTTGTCCCACGATGTTCTCCGCAGTAATCCAAATAGGGCCCCGGAGACATTGTATCAACACGCTATAGCATGTTGATACATTACGCTAATGACAGCTCATGGAGAATGAAGTATCATTAGTGTCGGGTACGAGCCAATCAGCAGCGGCTTCTATTATCGGCTGCTCATTGGCTGGGACCCACGTGAAGGAGCCGCTCATTGGCTAAGTCCACGTGGGTCCCAGCCAATGAGCAGCCGTTAATGTTAAGCCGCCGCTGATTGGCTCGCGGCCCGGCACTAATGATACCTCATTCTTCTTGAGCTGTCATTAGTGTACTGTATCAACATGCTGTAGCATGTTGATACAGTGGGGTAAATTTACTAAGAATCGAGTTTGGGTGAGATTGCAATCTCGGGTGAGATGAGGCATGTTTTTCAAATCGCAAATTTACTAAAGGCAAAGTCGGGTGAGTTACAGAGAGATTTCTCTCATCTCACTCGCAAAACTCGGGAGAGCTAGCAAACTCGAAACTTCTCACCATCGGCCAAACTCTGAAGTACTTTTCACCTATAAGATACAGCTCACAAATTTACCAAGAATCGGGATGACAATCTTGGGTGAGATGTCGGCAAACTCTCTGCCAAATTGACATTTTAAACACTCACCTCCAGAGCTGCGAGTTTTGCTGAAACATACACAAATCATTATGTTTTGTGTATGTTTATTTTTTTAACTTGTTAAATTATTTTTAATTATTTTAAAAAAATTATGTGAGCCCCCCCCCCCAAAACATTAATAAGCCGCGGATTTGTCAGCCTGTTCTCGTTCTTAAAATTACAGGGAAAAAAATGTGTAGGGTTCCACTGTAATTTAAGAACCAGCACTAGGCTGCAGGGCCAGACCTGGTTTTAAATATATGGAGAAAAAATTTGCGTGATGTTCACCATATATGTAAAACCAGCTCTGGACCCTTTCTAGCGGGGGACTGATGCCACAGCCAGGGAAACCCTTTCACCGGGCCCCCCAGCCGCATCATCAGCCCTGACCGCTAGTCAGCCCAGGCCAGGGACCCCTGGGGAGTTGGGGACCCCTCCAATAAAGGGATCCCCCTCTACAGGGAACCCATGGCCTAGGCTGATAGCCCGGGGCTATCCTTGCCACCCCTGGGCGGTGGGTGGCGAGTTGATAGTGTAGGTGTATTGTGTAAATTTAGAATAATTCACACAAGCAGATAGCACATATCTCACTGATATGTGCAGGCTGCTAGCTCGGGAGAGATTTGCAGAGAGAAAACACTGCATCTCGAGTAATCTCATCTTCTCTTGCAACTCGGGGGAGATATCTCGATCTGCATCACCATCGGCAATCTCACCTTCAGCTAAACTCACTTCTTAGTAAATTTGCGAGTAGAAAAATGGGAAATCACCCGAGATTTGGGGTTGCAAATCGAGAATAAAAAGAACTAAACTCGACCTATCTCGATTCTTAGTAAATTTATCCCAGTGTGTCCGGGGCCCTATTTGGATTACTGCAGAGAACATCGTGGAGCATAAGGTGAGTATTGGATTTTTTTTTCAGGTACTTCCATTGGATACTTTACGTTGAGAAGGGGACGTGAATATCTGGCACCAGGTAAGTATGTGTGAGTGTGTATGGTTGTAATAAATCTTTATTTTCACGGTGTGTGTTGTCTTTTTACACATTTCTTTACAGGTGAACTACACGTACCAGTGGGCCCTTAATGCCCTGCATGCTGGTATTTGTGGTTCTCCAAGTACCAGCATGCCAGTATGCTAAGGAGGCTTGCTGGGACCTGTAGTAAAGACAATGTGAATAATTCTAATTTTTACACACTACACCTACACTATCAACCCGCCACCCACCGCCAATGGGTGGCGGGGCTAGCCTCGGGCTATCAGCCTAGGCCAGGGGTGCCCTGGAGAGGGGGATCCCTTAATTGGGGCAGTCCCCAACTCCCCAGGGATCCCTGGCCTGGGCTGACTAGCGATCAGGACCGATGCTGCGGCTGGGGGGCCCGGTGAAAGGGCACCCCTGGCTGTGGCATCAGTCCCCCGCTAGAAAAGGCCCAGAGCTGGTTTTAAATATAGGTGGACCTCACGCATTTCCCCCCCCCCCCTATATTTAAAACCAGGTCTGACCCTGCAGCCAGGTGCTGGTTCTTAAATTACGGTGGAACCCTAAATTTTTTATTCCCCGTAATTTTAAGAACCAGGACAGGCTGGCAAGTCTGGGGCTGGTTAAGCCTTAGGAGGGGGGGCCCTATGTCATTTTTCTTTTTAACTTTTAACCTTTTTTTGTACGGGCTAGAACACAAGCAGCTTACACATATCTCATTGATATGTGCAGGGTACTTGCTCGGGAGAGTTTTGGAGAGCGAAGAAACTGCAATCTCGGGTGAGTAATCTCCTGCAAAACCTGCTACTCAGGGGAGAAATCTCGTTCTGCTTCACCATTGAACTTCTCACTCTCAGCTAAACGCACTTCTTGGTTAATTTGGGAGTTTCAGGAGCCACAAATCACCCGAGTTTCAGTGAAGCTAATCGAGTTGAAAAGGAATCAAACTCTCCCAGACTCGATTATTAGTAAATTTACCCCCTGGACTGATAAATCTAATTGCATTGTATTTTCATTCAATGACATGCTACATTAATTGTCAGGCATTAGGCCCGTGGCCACTGTGGGCGTTAAGCTCTAATCAGCAGGGACAGCCTTTGTTAGGCGGACAATAAGCCTGAGCCAGAGAGGGCACTAGTCCCACAAGGTATAAGGGGCATTAGGCCCTATAGGGTTAATTTGGGTTACAGATCATGAACCCATTGTTAGGTGGGCAATAGTCCCTACATAGTGTCATTGATCCCCTAGAAGGCAGGCACTAGGCCTGAGGCAGCAGAAGATCATTAAGCCCTGTAGTACTGTTGTTCAGATCTGATAAGAATGTATTGTGGTTTGTAACCTTGTTACCTCGTCATCTCAGCTACTGCAACCAGGTCTTCATTATAAGGTAGGCTGTAGTAAGGTACCTGTTTGTGAGTATTGTAATGCTTTGTAACTGAATTATTTCAATGTCCTGCAACAATTATTGCATTATTGGTGTAGATACATTGTTGGGGAGCATAGGAGTAGCATGGTGATATGGAGTGCACTACATCCAGCCTGTATTGCTGTTGGCAGGGTGCTGATGATGTATGTCAGGTTGGTGTGGGTGGTACACACTAAAGAAAGAAGTCAGTATAGTGAAGCCGTGTGGGTGGTTGTTTTTCTTTTTTGTTTATGTATAGGTACCGAGATCGGGACCATTTGTCCGTTGCCCAAATTATTTATGCCCAAATCCATGTTCGTCAAGGCAAATTGCAGGTGAGTCATATGTATGTGTCCACCCTCTGTTGTATTTTTTAAGTGTAAAATTTGATGACCGAAGCTAGTTAACCCCTGCACAACTACAGCTTCTTATTCAAAATGTGGTACCTGTGCCCGCTTTAATGCCCTATTCATGCCAAAATCCTTGTTGGTCAAGGCAAATGGTAAGTGGGTTATATGTATGTGACCACCCTCTGTGGGTTTCAAGTGTAAAATTTGATGACCAAAGCTAGTTAACCCCTGAACAACTATAGCTTCTTATTCAAAATGATAGAATCTGGTGCCTATGCCCACTTTACTGCCCACTTTACTGCCCTATTCATGCCCAAATCCTGATTGTGCCAGGAAAATAACAATTGAAAACTATGTAAGGGACACAGGGCCCCATTTACAAACGAAAAATGACCCCTTTAGCGCTCGCTAAAGGGGTTATGCCGCTTTTCTGTATTTAGTATACAGCGGCAATCTTAGATTACCGCTGTTTGTACAGCATCGCTCTCGCCATCTTTTAGATAGCGAGAGTGATGCGGGCCCTATTGCCGGCAATGGAGACCCGGCTGTGCCTTTCCGGCTACCACGAAGCCTTCCAGGTACTGCCGGGTCTCCCTGTTATGCATATGCGCAGACGTACCGTCGTGCATGCGCATAACACTGTAGCCCCGTTGCTTGCAGCGTTATGCTGCCAGCAGCCCAGCTGAGGACCTCACTGAGGACGAGGATTCCGCTGTACTTCGCGGGACCTCGCCGGAGGGGTAAGTATTACTAAGTACCAGTGGAATTTTCGTTTGTATCACAGTGATACTAAACGAAAATTGCTGCTGGTATTTCCCTTCATTTGTAAATGGGGCCCACAATTCTTTGTTTACATAGTGTTACTTTGGTGATCTAACTTTATTTAAATGTTTTAATATTACATTTCCTGAATAAGAAGCTGGAGCCTGAATAAGAAGTGGATAAGAAGCTGGAGCCTGAATAAGAAGTGAATAAGAAGCTGGAGCCTGAATAAGAAGTGAATAAGAAGCTGGAGCTTGAATAAGAAGTGAATAAGAAGCTGGAGCCTGAATAAGAAGTGAATAAGAAGCTGGAGCTTGAATAAGAAGTGAATAAGAAGCTGGAGCTTGAATAAGAAGTGAATAAGAAGCTGGAGCATGAATAAGAAGTGAATAAGCAACTGGAGCCTGAATAAGAAGTGAATAAGAAGCTGGAGCCTGAATAAGAAGTGTATAAGAAACTGGAGCCTGAATAAGAAGTGAATAAGAAGCTGAGCTTGAATAAGAAGTGAATAAGAAACTGGAGCCTGAATAAGAAGTGAATAAGAAGCTGGAGCCTGAATAAGAAGTGAATAAGAAGCTGGAGCCTGAATAAGAAGTGAATTAGAAGCTGGAGCCTGAATAAGAAGTGAATAAGAAGCTGGAGCCTGAATAAGAAGTGAATAAGAAGCTGGAGCCTGAATAAGAAGTGAATAAGAAGCTGGAGCATGAATAAGAAGTGAATAAGAAGCTGGAGCCTGAATAAGAAGTGAATAAGAAGCTGGAGCATGAATAAGAAGTGAATAAGAAGCTGGAGCCTGAATAAGAAGTGAATAAGAAGCTGGAGCATGAATAAGAAGTGAATAAGAAGCTGGAGCTTGAATAAGAAGTGAATAAGAAGCTGGAGCCTGAATAAGAAGTGACTAAGAAGCTGGAGCATAAATAAGAAGTGAATAAGAAGCTGGAGCCTGAATAAGAAGTGACTAAGAAGCTGGAGCATGAATAAGAAGTGAATAAGAAGCTGGAGCCTGAATAAGAAGTGAATAAGAAGCTGGAAAATGAATAAGAAGTGAATAAGAAGCTGGAGCATGAATAAGAAGTGAATAAGAAGCTGGAGCCTGAATAAGAAATGAATAAGAAGCTGGAGCATGAATAAGAAGTGAATAAGAAGCTGGAGCCTGAATAAGAAGTGACTAAGAAGCTGGAGCCTGAATAAGAAGTGAATAAGAAGCTGGAGCCTGAATAAGAAGTGACTAAGAAGCTGGAGCATGAATAAGAAGTGAATAAGAAGCTGGAGCCTGAATAAGAAGTGAATAAGAAGCTGGAGCATGAATAAGAAGTGAATAAGAAGCTGGAGCCTGAATAAGAAATGAATAAGAAGCTGGAGCATGAATAAGAAGTGAATAAGAAGCTGGAGCTTGAATAAGAAGTGAATAAGAAGCTGGAGCCTGAATAAGAAGTGAATAAGAAGCTGGAGCCTGAATAAGAAGCTGGAGCCTGAATAAGAAGTGAATAAGAAGCTGGAGCCTGAATAAGAAGTGAATAAGAAGCTGGAGCATGAATAAGAAGTGAATAAGAAGCTGGAGCCTGAATAAGAAGCTGGAGCTTGAATAAGAAGTGAATAAGAAGCTGGAGCATGAATAAGAAGTGAATAAGAAGCTGGCCGAATAAGAAGCTGTTACATTGTGTATATTAAAATCAACATATAATGTAGAATATATTAAAATCAATATATAATAATATGAATTCCTTATACAACTGTGGTCACATGATGGTGTGACTTGTTTATCCCAGAACTGGTTTTGCCAGATGGTTTAGATGGGGACAGATCCCACAATACAATCTAATTAGCATTTACATATAGCCAGCCTCAACACAGGAAGGCTTAAGAACAATAGCCCACGTTTCAATTGACCCTTCCTGAACACACCTCACAAGAGGATGGGACTCTACAGAGACACAGGCTGGGATTCATACAGAGACACAATGGGAACACACATTCTTGCAAGGACACACCAGGCACACACTTCTGGCAGAGACATTGAAGAGAGAGGTCTTAGGCAGGGTACACACCTAAGTGACCGGCAATCGTGCCGATGTTTAGGGCGATTTGCCTTCACCCTGGACATCGCATGATTGCCGGTACAAACTTTAAAGATGTAACGAAAGACGGAACAATCACTGTTCCGTCCTTCATTAACTTGTACAGGCTCACATGTGATATCGTATGATTGACTGTGCAGCACAGTCAATTGCACGATATCACATGCGACCACGGGTACGCGCAAATTGGGCATACACACTGCATGATATGCCTGATTTGTCATTCCGATTTGGCTAATATGGTGTATGCACCCTTACTCTCACAAGACAACAAAGATGGACCTAAACACTCCTGGTGGATAAGTATCTATCTCTCCAACCACACATGGTTTACAGGGAATATGTTGAAATCATGTATTTTAAGGGTTAATGGTTAATTAAGCTTTAGTTAAATATATGGCTAATGGTTAAGTAGTTAATGTAATGTCTGTACAAGTAGTGTGTCTGCACCAAGTTTGTGTTGATGTGTAGCAGACTATATATGTAACAAGTTTGCAGTGATTTAGTAAAATGTTCATAGTGGAGATTTGTCTATTCATACATCAGTTTTATGGCTGGCTGTGATATATAAATTGTTAATGGTAGATGTGTGTTATATAGTTATACTCCTTCCCCTCCACCTTCCCATGTGCTTGAACAATAGCACTGCTTGGGAGAGATAGGCTTGGTATGTTTTGTATACTTATATTTTAGCTACTATATGGGCTTACTAGAGATATTTGATGGAGATGACATGGTTGGACATAATAGAGGGCAGAGGAATCAGCTCATATATATTATACAACGTTATAGTATGTGATTAATTTGTATAGTATCATGGATGTAATCATTGGCTGGTATCAGTGTTATATCATGGAAGTTGAATTAATAACAGCTTTGAATGGGATAAGGACGACCCCCACATACCAAGATGGAGTCTGCAGTTTTTGTCAAATATGGCTGCCACCATGTTGGTTAGACAATGGCATTATGGGAGTCTTCAATGTGAGTTTTCAAAATGGAGTTTGTCTAGGGACCATGAGGCTTGTAAACAAAGGAAGTCCATGCGATTCCCCTCCCCCCATTGAACCATGTGCTTGATTCAATGGAAGTTGTGAATTACTACTCTTGTGATCATAGTTATAATTCTACCCAGTTTTGGTGTTGTATAGTACAAATAGGTTTGTTATAGTTATTATAATTATGATCATTAATGGATATATATGATTTACAGAGTTACAACATTATGTGAGTTTTCTTACATTCAAAATGGAGGGTATTATGGGAGTTTTCAAAATGGAGGTTATCCTTGTGCCATGAGGTTTGGACAAAAGCACCATCCCACCCCCACGCATCCACATTCTCATACACTTTTCTCTCTCCCTTTCTGTTGGTTTCTCTCTCACTCTCTCTCTCTCGGTCTCCCTCTCTTATCATCTTTGTATCGTTTATATTGTATTTTAACTAGTATTGTTAAGTTTAAATACTGTTTTATGAGGATTGATTTGATGAATATAAAAACACTTTACTTTATCACATCTTGTGTGCAATGTTATTATCCAAATGAACCAAATGATTTAAGTGTATATAATTTTGGTTAAACACTGTGCGAGTTCATATATATATATATTAGGGGTGAGCGGGTTCGGATTTCTGAAATCCGAACCCCCCCGATCCGAGGCAGATCCGAGTCAGGCTCGGCTTTTCCCGCCTGACTCGGATCTGAAATCGAGGCAAAACGTCATCATCCCGCCTTCCGGGTCTCGCGGGTTTTGGACCCTATATAAGGTACCCGCGTCGGCGCCATTTTCTCACTCGGCTGTGGACAGTGAAGAGGGAGGGTGGGAGTTAGGGCTGGCTGGGCTGTGTAGTGTAGTGCAGAGTAGTGTTGTGCTGCGCTGTGCTGCTGTTGACCATAGGGGCTGTGTCCACTACTTCAAAGTCCATAGGGGCTGGCTGTGTTGTGCTGTGCTGCTGTTGTTAATAGGGGCTGTGTCCACTACTTCAAAGTCCATAGGGGCTGTCTGGACTGTGTTGTGCAGTCAATTCTCCATAGTGTCCACTCCTGTGCAGTGTCCCAGTCCTAAAGGGGTGCTGTAGTGTTGTCCAGGGGGTGCTCTGTCCATCAGGGGTGCTCCCCCCAAGTGCTAAAAAAATAATATTTTTTCTGTGTTTGTGAATTCTGTGCGCAGTAGCCGCACGTGCATCAACAAAGTAGTGCCAAGCGTGCGCCTGTGTCATAAGTAAAGGGCCGGCTGGCTTGACCGTTAAAGGGTGCTGTAACCCCCAAAGTACACTCCAGTCCAAACCAAAAAAATATATATTTTCTGTGTTTGTGAATTGTGTGCGCAGTAGCCGCACGTGCATCAACAAAGTAGTGCCAAGCGTGCGCCTGTGTCATAAGTAAAGGGCCGGCTGGCTTGACCGTTAAAGGGTGCTGTAACCCCCAAAGTACACTCCAGTCCAAACCAAAAAAAAAAATATTTTCTGTGTTTGTGAATTGTGTGCGCAGTAGCCGGACGTGCATCAACAAAGTAGTGCCAAGCGTGCGCCTGTGTCATAAGTAAAGGGCCGGCTGGCTTGACCGTTAAAGGGTGCTGTAACCCCCAAAGTACACTCCAGTCCAAACCAAAAAAAAAATATTTTCTGTGTTTGTGAATTGTGTGCGCAGTAGCCGCACGTGCATCAACAAAGTAGTGCCAAGCGTGCGCCTGTGTCATAAGTAAAGGGCCGGCTGGCTTGACCGTTAAAGGGTGCTGTAACCCCCAAAGTACACTCCAGTCCAAACCAAAAAAAATAATATTTTCTGTGTTTGTGAATTGTGTGCGCAGTAGCCGCAAGTGCATCAACAAAGTAGTGCCAAGCGTGCGCCTGTGTCATAAGTAAAGGGCCTGCTGGCTTGACCGTTAAAGGGTGCTGTAACCCCCAAAGTACACTCCAGTCCAAACCAAAAAAAATTATATTTTCTGTGTTTGTGAATTGTGTGCGCAGTAGCCGCACGTGCATCAACAAAGTAGTGCCAAGCGTGCGCCTGTGTCATAAGTAAAGGGCCGGCTGGCTTGACCGTTAAAGGGTGCTGTAACCCCCAAAGTACACTCCAGTCCAAACCAAAAAAAAAATATTTTCTGTGTTTGTGAATTGTGTGCGCAGTAGCCGCACGTGCATCAACAAAGTAGTGCCAAGCGTGCGCCTGTGTCATAAGTAAAGGGCCGGCTGGCTTGACCGTTAAAGGGTGCTGTAACCCCCAAAGTACACTCCAGTCCAAACCCCCAAAAAAAATATTTTCTGTGTTTGTGAATTGTGTGCGCAGTAGCCGCACGTGCATCAACAAAGTAGTGCCAAGCGTGCGCCTGTGTCATAAGTAAAGGGCCGGCTGGCTTGACCGTTAAAGGGTGCTGTAACCCCCAAAGTACACTCCAGTCCAAACCAAAAAAAAAAATATTTTCTGTGTTTGTGAATTGTGTGCGCAGTAGCCGCAGTGCATCAACAAAGTAGTGCCAAGCGTGCGCCTGTGTCATAAGTAAAGGGCCGGCTGGCTTGACCGTTAAAGGGTGCTGTAACCCCCAAAGTACTCTCCAGTCCAAACCCAAAAAATATATATTTTCTGTGTTTGTGAATTCTGTGCGCAGTAGCCGCACGTGCATCAACAAAGTAGTGCCAAGCGTGCGCCTGTGTCATAAGTAAAGGGCCGGCTGGCTTGACCGTTAAAGGGTGCTGTAACCCCCAAAGTACACTCCAGTCCAAACCAAAAAAAAAAATATTTTCTGTGTTTGTGAATTGTGTGCGCAGTAGCCGCACGTGCATCAACAAAGGAGCAGCGCCAAGCGTGCGCCTGTGTCCCATAAGTAAAGAGGCGGCTGGCTCATTTCTTAAAGGGTGGTGTAACCCACAAAGTGCACTACTCTCCAGCAAAAATAAAAAAATATTTTCTGTGTTTAGCCGCACGTATATATCAAATCGATATAACATAAATGGAGGACCAAACTTTCTCCGATAAAAATAAAATAGAGAAAGATCAAGAACCACTTCCTCCTAGTGCTGAAGCTGCTGCCACTAGTCATGACATAGACGATAACATGCCATCAACGTCGTCTGCCAAGGCCGATGCCCAATGTCATAGTAGAGGGCACATACAATCCCAAATGACAAAGTCCAGGAAAATGACCTTGAAAAAAACATTTAAATCATCTGAAGAGAAACGTAAACTTGCCAATATGCCATTTACGACACGGAGTGGCAAGGAACGGCTAAGGTCGATCCCTAGTATGTTCATGACTAGTGGTTCAGCTTCACATGACGATGGAAGCCCTCCTCCCACTAAAAAAATCAAAAGAGTTAAGCTGGCAAAAGCACAGCGAAGAACTGTGCTTTCTAAGAAGATATCACAAATCCCCAAGGAGAGTCCAAGTGTGGTGGTGGTTGCGATGCCTGACCTTCCCAGCACTGGACGGGAAGAGGTGGCTCTTTCCACCATTTGCACGCCCCCTGCAAGTGCTGAAAGGAGCACCCACAGTCCACTTGCTGATATACAAATTGAAGATGTCACTGTTGAAGTACAACAGGATGAGGATACTGGTGTAGCTGGCGCTGAGGAGGAAGTTGGCGAGGAGGATTCTGATGGTGATGTGGTTTGTTTAAATCAGGCTCTGGGGGAGACAGTTGTTGTCCGTGGGATGAAAAAGCCCATCACGGTCATGCCTGGGCAGAAGACCAAACATTCCACCTCTTTGGTCTGGCAATATTTCTATCCAAATCCGGACAACAACTGTCTTGCCATATGTACCATATGTAAAGGTGGAATAAGTAGGGGTAGGGACGTTAACCACCTAGGAACATCCTCCCTTATACGGCACCTGCAGCGTGTTCATAATAAGTTACTGTCAAGTTCAGAAACTTTGGCTAAGACCATAAGCAGTCCAGGGACACCTAAATCCCGTTGTTCTGTTGTATCCAAGCGCCTGCAAACCACACCGTCAACTCCCTCCTCGTCAATTTCCTCCTTAGTCAGGATCGGAAGTAGTCCTGCAGGCCATGTCACTGGCATGACTGACTCTCCTATCCGGGATTCCTCCGGAGGATCCTGCATTGCTACGCCTCCTGCTGCCGCTGCTGCTGTTGCTGCTGCTTTGAGTCGTTCATCATCCCAGAGAGGAAGTAGGAACACCACTACTTTTACTAAACAATTGACCCTCCAACAGTCCTTAGCGAGGAGGATGAAGTACGACAGCAGTCATCCTGAAGCAAAACGTATAACTGAGGCCTTGACTGCTATGTTGGTGTTAGACGTGCGTCCGGTATCCGCCATTAGTGCAGTGGGATTTAGACAATTGATGGAGGTAGTGTGTCCCCGGTTCCAAATCCCGTCTAGATTCCACTTCACTAGGCAGGCGATACCGAGACTGTACAGAAATGTCAGAAAAAGTGTCCTCAGTGTCCTGAAAAATGCGGTTGTACCCAATGTCCACTTAACCACGGACATTTGGACAAGTGGAACAGGGCAGACTAAGGACTATATGACTGTGAAAGCCCACTGGGTAGATGTATCACCTTACGCAGCAACAGCAGCAGCGTCACCAGTAGCAGCATCTCAGAAACGCCAGCTCGTTCCAAGGCAGGCTACGCTGTGTATCACCGGTTTCAGTAAGAGGCACACCGACGACAACCTCTTAGAGAAACTGAGGGAAATCATCGCCCAGTGGCTTACCCCACTTAGACTCTCCTGGGGATTTGTGATATCTGACAACGCCACCAATATTGTGCGGGCATTACATCTTGGCAAATTCCAGCACGTCCCATGTTTTGCTCACACAATAAACTTGGTGGTGCAGAATTTTCTGAAAAGCGACAGGGGTGTGCAGGAGACGCTTTGGGTGGCCCGAAAAATTTCTGGCCACTTTCGCCATTCAGCGACTGCGTGCCGAAGACTGGAGCGCCAGCAAACACTCTTGAACCTGCCCCGCCATCACCTGAAGCAAGAGGTTGTGACGTGGTGGAACTCAACCCTCTATATGCTTCAGAGGATGGAGGAACAGCAAAAGGCCATACAAGCCTATACATCCACCTATGACATAGGCAAAGGAGGGGGTATGCACCTGACTCAAGCGCAGTGGAGAATGATTTCCGTGTTGTGCAAGGTTCTCCAGCCCTTCGAACTTGCCACACGTGAAGTCAGTTCAGACACTGCCAGCTTGAGTCAGGTCATTCCCCTCATCAGGCTTTTGCAGAAGCAGCTGGAGAAAGTGAAGGAGGAGCTAAGACGGAGCGATTCCGCTCGGCATGTAGGACTTGTGGATGAAGCCCTTCATTCGCTTTGCCAGGATTCCAGGGTGGTCAATCTGTTGAAATCAGACCACTACATTTTGGCCACCGTGCTCGATCCTAGGTTTATGTGGTGTCTCTCTTTCCGGCCGACACAAGCCTGCAGAGGTGCAAAGACCTGCTGGTGAAAACACTGTCAGCTGCAGCGGAACGTGACACGTCAACAGCTCCTTCTTCATTTTCTCCCACAACTGGGGCTGCCAGGAAAAAACTTAGGTATCCTAAGCAACCCGCTGGCGGTGATGCAGGGCAGGCAGGACCAAGTTTGGACATCTGGTCCGGACTGAAGGACCTGGCAACAATTTCTGACATGTCTACTGTCACTACTTATGATGCTGTCACCATTGACAGAATGGTGGAGGATTACATCGGTGGCAGCATCCAAGTAGGCATGTCAGACAGTCCATACCTGTACTGGCAGGAAAAAGAGGCAATTTGGAGGCCCCTGTACAAACTGGCTCTATTTTACCTGAGTTGCCCCCCCTCCAGTGTGTACTCCGAAAGAGTGTTTAGTGCAGCCGGGAACCTTGTCAGCGAAAGGCGTAGGAGGTTGCTTCCACAGAATGTGGAGAAGATGATGTTCATCAAAATGAATTATCAGCTCTTCCAGGGAGACCAGCCTCCAGAATGTACAGAGGGACCTGTGGTGGTGGATTCCAGTGGGGACGAGTTAATACTCTGTGAGGATGAGGATGTACACAACACTGAAGAGGGTGAGGAATCGGTGGATGAGGAGGATGAGGATGACATCTTGCCGACGTAGAGCCAGTTTGTGCAGGGATAGATTAATTGCCAGCTTGTTTTGTGGGGGCCCAAACGAACCAATAATTTCAGACACAGTTGTGTGGCAGACCCTGGCGCTGAAATGATTGGTTTGTTAAAGTGTGCATGTCCTATTTATACAACATAAGGGTGGGTGGGAGGGCCCAAGGACAATTCCATCTTGCACCTCTTTTTTTCTTTGCATTATGTACAGTTTGGGGCCTAGTTTTTCAAACTGCCATCCTGTCTGCCACTGCAGTGTCACTCCTAGATGGGTCACGTGTTTGTGCCACCCACTCGTGTCGCTTAGCATAGTCATCCAGCTACCTTGGTGCAACCTTTTGGACATAAAAACACTATTGTGAGGTGTGAGGTGTTCAGAATAGACTGGAAATGAGTGGAAATTAAGGTTATTGAGGTTAATAATAGCATAGGAGCAGAAAAACCTACAAATTCTGTGATTTTAGCTGTTTTTATGCTTTTTTTCAAAAAAATACAGATCCAAAACACAGAACCCAAAACACGGAAGGGTGGTTTTGGCAAAACCAATCCAGATCCAAAACACGAAGAAAGATCCAGATCCAAAACACGAAAAGTGGCCGGTGCACACCCCTAATATATATATATATATATATATATATATATATATATATATATTACGTATAACCTGAGGTTATTTAATTAAAAATAGAATATTTGCTTCAGATATATTAGGTTTAAACTGGCAATTGTCTGTGTGTACTAAACAAAGCAGAATAAGCATAAATACACAAGGAGGGAAAAAGAAAGCACCCCCTAACAGAAGCCAACTTCATCCTTGTGTCAGCACAAAGGTACGTAATACTGTGTGTTTTAAGCTAATGAAGGGATCTGATCTAATTAGAGGGAGGAAGGCACCTGGTATTGGAAAGTAGCTTAGCCAGTGAGGGTGCCGCTTGCTGGACTGAGGACACGGGTGGGTTAGTGAGATCCACCACAGTGTTATAACTACCAGAGGAGGGAGGGTGAGATAGCATGGACAAAGCACAGAGATACTGGGAGAGAAGGCACAATTTGCTGTAAAAAATGTTCATAGATAGCAACCAGACCTTTTTCAACCCCCCCCCCTCCCCCTCCTTCCTCCACTTAGCACATTACTGATAACAGTGTAAGCATGCTGTGGCACACTAATAAATATATCACTGTTAATAATCTCAGTGTGGGCTCTATTTACTACAATCCGCATTATGAATGCAGGTTGTAGTGTGATATTACTGACTAAAATCGCATTGCGAATTCAGCCAATATCACAGGGATTTACTAAAAATCCCTTGCATGGACAGAGCTTGTGATAAAGCTCTGTCACTGCGAATCCCCTCCACACACTTATCACAAAAAATACCGTGACAAGTGCCCACACATGCGCCGGCCGCCGCTAAGCCCTGCCCCCGTTGCTAAGCCCCGCCCCTGCGATTGCGACCCCCTTGACCCACCCCACGCAACTCCCCCCACGACCCCCCTAACGTAATTGCACTTACCTCCGGTGAACGGGCTCCGGTGATGTCCTCCATGGCTCCAGACACCTGACATCTCATCCTGCACTGGGATCTGGTCACCTTATGACTGGGTCACAGTGCAGAACGGGAGACTAGGAGACTAGCTGACCGGAGGGAGGAGATCACCGGAGCACCGATCTCCAGTCCCTGGACTCAGGTAAGTTATTTATTTATTTTTACTATTTTTTTTTTTTTTGGAGTGTGTCAGCGTGCAGAGCCGTAACTAGATGTTTTGGTGCCCTGTGCCTGAAAGAGTATTGGCGCCCCGCTCATTTTTCAAAGATACATAATGCACCCAAAAAAGGGCAATGGCTTCATGGCGAAGGGCCAGGGAAGAGATAGGAGAGGCCAGGGGATGCTGGGGATGAAATAAGATAGTGACAAACAAGAATGATAATAAACAGAAATTTGACAGGCCCAAACAGTGCCCCCTGACCTGTGGTGCTCTGTGAAATG
This sequence comes from Taudactylus pleione, assembly GCA_031769625.1. Classification (NCBI taxonomy): domain Eukaryota; kingdom Metazoa; phylum Chordata; class Amphibia; order Anura; family Myobatrachidae; genus Taudactylus; species Taudactylus pleione. The sequence goes on from JAUIMM010000115.1 coordinate 11,256,433, forward strand.
GCACCGGCTACTCTACCCTAGCTACGGCCCTGTCAGCGTGTGGTCTGTTTAGACCACACAGCTGATCACTGGGGCCGGCTCCAGGCTCTGCTCTGCTTGTTAGAGCGGAGCAGGAGTCCGGTAACCAGGGGAGACTCCGGATAATATTATTATCACAGGGCTTCCCCCGGTATTTTTTTCACAATTTATTTTTAGTAACTACCAGGCAGATCGCATTTTCCATTACAATTATGGGAAATGCGGTCTGATTACTAAAAATAAGTGATACTTAGGGGTTGGAGTAGAATTTTAACGAATTCTACTCCAATTGCCCTTTAGTAACTTTAGGTGAAACTAAAATAATGTGAAAAGGGTGTGAAAACACCCTTTTTCACTTTATTTTAGTAAAAATAATGATAATAAATAGAGCCCTATGTGAGGCAGGGGTATGGTATAAGACATGGTATGTATAAGACATAGGGCCTGATTCAGACCCACTCGCGAGCGGCTGTCCGCTCGCAAGTGGGTCGATGTTATGGACTGAGCATGCGCACGACGGAAAGTCCTTCGCTCGTTGTGTCCGATCAAAGGGGGCGTGCTGTCAATGTTGATTGACAGCACGCCCCCTTTGGTGGGCGTGCCGGGGGCGTGCCTCCCTGACGGGGGCGTTCCCACGGGAACGCCTCCCGTGAGAAGCCGGCCCACTGACATCACTAGTGATGTCAGTGGGAGTGATTTTGGCTCTGATAGAGCCAAAATCACTCCGGAGCTTGCGGTTGAAAACCTCAACCGCAGGCTCCGGCTCGCAAATTCGATGGTCTCGACCATCGCGACCATCACAATGCACGCTCGTATAGCCTGTGGGTGGTGACCCACAGCTATACGAGCGTCCAGGAGGACGCTCCATGAAAATGGAGCCCGGCCCTCATTCAGAGCGTGCGCTCTGCTCAGAGCGTACGGCTCTGAATGAGGGCCATAGACAGTAATTAGACTAGATAGACACCAGATGTTAGACAGTTAATAGTTAGACAAGGATAAAAGTTCGACACAGACAAAAGTCAGACACACTAAAGTTAGACATGTAAAAAGTTTGACAGGTACGAAAGGTTGTATGTGTGTATATATATAATATATATATATACAGCATGTGTGTTTGTGCATGCATTGCTATATATGAGCAGAAGAGTATATAGGAAGGTACAAGGACAGAGTGCATGTGTGAATCAATACATTGATTGCTCCAAATTCCAAAGGCAATTTTATAGGGGGAATGCATTGTTAGCATAGGTGTTAAATGGCGCTATAAATAGTCTTTTCAGGGACATAATTAGTATACCTGCTACCTGTATATTCATGTATTGTTGCTGTCCTTTCTGTATGATCACACGGAGCGGTATTGAGGAGCAGATCGGCTGGCTTTTTGCACTCATGCAATGCTCCAAGGAAGAGGTCACATGGCCCGTGAGAATTCAGCATGTGCAACAGGCCCATGAACAACAGAATAGCTTAAGGACTACGACGGGCCAAGGGAATTTAACATCGGACAGCATATTACAGCAGATGGTCAATGCCAAATGTGCCGGACCAGGGACAGCATAGCCAGCATGGCCCCAGCCGTGTCGCAAGGTCCACGCCAATGCAAGCGAGACGCCAATACCAGCAGAGATGTCACCAAGGTCAGAGTACATATGAACATTGCAACAAACGGAGGTGAGCCAGCGTAATCCAGCACACCTAACTGAGGACAGAGCAATAAGAAATGACACTTTATGCAACATGTAGGAAAATAGGAATTCGATATATATAAGAATAAGCAACATACACTACCATTCAAAAGTTTGGGGTCACCCAATTTCATATTTTACAAGTTGAGTATCTGGACTATCACATTTGTGGGTTCGATTATACTCTCCAAATGGCCAGAAAAAGAGAACTTTCATGTGAAACTCGACAGTCTATTCTTGTTCTTAGAAATTAAGGATATTCCATGTGAGAAATTGCCATGAAACTGAACATTTCCTACAACGGTGTGCGCTACTCCCTTCAGAGAACAGCACAAACAGGCTCTAACCAGAGTAGAAAGAGAAGTGGGAGGCCTCAGTGCACAACTGTGCAAGAAGACAAGTACATTAGAGTCTCTAGTTTGAGAAATAGACGCCTCACAAGTCCTCAACTGGCAGCTTCATTAAATGGTACCCGCAAAATGCCAGTGTCAACGTCTACAGTGAAGAGGCGACTCCGGGATGCTGGCCTTCTAAGCAGAGTGGCAAAGAAATAGCCATATCTGAGACTGGCCAATAAAAGGAAAAGATTAATATGGGCAAAAGAACACAGACATTGGACAGAGGAAGATTGGAAAAAAGTGTTATGAACAGACGAATTGAAGTTTGAGGTGTTTGTGAATCACACAGAAGCACATTTGTGAGATGCAGAACAACTGAAAAAATGCTGGAAGAGTGCCTGACGCTATCTGTCAAGCATGGTGGAGGTAATGTGATGGTCTGGGGCTGCTTTGGTGTTGGTAAAGTGGGAGATTTGTACAAGGTAAAAGGGATTTTGAATAAAGAAGGCTATCACTCCATTTTGCAATGCCATTCCATGCCCTCTGGACAGCGCTTGATTGAAGCCAATTTCCTCCTCCAACAGGACAGTGACCCAAAGTACATCTCCAAATTATGCAAGAACTATTTAGGGAAGAAGCAGGCAGCTGGTATTCTGTCTGTATTGGAGTGGCCAGCGCAGTCACCAGATCTCAACCCCATTGAGCTGTTGTGGGAGCAGTTTGACCGTATGGTACACAAGAAGTGCCCATCAAGCCAATCCAACTTGTGGGAGGTGCTTCAGGAAGCGTGGGGTGAAATTTCTTCAGATTACCTCAACAAATTAACAGCTAGAATGCCAAAGGTCTGCAATGCTGTAATTGCTGCAAAAGGAGCATTCTTTGATGAAAGCAAAGTTTGAAGGACAAAATTATTATTTAAAATAAAAAACATTATTTCCAACCTTGCCAATGTCTTGACTACATGTTCTATTCATTTTACAACTCATTTCATAAATAAAAGTCAGTTTTCATGTAAAATACGAAATTGTCTGGGTGACCCCAAACTTTTGAATGGTAGTATATGTTATTTATTGGCTAACATTCACATAGATAAGCACAATCAGAACCAAAGCGTTAATACAAAAAGAAAAGGAATAAATCAAGGCTGGGTACCGACAAAGCAGCGTATTAGCAAATCCTGCCAGTAGTTGGTTCCCGCAGCTGCATTCAAAAATAGATTATAGGAGTAAAAAGGAGACTGGCAGAAATCAATGTTTGGAAAAGGGTCAGACAAATAGTAGATTAATTTTACAGGGTCATTTGTGGGATAACCAGATCTTTACAGCTAAGCCGCATCTGTCTAAGACACTCACATGTGCTCCCTACAGAGACGCCAGTGTGTGAGACGAATGAGATTAGCACAGACACCGGTCCGGCATTTCACGCTGGATACACTCCTGGCTAGACATATGGAGAGCGCACCTTGACAAGTGCAGGCTCATTGAAGCAGTGTCGGGAACAGATAAGTAAATACGGGGTTATACTACGATTACAGCGGACAGTGTGTATGGAGATCTAAAGAACTGTCTTTTACACGCCGTGCACGGCCAGACCCACTATCTCCCTACACACAGGCTGGGCTGCGGGACATTACAATATACATCTCTCAGCCAGCATTGTGACTAATAAAGTAAGGATATTCCGGTAACCATACACTCACTCTATGCACAGGGTGAGGGGTTCTCCTACATTGTTTCTAAAGATTGAGCTAATTTGTTACATACTAATGTAGCACTGTAAGTCAGTGGTTCCCAAACTGGGTACCGTGGCACCCCGGGGTGCCTCAGGGCACTTGCAGGGGTGCCTCGGGTTGGAGGTCCAGTACCAAATAAAATTATTTTTAGTCAGTGTGATAGGCAAAACCAGTGCTAATGGCTGTCAATCAAAAATAATGTGGACAAAAAGAAGCGCAGCCCTGTCAACCATCACATAACTGAAACTAAGGGTGACGGGGGCGTGGCCATGGTGTCTATGGAGTAGCACACGCAGCTGTGAGCTCTCCAATAGTCTTATCCTGCATCATCTCCTGCTACAGCGCCCCGGGGATATAGTGTACTGGGCAGTCGTCGGAGGTCCTGGAGTACCTGTCGTGCCGGGTTCGGGAGCATTCTGCAGCCTCCTGAGCCTTATTGGAAGCAATCTCCTCGGCGGGTATACTAGCCGCGGCGGGTCACGTGGGACGCCGGTGGGCTCCGTGTCTCCGCGCAGTGCTGACACACACAGCCCTGCTTGACTGGCTTTCCCTAGCGCTGGTTCTAACATACAATCCTGCCTCCTACTGGAAGCCCTTGCTGCTGCCTTGATCCTGTGCCTGGGTGCCTCTCTCTCCTGATTGCTGGAAGTGCTGCTGGATGCCATTTTGTTTTCTGGACTGTCTGCTGAATCTGTGGCCTCCTCTGTTACAAACACAGTGTTGCTGCTCCTGATATTTATTTATCTACTTTATATTACTATACAGCCTCACCTATTTAAATATGGGGAAAACTCATCATGCTGCTGCAGCAGCAAAGCTGGAGCGTTATTCTCGCTCATCAACGCCGCAGCCCCCGCCACGAGATGAACGGGATGTCGGATCTCCTCCTGCGTCTCCTCTTGCCGATACTATACCACATGACTCCTCTGCGGCCACTTTGCAGAGTGTGCTGAATGCAGTCACGGCCAGTGAGAAAAGGCTCACTGATAAAATTGGCTAAGTGCAGTCTGACCTATCTATAATTCATCATGATCTACAACGAGTCCGGGAGAGAGTGGGAGAGGTGGAAACACGTACTTCTACGCTTGAGGATACAGTATCTCCGCTAAAAGAGAAAGTGGCTGCTTTGGATTCTCAGATGGCTGTGGTACATAAGAAGATGTCGGATATGGAGGGGCGCCTTCGGAGTAATAACGTCAGATTTGTGAGGCTACCAGAAAAAGAGGAAGGCTGGAGCCCTGAGGAATTTCTGGAAAAATGGCTGCTGGAAACATATGGTCAGGAGGCCTTTACTTCACACTTTGCAGTAGAGCGGGCTCACCATGTGCCGACCAGACCGCTTCCTCCTGGAGCACCCCCGCGTACTTTTATTGCCAAATTCCTACACTATCAGGATCGGGACGCTGTGATAAGGCTTGCTCGCACTAAAGGTCCTATGGAACGTAATGGCTCTCGGATTTCGGTGTTCCCTGACTTTTCCGTCGAGGTTCAAAAGGAGAGGGCACAGTTTCTTCCAGTCAAGCGTCGCCTGCGGGATCTCAATCTCCCATACGCCGTGGTGTTCCCTTCTAAATTACGAGTGGTTGCGGATGGTGAAACAAAATTCTTTTTCACCCCGAGAGAGGCTGCTTTGTGGTTGGATCGCCGTGTCCCGGCCAGGAGGCCGTTAGTCAATGACTGAACATGGATCCTAGCTCCTGATTTGCATAGCACGTAACTATGCTATATATGTGTCTGCCAACATGGTCAAGTGTTCTTTTTTCAGGTCTTACTAATATTGATATAGAAATGTTATTTTAGATGGTATGTGAATTTTGTCATCGTATTCCCATATCTTTTTCCTGTGATTATGTATATGGTTACTTCAATTGCTGTGCGATTGTGCGGATTAATATAATAACCATTTTCTCAAATATCTGTGTAATATCTATGCTCCTTAGCCTAATAGTATTTTATTTTAGGTCAGGACAGTATTTTGTTCTTATTTTTTATTCTTATTCCCGGGGTGTGAAATATTGGGGGGTTCCCTGTGTTTAGGGGTCATTATATATTTTGCCTCACCCTGTATACGGGATAAATTGTTATATGTTCACTTGGTAAACTTATTTTTCTATTGATTACCTGTTGAGGGAAGGGTGTGGGAATAGGTATGCCACAGTTGGGGTTGGATATACAGGGAGGGGGGACAGAACGGATATGGGTTGTAGTTTTACTATTTTACTATTTTTTATTTTTATTTTTCTTTGATTTTCTATGTGGTCACAAATTATTTTATACTGCAATATTGTGTGTTTAATTCAGGGTGTGCTTATATTGTGGGTCTATACAGGCTTACCCTCTGGATATATATCTTGGGAGGAGAAGCTATACTAGCTAGAATATGACGCAAGCTAATATCAATGTTCTCACTTGGAACGTACGAGGTATTAACGACAAAATAAAACGTTCCCTAGTGCTGCGACAACTTAAACATTATGGAGCAGATATAGGGGGTCATTCAGACCCACTCGCGAGCGGCAGTACGCTCGCAAGCGGGTCGATGTTCCCCACTGCGCATGCACACGACAGAGGGATCTCCGTCGTGCGCATGCGCGAGACCCAACGAGCGACGGGCTTTCCATCGCTCGGGGTCTCGCTCCAAAGGGGGCGTGCTGTCGATGTTGATTGACAGCACGCCCCCTTTGGTGGGCATGCCGGGGGCGTGCCTGCCAGATGGAGGCGTTCCCATGGGAATGCCTACCGTCTGGAGCCACCCCCACTGACATCACTAGTGATGTCGGTGGGAGTGATTTTGGCTCTGATAGAGCCAAAATCACTCCAGGGCTTGCGGCTGGGAGACCCTACCGCAGGGTCTCCTTCGCAAGTCCGATGGTCAAGACCATCGCGACCATCTTTTAGGACGCTCATATATGCTGTGGGTGGTGACCCACAGCTATACGAGTATCCAGGAGGATGCTCCATTTTAATGGAGGAGGGCCCTGATTCAGAGCGAGCGCTCTGGTCAGAGCGTTCGGCTCTGAATCAGGCCCATAGTCTGCCTTATGGAGACACACCTGGTAGGTGGGAAATTACTCTCCCTTAAAAAGCCGTGGGTGGGTTGGGCTTATCAAGCGTCACACACGTCTGCTTCTAGGGGGGTTTCCATTCTTGTCCGCAAATCGGTCCCTTTTGTACTCGAGTCGGTGCAGATTGACCCAGGGGGTCGCTATGTCTTTTTGAAATGTAGGATTAATAATCTATCACTTTTATTGTTGGCATTATACATACCGCCTCCTTACTCTTCTGCAGTTTTAAAGAAAGTAGTGGAGTTTATGGCCCTATCCCCGGGAACGGCTACAATATGTGTTGGGGATTTCAATAATGTTTTGGATCAGGTTTGGATAGAAGGAGTACAACTCAGAAAAGTCCCTCATCGCAAGGCAACAGGTTTTCGGCTTATGTGTCTGGGCTTGGTCGATGCGTGGAGGACGAAAAACCCTACTGCAAGGCAGTTTCCTGCTTTTCATATTCTCACCTCACGTTCTCCCGGATTGACCTGGCGCTGCTCACGCGAGATATGCTGCCTAGGATTAAGTCTGTGCGCTATGAGACCAGGGGAATCTCGGACCATTCTCCATTGACACTTAGCTTAGTTCTGGGATGTCAAAGGGGCCAATCATTTTGGAAACTTAATTTATTTTGGTTGACCCGCATGGGGGCGGGCTCTGGTTTGGAAGAAATGTGGAAGGATTATTTTTAAATTGCTACGGCCCCAGATCAGATAGTATGGGACACTTTTAAGTCGAGTTGCTGATCTATGGTCTTTTTACAACAAAAAAAGAACTGGAGCTGGAGGCTTCATGCCAATCATTAGAGCTTACTTACCTTGCTGATGGATTAGAGTTGTCCAAGGTTGCATGGCTGTCTTCACAGAGGGCATGGAACAACTGTTTGACAGATAAGGCTCGATATAAATTTCGATTCAACGCACACTCTAGATATGCAACAGGTGATAGACCTGGTAGTTATTTGGCCAATCTGGCAAGATTGGAACGTCCTTCAATAACTATAGTAGAGATTGTGGGTCCAGGGGGTATAATTTATGACCAAACACCAGATATTACACAGGAGTTTGTTAGATACTATCAGCCGACTATATAGTTCTGGTGTGGCATATAGTATTGAAGAAATGCGCCACTATCTTATGACTATAGTTCTCCCTAAATTATCTTCTGGGGCTAAAGATTTCTTGGAATCCCCTTTGACTATGGAGGAAATTGACATAGTTATAAGATCCTTCCCAAACGGCAAGGCCCTGGGGTTAGACAGGATCCCCTTGGAGTTGTATAAAAAACATAGCCAGTTTTATGTGCCCCGCCTACTCAAGCTATTCAATCAATTGTACGAATATAATTCTCTCCCTCAGTCCATGTCAGAAGCCCCTATAGTTGTGTTACCAAAGCCGGGAAAAGACCCTAAACAGACGGAGTCATATCGGCCTATTTCTCTCCTCCAACAGATATTAAAATCCTTGCTAAAGTTCTGGCCATTAGGTTAAATCAGGTGATTGCCCAGTTGATACATTCGGACCAGACTGGATTTATGCCAGGAAAATCAACCTCGCTTAATCTCCGATGCCTTTTTACCCAATTGCAGATCTCACATGAGGACCCCTCTTCTAAAATAATAGTGTCACTAGATGCCGCTAAGGCGTTTGACTCTGTAGAGTGGTCATTCCTATGGGAGACAATGAGTGGCTTTGGGATAGGCTCTGGTTTCATTAAATGGGTTAAATTGCTGTACTCTGCGCCTGTGGCCAGAGTATCGGTCAATGGATTTACCTCATCCCCCTTCCCTCTTTCGAGGGGTACACGGCAGGGCTGCCGCTTGTCACCCATTTTATTTTCCATGGCCATTGAGCTATTGGCTTGTTTGATTAGGGCTAGTCCTGCTGTTCAGTCATTTTCAATGGGAACTAGATCGGATAAAATAGCATTATATGCTGACGATATCCTGCTCTTTGTCTCAGAGTATGACACTTCCATGCCTAATGCTCTTGCAATTATTAATTATTTTGGAAAATATTCGGATCTGTCGATAAATTGGGACAAATCATGTATACTTCCCATTAGAGGAGCGTGTCCTGTTGTTCCGCTTATATCACTCCCATTGAATTCAAATATTTAGGTGAATGGATAACTAATGATCCTCATAATTATGTGTCTTTAAATATTAAGCCGCAAATAGAATATTTAATATCCTGGGTGGATATATGGGGGAAATTGCCATTGACGCTCACTGGTAGAGTAAACCTTGTAAAAATGGTTCTACAACCCAAACTCCTCTATGTGGTGCAACATTCCCCAATTTATCTCCCTCAGAGTGTGTTCAGACAAATAGATGGATTGTTATCCTCCTTGATTTGGCTTAAACGTAGAGCCCGTATTCAATTGAATACACTTACTAGGTCACGAGATGCTGGGGGACTGGCGCTACCCCATTTTAAGTTTTATTATTATGCGTCACAATTGGCGCAATTGTGGACATGGACACAGGTATTGGAAGTAGATGAATTATCTGCTTTTCTGGTGGGACAGGAATCCCGGGGGCATACTCCACGTCAAATACTACTTAGTAGCAACCTGAGAGGTGTTAGAGCTCCATTAGTTAGACAAGCGGTCTTGATTTGGAGGCAGGTCACGCAGATTTTTCAGGGCCAGGGATGGGATCCTGATACCCCTTTACTCAATACCAGGGGACTCGAGGAACTTGCTTTGCTGCAGGTTAATAAGGCCTGGGGGAAATGGGGGGTGAACGCGTTAGGACAATTATATACGTCTGGGGTGTTTAACACGTTTGAACAGCTGCAATGTGAGTTTAATATCCCCAAACAATATTTTTATAGATATCTTCAGCTTCGTCATGCTATAGACGCACAATTTGTGGATGCCCCTCCAGTGTTCCGAGATTCCCCTGTTAAAATATTATTACAAGCTGCTGGACCAAGACATTTGGTGTCTGTTATGTATGCAGCCTTAATGCGAGAATATCATGTTACACATTTACCATCCATTAGGCAAAAATGGGAAGCTGACCTTGGACTATTGCTAGATGATGTGTGGAAAGGAGCTCTGGGTAGTCCAAAAATGGCTACTACAACAACTCGGTTCAACAAATTCAGTTGTTCCTGCTACATAGAATATATTTAACACCAGATCGCTTGTTTAAATTTGGTGGTAGATCTGATTCAAAATGTCCAAAATGTAATTCCCCTAATGCTAGTTTTTGGCACTTATTATGGACATGCTCTACTGTCAGTTCCTTTTGGGAAGAGGTTCATTGTATATTGGTGTCCACTGGTGTTCCCCCGGGATGTGCTAACTCCAATGGTGTGCACTCTAGCCGTTATTGGAGAAGATACATTAGATAAATATTTTGCACAATATGTTATTAATTTATGTATGCTTGCCAAGGTTTGCATAGCTAGAACATGGATGGCTCCTGAAGGTCCAACGATAGGACAATGGATAGCACTGGTAAATGAGACCTTGGCGCATGAGAAATTTGTGTATTTAGCTAGAAAGGCTGAAAAGAAATTTCATCTTATTTGGGGTAGATGGCTGGATTCATCATATGTGCGGAGACTGGGAGAGACTAGACTTGATATTATGCAGATAACCACTGGGGATAGAGCTGTGCGTAATACCGAGCTTCCTTATATGTATTGTGATGTAGTTGAGGGGATGTGTATATGAACAGGGATATATATTTGCATAAAGAAGTTGTGTAGTTGCTTCAATGTAGTTATATAATGTGTACCTAGGGTGTATGTCCTAAATGAGAACCCGCATTGAAGTATGTCCTGTTTGAGTTATACTATTGGATATAATCTATGTAAATGACCACACATAGACTGTTTACTGTGATGTAAAAAAAAATTTTTATTTTTATTATTGTTTATGTGAATGTTTTTTCTTGAAAACAAATAAACACTATTGAATTAAAAAAAAAGAAACTAAGGGTGACATATAAGCACAATTTACTTAATTTAATATTTGCTGAATTTCTCAATAAGAAACTGTTGACTCTTGGAAAAAATGCTGATACTCTAAGCGCCGTAATTCTAAAAAGTTTGGGAACAACTGCTGTAAGTGCAACCGGGAGCAGTGGGGTATTCTGGATGTTTAATGCTCCCAGGGTTTGGGGAGTATACACCCTGGTGGCCAGTAGCACTGTTCTCCACAGTAACAGAAATAATGGTATTGCGCAAAGAGGGAGCCTGTGGGTTTTCTGTACGGTTGCAGCATAGCAGAGAGTCTTAGGTCCACGTCTATACAGAGCAGACGTGGCTGGAGAAAGACGTGCAGAGAAGCGCGCAGTAGCACAGGCTGGAGTCCAGGCCTCAAAAGAGTTCTGGTTGGTTTCTAGAGACTGCTGGCTCTTCGGTTAAGGGATTGAGGCAGTGCTGAGAGTCCTCATCCAAACGTGGCAAGTTGTTAACATAACTTTAGTGGTAGGGCTGAGCCTTGCAGTCTCCAACCAACAGAGTGACTGGTGATGAGTTGAACCAGAGAACAGAAGAATGGAAGAGAGATAGTACAACTAGTATAGGGCAGTCCTAAGAAAGGTAGCTTGGTACGGGAGGAATGTGGGGAATCTGGGGAAGGTTTAAAAACTGATTCCAGGCTGGAGTGGGCTCATTAAGTGGAGCAAGGTGGATGGCAAGTCTTTCAAGCAACTCATTTGGAGGAGAGTTTGGGACAGAATTTTGTTGTTGTAATATAGTGTTCACCCATGTTAGGAAGATGCACTTAATGGACAGATACCAGTAGACTAAAAGACCATACAGATTTTAGTTAGGGGTAGATCGAGCACAGAGTTTGACCGAATTGGGACAAGAGGTGGCAGAGCAGTAAGATCATAGGAGAGTAGGTAAGGTACTTTCACTTGTGGGATCAAATAAGGAGGTGCCGGAACATTCAAGAAAGGAAGGGGAGCAAGGGGGAGGTCTAGGGAATGGTGATGCCATTTAATTGTGGGTCATTTTCAAGGTGGTCCTAATATGACGGTGCAGGATTGTTTGTGTGGATAGGAGCCTTGAAGTGAGATGGCCGGAAGGAGAGTAGGATTGGAGGCGGCAGCATGTTAAAGAGCTGTCACTGCAGTTAATTTTTACAGGGGTCAGCCCGTAATATAACAGGAGGCAGTTGTATAAAAGAGCAGGTCGGAGCAGAGGTTAGGAGTGAATAAATAACAGGACAGCCTGGTGTGCTGGCATTACACCAGGAGGTGCAAGCGGGTTAAGCAAACTCTTGCGTCAGTGAGGCACAGTCAGAGGGATTTGGGATTTATGTAGCAATAGTCAGGAACATAAGCAAGCTGTGTCACGATCAGCATACAGCTATAGAGTGGAAGATTTTGCAGGGACAGCAGTGGCAAGTACGACAATGCCTGATCAGTATAATAAATAAAAAAAACTTAGGCTGCAAGAGAGGGATAACAAGTTCCTTATCATAAAATGCCACCAGGTCATAAAGTAGCAGCCATCCCTTTGATATGGACAGCAGCGGTCAGGATCAAACTAGGAAGAGCCATGGTTTTGAAGCTGGGTCATAAGGGGCGACCGTAGTCCCCATGGAGAGTTTATTATGTGAAATATTTCTGCCTTAAGCTATTTGCCGCAGAAATGTGTAAAATGCATTTGAAAGAAAGCTGAAAAAGCATTCCCAGGCTTATCTATCATGGCAGGCTGGAAGGAGTCTGGTGCTAGTGGCTTGCAAGGAGGGTCATCAGGTGCCAATGCAGCCATCAGTAAGTTGGTAGCCTATTACAGTGGAGGCACCATTCAGTACAAGGGTAGTAGCTTAGTGTATATGTTATACAGAAGTGACGGAGAGCACCTGGCTGACTCAGTCTGGTCATATTCAAAAGCTGCTGGCAGGAGTGAAGGGGTAGATGTCGCATGGTGGCGCTTTGGTCCTCAGGTTACTGGGACCTCGTGTGGTGGGGGAAAGCAGTGGCATGGTAAGTGGGGGTTTGTCAGAATGACTCGCATATTCACCAATTAGTAGGCCGCACGCCTTGGTTCCAGCAAAATGCGGCATGGGCCATATGGGCTGTGCACCGGGTGAGGGTGTTATGCGCATGGTAGCTGGTCCCAAAGGTAGGGGGCGTGGTTGCGTGCCTACGAGGTTGGACCGAGCATGCCCCAGGTGGAAAACGTGGTAAAGGGTGTGGTTGTGTGCCTACAAGGTTGGGCCGAGCACGCCCCAGGTGGTACCACATGGAACTTGTGAGAGCCTTTGTGCACCACTTCCTTTTCCTTGCCCTGTGATTCGTTGTAATTGTAAATAAAGCTGTGACCTATTTATTTTGCCAAAAATTACTAGTATCGAGTCAGTTATTAGCTGGAACAATATGGTGGGGCACCGAAAAGTCAGCCTCTCTACCCTTATGCTGCAGAACTCGCAGTATTATGTGGCAGTGAAATTTTTACTTCCTCACTTTGAACTTAGCCATGGAAAAGGAAGGGAAGATGCCTCTATCACAAATGTATAATTCACCTGGCAGCACTTGGGGACACTGTAATACTTGTTTCACTTGCAGGACAGAAATATCAGTACCCACCCTACCTTATCTCTGTACACAGACAGATCATCCGACCTACTGTGTGAGGCACAACAAGGGCAAGCAGCAGAGCATCTCCACTGGCTGAGCGGTGTCACATGTTGGAATCTAATTGACAGACTGGCTCGGCATGCTGGGAGTTGTAGTTTACACTTTGCAGCAGACAGTGTCAGGCAACGTGCGGCTGCAGCATAGCTTAGGGCTAGAAGGTGCGCGCTGTGTTATTATACACATGTGATAATATATATTCACAACAATGATAATGTAATGTATCCACATACTGTATCTGAAAGGGAAATATGCTTGACTCATATCATCACATTCTATTTTGTGCTATAACCTTGTAAATTTTATTCTACATCATGTGTTTTATTTAAACAGGGAAAAAATATTTAAAACAGGGTTCGGGAATGGAGATTTAGGATCAGTGTTTTTGACAACTCCCCATGTTGGTCTATCTGTAGTAGTAGCTTCAGTCATAAGAAGGGAGCTTGGATGAGAGTTTGCTGTATTTGTTTTTTATTCCCTGTAGTTTGCTTGACAAAAAGATAGACATTTAACGATTGATAATAGTACATGGTAAGCTGAGACACATATATAATTTAAAATACAATTAAACCTGGCCTTGACAGATTATCAATCGATCTATCTGTATCTATCTATCTAAGGGATGGCCATCGGGGGTGTTCATCGATAGGTCCATCGGTGTTTACCATCAATATAATAAAAATATCAATGGTGAACCATCGATGGTTTGCACCCCTCGATGGTCACTGCTGCTGGGGACACAGCAGGCCGCGAGCCAAACAAAAATGGGGGCTTGCGCTGGGGCACGGCTATGCTCCGTCCCTTGAAGAAAAAGAAAAACTATTGGCTCCCACTCGTCCATCGATGATTGCAAACTCAATGGTCAATGACCATCCCTAATCTATCTATCTAACTCAGAGCCAGTCCTGAGCATACTGTAGGCCATGTAGGCAAATCCTTAGGGCACCATTGCTACAGGGGGGCACCCAGCAGGCACCATTGCCTGCCCCCACATCATAGGCTGCAATATAAGTGGCACTAGACAGAATATCACCTAGGGCACCAGTATACAATATAATTGGTCAGAGCTGGCTCTATCTATCTACAAAGAACTTAAAAAGAACCGCACTCTCCAGAGGTGAAAGGTTTAATAATCTAGAGACCAAAATGCTGGATTCATTATTGTTGTTTCATTGATCTAGTCAGACAAATTGCACTTTGATACATTTGTAGACATTAAGTTATCTCTGGTAAGGACCACAGTTTTTATAAAGTCTTTCATTATAATTTAATCTTTTTTGATTCCTTTTAATAATAATGTACCCCAGTTGTTCCCAAACTTTTTTGAAGCATGGCACCCTAGAGTATCAGCGTTTTTTGTACCGCACCCCTATTCCAAAAGTTTCTTATCGAGAAATTAAGAAAAATAAATTAAATTAAGTAAACTGTGCTTACATATTCTTAGTTTCAGTTATGTGGTAGTGGACAGGGTTGTGCTTCTGTTTATCCATATATTTTATGATAGGCAAAACCAGTGCTAGTGGCTGCCAATCACATTGACCATAAATAATTTGTTTTGGTACTGGACCACCGGCCCATGGCACGTCTGCCCTGGGGTGCCATGGTACCCAGTTTGGCAACCACTGATGTAGCCCATCTCTGAACCATCTGAAGTTATCCTGTCTTTTTTATTCAAAGATCCCCAAAAATGTACCACACAGTCAAGATATTGGGGAAACTTTATTAAAGGGCTTTTATCATTAACCCAGTTCAACAAAGGATTACCACTAGTAATAGCTTCACCTTACCTTTGTATCACTGAAATACTTGTTTTGTTACCACCATTTCTGCATAATCATTTTTTAATGTTCCTTTTTTTGTTCTAACTCACTCATGCACATACATATCAGTAAAAACTGGCCTGGCAAAATGGTTAGCCGACTTATTTTTAAAAAATAAATTATGGCAATTATGTTTTTTTTTGTTCTCTCTATGATAGGCGGTAATACAAAAATAATATATTTATCACTGGAGAAAGGGGCCCATTGATAAATAGACCCTATGTGCCCCATATTAAGCATCCCATGATTATATTATCTCTTGCAGCAGCTGTATGGTACTCATCTCAATATCTGCTTGTATGCATTATGTCCTTTTCCAACCCAGAACTCTCAGTTGTATCCCATTGAATGTGCAGGTCTCATACTTATTACCACAGATATAAATCATTAATTTATACTTTTCTACAAGAAACCTAAGATACTATCACTCTGCTGAGCTTCTGAATAGGGGTTTTAAGAGGAAGAAGAGAACAGCTATCTACAAAATTAGCTCATGAGAGATCTACAGTACCTGGTAGTTGAAATAGAAACCACACAATGCCATATCAACAATTTCTATACCATATCATAAACAAACTGAGCCTGTTAATGGGGGCCCCAACCTAAATAAGTCATCTTTATATACATTGGATAATTGAATTTCAATCCAAATAGTATGGAATTCTGACATTAACAGACATTATTATATCTTCTATGTCTCTTTATACATATCAATTTTTGTAAACCACTTTTTCACAGTTGGAGGGGATAAGCACTTCTAGCAAACTGGTGTCGCAAAGAGGAGGGAGACAAAATAAGTGGGGACAAATCACAGCTGTACCACCGATGCAGTGATACAGCTGTGATTTTTTGTCTTGTGCCAATTAATAAAAAGTCCTACTAGTAACAAAACATGTTACAGCCAACTTTTTGTTTTGTTTTAAACTTCTTTACATAATACTATTTATCAGAAATAAACAATTATAAACAGCACAACCCTCTTTGAAAACATTATTATAGCTAGCACTTTTTAGCAATGCAACAAAAAAATAGGTCAGTCTAAAATGCCTATTTATCATCTCTACAATTACTGAATAAATGCCTCTTCCATGAAGTGTTAGAAAGTTGTTCTTCATTTTAAGGGTTTGGAAACTAAATTTGGTATGTTAAAGACTGAGCAGGCACATTTTATTATGATCGGAGAGCTACCCTCCCTTCTTCCTGAGAAGGAAAAAGGAGTGAACACATTTAATAAAATATGGTGTCTGTATATTGGCTCTTTAGCAGTACATTTACAGGTTGAAATTGAGAGATCAACAGAATGGTACTTGCTTAGACAGCTATGAAAACTCATTTTACTCTTTCACTGATATTCTAATCCATTTCAAAATAACAATAAAAATTGAAACTCTAAATTGCGCATATGATGCAGCCTATATCCATACTTACCTACCTTTAATAATCTCTTCCCGGGAGAAGCCCGTGTAAGAGAATCAGCAGGGAGCCGATGGGGGCGGGGCCTAACGATTTGCGTCATTAAGCCCCGCCCCCTCGCGGGGAAACTGCAGCGATTGGGTCACATTTACATAGGGGGCGGGGCCAAATGCTGTGATTCATGCGATCGCCGCGGGTATTCTCCTCATTCTGCCCACTTCACTAGGAAGTGGGCAGAATGCAGGAGAAATGCCTACCCTTCCGGGTGTGCGGGGGGTTACCCGAAAAATCGGGAGCCTCCTGCGAAAACCGGGAGGGTAGGCATGTATGCCTATATCACACTTTCAATAAGCTCCGTCTAGTAAGCTTATAAAACAGAAATCGACACAATATACACGGAGAAGGTGGATACTGGTGCTTCAGTTAACAGAGAAACTTAATTTTGTTGTGGCAAATGATCTCAGTATCGTATATATATATATGTGTCCTTGTAGGCGGTAGTTTTTTTTTCTTCCGTATATTCTCCGTACACATGGGTCATTCCGTGTCAAATCAACACACTGATTTTACCTCACCAGCTCAGAAAACTTTACATAGCCATATTTTGGAAACAGCATGAGATATTTAAATAAGTTGTATTTTTCTTAGACTACATATATACTCTCCATATACCAAATTTGAACAAAATGTGAGCTGGTGAGGTAAAATTTTAACAAAAATTATGTTGATTTGACAAGGAATGGCCCACATATAATAAAGGAAACAAGAAAACTGATGGTGTAGTATGTCCAATACACTGATGACATCCTTAGTGCCTGAAACCGGTGTCCTACTGATGTGAAGTTTTTATGCTATTTTGTATTATATTAAATATAGTATTTTTTATCGATACCCACTGATTGGGAATTTTTTATCCCTTTATACATATACTTGGGAGCACTAATGCTTAAAAAAATAGAGATTTGAGGCGCGGTGGATTCCATAAAGAAACCTTTATGAGATCTTCAGCTGTGTATTCCTTGTGAGTAAGGGTACGCCCTATAAGTGTTTTCTGTGGGTCCTTTATATCGCACATTGTGATAAATGGAAACTAAATGAAGTTTGAACATAAAGATACCTTGATATATGGGTATTTGACGCTCACATTGTGAGTGGGGTATGATAATTTACATATGGTGTATGCACATGGGGATAAAACTTAAAGATACCTTTGTGGAGACATTAGAACATATGGCTATGTAAGTGAGGGGCATCCCCTTACATGTTGTGACGGGTGTAGAGACTATCAACACTGTTCCATCTAATTGAGTACTAAGGGTGTCATCAGTGTATTGGGCATACTACACCATCCGTTTTGTTGTTTCCTTTTTATATGGGTACGGAGAATATATACGGAAGAAAGAAAAACTACCGCCTACAAGGACACATATATCCGATACTGAGACCATTTGCCACAACAAAATCAGGGCCGACTCCTTGGGTTGTTCGACCAGTGCAGTCGAACAGGGGCCCACCCCATAGAGGTGTCCCTGCAGGTGGTCTAATCGGGAGGTTGGGCACCCCACCGCCGCAGCTGTGTGGTGGTGCCGGATCCCGGAGTAGCTGAATGGATGCTGCGCACATGCGCGCGGCATCCATTCTCTGCCGGGAGTGTTAGGGGGGAAGCCCAGCTAGCCCCCAGCCTGTTACACAGGAGGTGTGCCGCGTGACCTATGGTAATTAGACCAAGCCCCCATTTCAGTCGCGCTCGGCTTCACCGGGCACGACTATAGCCACTTTACACCAAGCGGGCAAAGGAGGCCGCTACCCCTGGAGCCGGCCCTGAACAAAAGTATCTCTGTTAATTGAAGCACCAGTGTCCACCTTCATATATATTTGTTGAATTCTCTTCCATTTATCTGTGAGCCCTTCCACGCACACCACCAAGATTCATACGGGCATTAAATAGAATAGATATCAAATAATATCTTTTGTTGACTTATTTGGATCCATGCTTCCTCCAAATATGGCATGTTTATTCTAATGCTCTGATGTTCATGATTTGAACTTGCTTACTGTAACACTGTTATTCTCATGGTTTTCTAAGCATATTATATGATATTGACTGTAAAGGCTGATATAGGCAAAATTTTACTTACCATGTAATTGTAACCAAGTTTGCCTAATTTTTATGTATTGTACTTTTCAAGGGATTTGTGATTCATACTTTTTTGTGTAATTCAATAAAAATGTCCAAAATGTACTAAAATTAGAATGAAAAAAAAAAAAATTGGACTAGTGGTGTTTTACTGTAGTCATTTTTACATTTACAAGCTATATATGTGCACTCACATTAAAAAAAATCTAATGAGAAACATAATATTTTATTAAGATAAAACAAGAATACAAAATAACATGTATTACAGATATCACATACATTTGGTTTAAACAATAAGCTAAAAAATAAAGACTATAAAACACATAATTTAATACTGATATGTTATATTTCATGTAAACTTTTTCATGGATATCCTTAATTCACTACCAGTTTTGTTTAATTAATAGTAGAGCCTTTTACCTACTGGAACTTTCATTGAATAATGAAAAATATAAATTGCTTTTAATCACATTTGTTCACTGTAGAAGTATGTATCTGTAATGATTAAAAAGCATGAAGAGAGCTAAATGACATATTTCACAATGCAGCAATTTAAATTATTGTTTTTATATCTGGATAATAAGACGGTTAGTCAGCATAATTACTGGTGTTTTAAACCATAAGACAGAAAAAAACAACATTACACTTACCAGCTTGTTTGCAGAAGGATAGGTGTTTTGTATTTAGCAGTGTGAGTGCACAATACACACACACATACACACACACTTATATTGGTGGAGGTTCAGAAGATGGACTTCCCCTTAGGGCTTGGTGCAATCTGACAGCCATCTGTTATCACATTGTACATCGCCATATTCCCCCTGTCAGCGTCATTTTGCGCTAATATTTTTTCCACAGAATCCTGCTTCCCATGCCCTAATTAGTCTCCCCACCAAATTTGGTGACATTCTGATTGTTAGATCAAGCTACAGATAGCTCTGAATAGGGGTAGTTAATTATGGGCACTGTGTATAGATGGATGGAAGATACTGTAGATAGATAGATAGATAGATAGATAGATAGATAGATAGATAGATAGATAGATAGATAGATAGATAGATAGATAGATAGATTATGTTCGGCAAACAGAAATATCGGTTATGTGTTTCTATTTTTGCTAAACCCTGGAGACTGCTGTTTCTTCCTGTTTATATGGAATCTAAAAGATATACAGTATACATTTTTTGTATGCATGTAAAATAGTGCCTGTTTTTTTTCCTGTAGCATTCACATACTGGGCTGCTTTATTTGTTGCTGAGATTAAAGGCATACATACACTAGCCAATTTCTATGAGCAATTGAACGATATCGTTATCGTTCAATCGCTCATGAATCGTGCATGAATCGGCCACACTGTCGGAAACGACCAGCGACGCGCGCTCCCGCTGGTCGTTTCCGACATCAATCATCGGCTGAACAACCTGACGATAACGTTAGGTTAAGCATGTTAGGGGATGATTGATGTGCCTACACTGAACGACTCCTCGTTCAGTGTAGGCACAGCACAGACTGTCAAACGATTGCACGATTACAATGTCGTAATTGTGCAGTCGTTTTTTGGTCTGCTAGTGGATGTGTACATTTAGAGTTGAGCTATGACCTGCCTCCCTCCAAACTCTTAATCTGCTCTCACAATTTCTACTTGCACCCTCTGGCTAAATTTACTATTAACGCTAAATGACTCCCAGAATTGGCAGTCATGTCATATTTTTCTGTACTACTTATGTGTCACTTATATTAACTTACTTAAACAACAAACAATACAAACTTAATTAGGTGCAAGTTGGCTTGGAGGGTGTGAAAAGGTAGGGAAAATGTATATTTCAAGGTAAAAATGTCAGGACACAGCACAGAACCCCTTGGAAAACCCCACTAATGACTAATTAGGCATTTGGAAGTTTTCAATTAGCTTAATTGACCCAATAATTACATGTCCTTTTTGGGTGTTAAAAAAATGGCCTCAAATTAGCCAGAAATCAACTTTTTTGTTAATTTAGGCACCCAAAATTTAATGAAACTATTTTTAAATGAAAAAAATAATTGCTTATTATAATTTTTTGGAAATAAATTAAAATGGCCTCAAATTACCACAAAATCACTTTTTTCTACTTTCTTTGCATTTTTTATTTAATTAGTTTGAGATTAAACTAAAAAAGTTAGCATAAATCACCCATTTGACACAGTTTAAAAACTTCCAATACTTTCCTTGCCCCTTATGATTCTGCTAACGAATTTGTCACTTTTGTGGGGTCCAGGGTGGTCTCACCACTTTTTCATGCACTTTTCCCAAGTCGCATTCTATAGAAAATTCGCACACCCTCGCTGTGAGTAGTGAAAAGAGGCATTTCTATTTGTATCTCACGGTTCTCGGGAGCGCGTATTCATGCGATGATTGAGAGTATCCTAAAACAAACTCGCTTTTGCAAACTCACACCTAATTGGATTGACCCGAATGACTGATTAATTGAAAAAATTACTTACATTCTAGCAACAAGGTAAGTAAAATTGAATATTATATAGTTTCTGCATGTAATAGGAGTGATACAATAATAATATGTATTCTCTTTCTCAAATTAATAATTTTCCAAATTATTTAGAAGGAACATTGTATGAGATTGTTTAAAGTGGAGTACACACAGGTACTAACACAGCTACTTAATTCAGCCTGGTGATTGCAGCTTAAAAAATTATAACTGATTTCTGTAAAGATGAACACCTGGGAATATATTTACTAAAGTTCAATTTTAATAAGTTTTGATCTATTAAAAAATCGATCTAAAATGATCAACATCAATGTTGTGTTTCTGGGACTAAATCACACATTTAATAACAGACAATTTATGATTTTTAAAAAAAAATATTAGTAAATGTTTGATTAAACCCCAGAAACACAACAAGGATTTTTAATTGATTAAAAATCGACCTTTGGCAAATATACCCCCGGCATTGAAAGTAAATGGTGCATGAACCATGGGTGCTAGAAAGTTGTGGTAGATCCAGTGCTCAATTAAAAGACTGTTATGTATTTCCCCACTGGGATCCAGAGCGATTACTTTAAAGCAATGACCATTAGGCAGCTCTTGCTGGATAAACACAAATGCATAAAAAGTACTGGATATCCAAATTAATTCTATCCAAACAAAAGTAAACTATGGATTTAAGGCAAAACAAAATCTAAACACAGATGTAAAACACAGATGTAAACACAGATTAGGGAAAGCTTTAAAGATGATGCTCTCATGTTTAAAATATTTTGGTTAACACTAGTACCGTGCCAGCATTATGTTGTCGGCATTACATTGTAACTGTCGACATATCAAACCAATCCCAAATTAGGCAGGTGTATGACTTTTTCAGGGCTATACCTATATAAATCATTTATTGAATTTATACATTTATTTTATAAACCAGCTACATTTAACTGAATGCATAATTGTGTGGAGGCAATATTTGTGTGGAGGGATAGGGCCTCTTATCCAGAAATGCATTATACTTAAAGTTCCAAAACCAGTAAGAAACAAAATGAAGAAATGTATGTTTTTTGGGGGCAAATGTTCTACACATTGAGATGATTCTATTGTAATTTGGCTGATTCTACTGTAATTTATCAGTCAGTAAAAGACTGACATACCGCCTTATATATATAGTAAAACATCATAACAGGAAAGCTGCAAATCTCTAGCATTTCAGATCATAGAGATCATACCTGTCCATCCCAGTTATTTAACTTATCTACCTAACATTGGTTCAGCTTCTCTCATCCAGAATTTCCAGGGCATGCCAAATATGTCCACATGCTAATAGGCCACAATAAACTAAGTATAAGCGAGAGATACAGCTGCTTTGCACAATATGACATTGATGTTTGCCTTAAATTGGTTGAAAGTATTTTTGACAATGCTACAGTACTCCAAGAAGAAGGAAAATGTAAGGCATGCAGGTTTCAGTGCAAAGATGTATGTTGTGAATCCTCTGCTGTACAATACAAATAATTCCTGAGGAGATAAACAGGATTAATGTCTAAACTGAACAAACATTCTCTGCTTCAGAAGTTAGGTCCTTTTCTGAAAGGGTCGTCCCTTATTCCATATGCAGAGAGACACATAGAGATGTCACAAGTACCAGCAGGTCCAGGTGATCCATGTTTTCCTGGTGATCCAGGTACTCCATTTTTCCCTGGGTTACCTGGAAGGCCTAAAGTTCCTTCTCCATTGCTCCCATTTCTTCCAGGTGATCCTTGCAGACAAAGATAAAAGTTTGTCATTGCTACATTTCATTTTATAAAGTGATACCATACTTTCCTGAAATACTCAGTTTTGCAAACTTTCATGGTTCTCTTTAAATGTTGTAATATATGCAGAAAATAGTATACACAAATATAAGCATGCGTAAACGTTATTTACCTTACTGATGGATAAAACTATTATGAATATAATTGGCATCTGTCAATAACTACAGTTCTGAACATGAATTATTATCTTTTAGTTATATGGTGCCATCAAGTGTCTGTAGTGTCGTACAAAGAGAATTGCAATGGCATATAAGAAAAATACATTATAGAAAGCAGCAGCACAGAATAAAAAATCATACAGTGATATAATTATACAGCTAAATGAGTGACAGTAATTAACAGCAATGCCGGGTACACACTGGCCGACATATCGGGCGTTCAATTGAACAGTCAATATACTGTGTGTGCGTCGTCCAGTGTGTACAGACAGATAATATGTCTGTGAACGATGTACACAGAATATCGCGTCGGCTGTGCAGCACAGCCAATGGCAGATATATCTGCTCATCGTGCTGTGTGTACAGGTGGTCAGATGACCGCCCATACACTTGCTGCACAGGCAGATGGCAGTGATGGTTGTTCAGTGTGTATGAACAACCATCATCTGCAGATATAGCTGCAGATCAGTCTATCTGAAGATATACTGTTTACCGTTCAGGAGTGTACCCAGCTTAACACTTAAAACCTGGGCCCTCATTCAGACCCGCTCGCAAGCGGGTCGATGGTGAGGGCCTGCGCACGCGCAGCGCTCGCAGTGTGCGTGCACAAGCCCCGGAGTGAGTGACAAATTCACTCGCTCCGGGGCTCACTACAAACGGGGAGGCTGTCGATGTTGATCGACAGCTCGCCTGAAAGAATGCCTGCCGTTTGTAGGCGGCCCTACTGACATCACCAGTGATGTCAGTAGGGAGCTTCCTGCTCTGTTAGAGCAGGAAGCTACCTGGGGTTTGCGGTAGACGAGACCCTACCACAAGGGTCTTGTCGCAAGCCCCAATGGTCGCGATGGTCTCGACCATCACCTGGTTACTCACTAAAGCTGTGGGTGGTCACCCACAGCTTAGCGAGCGGCCAGGAAGCCGGCTTTTAAAACAAAAGCGGCTGCCCTCATTCAGAGCGAGCGCTCGCATTCTGCGAGCGGCTCTGAATGAGGGCCCTAGTGCGCTGTGTGTGGAAACGCACTGGAGGCAAGTTGTTCAGGGTTAGAACAAAGAGTATGAAGACCCTACTTGTGAGATCTTATAGTCTAGGAGTGCTGGAGGACTGGTAGGTGAACTAAGAAGAGATGAGGAGAGAGGACAGAGGGTGTGAATTAAGAGAGTGAGGAGAGCTGGTAGACTTTAATGAACAGGCCTGTTTGCAGGGGAAATTTTAATCCATGCCAGCTGGTTAGACATTCTGTTAGGGTGGGGTAGTTTGTACCAGAGGAGAAGAGTAGCATGGATGTGTGAGTGGTAGGAGGTAAAAGGCGAGGATTCAAATCAGAGGAATAGCGGATAGGGTCAGGAGACTGTGTATTGAAATGAGGTCGGAAATGTATGAGGGAGATGAGCAATTGAGTGCATTTTTAGTGAGGGTGAGGAGTTTAAACTGGATCCTGTAGGGGAAGGGGAGCTAGTGAAGGAGTTGAATGAGAGTATTGATTGAATCAGAGGAACACGATGGAAGGTCAAGACAAGCAGTGATACTAAGCACAGATTTAAGAGATGGTAGAGAGGAAAACCAGACAGCAGGAGGTTGCTCATGGAGGGATTCATACAAGTTGCTCTGATTTATAAAGCCTGAGGGTCTCCAGGTAAACCTAATCATGAATTATATGATTACCACATTTTTTCAAAGAATTTCAATGTACAGTTAAGTTGTGAGATATACATTTTTGAAACTCGTCTCTCAAGGAGAGAGGGGGCCCAGGATCAAAATTCGTCATGGGGCCCATAATTCTTACTGGCAACCCTGAGGAGGAGGAAGGGGTACTTTGGCCAAGTAAAGCATTTATTACTAGCTTTCTGGGTGTTACACTGCTATGTCCAATACAGGAGAAAGCAAAGTAACTCCTGAATAGCATTTTATTATTTCTTTAGATCAATTACCTGGGGGTCCAGGTGGTCCAGCGTGCCCTATGCTACGTTCTCCTTTAGAACCTTTGTTCCCTTTTTGTCCTGTATCACCTGCAAGAAAATTAAATATTTCCAGACCTGTTTCCATTTATGGGTAATAGTCAAACCAAAGTCTTTTTAGGGTGCAGTCAGTTATCACCTGCTCTAATCACAACTGAGTGAAATTGGATGCCTCAAATAATGATTGTATTTTGTACTGGCTAATATTGTTTCCAAAAACAGCTTAGAAATTGTCATTTTTTTATGATTGATTTAAGTGAAAACCATCTATTTATAACTTATTCAACACAATTTTATTAATAAATATATATATGTTTGAAACCTATAACATTAATATAAATTTTTAACATGTCGGTCATCAATTTATTGGACTATAATTGATTGGGACATCATGAAATCTCGACTTTGCATTTCACCAGTGTTTGCTCCTCTGAGCAGCTGCCAGATATACACTTGGGGGGCTGAGGGCTCCTGGATTTACATATTTTCAGTGGCTGCTCCTCTCTGCAGCGCCAGGTGAAGGGTGCTGAAGGTGCCGCCCGATCAGCAGTGATCTGCAGCACAGCCGACAATATGGGGAGGGGGCAGGAATGCAGAGGATCTGGGAGGTTCCTCTGCCATTGGTGGCTGCTGAAAGATTACTTTCCAGCAGCCGCCCAGTGTGCTATCCTAATTAGTCACATTGTTTGCAACCATATCAGGTAAGGCACAGCCTGGCGCGGTCGCAAACAACGTGACCATGCCAGGCAAGTGGTTAAATAATAGCCTTGTAAGTGTCCTTTAAGTAAAAAATGTGCATATGTAGGACATAAGAAATTACTTACCAATGTGTCCCAAGTCTATTGTCATTATTTTTTATATATCCTTACTTTAGAGTACATACAAAAAATGCAGTCAAATGTCACCTTTCATCCCCTGGGGACCCGGTAATCCCTGAAGCCCTGGATAGCCAGGTCTGCCTCCTCTCCCCTGGTATCCATGTGGTCCTCTGTCACCAGGCCTGCCCTGGATACCTGGTAACCCTGGTATACCTTGTTTTCCTTCACAAGGTGGGCAGGTAGGGATCATGTTCTGTAGTAAGGATGGTAACTGTGCTAGAAAGTAAGGGTTACTCCATTAAACTAAATATAAATACAATCAATATGTGAGTTTAATGTGAGAACACATTTTAAAACAATTTAATTCTTGTACTGGTGCAGGCAGAAAAGCAAACTGGAAATGTGTTTGATGAGGGTTATTATTGATAATATACTTAATATATGTTAAGCTCTTCCAGCAGAATAATGTGCCCCGCCACTCTCTGCAAAATGGTACAGGAATGATTTGAGGAACATGATAAAGAGTTCAAGGTGTTGATTAGGCCTCCAAATTCCCCAGATCTCAATCCAATCAAGCATCTGTGGGATGTGCTGCAAAAACAAGTCTGAGCCATAGAGGCCCCACCTCACACTTTACAGGATCTGCTGCTAATGTAGTGCCAGATACCACAGGACACCCTCATATGTTT
This sequence comes from Taudactylus pleione, assembly GCA_031769625.1. Lineage (NCBI taxonomy): Eukaryota > Metazoa > Chordata > Amphibia > Anura > Myobatrachidae > Taudactylus > Taudactylus pleione. The sequence continues at coordinate 11,283,142 of JAUIMM010000115.1, forward strand.
TGTGGAGATCATGCCTCGATAGGTCAGACCTGTTTTTGTGGCATAAAGGGATCTACACAATATTTGGCAGGTGGTTTTAATGTTATGGCTTATTGTACACCAGCAATACATCCTAAAACATTTTATGTAAATATTAGAACTAGACTATATCTGGTGAGGTTCTACACCGTTAATGCTGTTCTGTAAACACATTTCAATGTCCAGTACCCATTTTACTTTTGTGTGCTATTAGAAATGCATGTTGGGCTAGGCTCAGTGATAGTTTTTGAGGGAAATATACGAACATGTATCCCTTCATTCCCCTTTATAATTGGAGGAAGGGGGGGGGGGTTGCTACTGATTTGATATAATTTCTTTTAATAAGATGATTATTGAATACAATAAGAACTATGGTCAACATTTAATTCTGAAACAATGTCCATGTTAATAATTATGACAATATAATATGCAGAAACATATCACAGATCTTTTCAACTACAAACACATACAACTTACCACGCAACACATTACTACACAGTTTCATAATATGGTCCTCTGTCATGGATTTCCCCTGTAGCAGAAAAATAAGGTATGCTTTTATTATACGATAAGTAATCATTCACATTCATTTTAGAGATGTGCCCAGACCCCAGTGTTTTGGTTCTAATTCATCGTTGTATTTTGGTTATGCCAAAACCACCCCCACATGTTTTAGTTTTGGATCTGGATTTAGGAAAAAGAAAAATGATAAAAACAGCTAAAATTATATATAATTGGACCTATTTTTGGTCCTACAGTATTATTAACCTCAATAACATTAATTTCCAGTCAACTTTGGTCACCCCACAGCTCACAATATTGTTCACCAATATTGGCCAAAGGCTGGCTAAATTTAACAGCAGCGGCACAAACACACAGCAGTTTATAATAATGTAGCACATGTATGAAACATTGCTACAAAGCAGTGGCAGAAAGAATGACAGTTTAAAAAACTATATGACCCCATCATTAATCAAGGACTAGATCAGACAGAGGCCCAAGGGCTGTCCAGGGAAATGGAGGTGGAGTATGTAGTGGAAGTCAGGTAAAAAAGATTGATTAATTAAAACATTTAAATTGAGACGTGGCCTTGCAAGAGTTGTTTTGCAGTAACTGAGAAAAGTAGAGGCCATAAAAGAATACAATGTTAATAGCCAAGGATTCCTGACAAGGGTTGCAAGAGACAAAGTCCATACTACTCCCCTCCTTCCTACTAACACACCCCTGTAGGACATTTGTGAGGTGCACCAGAGAGTGAGTATGAGGGAACTAGCTCCGAGGCCTGAGGGCAGTACAGGGAAATGGAGGTGGAGTATGTAGTGGAAGGCAGGTAAAAATGAATGATCGATTGATTAATGAAAATAATTGAAATTGAGACATGGCCTTGCAAGCTGAAGAGAAATGCCATAAATGAATACAGTGTTGATAGCCAAGGATTCCTGACAAGGGTTGCAAGAGAAGTTGGCCATACTACCCCCCTCCTTCCCTCATTAGGTAACACACCCCTGTAGTACATTAATGAGGGACACCAGAGAGTGTGTATGTGAGAACTAGCTCAGAGGCCGGTGGACAGTACAGGGAAATGGAGTTGGAGTAAGTATGTATTTAGTGGAAGAGAGGAAAACGATTGATTGATTTATTAATAAAATCAATATTGCGACTTTGCCTTTTACCTTTTTGTTCATATTACCAAATAATACTAAATATGCTCCATAATTCTGTTAATTTGTTTTAATATTTTTGTGAGGCACACAATTCTGGCTAAAAATGTGTTGTAATTTAGTAATGTGTTAGTGCAATAACAAATAAAAATGTTTGTCTATACAAAAAAGACTTTCACCAATGCCCCCAAACAGCCCATAATAAAAAAAAAAGCTGTGTAAGATGGAATTGTCCTTGGGCCCTCCTACCCACTCATTGTGCTTAAGGCAGCTGTTATTAATGACCTCTACAGTTGGAAGACAACGTCATTATCCCCATCCTCATCAGTGTTAATATCATCATCACACAATATTAACTCATCCCCACTGAAATCCACCATTACAGAATTCTCTGTACTTTGAAAGGAAAGGTATTGGGCAGCACATACAGTGTAATGGTTAGCATCACTGCCTCACAGCACGGATATCGTGGGTTTGATTCCCACCATGGCCATACCGGTGTGGAGTTTGGATATTGCCCCAGTGCTTGCGTGGGTGTCCTCCGGGTACTTTGGTTTCTTCCAGCACTCACATACTGGTAGGTTAATTGGATTCCAACAAAAAATAACCCTAGTGTGTATGTGCGTGTGCATGTGATAGGGAACATAGATTGTAAGCTCCACTGGGACAGGGACTTATGTGAATTGCCAAATATTCTCTGTTAAGCGCTGCAGAATATGTGTGTGCTATATAAATAACTGGTAATAAATAATAAGGTCTTCCTCATGGAATTTGTAGTTTATTTTTCTGAAAATCATCTTTTCCAATTTTTGAGGAAGAAGCCTCCTATGCCGATCACTAACAAGGTTCCCGACTGTGCTAAACACTCTTCCGAGAACACACTGGAGGGTGAGCACCTTAAGTAAACTTTAGCAACTTTGTACAAGGGGCTCCAAATGGCTTTTTTTCCACTCAGTATTCAAAGGGACTGTCTGACATGCTTATTTGGTGGATTATTTTAATGACAATGTACAATCTATTGATGGTATACTGTACATGACTCTGTATTGATGGTATACTGTACATCGGAAAGGTCAGGTTTTTTTTTTTGGCGGCAGCAGCAGTTGCAGGAGAAACTGAAGCCGGAGACGTTGTTGTGTCATGTGCCACTCGAGCTGACAACTTGCTCATAAATAGCTCTATGCATATCTTAAGATCTGTGTTAGTTTAACTAACGAATCACCTGATTCAGGCTGGCAGTGTCTGAACTCACATCATAGGTTATTACTTCATATGGTTCCACAGTAGCTTGCATAAAATACAAATGCATACAGAACATATTCTCCACTGTGCTGGACTAAAGTACATTCTCCCTCCTCTCTCTCCATTCACTAAAGCATATTCCACATAGTTACTACCTCTTGCTTCAGTTGGTGGCAAGGCAAATTGAACTGTTTTTGCAGCCGCTGCAAACTTCTACATGTTGCTGAATGCCGATAATGTCCAGAATTTTTGGGGGCCACAGACAGCATCTCCTGCACGCACTTTAAAAATGTTTTAAAAAATTCTGGACCACCAAATTTATTGTGTGTGCAAAACATGGGACTTGTTCAAATTCACCCAGTTGTAATGCTCTCACAATATTACTTGTGTTATCAAAAATGACAAATCCTGAGGAGAGTTCTAGTGAGGTAAGCCATTTTGCTATGACATCCCTGAGTTTTTCTAATTGGTTGACACTGGTATGCCTCTTAGCGAAGCAGTTGAAACAGGGAGTAGCCTGCCTGTTAATGAGCAGGCATTGTGTATTAGATGCTGCTGCTGCTGAAGGCGATAACCCACCCAGTGGGCTGTCACAGTCATGTAATCTTTAGTTTGACCAGTATCGTTTGTCCAGCTATCTATGATTAAGTAGATAGTAGGTACAATGGCATTTTTTAGACCAAGAATTAGCTTATTTTAACCTCCTGGTACAGGTGAGGAATTGCTGTTCTAGTAAAATGGAACTGAGATGGAATTTGGTAGCGGGGACACAGGACCTCAATTAACTGTCTAAAACTAGCATAGCTGTCATGGCTTGAGATCTGCTGTGCAACTGGATGACAGCTGTAGCTGTCACACTAACTTACAAAGGATTGTTTCACAGTCAATTGTTTTTTTAAACCACTAGTCTTTTGCTCCCCTTCTGGATGAAGGTTCACCCCCAGCAGCAACAGGCTTAGCGCACAAAGGAATCCTGGATAGGGAAGGAGTCAGTTAGCCTTCACAAATTGGATGCAGAAGGACTACCTCCAATCATTAATAAGGAGACTGATGATGAAGGTGTTGGCGGTGGAGATTGCATGTGCTGGGATATAGCTGAGAGCTGGGAGCTAGATTTTTCTGATTTTCCCAAGTACTTTGCATGAACTAGCTGCAAGTGACATAACAGGGAGGAGGTTCCTAGATGTTTAACATCCCTATCTCTACTTACTTTGACTTCACAAATGGAACAGATGGCTTGACAAATTGTGTCTGGATTTGGATAATAATAATAATTCCACACAAAAGAGGTGGCTTAGGTGGCATTTCTGGTGTTTTGTCCAGGCATGACAATCGCCTTCTTTTTATCACGGGCAAAAACTGCTGCCACTGGTGGCTGACTTACACAAACAAAATGCTCATCATCAACATCCTCATTAGAATCAGATACACAAATATCCCCTCATCCTTTTGCACTTTCACAGTGGCATCCTCAATTTCTATGTTACAATCTTTATTTGTGCTGCTCATCCCCACATTTGCAGGGGGTGCATAAATGGTGGAAGGAGGTTTCTCTATGAGTACAGTGTCAGAAATGTCAGACTCACACATAGCACTCGTGGATACCCTTAGACTCTCTTCAGGGATTTGTGAAGTTTTTGATCACTCAGTTTGTTCTTCAGCCTTAGTGTTTTTTTCTGCACTGATTTGCCTGTTTTACATTTAACACTTCTTCTGGGCTCAGGGCCTGATTCATTAATTATCGTAACTGCGATTACGCACGCAATCGGATGATTGTTGCATATTGAGCATGCATCGCAGTGCTCGTGCACGATCCGGCCACTGCGATCGGGACTGCGACTGCAGTGACCATGCAGATCCATCGCATAGTGATTGACAGGAAGTGCTATTTGTGGGTGGTGATGAGGGGGTGGTCGGCAAAATGTAGGCGTGCCAGTGTGTTTGAACGCCATTGCAGGGGCGTGCATAAATTAGCCACTGCAATGCCGTAAGCAGCCTGAGCACTCATAGCGTGCGATGAAGTTAGCAATTTCTGAGTAAGGTCAGAGCTTGTGCAAGTGTGCGTGAGGCTGCGATGGTACACGATTGTACCGATGGTTTTGCAGTCTTGCTAAATATTACAGATGTATGTAAAGCATGGGTCTTCAACCCGTGGTCCGCGAGCCGTTCCCCGTGGCCCGCCGATGGTTAGTGTAGTGGGCAGAATGGGGAGAATATTACCGTGGATCGGCGGCTCCGCACATTGGAGGCGGGGCCTAATGATGCGATTCTATGGGAATTGCGTCATTAGGTCCCGCCTCCTCTTGTAAATATCCGGCGGTCGCGGGTAATTCCCACGAGGGGTGGGGCTTAATGACGCAACCCATCCCGCCCTTAACTCCGCCCACCTGCTTCTCCCCAGGCTTCTCCCGGGGAGGAGAAATGAAAAGTCGGCAACCCTGGGCTAGCTACATCTGTAGGAGAGAAGACAAAGCTTGAGGAGCATGTGAACCAATGCTACTAGTTGGTATTATATTGGACAATATGGGTATCTGGATACTCTGAGATAGCGATAGAGTATATATTGTCTGTTTTATTTTCAATAGACAGCAGTGTGAGGGTTAATTCCTGACAGACAGAATGCCAATTTGATGGACTTAGACTAGACATTTGATTCAGCAGTTTTTCATGCCTGCTGCCTAGAGATTCTCTGGTATTTAAATGGTCTATGTCTTATTCTACACCATAGATTTTAAGGAAGAATAAATTGTATATCTGTCTTTTCAAGTGAATACACTGCACACAAGCAATGTCCTTCATTACCCTGTGATGACCCTTTGCTATGATACCTTCATTATACTGCTGATGCTATATTTTTTTGCCTCTATAATATTTAATACAATATATACTGCACACATATTTTGTTCTGCACTACCATCTTTATTATGATGTACTTTACATAATACTGCTGCTAAGTAATTGTCTTTGAACTCTGGGCCCGATTCAGACCCGCTCGCACATAGCCTGCCAATGTTTGCAATGTGCGCATGCGTATAAGACACAGTGCGCTTGCGCAAACTAGTCCATGCGATCGGGAAGCGTTCGCACCTTGTACATAGACGCCTCGCTAGGATGAGTGAGAGGACGAGCTGTTTGTGGGTGGTGACAGGGGTTGGTCGATGGAAACAGGGGTGTGGTGGTGCGAACTCAGGCGTGTCAGTGCGTCTTAACGCCGTTTCAGAGGCGTGCATAATTAAGAGCAGCCAGATAGGCATGACAGGGGGGCATTGGCAGCACAAGGTGGCGGGGCCGGCCAGACTACGAGTATTTGTGGGCGTGGGGCGGGGCCACGCGATCACATCATTTTGACACCACACCCGCTATACAATGCCGATATTACAGTCATTGTGAAGCAGGGGGCGGGACCAAAACAACGCTAGCTAGGGTGGCCGGCAGCCGGGAGGATTACCTGCCTTCCAGGGAGGACGGGTGCGACAGACGATTTTCGGGAGGCTCTCAACCAAATCGGGAGGATAGACAAGTATGGATACAGCATTGAACACAAGTCAGTTTGGCAAACGTTTTCTATGTGGTTTTGCACTGCAGCCAGACATATGCTGGTATCAGTGATGCACAGTCATACACAATTTAGTTGCAGCAAAGTTGTGAGTAGGCTAATTCTGATATTTTGCACTAAGAAGGAGCACTGATGATGAGAGCAATGAAAGGAACTGTACAGATGGGATGGTGTAACTGCGTGGTTGTGTACAACTCTGCATAAGGATGAATATATGCATTTTCAATTATGGCATTCAACTCTGCATCAGCCCCTCTTTGTATATAGGGTCTGATTCTGAGATGTATGCTAATGCATCGCAGCTGCTGTGCTAAAATATGCTAGTGTTGTAGTTGGCTGTATATGCACTAAGAAGCCCACCGGCGGCTTCGCAGATCCAAGTAACTGCGTAGAATTATGCAGCCACTATCGCAGATCATTTGATAATCAACCATCTGAGTAGCCCTAATGGCCACCTGAACTGAACCGTCGGAACCACTTTATCTGCATAGGGGATCGCAGACTCAGGCTACGACACGCTCTGAAAACTGCTGGGACACAGCTGCGTTTTGTGCCTCAGCTCCCTGATACCTCCCCCAAACGGTCCCTGACTGTCAATCACTTAGCAAGTAATCCTCACAGTGAGCGGCATTGTATAGGTACCTTTGGCCTGCGCAGTGCGACCATGATACACGCGCAGTTGACCGATAATCGCTCAACTGCATAAATATCGGAATGGCGTACATCTCTGAATCAGGCCCATATTCAAGTGACGACTGGTCAGGCAATGTTTTGAGGACAAAACCTCAATCTGAAGTCAACATAAAGTAATACCCCTTTTCCACCAAAATTCCGGGTCTGATCCGGAGTTGGAACAGAGGGCCTGATTCAGACCCGGTCGCAAGCGCTGAGCGCTCGCAACCGGGTCGATGGTGGCTCAGAGCGCATGCACACGATGGATCCGGCTCCGTTGTGCGCATGCGTGAGACCCGGATAGCGACAGGCACTCCGTCACTCCGGGTCTTGCAACAAAGGGGACGAGCTGTCGATGTTGAGTGACAGCTCGCCCCCTTTGGTGGGCGGGCCAGGGGGGTGGCTGCCCAAACTAAGGCGTTCCCATGAGAACGCCTGTCGTTTGGGGGCGGCCCCACTGACATCACAAGTGATGTCACTGGAGAGCTTCAGGCTCTGTTAGAGCCAAAAGCTCTTTGGGGCTTGCGGCCACGAGACCCTACCACAAGGTTCTCGTTGCAAGCCCGATGGTTGCGATGGTCTTGACCATCATCATGGCCGCTCGCTATAGCTGTGGGTGGCACACAGCTATGCGAGTGGCCAGGAGGCCGCTCCATAAAAAAAAAAAAAAAAGACGCCCTGATTCAGAGTGAGCGCTCTTTCAGAGCGTCCGGTTCTGAATCAGGGCCAGAGTTCCTATCCGGATCAGACCCGGAATTTAGCCAGCAATCCAACCCACGTAAATAGCAGGGTTTAACACGAGAGTAACCCGTGAAACCCTGCTGTGTGTACGGTGCACTCCGGGTCTTGATGACCTGCAGTGCGCCGCAACCCAGCCGATTGGTCTGGCTTCAGTGGCGCTTGGAGATGACGTCATCTCCAAGCGTCCACTTCCATGCCAAAAAAGCCGGGTCTATGCAGACCTGACTGCGGTGTGAGCGGCGCCGACTCGGGAATATCCCGAGTTGGCGCTGGCTAAATTCCAGGTCTGATCCGGATAGGAACCCTGTTCCAACTCTGGGTCAGACCCGGAATTTTGGTGGAAATGGGTATTAGTAACAAAGGGCCTGATTCAGACCCACTCGCGAGCGGCTGTCCGCTCGCAAGTGGGTCGATGTTCTGGACTGAGCATGCGCACGACAGAGGGAGCTCCGTCGTGCGCATGCGCCAGACGCGACGAGCAAAGGAAAGTCCTTCGCTCGTTGTGTCTGATCAAAGGGGGCGTGCTGTCGATGTTGATTGACAGCACGCCCCCTTTGGTAGGCGTGCCGGGGGCGTGCCTCCCTGACGGGGGCGTTCCCACGGGAACGCCTCCCGTCAGAAGCCGGCCCACTGACATCACTAGTGATGTCAGTGGGAGTGATTTTGGCTCTGATAGAGCCAAAATCACTCCGGAGCTTGCGGTTGAAAACCTCAACCGCAGGCTCCGGCTCGCAGTTTCGATGGTCGCGATGGTCAAGACCATCGCGGCCATCAACCTGCACGCTCGTATAGCCTGTGGGTGGTGACCCACAGCTATACGAGCGTCCAGAAGGACGCTCCATTTTCATGGAGGCCGGCCCTCATTCAGAGCGTGCGCTCTGCTCAGAGCGTACGGCTCTGAATGAGGGCCAAAGTTCATTAATTAATCAGGACACATGCACAGTACTTACAACATCTGCCAACCAAGTGCATATTGACAGTGCATGCAAACTTATTGGGATAAATATAGTCACTTGTAGCATGGCATGCACTGGTTTTGTTTCTCTTTTTCTCTCTATTTATACATGATGGAATTCCTCACTAATATTGATTGTGGAGCTAAAGTACCTTAAATTATCAGCACATGGAGTCACACTGTGTCAAAATGTGATCTCTCCAGGAACAGGTGAGCATATTCACTCTACACAGATTTATAATATTGTTTTAAACAATCTAAACTAATATATATATTGGATCTCTTGTATTTTGATTTATATCGGAAGTTGACACATGAAGGAACCCCTTGTAATTATAATGCAATAACATTACCATTATCAGATGACTGTCTATAAGTATATATGTAATGTGCAAGCCATTTCACCTCTAAACAGCAAATACTATATTTAACTACTCTCCCTGGTTTTCCAGCTGCGCAAAGGAAACAAAAATATATATACTGGACCCTGAGACCCTCCCATGTCCCTTCAGGCTGTAAAATGTGAACTGTGTATTATTCTCCTATCTAATGGCACATCCTGTAAGGTATCGTTCATTGTAAAAGAAATTAGCAAATTAGTCTTCTATGCTCCAAGCCTCTGATATTGACCACAGGGTTATCTTGAGATTGGCTAACCAATAGGATTTCTGACATGGAAGCAGTTGTCATAGCTGGCATTTAACATTGTACAGTTTAACTAATACATTCATTTAAAGCAGAAATAACTAGCGAATGCCGATTTAGGCCTGTATTCAATTATTGACGAAAATCCTCGACCGGCGGAAAAGTTTCACCGATTACGTCATTTCGCCAGGCGGAAACTTTCCGCCCAATTCAATTGCAAAGACTTTCCGGTGCAAAAAAAGTCTGCGCCTTCTAACCAGCTGAAAATATTCACCTATTAAAGCAGGCGAGAAAAAGTGAAAAATTGGGGTTTTGGGGTGCAAAGTAGCGGGCACACCCCTGCAGCCTTGGGACAGTCCCCCAAAGGTAAACTGTATCATAAAACATTTTAAAAATACTTTAAAACACCCCAAAAAAGTACTTTCGCTTTGGGGGCAAGAAATACCAAAGTTGGGGAACAAACTTAAAAACTAGCAAAATAGACTTCAGGGGGTCCCCCAAGTATGCCCAAGCTGTTTTTTTTTATTGCAGGTGTTTGTTGAAGGTGTGATTTTTATGTTTTTTAAGCCATGCTTGCACCCATTTTCATGTACCCCAAATTTGGTGGGACTTATTTAAAAAAACAAAACACTGCAAAATGCTATTCTTCACCACTTGTGTAAAGACGCTAAATAGCAGCTATTGAGACCATTCACACACCCCAAATACCTTCAGCAGGGCTAATCGGAGGTATCCATTGGGGGGTGTCAGGCTGATCTTCCCATTTTTGACAGGACTTTTCGCCTCTCCAAGTTTCACCGGGACGTGTTTTCGCGTCCTTTGCAATTGAATAGGGCGAATAGCGGGGATGCGTGCAATACTTTTCCGGAGCCCAAACCAGCGATGTAGACGGAAAGTTCACCAGGACAAAAGTCCGGCACTTTTCGCCGGGAATAGAGCCTTCGAAAAGCTATCCCCATTTTTATCCCCCATTTCTTCCCCACACAAAGACTATTACTATAGCAGAAGACAAACAGCTTTTGAAAAATCCAATAGTCAGTAGGTGAAATATATGCAGTCACTATGATAAGTTGAATACTTAACCTTTTGTCATCATAAATTAATATTCACATACTGGTTTTCCAGGAATGCCAGGTATTCCAGATCTTCCTTGTGGTCCTCCTTCACCTGGAAAGCCACGAGGCCCTTGTGGTCCTGGCATGCCGACTTCTCCATTCTTACCCTCTATCCCTTTATCACCATAGTCACCGATTTCACCTTTCTGAAATCCACAACAATGGTTGTCAGTGTAATCAGAAGCACAGTACAATAGAGAACTGTTTCAAACACAGCCAGTTATGTCAAGTACTAAACAAGATTTTAAATGATGTAGGAAATCCAATATGACAAATTTATTAGGAATTGTAGTTAAATTATTGGTACAGAACTGGGCTGCATTCAGAATAGTATCTTATTTGAGGCATAAATTTCTTGACTTCAGTGCAGCTAGTGTTCACGTCACTTGATTGGTTCAGTGTCACTCATAAGAGTCAGGGAAGAAATCAGTGATTGTGGGACAAAAAATCACTAAAAGGTATTATCTCACCTTGGGGTACAGTATATTTACTAAGCAGTTCATTTTCAAAAGCCTTGATTTTTTTTGCAGATTTTGCCTGCCAGATTTAAAAGGCCAATAATATTTAATGCAAAACAAGTCTGATTTTGTACCTACTATTATTTCCCTTTTAATTATGGCAGGCAAAATAGGCAAAAATCGTGGGTTTTGAAAATCCATTGCTTAGTAAATATATCCCCTAATACAGAGAGTTTAAACATTTTTCAACTTGTGACACACTGAACACATTACCATTATCAGATGACTGTCTATAAGTATATACGTAAGATGCTACAATTGTTAAGGCACGTCATACGTTTTTTTAAGGAGAGATTTTATCCAAACAATGCCCTTAGTTTACATTATGACACTTTCCAATGCCCTTAGATCACATTAAGCCACATTGTAATGCGCCGTAGATCACATTATGTGACTTGTAGTATTGCTTAGATCACATCGGTGGAGATGTATCAAACCTTTCGAGAGAGATAAAGTGGAAAAGTTGCCCATAGCAGCCAATCAGCTTCTGTTATTTTATAGACAATGCTAAATAAATGATAGCTAGAAGCTGATTGTTGCTATGGGCAACTTCTCCAATTTATCTCTCTCGAAGGATTGATACATCTATCCCTATTGCTGTATGTCACAAAGTGCCCCAGTTCAGTGCCCCACTCAGTTGGTCCGCTCTCCTCAGTCAGACTTCTTTGAAGGGCACCTGCTGCAGCTGCTTCATACAGTTACCCCAGTCACTTTCACGCTGAGAGTGGTGTGCGCACCTGCTGTGTGTTTTTGTGCCGCCTACCCAGGGCAGTGCGTATCCTGGGCCGGGCCAGTGAGTGTCTCGGCACACTTGTGCACTAGTCGCTGAACCACAATGTGCCGCTGCACACAGGTTGAAAATCACTGCCCTAATATCTAACCTATTTGGGGAGAGAAAACTTCCTTTATTAATGTGAGGCAAATTTAGCACAAGGTGTACATAAAATGATTAAAGCAATCAGCAATAAGTTGTACATACAGTACATTATTTTTATAGGGAAAACATTTATTGATAAACTTTAGTATAATAAAAGATTTGAGGAACACAGCAAAATAAATGCTAGTGAAAGAGTGACAATTAGTCCTCGCTCTAACAAGGGGTCCAGTTTTCAGTACATTCAGAACATGTTCAGGACAACATCTCAAATCTTCCCTAAAGCCTTGCTGTGTACAATCATGGTCATAGAGAGCCTGGCTGTGCCTGGGTACTGGCAAGAGATAATGGCTTAATATAAGGAGCTGCAGCAGCTCCTTATGTATTCACTGCAGCCCATCACATGGCAGTGTGTGCTGGGCGCTTCTGCCACTGTAAGGACTAAGAGGGGCATGGGGGGGAGCGGCAGACCTCCAGCAAACCCGGGGCCAGGTAATCATTACCTGCCCCCCCCCCCCTCTTCCTCTCGGCACCCCTGTGTACAAAATGACTGACTCCCACCTCCCCTCCCAAAAAAACACCTTCCCCAAACCCCAAAAAATTAAAAGGACATCCAGTGACATACATTCCCTCTCAAACATAATGGGGACAATGCAGTTATCTGCGATGTGTGGCACTCACGCACATCATGGCTAGTTATGGCAAAGCAACATCACTCCTTTACTGTGTGTCCCCATAAGGGTGAGAAGTCAAAGCATCAATGTTGAGCTTGCCCTGTGATGCCAATACCAGTATCTCCAAGCCGTTTTAATTGAATTGGCCCCAATATGTAGAATCGTGAGTGCCAAAGTTTGAAGAAATTGTTGTACACCGAGTATTTTATTGCTGCTTTGCTCATTACTAGTTCACATTTGACATCATTATGAGGCCCACGCCCTTATAATATTGTAAGCATATTTTGTTAGAACTACACAAATACCACTATACCAGCTTCAGATGTATTAATTAATGTCATATGGTATACATGGTTTAATGCGTGTCCAAATTTTAGATACCTAATAGGGTGTGGTACAAAATGTCGGCATGGTCTGAATGTCGGCATGGACATTAAGTCAAGATGTAAATTGTAGACATTCATAATGTTGACAATACCAGAATATTAACATTGTGTCAGTATGTTAACATATCATTTTCAGGTGATTGTAGCCCTAACCGCACCCTAACCTTAAAATGAACTGTTGACATTCTGTGTGTCTAGATTCACAATGTCATCATTCTGACCAGGTCGACATTCTGAATGTCTGCATAGCACCTAATATATACACATTTCTCTTCAACTGGCCGGTTCAATGTTATAGCCTAATTAATATGTTTAGAACTGCTTTCTGGTTATCAACTACCTGGGTTACCCTGGCACTATTCCATATAGACTTTCTGGTTTCTCCCTCCAGGAGGGAACCAAGTCGGCGATGTGGGGTGCATGGCTCAGTAAAGTGGGCGGTGTGATGCTACACTCGCATTATTGTGACCCGCGACTACAGGCATTATAAAGCGGGGCCACGATGATACGATTCAGCACGAATTGCGTCATAAAGATGCCCAGTGAAGTCGGCGGCCTCAGGGAGACTTGCCCACTCTTCTGACATCCAGGAGAGACACCCTTGATTTGGGGTCTCCATAACGTTCTAGGAGAGTCTGAGCGCATGTGCCATCTTCTGAAACTATTGCACAGAAGATGATGCTGTGGGCAGAAGTTAAGGAGGGAGGGTGCTGCATTCATATGCTGCTGATAGCATGTAATATAGAGACTAGTGAGAAAATGTGTATGGGCTTTATGGTAATCCAGCAACATTACATTAAGAAAAAGTGCATTTATAGTCTATACCATCAAATTAAATGGTGCTTTTGTATGATATAAAACATTTTACCTCCCCTTTGGCTCCTTTGTTGCCTTCTTCACCCTATGTGGATTTCGTAAGCACGAGAAAATTATTAATATCATACATAGTTTCACATTTTATATACAGATAAGAAACATTAGAAGACCTACCCTTATTCCTGCAATTCCAGGCAGACCTGCTTCCCCCTTTTCTCCCTGCAAAACATGGACAATAAAAAAAATTATAATAATTATTTTAAAAGATAGATACGGTAAGAAGTGGGTTTGAGGAAAGGTTCGAAGATCTGAATGGTTGGGGTGGGAGGTTGTATCAGCTGAATATAGTAAGGTACAGGGGGCCTGACTCAGAGTTGGGAATAGAGAGAGATACTTGAGGGATTGTACAAGCTGGGAGGTAGGTGCTGTCAATTGTGTTATTGCTGTGTAGTAGGAGGGGCTATGATGGCAAAATTAAGCGCAAATCGTGTCATCAAGCCCCCAACCCGCCTTGGTCCTAATGGACTTTGGGCCTGATTCAGCTTTGGAAATAGAGCACTCAACTGATCATCTTGGTGAAACCATTTTGTATTGCAGGTGGGGCAGTTTTAAAATGTGCAGAGAGATTTAGATTTGGGAGGAGTGTGTCCAAACTGACATTTAAATTGTATTGTAATAATAAAGCTGTGCATTATTTGTGGGCTACATGCAAAAGCAGCCAGTATTTACCCTACATGCAAAAAAAAAATTATGTATTTACACCCCTTGCATTGCAACATGGTTTGTCCAGGTACACAGTTAAGTGCTATCTCTCTCTCTATTCACAACTCTGAATCAGGCCCAGTGTTCCAACATATAGAGTACACAAGTCACAGAATAATATAGGTAGTGAATGGGAGAAGAATGGATGATGTAAGTAAGCTCATATCATATTTTTTGTCCCAAGGTTTGGAGTGGGCCATAATACTGTAGAATAACCTTTAGCCAATTACATCATCAGATATTCACATCAACAAAGAGCATTTCAGAAAGTCAATGGGGTATATTCAAATGACCGCAAGAATTTCAATGCACAACATAATGCAGCTATTGTGACCATATTTTGATTAACACGGCTATGCGCGCCCCCGATTCTCATGCTAACCAATTGAAAAAAATGGGTGCGATAATTTTTTTCTCCAAAACCTGAAAAAAATGGGTAAATCAGTCTGTACCCTAAACAGTTTCAAATTAGTATTAGATAACAGTATAGATTAGAGGAGGACATTTAAATCTATAAATCCCCTTTTTTAGACCTAGAGAACTCTAAACAAGCTGAGAGTAACATTGAATATAAACTAAAATGGTCAGAAAAGTTATTAATTGATTACAAAGTAAAGAAATTCAATAGAGATAAAAGGGAATGTCTGGATGCTTCTGAGATATATGGAAATAAGATCTCACCTAAAAATAACACAGAAACTAATTTTGTATCTTAAATACATAACCATAGATACAGGATGTATGGAGACAGGACACCATCAAGAAAAAGAGAGCAGAAAAATCAATACCTCTAGGGAACCACTCTGGTGTCAAAAAGATGACAGAATAGTCATGATAGACATAGGGACATGACTCCTAAATGGAGAACTGTTCCACAAGGAAACTTTAAAGAAAATGGACTTCAAACAGAAAAAAGAATACTTATTTGATAGGTTTTCACCACTTAATAGGGGAGAGAGTCCATCCCCTTCTTTAGATCAAAGATGGCATCTATCCAAATTCAGATGAAACCTTTTGGGGACAGAATAGTCATGATAGACATAGGGACATGACTCCTAAATGGAGAACTGTTCCACAAGGAAACTTTAAAGAAAATAGACATCAAACAGAAAAAAGAATACTTATTTGATAGGTTTTCACCACTTAATAGGGGTTAGAGTCCATCCCCTTCTTTAGATCAAAGATGGCATCTATCCAAATTCAGATGAAACCTTTTGGGGAGGGAGGATAAAACCACTCAAAATACTAATGCAGGTAAAAAAAGAAAAAAACTAAGAGAAAGAATAATACAGATAATGACCCCCCAAATCTGAATAATAAGGTAATGCAACGAGCTACAGTTAAAATTTTTAACTTGAGTTCTCACATTTTTTCCAAGGATGAAACTTCTTTATTGGAGAAAGGGTTAAAATATACTCCTACTAATCATGTGAATACATTTGATATTTGTCAGAATGTTCACAGATTCATACATAAATTAACGATTAAAAAATATTTTCTGAATCAAATAAAGGTTGGTCTGTAAAGCTTAGAGGAGACGGCTACTATCCTTTTTCGTCCTAAATCAGTCTTCTATCTTCAACATACTAAAGGCCCCTTTATTGAAACAATTGGCTCCTTAGTACAGAAAGAATTTGAAAACTATTGAGTTAAGAAAGGTTCATAAGAGAATGCCCAACCTTTCATTTAAGGTTAGAAAAGCCTTGAAAGATCTAAGACAACAAAAACAATTGATTACCAAACCGGCCGAGGGGTTATAGTTATTATGAACTTGTCACAAGTAATACCTACCGAAAATACGAAGGAGAAGAGTGATCCTAAACACAACTCTGATAAGGAATATATTGTATAAGAACCAATTGTTTGTGAAATACCATAATTTTTGGTTACTTATCTTCTACAGCTATTAGTAGCACCTTATAATTGAATCACTACCATTTGTTTTGTGTATGTAGATGCTTTGAAATGTGACATTTTTGGGTTTTGAGATGGATTGGGGCTGCTTTGAGCCTTTTTTGAATATCTATCTATGTTTAGGTATAGATGTCTATTACTGTCCCAAAGAAATATATTTTAAGCTTTTCAAATATTTCAAATGGCTGATTTGTGCATTTTAATAGCAGTGAAAATAAATGATGCAGTTAATTTGGGGTGCATTCAAATGCTAGCATGTTGATTTTTGAGTGATTTGAAGCCACTTTAAAATAAAAAAAAAACTAACTCCCACCTGCAAGGTTAAAAACACCTTTCCCATCCATACAGAACCCCCATATACCTGTCCCACATCTTTTAACCCATTATACTACACTGTAGAATTTCACACCAATGTAATTATTGGCCCAATTGAAATTAAGCTAATTGAAAACTTCTAATTGACTAATTGATCATTAGGTGGTCTCCCAACATTTTACATTAAAATAACGAATTCCCCTATAGAAATTGCCTGTCTGAAATTTCTTGAGCCCAATTGAATATACCCAATGTATTCATCTTGTGGGATGGAATGATCTGTGTGATTATGTTAGTAAGAAGAGGAATACATGTGACAGGGGCAGCATCATGATGTATGGAGGAACACTGAGGTCATTGAGGAGCTACGGACTGAGAATGTGATGTGCAGTGAGTAGAGTCTGCCAAAAGCACAGAGCAGTAATAGTCACAATATATCTATTCAGTAGGTAAAACAAAGCTCATACATTTTTTTCACACTTTGGGACAGATTCAATTAGCCGTGAGCTATTGTTACCCCAGGTGTTAAGAACCAGAGGGTGCACTTAATGAAGATTTTTCCTCACAGCCTCAAGAGCTGCAAGGAAAAGTCTGTGTTGAATGCGCCCGCTGCAGCTTAATGCATGGGGTATCCAATAGATTCCAGGAATTTAACTTGGAATCTATGGGCTAACGCTACTGCATGGTTTATAGTGCAGAGAAATTGCCTGATAATTGAATAGCTCTGGGCGATAAATCAAGAGCTTTACCCATACAGTAAACATTGTGTCTAATTGACTCTTCCCCATTGTGATCCCTAGAAAGAGCTGTGTGTGGTGGTAGTAAACAAACCAATGGAGGTTACAAATAATTTACCTGGTCTCCTTTATATCCTTCATCACCATTGTCTCCCTGAAAAACAGTTTTAAAAAAGTAACTTATCATTTGGTAAATTTTATTTCTATGTTTCAGTTTTGCAATGCCTGAAATTATGAAAAAAAAATTGGTGCAGTATTTTTTAGATCTTTAATACTCCTTTCAGACTTGTGCCTAAAACCCAGGTTTTTGCACGTGGACATGCATCAACCCAGGTCTGGTGTATGTCTGAAAGGCGCGACCCGGGTTGACAGACCCGGGTCCACAACCTTGCGCACTAGCAGGGATTTTTCCGAGACTTGCAACCCGGGTCGACGACCTGGCTCAAATGTGAAAGGTGTGAACCAGGTCTTGATGACCCAGGTCACGCCTAAAACAACTGATTGGCCAGGGACAGTGGCACTTGGGGATGAGATCATCTCGAAGCGTCCACTGAATGCCGGAAGACCCGGGTCACTGCAAGACACAGGTCCGGTGTGAAGGGTGACAACCCGGGAATAAGCAACAAAAAATATGTCAGCTGCTCAATCAATCTGGTAGTACTTTTTTCAGGTGCATGAAAGCGAGGGGTCATACCAAGTAGAAAAGAAAGGGGGGTTTAACCCCCTATTGTTCCTCAGCACACTGAATTATACTAGCAACAATATATGAACACTAATAGGGGAATTCAATATGGAGCGAAAACTCATTTTTTTGCGTTAATATCGCACCTATGACGTCATTATCGCAGGTTTTAGGGGCCCATTTATCAAACTGCATTTGAGGTAAATTCCCCGAAAACACCTGTTTTTGGGGGTTTACCTCAAATACTAAGTATCCCCCGAATGCATGAAGGAGGGACCGTAGCAGGTATCGGAGATACCTGCTGCGATCCCTCCACTGCCGCCGGCAGCCGCCTCCCCCAT
Source organism: Taudactylus pleione (assembly GCA_031769625.1). NCBI lineage: Eukaryota > Metazoa > Chordata > Amphibia > Anura > Myobatrachidae > Taudactylus > Taudactylus pleione. The sequence continues at coordinate 11,301,766 of JAUIMM010000115.1, forward strand.
AGGTTTCTATGGGGGATGCGATGCTGCCAAATGTATCAATATCGGGAATGCGATATGAAGATAGCGTTAGCCGCTGTGTCCTATGGGCACTCACCGCATTTCAGTATGATCGTATTTTGCAATGCGATCATGGGCGGTACTGCATGCCCTGATCGCATTGCAAAATGCGATCCTTAATAAATGGGCCCCTTAGTTTTACACTGTATTCAATTTCAAAGACTGAATGGGTGGCGAAAAAAAGTGCAGAATAGGGGTTTAGGGGTGCAGGCTTAAGAAAAATAGCCTGCACCCCTGGGAATGACCTCTTAAAAATAACTGTGTCAAAAAAAAAATAGGGACACCCCAAAAAATTAATTTACAAATTGGGGTGAAAAAAAAAAAAAAATTTGAAAAGTGTTTAAAAATAGGGAAATAGGTTCAGGACTATTCTGCAAGTATGCGGCAGGTGTATTCTAGAATAGGCTATTAGCGGCAGGTGCATAGTTGCAAAATTTTAAAAACTTACTTTAGGGACATAAAAATATGCTAGTACCCATTTTCATGTACCCCAAATTTGATGGGACCACTTAAAAAAACGAAAAAAATAACCTAAGTGCTCTTCTGCAACACTTCTTCAATGTTGGGAAAAAAACACCTGCTGCTGCTATTTAAATCCCCGACTTTCATTTGCAGGCTAAAACGGGGGTACCCATAGTGATCCCCCATGTTTTTATAACTTTAGGGGGGTCCTACAATTTATTTTAAGGAAAATTTCGTAACTTTACGCAAATCCCACTTCACAGGCTCCCGTTTTCATTAGTTTCATATTGAATACGGGGATAAGCGGGCGCGCGCCTGATACTTTATCCCAGGTAAAAGCTCCGATATGAAACGTAAACTTCGACAGCGAAGTTTAAGTTTCATATTGAATTCCCCTATATATGGTATTAAGTGGTGTATTAAGTGGTGATGCCCTCAGGAGGCCCAGCCAGAGCAGCCTCGGGGGCCCTAAGCCCAAACGCTCACCCCAAATGTAATGTATGCCAATTAAAGCCTCATAATAAAGGTACACATATATTTTTGGCAAATGTAAGGCCTCATGATAAAGGCACATACATAAATGCATCCGAATTGAGAGCCAGCTTACCTGGGAGTTACCCCTGGGAACTCCAACTAGCACTACTAGAACCAGCATGCCCTGCTAATGCTGGCTCATTCATGCATCGCATAACCATAAACAAAAAAATGGCAGCTGCTCTGGCTGGGCCTCCTGAGGGCATCACCACTTAATACACATGGTTACTTTTCACATCACCTTTTCATGTTTGTTTATTATTCATGTAAAATTTCACATATATTTTAGCCCCTTAACACATAGTAATTACTTGCACACTTCTATACTTTACACTGCACTGTCACTCTTTTTCCATTTTTCGTGTGATGCCCTGGGGGGGATCCTGGGCTGGACGTTATTTTGGGGTGCTCTGCGCCCCGGACGTGAACCGTTTAGTGTAGGGACTGCTAGTACAGAGAAGCCTTGAAGAGGCCTAGCAGCATCCCATGTATTTGCAAATGCATGCAACTAATATCTCTGAAATTCTATTACCATATAGTGTTCATATATTGTTGCTAGTATAATTCAGTGTGCTGAGGAACAATAGGGGGTTAAACCCCCCTTTCTTTTCAACCCGGTAATAAACCAGGTGGTCCCCCTAAGTGTGAAAGGGGTAGCCTGACTTCAACCTGTGCTCGGTGTCCCTCCTCCGAGCCAGGTGGAATCCGGGAATTTAAATTTGAAAGTGGTATAAGAGTCCTTATCTTGTGCTTAATATTATTACAAGCTTAGCAAGAAAGTGAACCTACAATATCAAGATGATTTATTTTTCCATTAATTAGTGCATTCATATAATCATAACAAACTAGGGGGGACATTCATAAAATCTTGGAGAGAGCAAGTGGAGAGAGATAAAGTACCAACCCAGGGGCGTATCTATAATGGGTGCAGGGCGTGCGGGGCACACCTGCCCCCGGGTCCAGGGGGGCCTGCACCGCACACCCTGCACCCATAGGTAATTATACTTACCTCTCCGTCGATTCCCGAAGTGCTGCTCCGCAGCACCGGATCGGCGCTGTAAAGCAGCAAACACTCACTGGGAAAATGGCGGCGGCCATTTTCCCAGTGATTTGTGCATGCACAGACAATATGTCCCCGGGAAAGTAGGTGCGGGCGTCATTTTCCCAGAGGCCCGCGCATGCGCTGTAGATTCTGGCATGAAGCCCGGATCTATAGCGCTCAGTGCCGCTGAGCCACTGTCAGAAAGGCGGGGGCCCAAACGGAGGCTGCACATGGGCCCCCTCCTTTCTTAGAATGCCCCTGTACCAACCAATCATCTCCTAACTGTCATTTTACAGGCTGTGCTAGAAATATTATAGTTAAAAGCTGATTGGTTGCCATGAGAAACTTCTCCACTTTATCTCTCTCCAAGATTTGATATATCTTCCCATGGATGCTTGTTGCATAATCTTTCTATATGTATTAATATTTTTCTCTTCATTTTTCTTATTGAGCTATGCTCAGTAATGGCTCTGGCGTTCTATGGAAGGAAAAACTGGAGGAGTATCAGTGGTAGTATTCAAAGAAAGCTGTTCTCTGCCACTATAGCTCTTGGCGGAAAGTAAAGTACAGTAAATTATGTGGAATGGGGAAGGGTGCATAAAGTGAACTTATAAGAATTATTAATGTAACTATTAGCTAATTAAATAATAGTATAGATAGGCAAAATATTAAGTATTGTACTCTGCATTTGTTTTTCAAATATGACTCAGTACATTTTTTTACATCATAACATGTAGTAGAAATGTGTCTAACTTCTCTAAAGTACTTACCTTATGTCCCTTTGGCCCTTGGATCCCCATTGAACCCTCCAGACCAGGCAAACCTGGATCTCCTCTTTGACCCTACAATGTCAAATAAACATGATGATGACGATTTATTTGCAATAGTAACCTGAAATTTTAGCTCATTTAAAATAAAACATTGATAGAAAATTATCAGACAGAGGAACATTTTGAAATGCACAAATACAGTTAATTTAAAGGTGGTGTGGTCAGGCCTTATTGGGGGTGTGGTCAATTCACCATCTTCCATCTTACCATGGTGAGTGGGACATGCTACTCTAAATGTGGACATTTGGTAGGTAGGAACAAATAACATTATTTGGCATAGTTATGCTTACTTGTGAGCTTTTACTACTCACTTCCAACTATGGGGGGGAATTCAATTAGGTGCGAAAAGTCACATTTGCCAAAAAACGTTCACAGGTGCGAACTTTTCATGCATAAGTGCGTAATGCGCTATCCAATTGCCGGAGTACTCACATGTGAGAAAACTCCATAGGCAGAAACCAGCGAAAATTATTCCCCATCTCAGAGCAGTGATAAAATGTGCAAGATCCCTATTTTTGGCTAAATATGTGGGGACTTGGTTCAGAACCCTTAGGACACCCCCCTAATTATTAATTAGGCAAAAAATGTAAATTAGCATAATTCCCCCTAATAATGGCATGTAATTTTTGGGGAGAAAGTGTTGGAAAATGGGTATAAAGCACTGGGTCAGGTATTTTGGAGGGCAGTATGGATGGGACAGGTGTTTTTAGGATTGCAGGTGGCTACAGCAGAGTTATTTTTAAAACTGCACTTTATAGACACAAAAATATACTATTACTCATTTTAATGTACCCCCAATTTAACTGCAGTAATTATTTTCTCCCCCCCAAAAATTGCTTTTTACCATTTTTCCACCCTTATACAAATATGCAAATAACAGCCATTTCACTTTAAGAACCCAAAATACTTTTATTAGGGCTAGTAATACACTTCTATATTGATTTCCAGTGTCAGTTAGGCTTTTTTGGGGGGTACAGACTGATTTCCCAAAAATGTGCTGTACTTTTCGTTAGTTTCGCCATGCGCAATTATCGCACAAATGCGTTTTCATGTGTTTTGCAATTGGATAGGGTGGAAAGCGGGAGCGTGCATTGAGAAAGTATGCAAAAAGATTGCATCAAAACTGGCGAATGAGGCAAAAACTTATCGACAAACGGGACTTTCTCATTTAATGGAATACAGGCCTATGACAGTGTATACTGCAAGCAACATGTCTATTAGTGGACTGGAGAGACACATTTATCGTGATCAATTCAGTTTGGTCTTACCCTGCATGGGCAATCCATAAGCACATCCAATATGATACTTGCGCCCATGTCATATTTAGATTAACTAAGAGAGGCATTCCTTTATTTTATACATGGTCACAGTGCTGGTTGCTGGTCACTTTGTTACACAAGTCCAGAGGTGTACAGCAAATGTGTTTACACTCCATGTTGTCACATTTCAAATGTGTCCAAGAAAATTAGCAAATGTTATCATTATTAATTCTACAAGTTATTTAATATAGAATAGTAAGTAAGGCCAACGTTTTACATTCACTTATATATATATGTAGTTTAGACAGGATGAAATGTGTTGTATTAAACACATTCTTAAAACCTGGTTGGACTTGGTCTTGAGGTTTTTACTACTTTGTAAAGTGCCACTTAGTACAATAATAAAAAAACCTAATAAATATAAAAAAATATGGAACCAAATACTGAATATGTCATGAATAATTAGAAACACTGGGCCTGATTCAGACCCGCTCGTGAGCGCTCGTGAGCATGCGCGAGACCCGAATACTGACGGCCAAGCCGTCGTTATGGGTCTCGCAGCAATGGGGGTGTGCTGTCAATGGTGACTGACAACACGCCCCCTTTGGTGAGCGTGCCGGGGGCGTGGCTGCCCAGACGGAGGCGTTCCCATGGGAACGCCTACCGTCTGGGGCCGGCCCCACTGACATCACTAGTGATGTCAGTGGGAGTGCTTTTGGCTCTGATAGAGCCAAAAACACTCCAGGGCTTGCGGCAGCGAGACCCTACCACAGGGTCTCGTCGCAAGCCCGATGGTCGCGATGGTCTTGACCATCCAGACCATCATTTTGGCCGCTCGCTATAGCTGTGGGTGGTCACTCATAGCTATGCGAGCGGCCAGGAGGCCGCTCCAGAAAGGACAAGGGACGGCCCTGATTCAGAGCGAGTGCTCTGTCAGAGCGTCCGTCTCTGAATCAGGGCCACTGTTTTAATTCTATTGTAATTCCATTGGTCATCAAATGCTCACCAAAAAGACATATACACAACTAAGCTGTTTTTAATCTTTTTTTGGCTAAACTTTTCCTATTAAACAATTTTTAACAAAATGTGAATCCACAGATTGTGCATATGTATTACAATGCCCATGTCAGTTATAATAAGTGAACAGAACCACTAGATCCCAAAATTTGAGGTTTAGGGATGCAATACATACATGCCTACCCTCCCGGTTTTCGCAGGAGGCTCCCGATTTTCCGGAAGGGTAAGCATATTCTCCCGCATTCTGCCCACTTCCTAGTGAAGAGGGCAAAATGAGGAGACTTCCCACGGCGATCGCGGGTCTCCGTGTAGGGGGCGGGGCTTAAGATGTGATTCTTCATGAATCACTTCATTTGGCCCCACCCCATATGTAAATTCTAGCCAATTGTGGCAATTTTACCACGCGGGGCGGGGCTTAATGACGTGAATCATCAGGCCTCGGCCCCCATTGCCACCCTCCTGCTTCTCTTACCCGGGCTTCTCCAGGGAAGAGATATTAAAAGGTAGGCAAGTATGATGCAATATTATCCATAAATTGCAAATGCATAGTGTCTCTCAACACTTTTCATGTTGTTATAACAGTAATCCGGCAGGCTTGACTGTTACAGTTGTTGAAAGATTTGCTAACACCAAGAGGGGTAGTAACAGATTTAAATCTTTATGTCTAGGTGAATCAAAGTGGACCTTTAAATTAGACAAATTACATCTTATTTAGAATAACCAACATTAATGAGCTATTAGTTCTAATAGGTTTTCCTATTGACGAGAATTAAAGATGCAAAACCTTACTTTTTTAATTATTTTGGTGATGTCAACTTTAAATATGTGTCCTCATACACCTGTCCTCAATAAACCATGTAGCTTGAGATGTCTGATGCGAGTGAGCAGCCAGGTCCCTCAGGACCCCAAACAGTTCACGTTTAAAGTTGTCATGAGGATCTTTAAAATGTGACAGATGGTAATACACCTGTGCACCTGCTAGACGCTCTGGAAAATGTGACAGATGGTAATACACCTGTGCACCTGTTAGATGCTCTGGAACATGTGACAGATGGTAATACACCTGTGCACCTGCTAGATGCTCTGGAAAATGTGACAGATGGTAATACACCTGTGCACCTGCTAGATGCTCTGGAAAATGTGACAGATGGTAATACACCTGTGCACCTACTAGATGCTCTGGAAAATGTGAACTGTTCTGCATCCTGAGGACCGAGGGCCTGAGTAAGTAGTCTACGGAATTGCAAATCTGCACGCAAGCAGCTTTGCAATTCCGTCCTTGCAATTATGGTAATGCAGCAGGAGGCATCATGCCTCCTGTATGCATCACTTACCTGAGCTGTGTCCAAGGACACAGCATCGGATAATCTGCGATCATATCGGCCGGCTGAGTGACCTATGGGGTCACGCAAGCCAGCCCTACTACAAAGAGGCCAGGAATTCTCCGTCAGCAGATGGAGATCATGGCCTCTCCCCCCCCCCCCCCCCCACGGTGGCGACATGTCTCCGTTTTGGGAAACAGAGGCCGTCTCCGCACCTTCCCACCCACAAATGGCACCAGACTGTCAATCACTGCTGCAGGACCCTTATGTATGGGGACGGCACCTGCAGTAATTCCCAACCATTGGGAATCTGCGTTCAGCAGTGCACGCTAGAATAAGGCCCCGAGTTTGAAAACTACTGGTATAGAGTATAGTGTTTCTAATTTGATAATTTATATACAATATTACATATTGGGACTGATATATAGGTATATGGGATATATCATTGATAACTATGGGCCATGATTCAGCATGGATCGCAGAGCTGCGTTCGCACACCCCCTCTAGCTGAGAAAATATGCTAATGAATGCAATCACACGGCAACCGCAGCACTATACCAAGACGCCCACCACTATATAAAGCCGCAAACTTCCCATGACATGCATCCGCAAGTCAGCGGAAACATCGGTAACATCGGAACTATTCGCACAGTTGTAATTGACCTGACCCTACCTCACAGACTGCTAAACGGTCGCTATCTAGACCTCTGCCAGCATATGCAATCGCTGGGGCTTAATTACACAGAGGGGCTTAATTATACACACCCCTGTAACGGTGTTCAAATGCACAGGCATGCCTGCATTCCGCAGGCCACCCCCAAATGGTCACTTCCTGTCAATCACTACGAGATGGACTGCGTGCTTGATGCGATTGCTTCCCGATCGCAGTGGCCTGTTCGCACACGTGCACTGTCATGCATGAGCAAAGCACAAACATCGACCGGCTGCGTGCGAGCGCAGCCGTGCGATCCAACCTGAATAAGGCCCTATGTCAACAATAATATAAGGAGTATTTTTAGATAAGGTATTGTATTTTAATTGTCATATATATATATATATTTAGTTATTTATTTTTTTCATTATTTGATCCTATCATATATGTAGATTTTATGTGAATCTGGTTTATCAGTTACAAAGTCAGTGTTATTGGTTTTATACATAAAAAAATATATATAACAGATTTTTTTAAATGTTTATGTAATAATATGTATGCTATCAGACACTCATATATTGGGCCTGATTCATCACTGATCGAAACTGTAACATCGTATGCAGATCGACCGATGGTGCGTACTGCGCATGCACAACAGTGCGCGTGAGTGAGTTTGCATTGCGCTCATAATGCGATCACCTATGCAGATACAAAGTCATCACAGACCAAGGGACGGGACGTCAGCATTTGGGGGGGGTGATGGAGGAGTGGTCAGAGAAATGCAGGTGTATCTGTCCGTTTGAATGCCGTTACTTGGGCATGTATAAATTAACCACTGAAATGGCATACGCAGCTTGTGTACTCACTGCGTGCGACGAGGTTAGCAATTTCTGCGTAAGGTCACACCTGTTGTAATTGTGCGCAAGGGTCCGATTTTACTCGATGTTCCCGATGTATACGCAGCACTGAAAGGTATTACGGATGTGAGATAACAGTAGTGGGCGTCTCTATGCTGGCTGTGCGACGGCTTTGTGATTGCATTCATTAGCATATTTTCGCAGCAGACCTGCATGGGTAATCGCAATAGCGATCTGTAGTGAATCAAGCCCATTGTGCGCTATGAAGAGTGTGTGTATTCCAGGGGTTAATAATAATTTGCAGGTGTGACTAACGTTTACTATAAAATTCGCCCTGCCTGCTCCCCAGTCAGTCTTGAGAAAGTTCTCGTTGCTAGGGAGCAAAACACGGAGTCTATGCCCACTTCCTACTTTGAGAAAACTCTCAGCAGTTACTGGTCAGCTGATACAATTATTGCTGATGCGGAATTATCCTTCACCACAGTGTTTCTATTGGAAGCTCTTCTAGGTTATACCAGTGCTGGCTGCGATTACCCCATCGGTGGCACAACCACACTGCTGGCTTACTTCATTGGCCTGGAGGTACACCACCACACAAAGCTTCTACTCCACTGGTGGCATGACTGAATGCGGGCTCCACTGCGGGAAAATCTTGCTGGCCCAGGAGTGCATTACACAGCTAGTATAAATCTCAGCATAAACATGACCAGAAGTGCCGGTTTTACAATCAGATACTTCGTAAATAAACCCCTTTATATATCATAATATTTAAAATAAAAAGATAATTTGCAGAGTTGTAGCGCCAGAAGTTCTTTTTTTTTCTGATCTCATCATGTTTTTGTTTTATTGGACACATCATTCATGACATATTCACCATAATTTATTATATTTCTTTTGTCCAATCAAATGCATTTTTTCCATTAAACCCCTTACCCAAGTAACAATAAATGATCTCTACACATGAGAAGCTCCAGGTGTAGTAGTAACTATTCAGAAGAATTGCACCTACTTTCAGTCCGGGAGGTCCTGGCGGTCCTGGAAGCCCAACTTCACCTTGTATGCCCTGGGATTAATAATCGTAAATGATTTAATTATTATAAATGATAAGTTATCTAGGAGCAGATAAAAAGAGCACTCATAAGTAACATCATAGTTACCTTTGGTCCTTGCAGGCCTTCTGCTCCTGGAAGTCCAATTGCCCCAATTTCACCCTGCAGCAAGTACAGATATTTATCTCTAGTCTATAATGCTGTTAATTTCTGTTTCCACAGTTGTGCACTAGGGCTGAGGGGTCTTACTGGCAGCTGCATAAACAGACACATCTTGCCTGTCCCACCTCCCCCTACCCTCTGTCCATTTTAGTGATTGGGGCAGCTTGAGTGGCATGTATTACCATCCGCAGTTCAGCACAGGGGGAGCTACCCCTATTACTAAGATGGCCCCATGGTGGGCAGAGGTGGCTCAGGGGCCAATGAATCAGCACACATCATATCACTGCATCCCACTACATCCACTGTTTAAAAAACTCTGTTGGTGATGCAGCCACAGAGTAGTCAAGAAATAAGGTCAAGTATAGGGGATGACAGGAGGAATAAGAGCAAGAATACGGGGAGGCAGGAGGAATAGATCAAGAATACGGGGACATGGGAGGAACATGGTAGTAAATAAATCACCAGTTACTATCAAAATATTGTATTTACTGTAAATATAGTGTTGTGTGTACTTTTGGTAAAACTATGTATGCTTCTCTCAGTGCTACTCCAATCAGAGGTATGGGAAATCAGGCTCAGAAACTCTTATGGGATGATTTCTTCTTCACTTTGTGCAGGTTTTCATATATGGAATATAGTCCAGCACCAAACAAACCAAAAAATCTCTAGCATTTGTGATTTTTGTATAGATAAATAATTAAAAACACACACAGTTTATAAACTTGACAAACAGCATATCAATAAAATACAGTTCACCCAGAGCCTAGGGAAAGGATGGTCCAGTCGATACATTTTTCACTTGAATAAATGGTTCCTTCCCAATGGCCGTAGTCCTTCCTGGATAAAAGTATCTTTAAGAGATAAACAGGAATCTCCAAAGCATTTTCTTTAAAACAAACTTTTTCAGGGATCTGAAATGCGTTATTTCTGTTCATCTCTTAAAGACACTTTCTGCTCTCAACTCTGGATGGGACTCCTCTTCATCTGTCCCTTTTGGGGACTCCTGTCCATCAGTCCCAGTTGGGGGATCCTGTCTATCAGTCCCAGTCGGGGACTCCAGCCTTGCCATTCCGGTGGGGGATTCCAGTCTGCCATTTTCTGAGAGGGTGTCATCTCTCCAGCCTGCTGCTGTGCCCATATTGCCTCACAGTGCCATCTTGTCAGCTGCCAGTCTGAATACTGCTAGTCCAATTGTTCTAGTGTCTTCCTCCATCCTTTGGATTTTGAACAAGACTAGACTTTGTTGGACTAATACATTAGAGACTTCTCAGCTGTCAAGAAGAAAAACATCCCAAAGTCCATTCAAAGCTCACAATCCATTGAATTAAGAGTTGGTTTAAGTTCTCTGTGTTCCTCCTGTGGTCTTTTGTGGTGTCCTGATTCTTCGGATACTGATGTCATTCTTTAGAAGAAAGATCCGATATTAACGTTGAACTTCGATTCTGACTATGACCCCATGGCGGACACAAGCCTGTTTTTTTCTGGGTCTTATGTTTCCCAACCATATTTTCATCCAGGAAGAAAGTTTTTAAAGTTTAAAGTTTTGGTAATAAATATCTTTCTTCTGGAGATGAGAACTGGGAAACTTTATCTGGAAAGGAAGATCATGAGGACTCAAGTTCATTCCTGAGAGGTGTCCCTCATCTCATCAGACGTCCCAGGTTCCCAGTTATTCAAGAATTTTTCGGTAAGTCCCATCCCAGTTTCCTGTGGCCACTTGTAAAGAGATGGGGTACTGTCACAAATCGGGGTTCTTAGCCTCACATACCCCTTCACCGCTCACATATTGCAGTCGTGTGCACGTATCCTGGTTGCCTGCAGCATATTCCCCGGCAGCATCTCTTTTCCTAAAGATCTTCCATTAACATATTGGATTCATCAGGTGATCCAGTCTCATTCAATCAGACTCCAGCTACAGCACTCACATGATCCGGTCAACCTATGAACATTTAGAGTGCATCTCCTATTTTTCTGCAGTCTCAGCTATAGACTACCAGGTGCACATCATCACCTGCCTGCAGTTTAATCTACATTCTACCAGGTGCATCTTGTTGCCAGTCTGCCGTCTCATCTACAGTCTTCCTAGGGCACATCATTACCAGCCGGCAGTACCTGTTACTCTACTAGTGTGCCTTCCATTATGCACTATTGATCCTGTACAGCATGGCCCCCGTTGTCGCTCCGTTGCTGCCCACATTGGCAAGTATGTATGCACTTGTCGATGCTGATGTCGGGCTGGGTACACATCGTCTAGTGTGTACCCAGCTTTACTGTTTAGGAAGTACAGCAATGTGTCATAAGGAGAAGTGTATCCAATTTGGGTCTTTTCTCAAAAAGCAAAATACTAAATGTATTGATGCTCTATTAGCCAAGATCTGTGACCTGTAGGTTGATCATAAGTTCTTTATTTCTGCTTATACCTTGCAAATGTTGCAAAATGCCAGGACTATCCTTAAACAATCTGTTAATTGATAAAACCAAATGGGCATTTTGACACTGTAGAATCAAATATTACCAGTGGGGGCATAAGCCCAGTAGATTGTTCAGGGCATTGATAGCTCAGTGCCCTTACCTACAATTCTTGTATTAAAGACATTAATGATACTCTAATGCACTTTGACCCGCACATAGCAGAAGCATTTCAGGAATTTTATTCTAAATTGTACAGCTTGTCCCTGGCTCAGATGTCTGTGGAAGCAGAGTCTCACTAATGGGATGTCAGTGAATCTTTGGAGGCTGTGGGTTTCCCCATTCTCTGTGAGTCTGTTGTGAAAGCATTAGTTACCTTTTTACAGCACAGGAACTCTCAGTGGCCACTGAGTAATCTCCTGCTGGCAAAAGTCCTGCGCCTGATGGCTTCCCCTCAAATTATTATAAAACATTTCATAAGTTACTCCTCTCTAACTAACTGGATGCCTTCAATGACATTCAGACATGGAATCTATTCAGCGCAGTCCTTGGAAAGTGATTCCGAAGGAGGACAAGGATCCCTCCATGTGCTCCTGCTATCTCATTACTAAATATAGACGTAAAACTCTTTACAAAATTACTTTCCAACCATCTTAAGCCTCTTTCCCCAGGCTGTGGCCCTCATTCAGAGGCGGTCGCAAGAAGCGATTGCTCTCTTTGAATGAGGGCGGCCGCTTCTTTTTTCAGTGCGGCCTCCTGGTCGCTAGCTAAGCTGTGGGTTACCACCCACAGCTTAGCGACCGACCAGGGTGATGGTCGCGATGCATCGCAACCATTGTGGCTAGCGACGAGACCCTAAGGTTGGGCCTCGGCAGCCGCAAGCCCCAGGGAGCTTCCTGCTCTGATCGAGCAGGAAGCTCCCCACTGACATCACTGCTGATGTCAGTGTGGCCGCCCACAAAACGGCAGGCGTTCCTCAAGGAACGCCTCCGTTTGTGAAACCACCCCTCCGCCCCGCCTACAAAAAGGGCTGAGCTGTCGATCAACATTGACAGACGGCCCTTTTTTAGTGAGCTCCGGAGCGAGAGACTTTCTCTCTCGCTCCGGGGCTTGCGCACGCGCAGTGTGGCCGCTGCGCGTGCGCAGGGCCTTAACATCGACCTGGTTGCGAGCACTCAGCGCTTTCGACCGGGTCTGAATGAGGTCCTATATCCATGACCAGGTGGCCTTTGTCCTGGGTAGGAAGGCAAGAGATAATACTACTTATTAACTTGATTTATCACGTTTCTACTTATTCCATCCCTCTGATGCTTTTATTTACTGACACTAAAAAAATATTCAATAGGGTGTATTGAATATTTATGATGAGGGTTTTGGAGCTCATGGTGCTTGGAAATACGTGGCTACATAGAATACTGGTGCTGTACACATCGCCCACAGCCTGTGTAAGAGCCAATAGGGTATTGTCTGGTTTGCTTTGTATTTCCTATAACACTAGACAAGGTGGCCTGTTCTCGCTGATGGTATTTGTTTTGTGCATGTAATCATTTATGAGAGCGATTAGTCTGAACCCAAACATAACAGGAGTTTGTGTGGGTCACACAGAATTTCACCTTGCCCTTCTTGCAGATGATGTGTCCCCATGTTACTCTCCTGAATCCTATGTTGGAATTCATAAGAATTAATAGAATTTTTAATTTTAAAATAAATTATCATAATCATTGACCCTTAGTATATCCCTTCTCTCCTTAGTTGGGAATATCCTAGTCCAGTGATTCCAAAACTTGGTCCTCAAGGCACACTAACAGTCCTGAATTTATATATGGTTGAGCACAGATGGTTACATCAAAATAACTGAGGTACTAAAACCTGGACTGTTAGTGTGCCTTGAGGACCGTGGTTGGGAACCCCTGCTCTAGTCCATTCATTTTGGCATTATTATAGCCTATAACTTCCAACTGAGGTGTGATTGTATATGTTTGTGAAAGTTATTTAGCATGTTAACAAGACTACAAAAGAGTTTAAATGAAACTAAGCCTGTGTGCAATCATTTTGCAAGTATTTTAATGATATAGATATCATGGTTCCTATCAATTTATTTTTGTGAATAGTTATAAATAGTTATTAAATGGTAATTGATGTATTTGTTTCTTTATTATACAAAGCCTTTAACAGCTTCTTTATCAGTATTGCTATGGCAATGATTCTCACACTATAGATGACAGATGTACTTGGAAATCCTCAATGAGCCCAGGGCATGCAGCAGGTTATTAATTTATCAAAAATGTATAAGGATCAACAGCAACAGAACTAGGAGCCACTAACATGACAGAGGTCAAGTGCACACAGCATCCAATCCAAATACAAAGATGAGGTCATGTTAAGGAGAATACGTCTAGTAAAGTGCCAGGCAATGGTCAGGCCTTCATCCAGGGACATGGCCGAAACTAGGATATCTGTCACCCGGTGCAAGGCAGTAATTTTGTGCCCAATCCCTTCCCGTACCTGGATTTTGTCCTTGCTCCTCCATAAGGCAGTGCACTAGTCAGACATCCCTGCTATAGTGACTTACATTATTCCACACACCATAATGCCCATTACATATTATGCCACACACTGTAATGCCTATTACCAAAGTGCTACTTACAGATTTCCCCTGACACCATTTTAAGCCCCACATAAGGCTTCTAATTACTTATAAATTACCTGCTCATTGTCAGGGGTTTTATGCTCATTACCAGGGGTTTAATGCTAGTTGCCAGGGGTTTCATGTTAGTTGCCAAGGGTTTCATGCTCGCTGCCAGGGGTCTCATGCTCTTGGTTTCATGCTCGTTGCCAGGGGTTCATGCTCGTTGTCAGGGGTTTCACACTCGCTGCCAGGGGTTTCATGCTCGTTGTTAGGGGTTTCTCGCTCGTTCGCCTGGGGTTTTACGATCATTGCCAGGGTTTCACGGGAGAAGATGCAGCTTTCTCCATCTTCTCCCAACAACGCCAGCATCCTCGGCACTTCTGGGAACGCTATGTGCTTGCCTAACAGACACTAGAGGTCCAGTAGGACCTCTAGCATCTGACTCCTCCTAAGCGGCAGCCATTTTTGGAGGGACGTTTTCATCAGATTCCATGCGGACGGCTAGTCTGCATGGAATCTGCAGCCCCCAAGCCACCACGCCCCACTCCGTGCCCCCAAGCCACCATGGGGTCTGCGGACGCTGAGTCAGTCCTTCAGCACCATCTCAAATCCGGCGCCCGGTGCGTGTGCACCTCTAGGCCCCCCCCCCCTAGTTGCAGGACAGTCCATGACAAGCATAAGCTGCAGAACAGATGTAAATGTACATGCTTGTAAAGGACCTATAGGAGTATATTTACTAAATGGCTGAAAAACCACTGCATTCTCTGCTGTTTTCTGGAATTTTTTGTCAGGATTGAATCCCACAGGTTTGCTAAAGCTCAAACTGCTGCAATCCTGTATAATATCCACACTTTAGAAGAACCATCAATCTTTTCCCCATTTAAAGTATAGAAACTCCTGATTTAACCAACTGAAAAACCAGCTCAAATAAATGATCTGCCTCAGACATGCGTGCTTGTTCAAAGCACTGCACATTTTCCTAGGATCTGTGCAGACTTCTGTATTAAAAATGTTGTGCAAAAATCATTTTAAAAAACCTAGGCTGATAGCAGAGAAAATTGTGTGCATGTGTGTGTCTCGCGGGGGGTAACGACTGTGGGCTACACTAAAAGTTTCAGCAAGCCCTGTCATTCCCAATTTTAAGGGTTTGCTGGGCATGTTGTCACTTGGAGAAACACAAGTGCCAGCATGCCCTGGTAAAAAAAAAAGGCCCACTGGCACCTATCAAAAAAATTCAATAAACAAAACAAAAACCCTCCTATGGAAGCCTGTCGTAAATGACAAGTCCATTTCTGAATCTGTCATATACAGTATATGCAGCTCTCCATTCGGTGCATTCGGAGCTGCCACACTCTGACCTATGGTGGACACCCGGCAAGAAGCGAGCAGGATCATGTGATGCTCTGGCAGGCTAGAGTGACTGCGATGGTCACTGCAAGTTTTTTCAAGCAGAGCATATTTCACTTCCTGGAAGGGGTTTTAAGAGAGGAAGTGGCCCGTATGCAGACAGTGCGGGCCCTCAACTCTTCCCAGCGGTGCCGCAATGCACCGATGCAGTAGATTCTGGCTTAGTGCCAGGATCTACTGGGCATGCGTGGGTCTCTAGGGACAGCAGTACTGCGCATGTGCGAGTCCCCGGGGAAATGTCCGCCGCCATTTTCCCAGTGATTTTTGCTGCTCTGCAGCGTCAGATCGGCGCTGCAGAGCAGCACTACGGACAGGTAAGTATAAGACTAATGGGTGAAGGGTGTGTGGTGTGGGCCCCCCTGGGTGCAGGGGCCCGTGTGCGCCGCACACCCTCCACCCATCATAGATACGAACCTGCTTCCAGGTCTGAACATGGAAGTAAATTGATGGTGTAAGTTATCACTTTACTTCGTACTGATTGATTGTAGGGTGGGCTCTTACTGGAGCCTGTGCCCTGGCAACTTCACAATTGTAAATACCCCTGAAAAAAAAATCCTTATTGCCGCGATTTACACCGATAACAAATGTTAATTTTGATGGTCATATCAGATTTGTTAATTAACAGACCTTTTAATGATATAGAAATGATTTTACTATATTTATATTTGTTTTAGACATGCGTTCCAATGCTTTTCAGCCACACTGCGTTCGTGTGTGCCTCCCAGTTGATTCACATGGATAAGTGCATGGTGCCCAGATCACAACGTTAATCTTATCTAGCTTTATTTTATAGTTTAATCTCAAAGGCCTTTTACATATGGGTGTACAATTATGTTTAATGCACACCTTGCACCTTGAAAGTCTGGTAAATGCATTTAACAATGATAGTCCAATAAAATATTGAGTGTACTTGTACAGCCTCACACTTTCTAACATTGCATGTCAATTTCTTAACTTTGCCTGCAGCATTTCTGAGTATTACTTGATACAATGTAATGGGGGTCTGTGGGAGCACTGTTTGAGTACATAATGCCATATGATGCCAAGAGGCTTTAATTACTGTTAAAGTACATGGTTTTATTTACACTTTTAAAGTCTGTATGTACATTTTTGATCATCTTTACAATTAAAAAAAAAAACTGCACAGGTTGAAATTTTCACTTTTACCACATGGTGGCAGTAACCGCCAGACACTGCAAGCGCAGATTTGTAATTGTAAACTGTACGATGATGAACGGTTACGGAATGTAACATCTTACAATTATTGGCAATTACCTTTAGGCCAGGGGGCCCACTGGTTCCTTTTTGTCCAGGATGTCCTCTTTCTCCCTGTAATAGCCAATTCATATGTGATTTATTATATAATCACATTTTACTGATACCTATCATTTCATAATGAAGCATGATGAAAAAACAAAGATTTTTTCAGTTATAGATTAACAACATAGTAACTTCAAGCTTCCTGATAGCATGCTAGACACAATGAGGGGCCAAGTGCTATTCAGCATTGGCTCAGGACTCTTTAGGTGCAGCACCAGATCACTTATTCAGGCACTACTTGCCACCCCCTCCCAAGCCAGGTGACTCGCCGATGCTGAAATGCCCTGGCCTGTTTCTAAATTGAAGTTTTCCATATGGTCTTACTATGCAATTTAACCTAAACCACATGTGATTTACCGGTTTTAAAACTGCAACACTTTGTATTGTTGCTGTTTGAAGATTCAGAGCCTGATTCAGAGATGGACGGAATTGCAGGGCCGCACACAAGCCACTGTGCAATTCCATCCAGCTAATATGCAAATATAGCGCGGGAGGTGTCTGTAGGAAACAGACACCTCCTTGCACCATCATATCAAGCTTGGGCTATCATTTTGGTCTTTATATCATAGAACCATGGCCGGATTTAGGGGGGGGGCGACAGGGGCGGTCATCCCGGGGCCCCCACATACTGTCGATGTGACCCTGCCGAGAACAGAACAGTGGAGGCTCAGCAGCCGTTCCTGTTCTACTGAATGCAGCAGCACAGTCAATGCTGCTGTATCAGCTTTTTTCTAAAGGGAGAGGGACCGGCTCCACAATAGCGGATGCAGTGGGGTGAAACACAGATTCCACTCTACAGTGACTGGCCGCATCGGGGGTGGAGCAAATACGGAAAGCCCCACCCCCATATCCACGTGAATCACGGTATAAAATCGGGGGGGCGGACCCTAATTAATCAAGGTGCCTGGCCCCTGTTGCAACCTATGACTCGTCGTGCTGCAGCTGCTGCATCAAGTGAAAGTATGTATGTGTACTGTTTCAGTGTCTGTATGTATGTGATTCTGCGTGTATATGTGTTAGTGTGTATACTGTGTATGTGTTAGTGTGTATGTATGTGTTAATCTGTATATATGTGTTAATGTGTATATATGTGTTTTTGTGAGTTTACTGCTTATGTGTAAGCGTATGTTATATATGTATATGGCTCAGTGTAGGGGTTTCGGGGAGGGGGGGGTAGGCTTTATGTGGCTTGGAGGGCCCCCACACAATTTAGTTGCCATGGGGCTCCCAGAAGCCTTAGTCCAGCCCTGCATAGAACCAAGTGAGATTTGAAAGTCTATTTACCCAGCTCTTCACCCCTTTGAAACACAAAACTTGTTGCTGAACTATAAAAGTTAATAATAAAATATAATAATAATAATAATAAGAATAAGAATAATAATAATAATACCATGCCTACACAACTTATCAATATATTTTTGAGGTTGTGATCCACAACATAAAAACTTATGAGACTAGTTATATAAATAGATAAACAATGCAATATGTCTTGTCTGTGGGTATTCAATTCACCGTATTAGCCATTTGACCTCTTCTTCATGTGTTTAGAAAAATCTTTTTCACAGGAAACATGATTATTTTAAAGTGAAATCAGTAAAATGTCCTTTTAGAATTAATAAATTGTATAAATTTTTAACTAATGTGCTAACATGCAGATATTAGATTGCCAGTCATGTACAGTTACCTTTAATCCCATTGTGCCAGGGGGACCAGGATCACCGTGATAACCCTAGAAAAACATAAACCTTCTTATGCAGTGCTCTTTTTATTTAGTAAATGTATACTGTTCGCCAATAAACCAGTGAGTACACTATTGATATCAAAATTACAGAAAGCATAACTAAGAGATGTGAAGGGAATACAATGGATAGGTTACCCCTTGTCATCTTTACATTATCAATTACGAACCTGAATATATCACTTTTGCATCAGTGCATCTCTGGTTCGAGTTCCCAATTTGGCCTAATAGCAACAGATATCAAACACCATAACCCATTGACTCAAAAAATAATCCAAATATCAGATAGTCTATACACAAGTGTGTAGGTAAGCTTAGCATATGGAGGTTATGTGGGCGGCTTAGGAATGAGATAAGCTTGTCTAAAGAGATGAGTTTTCAGGGAACGCTTGAAAGTTTGAAGCCTAGAGGAAAGACTTATTGTGCGTGGGAGGGCATTTCACAGAGTGGGGCCCCACACTGCACAACCTGCACCCCTATTACCTAAAACTCACCTGTCCGTGGTTCTGTGTCTGGTGTCAGTGCTGCACAGGATGCCGGAAAATGGACGCCGCGTCCATTTTTCTGGCGTTCTGCGCATGTGCAGTAGACTCTGGGCACACTCTAGTGCCCAGAGTCTACTGCTTCTGCGGTGGACGGCCAGCCGCTTCAGTCGGCTGCCGGCCTGCACCGGGAATGCACACGGGCCCCCTCCTCTCTTAAGACGCTCCTGGTGAGAGGCAGCAGTTTTCTGGGTATACAGTAGTTGGTGGCAGCTTGTAGCAGGTTGGTAGTGTGGTGCGAATAGCTTTAGGTCCATTTTTATATATATAATGTTAGGTAATTGGAATAGTGCACTTTGCTCCAGACTGTGTCTAAAACAGTTATTTTTCTTCCAGAAATCAGGGGGATGACCCAGCCAGGGCATGCAGATGTGTCCTCTTGCATCTTTTCAGCGTTTGCGGCAAATCGCGGCACGCATGGCGTGAGGCGTGCGCCCGAGAGCAGATATGTGCACTGCGTTCTCACAACTGCAACTCCATAGGATTGCAATGTGCGATTGCTGTGCACGCCACAGCGCACCGTAGCGTATGTTGCTGCAGGTAATCGCAGTGTGCACACGTTTGTAACGTGATCGGCAAAGATGTAAGAGGACACATCTGTAAGTAGCTTTATCGGAGAACCATGACGCCAGACATACTACAATATTCCCTAGATGTCTCTAATGTGCATATTAATATGAATTCATAAATTAATTTCCTCTGTTTTAAAGTAACTGCACAGTGTACATTTTCTCCCACTCACCCCATGCCCAGTGGGGAAATGTAAGAGGAAATACCTTCCTGATTCTAATACACTTTTTTTAAATCAGTAACTATAAAAAATGTTCACAAATATTGGATATTGGACTCACCTTAAGTCCTACAGGCCCGGGTGCTCCATCTCTTCCTTGTGACCCTGGCTCACCCTAAAAGCGGAAATACAACACATCACTGTTAATAAAAGCAGACTTAAAGCATTTCAATTAGACTGTGGTCACTGTTGCTGCCAATTTGGTGTTGTTGTGCTTTTTGTATTCTGTACTTGACAATAAGTTCTCCAAATCATAAATTATCTGTTGTCTTCACTTTGCTGTGCAAGTACTGTGTGGTGTTTTTAATCCCTTAGCGCAGATGGTCTTTCTAATGGCTCACATACACTAGCTGCTCTGTTGTGTGTACAACTGGTTTTACTGGTGATTTGAAGGCAGAGGCAAATTCAGTTGTCACTCAAGTAGTCCCGATATTGTTCACCAACCTATCCCTTACAGCCAAGCGCTCAAGTGCTTTCCACAGCAGTTCTGGTAATCTCTGGCATGGTGGGCCCCTGTGCTGAACCTATACGGTCCTGTCCATAGAAGAATTTAATTACCTACCTAATTAAGGATTGCTATGAGAGTGACATCTTCTGTAATGTATTTTCATTGCGCAATGTGTAGGTTCCCATCTTTGGGAAGCCTGTAGCTACATGGTAGTAGACCCACTACTTCAAAGCCTTTCAGCTCTCATCCTAACCTGCTGCTTACATGCTTCTTCCTCACTGTCTACCCTATCTGTGACACCCCTGTCTGTATGACCCTCCCCTTTAGAATGTAAGCTCTCACAAGCAGGGCCCTCTTCCCTTATCTGTTTCTCCTTCCCTCACTCATACGATCATCTACTCCAAACTCCCCACAAGGGCACCAAATACTTGGTAGCTGACACCCTGCTGCTTTTTTTGGGTGTTATGATCGCTATTGCAGCAATGTTTATAAACTATGGGTCTCATTCAGACCCAGTCGCAAGCGATGAGCGCTCGCAGCCGGGTCGATGTTGACCCACTGGGCATGCGCACATCGGGGCCGGCTCCGACGTGCGCATGCGCAAGACCCCGCTAGCGACGGGCGCTCCGTCACTACGGGTCTCGCATCAAAGGGGGTGGTGAGCTGTCGATGTTGAATGACAGCTCGCCCTGTTTGGGAGGCGGGCAGGGGGGGTGGCCGGCCAAACGGAGGCGTTCCCAACGGAACGCTTGCCATTTGGGGGCGGCCCCACTGACATCAGCAATGATGTCAGTGGGGAGCTTCCTTCTCGATCAGAGCAGGGAGCTCCCTGGGGCTTGCGCTTGCCGAGACCCAACCTTAGGGTCTCGTCGCAAACCCGATGGTCGTGATGGTCTTGACCATCGCGACCATCCCCCTGGTCGGTCGCTAAGCTGTGAGTGGTAACCCACAGCTTAGCTAGCGACCAGGAGGCCGCACTTCAAGATGCAAGCGGCCGCCCTCATTCAGAGCGACCGCTTGCATCTATCAACTGACTCTGAATGAGGGCCTATGTTCTTATCCTGTATTATTTTGTACTGTAAGTTGCTCTTTTCATGTTTGTTCATTTGTATATGTACTTTGTGAGGTGCTGTGGAACCCTTGTGGCGCCATATAAATAAAGGTTAATAATAATAATAAACAGATGTTAGACAGGCTTTAGGCCGATACAGACAAAAGGCCGACACACAAAAAGGTCGACATGTATGAATATTGACAGTTACCAAAGGTCACATGAAAAAAAATGGTCAACGCTTTTTTTTTTTCTAACCCTAATCTTCACCCTAACCCTTCCCTTAGTGCCAAACCCTAACCCTCCCTCCTGGTGCCTAGCCCTAACCATTGGTTTAAGTGCCTAACCCTAACTGTCCCTCCTAGTGCCTAACCCTAGCCCTCCGGTAAGTGCCTAACCCTAACCATTCGGGTAAGTGCCTAATCCTAACTATCCCTCCTATTGCCCAACCCTAACCGTCCAGGTAAGTGCCTAACCCTCCAATTATTGTGTCAACCTTTTGTACATGTCAACATTCATCCCTGTTAACCTATTGCCTGTCTAACATCTAGACACTGTCAACCTTTTTACTGTAGATGTATTGATTGGAACCTGTGTGGCTGATGCAGAGTTGCACGCCAGTCTGTTTAGCTGATTGATCTTGTGACCTTTAGCATTGTGCACCCTCTGTAGCTGAGCGTTGACAACTATGAGCAACTACAAGTCATGCATGTTTGTAACCATTACAGTAATCTCCACTTCCGGCTGAATAGGTGTAAATAGATGGCAGTGGGGTGTGAGTTGTGCATACGCAGAGATACATATGATTTTGGATGGATATTTTACATCAACTATAGTGCTGGTGCAAGTGTGCACGGATGGATAGAAGCGGTGCAGGTGCATAGTTGCTTGGTATACGGATGATTATGAGCATTTAGTTCTATGAAGTGCAATTGTGTTTGCTGTGCTTGCAACTCTGAATCACTCCCTGTGTATTCTGAGCATTATACAGATTGCAGGTGAGATTAAAACCCAGAACGTAGGGGTTTTCTGGTCAGCATGTGACACGCTATACATAGGACTTTCATGAGAAAGGATTAAGGTTATGGAGAATTTTATAGCTCCAACCTCCTAGACATACAGATGAGTGCCCAGAATCCCATATACACCATTCTTAGTTCTTACTGGTTAAGACGTTAGGAAATACTGTTGCACTTCATTTTGACTTCTGCATAAGAACTTGCAATGACTCCTTTTGTCAGTACTTTCTTATATGTGAACTTCTCCAGATAAGTTTGTATAGTCTATATTTGGAAACTGTAAAATGTGCTATATAGTAATTATATGGAAACGTATGTACTAGTTGTGAGCTTTAAAAGTCTCTCTAACCTTATACCACTTTCCCAGTATGGGTAACTATTAAAGGAGTAATACATATCTGGTAACCTTCCTCTCAGTATTTGACAGATACATAAAACAAAACAATACTTACTCGTGGTCCCTGTAGCCCCGGAGTGCCTGCTGGGCCCCTTTCCCCTTTACTCCCCTAAAACATAAATATTGGCGAAAATTACTAAACTTTCTTAACCTGGCAAAGTAAAAAAAAAACATGGACATATCTTCAAAGATATATATTTTGTGAAATATTATGCAGGATTCAGTTATGTGTGGTTATTGCAATATCTTCAGTTAAATATATATGTATATGTTCATCAATAAATAAAAAAGCATGTGTAGAACATAGGGCGATATCTCTTATATACCACAGGTGGAATTTAGACACAAGGATAGATACTAATCTTAAAGTGTATATCTGTTGTCCTTTGTAATGTTATATTTGGAACACTTGTGTGGGCATCGATGATTGCTACTATTATATTTATCTGGTCCCTTTCTTTATTCTATTTTACTGTACACAGACTCTTGTTTTACAAAAACAAATTCTGAAAATAAAGAATTTATAAAAATGAAGAAAACTTTCATGTATAAAACTATAAATGTTACTTTGCTCCATCACTAAATATAACTAAGTTGTGAAGTCTGCTCTGCAAACACTTTAGAAAAGCTGATTAGATTTGTATTCATTTTGTAATCATTTAAAATATTAAATAGTAAATTATATATTAATCTAAAGTCAAAATTGTACCTGTTGCATACATGCAGTGAAGGACAGGCACCATTATATGGATTAAAGTAATGTTCTCGACAATGCAGCTTATTTTAGGGAAGTTTCCCATAAACCATTTTCACGGCAGAAAAACAACTGGGAAAAAGCTCTTCAATATTCCAGAGACTTTTCCCTTCTGATAGGAAGACTACAGTACATCATAGAGGGGGCGCTGTTCAATCGTTTGTATAAAACAATGTAATTGTTTCAAACATTCTCTATAAAATGCTGGGTTCTATACGAATAAATTCTAATAAATAATATTGTTTTATGAAGCACGCCTTTATTTCAGCAGTATTCCTGCTGACAGAGCTGGCTCTAGGCACAGGCACACTAAGCAAATGCCTAGGGCATTTGGAATGCCTACGGGCATCCAAGCCCGTCTAAGGACGGAAGAGGTTTGTGGCAGGCATGGCCAGGGCACCTGCTGCCGGGTGGGCAGAGACTCCTGCAGCTGTTAATGCCGCTGCATAGGGTCCAAGATCGGAGCTCAGCTGACAGCTCCGATTGGGCCCTGGATGATGGCTAGTAGTTAGCGCTGGGGCAGCATGCACCAAGATGCGGTCTGCTAGCCTGAGCTGGGAAAAGCAGGTACCTCAAGTCATGCGCTCAGCAGGCTGCAGCCACTTCGTTCAAGTAAAGTAAGTCTGGAACTGATCGAGGGCCAGGGTGCTGTGGTACTCACTGATGGGAGAGAGGTGCTCTTCTGGGATAGGGGTGCTGGGTGAGGGTGGGTGCTGACACCATGCTGTGCTGGGTGAGGGCCGGGGTGCTGTGTGAGGGATGTTGTCATGCTGGGTGAGGGGGGTGCTGGGTCAGGTGAGAGGTGCCACCATGCTGTACTGGGAGAGGGGGGAGCTGTGCTGAGTGAGGGCCAGGGTGCTGTGTCAGGGGAAGGGTGCCATTGTGCTGTGCTGGGAGGTGATGGTGGTGCTGTGCTTGGTGAGGGCAGGGGTGTTGTGTGAGGGGTGTTGTGCTGGGTGAGGGGGCTGCTGTGCTGGGATAGGGGTGCTGGGTCAGGTGAGGGGTGCTGTCACCATGCTGTGCTGGGAGAGGGGGGTGCTGTGCTGGGTGAGGGCTGGGTAATAGGTGCTGTGCTGGAAGAGGGGTGGTGGATGTTGTGATCTGTGGTGTGCTGGGAGAGGGACAATACACTGACACTGCTAAAATACATGTTTACAGGTCAGACAGACACACTGACAGTGCTCACCCTCTTTCTTCTGTGAATTAGGCAATATGGGTGGTGGGCATGGTTACACTCCGTTGTGGACTCTGTAAACATTGTGTGTGTCGCCCATTCACAGAGGTACATGAGATGGTGACTGTGGCTGTCTGCATCTTAGGGGCATGTTTTGCCTCCCCTGTACTCCTCAGCCCCTAAAGAGGCCCAGGACTGAGTACTTTGTACCCACCCAACCCTCTCTAGCTGTACCTGAACATGAATACCACCCTGAGGGCACCCCTATGATATTCAAATTTCACATTTTAGAAGTATTTACATACCTACTGGGTATTCGGTATGATTTACCATTGGCCGCATGGCCGGCGGTTCAAATCCCGACAGCGTCTGCCCGACACAGGAGGAAATCCCGATCGTCTAGAGAGATAAGTATAACTAATCTAATTCCCCCCCCCTAACCCTTATCTTTAGGGTGCCTAACCCTAACCTCCCCCCCCAGTGCCTAAGCCTAATCCCCCCTCTATGTGCCTAAACCTAACCCACCTTCCCCGCCGCCTAAACCTAAGTCCCCGGGGGGTGCCTAACCCTAACCTCCCCCCGTGGGTGCCTAACCCTAACCCTCCCTCCCCCTAGCCTAACCCTAACCTTCCAGGGGTGTGCCTAACCCTAAATCCCCCCCGGCAGCCCCTAACTTAACCCTCCCCCCGCAGCTGTCCGCGCCCGTCATCCCTTCGATCGAGATGCCGGGCGCCAGTCTCCCGGCGTAGGTAAAATGACAGGCGTCGCGATTTCGACGCCTGTCATTTAACCCTTGCCGGGATTCAGTAGTCGGGAAGCCGGCTGTCGGGATTACGTCAGCCGGTTTCCTGAACGTATAACACCTACTGGTAAGTAAGATTTTATAAACCTAGAGATAAAATTAAATTGGGTGCAATGTGTAGGCAACAATTCACAAACAACTGGTTATTAGAACTGTTGCATTCTTCCTTGTGGTAGGGTTTAGGAATAGAGTCCTGCATAAAACATAATAATATGCACCTCCAGCACAGAAATTTGGACTGAGCATAACTCATTTACCCAGTAAAAATAAACATTGCTATATCATTACTTTCTTTCCTGAAATCCCAGGACTTCCAGATTGACCGCCTGGTCCAAGTGAACCCTAATACAATAAAAAAAATATATAATTAGATGCAGTAAAAACAAAAGAGAAGTTAAGTTTCACACTGTCAGCTTCACAAAGTAGAATTTCTACAAGAAATATGCACCATTCCTAGTTTCCTCAGATACATAATGAGAAAGCATTCACACCTTTTATAAATGCTCTTTATCTATACATTTTGCTGAGGGAAAAAGGGGGGAGAGGTGAAGATCCCAGTGTGGGGGCCACTATTGGAAAAACAAACCAAGTACACATGAGAATATTATTGTCCAAGAAAAGGTAGAGAGGAGAGGTCACCAAAATAAGGCATGAAACTATGACAATATCACAACAATATCACAACAGGTGCTCCCACAGTCCTTGAGATGAGGAGGGCTGGGAAGAGGTATTATGGAAGCAATATCAAAAACACTATGTTTGAATAAATACACTGAGGTGTCAAAAGGTAATGGTAGGTGACGTCACCATACTGTGATGTCTTGGAAATGCCCAGACTTGCATCAGTTGTAATCTAACATCTCGTGAGATAGTTTAAATACCAGCTAGGCAAGGCGATGAGAAATATCGGAGTTCGAACGTGACATGATAATGGGTGCCTGATGGATGAGACATTCCATTTCTGAAGTTGAGCGGACATTCAACATTCCTTGATCTCTGGTGTCATGTGTGTATTGGGAATACCTCATGGTGGCCTCACCACCCACCCTGGCTGACCACAGGTGCCTAATGATCATGACCAGCGTCATCTGGCAAGAATTGTCCGTGGTAACAGACAAGCGACACTGACTCAAATAACATCCACATTTAATGGAGGTACTAGACGCATATCCAACAGATCAGTGCAGCACTCTGTAGCTTCCATTGGATATGGGAGCAGAAAACCCACCAGAGTCCCTCCGTTAATACTACAAGCACCTCACCTGGGTTTGTGATGTCACTACGGTAGTTGGACCCAGGAGGACTCGATGAATCACGGTTCCAGTTGTTTTGGACTGATGGTAGGGTTCGGGTGTGGCGCAATCACTATTGGGCCATGGACACGAGTTGTCAATAAGGCACCATGCAGGTTGGTGGTGGTTCCATAATGGTGTGGGTTGTGTTCATGTGACTTAGGTTGGATCTACTGGTCTGCCTGAATACGTCATTGGGGGCGATTCAATTCAGCATGAATAGAATAGCGCCAGGAGGGAGCTCCCAGAGCTATTCAATTCAGTGCCATGTTTACTCGGACGGGAAGTAGTCGGAAGT
Organism: Taudactylus pleione; assembly: GCA_031769625.1. Lineage (NCBI taxonomy): Eukaryota > Metazoa > Chordata > Amphibia > Anura > Myobatrachidae > Taudactylus > Taudactylus pleione. Next base: position 11,329,079 of record JAUIMM010000115.1, read on the forward strand.
CAGAGAATGCTGGTTCTCGTGACTTAATCTGGGTGTTTAGTCATGAGAATAGGCATTCTCCAACTATAGTGCCTGCCGTGAGACTGTTAGTGCCGCGCTAAGTCGGAAATTAGCCTCACAGCCGGCACTATAGTTGGATTTCTACTCGCACCCTCCTGAGGGTGCGCATAGAAAACTGAGTAAAGTGACGGCCGCGAGGTGTTTAGTCATGATAACAGGCATTCTCCAACTATAGTGCCTGCCGTAAGGATGTTAGTGCCGCGCTGAGCTGGAAATTAGCCTCGCGGCCGGCACTTTAGTCGGATTTCTACTCGCACCCTCAGGACGGTGCGAGGAGAAACAATTAGTCAGACTAAAAAGGCTCTGAATTGGATAACTCCAGCATTATTCAATTCACGCTGAATTGAATCGCCCCCAATGACCGGTAACCGCTATGTTGCATTGCTTGATGATCATTTGCAGCCCTTCATGGACTTCATGTACCTCCACAATGATGTAATATTCCAGCAGGATAATGCACCGTGATATCTGTCCCAATATGTCCAGAATTGGTTCGTGGAGCACTTTGGAGACTTCCGATTAATGGTATGGCCACTACGTTTGCCCGACATGAACTCATTCCAGCATTTATGGGACATGGTGGAGTGGTCCATTCGCACCCAAGATCTTGCACCTACAAGTATCAGGGACAGCATGGGTCAACATCTCTTCAGAGGCGTCTACTTGTGTAATAGATGCAATGTCGAGTTGCTGCACTTCGCCGGGCCCTACACAATACTAGGCACCTATCCCATGTGTTTTGTCACTTCAGTGTATGTAAGATCTATGGTTAAGGTAGGCTGTCATGTTTTTCATGACAGCAAGGGGCAGACTTTACAGATAACCAATCGTATTGTAGGGGTGTTATGGCGTTTTCCAATGGGAGGTGATCAAACATCTGGCTACCAGTGGTGGAATGCCCATGTGGCATGTGAGGTACATCAATCTCTACTCCCCCTCCCACACACACAACCACCTGCATCAGAACCACAGGCCCCTTTTATATTTTATTACAGGGTGGGGTGGGGGATTATGGTGCAGAAGGTGTGTGTGTGTGTGTGTGTGTGTGTGGGGGTGGGGGGATTGGGGCTGCCTACCTCCTCTCCAGGGGCGTCGGATTCAAGCCAAGCCCTGTCATAAAGGGTATGGAGCCCTGGCCGGCAGTGATGAGATGTCTATGTGACAGGCAGCGCTGCCTGCTGCTATCTATCACTGATGGGTGGCCCTGCTGAACTGCCTGTGCCCATGGAGGCCGGAGTCCTTATCTGGTATCTGTCTACTGTAACTGCCCACAGGAATTAATAGATAATTCCTGAGACATGATGTAGCAATTTACTGTACAATGACACGTGTATAGTTCTTTCTAGTGTCTAATGTCAGAAAACTTTCAATCTGTTTCTATACAACATTGATGTAGCTGCAATATGGAGGGGATTCAAGTGAAATAAAACAAACCAAAATGGGGGACACACACAAATAATGTTGTGCTCTTGGGCTGCCTGACCCATTAATCCGCCTCTGCTGACTGCATTAACATTTAGACAGATAAACTATTCATCAGCAGATGGATATATATTCCCGTCTATTGTAAATTCAGACAAACACTAATTCATATTGAATATGTGACAATTTGTTCTTGAGCGGATAGTCTATTTGGACACTACTGTACATTGATCCACTAGATAGTATTCTGGCTATCTCAACAAATTTCCAAACACGTTTACATTTTAACAGAGAGAGTAACTAAATTGACATTATAGGTGCTCATTACACTGTTTTAGCATTATTACTTGATGTTTACCAATTCTTTTATGGTGATACATAAATTATTATTATGTTGTAGTGATATATTTTTTAATTATTGTTCCGATTCTTAAAAAGTGGGAGGCACATATAGAAACCGTTGTAATTCCTACACCGTTCACCTGATTTGGATGTAATTACTCTCAAATTAAATCTGAAAGTCTGCAGTTAAAGCACATCTTGTTTGTTTCATTTCAAATCCATTCTGGTGGTAAATAGAGGTCAAAATATGAAAATTCTGTCAATGTCCCAATATTTATGCACCTGACTGTATATAGATGCTGATAATACATAAGAAATTGTTCACTTTATGGGTATTATTGCGTGGAGTATCTGTGGAGTGTTGCTCAATACTTTGTTGATGCACCTTTGGCAGCAATTACAGCCTCAAGTCTTTTTGAATATGATGCCACAAGCTTGGCACACCTATCTTGGGGCAGTTTCGCCCATTCCTCTTTGCAGCACCTCTCAAGCTCCATCAGGTTGGATGGGAAGCGTCAGTGCACAGCCATTTTCAGATCTCTCCAGAGATGTTCAATAGAATTCAAGTCTGGGCCCTGGCTGGGCCACTCAAGGAAATTCACAGAGTTGTCCTGAAGCCACTCCTTTGATATCTTGGCTGTGTGCTTAGGGTCGTTGACTTGCTGAAAGATGAACCGTCGCCCCAGTCTGAGGTCAAGAGCGCTCTGGAGTAGGTTTTCATCCAGGATGACTCTGTACATTGCTGCATTCATCTTTCCCTGTGTCCTGACTAGTCTCCTAGTTCCTGCCGCTGAAAAACATCCCCACAGCATGATGCTGCCACCACCATGCTTCATTGTAGGGATGGTATTGGCCTGGTGATGAGCGGTGCCTGGTTTCCTCCAAACATAACCGCTGGCATTCACACCAAAAAGTTCAATCATTGACTCATCAGACCAGAGAATTTTGTTTCTCATTATCTGAGAGTCCTTCGGGTGCATTTTGGCAAACTCCAGGCGGTCTGCCATGTGCTTATTACTAAGGAGTGGCTTACGTCTGGCCACTCTATTATACAGGCCTGATTGGTGGATTGCTGCAGAGATGGTTTTCCTTCTGGAAGGTTTTCCTGTTTCCACAAAGGAATGCTGTAGCTCTGACAGACTAACCATTGGGTTCTTGGTCACCTCTCTGACTAGGGCCCTTCTCCCCCGATCGCTCAGTTTAGACGGCCGGCCAACTCTAGGAAGAGTCCTGGTGGTTCCGAACTTCTTCCATTTACGGATGATGGAGGCCACTGTGCTCATTGGGACCTTCAAAGCAGCAGATATTTTTCTGTACCCTTCCCCAGATTTGTGCCTCGAAACAATCCTGTCTCGGAGGTCTACAGACAATTCCTTGGACTTCATGCTTGGTTTGTGCTCTAACATGCACTGTCAAGTGTGGGACCTTATATAGACAGGTGTATGCCTTTCAAAATCATGTCCAATCAACTGAATTTACCACAGATGGACTCCAATTAAGCTGTAGGAACATCTCAAGGATGATCAGTGGAAACAGGATGCACCTGAGCTTAATTTTGAGCTTCATGGCAATGGCTGTGAATACTTATGTACATGTGATATCTTAGGTTTTTTTTTTACTTAAATTTGCAAAAATGTCAAAAAAACTTATTACACATTGTCATAATGGGGTATTGTGTGTAGAATTTTGAGGACAAAAATGAATTTATTTAATTTTGGAATAAGGCTGTAACATAACAAAATGTGGAACAAGTGAAGCAATGTGAATCCTTTCCGGATGCACTGTACATCAGTGAGATGCCTGCATGTATGTTATTGAAAAAAGCTTAGAAAGAGTTACATTTTTTTTTAAATTATGTGGGTCCCCCCCTAAGACAGAACCAGCCTGAACTTTTCTTAGCCAGTCCTGGTTGTGTAAGTACAGGGAAAACATTGCGTAGGGTTCCCCCTGTACTTAGCACAACCAGCACTGGGCTCTGATCCTGTCCTGGTTCTGGAATTACAGGGTAAAAAATGCATAGGATTTCCCTGTAATTTTCACAACCAGTACCGGACCCTTTCACCGGGCCCCCCAGCCGAAGCATCAGCCCTGACCGCTAGTCAGCCCAGGCCAGGGATCCCTGGGGAGTTGGGGACCCCCCCAATAAAGGCGTCCCCCTCTCCAGGGCACCCCTGGCCTTGGCTGATAGCATGGCGCAATCCCCGCAACCCCTGGGTGGTGGGTGGCGGGTGCAGGTGTAGTGTAAAAAAATATGAGATATGGTAAGAACTTACCCTTGTTATCTCTATTTCTATGAAGTCCATAGGGTTCCACAGGATACCTTGGGGTATAGGTGATGACGTCAGGCATCTCTCACCACAGAGTTAAGTTTTTCATCCTCCCAGGATGCACTGGGGTCCCTCTCCTATACCCCACCGCAGAGCCTCAGGCACTCAGTTACATCACAAGCCATAGGCCGGAGGAGGAGAAAAGAGAGAGAAGAAAGTCTGGAACACACAAGAAATCACATTCTCACCAGAAGGAGAGAAAAAATGGTGACCGGATCAAAGCCCATCTGCAGTACAGGTTTGACAGGGCGGGAGTCCTGTGAAACCCTATGGACTTCGTAGAAATAGAGATAACAAGTTCTTACCATATCTCATATTTTCTACTTCAGGGTCCATAGGGTATCCACAGGATACCTTGGGGATGTCCCAAAGCAGTATCATTTAAGGGTGGGGATGCTCCTGTGCTGTAAGGAGAATCCGCCACCCGAAGGAAGCATCCTGAGAGGCGAAGGTATCAAAAGCATAATACCTTATGAAAGTATGGACAGATGACCACGTGGCTGCCTTGCACAGCTGAACTGCTGAAGCACCACGTCGAGCTGCCCACGAAGGACCCACAGACCTAGTGGAATGAGCCCTAACTGAAGATGGAACAGGAAGGCCTTCATGAACATAAGCTTCAGAAATAGCCATGCAAATCCATCCTGCCAATGTTTGCTTAGTGGCAGGCCAACTCTTCTTCTGGAAGCCATAAAGGACAAACAAAGAGTCTGACTTCCTAAAAGAAGTGGTGCGATCAACATAAATCTTCAAGGCCCGCACCACATCCAAGGTGGCTTCATCAACTGAGAGGTCTGGTGAATTAAAGGCCAGCACAATAATTTCCTTGTTGATGTGAAAACTATATACCACCTTCCGGAGAAAACTAGGGCGAGTGCGAAGCACCGCCCTGTCCCTATGAAAGGTGAGAAAGGGAGGCCGACATGAGAGAGCCCCCAATTCTGAAACCAAAGGAATGGCCAGAAGGAAAACAATCAGCTGTAAGCCATTTCATATCCGCTGAGCCCAGTGGTTCAAATGGCGGCCCATGGAGAGCCCTAAGAACCACAGCCAAATTCCAAGGAGCCGCAGGTGGAACAAAGGGAGGCTGAATACGAAGTACACCTTGCATAAAGGTGCGGACATCAGGAAGCGTAGCAATCCTACAATGAAACCACACTGACAGGGCAGAGACCTGCACCTTCAGAGAAGCAAGGCGAAGACCGTGATCCAAGCTCGCCTGTAGGAAAGCCAACACTCTGGAAATCCGGAACACCCGAGGAGCATAGCCTCTAGGGCAGGGGTGGGGAACCTTTTTTCTGCCGAAGGCCATTTTGATATATATAACATTATTTGTGGGCCTGGTGCAGACCGCGCCGCCTCCATGAGTCATCACACAGGGGCGGGGACACAATCGTCAGTGATTACAGCAATGCCCAGAGCATCCTGAGGATGCTCTGGGGTGCTGCAAAGGCAGCGGTTCGACTGTTTGAAGAATCCTAAGGACGCTCCAGGCAACACTGTTGCATAGATTCTGGCTGCAGGGTGCCATTCTAGGCACCCCTCAAGCTAGATGAGGCTAGCAGAAAAAAGCTTTGAGGGCCATACCAAATGATTTCGGGGGCCTTATACAGCCCCCGGGCCTGTGGTTCCCCATCCCTGCTCTAGGGCACCACTGAAAGAAAGTATGCCATACTCGATGGTAAATTCTTGCAGATGAAGGCTTCTGAGCTCTTAACATGGTGTTAACCACAGAGCTGGAAAACCCCTCGGACCTTAAGAGGGACGTCTCAACAGCCACGCCGTCAAAGACAGACGACCCAGGTCAGGGTGATGGCAAGGACCCTGAGACAACAGGTCCGGACGGTGAGGCAACAGCATCGGATTGTCTACGTAGAGACTCCGAAGGTCTGAGTACCAGTGCCGTCTGGGCCACGCTGGAGCTACCAGCAGGAGCGTGCCGCCTTCTTGCTTGAACTTGCGTATCACTCGAGGAAGAAGGGAGAACGGAGGGAAGAGTTATGCAAACTGGAAGGTCCACCTGACCGACAGTGCATCCACCAGAAGTGCCTCTGTGTCTCTTGTTCTTGACCCGTACACAGGTAGCTTGTTGTTGTGTTGGGAAGCCATGAGGTCTATCTCTGGAAGGCCCCACTTGTTCACCAGTAGCTGAAACACCTCCTGGTGAAGAAACCACTCTCCTTGATGCACGTCTTGACGGCTGAGAAAGTTTGCTTCTCAGTTGGGGACTCCTGGCATGAACACTGCCGATATTGCAGGGAGATTGCCTTCCGCCCAAGCTAGAATGCGGGACACCTCTCTCAAAGCCGCCTGGCTGTGGGTCCCTCCTTGGCGGTTTATGTAGGCCACCGTGGTGGCGTTGTCTGACTGTACCTGCACGGGTTTTCCGTGTAGGACATGCTTTGAATACTACCCGAAGTTCCAAGATGTTTATTGGAAGAGCAGATTCTGCTGGCGTCCACCGTCCCTGGAAGAAGTGTGGACCCGTCACTGCTCCCCAGCCCCGGAGACTGGCATCTGTTGTTAGAAGGACCCAGTCCGCAATCCAAAATGGGCGCCCCTTGTTTAGGTGAGCAGTCTGCAGCTACCAGGCCAGAGACAGACGAACCTCAAGGGAAAGCACCATTGTCTGTGTCTTTAACCGATGGGGCAACCCATTCCATCTGGAGAGGATCAACTTCTGCAGAGGACTGTAGTGAAACAGGGTGTACTCCACCATGTCGAACATCGACACCATGGAACCCAGTAACCTCATCGCCGAGTGAATAGACACCTGGCGACTCCGCAGGCAATTGCATACTTTTGCCTGCAATGCAGAGATCTTTTCCTCTGTCACAAAGGTCCTCTGATGTTGGGAGTCCAACAGGGCTCCGAGATGGATCATCCTCTGTGAAGGAACCAGGGAGGACTTCTTCCAATTTATTAGCCAGCCGTGATTCTGCAACACAGAGACTGTGTGTTGCAGATGGCGCTGAAGTTTCTCTGGAGACTCTGCCAACAACAGAAGGTCGTTCAGATAGGGTAACAAGTGAACCCCCTGCATCCACAGGTGAGCTGCCATAACTGCCATAACTTTGGGAAACACTCGAGGCGCTGTGGCCAGACCAAAAGGCAGTGCCTGAAACTGGAAGTGGTCGTTGACCACTGCAAACCTGAGGAAACGCTGGTGCACTGAGACAATAGGGATATGCAGGTAAGCATCCTGAATATCTAGCGAGACCATGAAATCCCCAGGTTCCATCACCAAAATGATGGTACGCACGGTCTCCATCCTGAACCGAGGAACCCTCAAAAATTTGCTAAGGGATTTGAGGTTGAGGATTGGCCGGTAGGACCCATTGGGTTTCCGTACCAGAAAAAGTTTAGAGTAATACCCCAATTCCCTCTGAGACAAAGGAACCGGCACTATGACCCCAGCTTGGATCATAGAGTGTAATACCTTCCAGAACTCCAGGGCCTTGTCCTGATTGGACTGAACACCTGTGGAGAAAAACCAGCTGGGAGGCCTCCGCCGGAAGGAGAGGGCGTACCCCTGAGAGACTACTTCTCTTACCCAAGTATCCGAGGTGGTCAGACGCCAACACCTCCCCCAAAGAGAGGCCCGTCCCATCAGGCAGAAGGCTTGTCGTCCGACTTGGGAGCAGGACGTCTAGTACTCCAAGTCTGCTTCTTGGGCTTCGCAGATTTCTTGGCTCCTGTCTGTCTCGGAAAGGACTGTACCTTGGACTTACCCCGGGTTCTGTAAGGCCGAAAGGATGATGAACCCGACCCTGATGGGACCGCAGCTGATGGCAGGCACGCAGACTTAGCTGCTGCCAAATTAGCCACAATTTTATCCAGATCAGGACCAATGGAGGTCTTTCCATTAAAAGGCAAGCATTCCAAACCCTTCTTGGAATCTGCGTCCACTTTCCAAGAGCGCAACCATAAGGTGCGGCGAGCCACCACTGCTGCCGAAGAGATTCTCGAAGTGAGGAGACCTATATCCAAGGCTGCCTCATTAATGTACGTGGCTGAGTCTCTGAGATTACCCACTAACTCCACCTGCTCAAGTGACGAGTCAGTGTCCAGAGACGCCTCCAAGCTATCAGCCCAGCGCTCCATGGCTCTGGCTACCCAGCACACGGCCATAGCCGGTCTGGTCGCCCCCCCAGCAAGGGAAAAAATGGATTTCAGGCATATTTCAACCTTGCAATCCACAGCATCATTCAAGGAGGACATGGAGGGCATGGCCAATGTAGCACTCTTCACCAGGCTTGTGACATGCGAATCAACCTGTGGAGGTGTTTCCCATTTTGAGAAATAATCATCCGCAAAGGGGTATGCAAAAGCCAAACGTTTTTGAGGCTGGTACCGCTTACCCGGATTTTTCCACGCCTCCTCTAAATGATCCACTAACTGACAAGATAGAGGAAATACAGTGGCATCACCCTTAACATCCTTAAAGAAGGCGTATGTGGATTTAGTCACGGGGGATCCTCATCTTCAATAACCAACGCTGTATGGACTGCCCGTATAAGGCCAGGTATATATACCTTAGACTTGGACTCCGCCTCCTTTGTACGAGGGGGCTCTTGGTCCGAATAGTCAAAAATCTCCCCGTCATCAGACGTCACATCATCCTCATCATACTGAGGGGTCTGAGACACCAACGACCGATTAGTAAGGATTCCCCTTGCAATACGTCCATCAGGTGCTGTACAGTATTGGACAATTAATTAACCCACGCAGGCTCCTGAGAGACCTGGGGGGGTGACAGCGGGAGACACTGGGGTATCATTGACTGCCGTGGGAACCCCTGAAGTTGGGATGAACCCACCGACTGCTGCGTTAACCCCAACTGGGGGAACGCAGGGGGAGGAGTTAACTGGTCCACAAGGGTTGTAAGTGCCTTAGCAAAACAAGCCCAGGGTGGTTCCTGCACAGGCATAGTGACAGAGATAGGGCGTGATATCACATAACAGGCCCTACACATTCCCATCTCCCTCCGCAAATGGTACATTACATTTAGTACACTTTAGCAGGAGAGGAAAATCACTCTCGGACATGATGAGTGACAGAGTGTATGTGACTCCCCACACAGAAAAACAATAATGGCCCTCATTCAGACCCGGACGCAAGTGGGCGTTCGTACGTTCGGCGTACGTACAGAAATATGTTAATTCAAGCACTCGCTCGTAATTTCGAACGCATCGAAACATCCTCCCCAAACTCTACCAACCCCTCCTCTAACTAACGAGCGTGCCAAATAGCGAGCGTACATCCCCAATGTGGCTTGCAGGGAACGCACGCACAAGTTCAACCCGGAAGTGGGCCTGTCAGATTCCGATTACCTGCTCCTTTATTCTGCCTACCTCCCTCAATCGTATCATGCCAATCAATATATCAATTATCTTAATTGCTCGTCATTTTTTTTTTTTTTTGGCAATGCAATAAACTTTACTCTTGTCCATGTTTGTGTTTACCCGCAGAATACGTACGGCTTAAACATTTGCTTTTATTTGTCAAAATACATGTTTGAGCCAATTAAACATTTGTTTTTTTTGTTTTTAACCACGCATATTTTACTGGGTTCATTTCTTTATTTAAATTAGATTACGCATGTCACTGCATCAAGCCTAACATAACTCGCAAAAGATTTGTGGCCCTGTCGAACACATGACTCATACACTAACCAATAGAATTTGTCCTGTTAATTACCCAAATACATTAGCCAATCAAATTTATTTTCTGGTCTTTATTAAAATTGTTTTTTATAAAATACACCATTGCCATCATGAGAGCCTCGGCATTCACCAGGCGTGAGCTGATGGTGTTAACCGAGGTGATGGACAGGCGGATCACCAGCCAGCCTCCCCCCATCACCAATAGGGAAAAGCGTTCCGCATATGCGGAGGTACGTGGCCGCCTGCGTTCCTTCGGCTCACGCCGCCACATCGGCCAGCTGGAGCGCAGGTGGTCCGACCTGCAACGGCGGACGCCCCGCTTGCTGGCATGCTTTCGCATGCAGATCGCAGAAAGTAAGTTTTTTTGACTGTGGTTTTCATGTTTATCTTTGTGGCCCTAAAAGCATGTGCATGTTTTCATGTATGGCCTATTTATTCTTTGTACTCATATCTGCATGTTTTCATGTATGGCCTATTTATTCTTTGTACTCATATCTGCATGTGCTAGTTTTCATGTATGGCCTATTTATTCTTTGTACTCATATCTGCATGTGCATGTTTTCATGTATGGCCTATTTATTCTTTGTACTCATATCTGCATGTGCATGTTTTCATGTATGGTCTATATATTCTTTGTACTCATATCTGCATGTGCATGTTTACATATTTGTGTTATCAAAAATTAGTGTTTAACAAGGTCAGGGTCGAAAATAATCACAATTTGTTTCCCATCTTTTAGGGGCAGAGCGAAGACTACGGCGTCATCGCCGTCAAAGACGGCGCTCTCGGCCCCTCTCCCCAACCCCCAGCCAAACATCCACACCCCAAAATTCCCGAATTTCCCCCTCCTCCCCAGCCTGCACAGACCCTGTGGAACATGTGTCGGGGCTCCTTCCCCTCCATCCCAATTCCCCCTCCCCTCCAACCACCCCTCTCGTAACTACCCTCTCCCCTGAATCCCAAATCACCCCTCCCACCTCGTTGGGGAATGTTGGCACCTCCGAGGAGGACGAGGGAGTTGCTTCTGGACCGGGCGTGATTTTGAACGGTATGTTTGCCTTTTTTTAATCTTTTTTTTTTTTAAATGTTTGTATCTAATCCTGTGTCTGTTCATTTTTTTGGGGGGGGTTTGTCAGAATTTGGTGTAGATTTCTGTTTGTCTTTACCTTTTACTGCTGATTTCCCCATACACATATTCCACCTGTCAAAATCAGATGTTTTTTGGTGCAATTTTTTGGGTGTCCATATTTGGGTCCTTGGATTTTTTGGGTTAAATGTGCTTTTGGTCACAATATTGTCATTTTTGGCTAGCTTTGTTTGGCTTGTTTTTTCATTGGGTTTCATTAATTATGTATTAAGCCCCACACTTTTCTAACCCACAGGGGACCAGAGGCGTTTGGCGGACCTAGCTGGATGCGTCGAAAGGATGCGGGGCTACGTCTTCGGGCTGCTGGTGGTCCTTGACCATATGTCTGTGATCCTGCGTCCCTAATTTTTTTATTTTTTTTAAAAATAGTTGTATTAATAAAAAATTTAAACTTAACGTTCTGTCTCATTCCTTGTCTCCAAATCTTAGATTGTTTACACTGACATAAGTAGACTCTTCCAGCAAGTATTTGAAATTAATGTCACTAAGATTGTGTGTTGTATTTTTAAGGGAAACAGGCACATGAAACACCTAACAGTAACAATCTGCTTGGCCTTTTTTTGTGTGTGACAATTTATATATTACTACATTTTACATGTTCCAATTTGGGGGGCAACCTTCTTAGGCCGAGATTACAAAGCCTACTGATTGTACAGAATTCCTTTTGGTGTTGGTTTTGACCCAGAAAGCATATTTAAATTTAGATCAAATTGCGTCATTACAGGATTAACCCTTAAAACATTTTAACGTGGGTGAACCTGGTTACACTTGCTTGTAATGGTCAATAAAATATTCAAAATTACACTCTCAAAACATTTATTCACAACATAACTAAAAATCCAAAGTGTTGACTCACAAACAATACACACAGTGAAAATAAAAAATACAACCCATCAAACACCATATGAAAAAAGAAATGAAAAATCAAGAACTGGTTGACGAAGGAGCATGCCAACATGATTCAACAAATGTTGCGTTGCAATATTGGTTCCAGAATATATATCCAATGTGTCCCCATGATGGTTTTTTTTGGGTAGCAGGAAGTAGTCATCGTTTGAGTCCCAAAGATTATGAAATCAAACAGAAGATGGGAACCAAAAAACAAAATAATTAGATGGTCTCCAAAAATCCTTACCACATTGTGTCTAAAAACTTTTTTGTTGCCAATAATTACCTAAAATATCTGGCCACCACATCATCGCGTATGGCCCCCCCACATACTGACCTCCGACCAACCTCGGGGGGGCCATCCTCAGGCAAGGCATCCTCTGGCTGCATTGGGACACCACTCCTTATGGCGATGTTGTGAAATATCCCACACAGGACCACAATTTTCGAAACCATATTCGGCAAATACCTGAGCTCGCCACCAGAGCAGTGGAGGCATCTGAATCGGCCTTTTAAAAGGCCGATACAGCGCTCCACCACTTGCCTAGTGGCTGTAAGTGCGGAATTAAAATTACTTTGTGGCCCTGGTGTGGGAGCCAAATAAGGAGTGAGCAGCCAGGGCGTGCAAGGGTAGCCACTGTCTCCTGTGAAAAAGAAGTTACAACATCAGGATCACTGTGTATCAAGCTTAACATTGTTATGTACTAAAGGTCTCCACTTACCCAGAAGCCACGCATCACCAGCTTGTAGGTTGTTTAATTTGTGCCATATCCCTGATTGCCGGATGACGAATGAGTCATGTGCACTTCCGGGTAATTTTGCATTCAGGGACAGGATCTGGAGGGAGGCATCACATACCACCATTACATTCAGGGAGTGATAGTGTTTCCGGTTGCGAAATATGGCCTCCAGCCGTGCTGGAGGCTGAAGTGGTATGTGAGTACCATCCACAACCCCTACGATGTGTGGGAAGCCAGCTATTTGGTAAAAATTGGCCTTGGCCACACTAAGGGCACCCATATCCAAAGGCATTGTAATAAAATGATGGAGGTGCTTGAAAAGGGCCTCCATCACTGCCCTCAGGATCCGGGAAAAGGAGGATTGTGAGATTCCCGCCACTATTCCCACCGTTGTTTGAAACGATCCTGAGGCACAGAAATGTAACACCGCCATAAATTGCGGAAGTGGTGGTATTGCTGTAGGACTGTCAATTTGCCGCTCAAGATCACTCTCTATTAATGAGAGAGTGTCTATGATGATTTGGGGCGGAAGACGGTAGCGTCTTAACACCTCATCATCGGGCATTCCAAAAAGGGTGACACGTGTTCGATATATCTGGGGCCTTGCACGCCTACGATGCCTACGCCTGGGACGCTAATTAATTCGCAAATACAAGGCAAAAATACGCAGATAAAAATGCGCTAATTAATTCGCAAATACAAGGCAAAAAAAAAGCAGATAAAAAAAGCAAATTAGTTCAGCCATTTCGGAATCACAAAACCAAAGTTTAAAAGTGTAAGGTCAAACAAAGTTGCGTTATAAAAAACATGACCATTTAATAAACAAGGGAAAATATAAACTTACCAATAGAGGATATATAAGTCACCGGATAAAAAGGTCGTTGGGGCAGAGCCAAAAGAAACCTAACAAAGGAGATTTTTAAAGAAATTAACGAGCCAAACTTCACAAAAAGAAGGAGACACAAAGTGAACTAAAGTAAGACGGGCAAAAACTTGCCAAAAAAAAACACGAAAAAGAAAACAACCACAGCAAAAAAAGCGAACGGAAAATAAAACTCCAAAAAGACAAAACAAAAACCACACCAAACAACGCCAAATCCAAATCCCGCCAACAATCCACTCCGACCAACGTAACCTCCAACAACCAACAACCGCCACCTCGACTCGAGACGCCCCAAGCCATAAATAGTGTTTATTTTCCCGCACAAATTAAGGAGGGATCATAGGAACGCACAATGAATGATGCGGACGAAAAATAAGGACGCATGTATAAATACGTCACGACCAAAAAAAAACGTTCTGGTGTATTTCTTGTTGGAAGATAAGAAATGGCTACAGACCAGGGAAACAATGGCCAAGAGTCTGCCGGTAAGTATTTCATGCATTTCCAAACAAGGATTATTTTGAAACATAATATAGTGCAAGTTGTCAAGCTTAAATTTCTCAACGTTTAAACAAATAGGTGAGGAGGATGACATGGAAGAGGCTGCTGGGCCCAGGATTCCGGGCAAAGCAGGGAAAAAGAAAAGGCAGCCACAATTCACAAGAAAGGAGATGGAGGTTTTGGTTCAGAAGTGTGTGGACATCCTGCCACAGGCAGACAGGAATATGGGCGTAAGCCAGAAGTGGAAAATGTGGGAGGAGATAGCCAGTGCTGTCAATAGGGTGGGTGATTATGTCCGTCTAGCCCGGGATGTCAAACGGCGGTAAGTAAAAACTTGACCCTCCTAAAACCAAAAGCCAAAAAAACCCCAGAATAATGGTTCCTTTTTCACCCACAGATGGCAAGACTTCAAATATCGCCTGAAACAAAAAATGGCGGACAGGGCTAGGCATGCAAGGGGGACAGGTGGGAGTCCCACCTCTGTGTCATTGGAGTTGAATGATTTAGAAGAGCTGGCACAGGGGTGTGTGCAGGCTATGGAGGTGTTTGGCGTGTCCAACATGGATACGGACATGCCAGACTTTGCGGCTCCTCATGTTGTCCCAGGTAAATATTGTGATGTCATCAACTCTGAAATGTAATTGTGCCAATATGTAGATTCTAATGTGACTTTTTTCTCATTTTTCAAACAGAGACACAGACGGATGAGTCTGCTCCAGAGGGGAGCCTTGGCCGCAGAATTTCTGCTGGCTCTGCAGGGGAGGAACCAGTACATCCGGCTGAGGACCCTGCAGAAGCCAGTCCAGGGCAATCCCCCTCGCAGGCAGTGTCCCTCCTCACAGAACTCAATTTTAAATCGGATTTCCATACGGAGATTCTGCAGAGGATGGACGCCAGTCTGGTACGGGTGGCTGAGGCCCTGGAGCAAAATGCTGCGGCCAACGTGACCATTGGTCAGGCCCTGGCGGAAAATACCAGGGCCAACATCCGCATCGCCAATGCCCTGGAGCAGCTCGTTCGCCAGCACATGGTGGAGCCGACCTCCCTTTCTGCCGGAACATCAGGATCCTCCACCTCTGGCACAACATCAGCCAATCCTCCAAATGTGCCTAGCCCTGTGCCTAGTCCAGAGGCCACAACATCTGCCTCTGGACGGGCCAGCCCGATGACATCCCGGACCCGGTCTGGCGCCCTCCCTCCCCCAGCCAAACGGGGGAAAAAACGTTGACAGCACTGGCTACTTTTCCCACACTCCTTCTGTGCTTGCCCCATATTCCTTTCTGGCCAAAACTTCCCTCTCCTTTCTTGTGAATTGTTTTTAATGTTTTGATTTAAGTTTCCATACCTTTTATGTTTGCACAAATTATTTTTTTTTTAGGAATAACACTGCCAAAAATGTTTGGGCCAAAAATGTGCCACAAATTGATTTTAATTTCCAATAAATTGTGAAAAAATGTTTGACATTGTATTCTGACATTATTTTAGAAATGGTTTACATTTAATCCTGGCCCACAAGGCAAAAACGAGCACCCAAAAAATTAAAAGTTGAATAAAAAACAAAGGGCACTTTAAGGAACACTTTAAAATTTACATAAGGATGCAAATTCGCCCGACAAATTCAATTTGGAAAAATACACACAAACATGATGACATTATTGTTACAATAGCACAAAAACCAAATATCAACCCCAAAAAAAAGACCAACAAATGTACGCGAATTGATTGTGTAAACCTAAATTAGCAGCTATGATTTCCACCTGCGTACGGTTTTGTGCTAACCAAAAAAACTGTTTGCCAAACACATTACAAGCTGGTTTTCAATTCAAAACTGATTGTTTTTCTGACAAGCCGTGATTAATCGATGCAACATCGTGGAGGGCCGGGACGGAGGAGAAGGCCATCGCCAATGTGGTCGAGTAATCCAGACCCCAAGCTGTGCGAGCAGTTTGAACGGAAAGAGGATCATCCAGTGACGTATGACTTGGTACGAACACATTTGACGTTCGCAGAAGATAATGTATGTACGCCCAAAAAACGCCTCGCCTGCGTTTTTCCATCTCCACCCCCGTCAACGCCCAAAAACGCCCTGTTCTGTCAATCACATTTGACATGTCACTTCCTGTACGCAATTTGATGAACGAGACAAAAAAAACTCGCAATATGCCGTACGCACATGCGCAGTGTTACACCGACGCATGCGCGGTTTCTCAACATCGGAACGCAACGTGCATACTGCTGTTAACGAGCGGCTCTGAATGAGGGCCAATGTTCACTGTTAGGTAATAAACACCCTGCAACACTGCACCGCAAGGGCTTTAGCAGAGGAAGAATAGGGATAGTAAAATGGCTGACAGTAGAAAGTGAAAGTACAGGCAGCAGCGCTAGCATGAAGCCACATACAATACAGAAGTAAACCCTGCACTATCAGCGCTAAGCTCAACTACGCAGACACAGAGGCCCTGATTCAGAGCCGGACGCTCTGACAGAGCGCTCGCTCTGAATCAGGGCCTTCCTTCTTAATTTTTAGAGCGGCCTCCTGGCCGCTCGTATAGCTGTGGGTGACCACCCATAGCTATAGCGAGCGGCCAGGAAGATGGTCTCGATGGTCAAGACCATCGCAACCATCGGGCTTGCGACGAGAACCTTGTGGTAGGGTCTTGTTGCCGCAAGCCCTGGAGTGCTTTCGGCTCTGGGAGGGGCTGGGCTGCACATCCTAATATTAAACATGATGATAGGTGCTAACATGCTGAGACCAGTAGTTCTACAGCAAAAAGGAGAGGGGGGGGGGAGGAGCAGGTGCAAATGATCATTTGTTTTCTTAGTGCTTATAGTGTGCACCTGCTCCTCCCCCCCCCTCTCCTTTTTGCTGTAGAACTACTGGTCTCAGCATGGTAGCACCTATCATCATGTTTAATATTAGGATGTGCAGCCCAGCCCCTCCCGTTTCCTGTGTGTGTATTTAAGGTACATTCTGAAGTTGAGACCCTTCTTTGGGCTAGCACTCTTCCGGCCTGCCCCAGGTGATTTTAACTGGTATGGGTCCTTGCATTGCAGTACACACATCTAATGGGCTCTATGATAGGTAAGTCCTTGATAAATTAATTAGTGTGTTAGTATTAGAGATGTTAGGGACCCACCTGTATAAGGTTCACCGTGACGTGGTAGGTGGGCAAACATCTTTGGCCAAACATGTACTAAGAAACCTTACATTTAAAACCATGTTAATTATTAGTCTATTATAGATATTTTGATCATTTGTTTTCTTAGTGCTTATAGTGTGCACCTGCTCCCCCCCTCCCTCTTTGCTGTAGAACTACTGGTCTCAGCATGGTAGCACCTATCATCATGTTTAATATTAGGATGTGCAGCCCAGCCCCTCCCGTTTCCTGTATGTGTATTTAAGGTACATTCTGAAGGTGAGACCCCTTCTTTGGGCTAGCACTCTTCCTGCCTTCCCCAGGTGATTTTAACTGATATGGGTCCTTGCATTGCAGTACACACATCTACTGGGCTCTATGATAGGTAAGTCCTTGATAAATTAATTAGTGTGTTAGTATTAGAGATGTTAGGGACCCACCTGTATAAGGTTCACTGTGACGTGGTAGGTGGGCAAACATCTTTGGCCAAACATGTACTAAGAAACCTTACATTTAAAACCATGTTAATAATTTGTTTTCTTAGTGCTTATAGTGTGCACCTGCTCCTCCCCCCCTCTCCTTTTTGCAAAAAGGAGAGGGGGGGGGGAGGAGCAGGTGCAAATGATCATTTGTTTTCTTAGTGCTTATAGTGTGCACCTGCTCCTCCCCCCCCTCTCCTTTTTGCTGTAGAACTACTGGTCTCAGCATGGTAGCACCTATCATCATGTTTAATATTAGGATGTGCAGCCCAGCCCCTCCCGTTTCCTGTGTGTGTATTTAAGGTACATTCTGAAGTTGAGACCCTTCTTTGGGCTAGCACTCTTCCGGCCTGCCCCAGGTGATTTTAACTGGTATGGGTCCTTGCATTGCAGTACACACATCTAATGGGCTCTATGATAGGTAAGTCCTTGATAAATTAATTAGTGTGTTAGTATTAGAGATGTTAGGGACCCACCTGTATAAGGTTCACCGTGACGTGGTAGGTGGGCAAACATCTTTGGCCAAACATGTACTAAGAAACCTTACATTTAAAACCATGTTAATTATTAGTCTATTATAGATATTTTGATCATTTGTTTTCTTAGTGCTTATAGTGTGCACCTGCTCCCCCCCTCCCTCTTTGCTGTAGAACTACTGGTCTCAGCATGGTAGCACCTATCATCATGTTTAATATTAGGATGTGCAGCCCAGCCCCTCCCGTTTCCTGTATGTGTATTTAAGGTACATTCTGAAGGTGAGACCCCTTCTTTGGGCTAGCACTCTTCCTGCCTTCCCCAGGTGATTTTAACTGATATGGGTCCTTGCATTGCAGTACACACATCTACTGGGCTCTATGATAGGTAAGTCCTTGATAAATTAATTAGTGTGTTAGTATTAGAGATGTTAGGGACCCACCTGTATAAGGTTCACTGTGACGTGGTAGGTGGGCAAACATCTTTGGCCAAACATGTACTAAGAAACCTTACATTTAAAACCATGTTAATAATTTGTTTTCTTAGTGCTTATAGTGTGCACCTGCTCCTCCCCCCCTCTCCTTTTTGCTGTGCTTTCGGCTCTATCAGAGCCGAAAGCACTCCCACTGACATCACTTGTGATGTCAGTGGGGCCGGCCCCGGACGGAAGGTGTTCCCATGGGAACGCCTCCGTCTGGGCAGCCACGCCCCTGGCACGCCCACCAAAGGGGGCGTGCTGTCACTCACCATCGACAGCATGCCCCCTTTGGTACGAGACCCGGAGCGACGGCTTGCCAGCACTCGCTCGCGAGTCTGAATCAGGACCAGAGTCTGGTAGGAAACAGCGCTGCATACTCTGACCTTGCACCAGAGGAGAGGTATGCAGGGGGGACCCGGACCACGATACCACCGTTTCAGCGTCCAGCAACGCTTGCCAAGCTTGTGAAGTTGGCCACCGAGGAGCAGAAGGAGGCGGGCCCGGGGGAGGAGCAACTACACACAGGCACAGAGAGGCCTTGTGCAGCAGGGGAGGCGCCGGCTGCTGTGCAGGGAAGGTGCGCTCCCCTGGACTGCATTTAGCCCCCAGGACGCCGGACGTGTCCGCACCGCCGCGGCCCGCTGTCCCAGGGGGGTAGTGGAAGTGCAGGTTAGTACCTGGCTCCACGCTGCATCCAGTCCCCAGGGAGCCCCCTGCCTGGAGACTTAGGACTGTGTTCACGACGGGGACCGTCTGCGGGACCCCGCCGCTTACCTTCTTCCCCTTACATCCAGCCACAGTCCAGGTAACCGGGGTCACCACTAGCTGTGACCCCAGTTACTCAACAGCATCCCCGGATCGGTACCGGTGGGGTGAAGGAGTGACAACATGGACGTCAGTACTGACTGTCCATGCTGTACACTCAGATGTGCAGCCACAGCTGCCAAAAACAACTTCAGGGGCCAAAACTTCCCCCCTCTGTTACAGGTGCTCCGACTCCGACCCGGGCATCGACGAAAAACTGAGTGCCTGAGGGTAGGGAGAGGGACCCCAGTACATCCTGGGAGGATGAAAAACGTAACTCTGTGGTGCCCGATGCCTGACGTCATCACCTATACCCCAAGGTATCCTGTGGATAATCTATGGACCCTGAAGTAGAAATTAGGAGTATAAACATTGTCCTTACGAGTAGAACTGCAGGTCCCAGCAAGTCTCCCCTGCATGCTGGTACTTGGAGGACCACAAGTAAAAGCATGGGGGCCATTAAGGGCCCGCTGGTACCTGTAGTTCACCTGTAAAGAAATGTTTAAAAAACCACAATACACACACACACACAGTGATGGTAAAGTTTTTAATACATACATACACACTCACACATACTCACCTACATTACCTGGACTGGTCCCCTTCTCCCTGTAGGCATCCATGGTCTTGGTAAAACGAAAAAATGAGTAACGCAATCCACGCAACAGGCAACAACCACGATGGTTGTTACCTCCCGAATGAAGAGATCAGACGCGGCTTCTGCCTTTGTAGAGCCGTATCTGAGCGTTCATTGGCTGAGAGAGGTCCCCCCTCTCTTAGCCAATAAACGGCTCCCTCCATTGAAGTCAATAATGGGATCTGCAGAATAAACTTTAGTAACCCTGTGGGTCTCCATAGACTTCAATGGAGGGAGCCATTCATTGGCTGAGAGAGGCGGGGACTGACCTCTCTCAGCCAATGAACGCTCAAATACGGCTCTACAAAGGGAGAAGCCGCGTCTGAGTTCTTCATTCGGTAGAAAACAACCATCGTGGTTTGCAGTTCGAGTTTGAGTTAGATTTTCATTCGATTTACAAATCGAATGTTAGTAAATGAAGGGATCCTATTGTCCTCTATTCGATTTAATTTCTAATTCCTTTTTCTGTTCGATTTGACATTCCAGTTTGCCTTTAGTAAATCCTTTCATAAAAAAATCGAACCGAAATCGAATGCAAAATCGAACAGAAAACAAAATCGAACTTTTAGTAAATTTACCCCCTGGCGAGTGAACTTTTTATTTATTATTTGAGATTATGTACTCGTATGTATAACTTGTGCAAAGTATTACTAAAATCGGTGAGCACCCCAGTGGATGTGGATTAATAAGTGAGTGTGTCGACTGTACTTGCAAAAATATAATGTTGATGCAGTAAACTGCTATAAATCCCATGGCAAAAAGTGCCTAAAAGTTGGTGTTCATTTATTTCCTCCAGAGTAAGATGCTCTGTCACTCCTAATCCTCATAGTGCAACGTTCTGCATTGTAATTTAATGTATTGTTTAGCTGTATGCTCTTTGTATGGTACCGCAAACTCTTGTGGAACCTTATAAAGAAATGATAATTATAATAAACCAAACATAACATTAAATAAAAATATGATTTATTCATTTATTACTAAGTGGCAGTTGCTAAGGTACAGTATCTAAAATGTAATACTGTTAACAGTCTACAGCAGTGGCGGATTTTACCTAGAGTTTGTGGGACTGCAGCCCCCCCAGTAAAATCCACCACTCGCAGGGACTGCCTAGCAGTGGTAATGACTTCTCATTGGAAGCACTCCCTGCTGACCAAAGCCAGACAGACAGTCCCAGGGGGCAGTGTTTTTCGCCCTGGGACTGCCAGTCTGGTCTGCAATAGCAGAGAGAGTGCTTCCCATGGCGTAGCTAGGGTATTTGGAGCCCAGGGCAAGTAAAAAATGGAGCCCCCCCTAAAGCATGTGCGCGCGTCGAAAAAGTGGGTGTGGGCACATGCCACAAGGCATGGTCACTGAAAAATGGAATGTCAACATGAAATGATCCACCGTTTCTCGTCACTCTGGGTACATTCCTTTCCATTCCAAATGCACCTTAATGCCCTCATTAGTAGTGCCCCTCTTGCAATGCCCACTGTAGTAGTTCCCCTTATGCAATGTCCCCAGTAGCAGTGCCCCCACTAGTAGTGCCCCTTATACAGTGCACCAGTAGTGTCCCTTATTCAGTGCCCCCAGTAGTGCACCCTTATACAGTGCCCCCAGTAGTGCACCTTATGCAATGCACCCAGTAGTGACCCCCAGTAGTGCCACTTATACAGTGCCTCCAGTAGTGCCACTTATATAGTGCCCCCAGTAGTGTCCCTTATATAGTGCCCCCAGTAGTGCCCCTTATACAGTGTCCCCAGTAGTGTCCTTTATATAGTGCCCCTTATATAGTGCCCCCAGTAGTGTCCCTTATATAGTGCCCCCAGTAGTGCCCCTTATATACTGTCCCCAGTAGTGGTCCCCCCTATGCAGTGCCCCCAGTAGTGGCCTCCCCTATGCAGTCCCCCTAATACAGTGCTCCCAGCAGTGGTCCCCCCTATGTAGTGCCCCCAATAGTACCCCTTATAAAGTGCCCCCAGTAGTGGTCCCCCTATGCAGTGCCCCCAGTAGTGCCTCTTATATAGTGCCCACAGTAGTGTCCCTTATATAGTGCCCCCAGTAGTGCCCCTTATATACTGTCCCCAGTAGTGGTCCCCCCTATGCAGTGCCCCCAGTAGTGCCCCTTATACAGTGCCCCCAGTAGTGGCCTCCCCTATGCAGTCCCCCTAATACAGTGCTCCCAGCAGTGGTCCCCCCTATGTAGTACCCCCAATAGTACCCCTTATAAAGTGCCTCCAGTACTGGTCCCCCTATGCAGTGCCCCTAGTAGTGGTCTCCCCCCTATGTAGTGCCCCTTACATATATAGAACAAAGACACACAAAAAAATAAACGCATAACACTTACCTGAATCCCCACTCCTGCGCCCACCGAAGTCCGCTCCTCCATCCTCCTGCCCGGCACTATAGGAGAGACGTCATGACATCTCCCCCATCACCCACTTCGGGAGCCGAAAGGCGGAGCTCATGAGTGAGCTCCAGCCCAGCTCTGGTCATGGGTGCAGCAGCCAATGAGAGTCTGTCTGACTCTCATTGGCTGCTAAAACAAACACACTGCCGCCGGGTAGTATGAGTGTAATACCTGGCGATGGCAGCGGTGTGTTTGTTACTGCGACCCCCCCTAGTTACGCCACTACCTATCTGACTTCTAGAGGCTGCCTCCCGGTGACATCAGTTGTCAATCACTGGGATGGCAGGAAGGAGAGGGCTGCATAGACTGCAGCCTATGGCCTATGATGTGCAGAGGATGGGTACGGGCGGTTGGGATGCTGATGCTGGATTTTTGACAGATGTCGGGAATCCGGCGCCGGCATTCTGACCGCCGGAATCCCCTCCGTCGGTATATTTACTGGATCCCAATGTGCATTTACCCCCGGCCAGACAAGGAGCTGGTGCTGGGCTACAGTATCTCTTACCTCCACGTCTGTTTTTAGGAAGTTGATAAACATTGTAAAATCTTCACTAAACTGAATACTACAGTATTTGGGAGATTTATCAAAGCTTGGAGAGAGATAAAGTGAAGATAGATAAAGAACCATCAAATCAGCTCCTAACTGTCATTTTTCAAACACAGTCTGTAAAATTACAGAAACTGATTGATTGATACTTTATTTTTCTCCAACTTATCTCTTTCCAAGCTTTGATAAATCTCCCCCTCTGAGTTCCTTGTTGTAAAATAAATCAGGCTGGTTTAATGTTATAAGACACTGTAATGGCAGTTTTTTTTTCATTGTTGTATCCATTAATTATACATCACAATTTATTTATTTTGTATTAAACTACCATGAATTTTAAATCCATTTTCCATGTGCACTTGTGATGTGATTTAGTCATATTATTCCCTAATTTATCCATTAACTTTTCCTATACTGATGATGTTCATCTATGCAGAGTAAGTTTACTGTGTCACTTAATGTCATGTTGGTATCAGGTAATATTGCTTTTTCTCCAAAAATTTGAGTATTTTTGGTCCAATATTTATGTGTATACACTTATACAATTGAAATGATTTCAGTATATTATTTCATAACTTTAATTGGTTGTATTAATAAAAAAAGAAACACTGCCTAATATGACTAAACTGTCTTACCTGGTAAAATATTATAGATCCTACAGTATATATGCAATTCTTTTTCTTGTTTCTTTTTTATATACATACAGTATCTCAACTCTACTCAAGAGGGCAGCAAGGTAGAGCTGATGCCTATATAATTAACAAGAGTGATAATATCCCTCATCATTTTTATACCTTAGGTCCTATAGGGCCTGGTATACCACGGATTCCAGGCGGCCCCTAGAGAAATTAAGACAATTAATTTTAGCAGGATCAATCTGATATTATTAACATAACACCCATATAATCCATGTTGATTGTCCCTAAAACTACTGGTCATTTACAGAAGGAATACCTGACAACTAGCACATAATATAGCACAATGATGCTCAAGTAGCAATGGACACAATTGCAATATGCTCCTTTTTTCCCCATGTGCACAAAAATGTTTAATGCGTCCATTGCCAATGCCAAACGAGATACGTTTTTGTGCTTACGTATATTTTAGCTAAGGCGGATGAGACTGGGGTTGGATGGGGCATGTAAGCACGATCAAAGAACAGTATGGTTGTGTTCGCACCATAGTTTGGAGGCAGATAATATGCAGGTGCTCGACCACTGGTGCGGAGTGCAAGCCGATTATAATGCATGGCAGCCACTTTTAATGGCTTAGTGCATCTGATACTCTTCCTTTTATGCTAGTTATATGTTGTTTAGGGTTATCCATATTCTGAATACTTTTGCCAAGTTGCTATTCTGGAGCAGTTGCGCCAACATGTGTCCAGCTTCCTGCTCTCTGCAGGAGAAAACAAGGCACATATACTGTACTACTGTTTTCTCCAGGAGTAAATCAGGCACATATACTACTGTTCTTTCCAAGAATAAACCAGGTGCATATACGGGTTGGGTATATCACGGCGGTAGGGATGCCACTGGTCAGAATACCGACAGCGGCATCCCGACAGCGAAGATCCCGACAGCGGTAGGTAAGTATAGTAGAACTAACCCTAACCCTCTCTCCCCGGTGACAAAACCTAACCTCCCCACCAGTGCCTAAACCTAACCTCCTCCTCCCCGCACCCTACACCTAACCCTCCCCTCTCAGTGCCTAACCCTCCCCCTAGTGCCTAACCCTAAACCTAAACCACAATACTTACCTTCGGGATGCCGGTATTTTGACCGTCGACATCCCGCACGCTGGGATGCTGACTACATCCTGCAAGTTCTCTTCAGGAGCAAACAAAGTATATATATACTACTCTTCTGTGCAGGAGTAAACCAGGCGGATATACTACTGTTCTGTCCAAGAACAAATGAGGCACATATACTACTGTTCTGTCCAAGAACAAATGAGGCACATATACTACTGTTCTGTCCAAGAACAAATGAGGCACATATACTACTGTTCTGTCCAAGAACAAATGAGGCACATATACTACTGTTCTGTCCAAGAACAAATGAGGCACATATACTACTGTTCTGTCCAAGAACAAATGAGGCACATATACTACTGTTCTATCCAAGAACAAATGAGGCATATATACTACTGTTCTATCCAAGAACAAATGAGGCACATATACTACTGTTCTTTCCAATAAAAAACAGGTGCATATACTACTGTTCTCTCCAGGAACAAACAAAGCATATATACTACTGCTCTCTGCAGGAGTAAACCAGGCAGATATACTACTGTTCTGTCCAAAAATAAATATGGAGCAAATAATACTGTTCTTTCTAGGAATAATCCAGGTGTAAAATGCACGTTTTGTGCTTTTGATTTAGGTGCAATTTCCATCCAACGCAGCATTACCTCCAATGTGATTGCATCTACAACAGTACTGTATTTCTTCATGAAAGTAGATGTGATATAAGTAGTTCTTCATGAAAGTAGATGTGATAGGTCATTGGGAGATGACACGCATTGTTGGACGTTTGGCACACTTTGTCTGTGAGCATGCAAGTTCTATTATGTAATATGTTACCAGGGCCGGCTCCAGGGGTTGGAGCACCCTGTGCCGGCCCTTAAGTAGGCACCCTTACATCGGGTAGCCTAATTACCATAGGCCATGCCCCTACGTGACGTTATTTGGAGGCGTGCCCATATGGCACGCCGCCAAATGTCAGGCTGGGGGTAAAGCCCAGACCTCCGTCACTGGCTGGGCTTCCCTCAGCCCTCTCCCGTCAGTGAATGGATGCCGCGCGCACACACTCCGGGGGTCCGGCACCGCCGCACAGCTGCAGCGGTGGGGGTCCCCAACCTCCCGATCTGACCACCCGCGGGCCATTTCGGCCCACGGGTGGAACAGCAGGATATTACTGTCCCGCTGGGATTGGGATGCTGGGGAGGGGTGCGCCCTCGAACACCCCTAGAGCCGGCCCTGTATGTTACCACCAAGTATATTTAATACTATATTAACATCTATATTTTACCTAGAAATCAGTATTTTTTACATTTGAAACAAATTTCTGGTGTACAATTGAGTGCCAGATACTGTGCACAAAATACATGATGGCATCCTACCTGCAGTCCAGGAGGGCCAGGATCACCTTTCAGTCCACGTGGCCCCTGAGAACCCTAAACCCACAGAAACAAACAGGCAAATGTCAGTCATGATATGATCACTGAGTGCCTCCTATCACTGATAATAGCACTGCTATACAACGGATTTAGGGGCAACATGGAGAGAGACATGTCTGAAAATAAAATGTAGTGTACTACTGTATATTTATGCAATAATATACATTTATCATGGGGATATTGGATAGAAACATACCTTTTCTCCTGGCATGCCAATTTTACCAGGTGGTCCTTGAGGCCCTAGTTCCCCCTGGAATATTAAATATACCATTTAGATATCCAAAACTCAAGTCTATATCACTTTAACTTAATCTCAGAGAATAACATTGCAGAAGTGGCACGTGTTAATTTCTCATCTCAGGATAGGGCTGTCTGGGCAGTGAAATGATATGAGAGGTGCCTATATCACAGGCAGTAGCAGCAATGTCTACATTACCATGTAAGCGTAGAAAGGTGCCTGCTGATTAAGGAGCTCATTCAGACCTGATCACAAGTTGCGGCCACTCGCTGGCAAAAAAGGGATGGATATTTAAATGAAGTGCTCGCAATACGTCGCGTAAGGACGCCCTCTATGTTTTAGCGAGCTACGGCAAACTGCGCTCGCAAGTGTATAAAGATGCCCCCTTGCCACTTGCAACATACGTCATCTCTGGGTAATGTAGGATTAATCGGGAACATCGAGAGCCATCAAAGCTGCTCGCAGCTCTTGAGGTTGCCTTAACCCGTCGCAAGCACAGCGATCATTGCGGGCTGAAATACATGCAGGTGACGTGTACAATGACGCTACTTTGCTAATTATGCACATCCTTTAAACTGCATTTTGGCGGCCTGACACGCCTGCATCCGCAACACCACTCCCCCATTTACAAGCACCTTCCCCTGTTACCACCCACAAACGGCACTATCTGTCACTCAAGCTAGCGACCTGATAGCGGCTTACTAGCAACTAAAAACAGATCGCAAAGACTGGCTTGCGCACGCGCACTGCGAATTATACGCATGTGCAGATGGGCGAAAATCGCTCAGAGTAAGCGAGCGCAACTTAGCGACCGAGTCTGAATCAAGTCCTAAGAGTAAATCAGTCATGGTATTAATACTATTGTAAACAATGTTTACTGAAACATGTCAACATAGCTCCATTTAAAGATACATGAAGTGTAAAAAAAAAATAATAATAATTTTATGAAAAATTATTTTTTTTTACTATTTCAGAACCAGGAGAGGATCAGCACTGCTGTAGCTGAGGGGGCAACCACACTGTCAGCCACCCGCACAGCAGATGCACCGCTTGCACCTATGGTTGTATTTAAACGTTACCTACTGCATGTCCATTACAGTACAGTATATATTCCATACCTCACATGTCAGATCAGCAGAATTTTCACAAGAAGACAACTAGGTCATTGTATTGTTCACATTCACTTAAACTATATTAGGTCTATAGGCACAGTGACCTGTCCACTACTATGATTACGTTAGTGAGGACAGACCTTAATGTGACTGGGGCAGCGGTATTCAGTGATGAGGGAAATGGAGGCAAGCAGGGAGCTATAGACAGAGTCAGGGCCGTTGAAAGCTGGCAAGGGCCCAGGTATTGGGGGCGTGGCCAAAACAGGAATATATGTCCACACCCCCTCACCATATTTTTTTTTAAATACTAGGCGCGGCGCCGCACACTGCAAAGGCGGACATTTGTCCCCTACAGCAGCACTCCAAAGGGGGACAGTGCTCCTGGGCCCCTCCAACAACCCCAGGCCTGGGTAATCAGTAACCCACACCCCTCTCTGCACCCCTGGACATAGCTAGATGGTGAAAGGTGAAGGGCCCCAACTAGTACAGAGAAGCAATATGAAGTTCCCATTCAAATAGTCCTCAGAATTAAACAAACTATATGTAACTATATTAATTTGTAATATGTTCTCCTTACATACCATCTGACCAACCTATTTATTTTTATCCCTATAACTATTGATCATATAAAATTCTGAATATTATGAGCTTACTTATATAGTTGTGTTTATACTAATGGCTTATTTGAACAGGATACACATGAAGATTACTCACAGGTTTCCCATCAGCCCCTGGGGCTCCATGCTCTCCTACAAGTCCCTTGTTACCCTAAGACAGTGTTGGCTAACCTTGACACTCCAGCTGTTGTGGAACTATATATCCCAGCATGCCCTGCCACAGTTTTAGCATGCCCTAATAGCAAAACTGTAGCAGTGCATGCTGGGTTATGTAGTTCCATAACAGCTGGAGTGTCAAGGTTAGCCAACACTGCCCTAAGAGAACATTTGAATGAAATAGAGAACCTCATTTACACAGGGGTCTATTTACTAAGCAGTGTTAGGAGACAGAGTGAAAATTGATAAGGTGCCAGCATCAGCTCCTAACTGCCATCTCACAGGCTGTGTTTGAAAAATTACAGTTGGGAGCTGATTGGCTGGCACCTTATCACTTTTCACTCTCTCCTAACACTGCTTAGTAAATAGACCCCTCAATGCCTAAAGCACAATGCTTTCATATGGCAATGTTGCTCCTGGAAGGTCCACAATGGAGGTGCATGCCTGCCTGCTCTCTGGAGAGGCCGTCACACTAGATGTGTGTTTCGGTGTGGGGGGAGAGTGGCGCACTGTGCAAACATGCCAACATCATATGAAAGTCCCTATCGCTGTACTCTTTACAGCAACGATCTCAGTTATTTTCCTAAAACATGGCTCATTAGCCTCATTTATGGCTAGAATCGGCCATGACAGTGAAGGGATATGTGGCAAAATGTACCAAGAACCAAGATGAGTCCCTTTAACAGTATAGAACCAGGAATTATACTGTATATACAATGTTGGGCTGACAGAGATAAACACAGTAATATACTGCTTGTTAAAGCAACAGCATAGAGTATAAAGTGTAGAGCGAATCCTGATCTCTATCAGCTCATATATGGTATAAAAATCGTCTTTTCTGTGGAGTAGAAATGGCTGTGTAGCAGGCAACTTCCCCCAAAATGTTTCTTTATTTGTTTATTGGGGAGTAGCCATTCTCACCAATTACAGGTTGAGTCTCCCATATCCAAATATTCCGAAATACGGAATATTTTTAACATGACTGAAATAGTGAAACCTTTGATTTTTGATGGTTCAATGTACACAAACTTTGTTTAAGGCACAAAATTATTAAAAATAAAGTATTAAATGACCTATAGGCTGTGTATATAAGGTGTACTGTATATATAGAAAATCACTGCACAGGAGAGAATCAGCAAGTGGGTCACCCACCACTAAAACACAATTCAACAATAAACAAAAGAGATATCCCCTTACTGCGCTCTACTACATATCACACCACAACAAGGTTCTCAATGTATAATAGATAAAGAACAGTCAAATAGTAGTTACAACAGTCCTTGATTCTTGATTCCTGAAGTTTCCAGATCTATCCTTTTTTTTTAAAACATATTTTTATTGTAAAACTGCAATCAACAATGTAGCATGTTGGTCAAAAAATTACAAGACATCAGTAGGAATACAACAGTAGTGTATAGTACAATCTATCCACGAGGAACATATCTTTACAGGATTTAAAATGGTGGTCCACCTAAGGATAACACTTCTTTATTATACCAAGCTGTGAGTTGGACTGCGGCACGGATCGTGTCTTTAACCGAAGGTGTTAATGTATGAACATATGGAAGCCAGATATTAAAGAATTTCTCTGTCTCCTTGTCTTTATTAAGGGATAATTCTAGCCAATCCATATTAAATAGGTACGTAATTCTAGGTTGCAAAAGATTAAGCGTTAAAGTGTCAGTTGAAATCCATTGGGATAATATGGTTTTTTTTGCAGCTGCTGCAATCTTTGCTAGTAGTAGACGGGCACCTCTAGGGGACAGGATGACCCAGATGATGGTACAATATCCCACATAGCCCACTCGGGTGTTAATTCAAAAACAATTCCCAGTGTGGTAGATATATATGTGTGCGCTAAAGACCAGAACCTCTGTACCTCCGCACAATGCCACATACAATGCATTAGATCCGCATCAGGTTGACCACATTTAAAGCAGTTTGAGTCTGTGGAAGTACCTGTAATGAATCTTAATTTGGGAGTGAAATAGGCGCAATGTAGTAATTTGTATTGCATTTCAGCATACGAGACCGAAATTAGTTGCTTATTAAGTCTAACAAAAGATTTTAGAATGGTAGATAGGGGTATGTCAGGGAATGTGGAATGCCATTTAGCGAGTCCCCCAGTTTCAACCCCCAGATTTATTTCCCAGCGTATATAAGTGTATAGCATAGAAGTGGAAAATGACATAGAGGAGCAGCGAGACAGCACATCATCCAAACCATTTTTCCCAGAAGTAGTGGGAATTTTAGTGAGTAAGGTATTGACATAATTACGTATTTGGAAATATATGAATTTGGATACAGGGAAATTTTTCCTGTATTTGGTTGTGAGAGTAAATAGTCATGGTGGATAGGTCTAATAACTGATATATATGACGCAGTCCCTGTGTGTTCCAGGTTTTGAAAATCTGTGTTAAAAAACCAGCATCAAACCCAGGGTTATGACCGATAGGAAGGAACAAGGAGACATTGGGAGGGACTCTCATTGGGTTCTGGCTCGTCGCCAAGCCATGCATGTGGTATGAAGTAGTAGATTTTGTGCAACGTGGGGTGGGAAAGACGAGGGTCGTGTGTGTAACAAACTAGCTAGTGGAGTCTCGACACTAAAAGACTGCTCTATTAGTGTATCAGCAAATCCATTTGTTCCTCTAATCCAATCGATTGCATATCGGTAATTTGACGCAGTAGCATAGGATTTTAAGCAAGGAAGATTGATTCCGCCTAAGGTTGGTGGTTGGCTGAGTTTGAATAGTGAAATCCTGGGTTTTTTGTCCGCCCAAATAAACCTGCTGATCGCCTTGTTAATTAATTTTAAGTCAGACTCCAAAGGAAGCAAGGGGAGCATCTGAAAAAAATATAAAATCCTGGGAAAGGATATCATTTTAATTAACTGACACCTGCCGAGATATGAGAGTGGGAGGTGCTTCCATTTTTTTAAATCTAAAAGTGTACGTTGTATTAGAGCGGGGAAATTAACTGAGTATAGTACCGAGGGATGTGCCGGTATATTAAGGCCTAGGTATTTCAGAGTTGTCTTGGCCCATTTAAATGGAAAAGAATCTTTCCAATTTTTGGTGGCGTCCAAGTGTATAGCTAAGGCCTCTGTTTTATTATAATTTATCAAAAAACCGGAGATGATGTGAAAATCTTTCAAGATATGAAGAAGTTTAGGTATAGCAGAATGTGGGTTCTCAAAATACAATAATAAGTCATCTGCATACGCGGAGACTTTCAAAGTGTTATTTCCGATATTTATTCCTTGCCATTCTTGGCATAACAAAAAGGTACGAATAAGAGGGTCTATAGCCAGGTTAAATAATAAAGGGGGTAAGGGACAACCCTGTCGGGTGCCCCTATGTAATCTAATAGATGAAGTATTCAGGCCGTTAACTGTTAAGAATGCTATAGGGGTACGATATATTGTTTTAAATAATGTGATAAATTCAGGGCCAAAATTTTGTAGCTGAAAGATGCGTAATAGGTGATCCCACGACACCCTATCAAAGGCCTTGTCAGCGTCACAGCTGACAAGGATCATTTGGTTGTTTTTCATTTGATGAGATTTAGTTAATCCTGCAATCAAATGTCGGACGTTGATCACTGAGTGGCGTCCTTTCATGAACCCAGTTTGTGCGGTGTGTATGAGATGTGGCAATACTAATTGTGAACGTTGAGCAATAATACCAGTGAGGATTTTAAAGTCCTGGTTGAGTAGAGATATTGGTCTATATGATTGGGTCAATGTGGGGTCTTTCTCAGGTTTCAGGAGAAGAATTATTCTAGCTTGATTAAAGTCTGGTGTTGCTGCGTCTCCCTTCAATATTGAATTAAATAGGGAAACTAAGTGAGGAGTTACAAGCGGATTTAGTATTTTGTAGTACTCGGCACTAAGGCTATCTGGGCCGGGTGTCTTTCCGTTGGCCAAGGATTTAATAGTTAGGGAAACTTCCAGTTCCGAAACAGGGGCTGTTAAGGAGTCACGGGCCTCCTCAGATAGAAATGGTAACTTAGCTTCTTTCAAAAAATTAATCCCCAGAGCAGGATTGTCATCCTGTGCGGAGTATAAATCTGTGTAATATTGTAGGAAAGAGGCCGCAATGTCTTCATTTTTATGTAGTAATCCTAGAGGGCTTTTAAGAGAGAGAATGGGAGAGGATGTTTTCTGACTTCTCACTATATTAGCCAGTAGCTTGCCCGCCTTATTTCCCCAACGGAAATATCGATGTTTCTGGAAATCTAGATAATATTGGGCTCTTTCAGTGCACAATGTGTCATATAAATTTTTGTTATTCAAGTAACTGCGTCGTGTCTCTACGTCATTATTCTGTAACATAATAGCATACGATTGTGGTAGTGCTTTACTCAATTCCATAAAACGTGTATTAAGTTTACGGCGTTTATGGAAAACATATCCCAGAATATGCCCTCTCACTACCGGTTTAGATGCGGCCCAGAACAATGATATGTTGTCAATATGTGAAGCGTTATCATTATTATAATTAAGAAATTGTTGTTCTAGGTATTTCTTGAAATCGGGAGAGGTAAATAAGTAGGAGGGAAATCTCCAATTGAAGGAAAATGTTTTAGGGGTAGATAATTGTAATGTAAACCATGTAGGCGCATGGTCGGAGATAACTATGTTTTCTATGTGTGAAGTTTAAATCCTATCAATTAATGAACTTGAGACCAGCCAGAAGTCCAATCGAGCTGAGAAGTGGTGGGGGTGTGAATAGAACGTGTAATCACGTGCTAAGGGGTGGAGGTGTCTCCATGGGTCTACTAAGGCGAGGGATTCAACTAGAAGTTGTAATGTTGGAGATGTGCTGCCTCGCCACTCACCGGAAGCTCCCGTTCTGTCCAAACTAGGAGAAAGAGTAGTGTTGAAGTCTCCTCCTATGATAAGGGCGCCTGCCGCCCAGTTCTGGAGTCGGGCGTAGAGATCGGAGAAGAATGCATTATTATGACCTGTGGGAGCATACAAAGTGACAAGCGTGATTAATTCACCTTCGAAATTCAGTTTAAGAAAGAGAAAACTGCCCTCGGTGTCTATGATCGAGTCTACAACTGTGTACTTTAAGGATTTATGAAAAATCACTAGTACCCCTCTTTTTTTGGATGTGAAAGATGCAGCTGTATAATCTTTTATCCAGGAGTCCCTAAGGGTATTGGGATCACTCTGTCGCCAGTGAGTCTCCTGTAAGACTGCTATGTCAGGTTTAAATTTTTTAAGTGTTGTAATATTTTGCGCCTTTTAATTGGGGTGTTTAAGCCCTCCACGTTCCAAGTTAAAAATCTTATGTCTTTTTGTGTTTTGGTGGAATCAGTAATAGAGTGAGACATACTGTGTTATCCTATACCTGTCCTGTAAATCAGGGAAGTGAACCATTGTAGAGAGACTGTGATGCTCTCGGTCCCAGCATGCAGAGAGCGTCTGCAGTAAAACATTGAAAGTGCCATCACAGAAACATATATAACATATAAACATGACCTGCAATAATATATGAAAAACAATAAACATAGTGCAGTCTTACAATTTTTAAACATTTAAGAACCAAAAAATAAGGCCCTACAGGCCTATTCAAACCCAGTGAGGTATAAAAGTACCGATAAGTAAAAAAGAAAAGAAATAGAAGAAAATCAAAAAGGGGATGGGGGAGAAAAGGAATGACAGATGGGTAAAGGGAAGAGGAAAAAATAACAAACCAGGGGTAATCTTGAGAATTCTGTTGTTGACATTTAACACTTGTTAAGAGAAATCTTAAGCTTGAAAACAGACTTAAGGTATATATTTCCAATATCAAGCTCTCCATGTTGGCGCTAGGAGATGGATCCGTGCAACTAAATGTAACTTCTTAATTCGCGTCATCATTTTGAGAAGTAGCAGTATCAGTTAAAGAGTCTAGGAAAGTCTTTGCAGATGACGGAGAATCAAAAAAGTGCTGTTTGCCGTTATATAAGACTTTCAGCTTCGCAGGATACATTAGTGCAAATCTCAGTCCCAGATCAAATAATGCTTTACAAATGGTAGAGTATTCCCTTCTTTTCATCGCTACTTGATATGAGAAATCCTGGAACAACAACAATTTGTGTCCCTGGTAGATGAGGCCCTCTGACTTGCGATAGGCATCTAATATACGAGTTTTGTCCAGGTAGTTCAGCATTTTCATTATGACAGGCCGAGGTCTTTTTTGATCAGAAGCACGGTCAGGGCCTATGCGATGAACTCGTTCTATGATGAGGGTGTTGGAGGGAATCGAACAATTGAGCTCAGAAGGCAGCCACTTAGAGACCAAATCCATAAGATCTTTTTGTTTAACAGATTCCGGCAGACCTATTAGCCTTAAATTATTGCGACGATTTCTGTTTTTTAAGTCTTCTAATTTTTCCTGCATGGCAGAGATCGCTGATTCCTGTGTGCGGATTACGCTTTGTGCCTCTGTTAGCTCATCTTCAACATTGGAGATACGTTGTTCTGCTTCCGTGAAACGTCGACCATGTTCCTTAAGTTGTGAAACTGCTGACTCAAGCTTCTTTGAGGCCGGCCAATTTTTGGTCCAGCAAGGGAGAGAGAAGCTCAGATATTTCCTGGGCTTTAGCTATTGAGGCGGTGCTAAATTGAGTCGAGTTAGAGGCTCTGTCCAGGGTGCTGTCAGCTGGAGGTTAAGTAGGGGAGCCAGGAGACAGAGACGGGGCTGCAGTTTTGTCTTTCCCTTTAGTCGTTTGACCTTTAGGTGCACGCTGTGGTCTGGCCACAAACTTCTTCATGGTATAAGGATGTGACGTGCAGTTTAATCAAGAGTCACTAGGGGGAGCTCCAAGTACTCAGGATATGTATGAGGTTAGGTCTGTAAATCAAAGCTTGTACTATGACCCAAAATAGCAATCCTAGGGTCCTGAGAATCTCAATATGATTGCGCAACTACACCTCCCTGCACCTTGACATGAGCAGCAAGTGGAGAAGATTGGGAAGGAAGGTGAGCGCTGGAGGCAGCAGCCTATTCAGGTCTCAAGATGGTGACCGCTGGTGATGTGGGGCCAGGGGGGGAGTTTGTGACAGGGGAGCTTCGCTGAAGCAATGTCCAGGTGTCCCGTTTACTCCTCGGGTCTAGTGAGAACCCGGAGGTATGTTGTTGAAGGTGGAGAGGGGCGGAAATATGCTTGGCCGCAGTCTAAGATGGCGGCCGCGAGCAGCGCCGCTTTTCCAATGTGGCTGTGTTCCGGTGTTGTAAGGCAGTGCGGGGGGCCGGGGCATGTGCCACTCTTACCCGCCTTATCCCAGGAGCTTTAGGGAGGCTCAGTGTGGTCCAGCGAGCTTCACTGACGGCGCTGGGTTGCGATTATACCGAGCCGGCGTGTGAGCCCATTAAAAAGTGCGGCCAGTTCGTTTGGCCCGCCCACCGGAAGTCTTCCAGATCTATCCTTAATGTAGTCTGATGTCCATTCCAATAGGTAGTTCTAAATTTTTCTCCAAGAAAAAATTATTTCCTTTTATTCAGTTCCTCATAAAGGGCGACATAAACCCAATAGTGTAGTAAGTCTAAGCCAACGTTAATAGTGTCTTTTAAGAGTCTGATAAAGATGTAAGGTACGCCTATTCTGTATTCCTTAAGGTGCCCACACACATAGCGATTTTTCACCCAATTTGGCCGATTTCGACGAATTGCGCAGATGATTCATGTAAAAAAAGGCCAAATCGTGAATTTCTACTCACGATCACGATGCTGTTGCGTGTCCCCGCTCATCGTACCTCGTATCTTCTGATCTGGCGTGCTGTAGGCCAGATTTGCCAATCCGGCACACGGTGGCTGCCAATCGTGTGGATTTTTTTACTCACGATGAATTGTACAATTCATTGTACAACGCAACGCAAAATTTGCCTGACAGGAGCCTGGACACGCCCCTCCGCCATCTTGTGCAGCATTTTGTATGAAAAAGAAGGAAGCACAGTCGGGAGCCTGCACACTGAAGTGTATTTTGTTGAAGTTTGGTGAGTATTTGTACTGTATAAATGCAACCACACTGACCACCAATGTGTGCCCCCCACTGCCCACCAATGTGTGCCACCCACCTAGAAATGCATGACCCAGCCACCACCCGCCGAAAATGAGGCGGGCGATGGCTGAGTCATGCATTAAGCGCCCACTGCCCACCAATGTGTGCCATCCACCTATAAATGCATGACCCAGCCACCACCCACCGGAATGAGGCAGGCAGTGGCTGGGTCATGCATTAAGCTCCCACTGCCCACCAATGTGTGCCACCCACCTAGCCCACCAATGTGTGCCACCCACCCACCCACCCACCCACAATGGGTGGTAACCCACAGCTATGCGAGCGTCCAAGAGGCCGCTCCAAGTTTAGGTAGGAGGGCCCTGATTCAGAGCGAGCGCTGATCAGAGCGCTCTGGTCAGAGCGTCCGGCTCTGAATCAGGCCCAGTGTACATTAAAGAGAAGAAGAAAGTCTATGACACCAAAAGATC
Organism: Taudactylus pleione; assembly: GCA_031769625.1. Classification (NCBI taxonomy): domain Eukaryota; kingdom Metazoa; phylum Chordata; class Amphibia; order Anura; family Myobatrachidae; genus Taudactylus; species Taudactylus pleione. Next base: position 11,365,777 of record JAUIMM010000115.1, read on the forward strand.
TAGCGCAGGTACCAATGATGTGTATGAACCATCGCTGTGGTACTACATACAGATGTCCTTCTTAAGCGATCAGCAGCCATAACGGCAGTCTCTGGTATTGATGGCTGAGCGAGAGGGAGAAGAGGAGGTTGCAGAAGTGACTGGACCGTCTGCTGAAGTCTTGGAAAGTAGTGACACAGTTAATAAACCGAATCCTTATTGTTTTTGTAGTTCAATCTCAAATGTCCAATATAGTCAGTTAGTTCACAGACATTCCTCCTGCCATGGCACCACACCTGGTCCGTTGAAATAGACCATGTACTCCTCCCTCCCTTCTTTGGCATGTGCGGTCGATGTTGTTGTATTTGGTGGTGCAGACACAGATGTAAAATGGCCAATTTCCTCCGGAGGTCCTACTTCTTCTGGTCTAGCTGGGACTGGTCCTCGTTGGGTAGATTTTCTTTGCAGAAAGTTATGCAGCACACAGCATGCCATCACGACCCAGTCTATCTTCTCCACACATAGGTTGATGGTGGTGTGGAAAATGCGGAACCAGTTACTCAGTATTCCAAACACATTTTCCACAATGCGCCGTGCCTGGGATAGACGGTAGTTGTAGATCCTCTTCTCTCTGGTCAGGCCCCTCTGTGCAAATGGCTTCATCACATGTTCATGTAATGCAAAAGCCTCGTCTGTGAGGAAAACGTAATTTAGGCCGTACTTTGTCTGGTCCAGTGAGGGCAAGTTAAGGGTTTTATTGATGAGTCTCTGGTAGAAAGCAGTCTATTTGAGGGAACCACCATCCGAAGCACGGCCATTCTTGCCGACATCCACAAACAGAAATTTGTAGTTGGCATTCGCCACTGCCATGAGAACGATGCTGAAGAATCCTTTGTAGTTGTAGTAATATGATCCGGTGTTGGCAGGTGGGTTGATGCGGATGTGTTTTCCATCGATGGCTCCTCCGCAGTTAGGGAAATTCCAACGTTGTTCAAACTGTTCAGCGATGCTCTTCCACTCCTCCACAGTGTTAGGAAACTGTAAAAATAGTAAAAAAAAGGGTTAAAACATGACTATAATATTTTTTTTTAATTTGTTTCCTATATAGACTCCCACCCAAGACCCTGATTTGGCCTCCACACTGGACGTCTGTCTGCTGGGGGACAGTGATGTGGAGAATAACACCCAACTGGCAACACCCTTTGCACCCAGACCCTCATCCTCTTCCCGACCACCACAAAAAAAAAAAACAGGGGAAAAAGAAGGTTCACACTGAACGGCAGGACATAGGACCTCATTCAGACCCGCTCGCAAGCGCTGAGCGCTCACAAGCGAGTCGATGGTCGACGTGTGCATGCCCCGCAGCGAGAGTGAAATTCTCTCGCTCTGTAGCTCACTACAAAAGGGGCGGCTGTCGATGGTGATCGACAGCTCGCCCCGTTTTGTAGGCGTGGTGGGGGGGGGTTTCACAAACGCCTGCCGTTTTGTGGGCGGCCGCACTGACATTAGCAGTGATGTCAGTGGGGAGCTTCCTGCTCTATCAGAGCAGGAAGCTCCCTGGGGCTTGCGGTTGCCGACACCCAACCTTAGGGTCTCATTGCAAGCCCCGATGGTCTTGACCATCGCGACCATCACCCTGGTCGGTCGCTAAAGCTGTGGGTGGTAACCCACAGCTTAGCTAGCAACCAGGAGGCTGCATATCTAAATACAAGCGGCCGCCCTCATTCAGAGCGACGGCTCGCATTTTGCGACTGCCTCTGAATGAGGGCCATATTTCTAAAGAATGCAGAACGCCTCCTTCGAAAACCTCCAGATGCTATAGACGACTTTACGGCACATGTAAACAGCAGAATGAGGAATATGGACGAGGAAACAAAGAAATATTACCTCAGGCTAAATTATGACCTATTGAGTAGGTGTATGAGCAGAAACCTACACAACTCCACTTATATAGCTGACCCAATGCTATATTCCCCTGCCCCAAATGTCAGACCCCCCCCTAGCCCAGTTAGAGATTATTCCCCCGACCAGCACCCCAAGCACAAGCACTACCATGTTTAATGCTCTGATGGATGAAGCAGATGAATCGCCCCATTATACACAAATGTAATTTATTTACTTTTTTTTTTTCCTGCTTTTACTATCACCAAATTTTATCCCTCCATATAGGTTCTGCCTGAATGGGATAGGGTGGTGATGATGCTGATTGGACAAGGTCACTACACACATGGCACAAGTACACATTGATGGAAGCCGGGGCCACAATGTATACTCGTGCTGCCATGTGTGTATTGGCATGTTAAAACTGGCGTCTGACCCACCCCATAACATACAGCAGACTACCTATTGGGATTGATAAAATTTGTCGATAATGCTGTTTTGTAAAAATTTTATTGCAATATATATTGCATACAGGGCCTGATTCAGAGGCGCTCGCAAATAGCGTGTGCTCGCTCTGAATCAGGGCGGCCGCTTTTTTTTAAAAAAAACGGCCTCTTCGCCGCTCGCTAAGCTGAGGGTGACCACCCACAGCTTTTGCGAGCGGCCAGGTAATGGTCGTGACCATCGGGCTTGCGACAAGACCCTTGTGGTAATAGAGCAGGAAGCTCACTACTGACATCACTGACAGCCGCCCCATTTGAAGCGAGCCCCGGAGCGAGTGAATTTCTCACCCACTCCGGGGCTTGCGCACGCGCATTGCCCCACCATCGACCCGCTTGCGAGCGGGTCTGAATCAGGCCCACAGCACAGTTTTCTGCCTTATTGGCACTGTTATGTAGTGTTGTTTACACAAGATGGCTGCTATGCAGCACAGTTTTTGCCTTATTAGCACAGTTAAAAAGTAAAATTTAAAACAATATTTAAAAACAAATAGAAACATTTTTTTTCTTTAAACAAGAAAAAAATGTGTGGTGTGTTTTTCTTCTTACCTTGCAATACTGGTACTGCAGCACTTTAACGATCGCTTAGCAGGTCTCCGGAATGATGACGCCCAAGGACTGAGGTGAGATGAGTGTCCCAAACTTCAGGTCTTCAAATGACCTTCCTGTAGCCAGATACCTCAGGGTAGCCACCAGTCTCTCTTCAGCAGGGATTGCCCTCCGCCACCTTGTGTCCTGTCTCTGGATGTTGGGGGGTCACCAGATGCAGCAATTCCAGGATGGTGGCGTCATCCATGCGCAGGAAGTTATGATAATCCTCCGGGTTGTTTTCCTTGATCTCCATCAGCAGGGACATGTGAGAGCGGGTATCCCTTTGTAGCAGCCACTCCTTAATCCAGCATGCTCTCGTCCTTCTTCACTGGGCCCTCTTCCTAATCTCCCGGACCCCAGCTTCGGCAGCCAACACTCTATACTGATAGGGATGCATCATTACAGAATTCAGGAACAGGATGCAGGTAGAATGCAGGTAGCACACACTTGCAGGTAGACTAAACTTTGTAAAAGGCAAGCCAAATACAAAGAGCACAGTAGCAATGTACAGGATTCAGCAGGAATACACCTAACCTCATCTAGTAACAAAGCAGAATGTGCAGAGTTTAAAGGGCATCTGCTTTTTATACTCCCTAGCTAGCCCCCCCATTGTTATGACTATTTAAATTTCCCACCAATTGTCAAGAGCCTTTTTTTTTTTTTTTAAACTCACGATTTACAGTATGTTGCCCGATCTCACAATGCGTACGATCCGATCGATCGTGAGATCTCGAAACAGATTGGGTGAAAATTTTCCAAAATCGTGATAACGACGGCAAGCGAGCTCCCATTGAGAGTTCACGGGGAAATCGTACACGATATCGGATCGTAAGCACATCGCTATGTGTGTGGGCACCTTTACACGGGTGTGATTGTACCTTCTCCATATTGTGACCAGAGAACTGTTGCCAAAGATACCTTTTTGGGAGGATAACTCTGTGTATCAGAGTGAGTACGGTACGATAATTCATCTTTTTTTCCAGAAAGGTGAAGGGGATAACTATTCAGCTTTATCAGACATATACATTCAAATGGGATCATTAGTATCATTTCCCTGCATTGGTTATAAGGTACATTGATCCCTATGGCTACATGCATTATCTAAAAGGTATCAGTGTGTTTTCATCGACAAATAGATCTTACTAACAGCTTTGGGGCTCGTTTACATTTGGATGTAAGTCAGTTTTATGACACGCCTCTATGATGTAGCAGGACACGCCCACTTTACCGCCACGCTAATAGCTGCTGCTATCACAGTCTCCCTGAAATGCTTTTTCAAAGTAGGCAAATATGGGTACCATATAATAAATGTGAACGTTGCCTTAAGCGTGTCCTTTTGTTAACCACTGTGTTTCATCTCAAACGTACAAAGTAACTTCTAAAACTCTTACAGCTTAGTGACTCCAAAACACATAATAATAACGTAGGGGGAATGCAATTCAATGTGTTGTTGATAGCGCCAGAGGGAGCTCCTGGAGCAATTCAATTCAGCGCGCTGTTTAGTCCTACTAATGATATCTTCTCACACCCTCTCGAGGGTGCGAGGAGAAAACCGACTAAAGTGCCGGCGCAAGGCAGTTTTCCAGCTTAGTGCGGCACTTTAGTCAGAGAATGCTGGTTCTTGCAACTAAACACCCAGGTTAAGAGCCTTATTCAATCTGAGCCGAGCCGCGATACTTTTCCGCGTCCCGGACTTTTCGCCTACTTCGCCTGTTTTGTAGGCGGAAAAGTATTGCGCGCGTGCCCTCTTTACCCCGTATTCTATTTGAAAGTATGTGAAAATGGGACCCGGCGAAACTTGAACAGGCAGAAAGTACTGTCAGATTTGGGGAAATCAGCCTGACACCCCCCAAAAGATGCTCTGACATGGGGGTTCCCTATGGTGCCCCCCGATTTGGCTTGCTGAAGGTATTTGGTGTTTTTAAACAGGCTTAATAGCTGCTAAATAGCTTTTTCTATATGTGGTGCAGAATAGTATTCAGGAGTATGTTTTCCTGAAAATAACTTATCCCAGCAAATTTGAGGTACTTGAAAATGGGGGCCAGCATTTTAAAGTTGCTAAAGTGAAGTTGAAAAAATTGTGAAAAATCCACCTGCCGCAAACACCTGCAATCAAAAAAACACTTGGGGCATATTTGGGGACCCCCCAGAGTCAAGTTCGCTAGTTTTTAACTTTGTCCCCCAACATTTTTTTTTTACGCCCCCAAATTCAAAGTCATTTTTTGGGGTGTTCTTAAGTGTTTCTTTAAAATATTTTGATGCAGTTTACCTTTGGGGGACTGTCTGAAGACTGCACAGGGGTTCTAGCAATGTTGCACCACAAAACCCCAATTCTACACTTTTTTCCGCCTCCCATTCATTGGCGAACTTTTCCGCCTATTACATTGCATAGACTTTCCGCCTAGGCGGAAAGTCTTTCAAATTGAAAACGGAGTAAATGCAAAACAGGCGAAAATGACATCATTGGCGAAAAAGTATCGCAGATCCAGACTTTTCGCCTCAAATTGAATACGGGCCTAAGTTGTGAGAACCGGCATTCTCCAACTTAACTTCTAACTGTTGGACTAAACAGTGCGCTGAATTGAATATTTGCGGGAGCTCCCTCCCGGTGCTATCAGCAGCTCACTAAATTGATTTTCCCCCATAATGTTATATGTTTTAAGACACAATTTTTTGTACAAATAAACAAATATTAAGCACTAGCGACCCGCCCCGGCTTCGCATGGGAGCAATACCATCTCGCCACAGCCCCTGCATCTCATAACAACCTACACCACATCACCACAGTCCCCTGCATCTCACTCCTGCCCCCTGCATCTCACCACAGCATCGTATATTTCACCACAGTCCCTTGCATCTCACCACAGGCCCCTGCTTCTCACTCCTGCCACTGGTTCTTACCACAGCCCCTTGCATCTCACCACAGGCCCCTGCTTCTCACTCCTGCCACTGGTTCTTACCACAGCCCCCTGCATCATACCACATGCCCCTGCATCTCACCACAACCCTCTGCTTCTCACTCCTGCCACTGGTTCTTACCACAGCCCCCTGCATCTCACCACAGGCCTCTGCTTCTCACTCCTGCCCCCTGCATCTCACCAGTGACACCTTAACCATGTGCTGGAAAGGGCAGGAGGCTCATGGAAGAGAGATTTGTATTGCAGTTTCTGTAAGCATTATCAGTAGCATGTTCCTGGGGCACCTGTGCATATTTCCACAGCCTCCATATGCTCACCTTACCGGCTGCCGAACATGGCGATGAGCAATGTCCTCTTTGCACAATGTACCCTGTATTTCCTGGTCTTCCTCTTGAGCTTCCTCGTCGTGGTGCTCCTGTCCGAGAACAGCGCTGACTTCTATGGAAGGTGCCTCCTATTTACTGAGGGCATGCGGCTGAGCTGAAACATTAAGCTGGAGAGAGAGCACTTCACTGTGGAGTAGTGGTGGCCGGAGTCCGCATGCAGGTTCAGCGCAGGAACGGACATCAGAATCCAGTGGTCACTAGGGATGGGAATTATTTGATGTTTCATCAGAAACATCGGTCAGATGGTTCCAATGTTTGATGTTTAACCCTGCAATGTTTAGGATCCAATGTTTCATAAACTCCCCATCACCTGATGGGTACCTTCCCCGATACAGCAAAGGGTAAACCACAATATAAAACCTGAAATAACGACACTGAGACTTGCATAGGGGAAAGAAAGGCCAGCTTTATTTATATTTTATATTAAATTTATTTTAATGTATTTAAAATTGTATTCAAAATTTCTTAAGCTAATAAGTAACCTAACTGTAACTGAACTATAATAATTGTAAATGAACTAGCTAATGAGAGAAAGCAAAGAGACAGACAAAGTATGGTGGCTCAGAAAGAACGGTCCCAAAATGCAATATCGCCATCTACACCACGACAATCTTCCAAATGGGGGGGCGCTTATCCGCCAGCCCATAATCCTGCCTAAGGTATCCACCTCCCGCCCAATGACACCACGTGAAAACCACCGAGATCGGTGATGCCGCTGACCCCATTAGGGTGTAATCAGCCTAAATCATGTATTGGACGGGAGAGCACCTAGGCTGCTAAGGCAGATGGCGACTGCAACCGTTCTTTCCCGCCACTGGAAAGCTGACATCACAGTGAAATTAGGGATGGGAGGGTGGGAACAACTCCAGGAAAGCTGTCTAAAATGCCTTCTACCCACACAAACTAAAATGGCTCCTAAACTCCTCCCCCTATACTAAGGCTGCCCCCTGACCCCACCCACAATCTCAGCTCACCACAATAAACCCTTTTCTATCAGGAAAAGAGGTCACCCCCAGGTTCGGGTGTTTAATTTACCTCCGTGCATATTAAATGCACTACGTCTCCTGCCGCTCTGCACGGATCTCTCTAGCCTCTGAGCACTGCAGTTCCTTCTCTGGCCGTTTCCATCATACATTTTGCTGCTGCTGATGTTGTTGCTGCTACTGTGGGATTTCTGTATTTGGCTCCTGCAGTGCCTTTATCTTTGAGATACCAGGGACGGTGTTCATGGTCTGGTGCCTGGAGCTGTGATCCTGAACCCCCCCCCCTAAGGTATTGTTTAACCTCCTCCCTGTAACTGCCCCTCCTCTCTGTGCATCTCCTATTGTGTCTACCCATCCCTGGCATCCAGCTAGTGCCCCCCTGCAACTGTCCCCTTGCACCCTGAATATGCCCCCTCCAACAGCTACCCCTGCAACTTGAAATTGCCTTCCCTACATCTGACACCCCTGCACCTTCCATCTCTGCACCCTGTAACTGCCCACCCCTGCTACATGCACCTACCACCATTGCACCCAGTACCTTTCACCCCTGCACCCTGTAACTGCCCACCTCTGCCCCTCTACCTTACACCACTGCACCCAGTAACTGCCCACCCCTGCACTATGCTCTTTTCACCCCTGAAATCTGTACTTTCCACCTCTGCAGCCTGTATCTTCTGCCCATACACCCTGTTATTGCCACCACTGCACCTCTCACCACCGCACCCTGTAGCTACCACCACTGGAACCGCCACCCCTGCCACTACCGCACCTCCCACTACCGCAGAGTGTAACTGTTCCCCTGCAACTAAAACCCCCTATTCCCTCTAACTGCATGCAACCTCCTGCTCCCTGTAACTACCCTCCTTCAACTGCCTTCCCCCTGCTCCCTGTAACTGCCCCTCCTCTGTGTGTGTCCCGTGCAATCCTGTCTCCGGGATTAGTTGCAGATATCCCCTCCCTGCAGCTGCTGACATTTGAGGATGCCCACACATGCTCCCAGAGATATAGAGAGTGGGGGTTGACGCTAAGCTTTCAGTAACCCCTTCCTTCACTGCCTGGCCTCCCATGGTATTGTGTTAGTACAATTGGGTCTTTATTCTATTAAATCACATGATAAAATACTTTATTGTATGATTACAAGTTTTTTCAAGCATTTTAACTTTTGCAAATCTGCAGTGGTTTTATGGTCAGCTTTTATACTTTTCTATTGGCTGAGAAGAAAGTTACAAACTCTTCCGTATTTTTGGGCTTTAAGGTGCATTTTTGTTCTAATACAATAGCATGGCCCAAATATCCTTATAGTTTATGCCATATAGTATCAGCCAATCCGATATTTGCTTTTCCATTGTAACATCCACCCGCAGAGTGATGCTCTGGATTTTGATCTATCTATCTATCTATCTATCTATCTATCTATCTATCTATCTATCTATCTATGATATTGATGTATTAATCCCGCCTATTTTAATGTTAATTTTGCCTACAGCTGATTTGGTGTCGCCCGCATGGGTCCACTTCTAGAAATTTTTCCAGGGCCACTTTTATTTCCCAATCCGCCCCTGACCATCAGCGAGGCGTCTGATGGACTCCAAATTTATTCTGCAGCAAGACAACAACGCCAATCATACAGCCAATGTCATTTTGAACTATTTTCAGCGTAAAGAAGAACAAGGAGTCCTGGAAGTGATGATATGGCCCCCACAGAGCCCTGATCTCAACATCATCGAGTCTGTCTGGGATTATATGAAGAGACAGAAGGATTTGAGCAAGCCTACATCCACAGAAGATCTATGGTTAGTCCTCCAAGATGATGGGAACAACCTCCCTGCCGAGTTCTTTCAAAAACTGTGTGCAAGTGTACCTAGAAGAATTGATGCTGTTTTGAAGACGAAGGGTGGTTGATTTGATTTAGATTTCTCTTCTGTTCATTCACTTTGCATTTTGCTAATTGATAAAAATAAACTATTAACACTTCTATTTTTGAAAGCATTCTTACTTTGCAGCATTTTTTCCACACCTGCCTAAAACTTTTGCACAGTACGGTTTACTGTATATATATATATATATATATATATATATATATATATATATATAGTCAGGGGCGTATTTATAATGGGTGCAGGGTGTGCGGGGCAGACGGGCCCCTGGGTCCAGGAGGGTCTGCACCGCACACCCTGCACCCATAAAACTTACCTCTCTGGAGTCCCACGTCATATCCGGTGTCTGCGCCTGTTAAAATGCCTGCTGCGGACATTTTCCCATCGTTTGCGCATGCGCAGTACAGCCGCCGCGGCCATTTTCCCGGTGACCTTTGCATGCGCTATAGACTCTGGGCACACTCTAGTGCCCAGAGTCTATAAGTGCGGTGCTGGCCACGCACCGCTCAGTGCGCGCCCGGCTGCTGGATGGAGAGGGGGGGGCCATGTCGGAGACTGCACACAGGCCCCCTCCTCTCTAGAAATGCCCCTGTATATACTAAAATACAAAGAATGAGTGAAGGTGGAATGGCGCTAGTATCGCATATAAGACATGTAATAAATATAGTTGCATAATACGTTTATTCAATACTAAGACAAAATAGAATAAAAATATCGACATGTATAAATATAAAATAAAAATGAACTCTGCACCAATATTGTACCATCATTGCCTTGTGGTGAGCCAGCAAATGTGAGTAACTCTACGCCGGAGTATCTATATGTTATCTGGATTACTTGGTTCAACTGATTTACTTTTTTCATCCACCTCAATATTCATATATTATTAATTACATACGGATCCATATTTTTTGGTCTATCCTAACAAGGCTACTCTTTTTGGAGCTTCATATTTGCCAGTTATTGGGAACAGACATTTTAATATCCTTTTCCTTATTGTCATTTCATTACAACTTTGTGGCTATGTGATACCATAGTTGCTACTATATACTATTTGGAATCACGTACAATATTGGTGCAGAGTTCATTTTTATTTTATATTTATACATGTCGATATTTTTATTCTATTTTGTCTATTAGTATTGAATAAATGTTTTATGCAACTATATTTATTACATGTCTTATATGCGATACTAGTGCCATTCCACCTTCACTCATTCTTTGCATTTTTGGGCACCTCTGTGCTCATTGGGAGTGGTGGCATACTCCCAGGTGGTGGGCAGCTGTATCTATTTAGTTATATAGTAGGAAATTATGTTCATTATGTACAGATGTGTCCTTATACACTGTGGTTGAAGATTCACCAAGAAAGCATCTTTGTCGCTGCATGTAAAACTTGTGGCAAAGCTGAGGATAGGATAGACACACTGAGATGCGAGAGGGTCTGCGCCATGCAGTACACCTCTTAATTGCTAGGTGGCCGGTGCTCCGCTGATAAAAACAACAGTACTGTATACAATAGCAGTGGGTGGAGACTGCTCTACAGTATAGCAGGCCCTGACTGCAGCCAATCCTGTGGGACAGTAAAGTAAACATTCGCAGATGTTAACATGCAGTAAATCAAATTTCTAATGCACCCAAGTGCAAGTGGGAAAAACAAAGGTGTGTGGGGGGAGTCTTTATTTAATAAAATATATTCTCCATGGCTTGTGTGTCCTGATGTTTATTTAATTTGTATTTTGCAAATGGACTACAGGTGCCAACAGACTCTTGATTACCTGGCATGCTGGTAGAGGTGTAGCTAGGTGCCATGATGCAAGGGTATGTTTGGTGCCCTCCCCTGTACTGAATTGGGGGCGTGGCAAATATATGGGGGCATGTTACATTTGAGAATAAATAAAAAATCCTAAATTGGTGACACAGGGCCTGATTCAGCAAGGATCGCAATTGCAAAGCTGCACACAGGCTATAGATACAGTATGTATGCACGCAGGCAGCTTTGCAATTACGATCCTTGCAATAATGGTAGACGAAATCTGTATAGGATTGAGGATAGATAAGATTGATGGTTTCTGCAAGGTGTTTCTGTGTATGACAGCCTGGTTGCCTGAGTGAATGGTTTGTGTCAGGTGGCCAGATCATCCTATAGGCAGAGGGATAGGAGGAGTTAAATGGAGGATATATAAGGAAGGGTTAGAGGGCAGCTCAGCCTCTTTTGCAGTGGAATTTCGGAAAGGCTGAGTATCACTTGCATATTTATTCCTATCCATTTACACCAACTGTCTCTATCACCATGTCCCGTCCTCGTCGCGATGCCCCCCCTCCCCGCAGGCTTGCTGAATTTGCTTGTCCCCTGCGCGCTGTGCCAGCCCGAATATCTCCCCCATCCTCCCCTTCCCAGATATTTATGTCTTCCCCGAGCGGCTCTGCCCCGCTTACCGTCGGCTCCCCAGCGGCTGCTGGGTCCGCTCCCTCATCTTCCTGCACGCTTTGCCCAGGCGCGTCAGTATCTGGCCCGGCTGCATCCCCACCACGCCCCGGCGCCAGCTCTCCTTGCAGCATCACGGCCCCTGCTTCTCCGGCGCGTGACGCGCACGGACGTCCCCTTCCATGCACCCTCACTCCGGTCGGCAGCACGTCTCCTCTGGCGCCGCTGGGGTCCCCTACCATACCGGCTTTGTCCGCGGCTTCTGCGGGGGCTCTCGGCAGCGTCGCGGAAGTGCACGCGGCGTTCTCAGCTGGTCTGCCCCATGCAGTCAGCAGGGGTCACCTGACCTCAGCCCCGTCCTGGCCTTATGCGGGGTCCGGTGGGGGTATATACACCGCGGCTGCGACCTCCGCCGCTCTGCTTACCAGTGGCCCAGCCGGCCTGGCCCATGCGGCGGGCCCGGCGGCCATCTTGCCTCAGGCGGCCATTTTAGGTGCGGGGTCTCCCTATTTCCCCGGCACCTTTTCACATTTTTCGGGGGGTTCAGTGCAGCGGTTAAGCTCCCCAACTTTGCCCGCAACTCCATTCGCTGGAGTATCATTTGGGCACATGGTGCCGGTTTCGATTCAACCCCCATGGTACACCCCAGCTGGCAACCAGGCACCATCCTTTAATGTGCCACCTCCTCTTTCTGTGGCTGGCCCTTCTTGGGGTCAGACTTCTTGGAGCTCAGGCGTAGCTCCTCCGATTTTGTCATCTTCTGTTGCTGTTCCTCCTGCCCACTTTTATTCTCCCCATTTCGCGACCCCTCCTTCGGCATATCCTCCTGCTTTTCAGCATGCGCAGTTTCAGTACCCGTACCTGCCAGCTTGGCAAGTTTACCCACCTGCAGCGGGTGCGGCTCTGCCTTTGCCCCCAGTTTCCTCGTTCAGCTCACACTCCGGCCAAACTTCCTCTGTTTTTCCCCCGCCCAGTTTGTCGCCTCCTCCGCGGGCGCCAGCCATTCCGCCTCCTAAGCCGGTCACCCTGTCCCTTCCCACCCCGGAGGTTTCCGGGTCCGTTTCTGCGGTGGCTTACACGTCTTCCTTAGTTCCAGGCCTTGAAGTATCTGATGGTCCAAGTGGTGAGGCGTCCGCAGTTCTTTCATTGCCTGCTTCGGGACAGGAAGATTCGGCACCGGTATCTGAAGCTGTGGCGCCGTCAACGGAGAAGTCTGCTGAAGCGGGTCCGCTTCCATCTGGTTCTGGTGAGTATGAAACTCCTTTGTCTTCTTCTGACTCTTCTTCTTCTTCATCCCACTCTTCTGGTTCCCCCGCTCGCCCCCGTAAAATTGCTAGACTGGTTGCGCGGCGGCTGGCGAAAAAGTCAGGCGGCGAGTCTAGGAGATCTGATGAGTCAGGGGCAAAAGCGCAGGAAGCAGGGGCAGATACAGTGCATTGCGCGAATACTGCGGTGCTACGAGGCTTGCGAAAAAGTGTAAAAGGCAAAATTCGAAAAGGGAAATTTGTAGACCTGTTTTCACTCACTGATGACATGAGGAAGGGCTTGGTGCAGGCTAAAAAATCGGGAGGCATAGGAGAAGATGCTTTTTGCAACTTTAATACGTGGTTGAAAGGCATGCTCATATTTGCGACATGTTATTTGGAGAGCAGGGCGCAGGAGCACGTTAACATTCTCAGGTATCTATTTTTAGTGCTCGACATGTTCGTCAGGTCTCGTAACTTGGCATGGCGTGAATATGATTCACAATTTAGGAAAAAACATGACGGTTCTTTAGTTATTCCTTTCGGGGTTAAGGATGTTGAAGTCTGGTTAGAGGTCTCTCAACAGCGTCGGCCTCCGTTGGACGGTGCGCCTCCTCGGAAAAGCTATGCTGCCAACAGACAGGGGTCGGCAGGAGTGGGGAGAGGAAAATGCTTTGCCTACAACGACTCCAAATGTACTAGGGGGTCGGGGTGTCGTTTTCGCCACTCCTGTCATCTCTGCGGAGGTGAGCATCCGGCCAAGGACTGTCGACGTGGGGCAGGAGGTATTTCCCAGGACCGTGCTGAGGGCCCCAAGAGTGCTAGTTAAGGCTTGTTCTCCAGTCCGTTTAGATTCTCTTATTAGATGGTTACACTTATACCCATGTAGAGAGGATGCACTTTTTCTTTACAAAGGTTTTTCAGTAGGTTTTCGTTTACCCATTGACAGGCAGTTGATTGTTAGGGCATCCCAGAATTTGCGCTCTGCCAGGGATTTTCCAGGGGAATTGAGGGTTAAGGTGTGTGCGGAGGTTTTGCTGGGGAGGATGGAGGGTCCTTTTCCTTGTCCTCCCTTGCATAATCTCTGTATTTCTCCGGTTGGCGTAGTTCCTAAAAAAGTACCGGGCAAGTTTCGGTTGATTCAGCATCTTTCATACCCGCAGGGAGGTTCTGTTAATGATGCCATACCAGAGAATTGTCGTAGGGTCGTTTACCAATCATTTGACGATACCTTGAATTTAGTTCGTAGTTTTGGACATGGCGCTTTGTTGGCTAAATTAGATATAGAATCAGCTTTTCGTTTATTACCAATGCATCCTGAGGCCATGAGATTTCTGGGTTTTAGGTTAGATTCGGGCTATTTTGTAGATAAGTGTTTACCTATGGGCTGCGCGGTTTCCTGTGCCTATTTTGAGAAATTCAGCTCCTTTCTTCAGTGGTGTCTCCATGCCGGGACCGGACAAACGGGCATAGCACACTATTTAGATGATTTTCTCTTTATGGGTCCAGGAAGAAGTGACGTTTGTGCTGACCTCCTTTTTTCTGCGCAGTCCTTATTTAGAGTTTTAGGTGTTCCCGTTGCGAACGAGAAGACAGAGGGTCCGTCTGTTTGTTTATCTTATTTGGGAATTGAGATAGATACGATAGAGGGCTGTTGTAGACTTCCCATGGATAAGGTTGAGAAGCTGCGTGGTCTTATTGAGGTCTGCTTAGCAGAGGATTCAGTAAGGTTACGTAGAGTTCAGTCTCTCCTCGGCTCTTTAAATTTTGCTTGCCGTATTATTCCTGTGGGTAGGGTCTTTTGTAGAATATTGGAGAGGGCAACAGCTGGCGTGGTTCGGCCGCATCACTACATTCGCCTGTCCGCGGAGATAAAGGAGGATCTTCGCATGTGGAATAGATTTTTGATACACTTTAATGGTGAACGCATCTGGCCTTCTCCTCCATTAGCGAACAGTTCGTTGCAACTTTTTACGGATGCGGCCGGATCATCTGGTTTTGGGGCCTTTTTCAATGGGGAATGGTGCGCGGCTCCATGGCCGATAGCTTGGCGTGAAGAGGGTTTGACGGATAACTTGTTGCTGCTGGAACTTTTTCCAATTGTCGTATCAGTTGAACTTTGGTCCGTGCGACTGAGCAATTGTCATGTAGTATTTTGGTGCGACAATTTGGGTGTGGTTCATGCCATCAACAATCAGCGTTCGTCTTCGCATTTTGTTTTACGTTTGCTCAGACATTTAGTTTTGCGCTGCTTGGAGTTTAATATTAGATTCAGGGCAAAGCATGTGCCAGGGGTGTGTAATGACATTGCAGACGCGCTGTCCCGATTTCAATTTGATCGCTTCCGGGCGCTGGTGCCGTCGGCTTCTAACGTTGGTTTGGTCTGCCCCTCGTTTGTGTGGCAGATTATCAGGCCGGCTTAGAAGGTTTGGCGTTAAAGTCGCTTGCTCCATCGACTTTCCGGGCTTACTCAGCCGCTTGGCGGGATTGGTGCACGCATTGTGCTCTCCCAGACGTGGAGGGTAAGTCTCCGGAACAGTTGATTTCATCTTTTGTTTGGTTTCGTTATCAGCAGGGCAGATCTAGAGCGTTTATAGGTTCCGCGCTTGCTGGTATCTCCTTTTTCTGCAAATTAAAAGGTTTGCATGACCCCACCAAGGCTTTCGTGTTAGTGAAGGCTTTGAGGGGTTGGGCTAAGGGGTCGCCAGCTCGTTCAGACTCTCGCCGGCCAGTCGATTTGCAGCTTTTGTCTGGCTTGTTGACTTCAATGGGAAGGATAGCGGTTGATTTGTATGAAACTTTTCTTTTTAGGCTTGCTTTTGCGGTAGCATTTTTTGGGGCGTTTCGGGTTAGCGAGGTAGTGTCTACCAATAAAACTTCCACAGTTTCTGGTCTTTTGTTAAAAGACATTGTTTTTCGTGACTCAGCGATACTTTGCAAGCTGCGTTTCTCCAAAACAGATCAAACAGGCAGGGGGAAATGGGTTACTCTGCATAAGAATAGGGATTTAGACATCTGTCCAGTTCAGTTAGCTGCCAGGTTTATGGGGTTACGTCCTAGTGGGGGTGCGCAGTGGCTAATTCATGCGGATGGCACTCCTCTGACCAAGTTTCAATTTGCAGCGGTTTTTAAGAAATGTTTGTTAGAATTGGGTTTGAATCCGTCAGAGTATGGCACGCATTCTTTTCGTATTGGCGCTGCTACTTGTGCGGCCCTCTCAGGGGCGTCTGTGCAGGACATTCAGAAGGTGGGGCGCTGGAAGTCAGCTGCATATAAAAAGTACGTGCGATGCGATAAGGTATAGGGGCGCACCCTGCGTTAACCCGAAAACGTTGCTTACCCGCCAATTGGTCAACGGTTAGCGTTGAGCAATTGGGGGTGTGAAGGGATTTTTAATTTTTCCTCCCGTTAGCCATGATTTGACCCATTTGGTTCACGGGCAGGTTTTTTGGTTTTTCTTCTTCACTCGGGTTCCTGTTTTCCCCAGTTCTGCATCCCTGCTAGTCAGTTGCTATGTGTTACTAAAGTTGTGTCCGTTTGGAATTGGGTTTGGTGCGGTTCTCACGGTTAGGTTCTCTCTTTTTCCACAGCATTGACGGAAGAAGAGGGGCAGGTGTGGCTTCTTGGTCACTCATATATTTTTTGGGCGGAAAAATATGTGTTGTCCCAAAAACAGGTTTTGTGGCCTCGCAGGTTTAGAGTGCGTTGGATTGGTGTAAGGGGCTTGCGTGTGGCATCTGTGTTGGCACTGATAGTTTCATCGGTGGCTAAGTGGGGAGTTCCGAATATATTGGTTTTACATGTTGGTGGCAATGATGTGGGCCAGTTGAAAGGTGTGGAGCTGATTGTCAGGATTCGTGAAGTGATGGACGAGATACGTTTGCAGTGGCCCAATATTCGGATTGTATGGTCTGAAATGATGCCTCGTTTGACATGGAGGGGAGTGCGCAAGTATGGTGCTTTGGAGAGAGCACGTAAGAAAGCGAATGTTGCAATTGCCAAGCATGTGGAAAAAATTGGAGGAATTTTGGTGAGTCATGGCTTTTTGGTTGGTGATATTGGGAAGTTCCTTCGTCATGATGGTGTGCATTTGAATGCTGTGGGGACCAGTTTGTTTGTGAAGGATTTATTCTAATTTTTGGTGTAGTTTTTGGGTGGCGGGCCAGTCTTTCCTTAGGGCCTGGCTTTGGCGGGAGTTCGCTGCAACTCAGTGGCTTTAGGTGGCGTAAGACAACTTTGTGGGGGCACTGTCCCTCATTGCCCCTGGCGAATTTGTCCTTCTCTTTGCGGGGGGACCCGGGTGCTGTTTTAGTGCGAAAGCACCTCGGATTGGCCCAGGAGGGAAGTGAGACTCTTGCATCGTTAGTACGTCTTGAAGGGGGGTCGTTTAGTCGTCCTCCGAGTATTGAGCAAGGTGAAAGCTAGAACTGAGTTGCAGCGTCTCTTGGCCACCCTGGTTAGGTTGATTGAATTTAATTTATAAATAAAAAGCTGTGACCTTTTTTAGCCAAGCTCTGGTGTCCGTGTCTTTATTTATTTGTAACTTAAGTTAAGTAAGCTAATCAGGTGTTAAAGTATTGTAAAGCAGTAAACCAATACAGATCTTATGGTAGACGAAATCTGTATAGGATTGAGGATAGATAAGATTGATGGTTTCTGCAAGGTGTTTCTGTGTATGACAGCCTGGTTGCCTGAGTGAATGGTTTGTGTCAGGTGGCCAGATCATCCTATAGGCAGAGGGATAGGAGGAGTTAAATGGAGGATATATAAGGAAGGGTTAGAGGGCAGCTCAGCCTCTTTTGCAGTGGAATTTCGGAACCCACCATCCCACCCACATTTAAGTTGTGTTCACTAATCTGCTTTTTTCCAATTTAGGTGAGGCACAGCATGGCGGGAGTTCGCTGCAACTCAGTGGCTTTAGGTGGCGTAAGACAACTTTGTGGGGGCACTGTCCCTCATTGCCCCTGGCGAATTTGTCCTTCTCTTTGCGGGGGGACCCGGGTGCTGTTTTAGTGCGAAAGCACCTCGGATTGGCCCAGGAGGGAAGTGAGACTCTTGCATCGTTAGTACGTCTTGAAGGGGGGTCGTTTAGTCGTCCTCCGAGTATTGAGCAAGGTGAAAGCTAGAACTGAGTTGCAGCGTCTCTTGGCCACCCTGGTTAGGTTGATTGAATTTAATTTATAAATAAAAAGCTGTGACCTTTTTTAGCCAAGCTCTGGTGTCCGTGTCTTTATTTATTTGTAACTTAAGTTAAGTAAGCTAATCAGGTGTTAAAGTATTGTAAAGCAGTAAACCAATACAGATCTTATGCAAATGCAGCAGAAGGTGTATGACACCCCCTACTGCATTTGCGATCCCTGTACTGCAACCGAGGTCGCAGGCTGGGATCACCATTGCGACCATTTGCACCACTACCTAGATGCAAGAGATCCATCTGAAATTGCCGGAATTTTGAGTACTGTATGCTTGCCTCTAAATAGTCTGCAATTTCATCTACAGGTCCACAGTATACTAAAGATAAGTGCGAACAAGCTGTTGCTGCACAGTTACATCTATATAGCCTAGAGTCATCAGGTTTTTATTTCTTAAGTCATCAGATGCTCATTTCTTTCCTCCTTTCACCACTCTTTGGATGTAACTTAAATGCAAACCAATACCAGTATCCATGTGAAAAAGATTAAATAAATAAAACTGATGACATTAAATATTAGCTGGTACTGTCCATTGTAGGGAATAGCTCTGTGCCGATGTAGAAAATTTGGCTTTGTGATATACTGTATCCAGAGGTTCCCAAACTCCGCCATTACAGGTTTTAAGGCTATCCATGCTTGAGCACATGTGACTTAATTAGTACTTCAGTCAACTCAAGCATGGATATCCTTAAAACCTGGAGTGTAATGGCAGAGTTTGGGAACCTCTACTGGAGTGGTTCTCAAACTCTGTCCTCAGGACCCCACACAGGTCATGTTTTCCAGGTCACCCAGCAGGTGCACAGGTGTATTCATTACTTACTGACACATTTTAAGAAATCCACAGGTGGAGCTAATTATTTCACTTGTGGTTCCGTGAGGAGACCTGGAAAACATGCACAGTTTGGGGTCCTGAGGACCGAGTTTGAGAACCTGTGCTCTACTGTATGCAGGGGTGTAGCGAGGGTTCCAGTGGAGCTTAAGCTCCGGGCGCCAAAATGGACAGAGGGCGCCATCCAGGGTTCCCGAACTCATGGGGCGCTGCACAGTATGACGGCTGCCTGTTAGTTTTATCTCGGTTTGTTTTCTCTACATCCTAAATAAGTTACGGATCTGAGATCCGTCTCTACATTTCATGCTCTCCTAAGATGCCCATATTGCTTCCCCACCGTCCCTCCCATCTCTGTGATCATCTTCTGTCACCTCCCCTTTCCTGTCAGATTGATTACATTCACTTCTCACCTCTTTAATTCCCACCCTTCTCTATCCTGTGATTGGCTCTTTGCCCCTTGTCCACTCCTTTATTATTGGCTTCTGTCACCACCCCTATCTTATCAACTGTTTGCCCTTCCCCTATCCTTTCTTATTGGCTACTGTCACCACCCCTCTCCTCTCCTTTTCTTATTGGCTTCTGTCACTGTAATGGAGGTGTTTCAGGCATGACCACAAAGTGTTTTTGAAAGGTCTTTTAGAAAATATTAGGTGACCTGAAATAATAATAATAATAATGGTGGCAGACAGAACATGACATGGTTAGTAGTACCTCACATTAATATAGGTGCAATATATATTTGCGATGTAGGAGCATAGCTGAGAAGGGAGCTTCCCATAGGTGTCCCCACTCCAGTGACAGCTGCTTGGGGCAGTAACTGCAGTAATAAGCTGTGCACCCTGTGGAATCTCACTCTAGCACATGTCAATTTAAGTTAAATGATCAGAATATATCATACAATCTCCTCTTTTGACTAATAACAATAATTCAAAGGAGTTAAAAGTCAGATCCTAGGTGCTATACATAAATAAAGCAGTACCAAAGGAGCTACCCCTTAATGTCAGATAGTGCATCACCGAAGCATTCTATTCCCCAATGGGACCTCAATGCCCAGCGTCCTACTGCCACTGTTTGACGTTTTTCTCTTCACTTCAGTATTCCCCCGCAGGCTGGCCATACCCCACTGGCACAGTTCAGTACAGGGAGGGGGCGCTATGACATGCACTTTCTCCAGGCGCCATGGTTCCATGCTACTCCTCTGACTGTGTGATATGGCATTAATATTTACTCATCCCTGGAATACACAGTTACCATCCAGGCCATCTGTACCATGTATTCACTACAATATAGTGCTACAGATGGCCTGGATGGTAACTGTTATATAGTAAATGGATGGTCTTAGTAGAATGCGCCATTGCAAGTTTTATTATTGGACATTAGAATAAATGAAACACCAAGTTATTTAATAGACAAAAGAGGTTTATATGATGCATGTATGTTAAGTAACACATTTATCTATTTATAAACAGTTATTAATATAGCATATTCCGTTGCAGTTTACAATTGGGAACAAAACAGTAATAAAACAAGACTGGGTCATAACAGACTGACAGAGAAGTAAGAGGGCCCTGCAAGCTTACAATCTACAGTAAAAAGCTAAGAACTAACCTCTGGTCCAGGTGCTCCGGGAGACCCAGGCTGGCTTTCAAGACACTGGCAAGAAGATGAAGGCACTCGCTTAAGAGGGCACTAGAAATTGCAAAATATTTACAACTCCAAATGAAATAAATATGAATATAAAATGTTAACAAGACAAGTACATTGTACAGAAGCTTTGTAAAAGTATGTTGTGCAATTTTGTCTGAAAATCTAAATTAACTTTTTCTGATCCTAAGACTCGTTCAAAAGTTCCTAAAATAAAATGTAATTATAAGAAGATGCTGGCACAATGTTTCCAATGCCCTTTTTTATGGTAGTGCTGTTGCTGTCCATACTGACCGAACATAATGGTGACATTCAATACGTCGACATTTACAATGTCAACAATGACAGCATTGTGAAGGTCGCCAAGAGAATGTCGATAGCCAATGTTAGGATGATTAGGGCTAGGCTATAATGAGGGTTAAATTTAGGCCGTAAGGATCAGCAAAACTCACCGCACGCTCGACATGCCGTCAGTCGACATTCACAATGTTGACATTATGTCTAAATCGACATTGTGAATGTCACCATGTTACAGAACAAATCAACATTCAGGTGCTGACATTCTTAATGTGGACAAAATGTATGGATAATGTATATGTGTACATATAATTGAGCTGTGCACTGTACTTACCCTGGGGTCATGCTGTTAGAAGAAAAAAAATATTTTTGAAAGTTATTGGTTTTAGAATCATAATTCTGGCAAAACTTTACAAGTAATATAAAACAGGTATAGGTTCCATTATGTGGAATGCGATTTTCCGGGTGAGATAAATCTAAGTTACAGTAGAGAACCATGCCTAAAATATACCCATCACTTCACTGGCATTCCCTTCCTTTCATATAAAGTGCTAATAAAGCCAGATAACAATGCACCTATTCTTCTGCATTTCTGCACGACAGTTTGTCACATATAAGATCCCATATCTGCACATGGCATAGAGTTACCCATTTGCTGCAGTTCTTTGCCCACATTAGAAATACTGGAACTCACCACAGAATAGATCTCACAGGCCGTCTCTCTTTCACTCTGCTCTGGGTCACAGTACAACCTTAGTTTCTGTACCTCCATCTAAGCACACAGTAGGATATGTATTATCAATGTACAAATCAGCATTTTTGATTTTCCAACTACATCTATGAATTTTCCTTCAACATAATTCCCTAATATGACTGTTGTTATAATACAGGGGATGATCTTTCTCCCTCATACTGTACATACTAATCATACTGGATACTGTACAATATTGTACCCTTGCTAATTGCAGCATGGTCCTCAATGGAAAGGCAAAATGTATTTAAATATTTATAATCGTAGTGTAAATGTCACTCCTACTTGGCAGTGTGCAGAACACGTTATGTGGGGGTTTTCAGTGTGTTGGAGCAATGTATAGGTACACTGAGTGAGATGGGTTTAGGAGGAAAAATCAGCTGTCACATGCTTTCTTAGGCCAAGTCTCTGACTGTCGTGTATCCCTCCTTCAGCTTGTATAGGGTATGTACAGTATATGCGTAATGTACAGATATATCAGAGTTAGTTTAGTACAATGTGTGTGTTTCACTCTGATTGTTTTCTCTTTATTTTAGTATCTTCTTTCATAGGCAGAGCTTATTTTGTAATTAAATTCTCTTTCTTATCCATAAAAGGTTACTCACAGTAACGGATTGATCAGACATTTCCCTCTTTACGACTTGAGTTTTGCCATTGATGAATATTGGTCCAATTTCTCCAAGCGCTTGGTTTTGAATGAGAACATCATCCAGATATAGGACTGCACTTTTACCTCTCACTAGGATCTTCAGCTGGTGCCACCTCTCATCGTATAATGCCTGGACAAGAGTTATAGTATATCATATTCCATTATAATTCTGTACTGATCATTAGGCTTCATCTACTTTTCAGCTGAGATCTATCTGCAGTAAAGTGAACCTTGGACGATGTCTGGTTGTTGGTGCTATATATGCCAATGACTGTCATATGTTTTCTTAGTTAAACACTACAGGTTCAAATTATCAATATATCAGATATACCTTGCTTGTCAGCATTCTTATTTAGGTGTCAAAGATGTGATAAATATATTATTTCTTAAAAAAAAACAATGGTTAGCACCAGGGTCTTAACTAGTAATTTGTGGGCCCCATAGCAACATATGTAAGGGCCCCGTGTATGCTCAATGGCAAAACAGCTCACTAAGAAATATGGGACAGACAAGGAAGACAGGTTCTCCTCAGATGTGGACCCCACAGCAGCTGAACTCACTGCACCTAGGGTAGTTACAACCTTGGCTAGCACCTGTTGGCAGTCTTTTACAGCAATGGCCAAACGCTGCAAAAACTTACACGTGTCTGCTCCTGGTGTGCACAGCTTTGCTGCCAAGGACAGTGATGGTGATTTTTGTTGGTCAAATATTGGAATGAAAATGTATGATTAACAGTAGCTGAAAATGGGCAGTAATTTGCAGTTATCTTGCTTCCCAGCAATGAGTATTATGCCATAGACTGACTCACTCATTGTACACAAAAGCAATTTATAATAAGGTAAAGCACATATATCTTCTAACACGGCATTAACTGATTGTCCAGTATAAATTGATCTCTGTTTCTTACCTTTAATTTTGCATCTTTGAACTTAACCACTTGATGATTTGCATTGATCTGTGTGACAGTAAAGACGACTGAATTGTCTGTACCATTCAGTGTCACAGAAGCCTGGACTTCTCCTGCCTTTGACAATATTCTCCACAGGTCAATAACCTCCTGCGTCTCAGGAGCATTTAAACGTATGGTTGCCACAAATACATAGGAGGGTGGAAGGCCTTCTGGAAAGATGTCTCTATAAAACAAATGTTGTAATGTAAAGACTGCTACGATTTCCAAAATAATAATTAGAAATTATATTATGGTGACAGAAAGATGTCTAACCCTGGGTACACACTTAACGTTGTGTGTACCCACTGACATGACGGACAACCGCACTGCCGACGGCCGGTACATATTACACGATCCGGTGCCCGACCGCCTGATATGTCGGCACCCGCTGCATGGGGTCATCAGTCAGATTGAGCTGCATGTAGGGACGATCTGACGATGCGACTGACAACCAAACAGGAGTGCGCTTGGTTGTTAGTAGTGCGTACACACTGGCTGATGTGTCGGCCCGATCCGCCAGATAGGACGACATATCGTCTATATATCGGCTAATGTCTACCCAGCCTAAGTTAAAATCATGCTTCTATTTCTATGGGGTAAATTTACTAAGATTCGAGCCTGATCAAGTCTGGTTTTTTTAAAACTCGATTTCCATCGCCGAACTCGAGTGATTTTCCCATTTTTAAACTCTCAAATTTACTAAGAAGTGAGTTTAGCTGAAAGTGAGTTGGCCGATGGTGAAGCAGATCGAGATTTCTCCCTTGAGTAGCAAGTTCAGATGAGATTACTCACCCAAGATTGCAGTGATTTCTCTGCAATACTCTCCCGAGCAAGCAGCCTGCACATATCAGTGAGATATGTGATGGCTGCTTGTTTGTTGTACCTGCAAAAAACGGGTTAAATGTTTTAAAAAAATTACGTAGGGTCCCCCCCCAAAAGACATAACCAGCCCCGGACTGCTCAGCCAGTCCTGGTTCCTAAAATTACGGGGAATAAAACGTGAAGGGTTCCCCATAATTTAGGAACCAGCACCTGGCTGCAAAACCAGTCCTGGTTTTACATATGGGGGGGGGAATGCATAGGGGTCCACCTATATTTAAAACCAGCACCGGACCCAAACCAACCAGGGTGTAATGCCACAGCCTGGGGACCCTATCACCAGGTCTCCAGGGCCAAAGCTTTAACACCCCAAGTCAGTCAGCCCAAGCCTGGGATCTCAGGGTGGGGTGGGGACCCCTCCCAAGAAGGGGTCCCCCCTCTCCCGAAACCTCAGGCTTAGGCTGAAGCCCAGGGCTCTTTCCCGCACCCCTGGAGCGGTGGGTACGGGGGTAATAATGGGGGAAATAGTTAAAAACTATTGTTATTTACAGTGGAACTACAGGTGGCTGCATGTCTGCCCTTTGGCACTTGTGGAACTACAAGTGCCAGCAGGCGGACGGCACCCGTACCCCCACTGTAAAATAAATAGTTAAAAAACACAGTACACGCACACCGTCTAAAGTACAACTTTAATACATTCACCTACCTCACTCACACATACTTACCTGCTTCCATATGTTTAAGTCCGCTTCTCCTATAGAATCCAATGGGAGTATCTGGAATAAAGATCCCATACTCACCTACATCCTGGCGCCGCTCTCCGTAGCATCCCTGTACTTGGCAAAATAACAAACCATGTGACCCAACCAGATACTTACATTAGCTAACTGTAGAGTGGCCAATGATTGGCTGCCGGCTCCTGACAGTTCACAATGAGCAGTCAGGAGCCGGTTAGCGGTGTATGTGGTCACACACATACACCGCTAATGTAAGTATCTAATCGGGTCACTCGGTTTGTTATTCTGCCAAGTACGGGATTGCTACGGAGAGCTGTGCCAGGATGTAGGTGAGTATGGGATCTTTATTCCAGGTACTCCCATTGGATTCTACGGGAGAAGCGGACTTGAACATCTGGCAGCAGGTAAGTATGTGTGAGTGAGGTAGGTGAATGTAATAAAGTTGTACTTTAGACGGTGTTCTGTGTTTTTTTAACTATTTATTTTACAGTGGGGGTACGGGTGCCAGCCGCCTACTGGTATCTGTAGTTCCACAAGTGCCAAAGAGCAGGCATGCTGGCACCTGTAGTTCCACTATAAAATACAATAGTTTTTAACTATTTCCCCCATTATTACCCCCTACCCACCACTCCAGGGGTTCGGGGAAGATCCCCGGGCTTCAGCCTAAGCCTACGGCTTCTGGAGAGGGGTGACCCCTTCTTGGGGGGGTCCCCACCTCCCCTGTTATCCCCGTCTTTGGCTGACCGGCTTGGGGTGTTAATGCTTTGGCCCTGGAGACCTGGTGATATGGTCTCCAGGCTGTGGCATTACACCCCTGTCTGTTTGGGTTCGGCGCTGGTTTTAAATATAGGGGGACCCCTATGCATTTTTTTCCCTCTATATTTAAAACCAGTACTGGCTCTGCAGCCAGGTGCTGGTTCCTGCATTACAGGGGAACTCTATACATTTTGTTCCCCATAATTTTAGGAACCAGGACTGTCTGAGCAGTCTGGGGCTAGTTATGCTTTTGGGGGAGGACTCTACGTAATTTTTTTAAATAAAAACACTTTAAATTAGGTATATAGGCAGAATCATACACAAATCACACTGATCTGTGTATGTTTCTGCAAAACTCACAGCTCAGGAGGTGAAGTGTTTGAAACTCTGCAAGTTTGCTACAATCTCACCCGAGATTGTAATCTCGATTCTTGGTAAATTCCCAAGGTGCATCTTTTTCCTGAAATGTACTTCAGAGTTTGGCCGATGGTGAGTTTAATCGAGTTTGCAATCTCACCCAAGTTTTTCAGTGAAAAATGAGAACTCTCTCGACCAAACTCGAATCTTAGTAAATTTACCCCTACTGTATGTGTTAAGAATGATAGCTCTTACTATTGTCTGCATTGGTCTGCAGTGTATTGTGTGGGATTGACATGCTATCAGCTTATCCTTTTGTATTATCCATATTTAAACAATTTGCCATGCTACTGTCCCTCTGCACTATCCAATAAGTAGATTCCACGAACATCACTATTGATTTTTAAGGCTGGTTGGCAAAAATTATATCATTTTGAAATATTGCTCATCATTCTTCTCCTTCAATTCCAAGACCAGGGCCAATAATATTACACTATTTTCTGTCCTCTGCATTATATTTATATTTGAATTAAATATACTTATGTAACTAGGTATTTATGGCTACACAAAACCCTTTAAACACAGAGCAACTATATTTTTTTAATATAGTTGAGACATAACTTTTGCATTTCCTAATTTCAACGTACTCATGTCCTCCCCCGGGAGGAGATGATGCACCGGGGAGGAGAGGGAGGGTGCAGCCTCCTGAAGTGCCTATGGAGAAGGTGTGTTTATTACGAGGGACGATCAACCTGATGCATTCCCCCCTGGATATGCCACTGGGAGCGGGCTGAGGGCATATGTTAGTGAAGGGAGGGCAGTATCTTTACTTGACTATATATTGCACCTTGTGTTTTCAGTCACATCCACATCAGGGGTAAGAAGATAGGCTTTTTCGGAAACCAATGACCCTGTTATCTTCTGGCCTTTCTTATGAATGTTCATTCCCACAAGTAATTCAAAACCCTTCTCGTCCCGTGAAGCTACAGGTATTCTTGTTGGGCACACAGATTCTGCAAGAAATTAAATGTCTTTTGATTATTATAGGTATAAACATTGCTGCATCAAAACAACATACCACTTTTACTACATTCAAAAATGACACTAGAAAAATTGATGGTAATATCAATTATGCAGAACCCAAAAAAAAAAAGTGATTACTTGTTTTCATTTAAGATTTATGAAAGTTAAACTGGTTGCTGCATACTAGATTTCGCTAAAATTGTAACCTGGAAATATTGGCCCTGATTCAGACCCGTTCGCAGGCAGCTCGCAGGCAGCTCGCAGGGTCTGTGGGAGTGTTTTTTTTTTTGGTCTGGCCGCTCGCAAAGCTGCAATAATCGCGACCATCGGCCTTGCGACGAGACCCTGTGGTAGGGTCTTGGCTACCGCAAGGCCGAGTGGACTTCCTGCTCTAATAGAGCAGGAAGTCCACTACTGACATCATGAGTGATGTCAGTAGGGCCTCCCACAAACGCCAGACGTTCCTAAGGGAACGCCTGCATTTGTGCAGCCACCCCCCCTCCCCGCCTACAAAATGGGGCGAGCTGTCACTCACCATCAACAGCTGCCCCGTCTTGTAGCGAGCCCCGTAGCGACTGAACTGCAGTCGCATGCGCACACCGGACGCCGCGCATGCGCAGGGGGGTAACATCGAGCCGCTTGCGAGCGGCTCTGAATCGGGGCCATAGTGATGACAGGTCTTGGAAGAGGCTAAATAAACATAATGTTGTTGACTGAAAAATTATATTTTCATTGAAAAACTGTCAAAAAAGTTATAGGATGTTTAATCTATTTCTATTTTTCTCAACATACTGATATAGAAAATTTTAAATGAATTAGTAAATATTTTAACATTGGTTTTAAAAAGTCAGTTCCAGATAGAGCATACACATTGGGCTACCACATTTCACAACCCTTTATTCTGGCATTGTTTTCTGGTGGTTTGTTAAATTGCAGCTTTATAAATCTCTCTCTTTGGCCGGTATCCAATTAGCCCCGATCGTTTTTCTCACAAAAAAAAACGGGTTGCATTTGCAATTTTCATTATCAGGTTATCTAATTTGAGCCCGGTATTACCGTGACAAAAATGTCTTGTTACAAAACAAACAGGGTCCATGAAACCTGTGTGTTTTCGTGATTGCCGACACGAAAACGGGGTTGTTTTCTGGGATTTTGTTTCGTCTGACTGAGGCAGGTAAAACACAATCCCTGATAAGTGCCGGCTTTTGGGGCTAATTGGATAGCCCCGTGGATCCATTAGTGCCTGAATAATGTTCAGGGCTAATGGGATAGCAGCTTTTGTATTCTTATCATAGAAAAACGTGACAAACAGATATGCGATGTGGCACTTTATAAATCGGCATTGGACAGTTTTCTCTTTAATACATTTTTGCAAAGCTGCAAAATATGGTGTTTACACTAAACTGAACTTTAGTAAATGTGCATCCTGGTATTTGTGGATTACGGTACACTCCCCTGTCATTAACAAGCTACACTTGTGGTTGGCTTTTTAAACTCTGGCCTTCTCAGCAATTGGAGCCAGAACATTTACCCTGTTTCCTTTGTATCTGGAAATCTTGTTCCTGGCCTGACTATCCTGTGCCACTGCTTCTTGGCGTGTTTACAAAGGAAATGTACAATGGCAATACTATTCAAATCAAAATACACTGATCCTGAATTGGAAGCAAAGCAAAAGAGCAATTAGCTATGTAAATAGAACAAATCATCTTGTAATGCAAGGGGTTCAAATAGGTGTGTTTATTTATTTTAGTTTGGACACACACCTGTCAAATATAAATCTCTCTGTATATATTAAATCTGTCCTATCTGCAGTTCAACATGATTCTACCAAGGTGCAAAGTTACTTCCTTTTTTTTTGCTTTGTACCCAACTCAGAATCAGCCCACCGTGTTTTGAAAAGCAGAATATGTTTTGTGAATTTACCCCCTCGTATCTGACATGGCATTCCTGTGTATCTGCAATTCTATATATTTGCAACCGTTGCTCCTGATCCAGAAATCATGTGCATATGAAAACCTTGTTTATGATTTGACAATCTTATTAGCAAGAATTGCCAGAAAGTCCAACTACTTCAGCTATATGCATTGGTTTTTTACATTCATTGACAGAATATTCAGTTACTTCAACATCGTTACTTGAACAGCTTAGTTATGAACACTCCAGTGTATCAAGCTATTTCAGCTACTGTAACTTTGCCACCAATGTGTAATCTTCAGCTATTGTGACTTTACCACATCTGTGTACTCTCCAGCTATTTGCTACCCTTGTGCAATCATCAGTGCTGTGACTCTTTTACCTGTCTGCAACCCTGATTTTCCTCTCCAGCATAACTTACTCCCAACCATAGCCTATTCCTTCATTGATCCAGTTCTATAAAGATTGCTACATTTTTACAATCTGACTGACAACATCATTCCTAAAAATCCTTGTCAAATCTAATTTTAAACAGTAAAGTCTAAGGGCTATATTTATTAAGAATCGTGTCTGGTCGAGATTGCATTCTCGTGTGAGTTTCCCCTGATTTTCAAACATGGACATTTACTAAAGACAAACACGGGTGTAAAAATACGATTCGATCTGCAAAACATGGGCAAACACACAAATGGAAGTCAATACACCATTGAACCAACTCACAAGTACTTTCCATAGACAGGAATACAACACTGGAATTTACTAAGAATCGTGTTTGCAACCACGATCATACATGGAGCAAACTAGGGCCAAAATAGAAGAATCAAATAGACCACTTCCTCAGCAGCGTGTTCTGCAGAAGCGCAGCACAGATCAGTGTGACCTGTGCAGTGCTTCTCTACTACAGGTGTAATGAAGGGTTAAAAATTAAGAAAAAAATGAGTGGTCTGACTCTTAGCCAATCATGGCTCTAGTGCAGGAAACCTCGTGGGTCCTGTCAGTCTCGGGGGAAGTGCTGTATGTACAGTATGTATATACAGTGCTTGTGTTCGCTGTTGCCAAGCTCCCTGGATGTCTACTAGAGAAGAGGACCGATCAACACCATGGAGCAGGTAAGTATGTAGTGTGAGTGTAAGTGCGAGTGAATGTGTTATAAAGGGTTAAAATATATGGTGTCTGTGTCCTGTCTTTTTTGTATATTTTCTTCACAGCTCGCACTTGTGGTTCTACAAGTGCCGCAGGGCAGGCTGCTGGGAACTGTGAACTGTGAAGAACAATATTATTTATATATTTAACCCATTATCCCTGCACCCACAGCATCCAGGAGTGCAGGGGGTTGATCCCCACTTTCCTAGGATTGCCAGCCCTGGGCTGACCTGTTTGGGGCTGGAGAATGCTTTGGCAGGGGGACCCCATGCTGTGTTTCTCTCCACTTTGGCATTACCACCTCAGCTGGTTCAGCCTGGTGCTGGTTATAGGAAAATAGGGGGAACCCCACATTGGTTTCCCCCCCAATTTTCCTGTACCAGAGTAGGCTCAGACGGACAGGGTTGGTTATGCTTTTGGTGGGGGACTCTATGCCATTTTCGTCTTAATTCTTAATTTTTAACCCTTTATTACACCTATAGCACAGAAGCACTGTACACACTACATCTGTGCAGTGCTACGCCAGAACACACAGCTCACAGGCAGGTTTATTTATTCCAGCCCAATACGACTGAAGTAGCACACGATCAAACACAGTTCCATATACCATCGAAAAACGTGATTCTTCAAAATACGATTCTTAATAAATTTAATCCTAATAAATTTGAGTGCTTGATTGGGAAAAACTTTTACATAACCCAGTGATGACCAGCATGTTTAATCTCGACCAAATGCGATTCTTAATAAATGTACCCCTTATATCCCAAACAACAGGGTGATAGAAATTTCTTGACCCAAGTAATCCAATGTTTTGGGTTATATAACAAAAAATAAGAAAAGCATAATCTCAGTTTAACTCGTTTTGTCATAGGGCCTGATTCACTACGGATCGCTATTGCGATTGCAGCTGTGATTACGCACGCAGCCTCGTAGAGAAAATATGCTAATGAATGCTATCGCAATGCCTTCGCACAGCCAGCATAGAGACGCCCACTGCCACCCACTACCGCTGTCACACATCCGTAATACCTTGCAGTCCTGCATATACATCAGTAATATCGAGTAACATCTGCCCCTCACGCAGAATTACAGCAGGTCTGACTTTACTCAGAAATTGCTAACCTCTTTGCACGCTGCGAGTACTCAAGCTACGTATGCCATCGCAGTGAATAATTTATGCACGCCCATGCAACAGCGTTCAAATGGCCAGGCACGTCTGCGTTTCACTGACCACCCCCCCTCACCACCCCCAAACGCTGACTGCCTGTCAATCACTCTGCGATGGCTCCCTGTGGTGCCTGATTACAGTGAGATCTCAGTGATGCCTTTGCACATGCTCTCTGCAATGCATACACATGCACAGTACACAACAATCGATCATCTGCAAACACTTTAGCGGTTGCGATCCATGCTGAATCAGGCCCATAGTCCTCACTCTTGCTCACATCAAGTATTATTCCACATTTTAATACATGAGCAGTATGCCTAACATTAGTCTAAGCAGATGTTATTACCATCAACTTATCTCAATATATAATACAGCTCTTATCTCTTCCATACAACTGAAACTGCAAAAATGAAATGCACTACATACAGTATTCATTATGGTGTCGGGCAAATGTCTGCTTATTTTCTTTGGAAGGTTTTTTACTTATTTAATATAGCAACTTCACAGCTGTATTCATTGTGTGACAAGTCTGTAGCTGGGCATATACCAGGTCTGAGATTTATGAATGTAAAACAAACATATGCTGTATGTTAACATTACCATCTAGTTTGATAGGTGTACTGTATTACCTCAGCTGTTTAACATGAGCCCTGGCCAAGTCTGTAAGGTGTTTATGCTAAGATGATGATGGCTTTGTTGAGAGCTTCTTATAAAGTTTTACATGTTAGCATCATAGCGAATCAGAGTTGACCAATAAGGATAGCTTTCATCCTTGATGATGCTTGTAGTTGCTATAAAGTGCTGTTTCCTTGCCGGAGAAGGGTGTTTTTGAAAACATTTATACGATAATTTTACCTGCCTTATATCTCGGCGTGCAGCTTTAAGAGTTACATATCAAAGTGTGCCTTTTGAATACATATACAAAAAATTGGTCTGAACAATTACACATACATGATTCCATCTATGGTTGTTAGATAAACTTACATAAAGGTGAATGACAGATGCTTACAGAAATGGTGTCTTGCAGTTAGAGAAGCTTCTAGAAGCATCGGAATGACAGTGAGAATCACAGGGGGAGATTCATTAGTTTTTAGGGCGCCTGACGAAGCTATTCAATTTGGGCGCAACAAGCGTTATAAGTAATGGGCGTCCGCGGCACTCACGTCCATCAGAACAACAGTTAAATAGCTCCTTTGGGTGCCCGTTTCTTTTGGACACGCAAAAGACAACTGGATCTTCCCCACATAGCGCATCTTGCAGTGCGGAGAGAGTTCTTGCACAGGCCTATGAATGAGTATACTGGGGGCCGAGTGAGTATTTTTAATCAGGTAAAATAAGGGAATGACAGAATATAATGGCTCTATATCCAGTTTTGACAATGATATTGGGGACAGGGCCACATGTATAAAAATAGGGGAATTATACTGCCAGCCCAATGATATTCAGGAAGAAAACAAAGTGGCAGTTTTACTGAGCATCATGGGCCCTATAGTTTATTGGCTCCATTGAAACCTGCTGACAGTGGCATCACTAGAACCTTGTGGGTCCGATAGCAACATATTGAAGGGGCCCGGGCACTGAAGCTTCTATAGAGGCACCTCTCTGTGCAGCAGTTGTTCATTTTATGCCCCATTGCAGTGCCTAAGTTCACATTTTGCCACTTTGTAGTGCCCCCAGTACATGTTATAAAATACAGATGAATTAATGGATTGTCACAGGATATGTGAAAGGTGAATCCCACTTACCCATGTATGATTAGGACTCAAGAGGTCAAAGTTTATTAAACAGACCTGTTCTGGGCTATACATCCTCTTTAAGAATTTATTTCACCATTACTGTATGTAATTGATGGCCCAAGGTTTATGCTTTACTGTACATTTAACTATGAGGTTAAGCACTCCACCAAATCACCTACAGTAGAATGTGATGTAAAATGTTTACTGTATCCTGTAAATAGAATGGTGTCATCAATCCTTCCAAAATGTAACTGCATTGCATCCTTTTTGGCAATTACCAAGAAGAACCATCCCAGTGATAATTCAAAATAACAATTATAGCGGGTTCTACAACTTGCATTAGAAGCAATTAAGACTGTTTCTACTTGCTTACATTTTAGAAGTCAATTAAATATTTGTTCACATTTCTTGCTTTTTGAAACATAAATTAACAGCAGCTTTTAGAGTTGATGAATCAATAGCAGTTCAGCTGAAGTTAACATAGAAGCGTGTCCCACCGCTGTCCAGTGTGATAGGGAGGAGGTAGAGCTAGGGGGAATCAGTATGAAATACCGCCAGATGTTAGCCCGGCGGATGTTATAGCGACGCCGGAAAGCAGAACAGCAGGATCCCGACTAAGGTAAGTTTCTAACTAATCCTAACCCTCTCCCTCTCCCCCCCCTAACCCTAACCCTCCCTTAGGGTGCCTAACCCTAACCTCCCCCCCCGTAAGTGCCTAAACCTAACACCACCTTCCTGCAGCCCAAACCTAACCCTCAGGGGGGGTTCCTAACCCTAACCTCCCCCCGGGGGTGCCTAACCCTAACCCTCCCTTCCCCTAGCCTAACCCTAAACCACCTGGGGCGGTGCCTAACCCTAAGTCCACCCCAGGAGCCCCTGCCTAACCCTCCCCCCAGCGGCTGTCCGCACCCGGTGCCCGGCTTACTTTTGTTCGGTAAGACGAGCGTCGGGCTCTCGGCGTAGGTATAATGACAGGCATCGAGATTTCGACGTCTGTCATTAGTCCCCTGCCGGGATTTGACAGTCAGGAAGTGCCGACCGCCGGCTTCTTGCCTGCATCCCAGCTAGCAGTGGCGGGCTGGGCCAGGGGGCAGAGTGCCATGTGCCCCCCAGGCCGCAGCGTCATGCTGGCCCCGGGCAGTCTGTGTCACTATGACACAGACTGCACCACGTGTGTAGTGCTGACCGGACGGAGTTCGGTCAGCGCTGCACAAGTGACAAACACACAGCCGCAGGCTCCGGCAGCTGTGTGTTTGTTTTGATCAGCAGCCAAAGAGAATCTGTCAGACTCTCATTAGCTGCTGCTGCTCCCACTGCAGGAGCCACTCCATCTTCCGGCTCCCGCAGTGGGCAATGGGAGAGGCGTCATGATGTCATGACGTCTCTCCCATAATGCAGAGCGACCCAGCCCGGGAGGACAGACGGAGGAGCGGATGGCGACGGCGGGAGTGGGGATTCAGGTAAGTGGTTTTGTTTTTTTTATTACTTGTGTCTGCTGGGGGAGGGGCGGGCCACTACTGGGGGCACTACAAGGGGGGGGACTACTACTACTGGGGGCACTACAAGGGGGGAACCACTACTGGAGGCACTGCAAGGGGGGGACTACTACTACTGGGGGCAATACAAGGGGGGGACTACTACTACTGGGGGCAATACAAGGGGGGGGACTACTACTACTGGGGGTACTACAAGGGGGGGACTACTACTACTGGGGGCACTACAAGAGGGGGGGACTACTACTGGCTGCACTACAAGAGGGAGACCACTACTGCGGGCACTACAAGGGGGAGATCACTACTGGGGGCACTACAAGGGGGAGATCACTACTGGGGGCACTACAAGGGGGGGGACTACTACTACTGGGGGCACTGCAAAGGGGGAACCACTACTGGGGGCACTACAAGAGGGAGACCACTACTGGGGGCACTACAAGGGGGAGATCACTACTGGGGGCACTACAAGGGGGGGACTACTACTACTGGGGGCACTACAAGGGGGGGGACTACTACTACTGGGGGCACTACAAAGGGGGAACCACTACTGAGGGCACTACAAGAGGGGGGGACTACTACTGGCGGCACTACAAGAGGGAGACCACTACTGCGGGCACTACAAGGGGGAGATCACTACTGGGGGCACTACAAGGGGGAGATCACTACTGGGGGCACTACAAGGGGGCGGACTACTACTACTGGGGGCACTGCAAAGGGGGAACCACTACTGGGGGCACTACAAGAGGGAGACCACTACTGGGGGCACTACAAGGGGGAGATCACTACTGGGGGCACTACAAGGGGGGGACTACTACTACTGGGGGCACGGGGGAACCACTACTGGGGGCACTACAAGAGGGAGGGACTACTACTGGGGGCACTACAAGAGGGAGACCACTACTGGGGGCACTACAAGGGTGAGATCACTTCTGGGGGCACTACAAGGGGGCAACTACAGGAGGGGGCACTACAAGGGGGAACCACTACTGGCGGCACTGCAAGGTGGAGACCACTACTGGGGATTATTACTGGGGGCACTTCAAGAGGGGGACTACAACTGGGCGGACTACTACTGGGGGCACTACATGGGGGAACTACTACTACAAGGGGGGACTACTACTTGAGGCACTACAAGGGGGGACTACTACTACTAGGGGCACAAGGGGAGGGGACAACTACTAGGGGCACTGCATAGGGGGAGGGGACTACTACTAGGGGCACTAGATAGGGGGGAGGGGACTACCACTGGGGGCACTGCATCGAGGGACCACTGCTGGGGGCTCTATAAAAAGGGCAATACTGGGGGTACTGAATAGGGGGGAGACTACAACTGGGGCCACTATTTAAGGGGCACTGCATAAGGGTTACCACTATTGGGGCACTGCATGGGGGGTGGAATGCTACTGGGGGCACTATATAAGGTTCTTACTACTGGGGGCACAAGGGGCACTGCACAGGTGGGACCACTACTGGGGGCACTGTATAAGGGGCACTGCATAGGAGGGATCACTACTGGAGGCCTGCATAAGGGGGTCCTATCCTGGGGCACAGGGGGCACTGCATATGGGCACCACGACGGGGCTGCCCCTAATCTTTATTTTTACTTTACATTAATCCCATATGGACCCGCCTCCTCCCTGGAACACTTGAGGGGGGGGTGGGGTGGGCGCCATAGCACTCACGTTCTTCGGGCACCCTGGCTACATGCTACTCCTCTGCCAGGGCCGCCTGCATACATTTGCCCCCCAGGCTAAAAGTTGCCAGCCCCTGCCACCTAGGGCCATGCACTACAGCAGAAAGCAGCTCTGACCAAGCCAGCTCACTCATACCCCTTTCACACTGCCATCAAATAACCTGGGTTATTGCACATGAGCGCGCAGCAATACGGGTTACTGCGCAGTGTAAAAGGGGCCAGTTGAAATAACCCGGGTCGAGCGAGGTAGTGGCACAACTTCCTGCTAATGTCTTTTAAAGCTAGGTACACATTGGAGCGATGGGCATTCATTCCGACATCGGAACGAATGCCCGTCAACAGTGATTGTGCATCCACACCCGTTACGTCATTTATTAACAATGCATTGGCCGCTAGCGATATCACTAGGTTTGATGGGCAGCACATCAAACCTGGCAACCATTGCTCGCGACAACGGGAGCACACAATCGCCGGTACTACCTAGCTTAAGGATATTGTGAACAGTTACAGTTACAAAGCCATTAGTGATTTCTGAGAGATTCCGGTTTCAGCACTAGGGCGATTCCATAACAAAATATGTGGCTGAATTAAGGAAATTATCAGAGCACTGACAGTTTGGAGCTGGACTAACAGGCAACATTACAAACCAATCAGTATGTGCTATGAGCAGCAAAAGCATTCAGAAAAGACTGCTGTTCGAATCTGTCCATAGTTATTTCTAGGGAAACTGCAGAGAGGGATGCAGCTGAACTACGGTAGAAAGGCCCAATGTGCACAATACATAAAATGATGTTTGGCCACAGATGCCCATGTTTTCATTGTGGCAAATCCAACTATGACGCCAGTCAATGCTCTTTATGTGACAAAGGGCCTCATTCAGAGGCGGTCGGAGGATGCAAGCGGTCGCTCAGAAACTGGGCGGCCACTTGCATCCTGACCGGCCGCCTCTGTTTCGGTCGTTAGGCTGTGGGTTAACGCCCACAGCTCTAACGACCTCTCGGGTGATGGTCGCGATGGTCAGAGACCATCGCGACCATCGGGGCTTACGACGAGACCCTAGGGTAGGGTCTCACTTGTCGTAAGCCCCGGAGAGCTTCTGGCTCTGTCTGAGCCGGAAGCTCTCCACTGACATCACTAGTAATGTCAGTGGGGCCTCCCCCAAACGGCAGGCATTCCCATGGGAACGCCCCCGTTTGGGCTGCCACCCCCCCGGCCCGCCTTCCAAACGGGGCGAGCTGTCAATCAACATCGACAGCTCGCCCCCTTTGGATCGAGACCCGCTACGACCGGCGCTGTTGGTCGTAGCGGGTCTCACGCATGCGCACGACGGCGCCGTCGTGCGCATGCTCTGTGGGGGGCCATCGACCCGGTCCGAGTGCATCGGCGCTAACGACCGAGTCTGAATGCACCCTAAGGTCTGTTAAGATTGAAGAAGCATGGTCACTTAGAAGAAATGTGTCAGTGGGGAAGGTAAAGGTAAACATTACATGCAAAGACCAACTATAAAACATTTATTTGTATGTGCTGCATAACATTGGTCTTACAGTCTTTACAGCTGCCCATGGACACTGTTAAAAGGCTACAACAGTTACTATAGTGCATCCAACCAATCTCTGATAAGGGATTAGCTACTCTAAAAGACATATAAAGGCCCACATTTGAACTGGAAAGCAATGCTGGCCCTGAAATTCTGCAAGGAAGGTATTCAGTGTTATCAAGAAGAAAATATTGTCTCTGCCAGAAATTATGTAGGACACCAAGATAACGTAACAAAGGTCCTTCATTAACTACAGGAATATAAAATTTTGTACTGTAGACACGTGATCGATAAGGAGGGGCTACACAAGTCAAAGGACAATATAGATGATGTGCTGCATCCCCTCGTCCACAGTCAGTGATGTAGCTCAGATCATGCCTGGTCCAGAGGTTCCCATACACAAACTTCAAGGCACCCCAACATTTCAGGTTTTAGAGATATCCATGGTTGAGCACAGGTGGTTAAATCAAACTGACTGAGGTACTAATTAATCCACCTGTGGTTAAGCATGGATATCCTTAAAACCTGGACTGTTAAGTTTGCGAACCTCTGGTCAATTACTACCATAAATTCTTAGCAAACATGTCCACAGACTTACAGCTGCTGAATGCATTCTAAGCGACCTTGCACCCTGTCACACGCCGCTCTGGAGACCCCAGAATCAGACCCCGTCGCTTACCTTTGCGGGCGCTGACCCGCACTGTCTTCCGGCTCCCGCGGCGTACGCTGCTTCCTTCTCTCTCAGGGCGGTCTCCGCTGTTGTCCTCTGGAGGGTCCCGCTGCTGTGCTGCTTCCACGCCGGCTCCTGCTGATCGCTGGTCAGCGCTGGCTACTTCCAAGAAGCGCTGTCCTCCGGTCCATGGGCGCGGCCATCTTGGATTGCCCATGTGACTCCACTACCACCAATGAGGAATCTTCTCCTTCTCTCTCAGCCTGTCAACGTCTTCACACAGCTATCCAGCCGCTCCATGAAGCCACCCAGCTACCAACGTCTTCATACGGCTATCCAGCCGCTCCACGTAGCCACCCAGCTACCAACGTCTGCCCACGGCTATCCAGCCACTCCACGTAGCCACCCAGCTACCAACATGTACCCACGGCTATCCAGTCGCTCCGCGTAGCCACCCAGCTACCAACGTCTACCCACGGCTATCCAGCCGTTCCACGTAGCCACCCAGCTACCAACGTCTACCCACGGCTATCCAGCCGCTCCACGTAGCTTCCCAGCTCCTAACGTCCACTCAAGGCTATCCAGTCGTTCCAAGTGGCTTCCAAGCTACCATGCTACTTCTGCATTACTCAAACTCCTTATCAGTTCGCTGCACCCTCTCATGCGGAGGAACTTTATCAAGTCAAGTCTCCTCCAGCGAGTGTCTGCGCCCAGTAGTACAGGTCCAAGGCCCAGTCCGGGAGCACAGCCTCTAAATCCCACAATTGTGACACACCCTCTCTGGCTGAATTTGGAGTCCAGGGATAAGCAGACAAGATCACCTGACAGAAGTCTCCTGGCCGCCAAGTGGAAGCTCTCTGGTGCTCTCGGGAAACAATTATCTGGCTTTGCATCTTCACATACCACTCTGCTGTAGGAGGTTGCATGGGAGGACATTCTATTTCCCTGAAAGGGGGACTAGGGAAACGAGTAGCCAATGGAGGGCTCAGGATCCTCCAAGACCACCAGGGAAAGGGTAAGTGCATTTTACTTTTAATATACATTTAAAACTTTTTACCATGAAACTAGAATACTCCTGGGTGATCCTCTTATCACGTTGCCTGGTGAGTGAGTGCCGGACATTCTTTCTTTTAATTTCATTTACTCAGTAAGTTATTATTTATTTATTGTCTATTATCAGGTGTCTACATTTTAATTTGTATTGGATTAAATGTTGGACAAGATGAACGCAGACATGTATGCAGACATATGAAAATGTCCTGGAATATTTGTATATGTTAAGACCCCATGGGGGCGATTCAATTCAACGCGAATTGAATAGCGCCGGGAGCGAGCTCACGCAGCTATTCAATTCAGTGAGCAGTGTGGTCAGAAAATGCCGGTTATCGCGCCTTAACAAGGGTGTTAAGGCGCGTTAACCGGCATTATCTGACCAAAGTGCCGGGCGCACGGCTGTTAGTGCTGCACTAAGCAGAAAAACAGCTGCGCTCCCGGCACTTTGGGCGTATTTCTCCTCGCATTCCCAAGGGGGTGCGAGAAGAAATCCTTAGCGCTTCCAAATAGCGCGGTGAATTGAATAGCTACGGGAGCTCCCTCCCGCGGCTATTCAACATCGTGTTGAATTGAATTCCCCCCCATGTATATTGTTTTCTCAAACTTGTGCTGGACCTTTTTTATTTATTTTATTATTTTGATGTACGGTGTTTTTTGCTTCAATAAAAAAAAAGTATATATATATATATATATATATATATATTGTGAAATATATACTTTGTGTTTGGTGCCCTGCACCAGACTTTACACACCGCAGCACAGCAGCTTGAGATCAGCTTTCTTTCCCGGATCAGTGCTGCGCATACCTGTAAAAACACAGTTATACATTTTATTTATACATTATATATATTAGCGTTCCCGTGAGGCTGTTTTAGCGGGGCGCGGCGCCCTGCCCTCCTTCTGGAGGGCAAAAAGCACCCTGCCCTCACAGCCTGCGGGTGCCGTCTTCACCCAGGTCGCAGTGTCCCGCGGGTGGAGAAATGTGCGGTGACCCGATCACCGCCGGAGAATAGATGCCGGGCACATACGCCGGGCATCTATTCTCCCTGTCTGCAGCGCTTTGGGGCTGCCCGGCGTGTCCGTAAGTGCCGGGCACGCCCCCAAGAGTGGCGAAAAGGGGACGCGTCTTATAGACACGCTCTCTTTTCAATGGTCACGCCCCCCTTTTCGGCACGCGCACAAAGTGCCCTCTCTAGCTCCGGCGCCCTGTCTGCCACCGGAGCTAGAATGAACACTATATATATTTATCTGTGTTGTTGTATACAGATACTTTGCCCAGTGCTGGACTTTCATAACACAGCCCTGAAGTGCTGGGGGGCTGGGAACTAGGTTCACGGTCCCCAGCGTGGCACAATCAGCCCTGAAGCCTGAGACTATGGCCCTCATTCAGAGCCGGACGCTCTGAGCAGAGCGCTCGCTCTGAATAAGGGCCGTCCTCCATAAAAATGGAGCGTCCTCCTGGACGCTCGTATAGCTGTGGGTCACCACCCACAGCACATACAAGCGTGCAGGATGATGGTCGCGATGGTCTTGACCATCGCGACCATCGCCAGTGCGACTAGAAGCCTGTGGTCGGGGTTTTCGACCACAAGCCCTGGAGTGATTTTGGCTCTATCAGAGCCAAAATCACTCCCACTGACATCACTAGTGATGTCAGTGGGGCCGGCTCCTGACGGTAGGACTTCCCTTGGGAATGCCTCCGTCTGGCAGGCACGCCCCCGGCACGCCCTCCAAAGGCGGCGTGCTGTCAATCAACATCGACAGCACGCCCCCTTTGATCAGACACAACGAGCGAAGGAAAGTCCTTCGCTCGTCACGTCTGGCACATGCGCACGACGGAGCTCCCTCCATCGTGCGCATGCGCAGTGCACACCATCGACCCACTTGCGAGCGTACAGCCGCTTGCGAGTGGGTCTGCATGAGGCCCTATGTCCTGGCTGCAGCAGCTGTTTATTTCAACCCCTCCCCCCAGTGCAGTGCACCAAGGGTTAAATTCATACTTCCACAGCTGCCGGACATGGTCAGGGCTGCGGCGCACTTGGTCCCCTCTCCGCACTGGGAGTCGGCTTTCCCGGTGTGTATGGCTCTGTGCACACATAGCCCTGCAGCACAGAACACCTGTCCCAGCTGCAGCAGCTTCCTGCCGCCAGGTCCGTAACTAGGGTGGTGCTAGGGGGAGGGAGGGTTAGGCTCCCCCAGTGGGGACTTAGGGTTAGGCCCCCCCCTGGGGGACTTAGGTTTAGGCAGCGGGGAAAGGGGGGTTAGGGTTAGGCACTTAGAGGGGGGATTAGGGTTAGGCACTTGGGGGGGAGGTTAGGGTTAGGCACCCCTAAGGAGGGTTAGGGTTAGGGGGTTAGGTTAGGTTAGTTTATAGTTACCTTAGCGACGATCGGGATTTCCAGCGCTGTCGGGCTTCCGCTGCCGGGAACTCTGCTTTTGTCGGCCAGGTGCTGCCGGCGGTATTTCATACCGATTCCGCATAAACACCACAAGAAGCAATCTTTCTATACCATCAGTCGTGATTTACACTGCCAGCTCCAGGCTTGTGCACGGCTGTGCTGATGGACAAAACTTGCTGCAGGTGCAGCTTCACCAGCGCTCTGCTACATATAGAGCTGGTAAGTTATACTGCATAGTTATTGTGTATCATCATTGCAGCCATTGAATTCACACTGTATTTGGCACTAT
Organism: Taudactylus pleione; assembly: GCA_031769625.1. Classification (NCBI taxonomy): domain Eukaryota; kingdom Metazoa; phylum Chordata; class Amphibia; order Anura; family Myobatrachidae; genus Taudactylus; species Taudactylus pleione. The sequence goes on from JAUIMM010000115.1 coordinate 11,407,662, forward strand.
AGCGCATCCAACCAATCTCTGATAAGGGATTAGCTACTCTAAAAGACATACAAAGGCCCACATTTGAACTGGAAAGCAATGCTGGCCCTGAAATTCTGCAAGGAAGGTATTCAGTGTTATCAAGAAGAAAATATTGTCTCTGCCAGAAATTATGTAGGACACCAAGATAACGTAACAAAGGTCCTTCATTAACTACAGGAATATAAAATTTTGTACTGTAGACACGTGATCGATAAGGAGGGGCTACACAAGTCAAAGGACAAGATAGATGATGTGTTGCATCCCCTTGCCCACAGTCAGTGATGTAGCTCAGATCATGCCTGGTCCAGAGGTTCCCATACACAAACTTCAAGGCACCCCAACATTTCAGGTTTTAGAGATATCCATGGTTGAGCACAGGTGGTTAAATCAAACTGACTGAGGTACTAATTAATCCACCTGTGGTTAAGCATGGATATCCTTAAAACCTGGACTGTTAAGTTTGCGAACATCTGGTCAATTACTACCATAAATTCTTAGCAAACATGTCCACAGACTTACAGCTGCTGAATGCATTCTAAGCGACCTTGCACCCTGTCACACGCCGCTCTGGAGACCCCAGAATCAGACCCCGTCGCTTACCTTTGCGGGCGCTGACCCGCACTGTCTTCCGGCTCCCGCGGCGTACGCTGCTTCCTTCTCTCTCAGGGCGGTCTCCGCTGTTGTCCTCTGGAGGGTCCCGCTGCTGTGCTGCTTCCACGCCGGCTCCTGCTGATCGCTGGTCCCCGCTGGCTACTTCCAAGAAGCGCTGTCCTCCGGTCCATGGGCGCGGCCATCTTGGCTTACCCATGTGACTCCACTACCACCAATGAGGAATCTTCTCCTTCTCTCTCAGCCTGTCAACGTCTTCACACAGCTATCCAGCCACTCCACGTAGCCACCCAGCTACCAACATGTACCCACGGCTATCCAGTCGCTCCGCGTAGCCACCCAGCTACCAACGTCTACCCACGGCTATCCAGCCGCTCCACGTAGCCACCCAGCTACCAACGTCTACCCACGGCTATCCAGCCGCTCCACGTAGCTTCCCAGCTCCTAACGTCCACTCAAGGCTATCCAGTCGTTCCAAGTGGCTTCCAAGCTACCATGCTACTTCTGCATTACTCAAACTCCTTATCAGTTCGCTTCACCCTCTCATGCGGAGGAACTTTATCAAGTCAAGTCTCCTCCAGCGAGTGTCTGCGCCCAGTAGTACAGGTCCAAGGCCCAGTCCGGGAACACAGCCTCTAAATCCCACGATTGTGACACACCCTCTCTGGCTGAATTTGGAGTCCAGGGATAAGCAGACAAGATCACCTGACAGAAGTCTCCTGGCCGCCAAGTGGAAGCTCTCTGGTGCTCTCGGGAAACAATTATCTGGCTTTGCATCTTCACATACCACTCTGCTGTAGGAGGTTGCATGGGAGGACATTCTATTTCCCTGAAAGGGGGACTAGGGAAACGAGTAGCCAATGGAGGGCTCAGGATCCTCCAAGACCACCAGGGAAAGGGTAAGTGCATTTTACTTTTAATATACATTTAAAACTTTTTACCATGAAACTAGAATACTCCTGGGTGATCCTCCTATCACGTTGCCTGGTGAGTGTGTGCCGGACATTCTTTCTTTTAATTTCATTTACTCAGTAAGTTATTATTTATTTATTGTCTATTATCAGGTGTCTACATTTTAATTTGTATTGGATTAAATGTTGGACAAGATGAACGCAGACATGTATGCAGACATATGAAAATGTCCTGGAATATTTGTATATGTTAAGACCCCATGGGGGCGATTCAATTCAACGCGAATTGAATAGCGCCGGGAGCGAGCTCACGCAGCTATTCAATTCAGTGAGCAGTGTGGTCAGAAAATGCCGGTTATCGCGCCTTAACAAGGGTGTTAAGGCGCGTTAACCGGCATTCTCTGACCAAAGTGCCGGGCGCACGGCTGTTAGTGCTGCACTAAGCAGAAAAACAGCTGCGCTCCCGGCACTTTGGTCGTATTTCTCCTCGCATTCCCAAGGTGAATTGAATAGCTGCGGGAGCTCCCTCCCGCGGCTATTCAACATCGTGTTGAATTGAATTCCCCCCCATGTATATTGTTTTCTCAAACTTGTGCTGGACCTTTTTTATTTATTTTATTATTTTGATGTACGGTGTTTTTTGCTTCAATAAAAATTTTTTATATATATATACATATTGTATATATATATATATATATATATATATTGTGAAATATATACTTTGTGTTTGGTGCCCTGCACCAGACTTTACACACCGCAGCACAGCAGCTCGAGATCAGCTTTCCCGGATCAGTGCTGCACATACCTGTAAAAACACATTTATACATTTTATTTATACATTATATATATTAGCGTTCCCGTGAGGCTGTTTTAGCGGGGCGCGGCGCCCTGCCCTCCTTCTGGAGGGCAAAAAGCACCCTGCCCTCCAGAAGGAGGGCAAAAAGCGCCCTGCCCTCACAGCCTGCGGGTGCCGTCTTCACCCACGGGTCGCAGTGTCCCGCGGGGGGAGAAATGTGCGGTGACCCGATCACCGCCGGAGAATAGACGCCGGGCACATACGCCGGGCATCTATTCTCCCTGTCTGCAGCGCTTTGGGGCTGCCCCGGCGTGTCCGTAAGTGCCGGGCACGCCCCCAAGAGTGGCGAAAAGGAGACGCGTCGTATAGACACGCTCTCTTTTCAATGGTCACGCCCCCCTTTTCGGCACGCGCACAAAGTGCCCTCTCTAGCTCCGGCGCCCTGTCTGCCACCGGAGCTAGAATGAAGACTATATATATTTATCTGTGTTTTTGTGTTTAGTGTTTTTGTATACAGATACTTTGCCCAGTGCTGGACTTTCATAACACAGCCCTGAAGTGCTGGGGGGCTGGGAACTAGGTTCACGGTCCCCAGCGTGGCACAATCAGCCCTGAAGCCTGAGACTATGGCCCTCATTCAGAGCCGGACGCTCTGAGCAGAGCGCTCGCTCTGAATGAGGGCCATCCTCCATAAAAATGGAGCGTCCTCCTGGACGCTCGTATAGCTGTGGGTCACCACCCACAGCACATACGAGCGTGCAGGATGATGGTCGCGATGGTCTTGACCATCGTGACCATCGCCAGTGCGACCAGAAGCCTGTGGTCGGGGTTTTCGACCACAAGCCCTGGAGTGATTTTGGCTCTATCAGAGCCAAAATCACTCCCACTGACATCACTAGTGATGTCAGTGGGGCCGGCTTCTGACGGTAGGCGTTCCCTTGGGAACGCCTCCGTCTGGCAGGCACGCCCCTGGCACGCCCACCAAAGGGGGCGTGCTGTCAATCAACATCGACAGCACGCCCCCTTTGATCAGACACAACGAGCGAAGGAAAGTCCTTCGCTCGTCACATCTGGCGCATGCGCACGACGGAGCTCCCTCCGTCGTGCGCATGCGCAGTGCACACCATCGACCCACTTGCGAGCATACAGCCGCTTGCGAGTGGGTCTGCATGAGGCCCTATGTCCTGGCTGCAGCAGCTGTTTATTTTCAACCCCTCCCCCCAGTGCAGCGCACCAAGGGTTAAATTCATACTTCCACAGCTGCCGGACATGGTCAGGGCTGCGGCGCACTTGGTCCCCTCTCCGCACTGGGAGTCGGCTTTCCCGGTGTGTATGGCTCTGTGCACACATAGCCCTGCAGCACAGAACACCTGTCCCAGCTGCAGCAGCTTCCTGCCGCCAGGTCCGTAACTAGGGTGGTGCTAGGGGGAGGGAGGGTTAGGCACCCCCGGGGGGGACTTAGGGTTAGGCCCCCCCCCTGGGGGACTTAGGTTTAGGCAGCGGGGAAAGGGGGGTTAGGGTTAGGCACTTACAGGGGGGAGGTTAGGGTTAGGCACCCCTAAGGAGGGTTAGGGTTAGGGGGTTAGGTTAGGTTAGTTTATAGTTACCTTAGCGACGATCGGGATTTCCAGCGCTGTCGGGCTTCCGCTGCCGGGAACTCTGCTTTTGTCGGCCAGGTGCTGCCGGCGGTATTTCATACCGATTCCGCATAAACACCACAAGAAGCACTCTTTCTATACCATCAGTCGTGATTTACACTGCCAGCTCCAGGCTTGTGCACGGCTGTGCTGATGGACAAAACTTGCTGCAGGTGCAGCTTCACCAGCGCTCTGCTACATATAGAGCTGGTAAGTTATCCTGCATAGTTATTGTGTATCATCATTGCAGCCATTGAATTCACACTGTATTTGGCAGTGACATCCGGATAACAGTAATACAATGGGTTAGGTACCCCTTCCTCATCATACGGGACAAATCAGATTTGTCATAGCCCCTAACCATGAATTCCCCTCTTTTGGGAATTCATCCTATGTCTCCATTTGAAAAATGGGGGGGTGGTGCCAATGCTCTTTCTGGCCAAGGGCACTAAAGAATCTAGTTACGGCCCTGCCCGCCACCCTGTAGTGCTAGGGAGCTAGGAGCTAAGCTCCCGGTCCCCAGCGGTCAGCACACTGCCCTGCAGCCCGGGACTAAGACCTGGCTGCAGCGCATCTTTGTATACAGTCCCCCCCTGGTCGGTCAAACATTCGAAAATTGAGCTTAGTGCTAATACTGTAGGTGAATTTAAAAATGACGCCGCGGCATGAGGATTAACTCCTTCAGTGCCGCGGCCTCCATTTTAGTCAAGTGGGGGGAGCAGGAAGCCGGCAACGGGATTTGGACCCGGCCACAGAGTGCTTTTCAAACTTGTATCCTCTGCAGCTTGGGTTTTCACCCTTCTAAAATTCTGGGTATTACATCTGGCAATTTGAAGGGCAAAATTCATAATCCATATCTTGAGTTCAGAAGTCAGTAGATGGACACATTTATTTTTTGTAATGGCAAACACTGTTTTCTTTTTATATGAGAGTTGTACAAATGTCACATGCCGTGCTTCCCATCGAATGTAATGTATCACTATGAAAGGTTCTAAACTCAATACTTTTTTGCATGACATAATACAGCATTTCAATGTACCAAAGCGATAAAGTTTTTTCTTTGTGGCCATCTGCCAAAACCCTAACAAGGTTACATTCCAAAATATTATATGATTTACTAACTCATGCATGTCTTTGGTTAGTGTTAATTTCATCTTAACTATTTGGGGTCAATCTAATTAGGTGTGAATTGCGAGGTGCTGTTTTCTCTTCGAATTCGCATAGTGAATTAATTTTACAATCCAATTAGCAACTCGCACTGAACCAGCCAGAGTGAATTTGCATTTTTCTATTTGCACCTCCCTGGGGGTGAGATGTGGAAAGGAAAATCTTTATTTTAAGGTTAAAATGTTGGGACATCGTGCTGAACCCCATTGGACCCCCGTCCCCCCCAATGATTAATTAGGCAATTGAAAGTTTCCAATTAGCTTAATTAGTTATTATTTATTTATCACCAGTTATTTATATAGCGCACACATATTCTGCAGCGCTTAACAGAGAATATTTGGCCATTCACATCAGTTCCTGCCCCAGTAGAGCTTACAGTCTATATTCCCTATCACATGCTCACACACATACACACTAGGGGTAATTTTTGTGTTGGGAGCCAATTATCTTACCAGTATATTTTTGGGGTGTGGGAGGAAACCGGAGGAAACCCACGCAAGCACAGGGAGAATATACAAACTCCGCACAACTGCCTATTGTAACCTATGTAGTGTGCCCTAGATGGCTACCTGGCTTGGCACAAGGGCCGGATTAAGAGGAGGGCGACAGGGGCGGTCGCCCTGGGGCCCCCTCACAAAGAGGGCCCCCCACAAAGAGTCGGTCTGACCATGCAATAGCAGAGAACAGGTGCCCAGCAGCACCTGTCCTCGGACGGGGGTTGCTGCGGCTCTGAGCGTCTCCTGAGTCCCCTCATCAGCATCACGTGACACATCACGTCCATGATGCTGATGAGAGGACTCACTCGGGTGCTGCACTGTATGCATGTCACTGGAGGTGAGTACTTGGGGGCACATTGAGGGGTTAAGGCATTGTGTAGCAAACGGGGCAACTGTGGGGCATATTGGGCGGGAGGCACTGTGGGGCATACAGGGGGGGCACTGTGGGGCAAGGTGGTGGCGGGATGTCAATTTTATTGGAGGAGCTCCCACAATATAGTTGCCACGGGGCCACCACAAGCCTTAACCTGGCTCTGCCTGGCACTCTCAAGGGCAGGATGAGCAACCCATTGAAGTGGTGATGTAAAGGGTATCCTGTTAGCTCACTGTTCTTTCTATCCTTGCACGTCTTATCTCCATGTATTGCTTATTCGCACTCTGTAATCCAGTGTAGTGCGCCCAACATCGATGCCTCACTTGTTACTCAGTGTGGAATAAAAAATGCACGGGTCTGATGAACTTGCAAGGATCTGGCCTAGTAATTTTCTCTCTCACTGTATCGTCGATTCCAGATACTGTCTATTCTGCTCAGTGTGATCCTATGTAGTGCGACTAAATGGCTGCCTCACCTGGATCCTTTATAAGGGAATCGGTATGAAATACCGCCGGCCGCACGGGCAGCGGTCCGATTCCCGGCAGCGCCTGGCCGACCAAAGCAGAGTTCCCGGCAGCGGAAGCACGACAGCACTGGAAATCCCGATCGTCGATAGGTAAGTATTGACTATCCTAACCTAACCCCCTAACCCTCCTTAGGGGTGCCTAACCCTAACCCCCCCCAAGTGCCTAACCCTATTACCCCCTCTAAGTGCCTAACACTAACCCCCCCTTCCCCGCTGCCTAAACCTAAGTCCCCCGGGGGGTGCCTAACCCCAAGTCCCCCCCGGGGGTGCCTAACCCTCCCACCCCCTAGCCTAACCCTCCTGGGGGAGTGCCTAACCCTAAGTCCCCCCCGGGTACCCTAAACCTAACCCTCCCCCCCCCGCGGCTGTCCGCTCGCGGCAACCGGCATGCCGGGTGACGGTCTCCCGGCTTCAGGGAAATGTCAGGCGTCTGCATCTAGACGCCCGGCATTTCACCCTTGCCGGGATATGACAGTCGGGAAGCCGGCTGCCGGTATTAAGGCAGCCGGCTTCCTGATTGTATACTCTTTATGAGTAATCCTGCAACTGATGACACAAAATGTTCTTTATGTTTATATTATGTTTTACATTTCTATATCTACATCATGTTATTTCTATCTGTTAAGCATCTTCAGTCCTACTTGAGAAAGGCCTCTGTATAAATAAAATTATTATTATTACTTCCGGACAGGCCCTGTCTATCATTCCCATCATGGTTCTGCAAGGGGTAAGTTCTCGTTTTTAATTTTGTAACCATTGGAATCCCAAAGAAGAAAAGAATAGAGAAGATGCAAAAGAAGAAGAAAGAAGAACATGCCTGAAGGGACTTCGGGCCTGATTCAGACCCGTTCGCTAGGCTGCGTTCGCATGTAGCCTGCCAATGTTTGCAATCTGCGCATGCGTGCAAGATGCAGTATGCGTGCGCAAACTAGTCCATGCCATCGGGAAGCGTTCGCACCCTGCACACAGACGCTCCGCAAGCATGAGTGACAGGACGTGCCATTTGTGGGTGGTGACAGGGGGTGGTCGATGGTAACGGGGGTGTGGTGGTGCGAACACAGGAGTGTCTGTGCATTTGAACGCCGTTTCAGGGGAGTACATAATTAAGACGCAGCATCAGCATACACGTCACATGGCTGAATTACACATAGCAGCACTCGCGGTAAGGTATGGTCAGCCACAAGTGCTGCGAATGGGTCCGACGAATGGGTCCGATGTTACTCGATGTTACCGATTGTTTAATACACTTCCTGGACATGACGTATGTTACTAAGGGAAAGTGGGCGTCTTGTGTCAGGCTGGTGGGTGTCTATATACACACCACGATTGCACGGCAAGACATAGTGGGCGTGCTAATATCTTGCTAGCGATCACGGGATTTGCATACCCAGGCTGCTGATGGCAAACGTATCCTAGCGAACGGATCTTAACCATGCCCTTCTATCGATAAAACTGCTTGTGTACAAAGAGGCAAAGATATTCCATAGAAATATAAAGTAACCCATCATAAGGCTGCCAGCGTACAGTAAGTGCAATGTAACAATTTTCACAAAGCAGAGTTTGCTAATACAGTTTGAGTCTCCCATATCCAAAATGCTTGGGACCAAGGGTATTTTAGATATCGGAATATTACATATTTTGGAATAATTGCTAAGGATACTGGATTTCATCCTCTATACGCACCTACCTATACCTTCTAAACCCTGCCTATAAACCTCTAAAATTGACGCTATTTGCGTACGCAGTCATACAGTAAAATAAAGACTTTAGACCTTGAACATGTGTTTCCAAAGCACAAAGTATTATTCAAGTAAAGTACAATCAGTTACACGCTGTGATCTAAGTACAATTTAGCGCAAAGAATTATACAGACCCAAGATACAGTCATACATATGCACGCGCTCTGGACCAGATACCGGCATCAGCAAGAAACCTCCGTCAATCAGCAAGAAGACTCCAGACTGGGGTCACAACACACACATTTATACCCTTACAGAAACAGACAACACAATAGAGAGGTTTGTTGCTGATCCCATTGGTTCCCAGTGCGGGTGCATCTGTTACATGATATTTAACAGGTTGATTCAAATGGACACAGAACAGCCTCTAACAGCTTGTTGCCTCCTCCATTCCCCCTGCGTGCAAATCTAGGCTGTTGGTTTCACAAAATACATTTTGGTGCTTTATATCTCTACGGTCCATAGGTTGAGAATGCATGTTGCGATCTTCACACCGATGATACCGGGAAGCTGTTGATCAGTATAATACCAAACACAGCTTACTTATCACGTATTAAACCTTAGATACAAAAATAGCCTTTATTTCACAGCAGTTGTTATAAATGAATAAAACTTGGATCCTATACTTTATAGCTATGGAGCCTTTTGTGTAAGTGTGCATTATGTAAGTATTAGGGGTTTGGGAATAGACGCTAGTTAGGTTTATCTGATTTGAGGCAGATGTGCACGCATGCAGCTAATAAACAGCGTTCGCATGCAGGTTATTGTGCATTCGCTAATGTGCGTCATGTGATTCTATTTATGATGGATCTAATATATATATATATATATATATATAATATATATATATAATATATATATATTTAATTTCTTACTAACATTTTCAAACTGCAATGCAAATGTGTTATGGGCAGTGAGCTTCACTCTCAAACAGGGTGGAGACCCCCAGCTGTGAAGCTGGGGCCATTCTGTCTGATAGTGAGACTAAAACCTGTTTAGGATTCAGACAAATTCAATTGTGTAGATCAATGTCTGGGTTATATTACAATTGCCACAGCTCATACACTCTATATGTAAAATGCTTACAGTATTCTGGTGTATTGTTTGTTGTTTTCCTAGTATACTGTGATTGTTATGGTATCAAGGATGTCCCCAGAATGGGCTTTGTGTACATCAGGGCATGATTTCTGGAAGGATTACTAAAAAGTGTTCTAATGCTAATAAGTCATTTTTTATGTATGTTAAACACTGTCAGTATGTGCTTGGGGAAGATTGTTACTCTGTGGTTTTGACAAAATGGCGTTGTGTGATCTATTTCTAAGATGGAGTCTTGTCGCCATTCGTGAGATGGCATCGCGCAGATTCCGATTGTAAACAGATTATGTCACCTTATATCATACCTCCCAACATTTGCAGGGAGATAGTCAGGACCTGCGTGCGCCTTCGGGGGCGTGGTCAGATAACATGCCCCCGTTTACATCACTAATGGGGCATGCCCAGCATCTCCGAGATGCTGGGCAGTCCCCGGGCTTCCCCCCGTACTCTCAATAGATGCTGTGCACATGCGCACAGCGTCTATTCTACCTCTGCATACATGCTGCTCTGCACAGTAGAGCAGCGTGTATGCTTCCCCCAACTTCCCCTCCACCGCAGGACACTGCGGCCCGCGGGCGGGACAGTCCCAGAAAAACGGGACTGTCCCAGTTGGGAGGTATGTTATATACACAGCCTGAAGGTTATTTTATACAATATTTTCAATAATTTTGTGGCTCAAACAAAGTTTGTGTAGATACATGAAATTCATTTATATGTCATATACACCTTATATACAAAGCCTATAGGTCATTTTATACTTTATTTTTAATAATTTTGTACCTTAAACAAAGTTTGTGTACACTGAACCATCGAAAATCAAAAGTTTCACTATTTCAGTCATGCTAAAAATATTCCGTATTTCGGAATATTTGGATATGGGAGACTCAACCTGTAACACATATATGAGTGCACACCATATAATTTCTTATTAGAGCTCCAGTTCTCAAGCAATACCAGGACACCTATGTTATATAATACTCTCTCAGATTATAATGTGATCTTCCTATAAAATTATTACAGGAATCTAAATTGCATTCAACTTCATCAGCACAGTGACAACCAATTCAAATTGGGTCACAGTTGCCTTATCTAAGCTCTGTGTACTTGGACTTCCCTCTTTCTCATATTTTCCTGCTTTTCCTAACTTTATTTTCACGGATGTGTCCTCATACAGCTAGCGTCTATACACCATACAGCACAAGACGCCTGACGCGAGTAGCTTACTGTATTTTTATTTAAATTTTGCATCTTATTCACATCCCAATTGCATCAAAACACCACAGACAGTGTACTAGAGACACTGGCCTGCGACTTCTACAGCACAGGAATTAGTTTTGAACACATACAATGTCGCAGATGAAGCACATTGGTACTTGGCGTGAGAAAAAGCCGTGGCGGCTGCATCGTAGCACTTTGATGTACAAATGTTGACATCAAATTGATCAGTGCAAGGTAGCAATGTAGTTTTGTCGCTTCCAGTTTTATTTTTGCAAATAAGACGCACATTTTCAACTAGAAAGACATTCAGCGTGGCCATGTCGCCCAGAACCTGGCGTGCCGAGAGGGGCAACTTGAGCAAGGTGTCAGGGGTGTTTCTAGAGAGAAGGGGGCCCGTGTGCAGTCTCCGACACAGGCCCCCTCCTCTCCGTCTGGCGGCCGGCGGCACACTGAGTGGTGCACGGCCAGCGCCGCACTTATAGACTCTGGGCACTAAAGTGTGACCAGAGTCTATAGCGCATACACAAGTCACCGGGAAAACGGCCACGGCGGCCATTTTCCCTATAATGCGGATGAGCAAACGATGGGAAAATGGCTGCGTTGGCAATTTTCCAGCCGTTATTACAGGCGCAGACACCGGAGCTGACGTGGGACTCCGGAGAGGTAAGTTTTATGGGTGCAGGGTGTGCGGTGCGGGTCTCCCCTGGACCCAGGGGCCTGTGTGCCCCACACACCCTGCACCCATTATAAATACGCCCCTGAACAGTGTATGTTGTATATGTTGACAATATGGTGTTTATATAATACCTGTTTGATATTGTGATTATCGACAAAGCATACTGATCCTCTTGCTAAGTACAAAGAAGTTGTTAGTGCAAGAGCAACATGTAATTGGAACTAGATTACTGAAAAGAGATAAAGGGATAGACAAGGTTCGCTTTAGTGCATTTCTCCAATATCTAAGTATACAGTATCTGCATTTGTGTTATCAGTAGTGCATAGTGTCTGCTGTAACAACACAATATATACTACCATTCAAAAGTTTGGGGTCACTTAGAAATGTCCTTATTTTTGAAAGAAAAGCACTGTTTTTTTCAATGAAGATAACATTAAATTAATTTGAAATACACTCTATACACTGTTAAAGTGGTAAATGACTAAACTAGCTGCAAACGTCTGGTTTTTAAAGGAATATCTACAAAGGTGTATAGAGGTCTATTTCCAGCAACCGTCACTCCAGTGTTCTAATGGTACATTGTGTTTGCTAAGTGCCTTAGAAGACTAATGGATGATTAGAAACCCTTGAAAACCCTTGTGCAATTATGTTAGCACAGCTGAAAACGAGTTTGCTCGTTAAAAAAGCTTTAAAACTGGCCTTCCTTTTAGCTAGTTGAGTATCTGGAGCATTACATTTGTGGGTTCGATTATACTCTCCAAATGTCCAGAAAAAGAGAACTTTCATGTGAAACTCGACAGTCTATTTTTGTTCTTAGAAATGAAGGCTATTCCATGCGAGAAGTTGCCAAGAAACTGAACATTTCCTACAACAGTGTGTACTTCTCCCTTCAGAGAACAGCACAAATAGGCTCTAACCAGAATAAAAAGAGAAGTGGGAGGCCCTGGTGCACAACTGTGCAAGAAGACAAGTACATTAGAGTCTCTAGTTTGAGATATAGATGCCTCACAAGTACTCAACTGGCAGCTTCATTAAACGGTACCTGCAAAACGCCAGTGTCAACGTCTACAGTGAAGAGGCGACTCCGGGATGCTGGCCTTCTAAGCAGATTGGCAAAGAAAAAGCCATATCTGAGACTGGCCAATAAAAGGAAAAGATTAATATGGGCAGAACACAGACATTGGACAGAGGAAGATTGGAAAAAAGTGTTATGGACAGACAAATCGAAGTTTGAGGTGTTTGGATCACACAGAAGAACATTTGTGAGACGCAGAACAAGTGAAAATATGCTGGAAGAGTGCCTGACGCCATCTGTCAAGCACAGTGGAGGTAATGTGATGGTCTGGGGCTGCTTTGGTGTTGGTAAAGTGGGAGATTTGTACAAGGTAAAAGGGATTTTGAATAAGGAAGGCTATCACTCCATTTTGCAACTCCATTCCATACCCTGTGGACAGCACTTGATTGGAGCCAATTTCCTCCTCCAACAGGACAATGACCCAAAGCAAACCTCCAGATTATGCAAGAACTATTTAGGGAAGAAGCAGGCAGCTGGTATTCTGTCTGTATTGGAGTGGCCAGCGCAGTCACCAGATCTCAACCCCATTGAGATTTTGTGGGAGCAGCTTGACCGTATGGTATGCAAGAAGTGCCCATCAAGCCAATCCAACTTGTGGGAGGTGCCTTACCAAGCGTGGGGTGAACTTTCTTCAGATTACCTCAATAAATTAACAGCTAGAATGCCAAAGGTCTGCAATGCTGTAATTGCTGCAAACGGAGCATTCTTTGACGAATTCAAAGTTTGAAGGACAAAATTATTATTTCAAATAAAATTCATTATTTCTAACCTTGCCAATGTTCTATTCATTTTGCAACTCAATTGATAAATAAAAATCAGTTTTCATGTAAAACACGAAATTGTCTGGGTGACCCCAAACTTTTGAACGGTAGTGTATACAGTATATCAGGTAACAGTTGATATGGTGGATATCACTGCATTGTGTTTTTAAATTAAATAAATAACTGTATTATTTTTACAATGATAACACAATTTACATAAAAGAGAGCACAGCTAGTTCTGCAAAGTAGAAGTGCTTTGTAGCTGTGAGTGAATGGTGTACATTGACTAAGTGAAGAATTTGTGCTATCATGTCACAGATGTTTCATTACTTTAGCTATAAAAACATTTAAAATACATACAGTCCTCTGACACGCAAATCTATACTATTTCAGTAATACACCACCCTGTAACGTATACTGAAGGTGTATGTTACAGGAAAACAAAACAAAAATTGTAACGGTAAAGAGAACCATTACATTGCTTACTTTGAATACTTTGATGTTTGCATTTGTGAGAAAAAAAAACAAATTAATTGCCAGTACAGAACAGATCCCTGCTAAAGAAATGAAGAAAACATGCACAACTGGGCTTACGAATATCAGACTGAATTCTTATGTGGGTAAATAAATTCTTTTATGATATTTATTTTTCAATAAGGGTATGATTCAATGGCATTTAGGAAGTGAAAATGTCTTGCACGGGAACCATCTGGCTCATTCATGCCTAATAGGAAACTTTGCATATGCCTTGCGCTCGGAATATCCCACCATTCAATGGAAGTCATGGCTCAGTGACCTTTCATGAAAAGTGTGCAGTAGGTTAGGGCAATGAGGGACAAGTTTTACATCCAACTTTGAGAACCATTTGTCCCTGCTTCTAATAATCATCTCTCTCTCATTTATCCCTCACAAGCAGTGGCTCCTTGGTTTAGTGTAAATTGGGGACAAGACTACTCATCTGCAAAAGGGAACTCATTTGAAAGCCTGCACACACAGGCTTGGCCTGCCACCTTAGCCTGCACCTTAAGCATGCCATCTGAAGCATGGAGTTAGAACCGGAGTTCGAACTGGATTTGGACTTTTGACTACTTTCTACCCTAGATTTAAACCATCTCACAAACACAGCAGCACAGGAATGCTGCCACTCCATCTTCATTTACACTCCCCTGAGACTGGGTTCGGCTGCTGTCTCATGCTGCAGCCAAATCGAACTCCACAAACTGCTGGATGTGACAAGACTACACACTCGTGTGAAGGAGATGCTACGGCTTTTTGCAGAACACTTTTCATTTTTTAATTTCTGATTAAGTTTAACATGGTTTTAACTTAAAATACGGTCACCATTTACATTTATTCTCTTTTATTTTTTTCTCCACCTGGACATTATACTTCCGCTACTTGCACACCCTGCCAGATGTAACCTACGCAGTGCGCCCCAGATGGCTGCCTCGGATGGTTCTTTCTTGGGCAGGATGAACAAACACATGGATCTATTCATTCAGTGCATTTCATATTTCAAATATTTCAGTCACCCGGAAATCTCATGCCCGAACTGCAGCACTGTTTGCTGTATTTACTATTACTTGTGCTGTAAAATGTACTTCCACTGTATGATATACTGGTGTGCTATAAATCCACTAACGTTCATCCTCCATGGGCAGGATGTACTTTATGTGGATCTATTCACACAGGCTATATCATTCTGCCACACGTGTCAGATTTCCCATATATGCCTTGGCTTCTTGTATGGTTCATCACCCACAGTGCCAGCTTCATAGTGCGCCCACCATGGCTGCCTCACATGGTACACTCGTGGATGAGATAAAAATTACATGGACCTGACTATTTTGGTGGGACCTTACTCCTAGCGTCAGGACGCTGCAACCACCCATTTTGTGTTTTCTAGGCGTAACTTATTCCACCCAGGGTAATCCTACGTAGTGCGCCCAAGACGGCTGCCTCTTTTGGTACCTTTTGTAGGTGGAATATTTAACCCATAGAAGTTATTTTCAAAAATGTCTGCACCAACCCTGCAATATGCTTACTGTGCTCTTCGGTTGATTTTAATTATCTGTGTGGTTTTCTAATTTATTTATTTTTTTGCAACACCAAATCCTTGTACAATGTACCATGTTTTCTGATGTCTGTAAAGCGACTTTGAGTCCTATGGGAGAAAAGCGCTATATAAATAAAATTATTATTATTGTTATTATCTTCACTGACCATGTGCTGTGCATGCTGCCATGATGACATAGTTTTCACCCCCCCTAGAAAAAGATAGTATAGATGAAACTATAGGACAGATTGAATTAAAATGTTCAGAGAGATTTATATTTGGTCCCAGAGTGTCCAAAAAGCAGATGTATAGCAGTGTAAAATAAAGCTGTCCAGCATTAGTGGGCTACATGCAGAAGCCGCTAGTATTTACACTACATGCATAAAAATTAGGGATGTGCAGGCTCGGATAGGTTCGAGTTTGCACGTGGAGTTCGGATTTTTCCCTCCAAAAAAACGGAACTCAGAACGAGGCAAAACGTCATCTTACATGGACGAACATCATCATTCCTTGTCTTTTGTCCAGGAATGATGATGTTTGTCCATGTAAGATGACGTTTTGCCTCGTTCTGAGTTCCGTTTTTTTGGAGGGAAAAATCCGAACTCCACGTGCAAACTCGAACCTATCCGAGCCTGCACATCCCTAATAAAAATACACATTTTCTTTTTTTGCTTTGCTCCCATTCAGAATCAGCCCCTATGCGTGTATTAAGCTTTATGTATTTCATTATGCAAAGTGCAACTAGAACAAGTGGAAGTCACAAAATGTGATCCATCTAAAGTTATGATCTCCGCCAGTTCAGAGCTGGTACAAAAATCACTCCATTTATGTGTGAATATGGTCATGCAATACTATGCACAGCGCTGACCAAAACAAAAAAACGGTTGTGCTAGTCGCTGCAAAGCATCGCCGTGTGCTCAGTGCAGGGGGGCAGCTCCAGTAGCGGACACTACTCCTCTCTGCCCACCAGTGCTGCTACCGCGTCTGTAGTATAGCAATGCACCGTAGCAGCACATCGGGCAGGGAGAGGAGACTGCTGCAGCAGTAGTCAATATGACCAAAATTTTAACAAGTTATTCACATATAGTATCAGGTGAGCACACTCATGCGCTGACAACCACAGGATGGGCCTGACTTTCCTCCCCAGTTGTTGCAACCACTTTAGAGTCTATTGCCGTAATCACGTCTCTGACTTTATGCTAATGCTAAAATCAGCCCTTCCCATGGTGTACAAGCATGCACCTGAATGTGCAAGGTCTGGGATGCCCACTTTGAGTGTCTTTAGATGCAACCATCGGTCGCATCATCAAAACATGTACCGTCCCATTGCTGGATTTAGATTCTCTGTCATAGTATGGCCCCCAATGTGAGTCTAAGTTCACAGTCAGTTCAGCGACACTGCCATAACACGCCCATACAATGGACTATTTTTCTGCGTCCAAGCAGCCACCGCCCAGGACATTTCCAATACATTTCTGATACTGTGTTTCTCAATCGTCACTGTGCATACACCCTGTGTAACGCATGCGCCGTATGAGGTCTAGGGATTTCAGCCCATACACAGTAGCAAAATATCACTCAACTCCATGAACAAGGGCATTGTGTGTGACTCTAAATCAGGCCGTATGTGAGTGGATGGGACCAATACAGCACTACTTGGTATATACTGTCCGTGCCGTTAGGAACCAGGATATGCCATTGTATTCAGTTACATGTGATTCATCTGTATAACTTGTAAAAGCACATTAAATAATGAACTGTAGCAAGATTATATAGTAAGGATTTACCTTCACATATCTTCTGTTGCATAGTCTCCTTTATCCTGTCAATGGTGGTATAGTCCTCTGCATACAGCACATAATCTGTGGAAGGCATATTGGCAATTGCGACTAATTCAGACTTGGTTATTTCAGAACCAACTCCCACTGCAAACATAATGATGTCTTGTTCTCTGGCTGTTGCAGCAGTCTCCACCACATCATCCTGGGATTTGCCATCTGTAACTACAATTGCAATTTTGTTTTTCGCAAGGTTAGTCCTTTGAGAGGATGGAAAAACATTCTCAGTTGCAAATGTAATTGCTTGTCCTGTCTGGGTATTCCCACCCAAGTATTTCATGCTTTTTAGGGCATTAATGAGTTGCTGGTTTGTCCGATGTTGTCCAAGGTGAAATTCCAGCCTTGGTAGATCACTGTACTGAACCACAGCAACCTGAGTGTAAGCCGGTCCAATGTCAAAGCTGCTGGTTATGTTTATCAACCAGTTCTTAGCAGTGTCAAAGTCAGCATATCCTACACTCCATGACCCATCAACAATGAAAACTAAATCATTCACAGCAGTTCGGCATCCTGTGAACGAATTACAAACAGTAAATTAGATATTCCCTTATGGACTGTAGCATTAAAATATTGTCTACATAAAGAGGACCTGTCAGCTTTGTGGAAAATTCTGTTTAACACAACTCTATATACAAATTCTATATGCAATTTCAATGTCTAAATTACCCTAGGGATGGACATCAACCATCGATGCTTGGCAAACATCAATGGTTTGCATTGGAAGGTTGATGTTTTCTCAGACATTGATGGCTGTGTTCCAATGGTGATGCATCAACATTTATTTTCTTCCATTGCACATCACTTAGCCCTGCCCACCCATCGGCCGTCCCTTAGCTCTGCTGTCCATCTCTGATTGGCCTGATGCTGTCACATGTCTGCACCTGTGCTGCCCACCTATGGATCAAACTATCAGTGGTTTTCCAGCAATAGTTTCCTGCCATTGACAGAAGGTACTGATGGTTCCATCAATGGTGAACCATTTGATGTCCATCCCTAAATGACACTCAGTCAAGTTGCAACACTCTATACTTTTTCTGTGGTCATGAGCAGAGTCGTGAGACACAGGAAGGTTGACATAGAATAAGCTGCGGAGCTGCAAACCTGACACTAATAATGGCATTTGTATATGGTCTAAACTGATGTGTTTGGTATGGGATCCCAGAGGTCAAGATGCCGATGGTCAGAATACCGACAGTGGCATCCCAACAGTCAGAATCCTGACAGAATTTTGTAAGCGTTATAACCCTAACCCTCCTCCTAACCCTAACCCATCATTCCCACAGCCTAACTCTAACCCTCCCCTCCCACAGCCTAACCCACCCCCTAGTGCCTAACTCTAACCCTAATACTCACCGTTGGGATGTCAGTGGTTGGAATTCTGGAGCCAGGATTCTGACCATCGGCAACCTAACTGTCGGGATGCTGACTGCATCCCTAAACTGATATGTTATGCGCTCTCCTAGTATATATAAATAGTACCTAATGCACTATGCAAAATGTAACTTTCCACATGCCTGCCCTTTTTAATTATTCCTGGCACGGGGGGTGATTTTATATACTATGCATACTGTAGCTGTATGTTATCTCTCAGTGTAGACTGTGAGCTAACTCAGATACTGCGAGGGGAATTCAATTAGTTGAGAGTTGGCAAAAGGCGAAAAACGTGCACAACTTCGCCTTATAATTTGCACACTTCGCCTTCATGCACGCACACGAGAAACGCACAATTCAATTAGAAATGCAAATTCGCACTACTTGCAGTGATAGTGTGCAAATTTTGTCCAAAAAGTGAACAGGGAAAATACAGTAGCATAAACAAGTGGCATAAACCATCCTGGATCCCAAAAAATGAAAACTTTGTTAGCAGAATCATGTAGAAGACTGTTAGTGGTCATAAGGAAAGTACTGTACACTTTTAAAAGGTGTCAAATGGCTGATTTCTGCATTTTTAAAAAAATGCAAAAAAGTAGAAAAAAAAGATACTTTAGGAGTAATTTGAGGCAACTTTAAAAATTTTAAAAAATTATATAAAGCAATTATTTTTTCTTTTAATAAATACTTTCATTATATTTGGGGTGCATTGTTTAGCTAAAAAAGCTATTTTGGGGTAATTTGAGACCATTTATTTTTTTTCACCCCAAAAATGACATTGGCCCAATTAAGCTAATCGAAAATTTCCAAAATGCCTAAGTAGTCATTAGGGGGGTGTGATTCTGAAGCAAGTCCCAACAGATTTTCCTTTTCTTTTCACCTGCTCAGTGGGGTGCGAACAAAAACAGGTGAATTTACTCTAAAACATAAATGCAGATTTGGAATTCAATTGCTAAAGTAATTTGCAAGGCGAATTTGCAGTGATTTCACCTTGCGGGACCAAACTTGTACCTAATTGAATTCCCCCCCTGCATCTGCTAACTCTGTTGTATGTTCAAATATTTTTGAACCCTGCTACTCCCCCACTGAAGCTACAGGTATCCCTTGCCACTAAATCATGTGACCCAAACTATTGTACTGGGAAAGAATTATCATTTCTCAGTAAGATTAATGTAAAAGAGCAGGTAAATGTACTGGGTGGAAGAGAAGGGAAACAACTGTCTATTTACTGAATGATTAGCTTTGTAAGCAGACTTTATAACATCATCAATAAAACTAGGTAATGTCTTACAACACTGATACTTTGATATCTTTAATATATACATTAGATAAATGCAAAGAGAAATACAATGAAACTATTAGACCATTTAATAACATTTCTTCCTGATTAGCAAATAACAACAGCATTATATTTTACTTACAGTCCTGCAGACATCCTAAAATTATCTTTTAATAAAAAAGTGTATTATATTTTTTATATTCTTTCTGTCTAAATATGGTGTTTATTCAACGGAAAAGGTTACCTTATAAACACCATGATTTTGTTTTTGTCTGCCAGTCAACTAGCATACTAGTATATAGTAACTAGGCAAACAGAATGTATAGTGACATAAAAGTACTGTAGCAAGCTTCCAAAATGCTAACACCCCACAAATTACATGGATTTCCCGAATTTCATATTGTGTTCAGCCAGTAATATTGAAAACCTAAACTGCTTTTTTCCAGTATCTTATGAAATTTAGCAATTTAGAACTTACTTGTATTACTACAACTCTATACTTGGGTTGGTTCTAATGCAGACTGATTCCAAAAACAACTGGGCACTCATACAATTGGTTTAGAAAAGATGAACACATAACACTCCTCTTGACAGTGCAATATCTACTCTGTAGTTCCAAATAAATTGCATATAAATAGTGAATTGAGACAGTTTTGCTGTTCTTCTATTCATGGCATAAATTTAGCTGGCATTATCATTATTGACAGAGGTTACTGCACATAAGGAAATCATTAATATATATTGATTGAAAACATAAGTTATTTTTTCCTTTAAAACAGCTAAAAGATGCGTTGCAACACTGGCTAGCCAAGGTTCCAGCACATTGGCCTGGACAACAATGCAGTAATGTATAGTAAGGATGTGGAAAGACAGGGTAAGGAAGCCCCTTAGAGAAGTATCCAGTAATTTACATATCGTATCTTTAAGCTATGGCCCTGATTCAGAGCCGGACGCTCTGACCAGAGCGCTCGCTCTGAATCAGGGCCCACCTCCATAAATATGGAGCGTCCTCCTGGACGCTCGTATAGCTGTGGGTCACCACCCACAGCATATACGAGCGTGCAGAATGATGGTCGCGACCATCGCGACCATCGCCACTGCGAGCAGCAGCCTGCGGTTGAGGTTTTCAACCGCAAGGCCAGGAGTGATTTTGGCTCTATCAGAGCCAAAATCACTCCCACTGACATCACTAGTGATGTCAGTGGGCTCGGCTTCAGACAGTAGGCGTTCCCTTGGGAACGCCTCCGTCTGGCAGGCACGCCCCCGGCACGCCCAACAAAGGGGGCGTGCTGTCAGTCAACATCGACAGCACGCCCCCTTTGAAGAGACACTACGAGCGAAGGAAAGTCCTTCGCTCGTCGCGTCTCGCGCATGCGCACGACGGAGCTCCCTCCGTCATGCGCATGCGCAGTGCAGACCATCGACCCACTTGCGAGCGGACAGCCGCTCGCGAGTGGGTCTGAATGAGGCCCAATGTCTTTTTGGAGGAGTAGATTTACACATTCCGTAGGAATGGTGAAAGGTAACAAGGTAATGCTGAAGACAGACAAATCTTTATACTAAATGTAACAATACACTATATATAAAGTTGAATGTATCTTAGAAGAATACAATTAACTCAAAATACTGCCATAGAAACATAAGTGTATTGATATTATTGTGCACGTCACAATTTTCCATTTAACCCCAAATCCTAGTGTTTGGCGCAATAGTGGTGTAACCAACAAACCACTGGTCCTGGAGGAAGGACTCTAACTTCTCATGATTTTCATTCAGAGTCCACCCTAAACTACATTTGAATTAAAATTTTTATAAAACACCCACAATCTCCTTTCCCCAAGTATATTGCTTCACAAAGTAAATCCCACACTCCAAATAGTTGGTAACATGGACATAGCTATAATCGGTGCCATTGCTTTGGGGCCGAGAGACTTAGGGGGCCCTGGACTCAACTAAAATAGTTGTCTACCAAGTTCCCAAAATTGGCTGCTAAGAAATTGGGTCTGGCCCATTGCCTAGGCCTGAAAAGGGGGACACGTCAGTGGTTATCTCTCCCTCTCAGTAAAGCTCCATACTAATATGATCCATTTCACACACTCCTGTTTCACGTTCACGGGTACAGCTGAGCTAATCAGTAAGCCCAGCACTGTGGTGAGAGTAGGCATCTCCTTGTTGACAGCCTTTGTGAAGCTGGGGGGCAGGAATTGAGCTCCGAGATTAGGACTGTCCCAGAAAGGGACAGTGTGCCTAAATTAAGAAGATCTCCACTCAAAGTGGAATTTCCTGAATTGGGAAGTATCCTCCTTAGGTAGGAACTAGTTGGTCAACACCCCGTGTGGCATAATGTTAACTGAAGGTACTGTATGGCATAATGTGTATTGGCAGCACGTCAATGTGGAAAGATTGTGAACTGGGGAGAATACAATGTGGCATAATAGGAACTTTATGGCACTGTGTGGTATAATGTGAACTAGGGCACTTCTAGGAAGCATAAAATGAACTAGGGCACTATAACTCTATGGTGCATAAAATGAACTAGGACAATATTATGGGGCATAAAAGGAACAACCATTGTGGACAGAGGTGTCTCTCTAGAAGCACTGGTGAGGCGAACCTTCACAATGTTGCTACAGGGCCCACAAAGTTCTGGCAATACTCTGTTTGGCAATAAACAGTACGAACATAGCCCCAAGTTCTGTTTGAATATACAGCAAACGTATTAACCAAAGCTTATCAAATCAAGATAATGGAAAGATAATCTATATAATAAAACTAACTGCTGATAAAAATGCTATAACCACATGTAACCGTGCACGCCAGACTAATGCCCAAAGCACACCTGCTTATAATACTGGTCAGACTCCAGATAAAAATATATACAAAATTATCCCCATCCATATACTACTCCAGCAGAATATACTGAAAGCTCCATGGGGACCCTTGAGGTGGATGGAGGCTGGGAGAAACAGGAGAGGTTTGAAAGAGAGACAGAGAAAGCTGAGATGAAAGGGAGAAGGAGAGAGACATGGAGATCTGGAAAGAGAGGAGAGAGGCACCACAGAGGAGAGAACAGGAGAGGAGAAACGTGGGTTGAATAAAAGTTAGTGTATGCATTAATGGAGAATATACCTGCTTGAGTATCTTCATCATTGTCTTCTGTTATATATTGTCCACTCAATAAGTGTGTAAATACTGATATTGTAAGAGCTGCTAAAGCCCAGTAAGATTTCATTTCAGATGCAATTGTTGTTTCAAGTAGTCTGAAAAAGGAAAACAAAATCAAAGAATCATAAGGATATGTATTATTATTTAGAATTGGAAACATTTCCCTTAACAAAATTCTTAGTAGTTTGTGCTCAAGTAATTGTGATTGATTTTAATTCTAAAATAAGACCCAGGACCATTTCATGGGCAACAAATTGGCTTAGTGCAAGGTACACTAGAGGTGAGCAGATCGATCTGTGTGAAGTTGATATGCATAAATACATGTTATATATTTTTATATCTTTATCTATCCTTATATAGCCAGATAACTGTTTGTATTGTAAAACCTGTATTCACTCAGAGAATACAGAAATACTGTAGTAGGCAAAGTTATAGGAGTACATTTTATCAGAGGTGTCACTCAGGGTGGTGACACCCTTTGCGATATTCACCAACCCTTCATGCGTGCCTCTGGCACCTGGTATGTGTTGTTTTGGGGTGTGACACCTGTTTTTGTCATGCTGGGGCTTGCCCAGAGCTCTAGGAGCTTCCCTGAAGCCCCCAACCTCCTGCAGAACAGTTTGGATGACGTGCATCATCCATCATTGCTGCATCAGTGACTCCATTTGAGGGGGTGACACCAAAATAGCAGAGCAGCTGTTATTTTGGTATCATCCCTCAGATTGGTGTCACCCAATGCGATTCACACCCCCTAGTGACACACTGCACTTTATGCAGCCAGAAAGTTTTTTAATTTCTGTTCAAGTCTTAAAAACACCCTATTTAACTTATAGAGAAAGAGATATTATTCAAAATACAACAATCTAATATGTAAAATTAACAAAATGTGTATATATTACACAGACAAAAAACCTTAAGGTTTCACATGTCCCATTAAGGCTTCTTAGATATGATCTGAAATATCACAAAACCTACTGAATTTCTGCCACTCAAACTAAGAAAAGCAATTAAATTCCGATCATTAAGACTGATGCACAACTGTTTTCCACCCATCTGCATCACTTTGTTGTCCTCCCCCCATCAGCACCACTGTTTTAAGAACCCATCTGTATCACTTTGGCTTTCCCCCATATGTGTTGCTTAATCTTCCCCCCTCTCCACGCCTTTCTTTCTCCCTCATCCACACGGCTTTGTCTCCTCCCCCCATCCACACCACTCTTATCCCATCTGCGCAGCTCTATCTTCTGCTCAGATCTCAGTAGCCTAAACTGCATGTGTGTATTCCAATGAGCATACAATTCTGTGAGTGACAGCAATCTCACTATGGGCCTGATTCGGAGCTGAACGCTGATTCAGAGCTGAACGCTCTGACCAGAGCGCTCGCTCTGAATCAGGGCCGTCCTATGTAAATCTGGAGCGGCCTTTTGGACGCTCACATAGCTGTGGGTGACCACCCACAGCATATGCGAGCGTCCATGATGATGGTCGCGATGGTCTTGACCATCGCGACCATCGGGCTTGCGACGGAGACCCTGCGGTAGGGTCTCGCTGCCGCAAGCAGCGAGTCATCAGAGTCAAAATCACAAGCAGCGAGTCATCAGAGTCAAAATCACTCCCACTGACATCGCTAGTGATGTCAGTGGGGCCGGCTTCAGACGGTAGGCGTTCCCATGGGAACGCCTCCGTCTGGCAGGCACGCCCCCGGCACGCCCATCAAAGGGGGTGTGCTGTCAATCAACATCGACAGCACGCCCCCTTTGGTGCGTGTCCCGGAGCGATGGAGAGCCCGTCGCTCGCCGGGTCTCGCGCATGCGCACGACGGAGCTCCCTCCGTCGTGCGCATGCGCAGTGGGGGAACATCGACCCGCTTGCGAGCGAACTTCCCTCGCGAGCGGGTCTGAATGACCCCCTATGTAAGAGTGCTGAATCTGCAGTTAACCACAGGGTGTGATGGCATACCATATCTGTATTGCGCAAGGAATATGGCCATTAAGGCATCAGCCTTAATGATCAGAATTTCATTGCTTTTCTTAGTTTGAGTGGCAGAAATTCAGTAGGTTTTGTGAAATTTCAGATCATATCTAAGAAGCCTTAATGGGGCATGTGAAACCGTAAGGTTTTTTGTCTATGGAATATATACACTTTTGTTAATTTTACATATTAAATTGTTGTACTTTGAATAATATCTCTTTTTCTATAAATTAAAAAGGATGTTTCTTTTTTTGTTTGGACTCAATAGGCAACGCCATCTATAGATGGCACTGCCTAATAGAAGCCTATGGGCTTCTTTTTGGGAGACTTCCCCGAGAGGGTCCCCTGCAACTCATGCATGTGCTGGCCCAAAGGCTGTGGATGTGCAGAGGGACTCCCGGGTCATAGACCAGGAAATTCCCACACTGCAAAGGACAGCTCTTATTGGTACGCATGTGATGATTGGCGAGATGCATCACATCCAAAATGCGATGCTTGATGCATCCCTCCCAATGAACATTATTTACATTTAGCAGCTGGTCCGCTAGCCTATGGGCTGTCTACTTTTGATACCGTGTTGTTGTTTATGTTTGCACCTGTTTCCTAGTTGACGCTGGATCTTGTGACACTGGATCTTGCAAGAGCTCTGATGCTGATGTCCGCACCTGGAAGTAAACAACAGAATGACCGGCACTCCAAATCTTTTTGAACAACTGCCCATGTGACTTCCATAAAATATTTTGAATATTTACCGACCCACACTGGCTGCACTCAAGGTTCTCAGCAACCTGATAAATGCGCTATAGGCTGCCGAGTTATTCCAACGTTTCAATTCTTTTTATTTTTAACTTTCTTCAGGGATACTGGATCCCTGAAGAAAGAGCAAAATAAAAAGAACTGAAACTTTGGAATAACTGTGCAGCGTACATCACATTCATCAGTTTGATGAGTACCTTGAGTGCCGTCAGTGTGGGTGGGTAAATATATATATATTTATATATATATATATATATATATATATGGACATACATACAGTATATATATCTATAAATATATGTGTGTGTGTGTGTTATATTTTGTCTTTCCTTCTGAACCACACACTGTATATGGGAACTCCCTCTAGAAATCCTGTGCTCACCCCCTCATACAATTTATGTTTCCAGGTCCAGTCTGCTAAGCTCTTAACGTAGGTATATTACTTTGCATTTTTTCTTTATAACATAATACACATTTGCCTTCTATCTGACGCAGCCAGGCATAAAGCAACCTGCCTTATACATATGACTGGAAGCCTATACTGTAGTGCAAGCACTCTGGGACATCATCAATTGTCAATGCATTTCCTGGATCTCACAAGTATAGACTAACTAGCTTGTTAAGAGTAAGAAAGCAAGGAAAGTAATTATTGCTGTATTTTTGTTAAATAGACATGGGCCAGGTTGGGTGCAATGTCTGCTAACAAGGAATGTTTTCACTTCATAAGCAAATTTTACCAGTTAATGAAAACAATTTGACAGAAATTATGATTCATGGTTTCTACAGTATGTCATTGAATTCTAGGATTGCCTGAAGTGATATATTTAGTTTAACTGAATATAACCGTCAAGTCACTTTAATTTCCCCCTGGTTCACAGAAGACCTGTCAGCTTTTTAATATTTTATTGAGGGAATTTAGATAATAGCACTTGTCTTGTTTCATGAATTTTGGGCTGTTTTTTGGAGAAGGTTTGAGGTTAGAACTACTCCCTGTTACAGGTCATTTGGGACATTAATCGGTTCTATGTCCATCATTACAACTTAGAGCTGGGTTATCCTTGGACTTTTTTTTTTCTATTGTATGTCTCTTTATGTTGTAATAAATATCTTTAACTCTCAGATCCAGTCTGTGGTGTCTGTACATTTGGTAAATATAGCTGAATTAGACATAAAGATGTCCCAACTTCATAATGTGAAGTCCCTAAAATGATGTCCTGTTTTACTATTATCAAGTTCTTAGAAGTGGGTGCTCTGAACCCACTGTATGTGTGTACCAGCCCAGTATGTCCAATTGAAACAATCATTAATGTTAGAAAAGCATTGGGTCTAAATTTCCATCCACAACCAAGTCACTGGGCAAACAGAATGGGCACAGCTACTGGTCCATGTACTGCATTTCCCCAGCAGGTATAATACATTCCCATAGACACCATTCCAAGCAGTGAGCAGAGATGAGCAGTTAGATGTGCTGACACTTACAGGAAATATATGTAACTACTGTAAACATAATTGCTAAATAGGTGAATTTACATAAAAAGTTATGTGCTGGCACATTACACATTAATTAGCACATTAATAAGCACATTAATAAGCACATTAATTAGCACATTAATACTACATTTTAGCAACCTGACTTTATTTTTCATGTCCATCCATCCTTGCTGTCCATAGGTAGGAGCTCATTGAAGTTACACAAATCATGATACTTAATATAACATAATACCACATATAAACTCATAGTATTATTAGTGTATTCAGACAAAAAAAGACATTTTAACTTGCAAACCAAAGTTTCCAATATTTCTAGCTACCTGGTATGTAACAATAACACATATAAACCACATTGTAATAATAATAATAAAGAATATAAGCAACACAATTGTCTTATATTTTCTTAACACTATACTAAATTAAGTTATAAAAGAACTTAGTTGCTATATACAGGGGGGGAACCATATAATGGTAACACTTACCTCTGCTACTGGGCATGCACTTTGCTAGCAGATGTTTCAGTATGATACCTGTGTGAGAGCACAGCAACAGTCATTGATACATGTTTATATGCTTATGCTGCACAGCACTCCACTCCAGTCTATGGCAGAAGCTCTTCTTCTATCCTATGTGTACAGACTGCCTGGCTCTGCCTGCTGTCACTAGTTGCAGCTCAATTCAAACCCTGCCCACCATGAGCACACAGGAGATTTACTAAGGATAGGGGCAGCTTATTCAACACATTCAGGAAGGTCGTGCTAAGTGTGATATTATAGAGAGGTCACACAGCAGAGAATAAACATAATACTGACTTATGGCAATATATAGGATACTAGTATACAAATTAACTATATAATGCTTGTTTGATTAATTGTTAAAATACAATAAATGTTAGATGCTACCTCATATAACAATGTATTTTTGATGGCTTTGCTTGGATGCTTATTATTCACAGGGCTGGTGGCAGTATGGGCATCCTTAAGAGGCATATTTATCATAATTTTTAATTCAAATGTGATAAATACTTTTCACCCAAATTCACAATGTGATATACTGTATACATTCACACTAATTTACTAAGTTTCTCTTGCCAGGAGATGGGCTCCGATAGCAGCCCGTCGGCTGGTGCATGTTTCACCAGAACCTCTGTCCCTGGGTGTGAATAAATGTACTTTGCAGCACTGTGAACAATCAAATAAATTACCCCAAAATTTGAATTAGCTTAAGGTGCAACTTGCAGCCCATTGGCAGATCTGTTGCATGCACGAACATTAAAGGTACTCCTCTTAGGAGATGTATCTTTGTACCTATCCAGAAGGCCTGGTATAGCTACATGCTGATCAGGGGCAGAACTACGGGAGACAATGGAGGCGCCTGCCGCCAGGTTCCAGCTCTGAAGGGGCACCTTCTCCATTGTCCACAACATATTCACCCCACTTAGGGCTGTAACTATGTACCCGGAGTATACCGTCACGGCCGCCCAATACATGACACCCCTTCCCGGCACCTGGGAAGCCACCATACACTAGTGGGAGCTCCATGTCAGACCATCACCTGCTACCGTCATCTATCTATAGCCCGTCTGCATGTGAATTGCTACATTACAGTGTCAGCGGCTGTGACGGGAGGCACCACATTATAACTTGCCTCTGGGCGTCTGGGATGAACTTACGCCACTGATGCTGATGGTAGTGACAGCAGTGGCAAGTATCTTTACTACCATACCTGATTGAATGGTTTGGGTACAGGATGCTGGCGCTCCGGATCCCAGTGGTCAGAATCGCGACGCTGGCATCCCGACAGGGTTAGAATAGCAACGGGATGTAGCCGCCGGTCTAAATGCCGACGCTGGAATCCCGACAAGGGAGTTAAGATAGGCGTTAAAATACAGACGCCTATCTTAATCCCGGCGCCAGAATCCAGGAGGACGACAGCCAGAACGAAGGTAAGCCGGGCGCCCTTAGTGTTAGCCGCAGGGCGTGGGGATGGTTAGGTTTAGGTAAGCTAGCGGGTTTAGCGCTAGGTTTTGGGGGGGAGGTTAGGGTTAGTCATCCCTAGGGGGGAGGGTTAAGGTCAGGCACCACTAGGGGGCAGTTAGGGTTAGGCACTAAGGGGGGAGGGTTAGGTTTAGGCATGAAGGTGGGAAACTTAGGTTTAGATACTAACGGGGAGGGTTAGGGTTCGGGATGGGAGGGTTAGGCTACAAGAAGGGAGGGTTAGAGGGGGAAGGGTAAGTATACTTACATGACCCTGTCGGGATACCAACCATCGGGATGCCACTGTAATGTAAGCCGGCATTACATACCCATTCCAATAGCGACACCTGAAAGTCGGTATCCTAACCCTCCCCCTCTCCCTACACCTTCCTCCCCGGTGTCTAAACCTAATCTCCCCCCTAGTGCCTAAATTTAACCTCCCCCTCCCTGCACAGACCTAACCCTTCCCCCTTAGTGCCTAACCCTCCCCCTAGTGCCTAACCCTAATGCTTCCCCTAACCTCGCTATTTACCTTTGGGATGCCGGTGCCGGGATTATGACCGCATCCTTATTGAATAACCAGCACTGATGCTATAGTCAGGATTGCTTACTGCTAAATCAGAGGGACAATGACTGTGAGAATGGGGTCCATCTTTATCATGTCCTGAATTCTCTTCTTTCTTCAATGTACAGTATATCTGCTTCACTTTTTATTTCTACAGTGTAACATAAAACACCATTCCATTCATTCTTACCTTGCACATATTTATTCATCCAATTTGTTTTTCTATTAAACCATCTGAAATGTCCTCTGGTTAGAAATCACTCAATGTCATTGTATACTGTACCTCATAACCTCCCACACACCCCGTTGTTACATTAGATGCATACTGAGCGCTACAATAAAGCTTTGGACCTGCACTTCTTTGCCCTCAGGGTAGCTGCAGTTTCTGCCTTTTCATTGTCATTCAGACTCTGCTGTTTTCAAGCAGACACCACAAAAATCACTCTCTAGTCAGAGAACTCTGGAGGGTTTATTTATTACTACAGTATATATTTAACCGAGAATTTGTTGGCTTTTAAGGTTTTTCTATAAGGGAGTGTTTTGATACCCTTCAATTGCTGATATTTAGTGTAAAGCTCTGTATTTATATGTACAGCCATACACAACTCTTTTAAATCTCCAAATGCAAAGTGTTTAGTATATTCTCCTCCCTCCAAAAACACAATTCTTCTTCCTGTGATGTACATTGCTAGTTTGGGTCTTATAGAGCTGCAACCAAACTAGCAATGTACATCACAGGAAATTCCATATGATGTACAGTATATGTGGTCTGTTTAGCTTTAAATACAGTCAGGTGCATAAATATTGGGACATTGACAGAATTTTCATATTTTGGCTTCTATTCACCACCACAATGGCTTTGAAATGAAACAAACAATATGTGCTTTAACTGCAGACTTTCAGATTTAATTTGAGGGTAATTACATCCAAATCAGGTGAACGGTGTAGGAATTACAACGGTTGCTATATGTGCCTCCCGCTTTTTAAGGGGCCAAAAGTAATGGGACTATCAACTCAAAAGCTATTTCATGGACAGGTGTGGGCTATTCCCTCATTATTTCATTATCAATTAAGCAGGTAAAAGGTCTGGAGTTGATTCTAGGTGTGACATTTGCATTTGGAATCAGCTGCTGTCGACTCTCAATATGAGATCCAAAGAGCTGTCACTATCAGTGAAGCAAGCCATCATTAGGCTGATAAATCAAAACAAACCCATCAGCATAGGCAAACGCAGGGGGGGTTTCCGTCTGCCTGGAAACCCCCCTCCCCAGCACACACTATGACCACAATAGAAATAGTAATATAATACAATGTTACTAGTGCTGCATCTTCTTCTCAGTATCACAAATGAAATGATTAGCAACACCTTTGGTTCTTTTAAAATGTGTCAGCCAGTAATAAATATACCTGTGCACCAACTAGGAGATGTGGAAAACATGCACTGTTAGGGGTGCATCTGTTATAGACCATCAATAGGGTTAATTATTAATACTGTATAATAATACACTATCCAGTACATAAGGAGACCAATATGTACATACATGTCCAGGGCAGTATTAGGTTCTTCTTCTGCTACCCCAGACTCTCGGACTTGCTCCAATGCTCAGGAATGGTGCCCACATCTGAAAAACAAACATTCTGCTCACACAGGATGGACCTTCTGCCGCATCTAATGGCTTACTGTGATCGCTGGTCCTGTATATGCTGGAATTATGCAACACAATATACTTTGTATGATGCATATTAAAGCTGGATAAGTGCTAATTATGCCCTCTTCATGGACTGGCCACACTCACTCTAAAATCAAGTATTTGGAAACCCCCCTCTAGAAATTCTGCGTTTGCCACTGATCAGAGAGATAGCAAAAACATTAGGTGTGGCCAAATCAACTGGTTGGAACATTCTTAAAAAGAAAGAACGCACCGGAGAGCTCAACAACACCAAAAGACCCGGAAGACCACGGAAAACAACTGTGGTGGATGACA
Organism: Taudactylus pleione; assembly: GCA_031769625.1. Lineage (NCBI taxonomy): Eukaryota > Metazoa > Chordata > Amphibia > Anura > Myobatrachidae > Taudactylus > Taudactylus pleione. The sequence goes on from JAUIMM010000115.1 coordinate 11,439,216, forward strand.
GAAGAATTATTTCCCTGGTGAAGAAAAACCCCTTCACAACAGTTGGCCAAATCAAGAACACTCTCCAGGAGGTAGGTGTATATGTGTCAAAGTCAACAATCAAGAGAAGACTTCACAAGAGTGAATATAGAGGGTTCACCACAAGATGTAAACCATTGGTGAGCCACAGAAACAGGAAGACCAGATTAGAGTTTGCCAAACAACATCTAAACAAGCCATTACAGTTCTGGAACAACATCCTATGTACAGATGAGACAAAGATCAACTTGTACCAGAGTGATGGGAAGAGAAGAGTATGGAGAAGGAAAGGAACGGCTCATGATCCAAAACATACCACCTCATCAGTGAAGCATGGTGGTGGTAGTGTCATGGCGTGGGCATGTATGGCTGCCAATGGAACTGGTTCCCTTGTATTTATTGATGATGTGACTGCTGACAAAAACAGCAGAATGAATTCTGAAGTGTTTCATGCAATATTATATGCTCATATTCAGTCAAATGCTTCAGAACTCATTGGACGGCGCTTCACAGTGCAGATGGACAATGACCCGAAGCATACTGCAAAAGCAACCAAAGAGTTTTTTAAGGCTAAAAAGTGGAATGTTATGCAATGGCCAAGTCAATCCCCTGACCTGAATCTGATTGAGCATGCATTTCACTTGATGAAGACAAAACTGAAGGGAAAATGTCCCAAGAACAAGCAGGAACTGAAGACATTTGCAGTAGAGGCCTGGCAGAGCATCACCAGGGATGAAACCCAGCGTCTGGTGATGTCTATGCGTTCCAGACTTCAGGCTGTAATTGCCTGCAAAGGATTTGCAACAAAGTATTAAAAAGTGAAAGTTAGATTTAGGATTGTTTAGTTTGTCCCATTACTTTTGGCCCCTTAAAAAGTGGGAGGCACATATAGAAACCGTTGTAATTCCTACACCGTTCACCTGATTTGGATGTAATTACCCTTAAATTAAATCTGAAAGTCTGCAGTTAAAGCACATCTTGTTTGTTTCATTTCAAAGCCAGTGTGGTGGTGAATAGAGACCAAAATATGAAAATTCTGTCAATGTCCCAATATTTATGCACCTGACTGTATATATTTTGACACTACACTAATACAAGAGTTTGTAATTTATCAAACATGTTAATTTTAACACTTTTTACTGTACACTGTGTATTGATAGATGGTTTCTTGGTTCTTTCAGGGCATTTTAGGTGTTGAACTTGGGTAAATAACAGTAAAGCTGCATTCTACACACAGCTCCCCTCACCACAGCCACAGGTGCTGCTCCATGCAGCGCTTCTCTCCTTGAGGATGTGGATTGAAAGATGTACAGTAAAAAGGTAGACAATGTGTAGATAGACACCAGATGTTAGACAGTCAATAGGTCGACAGGGACACAAGGTCGACAGGGACAAAAGTCGACACACTAAAGGTCGACGGGTACAAATAGTCGCCATGGTCAAAAGGTTGATATGTAAATGGTCGACACAAAAATGGTTGCCATTTTTTTTCTAACCCTAATCTTCACCCTAACCCTCCGGTAAGTGCCTAACCCTAAAAAAAAAGTGCTTCGACCAATTTTTTTTGTGTCAACCATTTTCATGTCGACCGTTTCACCCTGTCGACCATTTGTACCTCTCTTACATGTCGACCTTTAGTGTGTCGACCTTTTGTCCCTGTCGACCAATTGACTGTCTACCATCTGGTGTCTATCTAGACCAGTGTTGGCCAATCTTAATTGAGGTGTGAGTTACTTTAGAAAAATGAAACCTCCTGAAGAGCTACTAAAATTGTAGAAAAAAAAATCTGGCTAATAACCGAACAACTGAAGGTGATTTAATGAAAAAAATGTTTCATAGAAAATAACAATGCATTTAATTATTACAGTGATATTGTTGTAGTTTGTAATTAAATTTAAGCACAGGCACATTTCACTGTTAATTACTGGCTCCAAGGAGGTACGTGCAGTAGAAGGGAAAAAGATATAGGCAGGGCTGCTGTGTGTTTTTCCGGCATGGCTGGGTGGGAGTCACTTGCTCCGATATAGCGTAGATGCTGTGGGTGAAACCACGGGGAATCACGGCAGATGATTGCTGTAGAGGCTGCGGAAATCACCTGACGTGCTTCCCTGTGGCGCCACCCGTGGTGTTGATGTCACGGGGGAGCACACATCAGAGGTCACTTCCTCCTAGCTGACTTGGCAGTACTGCAGCTAGGTGAGCTACCAAAATTAAGACCGCGAGCTACTGGTAGTTCGCGAGCTACAGGTTGGAGACCACTGATCTAGACATTGTCTACCTTTTTACTGTAGATCTTTAGACTGGATATCCTCCTTGGGATCTGTCACACCAATTGCAGAATGCTGGTGTCTGTGTAAAGTTGTGGAGGATGTGGCCCAATATTAGGCGGCAATCACAGCGAGTTCAGCGTATAATTGGTCCGTTGCTCACAACTCTTTCCACCCATTTTAAAGGATGAGAAAGAAAGATTTGTGGGTGGGATCCAACAGAAATTGAGGATCCCCAGGAACAGCTGTTGCACTGTAAATTTACTGGGACTTCACTAGGAGGAAGTGGCACTGCCGCAGCTCAGAGAAATGTGTCCAAATAATTGGGAATGCTATTTTAAACCATTATTACAATTTTACAAATAAACCCAGATTTATAAAAGCACTTGTATTTATCATCAGTACCCTGTTCTACCAACTGGAAACAGAGATGTACTATAGAGGAAAACTTCACCCCTCAAAGGCACTATACAGTGGCTTTAAACAATATTTACTCCCAGTTCTTCAATCTTTGCTCATCTTTATTCTCCAGTCTCCCTCCTCCTGAAATTGTGTAAGAGACTGTCCCTTACTAGTACCTTCTTTGTCTAAGTTTTGCTGGCGCAGTTGTGACCCAGTATACACAATAATGCACATCTTGTGTGACTGCCCTATTATTTAACTACTTTGGAGAGAAGTCTTTGACCTGATCTGACCAGTCTTGAAATCTCCAGTTAAGACCTATCCAGAGCTAGCGCTCCTCCACCTATATCCCTTATCTGTTCCAAAACACAATCGGCATGTACTCAGCCATATCTTGATAGCAGGTAGAGCAGTGATCACCCAAAACTGAAAGAACCCGGCCCTCCATTTCCATAATATTCTCCAAACTCTGATTCCACTATGAGAAGCAGGCCCTATGAATATCTTATTAAACCTGTGCAACTACCATTGTGCAATGGTGTGCCGAGGAGGAATATGTCACAGATGGGGAGGTTTCCCCCACTTGTTGGCCTAGTCCCCTCACCCACTGCCATTCAGCATGAACTAAGGGTCTGATTCAGCACAGGACGGAACTGCAAAGCTGCACGCAAGCAGATTTGCAATTGCATCCTGGCAATTATGGTAATGCAACAGGAAGCGTCATGCCTCCTGCATGCATTACTTATCCGAGCTGCGTCCAAGAACGCGTCATCGGATAATCTGCTGTAAAATCGGCTGGCTAAGTGACCCATGGAAGCATGCAAACCGGCCACCGCAGATACAAAAAAGAGGGCAGGAAATCTCAGTCAGCCGACAGCGATCCTGGCCTCTTCCCTCCCCACGCCTCTAATTCGGGACACGGAGGCCATCACCGACCGCTCCCATTCACAAATGGAAGCAGACTGTCAATCGTTGAAAGTATGTTGCCGCTCTGCGTGCGATCACACAGGAACCGTACTGCACATGCACTGTGCGGATTTGGTGCCTGCGCAGATTCCCGACCATGCGTGCAGTGCCAACTAAGGCCCTAAGTTAGTGGTTCCCAAACTGTGCGCCGTGGCACCCTGGTGTGTCTCAGGACACTTGCAGCGGTGCCTCAGGTTGGTGGTCCAGTACCAAATCAAATTATTTATGGTCAATGTAATGTAAGTACGTGGACAAACAGAAGTGCAAACCTGTCCACCACCCCATAACTGAACCTAAAAATGATAGGTCAGCACAATTTACTTCACTTTTCAACTTCACTAAATTTTTTCAGAATTTCTCAATAACAAACTTTTGCATTAGGGGTGCTGTGAAAACAATGCTGATGCACTAGGGTGCCGTGATTCAAAAAAAGTTTGAGAACCACTGCCCTATGTTCCTCTCAATTGAACCCCTTGAGAATTGAATTGTTTTACCTTTAATGAACGGTTTGTGTACTGAACTGACCGATTCCATTAATTAATATGTACCTAGTGCCTGACAACATGTACAACTACAGTATGTTCTCCCCCCTTTTTTTGTACTATTCCTCCCCTCCTTTCTTTCTGTACTATTTAATCTACAGTTCTCTAAAAAAAAAAGAATAATAATGACAAAAAGTAAAAATAAAGTATTCAATCCATTCAGCAATTTACCCCTTATTTTTTTACAACATGGAACCAAATTGATTTTTTAAGAATTATTGCCATTGGTCAACATAAAATAATCTGTAATGTCAGTAACAACTTTAAAGCTTTTTATTCATTAAATACAAATTACATCACCATTTCCTTCTAGCTTTAATACCTTACTGAAGCAATTTAGCATAATCACAGCTGGGGGTCCATTTAGGTAAGTCATTAGGTAAGTCTCTGCCAGCTTTGCACATCTGGCCATGATTTTCACCCATTCTTCTTTGCAGTATTGCTCTAGTTCCATCATGATGGATTTCGACCATAACATCTATTGAAGAGGTTACACATGCCAGTACAGTACATACTCTAAAAGGTTTGTTTAGTGTGATCAATCGACAAGGGCATACATGGTCAAAGTCAAAGAAAAACCTTCCCGTAAAGTAAACTTGCTCATTATCTGTATATAGCAATCACATACTGTAAGACTAGATTTAGCATAATCTTATTTTTCATATTACTGTACTAGGCTCAATTAGGCAACACTCTCACCCCCTCCCCCTTCTAAACACAAAAAAAACATAAAACATTTTGTTTAGTATTTTAATCAATAAAATATACATTTTATGTTAAATATTGAATGAAATAAAATGTAATACACCATTCATAGAATAACTCTGACCTGTTTGTCTGTTACTTTGACCCTGTAAAATACAGTATATTTATTTAAGACTTAAAATAAAAATTGTCTGTTTATAAAATTGCACCATAATTTTTTGATAAACAAAATTAATCATATGAACAATTGTGCACAGATTATAAATTACTGCATGGAATGGAAATAGGAGCACAACCTGTCATTTTAATACATCATATAATTTAAAGTCATAATTACACAATGTTTGTTTATCATGTGAATTTAAAATAAATACAGCAAAGTTATTTCAAAACATATCTACTCCTGAAACTCAAACATCGCTCTCTAAAATATGCTTAATGGATATGGCCTCAGATTCTGATGTCATCGCTGTAATATTATTACTGACAACAATAATGATGGAGTCCTTCTACATGTATGAAATTGCTAGATAATCACTAAATGACTAAATTCTGTTATTTACAGAACCATACCATCAGCTCTAAACTACCTTTGTAAATGGAAGCATTACATAACTTACCAATGTACGTTTTTAGATCGGAATATGTAATGCTTAGTTGAAGTTTACAAACATGACAGAGTTTATGTAAAAGTGTCATACTCACCCAAAACAAACTTCTCAATTGAAAGTATTTTTTTTTTTTTTTTTAAACCAATGTAGATATTTTCTCAAGAATACTAATAATAAATGATGGGATATAGAAATGAAACAGCATGACGCCTGGTACTGTATTACAATCTTTAGTTCATTAGCCACATTAATTTAAGATCTACATTTATAAATATTGCGTAGGCCCAAACACGGAACATAAAATAGCCAGGGGCTCAAATTTCAGGGAGGCAATGGATTAAAGAGGTAAAAAGTTGAATATGCTGTGAAATATCTATGATGCAACGAAGAGAGAGGAGGAAAGAGAGGGCCTGTTAGTAAGGGAAAATGGGGGGGCGAGAGGTTGAAAGATAATTAGAGAAATTTGTCAGAAATGTAAATATTGTTGGAGGTGGCCCCGGGGCCACCTCTCTCTCCCCAAGTGCCATGCTCATTGGTTAGGATTGGGTTCAACTATAAACCTCAGGTCATTGGCTCCTACTAATGTGCTTCAACTGTGCTGTTTGGTAGTTCATGTATCTGTGGTACCCCCAAGTTTGTGCCAAAATGGGGTACCCCAATTTTTTTTATATAAGGGTCTTACCCCCATAGACAGGGGTATAATGTCAAGTACAGTCCCATTCACTGTAATTGAAGGGTCATGAATTTAAGCTGAGCCCTCTCTCTCCTGGGGCTGCTGAGCCTGCGCAGCCCGGGAGGAAGATGTGACAGCCAGCCAGCACCATTAACAGCCCGGGAAAAGAACCCACACCTTATTGGTGGCACTGGTCGCAGGGTAAAGTGTCCAGGGGGCTGTCCATACAGAGATCCCCAGAGCCAGTAAGAAGGACAGAGGATCTGCGAGGAGAGAGAGACAACCCTTGAAGTCAGGATTTAAAAGGGGCAGCTCGGACCGGAACGAGGTCCTTTACCCCTCCCCGAATGCACCCTCCATGCTGTGTACCTGTTTGGAGGGGATGCGGAGCTGACTGGAGCCTGACTTGCTAGGCTAGCCGCTAGGACTGGATGATGGACTGCCGCCGGGGACGAGACCTTGCCGCCGGAGGACAGAGTTGCCGGGACCTCAAGGAGAAAGGCCCCCACTTGCTGCGGGCTGCCCGAATAACTGCCTGCGGAACTGAAGACCCCCAGAGAAGACCTGCGCTGTCGGGACTCAGAAGAAGGAGTCCCACCCGCGAAGAACACCCCTCCGTTGGCGCCCTGGAGGACCTTGTGTACCGCAGACCCCGCTAGAGGAGACAGACCATACTGCTGGCCAGCCGCAGGCAACCGAAAGACTGCCCCAGACCAGGAGAGCTGGAGGTCCCCTGGAGCCATAGAGCTGTCTGTCAGTGGAGAGGGCCCCAGGATCTGCCTACCTGTCAGCTGCCCGGATCACACAGTGCCGCTGCTGCCGGGGAGTGTCCACTGGAGGGAGCCGCTGACTGGGGGCTCTGCATGGTACTGGGGAGGAGAGTGCCGGACACACTGGGCGTCAGCAACCAACGGGCAAAGAATCCTTTCCTGCCGCTGACTGGACCACTCTCAGAGGAGCATCTGGTGTTGCTGTGGAAGAGCCGAGGGTGCCAGGACTACGAGTAGGAGCAGCCTCTGCCTGACATAGGAGCTGCTGTCAACACAGCTGGATTACAAAGCTGGAGCTCTGGTGCGGTGCCTACCATCCCGGAGCTCCACTGGATTTCGGAGGAGGCTGAGCAGCCACTGCTTTGGGGTGAGATACACAAGAGCCTCCCTGTACCTGCTCCTTCCCCTGCCTTGCCCCTAGCCATTAGGTCCTCATCCTGTTAGGTCTCTTCCTGCTACCTGGGGCCCAGGGAAGGGAGTGATTCAGCCCGGCCTACCACCAGCCCTGATTCCAGCTTGTATACTATGTTTATTTGTCCACTACCAGTCCTATTAATGAAAAGATCCTACCCGTTTACAAATCTTAACAATTACCATCTGCCAGTTGCAGCTCTTTTGCTGTCTCCACAATGTCACATCAGGTGGTCCTGCTTAGAGTCCTGTCCATCCTCAAATCAGCACCATGGGATGATAAGACGTACTTTCTAGAGTTGAGGACCCGGGGGCATCAGTGTACTTGTAAACATTCCAATCTTTAATGGAAAGACATCTTCCAAAATATGAAGATCTTTTGGGATAGTTTAATAAATAGGTCATTTAAATCTGTTGATTTTAAGTCCAAGGGGAGCCATGGACTACAACAATTATTAGACCATTTATTCAGGATACTCATTATGTGTTCTAGCTGCTGTGTTGTTTACATTATGCTGTCAAGTGCTGTGATAAATGAGGCTTTGATTTCTTTCATTTGGCCACTGATCTACAAACAGTATAACAGCATTTAAGATATGTCTAAACAAGAAAAAGGGCTAAAGAAGAACAGAGGCATTTGGTGGCCAGTTATAAAACATTTCTCCGTCCCCAAACCTGGAGAACTCTGTTGCTGTCCACCAGCTATTTAAGTACATTAGGAACAAGCTGGGCATCGTGTAGGATGGTGTGATATATATTAGTAGGATAATGAAAGTGATCCATGCCTAGAGGCAATGGCCACTCTAATGGGTCTACACCAGACCCCAGCTTTTGGACAAATCACCCCTGCACAGTTCATTATCATCTATGTACATTTCAAGTGGAAAGCTGATTGCTAATAGTATATATAAGTATTCATACTAAAAACATCAAATAATAAGATAGATAATAGTCATAATCTTTATATAGACAAGTAATTTATAGCATATTCCTGCAAGATTCTCTCACCTGAAAACTGGTGGAGATAGAGGTCTGTTACCAGATAATAAAATAGACAAACATGATTATATGGTGTATTTTAATCCACAAGCAGGGGATGGGATTAAGTAAATAGCTAAGATGCTATGTCATGTCAGTACTCATACTCCCATGCCAAGCATCAAGGAAGCTATTACCAATATAAATAAGGTGAATAGGTTAAGAGGGACTGGTGTAATCTCATACTGGAATGTTCTATAATGCTAAGGTCGTGTCTGTCTCGGGGGGGGATATTGCGGTCTGTGGTGCAGAATAATGGGACCGCATAGTCCCTAAGATTCTGCATCACGCGCCACATCCCCTCCCTAGAGGACGCAATTCAATTCCACAGCCTCATTCAGACCCTCAGGGGAAATGGTATTGAGCTTGAACATCCAGTAAAGTTCCTGTTAACACAGATGTCGGTAGCCACGATCTGTACTCTTTATATGTTCTAGACCCACAATTCTTAGACACTCTTCCTTGCTGTTATGACATTCCATAAAGTGTCTAGAAACACTGTGATTGTTTTATAATTCATAACATTTCTTCTATGTTCCAAGAACCTCTTTTTCAGAGGTCTTGTAGTGCGGCCTACATAATAGAGTGGACAGTTGCAGAATAGTAAATATACCACAAAATCTGTATCACAGTTTATAAACTATTTCATATTAATTTGTATATCGCCAATCGGGGGCGTAAAGTTGTTATGTACCCTATGCACATGTTTGCAAGTAATTCACTGCTGCTTTCCACATTTATAGAAGCCTTCTGGTCTATTTGGCAACCATTGTTCCTTGGTAATAGACTGTTTTCTGGGTGTATTCCTCAGAAAGCTGGGTACCAACATATTTTTTTAATTTTTATTCTTTTAATAGATAGCCGTTGGTTTATTAGGAATACTATTTCTGAGAATGGGATTGCACTTTAGAATAGAGTAATTCTGTAAGATAGTATTTTTAATCTCTGATGACTTGCAGTTGTATTTAGAAACATATATTAGCGCTTCTGCCCCTTCCTCATATAGATTATCCTTTTTCTCGCCTTTTTTATGTAATAAATCTAACTGACTTAAATCCTTTGTATCTTGAATTGCTTTTTGTAATAATGATTCTGGGTAGAATCTCTCTCTGAAATGACTGATCATGGTTTCTGCTTGTCTGTTAAAGGTTTCCTGGTTGGAACAATTTCTCCTAACTCTCAGCAATTGCCCCCTCGGTATGTTGGTTTCCATGGTCTATGATGGCTGCTGAAGAAATGTAAGTAGCTGTTTGCATCCGTCGGTTTACAGAATGTTGATGTAACTATTGTATTTTGTTGATGTAACTATTGTGATGTAACTAGTGTTATGTCCAGAAAATTTATAGTGGGCTTTTGAATGTATGTGTAACAGTGAGATTATATGCATTGGAATTGAGGTATTCCACAAAGGCAGCAGCTGTTTCCATTGAACCATTCCATATTATGAATAGGTCGTCTATATATCAACCGTAGAGCACCAGGTTCGCAGCCCAGGGCCCCCCCCCAACTTGGGTTGACTCATAGTCGCCCATGTAGAGGTTGGCATAACTGGGCGCAAACCTAGCGCCCATAGCAGTCCCCATCTTTTGTATATAATAATTACTTTGAAATAAGAAGTAATTATGATGCAAAGTGAAATTTATGCATTCAACAATACATTTTTGATGGTCCTCTGTGAGGTCGCCATCCCTAGGAAGTCTAGATTCAATTGCAGAGACACCTAGTTCACGTGGAATGTTGGTGTATAACGCTGACACATCCAGTGTCAAAAATTTGTATGTGTCCTGCCAGGTAATATTTTGAATTAGTTGTAAAAAATGAGTGATATACCTGATGTATGACTGTAATCTGGTGACCCTAGGATGAAGAAAATAATCAATGTAAAATGAGAGATTAGATGCCAAAGAATTTATCCCGGAAATAATTGGGCGACCTGGAGGTGAGACCAAGGATTTATGTAATTTGGGTAGATAGTAAAAAGTTGGTGTTAACGGAAATGGAATAAACAAAAAATATTTTTCTTTTTTAGTGATAATGCCCATATTATATGCTTTATCTAATATTATCAAAAGTTCTTGCTGGAAACGGGATGTAGGATTCGAGGGGAGAATCTGGTAAAAATTTCTATCCCCTAATTGTCTAAGCGATTCTTGTACATAGTCTATTTTGCTTAATATAACAAGGCCCCCCCTTATCAGCCTCCTTAATAACTATATTAACTTGGCTAGCTGTGACCTGTGGGCCGTAGAACAAGATGCGGCCTTTGGGACGAGTAGCAGCCTTGTGGGCTTGTATAACTTGGCTAGCTGTGGCCTGTGGGCCGTAGAACAAGATGCGGCCTTTGGGCCGTATAGCAGCCTTGAGGGCTGGTATAACTTGGCTAGATGTGGCAGATGATGGAGATAAGAACCACAGGGGTGACACGGGCGTTGGTACGCAGGATTGCGTACTTAAGGTTGATACAAGCACCTGACACTGGAGTGCGGCCTGTGCTGCCGGGTTGACACAAGCAGCTGACGCTGGAGTGCGGCCTGTGCCGCCGGGTTGACACAGGCAGCTGATGCTGGAGTACTGTCCGTGCCGCCTGGATGACACGAACGGCAGAGGACAGATATGCGGACCATGCCGCCTAGATGACACCAACGGCAGGTAGGTGGTATGCAAACAGTGCTGCCTGGATGACACAGACAGCAATATAACAATATAGGCAGGAGAACAGGGACTCGACTGGAAATAGGAGACAATGCTAGAACCGGAAACACAAAAACTCTATCACCGGCATCGGAGCAGCGTTTGCACCAGAAAGATAGATGCCAGAGCTAATCCGGACTGATCCCAGAATGACGGACAGGAGGTAGGCAGAGATTTAGCGAACGCTCATCCTGCGTTCGCCTCGCACAGCATTCGCAGTGCGGTGGCTTGTGACAGTATGTAAGGAATTGTATTACTAATATATAATGGAATAAAATGCTTCCTAATGTTTCCTCATGGTGCATGAACCACAACTCTAATGCAGCTGTCTCTCAGTTGCTCTCCTGTATCATAATTTCTGATCACTGCATTCTGCAATGATTGCTGCTTACCGATAGCTCCTGGGTACAGAGTAAGCAGGGTCCTGTCGCAACCTGCTAGCCGTGGTCTGTGGTAATATGCCAAGCGACCCTCACCTTCAAAGCAGTAACAGTAGGGGAATATTAAAGTGATCTGAGCAACTGAAAACTCCCCCTAAGTGCATACCTAAGAGAGGTGGAGAGAACAGGAATGTAGCAGAAGATGAGTGGAGTGAACAAGAAAGTAGGAAAAGGGGCTTGGAGAGAACAGGATTGAGATGTGGAAGTAGAAGAAGAGGGTGAAGAGAACAGGGGAGATGAGGTGAAGTAGGAGAAAATAGCAAGTATGGGAAGAGGGATGAAGAGAGCAGGATAGAGGTGTGAAAGTAAAAGGAAAGGGTCGGAGAGAACAGGAAAGTAGGATGTGAGTGGATGATAGAACAAGAGGAAGATGTGGAAGTATTATGTAGTGGTGAGGAGAATGGGAGTGTGGAGGGTAAGTAAGAGGAGAGAGGCTATCACTAGCGGTAACCTCTTATGATATAGGATAATACCCTATTGCCTATGTTTTTAAGCTCATTGGCCCTTCATTTTGTGGATGTTATGTGCACTGCTCTTCCTCACCCTCTTGCACAGAGAATCTTTGTTTTCTTGCACTACAATAAATATTTAAACTTTCAGAAAAAGGACTTGCTTGATGTTGGCCAGATTTAGAAAATATGTTTAGTTTAGTAATGCATTAACCCCTATGTAGCTGAGGATTTTTTTTGCTTCTTTACTGAACCTATTCTGGCACTCTTTGGGCAGGTTACATTCCAACATCAATGTTAGTCATTCTTCTGTTCTGTACCTGTATAAATCATACTTCGTCTTACAGTATAAACAAGACTTTGTATTTTCCAAAAATACCAATGCTTTTGGTATAACATTGGCACTGCAAAGATATTTTAAATTGGCCAAAAAAGTGTTTTCTATTAAAACGGCAAGAAAGTGATCTGTAAGCAGATGTGTGTTTTTGTTTCCTGCTAAGCTCCACCAGGAAACTTTGCGGTCACAGTTTTGGTATTAATCTGCCTTTCCAAAACAACAAAATCAGAAGTGCTCACACAAATTCTCCTAATAAAATCAGCATTTGAAAGTATAAATTAAATTATAATTTATTTTGCTAGCTTGCACCATATTGTATATAATGCACAAAATGTATAAACCAACGAGGCACAGCATCTAGAAAACGAAACATCCTACTTGTAGGGCCCTGGGCAGCAAAGAATAGTGGCGACCCCTCCCCCCATTTTTAGGTTTATTAGTAGGCACACTGTAGACATGTTGTTACTACACTGCAGTTTGGGCATAACCTGTGTTTAATTGCAGCACAAATCTAAACATTATTTAAAGACAAGGTACACTACTTTTATAGTAAAGCGAAAGCTTCCAAACGGTGCTCTCTTAGGGGCAGATGATCAAGGCAATTTTCATAAACAGTTTGCGAAAATGTCAGTTTTCTCATGGTTTTCATGCTAATTTATTCATGAAATATATTAAACTGTTAATGCATTAGATATCAATGTTCACACTGTAAAATGTCGCCAAACATCACTTTTTTTTTGAAAAGTCATATTTTTCAAATGCATCAAGCACAGAAAAGTAATTTTCATTTCTGAATTTGATTGCTTTAGTTTTCACCATCTTTAGATGACAATTTAGGTGGAAATGCATGGGAGAAAGGCATCTTGTCTCATCCCTCCGCTGTATCTCTGTGTTGTGGCTCCTCTCCCAGCACAGGGAGCATATCTTGGTGGAATCGGAAGACTGTATAGAATTTCTATACTTGTCAAAACATCTGATTCATATACACCCATCTACTCTCGTTTTAGCTAAGCTTCACACTGTCTTCACTAGTTACATCCAATTACAGGGGTAGGCAACCTGTGGCACTCCAGCTGCTGTGGAACTACATATTCCAGCATGCCCTGCCACAGTTTTCTTGCACAGTAGCTGGAGTGCTACAGGTTTCCTACCCCTAAACCCTGGTTACTTTCCTACCCAGGGGCGTCTATAGAGAGGAGGAGGCCCGTGTGCATCCCCTGACACAGGCCCCTTCCTCTCACTCCGGTGGCTGGCAGCCGACTGACGCTGCTGGCCGGCCACAGCAGAATCAATAGACTCTGGGCACTAGAGCGTGTCCAGGGTCTATTGCGCATGCGCAGATCGCCGGGGAAATGGTGTGGCCGCCATTTTACTGGCAATCTCCTCACAGCGCATGCGCAAAACGCAGGAAAAATGGCCGCAGCGGCCAATTTCCGGCGTTTGAACAGCGCTGGGAGACCCGACGCGGGACTTCGGAGAGATAAGTAATACAAAGTATGGGTGCAGGGTGTGCGATGTGGGCCCCCCTGGACCCGTGTGCACCGCACACCCTACACCCATTATAGATACGCCCCTGTCCCTATCTATTTTAACATGATCCTTTGATATCTTTAAGTTATCTGTCATATCCAGGTCCATCAATAACAAAAATATTTTCCCCAAATAACCATATAAAATATAAATTTGACCAACACCAAACAAATCACTGCGCTATGGTACTCTCTGTTTAATAAGGATAAATCTGGATAATAATATCTGCTTCCTATTAAGTGAGATCACACAGACTCAGAGGTATATATTTGGTTTATAGTTTACCAATATAAGTCATAAGTATAATCAATATCACATAGACATAATTACACTAACCTGTTCAAAAGGCTACTGTTTTAATCTAAACAGCTTAAGTGCTATTAACCATTCACATGCTCTCTGCACTTTCCCTATTTCTATCTCGATAAAGGGAGTACAGAGCGGATTTAGATTTTAAGTACCTGTGTTATTTTATTGTATTCTTTTATGTCTATTTGATATTGATTATTCTTGTATATAATTTTTATATATGACTTGTTGATAAACTATTAACCAGTGGTCAAAGTGGGAATTTTGAAGTGGGAGTAGGGAGGTACACTGTGCGCCCGCATCTTAGGCACGTACAAAAAAAGGGCATGGCCAAATATTACAAGGGGTGTAGCTATTTGTCACAAGGGGTGTGGCTATTTGTCACAAGGGGTGTGGCCATTCAAAACAGGTGATGTCATGCATCCATCTCTCATTTCTTCCTTTCATCTCTCAGCCTTTGCACCTCTCACTCATTCCTCCAAACTCTAACCCTTTGTACTTCGCACTCCCACCTTCCATCTCTCACCCTTTGTACTTCTCACTTCCTTTGGTGGTGAGGCACATAGAGGTAATGAGGTACACAGAAGTAATGAGGCACAGTGAGGGTGGTTAGGCTTACAGCGGTAATGAGGTACACAGAGGGTGATGAGGCACACAGTTAATGAGGCACACAGAGGAGGTGGGGTACACAGAGGAGGTGGGGTCCACAGTGGAGGTGAGGGACACAAGGGGGGTACACACTACAGAGGTATAATACCTGAAATCTGCTGCTGAAAGAGCTGAGGAGGAGGCTGTCTGACTCCAACTAGGTGGAGTAGAGAGGGATCCATTCAGAGGAGTGAAGCAGAGAGCAGTGCAGGAGCTAGTGGCAGCAAAAGAGTTATTAGAGGGGATGGGGGGGAGCCCCAGCAATTAAGAGGCCCCAGCAGTCACCCCCACCACAGTGGGCAGTATGAGGTGCTCTCCTGTCATTAAATGAGGGTAGCACTAGACCGTAGGCGCACAACAAGCCCAGAAATATTCGGTGGGGGACGGGCGCACACTGAGGGGCAGGCAGTGGCAACACACTGCTGGGCTTCACAGCTGGATGAGACAGAGGACCTTCCGCGGGTGACAAACACCCGGCACACACTGGCATTCCTGCGATTCAAAGATGCCGGTTGCAGAATCAGTGAAATCCAACATGTTGGATTTCACTGTTTTGCCAATCATGATCAAAATATGATTGTAATTAGCAAATCGGTGAAATTTATCACAGAGATTTTCACCGATCCTCCAAAGTATCGCGTTTACGACCGGCGAATCAGCGTTTCTGATCTGATCGCAGGATCGTGCAATCCATCGTTAAGTATATGGGCCCCTTTAGTCACAAAAACGTCTCTGTGCCAGCAGAGTTGCATGGGACGTGGGGGCTCACTTGTGCCAGACGTCTTACGCCATGTGGTGTATTAAGGCTAAATATATGGGGATATATATGTATGCTTATCACATTTTAATCACCTTTGCTATAGATGGTTTTTGTGGTTTGATGCTGAAGCCATCTTTCATCATTTCTGCTTATCACTGAAAGTACACTTTGAATTTGAATTCACTTTAAAAAATTCAGGTGAAAAGTCCTTTTTTATCACCATGATAATAATTGAGCATTATCCCATGAAAAATGCAATAATACATCTGCTCCTTAGCCCCTAAGTCTCTGATTTGTTAAAGTCTGTTTACAGTTAGCCAGTTGGTTACAGATGCATTTCCTATATTAAATCTGCTTGTAAATGCAGGTGTTTTACTGATCATTGATCCCTTTGGTAACACACTTGCCCGGTCACAGTTTTGCATCTGTTAAAGTCTGATGCACTGGAAACACTGAACTAATTTATACAGTACTGAGCTAATCTGTGAGCTGGCAGCAATGTTATCATAAGGTCTAATAACCACCAGCAGTTTGTCACTATGACATCCTCCATTCCCAAGAGAGTGTTACAGTCACATGCATGCTAATGTACATGAGGCTAATCTGGAATGAAGGGGGGAACATGTTCTGGAGTGAGGCAAAGTCCTGACAGTTTGAAGAGTCCCTCAATATTGGGACAGTTGCAGACTGTGCTGCTCTCTCATACCTTCTCTTGCAGCCTTGACTAACTGCTGAAGCTGGTGTCTTAAGCTCTGTTACTTCTTCTCTGGATCCCAGAAATCTCTAGATAAGCCATTGTGCAAGTAAGGTGGTAAAGGCCGGTACAAGTCTGTACCATTAAGAAATTAGTAGCAGGTACGCCGTACCACCCGACAACCTTACCGCCACCATTAGCTGCATGTCTGTGCCACCGCACTAGTCACAGCTCTCTGTGGCAAGACGGGCCCTGGCACACAAGCCGGCCCATGGGTAACCAAGAGAGATGCACCACGGCTGGTCTGTGAGTGACCGGGGGCAGCCAAGCAGTGCATGCCCCAGAGTGACATGAAACGAGGGGGAGGGGGTTGCACAGACAACTCTCCCCGGCAGCTCCAGTGCACAATGTACACCAGATCTATCGTGTATGATCTAATGATTTGCATATTCACTAGATCGTGTGCGATAGCAGACAGATGCATACACGGATCAGGATCAGTGGAACTACAGGTCCCAGCAAGCCTCCCTTGCGTGCTGGCACTTGGAGAACCACAAATACCAGCATGAGGGGCATTACAGGCCCTCTGGTACCTGTAGTTCCACTACAAAATAAATATTAAAAACATGACAGAACACACACACTGTGAAAGTAAAACATGCATGCACACACAAATGCACATTCACACTCACTATCTCACATACTTACCTATGTATCCCGGTAGCCATTTCACGTCCACTTGTCCAGTAGGAATCCATAGGTACTTGTAAAAACAAATCCATACTCACCTCCTATGCGTGAATCACGTCCTCTTCGTTCTAAAGTAGGCATCCATAGGGCTTGGCAAAACAAAAATTCACAGACCAGCGGACATTAGTACTGTCCTCTAAGGACAGTACTACCCGAATGACTGCAAAGCAAAAAACGAACATTTGGGCACCAGAAGACATTTGTACTGTTTCTGAGCCGTTATTCGGACAACCAGTACTGGGTCTCCAAAACCTGGGGCTGGTGGTGCTTTTGGGGGGGAGGGAACGCATCTTTTTTTAAAAAGTTTTACACAGGTTTACATTTTTTTAAACACAGAAGCACAAATGGATCTCACTGATCCGTCTAATGCATCTGTTTATTTTTTTACCTACAGACGCATGCATCACGGATCTCCCTGTTCTGGGCGTGCATCTGTGTCGGCCATTACATTGTTCACCGTGTATACATCTTTCTGCATATTGAAGAGATTATCGATCACGACCAGCGGGAGCGCGCATCGCATTGTTAGCGTCCCCACACACGGCACATTTTTAAACGATATATGTCATTCCAATCGGTCGTAAATGGCCATATCGTTTGAAAAATTGTACCGTGTGTGGGGGCATTTAGGGGTATATTTACTAAAGCTTTATTTTGGTGTTTTTGGTGTATTTATAGGTGATTTTAATTCGATTTTGCAACTCAGAGATTTACTAAAGTTAAAAATTACTATAAAATCGAGTGTACAGCCGAATCCTGACCAAACAATGGAGAGAATGTCGCACTACAGCACCCGGCTCCTGTCACTGAGGAGGAGCTGGCATTTTGTTCCTAAATTTCAGTAACAACTAGCCTCAGTGGGCAGCCCAGCATCACCGGCGATGTATCATCCATGCCCCCGGAGGGATTTTCTGCAAGGTCTATGGGCAAAGCGCTGATTGGCTGAAAGAGCCATGAGCACTACTCTCTCAGCCAATCATTGTTCTGCCTATAGATTTCTATGTAATGTACTGCGACTCGATCTTCATTCAGAAGGGCGGGCATACTCATCTGTAGTCCCAGTGTGAAAATCAATATTAACCCTTTATTACTACCATTACCCCTACATCCACTGCCATCAGGGGAAAGCTGGTTGATGGCTGGGAGGGGGGATCCCATTTTTTTTAGGTGGTCCCCACTTTCCGAGAATTGCCAGCCCTGGGCTGACCAGTTTGGGGGCTGGTTTAATGCTTTGACAGGAGGACCCCAACAAATAATCAGGACACTTCAGTCACCATGAATCCATTATTATAAAATTTAATAGTGGGCCCTTTTTGCCACTTTATTAAGACAGCCTTGATTCAACTAATCATTGTGTAAGGTGGTGAGCAAATTAATTGAGACAAAGGTTGTTGTCAGGGCTCTGCCGGGGATCAGCGCAGCCTTACCTCCTCGCCGGCTTCCTTTGATCTCCCGGGCGGTCGGGCAGCTGGCGCGGCGGCTGAGAGGACGCTGAGCATTCTCCCCGTGCGTAGGGGACTGCGGGCGGTCCGGTGTCTGGACTCGGGGTTCCCGGCATGGGCGCCGCCATGTCAGTCGGCCCATGTGACTGTACTTCTGGCCTGGGATAGGTGAGCGTCAGCTGATCGCTGTGCACCTATCAAAGGGTTCTGTGGGGTATATAGCCTGCTTCCACCTTTCTGCAAACTGCCTGAACAACGGTTGTCTCCTAGTCCCTAGTTGAGTTCCGGTCCAGGTTCCTGGCATTCTATTTTCTCTACAGTGTGTTCCATCTCTGCCTGTGTGCCAAGACGTTACTGTGATCCCTGTGCAACAGTGAGTTACCATCTGCCTGTGTGCTAAACGTGTCTCTAGTGAACTTCTTGCAACAGTGTATTACCATCTGCCTGTGTGCTAAACGTGTCTCTAGTGAACCTTGTGCAACAGTGAATTACCATCTGCCTGTGTGCTAAAACGTGTCTCTAGTGAACCTTGTGCAACAGTGAATTACCATCTGCCTGTGTGCTAAACGTGTCTCTAGTGAACTTCATGCAACAGTGTATTACCATCTGCCTGTGTGCTAAACGTGTCTCTAGTGAACTTCATGCAACAGTGTATTACCATCTGCCTGTGTGCTAAACAAGTCTCTAGTGAACCAGGTGCAACAGTTAATTACCAGCTGCCTGTGTGCTAACGAGCCTCTAGTGAACTTCATACAACAGTGAATTACCATATCTGCCTGTGTGTTAAACGTGTCACTAGTGAACTTTGTGCTACAGTATTGCCAGACTTCTTTACGTTGTTTGTGGATCACTCCACAGTGCCTTAAACCTTAGGCATCTCTTATTAGGGCCACGGTTATTTGTGTCTCCAATTCCCACTGAGCTCGGGTACCTGGTCAAAGGACCGCGACCTGCTCACAGGGTGCAGCTAAGCCCAAATCCCGATTGGAGGGGTCACTGGCGAACACCATCCTGTGGGTTAGACTCCGCACCATTGCCCAGGTCTCGTCAACACTCGAGAGCTGTGGATGAGGAGAACATATATCCAGGCCCCTCGCCTTCGTTTCCTCCCGCAACCCGGACCCAGAGTTTCCACTCCCCCAACGCCAAGCGTGACAGTTGTTTTTTGCTGTGGCTTTCTTTGTTTATTGCAAAAATACTGTACCAAAACACCATAGCTGGCATAATACTTGTGCCTGCTGTGTGCTGCAGCATTGTTTGCTCTTCATCGTGAAACACTGACTCTGGGTTCCGGTGCCTCTTTCCCCTGTAGGGGCAGACAGGTGCACAACACGTCACGGTTTCTTTCCTGCTGACAATAACAAGTTTTCTAATCAACAGTCTGTCAGTTTGGGTGGTTGTTTAAGTGTCTGTCCTCGTTTCCCCGTCCGTTTTGGTGGAACAGATCCTGTTTTACTGTAAGTTTAAAGCAGCCTTGGAACTCTAGAATTACTGGCTCCAACAAAGGGCCTGATTCACTGTCAGATGCAAATGGTAAACTGGACAGATCACAGCATAATGCATATACACGAGAGAAAGAAATTAGCAACTGCACATGCTCTGGATTACACTTATGTGCTGGTGGATATTGCTCCTGTGAACAGATTTATCTGGCTGTTGATGGATCACACTTTCCGAGAAATGGGCGTTTCTGGGTGGTAACTGACCGGCGACCATGCAATCGCAATAAACAGCCTAATTTAGTAAGAGTGTCATGGGAGTGTCGTCATCGGGTCATTCAACTTCTACAGTATGCATGATTATAGCTTTCAAATGAATGTAAGACAGGGTCGTATCTATAATGGGTGCAGGGTGTGCACCCATAGTCTTATACTTACCTCTTCATAGTCACTGGGAAAATGGCGGCGGACATTTTCCCAGTGACCTGCGCATGCGCAGTACTACTGTCCCCGGGAAAATGGCGCAGGCGCCATTTTTCAGGAGACCTGTGCATGCGCAGTTGATTATGGCACTAAGCTAGAATCTAATCTAGAATCTACAGTACACCGCGGGTCCGTCGGAGAGAGCACGTGGGGCCCCCTCCTCTCTTAAAATACCCCTGATATAAGATGTCTGTTTTTGACTGATCTCTTGCACCTAGTATAGGGCTGATACAAGTCCAAATACTAATGATGAAGGAAATTCGGTGGTGCGGGTTAGGTGTCCACTCTCACTCGCACAGATTTTCTGCAGATTCTCGCATGTGAAAGTAAGTAGTATTCTGTGACTAAAGGGAAAAGCGGACGCAGATGCGAATGACTCAGAATCAGGCCCATGGCTTTTTATCTAGCCCCCACATTTAAAGGGATGTAGTTATTATTCCGGCTGTCGGTATGCCGGCGCTCAGAATGCCGGTGCCGGAATCCTGACACTAGTCAGTATGGCGACACCGTCATCATGACCACCGACATCCTGAAGGTAAGTAGTGGGGTAAGGGGGAGGGTTAGGGTTAGGCACTAGGGTGGGTTATGGTTAGGCACCATGGGGGGAGGATTAGGGTCAGGCACAAGGGGGGAGGGTTAGGTGTATGCACTAGGGCGAAGGTTAGGCTTAGGGTGCTGGAAGGGAGGGTTAGATTAAGGGCTAGGGTTAGGATACTTACCCTCAGGTGTTGGTATCTTAACCCTTCGGGATGCCGGCGCCTGGTTTTTGACTGCCATGATTCCGAGCGCCGGCATCCCGTACCCAACCCCATTTGAAACTACAAAACACAATAACTTATTTGTCCCAATTAATTTACACACCACTATAAGGTTGAGCGAACCAAAATCTCCAGTTAGTAAATCACATACAATGTTATTGCAGAAAATGACATGAGATAAACTGTCCACCTTCTCACATACATATTGTAGGTAAAGTATGATTGGGTTTATTTGATTGCAGCTTCCGTAACAAAGGTATAATGTTTGCATTTATCCGGGAACTTAGAAGATGTTTAACATACCACAGGGCTTGGAAGCTGTGGGCTAGGACTGTACTGTGGGCAAGTCTTAGTTTATCTTTTATTGAATGAATTTGCCCTCACATGTGCAGTCAGCTATGATCATATCCCAAAGACAAAACACTTGTAGAATATAAACACTGGTAACAAATATGCACAAGCTATTATTTGAAATAATTTAGGCATAGAAAAACATAGTCTACACGATCTTTATTGCCAATATGTACAGAAATTTTTTTCTATTACTCTCTAAATGAGTGTAAGACTTACAATGAGGTATTGAAGACATTCTTGTGAAATAAAATTGTGAGTTGATATATACACTATAATGATGATACTGCAATATACTGTATATATAGTAATTCGTGTTCTTTTCTCCCTACATCATATGTCTCTTTCATGCTATTATCACTACACAAATATGTGCTTAGCCATGCAGCTGCCTAAATTGGAAACTGCAATAATACCTATGCAACAGCATCAACATACAAAGCAAACTTTTGCATTAATTATATAAAACAAATTATACAAAAAGGTAGAAAAATAGAAGGTAGAGAAAACTAATTGAGGTACTGTATTTATGGTAAAAATGTATAGTTATTTATAAAATGTAAATGAAAGCTGATGTCTTAGGCAGTTCTTCATCATTTCATTCTGAAACATTATACGAGGGTCAGTCAACAATGATCCGCACTTCTGTTGGACACACTGTCTTATTAATGCTGGCCTAAGGCTATCTGTACTAGGTCGCTGTTTCCCCAGTCCCTGCTGTGCAGGTTTGAATGTGTTACGTCAATTCATTTGTGACTGCAAAGAAGTGTGTATGAATGAATAGAGAAGTTCAAAGAAGGTCGCACAAGTGTCAGCCATGAAGAAGGAGCCAGACGCCTGTCCACGTCCATGACTAGCATTCCCGCTAGGCTGTTTTAGCGGGGCGCGGCGCCCTGCCCTCCTTCTGGAGGGCAAAAAGCACCCTGCCCTCCAGGAGAAGGGCAAAAAGCGCCCTGCCCTCACAGCCTGCGGGAGCCGTTCTCACCCGCGGGACGCAGTGTCCCGCGGGTGGATAAACATGCGGTGACCCGGTCACCGCCGGAGAATAGACGCCGGGCACATGCGCCCGGCATCTATTCTCCCTGTCTGCAGGGCTTGGGGGCTGCCCGGCTGGTCCGTAAGTACCGGGCACGCACCCAAGAGTAACGAAAAGGGGACGCGTCTTATAGACACGCCCCTTTTCCGACAACCACGCCCCTTCTCGGTCGCGCGCACGCCTTCGGCGCGCGCACGGCCATGCCCTCTCTAGCTCCGGCGCCCTGCCTCACGCCGGAGCTAGAGGGAACACTACATGACTGATGAGAACATTGAGCGTGCACGTGAACTGATTCTGTTGGATAGACAAGTGAAAGTGGATTATGCTGCAAACCATTTGCAAATCAGCCATGGCTCTGCCTATGCGGTGCATTCATGGCTCGCAGCTCAGCCTAAAATATTTTTTTTAATGAGGGAATACGAAAGCTTGTTGACAGATGAACAAAGTGTATTGAAAAGCAGGGAGATTATGTCGAAAAATAATGTATTTGTCTTTTCTGAAAGTTGATTAAAATAAATTTTACAGCCAGACTGCGGATAATTTTTGAATATGGGCATTCACATACTGGGCCTCATTCAGAGGTGGTCGTAGGATGCAAGCGGTCGTTCTGAAACAGGGCGTCTGCTTGCATCCTGAATGGCCGCCTCCATGACGGTCGTTAGGCTGTGGGTTAACACCCACAGCTTTAACGACCGACAAGGGTGATGGTCGCGATGGTCAAGACCATCGCGACCATCGGGGCTTACGACGAGACCGACTCTGATTGAGCTCCACTGTATCTGTTTTAAATGTGATAAAATCCTAAAACACATAGACGCTATGGGGTAAATTTACTAAGTGGCTGCTTTTGCAAGCTGACACTTCTTAGCATGTTTAAGC
The DNA here is from genome assembly GCA_031769625.1 of Taudactylus pleione. Classification (NCBI taxonomy): domain Eukaryota; kingdom Metazoa; phylum Chordata; class Amphibia; order Anura; family Myobatrachidae; genus Taudactylus; species Taudactylus pleione. The sequence continues at coordinate 11,462,615 of JAUIMM010000115.1, forward strand.
CTGAAAACAAGTCATGTTTTGCTTTTTAATATCATTTTACATTTTAAAACCAAAAAGTACTTTGTAAATGTACCCACTCACTATGGGGTCTATTCATTATTGGGGTTCATTCGCCTTCTATAAATAAGTATTCAACCTGTCACGTGTTGCAACAGTGAATAATTAAGTACCAGAGCAATTCTGTAATGTTCTGGTGGTAAGAAGCTTCTCCAAAAAGCACCTGTCCCATGAGTACTATCAATGTCACTTTCACTGCTACTTATTGGCAGTGAAAGTTTATATTGCCAGGCAATATAATACCCCTTTTCCACCAAAATTCCGGGTCTGACCTGGAGTTGGAACAGGGTTCCTATCTAGATAAGACCCGGAATTTAGCCGGCACCGACTCTGGATATTCCCGAGTCGGCACCGCTCACAGCGCAGTTGGGCCTGCATAGACCCGGCTTTTCCGGCGTGAAAGTGGATGCTTGGCGATGACGTCATCTCCAAGCGCCACTGAAGCCGGACCAATTGGCCGGCTTGCAGCGCACTGCAGGTCATCAAGACCCGGAGTGCGCCGTACATACAGCAGGGTTTCACGGGCTACGCCCGTGTTAAACCCTGCTATTTACCTGGGTTAGATTGCCGGGTCACTCGACCCGTCGATCCAACCCTCACCCATTTTACACCAAGGAGCTGTCCGGGTTAACTCTGCATTAACCCGGGTTTTATCTTCGGTGTAAAAGGGGTATAAGTGTGCTTGCATGAAATGAGTTCACGCATGTGCACAGAGAAGGTGACTGGAAGTGGAGGGATCTGATGTGTCAGTTCCAAAAAGCAAAGATGTTGTCTTTGGAATTTGCTTAATTTGGGTTGGTCTCTTTGAATGGCAAATAGTGCATGGGCCAGTTGCTTAATTTATGCAGAAACTAGTGCAGTGGTGCAGCTACAGTAGTATGGGGCCTAGTCATCAACACTAAAATAACGTTTTTAAGGACATTTTCCTTAATTACCGTTATTTTAGTATTCATGAACAGACTTAACACAGGAGATATCACTGATATCTCCTGGTTAAGTCCCCATACGTATTCATCAAATTCCGAAAATTATGTATTTTTGGAATTGGATGGAGTTACTATTCGCCACTGTGAGGTGGCGAATAGCAGGTAACACTTACCTGCTTTCAGCTGGTCAGGTCCCCGGCGTCTTCCTCCGGCGCTCTGGTCCGTCCTCTGGCTCCGGTGGCTGTTTGGACACTGTGTTCTCCCAGCTGAACACAATAAAGTTTAAGTTGTTTTTTTTTCTTCTAAACTGTACTGTGTTCTGCTGGGAGAAGACGTGTCAGAGCAGCCGCCGGAGGGTAGGTAAGTGCGGGACAGGGGGGGAGGTATGCGGAGGGGGGAGGGGGACATACACAAAGTTAACGCAGGTGTAGGCAGTGCTGCGCATGCGCTGCTTTTACGAATGTAACAGCGCATGCGCAGCACAGATTCCAGCTGCGGTAAGTTAGTGTAGAGAGGGAAAACTATTTCCCGAAAAGCTGTCATCGCAAAAATGTACAGCTTTTCGAAATAGATAGTTATGGAGAGGAGGAATGATGAATTCCTCCGGTAATTAGGTAGAACTCCATCCAAGTTCTAGACCTAATTACCTCCATCAATTTTTAAGGTACAGTATGATGAATAGGCCCCTATAACTGTAATCATGCAGTTAAAGCAGCATGTTTAAAGTTATACTAGTGATGCAGTTAAAATGCTAGAAGTATCATTTAAGCCTTGTCAGCATACTGGTATGAGTAAAGTGCCATCTACATAAGCAGTGCCAACATAATGACTGTCGACCTATTGACTGTATCCCTAAAAAGTGTCACACATCAGGGTCTTAGCCACAGTTACCAGGTCCAGTGGTGTCACATCACCGCCCTCCGTGCCATTGCTGGTCACTTTAGCATTCCTGAGACCTGCGCTGGCACTACTGCTGAGTGGCTGGTGTTTACTGTTCTGTCAGTTCCCTCAGCGGTAGAGCATGGGCATTGCAAATTTGGATTTGTTTTCATTACTACTATCTGCCAACCAGATTCCAGTAGCTGTGCTCATATGACCTGCTCCACCAATAGGCGCTGGGAGAAGTGGCGTCACAAGAGGGGTGACACCAAGGTGCAGACTCCCCTTCAGTGACAGGAGGTGAGTGCTGCACTTGGCTCCTGACATTGTAAGGGAGCCGGCACTGCAACAAGGCACCTCCTGCACCCCTCCTCCAGTAGCAAGAACGAGACCACCGGGGTTCGGGCTATGAGGCCACGCCCCCGCTCCACGAGGTCACGCCCCTGTCCCACTCGCACAGCGTCCCTCCCCGCACCAGGTGACACCGCGGGGAGGGACGCCACTGGCTGGGAGCACCCTATTTAAAACATCCAGCTCATTGCCAAAACAACTCTCTTCTCCCTGAGAACAGTCTACTGGCTGCATTTGGCTCAGCTCCCAGTGTCCTGCACTTACAAAGTGCACCAGCATCTGACTGAGCTTCCAGTGTCCTGCACTTACAAAGTGCACCAGCATCTGAATCAGCTTCCAGTGTCCTGCACGTACAAAGGGCATCTGCATCTGTCTGAGCTTCCAGTGTCCTGCACGTACAAAGTGCGCCAGCATCTGACTGAGCTTCCAGTGTCCTGCACGTACAAAGGGCATCTGCATCTGTTTGAGTTTCCAGTGTCCTGCACGTACAAAGTGCATTTGTATGTGACTCAGCTTACAGTCACCTGCACTTACAAAGTGCATCTGCATCTGACTCAGCTTCCAGTGTCCTGCGCTTACAAAGTGCATCTGACTCAGATTCCAGGTTCTTCTGCTTACAAAGTGCATCTGACTCAGATTCCAGGTTCTTCTGCTTACAAAGTGCATCTGCATTTGACTCAGCATCCAGTGTCCTACACTTAAAAAGTGCATCTGCATCTGACTCAGCTTCCAGTGTCCTGCAATCTAGTGCATACTGACCCTAACACCAGCTACCTGCGTATCAGTGATTCCTGCATGCATTCAGTCTGCACTCATCACAAGCATCTACCATCTGGGCACTTCACACCCATTCCAGCAGGTGCCTCTCTACACGCTGGTGCATCCATCTATCAGTACTGTTCAAATCTCAAGAATCAGCATCGCTTTCAGGCTGACACCAGTACTACAGACACTTTGCTGTGGTCATCTGTTACCTGCTGCTGCACACTGCAGTTCTGAGTACAGTATCGACAAAAGACTATGGGGTCTATTTACCAGTGGTGTAACTAGTGTATATGAGGCCCAGAGCAAATTTAAAAATGGAGCCCATCCCCCCCCCTCCATGTGCGTGTGCCGAAAAATGGGTGTGGTCACATGGGGCATGGTCACTTAAAAATTGGGCGTGTCATCATGACAAACACCCCTATCTCATCACTCTGAACATTCCTTTCCATTAAATATGCACCTCAATGCAGCGCACCTTATACAGTCCCCCTTATGCAGTGCCCCCAGTAGTGGTACCCCTTATGCAGGCCCCCAGTAGTGCCCCTTTTACAGTATCCCCAGTAGTGGTCCCCCTTATGCAGCCCACTGTTAGTTCCCCTTATACAGTGCCTCCAGTAGTGGTCCCCCATATGCAGGCCCCCAGTAGTGCCCCTTATACAGTGCCCCCAGTAGTGATCTCCCTTATGTAGCCCACCGTTAGTTCCCCTTATACAGTGCCCCCAGCAGTAGTCCCCCATATGCAGGCCCCCAGTTGTGCCCCTTGTACAGTGCCCCCAGTAGTGGTCTCCCTTATGCAGGCCCCCAGTAGTGATCCCCCTTATGCAGTGCCCCATGTAGTGGTACCCTCTATGCATTGCCCCTTATACAGTGCCCCCAGTAGTGGTGCCCCTTATGCAGGCCCCCAGTAGTGCCCCTTATACAGTGCCCCCAATAGTGGTCTCCCTTATGCAGGCCCCCAGTAGTGAGCCCCCTTATGCAGTGCCCCATGTAGTGGTCCCCCCTATGCAGTGCCCCCAGTAGTGGTCCCCCTTATGCAGGCCCCCAGTGCCCCTTATACAGTGCATCCTGTAGTGGTCCTCCCTATTCAGTGGCCCCAGTAGTCCCCCCCATGCAGTGCCCCCAGTAGTAGTCCCCCGATGCAGTGCCCCAGTAGTAGTCCCCTCCCCAGTAGTAGAACCCCAGTAGTAGTCCCCAGTAGAGGTCCCCCAACGATGCAGTGCCCCAGTAGTGCCCCCCCCCGATGCAGTGCCCGCAGTATTACACAAACACACAAGTAAAAAAACAAATACCACTTATCTGAATCCCCGCTCCGGTTCCAGCACCTACTCCCGCCGCCATCCGCACCACCGCAGTCCTCCTGGGCTGGCACGCTCTGCATTATGGGAGAGGCTACATGATGTCTCTCCCATTACCCACTGCAGGAGCCGGAAGACGGAGCTCATTAGTGAGCTCCAGCCCAGCTCTTGCAGTGAGCGCAGCAGCAGCAGCCAGTGAGAGTCTGTCTGACTCTCATTGGCTGCTGATTAACACACACACCAGCTTGAGCCCGCCTCCCACCCTCCGTCTGACGCTATTGGGTAAGCGCTCAGGGTGAGGGAATGGGCTCGGCTGTGCAGCACAGGACCAGCGCTGGACGCAGGGAAGCCTAGCGCAGGTCCTGAGTAAATGTGTAGTGCTGACCACAGTCTCTATGGTCGGCACTACACTGGCTAACTAGGACGGGCCGGTACTGTGATCGATGGCGCCCAGGGCACGAGCCCCGGCGGCCCTGCCCTAGTTACGCCACTGCTATTTACTAAGCTGTCTTAGGAGATCAAGTGAACGGTGATAAGGTACCCAGGGGCGCCGAGAGGGGGGGAGGGAGCAGGTACAAATTACCTGTGCCCGGGCTTCCAGAGGCGCCCCCTCCCCAGCGCGCAGCGCCGCGCAAAAGTGTGTTTTTTTTTTCTTCTCAAGTGGCGTGGCCACGCCTCCCATGATTAGGGCACGCTCCCTCTTTACCTGGGCCCGGCGGCGCTCTCTACTATCATATCTGTTAATTCAAGCACCCATTCATGGCCTCCTAGTAGAGGTCTGATGGGTAGGAGCATTATCAAGGCCTCAAGCTTCCACTATTGTTCCGTTTACAAAGCTAATCCCAAGGGTCCTGACCCAAATCTACAAAACCCCAGTGATGTTACAAAGAGCTAGTATAAGGCTAAACTATAAGGTAGACAAAAAAAGAGTTTATGACATCCTAGTGAATATGTTTATAGTAAGGATCCTTACAATAGTGCATTATGGAAAGGCCTTGCATTTGAACTCAGCCAAATCTGGCAACCTAGGCCCTCATTCAGAGCCGTACGCTCTGAGCAGAGCGCACGCTCTGAATGAGGGCTGTCCTCCATAACTATGGAGCGTCCCCATGGACGCTCGTATAGCTGTGGGTCACCACCCACAGCCTATACGAGCGTGCAGTTTGATGGCCGCGATGGTCTTGACCATCGCGACCATCGAAACTGCGTACAAAAGCCTGCGGTTGAGTTTCTCAACCGCAAGGCTCGGAGTGATTTTGGCTCTATCAGAGCCAAAATCACTCCCACTGACATCACTAGTGATGTCAGTGGGCCGGCTTTTGACGGGAGGCGTTCCCTTGGGAACGCCCCCATCAGGGAGGCACGCCCCCGGCACGCCCAGCAAAGGGGGCGTGCTGTCAGTCACCATCGACAGCACGCCCCCTTTGAAGAGACACTACGAGCGAAGGAAAATCCTTCGCTCGTCGCGTCTGGCACATGCGGACGACGGAGCTCCCTCCGTCGCGCGCATGCTCAGTGCTGAACATCGACCCACTTGCGAGCGGACAGCCGCTCGCGAGTGGGTCTGAATCAGGCCCCTAGTCCATCTAGTCCATCTGGTCAATATTACTATCTGGAGATCAAGAAAATTGAGAGACAGTAATTTATGCCCATATCTCAGAAGATACAATCCTAAAGTGTCCTAAATTTTGTACGTTTATGACAGTCTGAATAGTGACAGTGAATTTGACAATATTGTTTTGGTTGTTTTATTTAATCTGTACCTGAGGGTGACAGAGAGATTGAGCACTGAAAGATTGAAGTAACCTTACAGTAGAATCCATACAGGGGTAGTTTAGGAGAGGAGAGGGGCCGCTTGCAGTCTGCCTATTAAAAAACTGGCACTTTAGCCAACTCGGACCTTATTATCCCCCCGGTGTGTTTACGCTGTGATCCTTCTGGATTTTTCATTGCTGTCTTTATCCTGCTGTCCTTACTGTCATGGGGACAATTAAATTCAATGTGATTTGAATAGTATCGGCAATGAGTTCACAGAGCTATTCAATTCTCCCCATCATGCCCTGCACTTAATCTGTAGATGCAGGTTACCGCGCCTTAAGCCGAGCGTTTAGTCACGGTAACTAGCATTCTACAACGTAAGTGCCAGGCGAGCTGCTGTTAGTGCACACGCTAAACCGGAAACCAGCATCGCGGCCTTAAGTTTAGTCGGATTTCTGCACGGAACCTCAGGAGGGTGCGAGCAGAAATCCTCTAGTCAGGAGTTTACAGCACGGTCAATTGAATTCAACATCGCACTGAATTGAATCTCCCCCAAGGAGCCTTGAAATGGCTCTTTAGATTCAATCTATACAATCTATAGATTGTAAGCTTGCGAGCAGGGCCCTCTTACCCTTATGTATGTCTTTTATGTATGTATGTCTTTTACAGCCCAGTATAATGTTAATGTTGATTCAAATTGTAAAGCGCGTCGGAATTTGCTGCGCTATATAAGAAACTGTTAATAAATAAATAAAATACTTCTCGGTCAGTTTGTCATTTTACTTGAGACTAAATCCTGTGGACAGTCAAGTAACAGGGGTTGCAATAGGTGAAGCTTTCAGGGAGATCGGTTCTAATAACTTAACAAGTAAATGGTCTGGCTGTGCTTCCCTACCCAGTCTTCTATAGTGTGACAATTATAAGGGCTTTTCACTTAGTAGAGAAGTTGAGGTTACATTAGGTTGCTTGTAGTCACATTGTTGAAGTATTTTTTGTCTGTTGACAGTTTGTCATACTAGCGCAAGTAGAGCTTGGCCTTTGTTGCCTAGTAATGTTTCCTAGTTATCAACCTGGTCTTCAAGAGAGCCTATTCATTTGTTTTGTGGTATAATGATTTATTCAGCCACTTGAAGGTACTTTTCAATGTTAGAAATTCTTTCCTAAGCAGTTACTATTCTCTGAGTTTATTGGAGCAATTGTTACAGTTGCTACTATCAGTGGGACCAAAACAGAGACATTTCAGAGTCTTTTATCCTTAAAGTGTTTGTGTTTGGTGGGGTTTTTACAACTGCTTTGAGAAGGTGTTTGAGGAAATGGGTGGTCAGATTGAGTAGGTTAATAGTAAAGAGAGTAAACAGGATATGGTGTTATTACAGGATTTCTAGATTCAGGTTTAGATTTATTCTGGTATTTTCCGTTTAATTATTTTCTGATAAAGATTAATGCAGAATGTTGCCATCTGGTGGAAGATTGGGGAATTGCCATAGTCTACAAGACATTTGTAAAAGGCTTTAGAACAGTGGTTCCCAAACTGTGCGCCGTGGCTCCCTGGGGTGCCTCGGGACACTTGCAGGGGTGCCTCAAGTTGGTGGCCCAGCACCAAATGAAATTATTTATGGTCAATGTAATGTAAATATGTGGACAAACAGAAGCGCAAACCTGTCCACCACCAAATAACCGAACCTAAGGATGACATGTAAGCACAATTTACTGTACTTTACTACATTTTTTTCTGAATTTTTCTATAACAAACTTTTGGCATAGGGGTGCCGTGAAAACAATACTGGTACTCCTAGGGTGCCGTCATTTAAAAAAGTTTGGGAACCACTGCTTTAGAATTTGGCAGATAAAAGAGCAGTACTTATCATTATTGATATATTGCACTCAGCAAAGACTCAACAACATTATTGAGATATCAGAGGCTGCAAAAATGTATAAGACGCCTTCAGTGAGTTAAAATAAATTAGTGGTTATTCAAGTTTCACTATATGTCACTTTTTCTGATAATTTCTAAAATGTCCCCTCTTTTTGCTTTGTATTACTTAGGGCCTTCAGGTTTAAAACTTGTTGCGTATGATAAATGGTGCACAAGCCAATCAGCTCCCAATTGTCATTTTTCAAACAGATGACCGTTAGGAGCTGATTGGCTGGAGCCACGTTTATCATACGCAACAAGTTTCAAAACTTGTTGCATATGTTAAAACTCATTGATAAATATGCCCCTCATTATGTAGATCTCTGAAGCTGAACACACAATGAGATGTATTTTATGAGCCTTTAATATGACATCAATAACTGAGGTTCCAGTGACACCTTCTTGGATATAGCTTTAATAGATTGGAAGTACACATTAAAAGTGTCTGAAGCAATGTTAATACAGCCTGGACCCTAAAGCTGGCCTAGACCAACTTACATCCAACCAGCCAACTAGTTGATTGGTTGGAATGAAAATCTGGTAACGTATGGGAGTAACTGATGATCAGCAATTTGCTCCTAAATGCAAGAAAAGAGATGAAAATGGTCGTCAGACAAGTTTGTTAAATGTTTGATCTAAACAATTTGTTCAAACAACAGTTTTTGTCCATTTTCCCGCGTTTGGGAGCAAATTGCTGATTGTCATTTGCTTTCATACCTTACTAGATTTTCATTCTAACCAATAAACTAGTTGGCTGGTTGGACAGATAATCTTTAGATGTGTGGCCAGCTTTAGGCCCGTATTCATTTTGCAGTGAAAAGCCATTTTCGCATGTTTTTGGCGAAAACTTTTTGCCTGAAACAGGAGAAAACTTTTCACCATATTCAATTCCGATTTTTTTGCCCAAAAAACAGGCGAAAACGTTTCGCTTGTTTTACTTTTCGCCTGTTCAGCCATTTCCCATAGGAAATTATGAGTTTTCGCCAGGTCGGTATTCAATTAAAATTAGGCAAAAAAAGTATCTCCGATTTTGAAGTACTTTTCACCCGTTTTTTTTCTCCACTTTGAGGGTGGAGAAAACCAAAAAAACATTTATTTTTCTACTTCAGGGTCCATAGGGTATCCACAGGATACCTTGGGGGTATAGGTGTGACGTCAGTCGCCGGGCACCATAGAGTTAAACTTTTCAGCCTCCCAGGATGCACTAGGGTCCCCCTCCTATACCCCGCCCCCGAGCCAAGGCACCTCAGTTTAGTTTGGTGCCCGGCCGGAGTCGGGTGCACCTGTCGGAGTGGGGGCTAGAAGGGCCCCTGAAGTTTTCTTCTATGCAGCTGTGGCTGCACATCTGGATGTACAGCATGGACAGTCAGTCCTGACGTCCATGCTGTCTTCCCTACACCCCCGCCGGTACCAGAACGCCGGTACCGATCCGGGGATGCTGGTGAGCATCTGGGGTCACAGCGGTGACCCCAGATGTTCCGGACCATGGCCGGATTCAAGGGGGACTAAGGTAAGCAGCGGGGTCCCGCGGAGGGTCCCCGCTGATCACATGGTCCTGAGTCCCCAGGCAGGGGGCTCCCTGGGGACAGGCTGCAGCGTGGAGCCAGGCGACCAACCTGCGCTTCCACTACCCCCTGGGACAGTGGACCGCAGCGCGGTAGCGCTGCGGCGTCCCAGGGGTTAAATGCATGCCAGGGGAGCGCGCCTTCCCTGTCTCACAGCCGGCGCCTCCCCCGCTGCACACAGCCCTCTCTGCACGCTGCCGACTGGTCCTGTGGCAGCGCTCCTCCCCCAGGCCAGCCTCCTCTCTGCTCCTCGGCGGCCATCTTCTCCAGAACGCATGGTGAACGCTGCTGGAAGCCTGGACGGAAGCATCGTGGTCTGGGTCCCCCCGCATACCTCTCCTCCGATTTGGGTCAGGTCTGTGTGTGCTGCGCTGTGTCCTACCAGGCCCTGTGTCTGCGTAGTTGAGTGATCAGCGCTGTTAGTGCAGGAATTGATATTTCTTTGCATTGTATGTGACTGTGCTAGCGCTGCTGCCTGTATCTTCTCTTCTGACTGTCAGCCTTATAACTGTCCCTGTCTTTCCTGCTAAGCCCTTGCGGTGCGGTGCTGCAGGGTGGTCTCTCGTCTTTTTAAAATATAATTGGCGAGAGGAGTCACATACGTGGTCCATCATGTCTGAAAGTGATTTTCCTCTCCGGCTACAGTGTACTACGTGTAAAGTACCGTTAGCGGAGGGAAGGGTAGCGCGGAGGGCCTCTGCCAGCAGTGTTTGTCAATGGCGCGGCCTCTAACGGTTACAGCACCGGTACAGGAGCCGCCCTGGGCTTGTTTCGCTCAGGCGCTTACGACCTTAGTGGGTCAGTTAGCTCCGCAGCCCGCGTTTACGCACATGGGTTTGTCCCAGCGGTCAGTGGTGTCGTCACCCATGCAGGGCTTCCCAAGACAATTGGTGGTACCCCGCAGTCTCCCTATATCCCCCCTCCCGGTTTCTCAGGAGCCGGCGTGGGTTAACTCCCTGACGAGTTCTGTACAGCACTTGTCGGATGTGTTGCAAGGGGAGTCTGTGATGCGGCCTCATAAACGGCCGGTGGCTTCTCTGTCCGCTCCTTATGAGGATGACGAAGGGACGTCTGATGATGGGGAAATTCTGGATCCTTACGATCAGGAACCTCTCCATACTAAGGACCCTGACGCTAGGTCCAAGGTATATATTCCTGGACTTATTCGGGCAGTCCGCACAGCCTTGGTGATTGAGGACGAAGTTCCCCCAGTGGCTAAATCTAAGTATGCCTTTTTTAAAGATGTGAAGGGCGATGCCACAGTCTTTCCTCTTTCGGGTCAGTTAGTGGACCATTTGGAGGAGGCGTGGAAACAGCCTGGCAAAAGATACCAGCCGCAGAGACGTCTGGCGGTGGCTTATCCGTTCGCAGATAACTATTTTGCTAAGTGGGAATCCCCTCCACAGGTGGATTCTCACGTGACCCGTCTTGTCCGGAGTGCCACATTGCCGATGCCATCCATGTCCTCCCTTAAGGATGCTACGGACCGCAAGGTAGAGATCTGCCTGAAGTCCGCTTATTCCCTTGCGGGGGGGCAGCGCGGCCGGCTATGGCCATTTGCTGGGTTGCCAGAGCGATGGAGCGCTGGCCGGATTCATTAGAGGCATCTTTTGATTCCGACTGTCCGGCCGATCAGGCGGAGTTGATTGGCAATCTCCGTGATTCGGCCATGTATATCAACGAGGTGGCCTTAGACATTAGTACTCTGGTGTCTCGAATTTCTTCAGCAGCAGTGGCTGCGCGTCGCACCTTGTGGTTGCGATCTTGGAAGGCGAACGCCGATTCCAAAAAGGGTTTGGAGGCGTTACCCTTTAACGGAGAAGTTCTCTTCGGTTCGGATCTGGACAAGATTGTGGCCACGCTGGCGGCAGCCAAATCGGCTTGTCTCCCGTCGGCCGCTGCTCCTTCTGGTTCTGGACCATCGTCCTTTCGGTCCTATAGGGCCCAGGGCAGGCCCAAACCACAGTCCTTTCCTCGACAGGCTGGCCCTAAGAAATCGGCCAAGCCCCGGAAGCAGGCATGGAGTACCAGACGTCCGTCCCCCAAGCCAGATGACAAGCCTGCGGCCTGACGGTCCGGGCCTCCCTTTGGGGGATCCCAAAGTGGGAGGCCGTCTGCTGCAGTTCGCCCAGTGTTGGTCGGTCACTACGACAGACACTTGGGTTCTCGAGGTGGTCTCCCACGGGTACGCCCTCTCTTTCCGGCACAGACCCCCGGCTCGATTCTTCACCACGGGTCTACCATCAGACCGGAACAAGGCTACGGAGCAGCGGAAGGTATTGCACACTATGCTCCAGGCTGGAGTTATAGTGCCTGTTCCGTTCTCCCAGAGGGGCCAGGGTTTCTATTCAAATCTTTTTTTGGTACAGAAACCCAATGGGTCGTATCGTCCGATTCTCAACCTCAAAGCACTCAACAAGTCTTTGCGGGTACCGAAGTTTCGGATGGAGACCCTACGGTCCATCATTCTGGCGCTGGAGCATGGGGACTACATGGTGTCATTGAACATACAGGACGCTTATCTGCATGTCCCTATTCTTTTGCGCCATCAACAGTTCCTCATTTTTGCAATCTGCAGAGACCACTTCCAGTTTCGGGCGTTACCTTTTGGCCTGGCGACAGCACCACGTGTGTTCACCAAGGTGATGGCGGTCATGGCGGCGTCTTCGCGGCTGCAGGGAGTCCGCATGTTGCCGTACTTGGACGACCTTTTATTGGTGGCAGGATCTCCGGAGCTCCTTCTACGCCACTTGGACCTGACCATTGCCCTACTGCAACGGCACGGCTGGCTAATCAACTGGCAGAAGTCCACTCTAATCCCGTCTCGGAGGATTCTGCATCTCGGAGCCTTATTGGACTCGGGACAGCAAAGGATCTTCGTGACGGAGAAGATCTCTGCTTTACAGTCCAGGGTGCGCAGTTGTCTGCACAGCTGCCGGGTGTCTCTACACTCGGCGATGAGGTTACTGGGCTCCATGGTGTCGGTGTTCGACATGGTGGAATATGCCCAGTTTCACTCCAGACCTCTGCAGCACCTGATCCTGTCCAAGTGGAACGGGCTGCATCAGTCTCTGAAGTCCCAGACGATTGTGCTCACCCCGGAGGTTCGCCTGTCCCTTGCTTGGTGGTTACAGACGACTCATCTCAACAAGGGACGTCCGTTCTGGGTTCCAAATTGGGTCCTGTTGACAACGGACGCCAGTCTTCGGGGCTGGGGAGCAGTTTCGGGTCCACACTTGTTCCAGGGCATTGTGGACGCCGACAGAAGCGGAGCTTCCAATAAATATCTTGGAAATCCGTGCGGTCTTCAATGCTCTCCAGCAGGCACATTGGTTTCTCCAGGATCACCCGGTGCAGGTCCAGTCGGACAACGCTACCACCGTGGCCTACATAAACAGGCAAGGAGGAACCCGAAGTCGGGCGGCTCTCGTAGAGGTCTCTCGGATCCTGGTTTGGGCGGAGCGCAATCTTCCGGCCATATCAGCGGTCTACATCCCGGGAGTGCTAAATTGGGAGGCGGACTTTCTAAGTCGCCAGGACGTTCATCCGGGGGAATGGTCCCTGCACCCGGACGTTTTTCAACTGTTGGTGGACAGGTGGGGTCTTCCAGAGATCGACCTCATGGCATCCCGGCACAACAACAAGTTGCCGGTGTATGGGTCTCGCACAAGAGACAAAGGGGCGTCTCTGGTGGATGCTCTGTCCGTCTGGTGGACGTTCCAGTTCGCATACCTGTTCCCTCCGGTCTCCCTTCTTCCACGGGTAATCCGGAAATTCAAACAGGAAGGAGGGATGCTCCTGTTGATAGCTCCCGCGTGGCCCAGACGGCACTGGTTCTCAGACCTTCAGGGTCTGTCCGTGGACAGTCCTCTGCGGTTGCCGCTACGACCGGACCTTCTGTCTCAGGGTCCTTGTCTTCACCCGGACCTGACTCGGCTGTCTTTGACGGCGTGGCTGTTGAGACGGCCATGCTAAGGTCCAGGGGGTTTTCCAGCTCTGTGGTGCGTACCATGTTACGAGCTCGGAAACCGTCTTCCGCGAGGATATAACACCGCGTGTGGCATACGTTCTTCCAGTGGTGTCGACCGAGAGGTTATGCACCGAGGGAGTTTCGTCTGTCTCGGATTCTCGCCTTCCTACAAACGGGACTAGATCATGGGCTTCGCCTTGCTTCTTTGAAGGTACAGGTTTCGGCCCTGTCTGTCTGGTTTCACTGTAGGATTGCTACAATCCCGGATGTGCGCACCTTTATGCAAGTTGTTCTCCGCATTCAGCCGCCCTTTGTTCCACCTGTGGCGCCTTGGGATTTGGCTGTGGTCCTGAGGGCTCTCCAAGGACCGCCGTTTGAACCACTGGGCTCAGTGGATCTTAAATGGCTAACAGCTAAGACTGTTTTCCATCTGGCTATTGCTTCGGCCAGACGTGTTTCTGATTTAGGGGCTCTTTCTTGTAGACCCCCTTTCTTGGTTTTTCATGGGAACAGGGCAGTGCTCCGCACTCGGCCCGAGTTTCTTCCCAAAGTTGTTTCCCAGTTTCATGTTAACGAGGAAATCGTTGTTCCGGCCTTTAACTCACCGGGTCTTTCCGTGGGTGAAGCCTCTTTGGATGTTGTGCGGGCCTTAAGGACTTATGTTGACCGCACTTCTTCGTTTAGGAAGTCGGACGCTTTGTTTGTCCTCAATGGTCTTCGTAAAAAGGGTTGGCCTGCCTCAAAGCAAACTTTGGCAGCCTGGATCCGTATGGCTATTTCTGAAGCTTATCTTCATGAAGGCCTACCGGTTCCTCCTTCTCTGAAGGCTCATTCCACTCGGTCTGTGGGTCCTTCGTGGGCAGCTCGACGTGGTGCCTCTGCAGTTCAGATCTGCAAGGCTGCTACGTGGTCCTCTGTCCATACCTTCGTGAGGTATTACAGGTTTGACACCTTCGCCTCTCAGGATGCTTCCTTCGGGCGGCGGATTCTCCTTTCTGCACAGGAGCGTCCCCACCCTTAAAGGATACTGCTTTGGGACATCCCCAAGGTATCCTGTGGATACCCTATGGACCCTGAAGTAGAAAATATGAGATATGGTAAGAACTTACCCTTGTTATCTTTATTTCTACGAAGTCCATAGGGTTCCACAGGACTCCCGCCATGTCGCACCTGTGCTGCAGATGGGCTTTGCTCTGGTCACCGGTTTTCCGTCTCCCTCTGGTGAGAATGTGATTCTTGTATGTGTCTAGATCTTTTTTCTCTCTCTTCCTTCTCCTCCTCCGGCCTATGGCTTGATAACTAACTGAGGTGCCTTGGCTCGGGGGCGGGGTATAGGAGGGGGACCCTAGTGCATCCTGGGAGGCTGAAAAGTTTAACTCTATGGTGCCCGGCGACTGACGTCACACCTATACCCCCAAGGTATCCTGTGGAACCCTATGGACTTCGTAGAAATAGAGATAACAAGGGTAAGTTCTTACCATATCTCATATTTTTTTTATTTTTTCATGTGTTAACTGTTACTAATAGTATTTTAATATACTGAATAGTGATTATTTTAGTAGAATTTTTTTTTTTCAATGTAATATTGTAGGTCAAAAAGCTTAGCCTCTGAATAGCAGGCGGAAAGAAGTGCAGAATTGTGGTTTTGCGGTGCAAACATCTGGAAATCACTGTGCACCCTTGGTACAGCCCCCCAAAGGGCAACTGTGTCAAAAAAAAAAAAGTTACGATCACCCCAAAGTACTTTCAATTTCGGGGGCGAAAAAGTACAAAGTTGGGGGGCAAGCATAAAAATTAGCGAAATAGGCTTCTGGGCCTGGTGTTTTTGGGATTGCAGGTGTTTGCAACAGCTGCGTTTTTTACGCTTTTTAAAACTTAACTTTAGCAACTTTAAAATATCCTAGCACCCATATTAATGTACCCCAAATTTGTTTGGACTAGTTAGTTTGACCAAAAAATAATGCTTAATGCCATTCTTCACCACTTATGCAAAAGTCGCTAATAGCAAGAGAACTTAAGTACCAAAAATAGCTTTATTAGGGCAACTAGTTCTACCCTTTAGTGATCCCCTATGTTACTGCATATTTTCGGGGGGTCCAGACTGATTTCCCCATTTCTGACAGTAATTTTTGCCTGGTCTGAATTTGCCGGGTGCCGTTTTTGCGTCCTTTGCAATTAAATAAGGGGAAAAGCAGAGGTGCGGGCGATACTTTTTTGTCTGCATAAAACACACGATGTAGGCGAAAAGTGCGGCAGGTGAAACTTTTTAGAGGCCTTGGAAAAAATTGAATGCCGCCCCAAATTGTATATATGTATGGATATATATGTGTGTGTGTGATATATATATATATATACAGTCAGGTCCATAAATATTGGGACATTGACAGAATTTTCATATTTTGTCCTCTATTCACCACCACAATGGCTTTGAAATGAAACAAATCAGGTGAACGGTGTAGGAATTACAACGGTTTCTATATGTGCCTCCCACTTTTTAAGGGGCCAAAAGTAATGGGACAAACTAAACAATCCTAAATCTAACTTTCACTTTTTAATACTTTGTTGCAAATCCTTTGCAGGCAATTACAGCCTGAAGTCTGGAACACATAGACATCACCAGATGCTGGGTTTCATCCCTGGTGATGCTCTGCCAGGCCTCTACTGCAAATGTCTTCAGTTCCTGCTTGTTGTTGGGGCATTTTCCCTTCAGTTTCGTCTTCATCAAGTGAAATGCATGATCAATCGGATTCAGGTCAGGGGATTGACTTGGCCATTGCATAAGATTCCACTTTTTAGCCTTAAAAAACTCTTTGGTTGCTTTTGCAGTATGCTTCGGGTCATTGTCCATCTGCACTGTGAAGCGCCGTCCAATGAGTTCTGAAGCATTTTACTGAATATGAGCATATAATATTGCCCGAAACACTTCAGAATTCATTCTGCTGCTTTTGTCAGCAGTCACATCATCAATAAATACAAGGGAACCAGTTCCATTGGCAGCCATACATACCCACGCCACGACACTACCACCACCATGCTTCACTGATGAGGTGGTATGTTTTGGATCATGAGCAGTTCCTTTCCTTCTCTTCTCTTCCCATCACTCTGGTACAAGTTGATCTTTGTCTCATCTGTCAATAGGATGTTGTTCCAGAACTGTAATGGCATTTTTAGATGTTGTTTGGCAAACTCTAATCTGGTCTTCCTGTTTTTGTGGCTCACCAATGGTTTGCATCTTGTGTGAACCCTCTATATTCACTCTTGTGAAGTCTTCTCTTGATTGTTGACTTTGACACATATACAGCTACCTCCTGGAGAGTGTTCTTGATTTGGCCAACTGTTGTGAAGGGGTTTTTCTTCACCAGGGAAATAATTCTTTTGTCATCCACCACAGTTGTTTTCCATGGTCTTTTGGTGTTGCTGAGCTCTCCGGTGCATTCTTTCTTTTTAAGAATGTTCCAAACAGTTGATTTGGCCACACCTAATGTTATTGCTATCTCTCTGATGGGTTTGTTTTGATTTTTCAGCCTAATGATGGCTTGCTTCACTGATAGTGACAGCTCTTTGGATCTCATATTGAGAGTTGACAGCAACTGATTCCAAATGCAAATGTCACACCTAGAATCAACTCCAGACCTTTTACCTGCTTAATTGATAATGAAATAACGAGGGAATAGCCCACACCTGTCCATGAAATAGCTTTTGAGTTGATAGTCCCATTACTTTTAGCCCCTTAAAAAGTGGGAGGCACATATAGAAACCGTTGTAATTCTTACACCGTTCACCTGATTTGGATGTAATTACCCTCAATTTAAATCTGAAAGTCTGCAGTTAAAGCACATCTTGTTTGTTTCATTTCAAAGCCATTGTGGTGGTGAATAGAGGCCAAAATATGAAAGTTCTGTCAATGTCCCAATATTTATGCACCTGACTGAATATATATATATATATATAATACGCAACTACATATGTTATACACATACATACATACCTGCCCACATCCCATTACTACTATGTGTATTGAAATACGCACCAACGTACCTACATATACACGTATATGCATGAGCAGGGGTTGGGGGTTGGTGAGGAAGTGGGTTGGGAGAGGAATGTTTAAGCAGGGGGGGAGGGTGGTGGAATTCTTCTTCCCACTGAGATATGGGAGATGAAAGTTACAGAGCCTGCAATGGCCTCACCAGCGATGGTCATTGATCAGAACCATCATTAGAACAATCGATGGAAAGTGCTTTGCTCATTCACTGTCTGCAGTTGCTCGCATGCAAAATGCATTTGTTTCCACCATTGTCTGCCTCCATCGATATACTATCAGTTGTTGGCTATGATGATTAAATAATTAGCAAATTGCCTCTGTTTATCGATGTTTGAAACCATCGCTTGTCGATGACCATTTGGGACTTATGCTGGGTACACACAATTGATTGATTGGCCAATATATTATTTGTGCGTTGGTCAGTGTGTACCAGTGACATGTCCGTAAACGGTGTTGTTCATAGACTCATGGCCAGATGACTGTTCCGTGCATATGAACAACCATCATCTGAGGTATTTATCTGCAGATCATTGATCTGCAGATATATCTTTTCGGTGTGTACCCAGCTTTAGAAGACACAATTTGGCTTAGGAGGAAATGGAGAAGTAAAAAAAAAAACAACAACATTGCTTGGACAGGGGACATACTCACAGAGGGGCAAAAAGACTCGTGAAGATGAAAATAGCACAGAAAGGCATGTATTCCGTGTGAAACACCAATAGACTTTAGCCTGAAACCTTTAACGAGCGCAAGTATAAAATATAAAAGTACTTTATCCAGATACGCAGCACCCAAATTCACTGAATGGAATGGGGAACACTTCCAGTAATCATAATACCATCAACACATCATTGCCACACCTTGGACCTCATTCAGAGTCAGTCGCAAGCGCCGATGCGCTCGTAACCGACTTGATGGCTAGTCCTGCGCACGCGCAGCGACCGCTCTGCGCGTGCGCAAGCTCCGGAGTGACAGAGAAACTGTCACTCCGGAGCTCGCTACCAAAGGGGCGGCTGTCAATGTTGATTGACAGCTGCCCCCGTTTGGTAGGTGGGCAGCGGGGGGGTGGTTTCCAAAACGGAGGCGTTCCTTTACGAACGCCTACCGTTTTGTGGGTGGCCGCACTGACATCATCAGTGATGTCAGTGGGGAGCTTCCTGCTCCATCAGAGCAGAAAGCTCCCTGGGGCTTACGAGTCCCCAGACCCAACCTTAGGGTCTGGTCGTAAGCCCCGATGGTCGCAATGGTGATCACCATCGCAACCATCAACCTGGTCGGTCGTCAAGCTGTGGGTGGTAACTCACAGCTTAACGATCGACAAGGAGGCGGTCGTTCAGGATGCAAGCGGCCGCCCTGATTCAGTGCGACCGCTTGCAACTAACAACCGCCTCTGAATGAGGTCCCTAGTCCTTGCAAACCTTTCCCCTGGAATGGTGATATTAGGTTTATGGGGGTTATTCCTGAGGAGGGGGGGAGGGGGTTAGTAAGAACCAAAGGGGCTTAAAGTTGCTTGGAGTTGGGGGATGGGGCCCGTATTAGAATGATGGGCTGTGGTAGAAGAACTGAGTATGCCTTTTAGATTAACAATTTAAACTACAATCACAGCAGTTATAAAACAGAAATGCAGCGATTGCTGCTTGCAGATGAAAACTTCAGTTTCAATTTAAGCTACAACCACAGTGTCGAAGCCGGATGATTGGCTGAGACCAAATCTTTTAAACTAATATCAGGCGACGCCATTTTGCGTCGCCTCTGACGACGCCATTTTGCGTCGTCAGCACAATACCATCGGGTACAATGCTATACTTGGTTATTAGTGTCGTGCGTCTGCTTAACTACTGCATATTGTTGAAAGTCCAATCAAAACCTATACGCACATTAGATAATACATATAAAATATACAAGACGCACAACGCATACTAGCAAAAGTACACAATATTCTCACACTCACACATGCACGTACTTATAAAAAGGTTCCTTCATATTAAGCTTAATATTAGAGGTTTTATTAGCAAATGCTTATGTTGTGAAATGTAATGTATATGATATTTAAGGTGCAAAAACTAGTAGACAAGTCATGTTTGGTACCATTCTAAATCCCTGTTTATTCGCAGATCTCCGGTTCTATCGGCAAGGAGATCGCATCATGCGTCCGCAAGTTATAGGGAATTAGGGATTAGAATGTATACCTCTGTATGTAGTGTCTTTGGCTAGTTTAAACCAGTTCTTCGGTGGGAAAAGCACACAAAGAAACTTCTGAGGAGCTGGGACATACCCCTAGTGACACTGTATGAACTGACCTATGACCTGCATCGTACCAGAATGCCCTGAAGCAAGAACCAATGAGCATCTGTTATTCTGTGCCTTTATTGTCTCTGAAACCTGTACTGAATATAGGCTTGTGAGCTGGGGCAGTAGTCAGTCATTTCTCCATATCCTTGGGTGACGGTGACCGCAGATTCAGGATTGAAATACTGCTTACTGGAGCAGTGCGCACGCATATGTATCGGCTTGTACCTTTGTATTTACTTTCTTTTTGCGCTAATTGTATAGATCACAGCGCGTTATACTTTTCATTGAATAATATAACTTTTTGTGCTTTGGAATCACAATTAGATTGGAAAGCAATTATTTCTTATGCGACTTGTAGCGTTAAATAGCGACATTTAGGTATAGCGATTAAGGGGTATCAATAGTTGGGGGCTCATAGTTTTAGAGGTCACGCTACCAAGATTCGCACAATAGCGTACGGATCTCGATTTCTCAAAAAAGGGTGGAATAAGGCGCCATATGAAGGAAAGAACGCACTTTGGCCCTCATTCAGAGCCGCACGTTAACAACAGTACGCTCGTTGCGTTCCGATGTTGACTAACCGCGCATGCGTCGGTGTTACACTGCGCATGTGCGTACGGCAGATTGCAAGCTTTTTTTCTCTCGTTCCTAAAATAGCGTACAGGAAGTGACATGTCAAATGTGATTGACAGAACAGGGCGTTTTTGGGTGTTGACGGGGGTGGAGATGAAAAAACGCAGGCGTGGCGAGGCGTTTTTGGGGCGTACATACATTAGCAGATGCGAACGTCAAATGTGTTCGGACCGTCTCATACGTCACTGAAACATCCGCTTTCCCTTCAAAATGCTCGCACAGCTTAGGGTCAGGATTACTCGACCACATTGGCGATGGCCTTCTCCTCCGTCCCGGGACTCCACGATGGTGCAGCGATTAATCGCGGCTGGTCAGTAAAGTAATTAGTGTTGGATTGAAATCCGGCTTGGTATGTGTTTGGAAAGCAGTTTATTGGGATAGCACAAAAGCGTACGCAGGTGGAAATCAGAGCTGCTAATGTCATGATTACACAATCAATTAGCGTACATTTTTGGGGTTTTATTTTGGCCACAATTTGTTGGTTATGGCCTATTGTAACAATAATGTCATCATCTTTTAATTAGCTCCCCTTTTTTTTGGTTTACTGTGGAATTTGCATCGCTATGTGATTTTTGAAACGTTCCTTAAAGAGGCCTTTTTTTTTTTTTAAGAGGGTCAGTTTTTGCCTTTAGGGCCAGGATTAAATGTAACCCATTTGTACAATAATGTCACAATACAATGTCAGTTTTTTGTTTTTAATTTATTGTTTAAACACAAACAAATTGGCCTAATATTTTGTTGCCTTTTTTTGTGGCCAAGATATTTGATCCAAAAAAAAAAAAACCATAACTGCTAACATAAGCGTAAATACAAAATTTAAAAACATTTCACAAGAAAGGAGAGGGAAGTTTTGACCAGAAAGGAATATGAGCCAAGCACAGAAGGAGTGTGGGAAAAGTCGCCATTGCTGTCACCGTTTTCTCGCCCGTTTGGCTGGGTGAGGGTGGGCGCCAGACCGGGTCCGGGATGCCATCGGGCTGGCCTGTCCAGAGGCAGATGTTGTGGCCTCTGGACTAGGCACAGGGCTAGGCACATTTGGAGGATTGCCTGATGTTGTGCCAGAGGTGGAGGATCCGGATGTTCCGGCAGGAAGGGAGGTCGGCTCCACCATGTGCTGGCGAACGAGCTGCTCCAGGGCATCGGCGATGCGGATGTTGGCCCTGGTATTTTCCGCCAGGGCCTGAGCAATGGTCACGTTGGCCGCAGCATTTTGCTCCAGGGCCTCAGCCACCCGTATCAGACTGGCGTCCATCCTCTGCAGAATCTCCGTATGGCAATCCGATTTAAAATTGAGTTCTGTGAGGAGGCCCACTGCCTGCGAGGGGGCACGCCCTGGACTGGCTTCTGCAGGGTCCTCAGCCGGATGTACTGGTTCCTCCCCTGCAGAGCCAGCAGAAATTCTGCGGCCAAGGCTCCCCTCTGGAGCAGACTCATCCGCCTCTGTCTCTGTTAGGAAATTGGAGAAAAGACTCACATTAGAATCTACATATTGGCACAATAGCATTTCAGAGTTGGTGACATCACAAGACTTACCTTGGCCAACATGAGGAGCCGCAAAGTCTGGCATGTCTGTATCCATGTTGGACACGCCAAACACCTCCACAGCCTGCACACACCCCTGTGCCATCTCTTCTAAGTCTGTCAACTCCAATGACACAGGGGTGGGACCCCCACCTGTCCCCCTTGCATGCCTAGCCCTGTCGGCAAGTTTTTGTTTGAGACGATATTTGAAGTCTGCCCATCTGTGGAATGAATTTGGAACCATTATCCTTTTTTTTACAATGGGGTTTGTTTATAGGATGGGAAAGTGTTTACTTACCGCCGTTTGACATCCCGGGCTAGACGGACATAATCACCCACCCTATTGACAGCAACGGCGACCTCCTCCCACATTCTCCACTTCTGGCTTTGGCTCATATTCCTGGCTGCCTGGGGCAGGATGTCAACGCACTTCTGGATCAAAACCTCCATCTCCTTGCTTGTGAAATGTGGCTGCCTTTTTTTTTTGGCAGCTTTGGCGGGTTGACTGGGGCCAGCAGTCTCATCCATGTCATCCTCCTCACCTATTTGGGTAAATATTCCGATTTAGCCACTTCACAACTTGACCAATATATTTGTTTGAAAATAATCATGGAGACAAAATGCATGAAGGCCTTACCGCCGGATTTTTGGCCATTGTTTCCCTGGTCTGAAGCCATGTTTCTGCTTCCAGAATGAAAACAACCAGAAATTCAATGTGATTTCGTGACGTATTTATACATGCGTCCTTTGTTTGCGGCCGCATCATTGATTGTGCGTCCCTATGATTCATCCTTAATTTGTGCGGGAAAATAAACACTATTTATGGCTTGGTGTGTGTGGAGTCGAGGTGGGGTTGTTGGAGTGTTGTCGGTTAAGTTGTTTGGATTTGGTTGTTTGCGGTTGGAGGATTTGGCAGAGTTGGTTTTTTGTTTGTTTTTGCTACATTTCTTTTGTTTTTCCGTTCGCATTTTTTTCATTTTTTCCACATCCTTTCCTGATTTGGTAAGTTTTGTGCAGTCAAATTTGTGGCCAATTGGTGTCTTCTTCTGTTTTGTGGTTAGTTAATTTTTTTAACACTCATTTCATCTTTTTTAGTTTTTTTTGGTTTTCGGACCCAAAGAAGTTTTTTTGGGAAATCTTATATATTCGAGTTGGGTAAGTCCATTTTTTGTCTTGCATTTGCGAATTAATTACCGCATTTTTGACTGTTGGTGTAGTGACTTGCATTTGCGAAATAATTAACGCATTTTTGGCGGCTTATTCATCATGTAATCCAGTTTTGCTTTTCCCTTTTCCATTTTTTGGGTCCATTTGAACCCTATTTGACGTACGGTGTGCAATGTCGTTTTCATCGATGGCCAAATGTGTGTTTCCGCTATTTTCTGTGTTGGCTTGCAACAATTTGAATTAAAAAAAATCACCCTCTAAATTTTTGAAGTCTCATTGTTGGCTTTTTTACAGTTTATACGTATCATGACAATACCCCGGCATGTAAGCAGCTATGGATGGTATCAGAAAGCTAAGTTGTTTTTTGTTACTTTTGGGGTGGGTCAAAAGCCTTACATTGTAAACTTTGAATTTCAGGTAGATCTGGGGCGAATTGTTCTGGCCCTGCTCCCGGAAGACGACCAACCTCAAACTCGTCCCAGGCGTAGGCATCGTAGGCATGCAAGGCCCCAGATATTTCGAACACGTGTCACCCTTTTTGGAATGCCCGATGATGAGGTTTTAAGACGCTACCGTCTACCTCCCAAAATCATCATAGACACTCTCTCATTAATAGAAAGTGATCTTGAGCGGCAAATTGACAGTCCAACAGCAATACCACCACTGACGCAATTTATGGCGGTGTTACATTTCTGTGCCTCAGGATCGTTTCAAACAATGGTGGGAATAGTGGCGGGCATCTCCCAATCCTCCTTTTCCAGGATCCTGAGGGCAGTGATGGAGGCACTTTTCAAGCACCTCCATCATTTTATTAAAATGCCTTTGGATATGGGTGCCCTTAGTGTGGCCAAGGCCAATTTTTACCAAATAGCTGGCTTCCCACACATCATAGGGGTTGTGGATGGTACTCACATACCACTTCAGCCTCCAGCACGGCTGGAGGCAATATTTAGAAACAGGAAACACTATCACTCCCTGAATGTAATGGTGGTATGTGATGCCTCCCTCCAGATCCTGTCCCTGAATGCTAAATTACCCGGAAGTGCTCATGACTCCTTCGTCATCCGGCAATCAGGGATATGGCAGAAATTAACCAACCTACAAGCTGGTGATGCGTGGCTTCTGGGTAAGTGGAGACCTTTAGTACATAACAATGTTAAGCTTGATACACAGTGTTCCTGATGTGGTCTATTTTTGTTCACAGGAGACAGTGGATACCCTTGCATGTCCTGGCTGCTCACTCCTTATTTGGCTCCCACACCAGGGCCACAAAGTGCGTATAATTCCGCACTTACAGCCACCAGGCAAGTGGTGGAGCGCTGTATCGGCCTTTTAAAAGGCCGATTCAGATGCCTCCACCGCTCTGGTGGCGAGCTCATGTATGTGCCGGATATGGTGTCGAAAATTGTGGTCCTGTGTGGGATATTTCACAACATTGCCATAAGGAGTGGTGTCCCAATGCAGCCAGAGGATGCCTTACCTGAGGATGGCCCCCCCGAGGTTGGTCGAAGGTCAGTATGTGGGGGGGCCATACGCGATGATGTGGTGGCCAGATTTTTTAGGTAAGTTTGAACAAAACTCCAGTGTTTATACCTAATGTGTTTGTGTTTTTTGGCGAACATCTAATTTATTTTTATTTTTCTCACCATCTTCTGTTTGTTCACATAATCTTTGGCACTCCAACGCTCACTACTTCCTGCTACCCTTACCAAACCTGGATCTGGTCCTTTTGGGCATATATTCTGGAACCCATATCGCAACGCCATGTTTGTGGAATCATGTTGGCATGGTCCTTCGTCAACCAGTTCTTGATTTTGTGTTTTTATTTAATTATTTCTTGGTATGTGTTGTATTTGGATTTATCACTGTGTATTTTTTTTGGGAGTGACCACTTTGTTTTCTCTGTTATGTTGTGAATAAATGTTTGAAGAGTGAAATGGTCTTCCTTTTTTGGAACGTTAACAGCAAGTGTAACCAGGTTAACACAAGTTACATTTGACTAAGGGGTAAACCAGTACTGACGCCAGTTGAGCTAAACTGAAATATGTTTTCAGCTTCCCAATCCACACCAAAAGGAAGCCTGGCCCAACCTTGGGATTTGTAAGATTGGCCTAAGCAGCTTGCGCACCAAGTAGGAACCTGGAAAATGTAGAAATATGTAATTGACACTACACCCAAAAAGGGAAATGACATTGTTACTGTTATGTGTTTCTTGTGTCTGTTTGACATACAAAGACAAAACACAATCTAACTTTTAAAAAAGGGAAATCCTTGCAGGAACAGTCTACTTATGTCAGGCTAAACTATCTTGGTTTTGGTTTTTAAAAATGAGCCACAACGTATATTTGTCTTAATAAATTTAATTGGAAAATAGAACAAAAATAAAAAAACTAATGCCGAAGGAGGCCAGACAGCCGGTCGAGGGCCACCAGAATGCCGATGACATGTTGGCGCATCTGCCCCACAACATCCGCCACCTCTTGCCGACGCCTCTGTTCCTCTGTGGGTGAGAAAAGTGTGTGGGTTAATACAACAATAGGGAATCCACAGAAAAATAAAAAAAAACAACCAAATCACTCCTAAACCCAAAAACAAAAATAAAAAGGGTGGGCTGGCAAAAATACAAGGCCTAGGTACAAATTCCCACAGGTATGATATGTGTATGTTTAAATCACCAGGAAGAGGTAAAGGCAAACCTTCACAATCAACAAAAGTCAAGCCACAAAAACACGAAGAAAGGCACGACACATGATTACATACAAACAGTTTGTGCTTTAAAAAAAAAAAAAAAAAACATACCGGGAGACAAAACGGGAGCTCCGGGCAAACCTCCATGATCCTCCTCGGAGGATCCGTCATTACCCAAAGAATGGGGCGGAGTTATGATGGACTCCGGGGAGGGGGTAATTGGAAGAGGGGTGGGTGGAGGAGAGGGGGAAGTGGGACGGAGGGGAAGGAGGCCCGACATTTCCGGGAGAGGGTCTGGGAAGGATGGGGAGGAGTGGGGAATAGGGGAAAGATTTGGGGTGGAGTGTTGGCTGGGGGTTGGGGATAGTGGGCGGGAACGCCGTCTGGACGGACGGTGACGGCGGAGTCTTGGCTGTCCCCCTAAAATATGTCAAAGAAATTGCGTTTAGTTTATGGACAAATCCGGGCAACCAAACTAAAAAAAAACAAAACAAAAAAAAAACAAAAAACCAAATAGCAGTAGAATTAAAAAATCAGAAATAGAGGGGAAACATGCACACGCAGATATGAGTACAAATAATAAATAGAACAGACAGGAAAACATGCAGACGCAGATATGAGTACAAATAATAAATAGAACAGACAGGAAAACATGCACACGCAGATATGAGTACAAATAATAAATAGAACAGACAGGAAAACATGCAGACGCAGATATGAGTACAAATAATAAATAGAACAGACAGGAAAACATGCAGACGCAGATATGAGTACAAATAATAAATAGAACAGACAGGAAAACATGCAGACGCAGATATGAGTACAAATAATAAATAGAACAGACAGGAAAACATGCAGACGCAGATATGAGTACAAATAATAAATAGAACAGACAGGAAAACATGCAGACGCAGATATGAGTACAAATAATAAATAGAACAGACAGGAAAACATGCAGACGCAGATATGAGTACAAATAATAAATAGAACAGACAGGAAAACATGCAGACGCAGATATGAGTACAAATAATAAATAGAACAGACAGGAAAACATGCAGACGCAGATATGAGTACAAATAATAAATAGAACAGACAGGAAAACATGCACACGCAGTTTGCCCCACAAACACAAACATTAAAACCACAATACATAACACTTACTTGCCAGGATCTGCATGCGAAAGCATGCCAGCAAGCGGGGCGTTCGCCGTTGCAGGTCGGACCACCTGCGCTCCAGCTGCCCGATGTTGCGGCGTGAGCCGAAGGACCGCAGGCGGGACCGTACCTCCGCATACGCGGAGCGCTTCTGCTGGTTGGTCATGGGTTGAGGCTGGCTGGTGATCCGGCGATCCATGACCTCCGTAAGCACCAGCAGCTCGCGCCTGGTGAATGCGGAGGCTCTCATGATGGCAATGGTGTTTTTCTTAAAAATCATTTTTGATAAAGTGTGTAAAAATTTTCTGATTGGCTAATGTATTTTGGAAATTAACAGGAGCAATTTTATTGGTTAGTGTATGAGTCATGTGTTCGACAGGGCCAGAAATCTCTGGAGAGTTAGGATAGGCTTGATGCAGTGACATGCGTAAGCAAATTTAAATAAAGAAATGAACCCAGGGAAATATGCGGGGATCCACAGCAATAGTACAATTGTTTAATTGTGGTTCACATGTTTTTTGAACAATAAAAGCGAATGTTTCATCCGTACGTATTCTGCGGGTAAACACAAACACGGACAAGAGTAAAGTTTCTTGCATTGTGTTGAAAAAAACAAACAATTAAGCTAATTGATACATTGATTGGCATGATACGATTGATGGAGGTAGGCAGAATAAAGGAGCAGGTAATCGACATCTGACAAGGCCACTTCCTGTTTATACTTGTGCGTGCGTTCCTTTCAAGCCATTTCGGGGATGTACGCTCGCTATTTTGTACGCTCGTTAGTTAGAGGAGGGGTCGTCAGAGTTTTGGGAGGAATTTTAGATGCGAACGAAAATACGAGCGAGCCATTGAATTTAAATATTTTTGTACGTACGCCTAACGTACGTGCGCCCGCTTGCGAGTGGGTCTGAATGAGGGCCTTTGTTCAAATCCTGTATCATCTAGTGTTGTGAAACCGATATCCGTTGTGTGATTTCAAGGAGTGCTGACTAGGACCTGGGGCAGGAGAGAAAAGTTTGTTTCTTGTCTGTCTTGGCGCTAGAGTGCGAGTCGCACAATAGCGTATGCGTGTTTCCTGTATTGCTGCCACGTGTTCAAACAATCGTTCTGATAGTATTGTTGTATTAATAGCGTGATTACATTGTTTAAAACCTCTGAATCATACTGCCATACTAGCGAAAAGTCTATTTTCTGCGCAGAAAACTAAAGGTGTATGAAAGCAAACGTGTGATTGTAATGTGAATAGGCTACTACTGTGTGTGGGGCCTATGCTAGGTACCGTGTTTTGGACCTAAAGACTCGGTAGGTATCTGACGAGGCAGAAAGCTACTGAGTGTGTACACATAGCAGGTGTATTGCAGCGAGGACAGGGATTTTGTACCTCAAAGAAAACAAGGGGTTTTGGAAATTTGGCCCCCAATAGTAGTCGCAGGGCCCACTGATCAGTTAGGTTCTCTGGACACTGCGACTGGACCGCACAGTTGGGTAGACTGTGATTGTGACTTGGGTTGTAGTGGAGGAAATCACTCGAAAGAGTAAGTGTTATTGGAACACTTAAATTCTAACAGGGGAGAGTACTCAAGAAGGGATAAGCTACCGGACAAGGGCTTAAAGGTGTCCGGAAAGACAGTATAATCGTATAGACGTTATTCTGTTCCTCGTTGTGCACGCTGTGCACAACGGTTAGCGGGCCGGTTGTGCACAACGGGATAGGAGTGCGTGAACGTAGCTCTATTGGAATCGTTCACCGGTCCACATTCTCTAGTGATAAGCTGCTTAGCGGTTTCCCATATGGGTGCTAAGCAGACGCTGGGAATGATCGACAATGCGCTGCTTGTGGGTGGACCGACAGGTTCAGCAAGGCATATAATGTATACAAAGTATGGTGCATATGCAACTACGTACTGTGATGTATGGGTTAAGATGA
Source organism: Taudactylus pleione (assembly GCA_031769625.1). NCBI lineage: Eukaryota > Metazoa > Chordata > Amphibia > Anura > Myobatrachidae > Taudactylus > Taudactylus pleione. The sequence goes on from JAUIMM010000115.1 coordinate 11,491,527, forward strand.
CCGAGAGATGTGTGAAACCTTTTCCTAAAATTGGCGATTTTGATGTGGAGGTGTTGAATAATGTTAGAGATAGCATCTGTGTGGTGAAATCTCTAAAGAAACGAGTAAAGTATAATGATTGTTTGAAATTATGGCAGCACGAGGGGAACACGTGGTTGCGTGACGTGCACTTGGCGCAAAATAGCATCGCGCACGCGATGCAAAAGAGCGCGCACGCGATGCAAGGTAGCGCTTCCAAAGGTAAAGGGGATCGCGCATGCGCACCGTCACCACCTGATGGTACAGCCAATAGCAAAAATGATAAAAATAGTAACATGTAACCTAATACCCTGTTTAATTCACCTCTAGGAAAAATTTAACTGAAAAAAAAAAAAAAGTGTTTAATTCACCTCTAGGAATTACATCTCTAGGAATTTTAAGTGTGTGCAAGCTTTAGTCATTGTGCAGTGTGAAAAAAAAATCAGGTGTCCTTGTTTACAGTAAATATTGAGATTGAGAACTGAGGTCAGAATAGCTACTATATATGTTAATTTTTCTTTTAACTACTTGGAAGTCTAGACAACAGATCCATTATCTGCAGTGAAACTTATGCATTAAGGTACATGTACAGTGCATGTTGTAAAAGTACTGGAGAATTCATAATCACAGCAAACCCAAATATGAAAGTTCTATATGTATAGTTTGTACATGCTGCTTATGAGAATTTTCTGTGTGGAGTTTTGTATGTGCTCATTTGTATGTACTTTTGAAAAATCCTTGCAATACAGCAGTTAAGGAATTCACTTCTGAGTAGGGTAACATGTGGTGTGTTATACTGTATTATCTGTGTATTAGATTGCATGTAAACCACATTTAATATTGCAGTTATAACTGAGTATGATTTGAAGGTTTGCTGAATATGAGTTTTGCTCTAATTCGTTTATGTCATGTTTAAATGATATTAAATTGTTGCTTCATCTCCCACAGACAGGACACAAGGTCGAAAAGGACAAATTACAGCCATGCCAGACTAAAGTTAAATACTTGGGACACTGTCTAACCCAGGGGCTACGACACTTGACAACTGACAGGATACATACCATGACACTGCTGCAAAACCAGCAGCAAATTCCGTACTTTCTTGGGCATGTGTGGATACTGCAGGACGTGGATCCCTGTTTTTTTTATTTTGGCATTACCTTTGCAGGAATTGGTGTCATCCTCAAAACCCGACCATGTCACACACACTGAGGAAACAGAGCAGGCTTTCCTTAACCTTAAGGACAGTCTGACAAGAGCACCTGCATTTGGAATACCAGATTATGAAAAACCTTTTGATTTATATTGTACGGAGGCTGATGGCTGCGTGGCAGGTATCCTCACACAAAAACATGGTGACGCTAATAGACCTGTAGTATAGCACAGTGCACAATTTTACACTGTGGCAAGATCACTCCCAACGTGTTTAAGAAGTGTAGCAGCAACCACTCTTCTGGTCAGTAAGAGCGAGGATGTAGTATTAGGTCATGATGTGATTGTTTATACACCACATGATGTATCTGCTTTGCTGAATTCTGCCCAAACCAGACATGTTTCCTTAGCTAGTTTCACAAAATGGGAACTAGCTCTAACCTGCAAATATCACCATTAAATGGTGCATTACGTTAAACCCAGCAACGTATTTACCATATGTGCCTCGGGATGCACAAATTGTGGAGAGGGGTGAGTCGCTGGGTGAAGGTGAGTTTTGCAGGTATACTGATACACATGATTGTATGGAGTATTTGAATCAGACTTTTACTGCAAGACCTGACATACGTGATACACCATTAGAAAATGTAGATGTGACATTTTACACGGATGGGAATTGTCATAGACAAACTGACACAGGAGAATTATACACAGGTTATGCTGTTGTAGATGACGAGGATGTTGTAGAAGCCGAACCACTTGGTCCACCTCACTCAGCACAGGTGGCTGAACTGGTGGCATTAAGGAGAGCATGTGAGCTGGCAGAAAGTAAGTCAGCTAATATCTACACTGACTCTAGGTATGCCTTCGGGGCTCTTTGGCGTCTGAGAAATTTTATGAAAGCAGTAGGCACACCAGTTGCACACTTACACCACATAAAAGGACTCTTGACAGAGATCCAGCTACCAAAGGCAGTAGCTGTCATCAAATGTAAAGCCCATACATGTGAAGAAGACCTGGTGTCACTGGGCAATAACAGAGCAGACGAAGCTGCCAAATGGGCAGCAGGGTTAAAAGCAAACATGCAAATTGATAAAATGATGGTTTTTCAAATGATTGACACCCAGTAATTGAGATGCAAAATTTGTGTTCCATACAGGAAAAAGCAGTCTGGAGATCTGGAGATCAAAGGGATGTGGTCAGGAGTCCTCTGGACTCTGGAGAGATGGACAAGGTAGGCCGGTTGCTCCCAAGGTAGGAGGAAAAGGAGGTATGTGCAAGTTAGTCAGAGCATACTGGTGTGCATCTGGATTTTCTTCTCAAGCTGAAAAGAGGGCTATGTCCTGTTTGACTTGCTTGAGGAAAAATGTCGGGAAGACGATCCCTACAGAGCCATCCCATATCCCTCCGACAGACGGACCTTTTCAGGTAATACAAATTGATTTCATCCAATTACCACCCTGCAGGAATCTCAAGTATGTATTAGTTTGTACCGATGTGTTTTCTAATTGGTTAGAGACATATCCAGATGCCACTAATACTGCTGTTTTTACTGCTAAGAAGACTGTTCAGGAATTTGTATGCAGATACGGTATCCCTAGAATCATAGAAAGTGATAGGGGTACTCATTTCAATGGAGATGTTTTCCAGAACATGTGTAAGTTAATGGGTATTAATAGTAGACCTCACACCCCCTACCGACCGCAAGCCAGCGCGAAGGTGGAGAGAGTGAACGGTACTATTAAGAACAAACTGAGCAAGATAATGGCTGAAACTGGATTAGGATGGCCAGAAGACTTACTGCTAGTCCTCCATAGCATCAGGACCACTCCTAGACCTACTCTTAATCTGTCCCCCTTTGAGATACTGTTTGGGAGACAAACTCACTTGTCCACAGGATGATTTGAAGAGCAATAATCAGGTTACTGTGAAATATCTTATAACAATGAGTAAACAATTGAAACAGCAGCAACAGAAATTGAAAATATTGTTACCAGACATGCCTGAAACAAACTGTCATGATGTTGAACCTGGAGAATATGTTATGATCCGAAATTTCTTACGTTCAGGTTGTTTGACAGATCGGTGGGAAGGTCCGTATCAAGTGTTACTGACAAGTACGACATAATTGAAAGTAGCAGAGAGAGATACCTGTGTCCATTCCACTCACTGCAGAAAGGTCAATCATCCGGAGGAGATACAAGGTGGAGTGGAGACAGATAACGTGGACCTGTCGATTGCGAGACTGTTCCGAAAGAGTTAGAGATTGCAGTGGAATACCTAAGCTAGGGAAATTTGCAGACCACTATTCCAGCAATAGAGTGGCAGGCTGGGGTTGTGTTTGTGTTTCCTTCCAGGGTTCTCATCATACTCATTTGTTTCGGGATTTTCTGTTTCTGTGACGAAGGACAGATGACGGAGAGGGAGGTTGATGGTGATATCGATGGAGTGGGGTCAGGAGAAGGAGCGATAAAACAAATCAGGGCGGTAAATGGCAAAACTCAGTACAGTAATTGTTAAGAGATCTGTTATCCTAGAGTCAGTGTGAAGGTCTATTGTCTAAGGAATACTGTATGTGTGTGACCTGTGGATCTCTAATTGATGAAAAGTGCATCCAATGGTGCCAGTCCGAGAGTAATCTGTATTTGGGCGAGCATCCTTTAGAGGATTACCATTCCTTAGTGGGTAAGGTCTTAAACCAGACTGAATGTTGGGTTTGCACTCATGTGCCTCAGGGACAACATAATGTAGGTTTAGTATCATTCCCGTTAAATGTCTCTGAGGTTCTTGGATTACATAAGGGGAAAACGCTGGACGGGAAATTCAGTATGTCCAAACCTCCAAATTTTAAGCTCCATCCGTATCAAGTAGATAGATCTCTCTTATGTTTAAACATCAACAATTTCAATAAACCAGGAAGTTGGGAGGTGACCGGGAACAACCAGACAATGACCTTCTCATCCAGAGCTGATAATGAACCACTAGATGGTAAACTTGTATGCAACATTACTACCAGTGGGAGATATTTTCCGGTATAGGTATACGCATAGTCCCATCAAGGAAATGGTTGGCAGAGTACCAGTAGGGTACTGTGCAGATGTTATACAACCGGAGACATATATCAGTCAAATGGGAGAACCAGGGGTAGGATCCTTTGTGAGAGTACTGTGTTTAATGGTAATGATGCATTCTATTCCTTATGTACTCCCAGACGATGTGTATTTTATATGTGGAAGGAAAGCGTACAAGTGGCTCACTCCGAGTTCTGAAGGTTTATGTTATCTAGGAAGGGTACTTCCAGAGGTTATGACCCTTACACATGGTGAAATGCTAGGTATTCATAAAAACACACCATCACCATATCTTCATACACAGTATGAACACAGAGACAAAAGAAACATGATACCTGGTGAAGTACATACAGTCACACAGTTGATTAGCGAAACAACTGGCTTCCAAATTTTGGTAGCATTAGATCCCACCGGGATCACTCGGGGTACCTTGCTAAATTAATAGTTAATATCACCGAGATGTATGATGACACGTTCAGGTACACAGGTAAAGAGCTACAGGCTTATAAGAAAGAACTTGTGCAACATAGACTAGTGTTAAATTATTTAACAGCTGTTACTGGTGGATACTGTGTGACTCTGGCCACCCAAATTGGTGTCAAGTGTTGCACTTACATCACAAATAATACTAGTGATCCCAAGGAGGTGATAGACCGGAAGACGGATGAGATTCTGCAGCTGAAATGGGAATTTCGAAAGAACCATAATGCCTCATTGACTGAGGTGGAGAAAAAGGTAGAAGAGTGGTTCTCATGGTTGAACCCTGTAAAATGGTTCTCCGGTCTAGGAGAGTGGGTCCAGGAAATAGTTGCTAGTGTAGGTAAGCTCCTGATCCTCATATTGGTTGTCATCTTAGTAATTGGCTTATGTGTCAGATGTGTTCCTACTGTGTTGAAGTGTGGAAAATGTAATGCTAAGGAAAACCAGGAGAATGAAATTATGATGGTGGTTAGTAGTAATAGTATGGATACCAAGGTAAATGAAGAACTGCATTACAATCCTGAACTAGAATGTACCATCAGATGATGAAAGGTGGATAGATTTAGCCATGCATGAAATGTATTATTAAAATGTTACTTTAAACATCTTAAATAATGAGAGTCCCTATCCCCTTCAAGACTTCCTTTATAGGTTAGGTGCATCCCCACATCTTTCCCATGATCTTCAGAGATCTGCGGTGTGCGTATAAGGGTAGTTTTATGATGGTTTAATGACCAAATTGTGCCATCCCATAAGATAACATTAAATAATATTTTATAGTATATGACTGAATAGCTTAAGACTAAGACTGTGATAGTGCTTTGGTTGCTATTAAAGAGTGGACTGGTGAAGCCGGATGATTGGCTGAGACCAAATCTCTTAGACTAATATCTGGCGATGCCATTTTGCGTCGCCTCTGACAACGTTATTTTGCGTCGTCAGCACAATACCATCGGGTACAATGCTATACTTGGTTATTAGCGTCATGCGTCTGCTTAACTACTGCATATTGTTGAAAGTCCAATCACAACCTATACACACATTAGATAATACATACAAAATATACAAGACTCACAACGCAAACTAGCGAAAGTACACAATATTCTCACACTCACACATGCACGCACTTATAAAAAGGTTCCTTCATATTAAGCTTAATATTAGAGGTTTTATTAGCAAATGCTTATGTTGCGAAATGTAATGTATATGATATTTAAGGTGCAAAAACTAGTAGACAAGTCATGTTTGGTACCATTCGAAATCCCTGTTTATTCGCAGATCTCCGGTTCTATCGGCAAGGAGATCGCATCATGCGTTATAGGGAATTAGGGATTAGAATGTATACCTCTCTATGTAGTGTCTTTTGGCTAGTTTAAACCAGTTCTTCGGTGGGAAAAGCACACAAAGAAACTTCTGAGGAGCTGGGACATACCCCTAGTGACACTGTATGAACTGACCTATGACCTGCATCGTACTAGAATGTCCTGAAGCAAGAACCAATGAGCATCTGTTATTCTGTGCCTTTATTGTCTCTGAAACCTATACTGAATATAGGCTTGTGAGCTGGGGCAGTAGTCAGTCATTTCTCCATATCCTTGGGTGAAGGTGACCGCAGATTCAGGATTGAAATATTGCATACTGGACCAGTGCGCAAAGCGTATGTATCGGCTTGTACCTTTGTATTTACTTGCTTTTTGCACTAATTGTCTAGATCACAGCGCGTTATACTTTTCATTGAATAATATAACTTTTTGTACTTTGGAACCACAATTAGATTGGAAATCAATTATTTCTTATGCGACTTGTAGTGCTAAACAGCGCCATTTAGGTATAGCGATTAAGGGGTATCAATAACAGTGATTATAAGTCGTACTTGCAGTGTTGTGTGTTAGCTTAATATTTAAAACTACGATACGGCAAATATAAACAACCACAATTTTATAATACAAATGATGTGATATATGTTAAAATGCAAGCCCTTAGCTAATATCTTAATTACGCAGGTACTGGCAATCATAAACAATAGCAATAGGATGATACAAAAGACGTGTTCTGTATATGTTCAAAGCAACCTCAACCTAATGTCATGAACCTCAGTACTACCAGCTTTGTTAGGAAATGAAATATGCCTATCTTGACACTTAACACCCTGAACAACAGTACACAGCATTTACTGTACCAACACTCAGATTACTGTTATAAATGCAACTGCCCAAAGATAAGGAATTTATTATCCCAGGGAAAAGATGTAGGAAATGTAGCAAGGGGAGGGGGGGTCAAAGGGATAACACAGCTAGCAACCCTTTTTGTTGTTTTATTTATATACATATTTCATATATATATATATATATATACATACATACACATACACCAACAAATGCAGATGTGCAAGGGTATGGGATCCTGGAGCAAACAATAGGCCCGGAGGGGAATATTCAGACAATCAACTCCAACAAAGGACCAGCGATTGGTACTTACCTGTCCCACGTGATCCTGTTTCCAGAAAAATTCCCTAGAAAGAGAAAGCCTCTTCCTCTGTCGTTTCCTTTTGTTGATCTTGATTCCTCCCACTTCTCCTCCTCCCAGACTGGACCTCCTCTCTCTTGTTACTTCAAATCTGTATGGTCTGGGCCATGTCCCAGCTCGCTCTGCTCAAGCATACAGTATGGCACATTTGCCAGCACCAAAGGCTATTCATCTAACTAGCCCCAATTTATATCCCCAACACCACATCGCTTATCTACATCACGTCCAGAATACGGACGCTGCTGCCGTATTTCGCTAGTTTTAAAGTGTTTTATCCCCAACATTTTTTTTTGCCCCCAAAATGAAACCACATTTTTTGGGGTGTCCTATGCTTATTTTTAATTTTTTTTTGACACAGATTACTTAAAGGGGACATATTGGGGCTGCAGGGTATTTTTTTAATTCTACGCCCCAAAACCCCAATTCTGCACTTTTTTTCGCCACCTATGCAGCGGCGAAAACTTATCCTCGTTTTTTTACAAAGACTTTTCGCACCTGCGAAAAGTCTTTGAAATTGAATATGGGGATAAGGAAAATGGCGAAAGTGACGTCATCGGTGATAAATTATCGCAGATAACGGACTTTTCGCTCCAAATAGAATATGGCCATAACACTGCCAGCACACACACACACTAACACTGCCAGCACTCATAAACACATTAACAGTGCCAGCACTCATATACACACAAACTAACACTGCCAGCACTCATACACATACACACTGACTGCCAGCACTCATACACACACACACTAACACTGCCAGCACTCATATACACACACTAGCACTGCCAGCACTCATGCACACACACTAACACTGCCAGCACTCGTACACACACACACTAACTGCCAGCACTCATACACACACTAACACGGCCAGCACTCATATACACAGACTAACACTGCCAGCACTCGTACACACACACACTAACTGCCAGCACTCATACACACACACTAACACGGCCAGCACTCATATACACACACACTAACACTGCCAGCACTCATATACACACAAACTAACACTGCCAGCACTCATATACACAGACTAACACTGCCAGCACTCGTACACACACACACTAACTGCCAGCACTCATACACACACACTAACACGGCCAGCACTCATATACACACACTAACACTGCCAGCACTCGTACACACACACTAACTGCCAGCACTCATACACACACACAGTAACACTGCCAGCACTCATATACACACACTAGCACTGCCAGCACTCACACACACACACACACACAATAACACTGCCAGCACTCATACACACACACACTAACACTGCCAGCACTCATATACACACACACTAACACTGCCAGCACTCATACACACACACTAACACTGCCAGCACTCATACGCACACACACACACACACACACACACACACACACACACACACACACACACACTAACACTGCCAGCACTAATATACACACATACACTAACACTGCCAGCACTCATACACACACACTAACACTGCCAGCACTCATACACACACACTAACACTGCCAGCACTCATACAAACACACACACACACTAACACGGCCAGCACTCATACACACACTAACACTGCCAGCACTTATCCACACACACTAACACTGCCAGCACTCATACACATACACACACTAACACTGCCAGCACTCATATACACACACACTAACACTGCCAGCACTCATATACTCACACACTAACACTGCCAGCACTCATATACACACACTAACACTGCCAGCACTCATATACACACACTAGCACTGCCAGCACTCATACACACACTCTAATACTGCCAGCACTCATATACACACACTAACACTGCCAGCACTCATATATACACACACACTAACACTGCCAGCACTCATACACACACACACACTAACACGGCCAGCACTCATACACACACACTCTAACACTGTCAGCACTCATACACACACACACTAACACTGCCAGCCACACACACACTAACACTGCCAGCACTGATACATACACTAACACTGCCAGCACTCATACACACACACACACTAACACTGCCAACCACTCACACACACTAACACTGCCTGCAATCATATACACACACACTAACACTGCCAGCCACTCACATACACTAACACTGCCAGCACTCAGATACACACACACACACACACAGGGGCATATTCAATTTGAGGCAAAAAGTCTGAGGTCGGATTATTCGCCATCATCGCCGTTTTTGCAGGGGATAAAGTATCAGGCGCATGTCCGCTTATCCCCATATTCAATTAGGAATCGGCAAAAACGGGACCCGGCGGAAAGGTAAGCATCGAAAAGTCCTGTCACTTTTTAGGGAAATCAGCCTGTCACCCCCCAAGAGATGGTCTGACATGGGGGATCACTATGGGTACCCCTGATTTGGCCTGCTGAAGGTAATTTGGGTTTTCAAAAAGCTGTGGCAGGTGCATTAATGCGTCTTTGAAGAAGTGTTGAAGAATAGCATTTAGCTTTATTTATTTTTTAAAATAACTAGTCCAATCAAATTTGGGGTACATGAAAATGGGAGCAAGCATATTTTTAAGTCCTGCATCCACCTGCCGCAACCACGCGCATTCTAGAAAACACCTGCTGAATACTTGGGAACCCCCTCTTAGTCAATTTTGCTAGTTTACATTTTTTTTTTGCCCCCAAAATGAAGCCACTTTTTTGGGGGTGTCCTATGCTTATTTTATTTTAAATGTTGACACAGATTAATTAAAGGGGACATTCCAAAGGCTGCAGGGTATTTTTTTAATTCTACACCCAAAAACCCCAATTCTGCCCATTTTTTAGCCACCTTTACAGTGGTAAAAACGTATCCCCAATTTTTTACAAAGATTTTTCGGACCTGCGAAAAGTCTTTGAAACTTGAATATGGTGATAAGTGAAATGGCGAAAATGACGTCATCTGCAATAAATGATCGCTTATAACGGACTTTTCACTCCAAATTGAATATGGCCCTAACACTGCCAGCACTCATACACACACTAACACTGCCAGCACTCATACACATACACACACTAACACTGCCAGCACTCATATACACACACACTAACACTGCCAGCACTCATAAACACACACTAACACTGCCAGCACTCATACACACACACACTAACACTGCCAGCACTCATATACACACACTAACACTGCCAGCACCCATATACACACAATAACACTGTCAGCACTCATACACACACACTAACACTGCCAGCACTCATACACACACTAACACTGCCAGCACTCATACACACACACACTAACACTGCCAGCACTCATACACACACACTAACACTGCCAGCACTCATACACACACACACTAACACTGCCAGCACTCATAAACACACACTAACACTGCCAGCACTCATACACACACACTAACACTGCCAGCACTCATATACACACACTAACACTGCCAGCACCCATATACACACAATAACACTGTCAGCACTCATACACACACACTAACACTGCCAGCACTCATACACACACACTAACACTGCCAGCACTCATATACACACACACTAACACTATCAGCTCTCATATACACATACACTAACACTGTCAGCACTCATATACACACACTAACACTGTCAGCACTCATATACACACACTAACACTGCCAGCACACACACACACACACTAACACTGCCAGCACTCATACACACACACACACACACACACACACTAACACTGCCAGCACTCATATACACACACATTAACACTGCCAGCACTCATATACACACACACTAACACTGCTAGCCCTCATACACACACACTATCAATGCCAGCACTCATATACACACACACACACTAACACTGCCAGCACTCATATACACACACACACTAACACTGCCAGCACTCATACACACACACTAACTGCCAGCACTCATATACACACACTAACACTGTCAGCACTCATATACACACACACTAACACTGCCAGCACTCATATACACACACACTAACACTGCCAGCACTCATATACACACACACTAACACTGCCAGCACTCATACACACACACTAACTGCCAGCACTCATATACACACACACTAACACTGCCAGCACTCATATACACACACACTGTCAGCACTCATATACACACACACACTAACACTGCCAGCACTCATACACACACACTAACACTGCCAGCACTCATATACACACACACACTTTAACACTGCTAGCACTCATACACACACACTAACACTGCCAGCACTCATACATACATAACATACCTGACTCCGTTTAGCTGCAGCAGAGCAGGCCTGTTCCTTGTGTTGCTTAGGGGGGCGGAGCTTCCGATGTGAGTGACAGGCTGGCAGCTCCGAAGGGAAGGTGGGGAATGCAGGAAAAAGGGCTGCCATCACTGCTTCTGAGTGCTGACTCTACCAGAGTGACAGGTGAGATTGTAGTCCCAGTGGCTGGGGGAGATCAGGAGGCTTGTAGGGACTGAAACAGGCATCCGAACCCTTTCTCTTTTTTTTTGTGGATACAGCGGTGCCCTCTAGTGGCCAATGCCCTTAGGCAGGTGCCTAAAGCTGCCTAATGGTAGCGCCGGAACCTGGTGGCATGCAATAACTAGGTGGGCACAGGCCATGGGGAGTGGAAACATCGAGTCATGATGTCACATGTGCAGGGGGTAAAGTGGGCCAGCATTAGTGCCCTGTAATTGCTCTGGTCAGTGGTGCATAATTAAACATGTAATAACTATAACAATCTCCTGTGTAATGTAAGTGTAAATTATTCAGATATACTTTTCAATGACACCTGTATGTAAATTCACTTTGTAGAGCTGTGAGGTCAGTATGAGAGAAAATAAAAAAGCTGACCCTATATTTATTATCACCATATAACTAACTACTAATCACAGGTGAGTTTGCACCCTAAAACCAAACACTTCACACCAAATCTATTTTCACACAATATATTTAATATGATAACACCCACTTATATTACTGTAGTGCTGTGTAAGGTTTGCTGTATGCTAAGCATGTATTATGCACATTGTGCCCTGACATCTGCTGAGATATACATGTGTAAGGCCGGGTACACACTAGAATGATATCTATCTTCAGGATTTGTCATATTGGAACAACAAATCATGAGGAACATTTAGTGTGTACCCACAGTTGCGCTCTCCCACAGGTCGTATATGAGATCTTTTGGTTGGCCTTGCTGCAGAGCCAATCAGATGATATCGTATGCGGGGCTGTGCAGTTTAATGAAGGACGGAATAAGGTATAGTTCCATCGTTCATCAAATCATATATTGTGTAGGGACAATCTTTGATGGTGCGGGATGAAGGGAATTCGTCCTGACCATCGGTAAGATTGCCTGTTTTGTAGATGTGTAATAAGTGGAAAGGAGGGTGTTGTAGATACTGCGCTGTCATTACACTGGCACAGCAGGAGAGGTCCTTCCCTGCAGCTCATCAGGGGTCAGGGGAGCTGAACCCCGATTGGAGGAGCTCATCACATGCTCCTCTGACCCCCTATGTTGCTCAGCATCATGGGACAGACCAGTGACTGGCTGCAAGGAAATGTATATTTCCCCTTCAGTATCAGTACCTGGAAGTGATGTGGAGAGAGGCAGAAGCGTGTTTCCATGCCCATACAGTCCTCCAAAAAAAGAAACTTGTCCCCTCGCGGGCTCACTTCGCTCACCAAAGCCGGCCCCAGTGGGAGTGATTTTGGATCTGATAGAGCCAAAATCACTCCAGGGCTTGCGGCAGGGAGACCCTACCGCAGGGTCTCCGTCGCAAGTCCGATGGTCGCTGTGGTCACACACAGCTATGCGAGCGTCCAGGAGGACGCTCCATTTTCATGGAGGAGGGCCCTGATTTAGAGCGAGCGCTCTGGTCAGAGCGTTCAGCTCTGAATCAGGCCCTCAGCCTCTGCTTCCATCACAACCCTTGCACCTCACACTGCATACTTCCCTCTCCCACACCCTGCACCTAACACTACCTGATTCCCTCTCCCACCCCCTGCACCTCACACTACCTGCTTCTCTCACCCTCCCCCTGCACCCCACACTACCTGCATCCCTCTCCCACCCCCTGTAGTACCTCACACTACCTACTTCTGTCACCCACACCCTGCACCTCACACTACCTGCTTCTCTCACCCACACCCTGCACCTCACACTACCTGCTTCTCTCACCCTCCCCCTGCATCCCACACTACCTGCTTCCCTCTCCCACCCCCTGTAGTACCTCACACTACCTACTTCTGTCACCCACACGCTGCACCTCACACTACCTGCTTCTCTCACCCACACCCTGCACCTCACACTACCTGCTTTTCTCACCCACACCCTGCACCTCACACTACCTGCTTCCCTCACCCACACCCTGCAGCTCACACTACCTGCTTCTCTCACCCTCACCCTGCACCTCACACTAACTGCTTCTCTCACCCACACCCTGCACCCCACACTACCTGCTTCCCTCACCCACACCCTGCACCCCACACTACCTGCTTCCCTCAGCCTGCACCTCACACTACCTACTTCCCTCACCCTCACCCTGCACCTCATACTACCTACTTCTCTCAACCACACCCTGCACCTCACACTACCTGCTTCTCTCAACCACACCCTGCACCTCACACTACCTGCTTCTCTCACCCTCACCCTACACCTCACACTACCTGCTTCTCTCACCCACACCCTGCACCCCACACTACCTGCTTCCCTCACCCTGCACCTCACACTACCTGCTTCCCTCACACCCTGCACCCCACACTACCTGCTTCCCTCTCCCACCCCCTGCACCTCACACTACCTACTTCTGTCACCCACACACTGCACTTCACACTACCTGCTTTTCTAACCCACACCCTGCACCTCACACTACCTGCTTCTCTCACCCACACCCTGCACCTCACACTACCTGCTTCCCTCACCCACACTCTGCAGCTCACACTACCTTACTTCCCTCACCCACACCCTGCACCCCACACTACCTGCTTCCCTCACCCACACCCTGCACCTCACACTACCTGCTTCTCTCACCCTCACCCTGCACCTCACACTACCTGCTTCTCTCAACCACACCCTACACCTCACACTACCTGCTTCCCTCTCCCACACCCTGCAACTCACACTACCTGCTTCCCTCACCCACATTCTGCACCTCACACTACCTGCTTCCCTCACCCACACCCTGAACCTCACTCTACCTACTTCCCTCACCCACACCCTGCACCCCACACTACCTGCTTCCCTCACCCACACCTTGCACCTCACACTACCTGCTTTCCTCACCCACACCCTGCACCTCACACTACCTGCTTCTCATACCCACACCCTGCACCTCACACTACATGCTTTCCTCACCCACACCCTGCACCTCACACTACCTGCTTCTCACCCACACCCTGCACCTCACACTACCTGCTTCTCTCACCCACACCCTGCACCTCACACTACCTGCTTTTCTCACCCACACCCTGCACCTCACACTACCTGCTTCTCTCACCCACATCCTGCTCCTCACACTACCTGCTTCTCTCACCCACACCCTGCACCCCACACTACCTGCTTCCTTCACCCACACCCTGCACCCCACACTACCTGCTTCCCTCAGCCTGCACCTCACACTACCTGCTTCTCTCAACCATACCCTGCACCTCACACTCTCTGCTTCTCTCACCCACAACCTGCACCTCACACTACCTGTTTCCTCACCCTGCACCTCACACTACCTGCTTCCCCCACCCACCCCCTGTACCTCATACTACCTGCTTCCCTCACCCACACCCTGCACCTCACACTACCTGCTTCTCTCACCCACACCCTGCACCTCACACTACCTGCTTCCCTCACCCTGCACTTCACACTACCTGCTTTCCTCACACCCTGCACCCCACACTACCTGCTTCCCTCACCCACACCCTGCACCCCACACTACCTGCTTCCCTCACCCTGCACCTCACACTACCTGCTTCCCTCACACCCTGCACCCCACACTACCTGCTTCCCTCTCCCACCCCTTGCACCTCACACTACCTACTTCTATCACCCACACACTGCACTTCACACTACCTGCTTTTCTAACCAACACCCTGCACCTCACACTACCTGCTTCTCTCACCCACACCCTGCACCTCACACTACCTGCTTCCCTCACCCACACCCTGCAGCTCACACTACCTGCTTCTCTCACCCTCACCCTGCACCTCACACTATCTGCTTCTCTCAACCACACCCTACACCTCACACTACCTACTTCCCTCACCCACACCCTGCACCCCACACTACCTGCTTCCCTCACCCACACCCTGCACCTCACACTACCTGCTTCTCTCACCCTCACCCTGCACCTCACACTACCTGCTTCTCTCAACCACACCGTACACCTCACACTACCTGCTTACCTCTCCCACACCCTGCAACTCACACTACCTGCTTCCCTCACCCACATTCTGCACCTCACACTACCTGCTTCCCTCACCCACACCCTGAACCTCACTCTACCTACTTCCCTCACCCACACCCTGCACCCCACACTACCTGCTTCCCTCACCCACACCCTGCACCTCACACTACCTGCTTTCCTCACCCACACCCTGCACCTCACACTACCTGCTTCTCATACCCACACCCTGCACCTCACACTACATGCTTTCCTCACCCACACCCTGCACCTCACACTACCTGCTTCTCACCCACACCCTGCACCTCACACTACCTGCTTCTCTCACCCACACCCTGCACCTCACACTACCTGCTTTTCTCACCCACACCCTGCACCTCACACTACCTGCTTCTCTCACCCACATCCTGCTCCTCACACTACCTGCTTCTCTCACCCACATCCTGCACCCCACACTACCTGCTTCCTTCACCCACACCCTGCACCCCACACTACCTGCTTCCCTCAGCCTGCACCTCACACTACCTGCTTCTCTCAACCATACCCTGCACCTCACACTCTCTGCTTCTCTCACCCACAACCTGCACCTCACACTACCTGTTTCCTCACCCTGCACCTCACACTACCTGCTTCCCCCACCCACCCCCTGTACCTCATACTACCTGCTTCCCTCACCCACACCCTGCACCTCACACTACCTGCTTCTCTCACCCACACCCTGCACCTCACACTACCTGCTTCCCTCACCCACACCCTGCACCCCACACTACATGCTTCCCTCACCCTGCACCTCACATTACCTGCGTCCCCCACCCACCCCCTGTACCTCACACACAACTGCTTCTCTCACCCACACCCAGCACCTCACACTACCTGCTTCTCTCACCCACACCCTGCACTTCACACTACCTGCTTCCCTCACCCACACCCTGCACGTCACACTACCTGCTTCCCTCACCCACACCCTGTACCCCACACTACCTGCTTCCCTCTCCCACCCCCTGCACCTCACACTACCTGCTTATATCACCCACACCCTGCACCTCACACTACCTGCTTCACTCACCCTGCACCTCACACTACCTGCTTCCCTCACCCACCCCCTGTACCTCACACTACCTGCTTCTCTCACCCACACTCTGCACCTCACACTACCTGCTTCCCTCACCCTGCACCTCACACTACCTGCTTCTTTCACCCTGCATCTCTCACTACCTGCTTCCCTCACCCACACCCTGCACCTCACACTACCTGATTCCCTCACCCACACCCTGCACCTCACACTACCTGCTTCCCTCACCCACACCCTGCACCTCTCACTACCTGCTTCCCTCACCCACATCCTGCACCTCACACTACCTGCTTCTCTCACCCACACTCTGCACCTCACACTACCTGCTTTCCTCACCCACACCCTGCACCTCACACTACCTGCTTCTCTCACCCACACTCTGCACCTCACACTACCTGCTTCTCTCACCCTCCCCCTGCACCCCACACTACCTGCTTCCCTCTCCCACCCCCTGTAGTACCTCACACTACCTACTTCTGTCACTCACACCCTGCACCTCACACTACCTGCTTCTCTCACCCACACCCTGCACCTCACACTACCTGCTTATCTCACCCTCCCCCTGCATCCCACACTACCTGCTTCCCTCTCCCACCCCCTGTAGTACCTCACACTACCTACTTCTGTCAACCACACGCTGCACCTCACACTACCTGCTTCTCACCCTCCCCCTACACCTCACACTACCTGCTTTCCTCACCCACACTTGACCTCACACTACCTGCTTTTCTCACCCACACCCTGCACCTCACACTACCTGCTTCTCTCACCCACACCCTGCACCTCACACTACCTGCTTCCCTCACCCTCACCCTGCTCCTCACACTACCTGCTTCCCTCACCCACACCCTGCACCCCACACTACCTGCTTCCCTCAGCCTGCACCTCACACTACCTGCTTTTCTCAACCATACCCTGCACCTCACACTCTCTGCTTCTCTCACCCACAACCTGCACCTCACACTACCTGTTTCCTCACCCTGCACCTCACACTACCTGCTTCCCCCACCCACCCCCTGTACCTCATACTACCTGCTTCCCTCACCCACACCCTGCACCTCACACTACCTGCTTCTCTCACCCACACCCTGCACCTCACACTACCTGCTTCCCTCACCCACACCCTGCACCCCTCACTACCTGCTTCCCTCAGCCTGCACCTCACACTACCTGCTTCTCTCACCCACACCCTGCACCTCGCACTACCTGCTTCTCTCAACCACACCCTGCACCTCACACTACCTGCTTCTCCCACCCACAACCTGCACCTCACACTACCTGTTTCCTAACCCTGCACCTCACATTACCTGCTTCCCCCACCCACCCTCTGTACCTCACACTACCTGCTTCTCTCACCCACACCCTGCACCTCACACTACCTGCTTCTCTCACCCACACCCTGCACCTCACACTACCTGCTTCTCTCACCCACACCTTGCACCTCACACTACTTGCTTCCGTCACCCTGCACCTCACACTACCTGCTTCCCTCACCCTGCACCTCACACTACCTGCTTCCCTCACCCACCCCCTGTACCTCACACTACCTGCTTCTCTCACCCACACTCTGCACCTCACACTACCTGCTTCCCTCACCCTGCACCTCACACTACCTGCTTCTCTCACCCTGCATCTCTCACTACCTGCTTCCCTCACCCACACCCTGCACCTCACACTTTCTGCTTCCCTCACCCACACCCTGCACCTCTCACTACCTGCTTCCCTCACCCACACCCTGCACCTCACACTACCCTTTTCTATCACCCACACCCTGCACCTCACACTACCTGCTTTCCTCACCCACACCCTGCACCTCACACTACCTGCTTCTCACCCAGACTCTGCACCTAACACTACCTGCTTCTCACCCTCCCCCTGCACCTCACACTACCTGCTTCTCTCACCCTGCACCTCACACTACCTGCTTCTCACCCACACTCTGCACCTCACACTACCTGCTTCTCACCCACACCCTGCACCTCACACTACCTGCTTCTCTCACCCACACCCTGCACCTCACACTACCTGCTTCCCTCACACACACCCTGCACCCCACACTACCTGCTTCCCTCACCCACACCCTGCACCTCACACTACCTACTTTCCTCACCCACACCCTGCACCTCACACTACCTGCTTCTCACCCACACCCTGCACCTCACACTACCTGCTTCTCTCACCCTCACCCTGCACCTAACACTACCTGCTTCTCTTACCCTCACCCTGCACCTCACACTAACTGCTTCTCACCCACACCCTGCACCTCACACTACCTGCTTCCCTCTCCCACACCCTGCACCTCACACTACCTGCTTCTCTCACCCTGCACCTAACACTACCTGCTTCCCTTTCCCACATCCTGCACCTCACACTACCTGCTTCGCTCCCCCACACCCAGCACCTCACACTACCTGCACCTCACACTACCTGCTTCTCTCAACCACACCCTGCACCTCACACTACCTGCTTCTCTCAATCACACCCTGCCCCTCACACGACCTGCTACCCTCTCCCACACTTTGTACCTCAGACTCCCTGCTTCCCTCTCCCACACTTTGTACCTCACACTACCTGCTTCTATCAACCACACCCTGCATCTAACACTACCTGTTTCCCTTTTCCACACCCTGCACCTCACACTACCTGCTTCCCTCACACACACCCTGCACCTCACACTACCTGCTTCCCTCACACACACCTTGCACCTCACACTACCTGCTTCCCCCACACACACCCTGCACCTCACACTACCTGCTTCCCTCACACACACCCTGCACCTCACACTACCTGCTTCCCTCACACACACCCTGCACCTCACACTACCTGCTTCCCTCACCCTGCACCTCAGACTACCTACTTCCCTCTCCCACACCCTGCACCTCACACTACCTACCTCAGGACTACACATAGTCCTGTTCTCAAGATCACAGCAATACAAAATACAAAGAAGAAAGTGCTTACCTTATATCCCTTATGTGCAAGTTCATTCTGTCTCCGGAGGTGAGAGCGGCGCGCACGCCCGTCCTGCGGCGCTGGATGGATGACATCAATATCACATGGGCTAATTGTTACTCTGGCTGGCCTCTACCCTGAGTAACAATTGTAGTGGCCACCAAGTGTAGTGACTACTCTTCGCATCTGTTAGCCCATGTTATATTTATATCATGTATTGTACACTTTATTTCAGCTGTCTGCCAGAGGGAGAGATGCCGCATAGTGTTACCTTAGGAACCTGACGCGACCAGGTGTTGACATCAGCCACCGCCGCAGGACAGGTGTGCACGCCGCTCTCACCTCCGAAGACAGAATGAACTTGCACTTAAGGGTTATAAGGTAAGCACTTTCTTGTTTGTATATTGTATTGCTGTGATCTTGAGAACGGGGCTCTGCGTAGTCCCGAAACGTCGATCAATGCTTGTTGCATAAAAATATTTATTTAAAAATCCTGGAGTGACCCGTGGTCTATACTTATTGTTGTACTACCCAGCGCCAGTATACTACGAATAACGGGAGCACCCAGGTAGTTAACATTTTTTAAAAAGAGTGCTGTATTGGACTTGTATATTTATAAGTATATATATGTGTGTAAAAAAAACACATTTACCCGCACAGAAAAAAAATTAAACACATTTCCCCTGCAGAAAAAAAATAAAAACACATTGGCCCCTGCAGAAAAAAAATAAAACACTTTGGCCCCTGCAGAAAAAAAGAAAACACATTGGTCCCTGCAGAAAAAAAAAACCATCGTCCTCCACAAGAAAAAAATAGGGTAAGCAGTGTATGTCCCTGGGGCTGAGGGACTTGATGGATAGTGTATGTCTAAGGGGCCTGGGGTAGGGTATGAACCGGGGGGTAAGGTGGGTTAAGGGGATGTTCCAGAGGTGGGGATGGTGATTTGGGTGGGTTCTGCATTGTGAGGGCTAGGGGTAAGGCTGATTAGCAAATCCACCCACCAGAACCAACACCTAAAGCACGAGCGCCATAGACTCAGCTGCTGCTGGGAGTCAGGATGAGATAGTAAAAGTAGTGGGATGCAGGAGGCAGGATGGGAGTAGTAGTGGAAAGTGGGGACAGGATGGGAGTAGTCGTAGTGGGAAGCAGGGGGTTGGATGCAGATCAGGGGGCAGGAGTAATGCAGATTAGGGCTGGATGAAAGTAGTAGTAGGAAGTGGGGGCAGAATGGGAGTAGTAGAGTAGTAATGGTGGAGCAGAGGCAGGTTTGGAGTAGTAGTAGTAGTGTGGTTCAGTCTGGGAGTAGTACTGTGGAGCAGGTGGCAGGGTGGTTGTAGTTGTGGGAATAAGCAGGCAGTAGAAAGAACTCTGCTGAATAACTTTCAGGGCTGCTTTAAGTTGTAAATCCACCCCTGCCAGAATCACCATATGATGTCTCCGACAGTAGGCAGGGGATCTCAGAAACTCTGTCATCTTGGAAAACTCTCATATAGTCATGTGTCCGTTATTAAGGCCCCAACTGAAAACCAGGGGGATGAAATTAGCCGGACCCATGGGGCTGCTCCTTGCCATTATAAAAATCATTAAATACATACGCTTGACTCCTTGATATCTAAGTTGCACGTTTGGAACAAACCTCCCTTGACCATTACAGGTCGGGTGAATTTGGTTAAAATCGTAGTTCTCCCCAAATTTTTATATGTT
Source organism: Taudactylus pleione (assembly GCA_031769625.1). Lineage (NCBI taxonomy): Eukaryota > Metazoa > Chordata > Amphibia > Anura > Myobatrachidae > Taudactylus > Taudactylus pleione. The sequence continues at coordinate 11,512,887 of JAUIMM010000115.1, forward strand.
TTTCAGCAGGCCCCTGTTTATATTTCTCCTCGTATTTTTCGACTGACAGTTACTTGTCTTCTTTAGTATGGGCAAATAAATGATCTCGAATTAAACTGAAGACTCAATGTAGGCCAAGAGGGTTGTGTGGCTTGGCACTGCCTTTATTATTTGGCTTCTCAGTTAGTCCATTTGCGGAGATAGGTTTTGGGTGAGGAGGAGAGGCAGGTGCTACCAACTTTATTGGTGCATACTGTTTCTAGAAGATGCTCCCCTTTGCAGCTCTTACTTGATGACAGCTGTCCTTTGGGGGCTCCACTGGTCACACAGGCTCATACGTTGTGGAAACAGGCCCGTACTTTAGTGGGGGCGTAAGGTATTGACCCTGAATTGTCCTTATGTCCTGTTGGAGAACTGGCTCTATTTGATGGCAGCTCTTTGTGGTCCAGGAGGGGGGTCTTCTTCCTCGGACATTTGTATAGTGATGGAGTTTTTAAAACCTTTGATACTCTTAAGACTGAAATTGGGGCCCCCGAATTCTATGTTTTTCCGCTATTTATGGCTTAGACAAGCCCTATCCGTACAGTTTTCTTCTGGCCCCCACAATTGGCTCCTGATCCAGTTAGGGCTTTGTTGTAGTAACTACTCCTAACTAGGGATGTGCAGGCTCGGATAGGTTTGAGTTTGCCGTTGAGTTTCGGATTTTTCCCTCCAAAAAACGGAACTCAGAACGAGGCAAAACGTCATCTTGCATGGACGAACATCATCATTCCTGGACTTTTGACCAGGAATGATGATGTTTGTCCATGCAAGATGACGTTTTGCCTCGTTCTGAGTTCCGTTTTTTTGGAGGGAAAAATCCGAACTCAACGTGCAAACTCGAACCTATCCGAGCCTGCACATCCCTACTCCTACCTCCTTACTGTTAACTCAGATGATGCCCTAACACCGCTTAGACCAGGGGTCTTCAAACTTGGCCCTCCAGCTGCTGTGGAACTACACATCCCAGCATGCACTGCCATAGTTTTAGCATGCTGTTATATAAAAAAGGTGGCAGTGCATGCTGGGATGTGTAGTTCCACAGCAGCTGGAGGGCCAAGTTTGAAGACCCTTGGCTTAGACTTAAAGGGGCGGAGGATTTGGGTCCATTAGAAGATGAAGAGTGGTCTTTAATGCAGAGTAGCCCACTGTCTGCCACCTCTTCAGTGCGATTTCAACAGATTACATTTTTCTTATTACACGGGGTGTATCTTACCCCCTTGCTATTGAGTAGATTTGGGTCTGCTGCCTCTGACAGTTGTCCTAAATGTTCTACTCCACAGTGCTCGTTCTGGCATCTCCTCTGGGAATGCTCTGCTGTCCAAATGTTTTGATCCCGAGTCACCAATTGTCTCACTAGAACTAAAGTGTGTATATTGGTTTCGGGTCTCTTCGACAGGGTTAATCACTTAACGGGCCAATACATAATTAATGCATTGACTCTGGCAAAGGTTTGTATTGTCCGCACTTGGATGGCATCTAGGGGCCCTACTTTTGCTGAGTGGTGTGGGCTGTTGAATGAAGTTGTGGTGCATGAATGATTTTTATATACTAAGCAAAATTGTATTCACAAATATGATCATATTTGGGGCCCATGGATTGCTTCTTCCCATTATGTTGCTGGAGGGAGTGGGATTTCAGACGCTGATGGATTGGCACCCGACGGGCGGCATGATAATGTTTTGGTATTCTAAATCTTTATTTGTAATTTTTCTACTGTTTTTGATGGTTGAGAATTATTGCGCAGATATTTTAATTATGATTCTATTTTCATGGGTTTATTTGATAATGGCTGTTTACTACAAACGTTTGTTTTTTTTTCTTTTCTTTTTTTTTGTTTTATTTGGAGTGGGGGGATTTTGTTTATTGTATTGGTTTTGTCTTTTGTTATGGAAACAAAAATTTTCATAATAAACTCAATTTAAAATACATACTGTACGCTCAGCTCAGATGAAAACAGCATAACAATTTATTTAATGCATACATGTATGGGTGTCCTGTCCTCTTAAAGTCAGAATGAAAGGAGACAATTCTGTACAGATAACATCAGATTTAAATAGCCAGGTTCCATTCCACATGTATTGCCCTATTCACTACAAGCCGCATTGTAGTGTGATATTTTCTCCTAAATTCACATTGCAAATTTAGGAAATATCACGGGAATTTATAAAAAATCCTTTGCAGGGACAGAGCTTGCGATACAGCTTTGTCCCTGCAAATCCCCTCTGCAGTCTTCTCACTGTATCTTTCGCAAAAAATACAGTGAGAAAGTGTCTGTGCATGCGCTGCACTCACCAACCCCCCTCCCCCCCCCCCCCCCTGCCGCTGACTTAAACTCACCATGATGATCTGTGCTCCAGTAAAGTCCGCCCTCTGGGGCTCTGGTCAGCTGGTCTCCCGGCTCCTGCACTGTGACCCCGGTAAGCTATTCTATCCAGGAAATTTGAGACTGGTTCACATCTGCTTGCTCCCACAGAAGAGAATTCCCAGGTCCTTTGCAGATTTAGAATATTTTTGAGGAGCTTTGGACAGTTACCGCTGACTCACTAAATGTTGTCAATCTATTTGTGCTTTACTCTGATCCTTACTATGAACCCATTCGGAGTAGATATTTGATTATCAGACTTGGATCATATCTGGGCCTGATTGGGTCGTGATTGGGTCGTGATTAATCAGCTGAATTACAGCGATACCCACCAACTTTCAATTATTACCTGTAAATCATACCCCTATGGGTTATCAATAAATTTTTTTATACCTACCCCTGATGAAGTTGAAGGACAAAATGCATAGGGTTTACTAGTTACAGTTTCATTGACCAGCTGTGTGAAGATTCCCTCCCTATTGAGCTCACACCTGTGTAAAGGTGAGGGTGGGTCTCAAAAAAAATCTCCACTCTAACATCACTGTCTACATGATGAATGTTGACATGGTCAATGACCATGACAACATTCTCATTTCAACATTATAGATAAATCAATACATGCATACCACATCATCAAGAAAGAGTGCTCGGAGAGAGTTGGTGGCTAAGTTTATTATCTCCCACTGTCTGTGAGGGGAGCTCGGCAAAGACATCAAAGTAGCAGTCTGTTATGCCACGGACATGACTCTTTAGGGTATTGATGCGGCCTTTGGGCCGTGCAGCAGCCTTGAGTGCTGGTAGGGGTGTGGTATAAGTAATAGACAGTAATTAGTTAATGTCCAGATAGACATCAGATGTTAGACAGTTAATAGTTAGACAAGGATAAAAGTTCGACAGACAAAAGTGCCTAACCCTAACCCTCCCTCCTGGTGCCTAACCCTAACTGTCTGGGTAAGTGCCTAACCCTAACCATGGGGGTAAGTGCCTAACCCTAACCATCCAGTAAGTGCCTAACCCTAAACCTAACCTTAATCTTAAAAAAAGAAGAAAAAAAAATTTCAACAATTTTTGTTTTTGTTTTTTATCCCTAATCTTCACCCTAACCCTAACCCACCCCTTGATGCCTAAGCCTAACCCTCCCTCCTGGTGCCTAACCCTAACTGTCTGGGTAAGTGCCCAACCCTAACCGTCCAGTGCCTATCCCTAACCCTCCAGTAAGTGCCTAACACTAAGCCTGACCCGTAATCCTAATTTTTTTTTTTTTTAAAAATGTGTCGACCATTTTTGTGTCGATTATTTTCATGTCGAACTTTTGACCCTGTCGACATTTTGTACTTGTCGAACTTTAGTGTGTCTGACTTTTGTCTGTGTTGAACTTTTATCCTTGTCTAACTATTAACTGTCTAACATGTGGTGTCTATCTAGACATTGTCTAGCTAATTACTGTCTATCTATAGTCCAGAACCCTGCTGGTAGTACTGTGGCTTGTGGGCCGTAGGATGAGATGCGGCCTTTGGGCCGTGCAGCAGCCTTGAGGGCTGGAAGTACCTTGGCTGGCTGTGGCCTGTGCTACGTAAGATGAGATGCGGCCTTTGGGCCGTGCAGCAGCCTTGAGGGCTGGAAGTGCCTTGGCTGGCTGTGGCCTGTGCTACGTAAGATGAGATGCGGCCTTTGGGCCGTGCAGCAGCCTTGAGGGCTGGAAGTGCCTTGGCTGGCTGTGGCCTGTGGACCGTAAGATAAGATGCGGCCTTTGGGCCGTGCAGCAGTCTTGAGGGCTGGAAGTGCCTTGGCTGGCTGTGGCCTGTGCCGCCGGGTTGACACTGGCATTTGTACGTTGACTTGCGCACTTTAGACGCTGGAGGGCAGCTTATGCGGCAGGGTTGACACAAGCAGCTGAGACTGGAGTGTGGCCTGTACCACCGGGTAAACACCAGCGAGAGTATGCTGACTTGCGTACTCAGGACACTGAAGTGCAACCTGTGCCGCCAGGTTGACACAAGCGAGGGTATGCTGACTTGCGTACTCTGGATGCAGGAGTGCGGCCTGTGCCGCCAGGTAGACACCAGCGAGAGTATGCTGACTTGCGTACTCAGGACACAGGAGTGCGGCCTGTGCTGCTGGTTTGACACAAGCAGCAGACGCTGAAGTGTGACCTGTGCCGCCAGGTTGACACAAGCAAGGGTACGCTGACTTGCACACTCTGGACGCAGGAGTGCGGCCTGTGCCGCCGGGTTGACACAAGCAGCTGAGGCTGGAGTGTGGCCTGTGCCGCCGGGTAGACACAAGCGAGGGTATGCTGACTTGCGCACTCTGGACGCAGGAGTGTGGCCTGTACCACCGGGTAAACACCAGCGAGAGTATGCTGACTTGCGTACTCAGGACACAGGAGTGCGGCCTGTGCCGCTGGCTTGACACAAGCAGCAGACGCTGAAGTGTGACCTGTGCCGCCTAGTTGACACAAGCAAGGGTATAAATAAGTAAGCATAAAGCTAGGACCAACAAGCGCTCACAAACAATCAACTAAATGATACTGTATACAATGAATATGCACGTTGCGGTACCCCACATCAATCAATGTAAACCATTGATGAAATTAATAGGATATATAAACGAGAATCAATGTTCACATAAAAACATAAATGGTATTTTAATAAGTTGTAGACAGATCAGTCCAACTACATGAATTGTCAAGGGTATGCTGACTTGCGCACTCTGGACGCAGGAGTGCGGCCTGTGCCGCCGGGTTGACACAAGCAGCAGACGCTGGAGTGCAGACCATGCCGCCTGGATGACACAAACGGCAGGTAGATGATATTTGAACCATGCCACCCAGATGACACGAATGGCAGGTAATACTAGGTAGGCAAGAGGACTGGGTACTTGACTAGCTAACAATGCTAGAACCGGAATACACGTGAAATGCTATCACTGGCATCAGGGAAGCATTCGCACCAGAAGGAAATAGATGCAGGAGCCAATTCAGAACACTCTGGAATGATGGACAGGAGGTAGGAGGAGTTTCAGCGAACGTCTCGCCCTGCATTCAACCTCTCTGACCAGATGAGATATTGGTTGATATTTGCCATGGAATTATGGATGGTGGAAAGTTGGTGTTGTATTCCGCGTATATATGCCTGAACCATATCTTCTTTCTTAATCTCTTCCATCTGGCCCAGCTCCACATCAGGGGTCTGAAACTGCCCCAGCTCCATTTGTTCATGGTGTGACTGAACTGTGAAAAGCAAAAATAAGGTAATTGCAAAGTAGTGTACAGTATATTAACCACTTAATACAGCAAGAAGGTGAAAGCCTGTTCCATATTAAATACAGTATTGCAAAAAAAAAATATCCATGCTAAATACAGGAAAAGTCGGTTCCGTGCTACATGAAAATATACATGTATATTCAGTACTGTATAACTCTTAATTATATAAAAACAAATGTCCTGACTTACTCATCAATGCTCAGCCCAAACCCCTGGACCTAGAAACATAAAATGTAGGGAGCATATTCCTTCCATGACCTAAGCAGCCACTAAGCAGGAATTTTTTTAAATTCAACTCCTAAAAGGCTGAAAAGTGGTAAAAGGTGATTGGATGACAATGCAAGATAGCTCAAGTGTTGCGGGACTGTAAGCTCATTGTCTGGGATGAGTGTCGGCTCCAGAGGTGTGGCTGCAGCGCAGACCAATATTCAAATAGGGGAACCAAACCAACTGCCAGTGATGTTTGGCAGCATTTGTGGTGGCAGTTGGTGTGACTCCCCTATTTGAATATTGGACTGCGCTGCAGCCACACCTCTGGAGCCGACACTGATAAGGACTTAACACTTTGACTAGGTTTTTTTTCTTTAGAAAATTCACTTGATTTGTATTTTGATATTTTGATAACTTACCTTAATTTGGATTGAAATACGGTACTTCACTTGATTAGCGATTTGGATTTCGAACATGGCAATTGAGTTTTTTAATGTTAATGGGGAGATGGTGCTTCACATTATTGTCCCCATCACAGGAGACGGAGCCTGCCTGTTCCGGTTCCTCTCCTATCTTATGGCACTCAGCTAATGGCTAAGGAGGTGCGTGAGCTAAACGTGCGGCACGTGTTGGACAACTAGAAGGACTTCTCCATCATGTCCCATGACAGCAGGGGGGCAATTATACCAGGTCCACTGAGTACCTCCTTAACATGTTCCAACCCTTTACTTACGGTGGTTTATGCGAACTGGTGGTGGTTGGGCAACTGTTTAAGTTTATCGTCAAGGTTTACTGCACTGGTGAGCTCTGAGAGTTTTGGTGCTGAATGTTTCCCTGTGAGAAAGCTACACATTACACAGGACTTCTCCAATAGCCATTGCAAAGAGTATCTGCCACATGAACCTTAAGAGGTGTCCACCACATTCATCCTCCAATCTGACTCCACCTCACACAACTCACGTGCATCACCTCTTCATGTCCCCAAGAAGGCTCCTGCCAAACGTTGTGCCAGATACATGGATGCTAAAAGAAGGTTGCAACTTCAGAATGGGCAAGAAAATATGTGCACCGTGCTTCAGTGGCCATGTACCATCCAAATAACTCAGAGGTGAAAAGAGCAGTGGTGGCCAGGCGCCAGCCAGATCAGCTTGAGGTGCACAGGGCAGCACATTCTCAATGTGAACAAAATAATCCTAGAAAACGAGTAGAAAGGTGAGCACTTCTCTGGAAGGTCAAGGCTCACTCAGGCATGACGTATGATCCTGACATGGCTTGTGAGGCAGACAGCACTGTAGCCCTGGGTACCATGAGCCACAAGTGCCAGTGTTGCAATGCCCTTGGCATGTGCTGCAGAGCTGGCAAGGTGCAGCTCTTGCCCTTCAAACCTCTGCCCGAGCCTCTCTACAGCCTGCTAATCTACAGCCACCTTGAGCATGTTCACTTCATGGACTGTGTTTGGGAATACAATGGCTGTTTCCAAATGACCTTAAGGTTTACATACGTCTTATAACCCACCTTCAATTCATTCATAATAAACAAAAAGTTTAAAAAACGAAATTTAAATGGATACTACCATGCTCCTTTACCCCAGAGGCATAAAATGAACTAAGCATATAAGATAAGTTAAAATGGGATGAAGGAAATGGAAATAGTAAATATCTAAGGTCTACCCAGGTGAAACCGGGCACATCAGCTAGTATAATATAGTGTTTATATGGCTACTTTGGTGGGAATTTAGTGTGCACATAACAACATACATTAAGGGATAAAATGTTTCCTCCCCTGTGTAATGTCCTGACTGACTGTCTCATCAGACCGTTAATGGAATACAATATTACATTGAACATCACTATTAAGACAAACTATTATGTGGCAAATAATGTACCTGCTGCCTGCTCCATATCTGGCTCCTCTTCCTCCCCCTCCTCCTGGGCAGACAACTCCTCCTGGGCAGGTACATGTTGTTGGCCTGTATTGGTGTAAGAAGTGAACACCATTTATTATTATTATTATTATTTAGCATATTGACACCATCTTCACACATGTGGTAATTACTGTACCTGCTGCCTTCTCCACATCAGGCTCCTCCTGGGCAGGTACATGTTGTTGGTCTGTTTTGGCATAAAAAATGGAAATTATTTATTATTAATAATTATTATTATATTGATAGCTTCTCCACAAATCTGTATATCTAAAGTACAGTATATTAATATTACAGTCATGTTCAACTGCAGTATACAGTGCACTGTTTCCCCCTCTGTCTCTCGCACATCTATTGACATGTAAGAAGACTGATAATATGAATATGAATGGCTGACTTGATATGATGATATCACATTTACTGTATCCACATGACTAGTTATGTGATAGTATGTTGTTAGTACACAGCACTGTACGCTGTACAGCATACCATATACATTTGGGCTTTAATGGCCTACAATTAATGTAATATTAAAAATCACTATTAAAAGAAAACTACATTATTTTGTGTTAATAAACATCACATTTTTCCTGCACTACATCAGCCTCCTGTGGCCTCTCCTCCTCCTGGGCTGAATCATGGGCCTCTCCTCCTCCTGGGCTGAATCATGGGCCTCTTTGTCAGCTATGTGGCAATCCGAGTGTAATGTAACCAAGAATGCAAATATGTATTGCTACAGTAAATGCTTTTTGATTATCTAATAAATAGGTTAATTACTAACTTACTGTATTACTTATAAGGAATGCATGTTCCGTGTAGGGATCCCACGTACTTGGCAAACAAAAATACTACACCCTACTTCTCCCTATGGGAGACCAAAGTGCAAGGAGGGGAACTTAGTTCCCCCCGAGCACTGTTTGGCTGATCTCTGCGGATTTCAGCTGCAGCAGGGGGTACGGATCATCACTCCCCCCTGGCCCACACTCTGCTGCACTCTGCATATGGGGGATGGGTAATGCTCCATGGTGATGGGGGTGATACAAACATGGGGAGGAATCTATTGGCACTAGGGGTGGGGGGAATGGGGTGTAATGACCCAATTAAAACATATTGGGAATTGAGGAATTTTGAATGGGGGATGGAGGGGGGCATGTCCGAAAATTGTGATCTATTACACTGGAGGTGGAGGCTTAGACAACTTGGGATCTATTACCACTAGGGGGGGGTAGGGGTAATACTAATAGAGAACATTTACACTGTGGGGTCTATTTCCAATGAGGGTAGGAGGTTACAATGGGGCCCTATGGAAATGGGGGATGGGGTGGTGGAAAACACCCCCTAGGTAAATTATATTGAAAAAAAATATTTAAATATGTTATTAGAAATACTTTTGAAACCTTATGTAACAAAAAAAAAATTCTGAGTGGTTTTGTGGAAAAAAATTGTCTGTTAAGTGGTTAATAGTTGTAGATTACATTTTCTGATAGGTTAATTACAGTACATTTTTCATTGAACTGAATTGCAACACTCAATTTCTCTAAAAGACTTGGGGAAAATCTTCTGTCGTCTTAATGTTTAATTTGTAAAAAATACACATGCACAGTCCAGTTGAACACAAGCACCATCTGCAATCAGAATACCTGTACTGTTTTTGCAAAAAATATGCTATAGGTTGGCAAAACCATGGCACGGGATACATGGCTTACTAAAGCACACATACATATTGTACCACTGAGGTATATATATTGTAATAATAGCAAAGATCTGTATTATGTAGTTATCTAGTTAATGTTACCTTGGTGGATGACGGCTATTAATTCCAATTGTTTCTTTTTATCGTTTGACTTCTTTCTACAACTACAAAAATATTAATAAAAAATGCTCAGTTACAACACGTAGAAAGAAACAATAGAGTCTACATATTGTATATGACTTCAAAGGGCAGTGCACATTATATCATAGGGCAGCATATTGTATTATAGTACAGCACAGCAGCACAGGTTTGATTATAACACAGGCAGCACATTGTCTGGGCGTAATTCATTCTCTTGTTGTACTTTCCAGTTTCCATAACCTGACAAGCACATATGAGAGTTTAGGATGAAATGGATAAAAATGTTTTACTCTTTTGTCTCTTATTAAAGGTTGCTGCCAATGACAGTATTGATTAGTCACCAGTGACAGCTTTCCCATGTAAAGAATAAGAAACCTACGTAACATGGGTCACAATAGCAGTAAAAAATCAACTTAAAAATGCTTAAATACAGCAGTTTAATTGGAAATATTTTTATTAACTTTTTTTTTTATATTTTCATACAGCCTAATACCTGTTTTCAGTTCCATAATTCAGTAGAAGTGGAGACAGATACCTCCCAACTGTTACAATAGCAGCGGGACAGTAGGGGAGCTAAGGGAGGAGTGGGTACTACTTACCCTGGCCGGATGGAGGGGCACAGGTCAGTAGTACATTGGGAAGGTAGAGAGAGGAGACAGCAGTTACTCAGCTGCAGTTTCTTTCCCCAGCACACACTGCTTGAGTTGGGCAATGGAGGGTCCAGGTAGGTTTCTGTCGCTCACAGCAGCAGGCCCTGAGTCCTCTCTCACTGAAAGTGTTAAGGAGAAGGGGGGCTGATCGCTTCCCCTGGATCGGTCCCTGGCAGAGGGGGACAAATTTGCCCCCCTTTTCAATGCATGGCGCTGTGCAATGTACATAAAAAAATGGGCGGGGGTGTGGCCAGACCTTCTTTGATTTGGCCACGCCCTCCAGTACCATCACTGCTCTGTCTGCCGGGCTGTCCTAAACTGAGAGGTATTCCAGCTATATGCAGGAGAGGTAGGTGTCTCCACTGAGTGTGGCAAGAAAAATGTCATTTATCTTACAATGGCCACGCCCACTATAACATAGACACACCCACAGTGTGCCGCAGTCACTCCCCTGTAGTGCGTGCTCCTAATATTGGGTGTTATGTTCGTTGTGGAAACATCATTTATTTGGTTGTTGAACAGTGAATCTTTATGTGGATATACAGTATTCAGAAAATTTATAGGAACTTTATCCTGTAGTAATCTACAGAATTTGTGCAGTTATATTTGTCTGTGGATGACTGTAATGTATTCACTTGCACTTCACTAATTACATTGTTTTTTCTTTAAGCCTTTATGTTCTCTACAGTTATGTCTTTATGGGCTCTATTCATGTAGTGAATAAATTGATTTTTCACTGCTTCGTCCTATTCACAGAAGGGGTTACAGTGGAGAAATCTCAGATCTCTCCAGCGGTGTCCCAGCTCTGTGTCAGGATCACTTCCCCATACACTAGTATGGGGAGAGCGATTCATAGAAGCACAGAAAGCTCAGCTTTCCATTTTGCTTGTACATTTTTTTTCTCCATCTCAGGATGGCGTAATGAGCCTCCTGAGGGGAGAGGAGCAGGGAAGACAGCTGTGACTTCCCCCCGCCCCCTTCCCTGACACGGGCCAATCAAAAAAAATAAATACTCTCTTGCTCCCTGTGTGTCACCAGCTGTGAGCCCGGGACACATCAGAGATTCTCTTCCCGGAGAGTGTATAATAGTGGCCGGGTCACCTCATTTTGCCAACATATGCCGGGTCACCTCATTTTGTATACAGCCCGCTGCCGTCTCGCTCTGCCCACACCCCCGCTATACATATATATGCATATGCTGGGTCACCACTAAATGCTCGCTCCCCCCACCGCTGACTCGTCCTGCTCACCCCAAGACCGCCGCGGCCTGTAAGGCAAACTGGCGCATGCGCAGAAAAGACCTATTTGTCAGTCGCCAGTTACACAGAGAGGAGAAGACAGGGGTGCTGGAGCCCTCGTTTTCGGATTGCTTTGTTGGAAAGGTAAGTATGCATGCATTGCTACTTACCAAAGCTGTATATTGCATCGAACATATGTGATATATAGTGAAAAGTAACAATTCTCTTTTCACATGTTTTATGAATAGACATGAGCACATGGAGTTGTTTATTTTTTATATAAAAGTTAAATCCAGTCTTTTTTTTTTTTTTTTGATAATTCATAAATTAGTTTATAAATTGCAAAGTGGAAATAATACAAAGGATCTGACCAGGTGTTGAATATATTCACTATTCACTCTGCTCTACTCTACTACTGTATATGGCTCCCTCATTACTAACCACTACTATTACACTGTAGTGCCAGGAGTCATGGGATAGGTGACGACCCAGAAATGCTCAATTGGGTTCATGTCGGGCATATGTGGTGGCTACACCATTCTCACTATCCTGCTGGAATATTTCATTGTTGTGGGGGTACGTGTCCGGTGTCATAGTGTTAACAGGGGCATTCTGGTGGGTCTTCTGCTCCCATATCCCACTAACCTGTTGGATATGTGTCTGGTATGGCCATGGTTGGCCACTGTACTGTCCATGGTGGGTGATAATGCCTTCCATGAGGTATTCCCGGGACACACGTGACACCATAGATCAAGGAATTTTGAATGCCCACACAACTTTTGGAAATGGAATGTCCCATTGTTAGGCACCTACTATCATTCCCCGTTTGCACTCTGATAATTCACGTTACCTTGTCATAAGCAGCCTAGCCAGTGTTCAAACTGACTCATGAGATGTCAGATTACAACTGATGCAGGTCTAGGCATTTCATAGATGTCACAGCATGGCACCACCTAGCATTAACTTTACATACTGCTATCCCATGACATTTGGCAATTCAGTGTTTGTATAAGGTATCTCCCAGGCAATGATTTATCTCACTCAGGGCCCCATTTACTAATGAAGCTAAACGTCAGCTGAATTTTTCATTTAATATCACTGTGATCCAAACGAAAATGGCACTGGTACTTATCAATACTTACCCCTCCGACGAAGTTCAGTGAAGTCCTCCTCGTCGGGGAGGTCCTCTGCTCACCTGCTGGCTGCTTAATGCTGCCAGCTACGGGCTCCTGTGTAATGTGCATGTGCCATGGTCCGTCTACACATGTGAATGACACAGGCACCAGGCAGTGCCTGGAGCGCGTCGCTGAAGTCGGAAGGGCAGCACTGGGTCCCCATTGTGATCAATGGGGACCGTATCATTCTCGCCATATAAAGATGGCGAGAACGATGATGTGACAAACACAGCTGTTTGTTAAATACAGAAAGGATGTTATTACCCCTTTAGCGAATGCTACAGTGTTTATGCTTCATTTATAAATGGGGCCCTCAGACTGTGCCATGATGACTCCTATAATAAGTGTCTCTGACAATACAAGGACAGGGGTGGCAACACTAAAGATACAGGTAACATTGCCCATCTCTGATGGCATTAAGGCCAGGAACTAACCTGTCGGCACCAGCCTACTAAAACAAATAGTATATCTGCTCCTGTAAAACTAGAGACATATGCACATATGGGCCAGCTACTTCATATTGTTATATTGCGTAATAATAATATAGTAATAATACAGATTTTACCTAGGTACATAAACTGTAACACTCTGTACACAATAGTAACTTACACGTAGCAAATGGCAAAAGTCACTATAGCTGCAACTATCACCAGGAGCAGTAGAGCCAAAATAAATACGGAGAGCTCCACAATATGTATCTTCATGACATCTATAAAAAGAAAAGAAACAAGTTAGGTGAATAAATATAATTTCAATTGCAGCCATATTACACATATTAATTCCTTATATAAAACAATTATAAATACAACAGAGCTGCTTCTGTAAGATGAGCAGTGTTGTTACTATGTGTAATACATAAAATAAGACAGCATGGTGTACTTTCTCATCTCTGTACACAGGGCCTGATTTATCACAGATCACAATTACAACAGTGTACACAGATCGGCCGATGGTGCGTACTGCACATGTACCGCAGTGCCCGTGCGCAGGCCAGTATTGCGATCGCACTGCGATCATGTACGCAGATACAAAGCCATCGCAGAGTGAGGGATGGGACGACAGTGTTTGGGGGTGGTGACGGGGGAGTGGTTGGAGAAACGCAGACGTTCCTGTCCATTTGAACGCCGTTTCCTGGGTGTGCATAGATTAATCACTGCGATGGCATTCACATCTTGTGTACTCACTGCGTGTGATGAGAGTTGCATTTCTGAGACAGGTCAGACCTGCTGTAATTCTGCGTGAGGGACCGATGTTACTCTGTGTTAGCAATGTATACGTAGGACTGCGAGGTATTACGGATGTGAGAAAGCGGTAGTGGGTGTCTCTATGCTGGCTGAGCAGCTGCAAACATTAGCATATTCTCGCAGCAGAACTGCGTGCCTAATAGCAGCTGCGATCCCAATAGTGATCCGTAATTAATCAGGCCCACAGTCTGGCTGGCTAGCTAATCATGGTAACCACACCTGGGCCCATACATGTGAATAAGGCTTCACACCAGTGGCCAGAATGAAGAGTCTGCTCACAATTGCTGGGTTATTAATTAGCAACAAAAGGAGTAGGAATGTGCTGTGCAATGTTCATGGGGACCCTTTTGTTCCTTAGGTGCAGAACCCTAGACCCTGGCCACCATATCTACTAAGCACAAACAACCCAAGTACACAGTTGTCAGCTCTGTCATTTCCAGGGATAGTCATGGGGTTTAATGATTTATCCCTTGAAATCTATGTCAGCAGAAATGTCACTATTGTTGAATATAGGCCAAATGCACAGTAAGAAACCTCATTTTCTCACATAGAATTCTTCTTACAGTATATATCGTTATTTTGTAAGCTTTATAATTCAACTATTTATCAAAGAACAGTATTTAAAGTACAAAAATGAAATTATCTTTAGCAAAGCCATACCCTAGGCATAGGCAAACTAAGCAAATGCCTAGGGCATTTGGAATTCCTAGGGGCATCCAAGCCCACCTAGGGTCGGCTGAGGTTTGAAGGGTTCTTTGCTGATGAGGGCTGGGGTGCTGGGTGAGGGGTGTTGTGCTTGGTGCTGGGTGCTGTGCTAGGAGAAGGACAATGGGTGCTGTGATCTGTACTGGGAGAGTGGTAATAGGTGGTGTGCTGTATTGGCGCTGTGCTGGGAGAGGGGTGCAGGGATCTGTACTGGGAGAGGGGTGCTGTGCTGTGAGAGAGGTGAAGGGTGCTGTGCTGGGAGAGGTGTGCTGGGTGAGGGGTGCTGTGCTGTGAGAGAGGTGAAGGGTGCTGTGCTGGGAGAGGGGTGATGGATGCTGTTATATGTGCTGTGCTAGGAGAGGGGTGCTCTGCTGTGTGAGGGGTGCTGTTATCTGTGTTGGGAGATGGGTGATAGGTGTTGAGCTGGGAGCACAGCACAATGGGGGAAGGAGCCACAGCACAGTGAGACCACACCCCTTCCATGAGGCCACACCCCATTTCAGGATCCCACAGGGGGGCACCACCACCAAAAATATTGCCTATGGCAGTAATTTGGCTATGGCCAGCTCTGATCTTTAGTAAACCTGATATGATGGAATTTGTAGTGCTCCAAGGGCTACACATGATGTGCTTAGATGCAGCAGATGAGCAGAAAAGTGTCCTGGGAAATCATTTAAAATGCTGGAACTATTTAAATGCTAAAGGCCACAATGGGTCTACAGTCCATCCTACTGTCAGTGGCAGAGGCAGATTTTCCACAAGGCAATACAGGCGGCCGCCTAGGGCCCGGGAGCTCCTAGGGGGCCCGCATGAAACTGCCACCAGCATTACAGCATTACAATCAAAGTGGGTTTTTTTATATAAAAGGGCCCACAGGAAGAAGTAAAGCATGACCGGCGGTGGCGGCACCGAGGGATAGTGGTGAGCTGAGCCCGGGAGTTATGTCATGTGTGGAATCTGCCAGCACCCTGCCGCGGCGTATTTGTGACAGCCGGATGCAGGCATGACTCTCCCTGATCGTCCCGCCCCCTCCCTTCTCTCACACTACTAGCTGCCCGGCCGCACAAAGCCACTGCCTAACTTCACTGCTCCCACCTGACCTGCTACCTTTCGTTCTGTAACTCATTGCTGATAACTCTTGACAGGGGCCCGCAGTGCTGATGGTCCCTGCTGCGAACGGCTCCTTAGTCACATGACAGGCACACTTCAGTCTGTGACTTGGAAGTCGTTTTCTGCACGGGAGCATCAGCACTGCGGCTTCCTGTCAGACTTTATCAGCCCTATCCCTTCTCTCCCGCTTGGCTTAGAGAAGGAGTGGAGCGTGCGCGCCTGTGTGAGACAGACAGGTAGTGTTCAAAGTCAGGGAACCGAGGATTCACACTAGGGTATCTTTCTGGGGCTGGAGTGGGGAGAATGTTTTGTTTTGTGAGGCAATCTGCTACTGTTATACCAGCGTTGAAGAAAGGGATAAGGGTGTGTACGGTGAGGGGAACAGGATGCACAGGATGGGTAAAGTTGGTGGGGACAGAGGAAGGGGGTAAATGGATGATAGAGGTGATAGGAATGTGGGAGGTTTGAAGGAAATGAAGCAAGCACGTGGTAAAGGGAATGAGTGTTGTAAAGAATAGTGAATAAGGCCCTCATTAATTAATGATCGCATTTGCAATGCATCATGGCATGTCAGTACCTCCCATGATTGCATTGCAAAATGTGATCATAGCGCCCCGATGTATCATCCGGGACATGCAGGGACACGGGATCCGAAAAGGAGCCCGTCCCTTCAATATCCCCGGAGAGCAGCCAGCCAGTGCCAGGGCTGCTGCGCATTAGCAGTCACGCTGACTGCACATGTGCGGCGGCAATAAACCCTCCGCCAACTTTTTATGCACGGTGTAGCCCATAAGCTGCAACAGCTAACGCCATCTTCAGATGGCATTAGCTGCGGGGGCCAAAATCCGGAATGTATCGCCTATGGGGGATGTGCCTGCCACAGGAGTGGAGGGATCACAGCAGGTATGGGAGGAATACGTCTGGGGGATACTTAATATTTGAGGTAAACCCCCAAAAACAATGATAAATGGGCCCCTAAGAGTGAAAGGAATGAGAGGGGAAGACTTCAGGTAAAGAGGAGCTGGATAGGGAATGTAGGTAAAGAGGAGCTGGATAGGGAATGTAGGTAAAGAGGAGCTGGATAGGGAATGTAGGTAAAGAGGAGCTGGATAGGGAATGTAGGTAAAGAGGAGCTGGATAGGGAATGTAGGTAAAGAGGAGCTGGATAGGGAATGTAGGTAAAGAGGAGCTGGATAGGGAATGTAGGTAAAGAGGAGCTGGATAGGGAATGTATGTAAAGAGGAGCTGGATAGGGAATGTAGGTAAAGAGGAGCTGGATAGGGAATGTAGGTAAAGAGGAGCTGGATAGGGAATGTAGGTAAAGAGCAGCTGGATAGGGAATGTAGGTAAAGAGGAGCTGGATAGGGAATGTAGGTAAAGAGGAGCTGGATAGGGAATGTAGGTAAAGAGGAGCTGGATAGTGAATGTAGGTAAAGAGGAGCTGGATAGGGAATGTAGGTAAAGAGGGAGGAGGTAATATAAAGAGGCCGGTGTAAAGGGAGGATAAAGCACTATAGGCAGAAATAGAGTGCTGAAGGAAATGAGGCAGTATTAGAGACATAGGGTAACAAGTATGAGGTGTGGATTTAGGGAGTTCAACATATTGAGGTAAGGGAAGGAAGAGTAAAGGAAATCAGGCAGGTAAAGAACATAAAACAAAGACCCCCACAATGGCTCCCACTACCTGCGACTGAGACAGGACAGTCAAATGGGGTGAGACGCTGCAGGCTGAACTGACTGTTACTAGAATATACGATCAGATATACAGTTTATAGAATATATGATTATATATAGACAGAGAGAGAGGGCCCAAACGACTATCTTACCTAGGGCCCCATGAGACCTATATCCACCTCTGGTCAGTGGTATGCCATAACTAGGTGGGCACAGGCCATGGGGAGTGGAACCATCGAGTCATGATGTCACATGTGCAGGGGGTAAAGTGGGCCAGCATAAGTGCCCTGTAATTGCTCTGGTCAGTGGTGCATAATTAAACATGTAATAACTATACCAATCTCCTGTGTAATGTAAGTGTAAATTATGCAGATATACTTTCAATGACACCTGTATGTAAAATCACTTTGTAGAGCTGTGAGGTCAGTATGAGAGAAAATATAAAAGATGACCCTATATTTATTATCACCATATAACTAAACACTAATCACAGGTGAGTTTGCACCCTAAAACCAAACACTTCACACCAAATCTATTCTCATACATTACGGTATATTTAATATGATAACACCCACTTATATTACTGTAGTGCTGTGTAAGGTTTGCTGTATGCTAAGCATGTATTATGTACATTGTGCCCTGACATCTGCTGAGATATACATGTGTAAGGCCGGGTACACACTAGAATGATATCTATCTTCACGATTTGTCATATTGGAACAACAAATCATGAGGAACATTTAGTGTGTACCCACAGTTTCGCTCTCCCACAGGTCGTATATGAGATCTTTTGGTTGGCCTTGCTGCACAGCCAATCAGATGATATCGTATGCGGGGCTTTGCAGTTTAATGAAGGACGGAATGAGGTATAGTTCCATCGTTCATTAAATCACATATTGTGTAGGGGCAATCTTGGATGGTGCAGGATGAAGGGAATTCATCCTGACCATCAGCAAGATTGCCCGTTTTGTAGCTGTGTACCCGGCCTAGTGTCTATATGACCAAATAAATATTTCTGCTTAGTAAAAAATAATTAAAATATCGGAGATGTCTGCTTACCTTTTGTTATTGGAGTCGGTGCTCCTGTGCCCGACCCAATCATTGTAGTTAGCATTATAAATGCACTAATACACCAGCAACACATAACTCGCACTCTATATCCTCTGAAAACTACATATCAAAAGAATCAAACTGCTAAAGTCTATGACATCACCCTGAGCCAAAGCTATTGTGATGCATCAAGTGATGTAATAAAGAAAGCTAGGAAAAGGCTATTTGGAGACAATTTAAAGGAAAATATAATTGCCTGGTGTTTTTTAAAAATAACTGACAGAAATGTAAATAGTTTAACTTTTATCATATTAATGTGCTGTTAGTTCAAAGTTGCTATTAGCGATATCTAATTATTAACATTGTTATCCTTTATGTTTTTATCTACATCAGGGTTTTTTTTTTCTTTTGACTGGGACCCACAACATTATTATTATCATTATCCTTTATTTATATGGTGCCACAAGTGTTCCACAGTGCCTTACAAAGTACATAGACAAATACAGTGTGGGACTGGGGCATGAAGGGCCCACCAGGGAAATGTAAAGGAAGAGGCCCGCTGAAGGGGCGTCACCAGACAACAGGTAGGTGTGGTCATTAACTGTAGAGGTGTGGCCAAAGAGCTTTAGGAAAATATTATGAATGGAGACCAGTTTATCGTAGACCGATCTAACAATACAGAAAGTGCCCAAGAATGTTGGAGATGGAAGTGGGGAAATATATCAGGGTTACTGGCAACCAGGAGAAGTAGTGGGGTTAGTAGGAATAGAATGTAGAAGGAAGATTTATAGGTGAGGGGAGTATTGTGAAAGGAGTAGGTAGGTGAGGGGATGTAACTATGGGTAGCAAAATATATCATAAGAAATTTGTGACAGAGGGGAGTAAGGCGGAGGTAAGTGGTTGAGGTGAAGGATGAGCTGGTTAGGAGGAGGTGGAGGAGGAGGAAAGGTGCAGAGGAAGCATTTTGGAGCAGTGCAAAGTGAAGGGACATAACCAGAAAAATGAATTAGATGCATGGCGGTCAGGTCTATGCTCTATTATACATGTGCTGACATTCTACAGTCCTGCGGACACTATGTTGATGCTGGACACAGTTGAGCGATTTAAATTTTTTTACTGTGTACTTATTCAAATACAGAGTGGCAGTAGTGATGTCAGATACAGAGTGGCAGTAGTGATATCAGTTACAGAGTGGCAGTAGTGATATCAGTTACAGAGTGGCAGTAGTGATGTCAGATACAGAGTGGCAGTAGTGATGTCAGATACAGAGTGGCAGTAGTAATGTCAGATACAGAGTGGCAGTAATGATGTCAGCTACAGAGTGGCAGTAGTGATGTCAGATACAGAGTGGCAGTAGTAAAGTCAGATATAGAGTGGCAGTAGTGATGTCAGATACAGAGTGGCAGTAGTGATGTCAGACACAGAGTGGCAGCAGTGATTTGAGATGCATGGAAGCAGAAGTGTACTGAAAATGGATTGGGCAGTCCTTGGTGGTGACAGGGAGGTGTATGGTCACACACATGGAGATGGTCCATCTTATGGGTGTGCCCCAGGCGTGTCACTGAAATGGTTCTGAACACAGACACACTTGGGGCCTGATTCAGCAAGGATCGCAACTGCGATCGCGGCTGTGATTATGCAAGCAGTCTCAGCAATAATATGCTAATCCATTGCTATCGCTATGCAGTCGCAGCACAACATAAGAACATAACATAAGGATTTAGTGCAAGCTCTCTAAGGTCCTGTTTAGTTTCTTTGTTTTATATAAGCTACTATTTTTTATATAGTAATACTAGTGTATGTGCTTATGTTATGAACCCTATGTATACAGTCAGGTGCATAAATATTGGGACATTGACAGACTTTTCATAGTTTGGCCTCTATTCACTACCACAATGGCTTTGAAATGAAACAAACAAAATGTGGTTGAACTGCAGACTTTCAGATTTAATTTGAGGCCCCTTAAAAAGTGGGAGGCACATATAGAAACCGTTGTAATTCCTACACCGTTCACCTGATTTGGATGTAATTACCCTCAAATTAAATCTGAAAGTCTGCAGTTAAAGCACATCTAGTTTGTTTCATTTCCAAGCCATTGTGGTGGTGAATAGAGGCCAAAATATGAAAATTCTGTCAATGTCCCAATATTTATGCACCTGACTGTATGTCGTCTGGTGTGAGCCACCTGTTAAGTCTGTAGGAAGGGTGTTCTGTGAGACTATAAAACAACACTGTCCAGTGCAGCAAAAGTCCAGTCTAAACAATAGTACATTGAAACAGTCCAATTAGCACTACACCTGGTCAGCAACAACTATCGGCTGATCTTTCATTTGTAAGCAACAATCCAGCATAAAAAGTCTATTTTGTGATGCAAAGTCACTGTTGGTTGGTGTCATAATATACCAAATTCTCCCTTATCTACTTGGTATCTGATTCAGTATTCCACCACTTCACCTCAGAAATACACACAAATGCCAGAGTATCAAGAGCTGGTGGGCACTATTGTGCAGTGTGGTAAGTGAAAATGTGTAGACTTACCCGGGTTCTGTCCCCTTCCACTGCTGGACCACCAGGACTCTCTGCTAGTAATGGTTAGTGTGTGTGGGTGTATAGGGCAAAGAAAACACTATGGTCCTGCTGGACTTAACAGACTGCACTATAAACGTGGAGATAAGAGTAAAAAAAAACAGTCTATTTTATTCAGCTGTCCATATGCCTGCGCTGGCTCCTGTGGTACAGTTGTATATCAATATGGGTTTACACTTGGTAGACGTCAAGTCATAAAAAAGTAAATAAAAAAACACATATATAAATATAGAAAAAATGTGCTCCAATGTTACCCAGGTAGAATTCATCCTCAAACCACATGTAATTGTGGGTGAGGATGAACTCTATTCCTTGCAAAATTAAGTCGGTTTGTATTTTGTGCAGTTCTGGGTTGTTCTAGAAAGTATTTGATACTCTCCAAGCCCTGGGTGTTGTCTATGACTGTATATAATGATGTAACATCGCTTGTGGCTAACCAACAATTGTCATTCCAAGTGATATCCTGCAAGACATTTAATACTTGTGTAGTGTCCCTCAGATATGATCTTTGTTGTTTTACATACATTTATAGGTAGTAATCTATGTATTCAGAGAGTGGTGAGGTCAATGAATTTATCCCAGATGTAATGGGTCTTCCTGGTGGAAGTGTTGCATCCTTATGTATTTTTGGAAGGCAATAAAAGACCGGGATGACTGGATGAGCTGTGTTTAAAAATTCAAACTCTTGCTTATTCACTAGCCCGGTTCTCGCCCCTCCTTTAAGAACCTCTGCAGTTCCTCATGGTATTGTTTGGTATTGTACGGTAAGGACGTCCACCTTACCTTACACACATCCATAATGTTCAGCAAAACTGCGAAACCTCCCACAGACAGCACTTTCTGTCAATCACTCTGCGATGGGTCTGCGTAGTCACTGCCAATTGTGGGCGCAATCACAGTTGCGATCCTTGCTGAATCAGGACCCTAGTCGCTGACATTCTAGCCCACACTTAGACAGAGATTCTGCGCCTAGCATGTGGCTGGTGCAAGTTCCTATGCACCAAGATGCACCAAAATATATTGCAGTGTTTGGGGACGCTGTAAATGAGTGTCCCTGTCCTTGCACATTCATACACATGGGTGTACACCAGGAGAAGGGCTTGTAGCAGCATTAGTATAAAGTCATACATATGTGGCTGGCAAAATGTGCTTTGTCCGACTCAGCCAATCATCTTAAGTAATATCCCTGCCATATGTGAAGCTCTTGGCCACTAAGATATCGGTATAAATATCTTATTTCTGGCATGCACAGAGTCTGCACCAGAAGTAATTTTCTCACAACCCCCTACTCACCCTGGTGACAGAAGTCTCAAGTCCATTCTGGTAGTGAATTTAGATCTTTACTTACCATTATTGTGCCTGGGCAGCTGTACCCTCCTGCTGCTGACACGGTAGTGGATAGATCCTCTTTCATAGATGTACCTTGACGTCATTAGTTACCGTCCAACGTCATTCCTTACTATCAATGCGAACATAGAGGGGGAATATAAGCCTTCCGCGAGTGAAGTGAGCCAACCTCACCCAAAGCGTTGTGAGCGAAGTGAGCCCGCACCGCCCATCAACTATAGAGCTCAGCTCTCTCACTGTAAAGAGCAGAGCAGCATGTGGAAGGAGGCTGGGGACAAAGGGCAGAAGCTGACAGGCAACATGGCTTGGGGGGGCCCCTGAGAGAGGGGGCAAGGGGCAATAGAACTTCATTATTATGCTGACTGCAGCAGGGATCTCTGATCCTCACAGAACTGCTCCCGGTGTTAGGCTCCGTCCCCTGCATTAGGCTCTGTTCTCGTTGCAGAGCTGCTGCAGCATTAGGAAGGAATCTGGGACAAGGGGCAGATATTGGAAGGCAGTGCACTGCCTACTACTTGTAATGGGAGGGCAAGGGGCACTTACAGAGGCTGGGCAGCAATCCCTTCCCGATTGCGGCCTGCTAAGCCCCGCTCCTCGCAAAAGGGGTGTGGCCTGAAATCAGTGGGGCCCACCGGGGAAATACCCGAATTCCCGGCAGCCCAGTCCGAGCCTGGACAAATAAGTGAACAAGCAGCAAGTGTCTTACAGTACAATACAATGCAGGACACGTACAAGGGTTATATTCATTGCTGCATTAGTGATCATAAGACTCAAATAAGCAACAGTGCATAAGCAATCAGGTGTTAGGTGCCCTAGTGGGGAGTAGATGACAGTATAAGGAAGGAGTAGCACAAGGGGGTAGAGGGCCCTGCTTGTGAATGCTTACATGGGTGCGCCATGATTTTTAAGGTGGGCAGATAAGATCCTGTTTTTTTACAAATGGTTTCTGTACATCCAAATAACATGTACTTGTTCTCATCATTACTATTATTATTTAGGCTAGGTATTATAACATTGTTAGTCTGGGTATTAAAGATTACTAAATCCCCATTATAATAAACCTACATCGCTTCTTCATTGTTATTTTATTGCTTCTACACAGAGCCTCGTTCATTATGTATGTGGCAAAGAAAAAAAAAAATCAGGGTACCCCATGAAGACGATTTATTATGTAATGCACCCAGGGGCAGACTGGTCATTGGTCTTAAAGGGACTTTACTTGGCAGGCTGTTGGCCTCATGGGGGCAACCCAGTGCCGGAATGGGGGGGAGGGGGCACAGGGTGCAAGTAACCCAGGCCCCCCTCTCTCAGGGAGCGCCCACTGCCTTTTATTAATAAAACAATAATAAGTGGAAAGGAGGGTGTTGTAGATGCTGCGCTGTCATTACACTGGCACAGGCAGCACAGCAGGAGAGGTCCTTCCCTGCAGCTCATCAGGGGTCAGGGGAGCTGAGCCCCGATTGGAGGATCTCATCACATGCTCCTCTGACCCCTGTGTTGCTCAGTACCATGGGACAGATCAGTGCTGGCTGCAGGGAAAGGTATATTTCCCCTTCACTATCAGTACCTGGAAGTGATGTGGAGAGAGGCGGAAGTGTGTTTCCATGCCCATACAGTCCTCCAAAAAAGAAACGTGTGCCCTCGTGGGCTCACTTCGCTCACCACAGGTTTATTTTCCCCCCTATGTCCACGTGGATTGTAGGGAATGATATCATGGTACAAAAACTTCAGGGGATCTATTCACCTCCCTGGTTGTAGCTGAGATTGGGGCTGCTGCAGGGACTAGGCACAATAATCAACCAATCACTGAGTAAGTAAATGGGACCTTTTTTTGTGTATATATTCTTATTACTGTATTGGTAACTATGAAAGCAATCAGTTAACTGAGATATATATATATATATTATATATATATATACACACATATATATATGTGTGCATATATATATGTTTGTATCAGGGCCGGCTCTAGGGCTGTTCGACCTGAGCAGTCGAACAGGGGCACCACCCATAGAGGGCGCACCCTTCCCCAGCATCCCGATTTCAGCTGGACAGTACTGTCCCGCTGTTCCACCCATGGGCTGAAGTGGCCCGCGGGTGGTCAAATCGGGGGGTTGGGGACCCCCACCGCCGCAGCTGTGCGGTGGTGCCGGGACCCCGGAGTCTAAATGGATACTGTGCGAATGCGCACAGCTTCCATTTAGTGCCGTGAGAGGGCTGGGGGAAGCCCAGCTAGTGAGGCTCCCTCCAGCCTGACATTATTTGGAGGCGTGCCATGCAGCTATGCCCCTCAGATAACGTAATGTAAGGAGGCATGGCCTATGGTAATTATGCCACACCTCCAATTTTGGTTGCAAAGAGCACTCGGCCGGCACAGGGCGCTATTAGCCCTTTAGCCGGCCCTGGTATGTATATAAGTATACTGGCTCTGGGTAGTACAACAATAAGTACAGACCACGGGTCACTATAGGATTTTTAAATATATATTTTTATCCAACAAGCATTGATCGATGTTTCGGGACTACGCAGAGCCTCGTTCTCAAGATCACAGCAATACAAAATACAAACAAGAAAGTGCTTATCTTATAACCCTTATGTGCAAGTTCATTCTGTCTCCGGAGGTGAGAGCGGCGTGCTCAATTGCAGAGGCCACCAAGTGTATTGATTACTCTTCGCATCTATTAGCCCATGTTATATTTATATCATGTATTCAGCCCGGCGACAGGGGGGTCTAAGGGGACACCTGTACCGGGCCCCGAGATCCAGAGGGGCCCCGAGGTCCACAGGAGCACAAAATAAGCCCGTGGGCTCACTGTTCCAAACGATACAGTGTGTCTTCCGCCGGACACATACCCACCGCTGCGCAGCTTCCATGTTGTAGCCTGGCCCGGGCAGCACTGTCTGTGCTCTGCCAGGCTTGTCAGACGTGACCCGCAGGCGAAGTGGTGCCGTGACATCATAGGTCACGTTGCAGGCGCTGCACGTCCAGTACAGCCGCCCACAACTTTCACTGACTCGGCAGGCTGCAGTGGTGAGGGGATTTGGGCTAAGGAAGGTCATTGAGGATGTTTGATAAGGGCTAAGGAAGTTTTATGGGGGCTGAGGATGGTGATGGGGCGAAGGAAGGTAATGGGGCCGGAGGAAGGTGATAAGGGTGAGGATAGTGATAGGGCTGAGGATGGTGATGAGGGCTGAGGAAGGTGATGAGGGCTGAGGACACTCTCCTATCTCTGATGTATTTTTGTGTGTGAGTGGTGGACTCAGAGGTGGAGGTGGGGGCCAGAGACAGTGTACCGGGCCCCAAGATTTCTGTTGCCGGCCCTGCTGACATCTCTGTGAGAAAGCACCCGGTCACATTACACTGAGGAGCATATTTCAGTCACAGAGCCTTAGAGATAGATGTGTCATTAGAAAGGTTTCCAGTAAGGCAGCAAAAAGCAGTCAGACCTCCTCCTGTTATCAGAGTCAATCCTTACTGTTGGTGAAGACTTCGCTAATAGGCACCGTGAACATCCACAATTTTTATAATGCATTAAACACATTCTACATTGAAGCTGGTAATTTTGGTCTGATCTTCAATAAGTAATGGATAATAAATATATTACCTGATGGAAAGTAAGCCAAAATTGCACAGGCCAAGCTCCAAGTGCGACGGGGTTTAAAACAAAGTAATGAAAGTTCAATAGCACTTTTGTTCATCAGTCATTTATCAAGCACGAGGAAAACTAATATAATACATTCTTATCAGGTTCCAATCTTACATGTTTACATTCTGAGGCACAGTGAATTAATTCAAATGTAATTTACTTTTGACATTTCTGAATATACTTCATTACATCAAACACAAAGACTGATTTGTATTTTGTACATTTTCAAGAAAGTTGAACAAGAGTTTAAATTGAACCATACTTCCTAAATTCCGCTGCCACACCTGGAAGGATGTTTGAAAACTGATGAGAGGACTTGAGATATAAATATTATTTCTACTCTATTAAATAGGTTTGATGAATGTTCTAGTTACATAAAACGCCTTGAGGCAAATGTCATCCTTGCCAAGTTCTCTTCCTTTTCTGGCAGAATTCTCAATACACCTTTCATTATATGAGTAAACCTTTCTGACATGCAAGTTTAATGCAAGTATTGCCCACAGGAATATAGCGCCAACTTTAAAATGTTGCAAACCAATTACATTAAACTGAGATATCATGCGCCCTATTTGAGGTCATATATGTGTTCAATATTAGAGCATGTAGACAAGAGCACTAGAAACAAAGCTAGTTAAAAGTAGGGGTGTGCACCGGCCACTTTTCGTGTTTTGTGTTTTGGTTTTGGATCTGGATCTTTCTTCGTGTTTTGGATCTGGATTGGTTTTGCCAAAACCACCCTTCCGTGTTTTGGGTTCTGGGTTTTGTGTTTTGGATCTGTATTTTTTTGAAAAAAAGCATAAAAACAGCTACAATCACAGAATTTGTAGGTTTTTCTGCTCCTATGCTATTATTAACCTTAATAACCTTAATTTCCACTCATTTCCAGTCTATTCTGAACACCTCACAATAGTGTTTTTCTGTCCAAAAGGTTGCACCGAGGTAGCTGGATGACTATGCTAAGCGACACGAGTGGGCGGCACAAACACGAGACCCATCTAGGCGTGATACTGCAGTGGCAGACAGGATGGCAGTTTGAAAAACTAGGCCCCAAACTGTACATAATGCAAAGAAAAAAAAGAGGTGCAAGATGGAATTGTCCTTGGGCCCTCCCACCCACCCTTATGTTGTATAAACAGGACATGCACACTTTAACAAACCAATCATTTCAGCGCCAGGGTCTGCCACACGACTGTGGCTGAAATGATTGGTTCGTTTGGGCCCCCACAAAACAAGCTGGCAATTAATGTGTCCCTGCACAAACTGGCTCTACGGAGGCAAGATGTCATCCTCATCCTCCTCGTCCACCGATTCCTCACCCTCTTCAGTGTGTACATCCTCATCCTCACAAAGTATTAACTCGTCCCCACTTGAATCCACCACCACAGGTCCCTCTGTACGTTCTGGAGG
Source organism: Taudactylus pleione (assembly GCA_031769625.1). Lineage (NCBI taxonomy): Eukaryota > Metazoa > Chordata > Amphibia > Anura > Myobatrachidae > Taudactylus > Taudactylus pleione. The sequence goes on from JAUIMM010000115.1 coordinate 11,540,333, forward strand.
CTGGTCTCCCTGGAAGAGCTGATAATTCATTTTGATGAACATCATCTTCTCCACATTCTGTGGAAGCAACCTCCTACGCCTTCACTGACAAGGTTCCCGGCTGCACTAAACACTCTTTCGGAGTACACACTGGAGGGGGGGCAACTCAGGTAAAATAGAGCCAGTTTGTACAGGGGCCTCCAAATTGCCTCTTTTTCCTGCCAGTACAGGTATGGACTGTCTGACATGCCTACTTGGATGCTGTCACTGATGTAATCCTCCACCATTCTGTCAATGGTGACAGTATCATATGCAGTGACAGTAGACATGTCAGAAATTGTTGCCAGGTCCTTCAGTCCGGACCAGATGTCCAAACTTGGTCCTGCCTGCCCTGCATCACCACTAGCGGGTTGCTTAGGATACCTAAGTTTTTTCCTGGCAGCCCCAGTTGCGGGAGAAAATGAAGAAGGAGCTGTTGACGTGTCACGTTCCGCTTCAGCTGACAGTGTGTTCACCAGCATGTCTTTGCACCTCTGCAGGCTTGTGTCGGCCGGAAAGAGAGACACCACATAGGCTTTAAACCTAGGATCGAGCACGGTGGCCAAAATGTAGTGGTCTGATTTCAACAGATTGACCACCCTGGAATCCTGGCAAAGCGAATGAAGGGCTTCATCCACAAGTCCCACATGCTGAGCGGAATCGCTCCATCTTAGCTCCTCCTTCACTTTCTCCAGCTGCTTCTGCAAAAGCCTGATGAGGGGAATGACCTGACTCAAGCTGGCAGTGTCTTAACTGACTTCACGTGTGGCAAGTTTGAAGGGCTGGAGAACCTTGCACAACACGGAAATCATTCTCCACTGCGCTTGAGTCAGGTGCATACCCCCTCCTTTGCCTATGTCATAGGTGGATGTATAGGCTTGAATGGCCTTTTGCTGCTCCTCCATCCTCTGAAGCATATAGAGGGTTGAGTTCCACCGCGTCACAAACTCTTGCTTCAGGTGATGGCGGGGCAGGTTCAAGAGTGTTTGCTGGCGCTCCAGTCTTCGGCACGCAGTCGCTGAATGGCGAAAGTGGCCAGAAATTTTTTGGGCCACCCAAAGCGTCTCCTGCACGCCACTGTCGCTTTTCAGAAAATTCTGCACCACCAAGTTTATTGTGTGAGCAAAACATGGGACGTGCTGGAATTTGCCCAGATGTAATGCCCGCACAATATTGGTGGCGTTGTCAGATATCACAAATCCCCAGGAGAGTCTAAGTGGGGTAAGCCACTGGGCGATGATTTCCCTCAGTTTCTCTAAGAGGTTGTCAGCAGTGTGCCTCTTACTGAAACCGGTGATACACAGCGTAGCCTGCCTTGGAACGAGCTGGCGTTTCTGAGATGCTGCGACTGGTGACACTGCTGCTGTTGCTGCGTAAGGTGATACATCTACCCAGTGGGCTGTCACAGTCATATAGTCCTTAGTCTGCCCTGTTCCACTTGTCCACATGTCCGTGGTTAAGTGGACATTGGATACAACGGCATTTTTCAGGACACTGAGGACACTTTTTCTGACGTTTCTGTACAGTCTCGGTATCGCCTGCCTAGTGAAGTGGAATCTAGACGGGATTTGGAACCGGGAACACACTACCTCCATCAATTGTCTAAATCACACTGCACTAATGGCGGATACCGGACGCACGTCTAACACCAACATAGCAGTCAAGGCCTCAGTTATACGTTTTGCTTCAGGATGACTGCTGTCGTACTTCATCCTCCTCGCTAAGGACTGTTGGAGGATCAATTGTTTAGTAAAAGTAGTGGTGTTCCTACTTCCTCTCTGGGATGATGAACGACTCCCAGCAGCAGCAACAGCAGCAGCGGCAGCAGGAGGCGTAGCAATGTAGGATCCTCCGGAGGAATCCGGGATAGGAGAGTCAGTCATGCCAGTGACATGGCCTGCAGGACTACTTCCGATCCTGACTAAGGAGGAAATTGACGAGGAGGGAGTTGACGGTGTGGTTTGCAGGCGCTTGGATACAACAGGACAACGGGATTTAGGTGTCCCTGGACTGCTTACGGTCTTAGCCAAAGTTTCTGAACTTGACAGTAACTTATTATGAACGCGCTGCAGGTGCTGTATAAGGGAGGATGTTCCTAGGTGGTTAACGTCCCTACCCCTACTTATTCCACCTTTACATAAGGTACATATGGCAAGACAGTTGTTGTCCGGATTTGGATAGAAATATTGCCAGACCAAAGAGGTGGAATGTTTGGTCTTCTGCCCAGGCATGACCGTGATGGGCTTTTTCATCCCACGGACAACAACTGTCTCCCCCGGAGCCTGATTTAAACAAACCACATCACCATCAGAATCCTCCTCGCCAACTTCCTCCTCAGCGCCAGCTACACCAATATCCTCATCCTGTTGTACTTCAACAGTGACATCTTCAATTTGCATATCAGCAAGTGGACTGTGGGTGCTCCTTTCAGCACTTGCAGGGGGCGTGCAAATGGTGGAAAGAGCCACTTCTTCCCGTCCAGTGCTGGGAAGGTCAGGCATCGCAACCACCACCACACTTGGACTCTCCTTGGGGATTTGTGATATCTTCTTAGAAAGCACAGTTCTTCGCTGTGCTTTTGCCAGCTTAACTCTTTTGATTTTTTTAGTGGGAGGAGGGCTTCCATCGTCATGTGAAGCTGAACCACTAGTCATGAACATACTAGGGATCGACCTTAGCCGTTCCTTGCCACTCCGTGTCGTAAATGGCATATTGGCAAGTTTACGTTTCTCTTCAGCTGATTTAAATGTTTTTTTCAAGGTCATTTTCCTGAACTTTGTCATTTGGGATTGTATGTGCCCTCTATTATGACATTGGGCATCGGCCTTGGCAGACGACGTTGATGGCATGTTATCGTCTATGTCATGACTAGTGGCAGCAGCTTCAGCACTAGGAGGAAGTGGTTCTTGATCTTTCTCTATTTTATTTTTATCGGAGAAAGTTTGGTCCTCCATTTATGTTATATCGATTTGATATATACGTGCGGCTAAACACAGAAAATATTTCTTTATTTTTGCTGGAGAGTAGTGCACTTTGTGGGTTACACCAGCCTTTAAGAGATGAGCCAGCCGGCTCTTTACTTATGGGACACAGGCGCACGCTTGGCGCTGCTCCTTTGTTGATGCACGTGCGGCTACTGCGCACACAATTCACAAACACAGAAAATATTTTTTTTTTTGGTTTGGACTGGAGTGTACTTTCGGGGGTTACAGCACCCTTTAACGGTCAAGCCAGCTGGCCCTTTACTTATGACACAGGCGCACGCTTGGCACTACTTTGTTGATGCACGTGCGGCTACTGCGCACACAATTCACAAACACAGAAAATCATTTTTTTTTTGGTTTGGACTGGAGTGTACTTTGGGGGTTACAGCACCCTTTAACGGTCAAGCCAGCCGGCCCTTTACTTATGACACAGGCGCACGCTTGGCACTACTTTGTTGATGCACGTGCGGCTGCTGCGCACACAATTCACAAACACAGAAAATAATTTTTTTTTTGGTTTGGACTGGAGTGTACTTTGGGGGTTACAGCACCCTTTAACGGTCAAGCCAGCCGGCCCTTTACTTATGACACAGGTGCACGCTTGGCACTACTTTATTTCTTTATTTTTGCTGGAGAGTAGTGCACTTTGTGGGTTACACCAGCCTTTAAGAAATGAGCCAGCCGGCTCTTTACTTATGGGACACAAGCGCACGCTTGGCGCTGCTCCTTTGTTGATGCACGTGCGGCTACTGCGCACACAATTCACAAACACAGAAAATATATTATTTTTTTAGCACTTGGGGGGAGCACCCCTGATGGACAGAGCACCCCCTGGACAACACTACAGCACCCCTTTAGGACTGGGACACTGCACAGGACTTTGGAGTGGACACAGCCCCTATGGAGAACTGACTGCACAACACAGTCCAGCCAGCCCCTATGGACTTTGAAGTAGTGGACACAGCCCCTATTAACAACAGCAGTACAGCACAACACAGCCAGCCCCTATGGACTTTGAAGTAGTGGACAACAGCAGCACTACACTACACTACACAGCCCAGCCAGCCCTAACTCCCACCCTCCCTCTTCACTGTCCACAGCCGAGTGAGAAAATGGCGCCGACACGGGTACCTTATATAGGATCCAAAACCCGCGAGACTCGGAAGGCGGGATGATGACGTTTTGCCTCGATTTCAGATCCGAGTTAGGCGGGAAAAGTCGAGCCTGACTCGGATCGGACTCGGATCGGGGGGGCTCGAGGGGGTTCGGATTTCAGAAATCCGAACCCGCTCACCCCTAGTTAAAAGCATAGACAAAACGGTAAGCATTCGGGAAGCCAATGGACGGCTTCCCGACTGTCTAATCACAGTGAGGGTTTAATGACAGGTGTCGATATCCCGACGCCTGCCATATTACCTACGCCGGGAGCCCGACACCCAGCTTACCGATCGAAGGTAAGCTGGGTGTCGGGCACGAACAGCCGGGGGGGGGAAGGTTGGGTTTAGGGTTCCCGGGGGTACTTAGGGTTAGGCACCCCCCCTGGGAGGTTAGGTTTAGGTTAGGGGAAGGGAGGGTTAGGCACTTAAAGGGGGGATTAGGGTTAGGCACTTTGGGGGGGAGGATAGGGTTAGGCACCCCTCAGGGAGGGTTAGGGGGTAGACTAGGTTAGTCAATACTTAATTTTCGACGATCAGGATTTTCACTGCTGCTGGGATGCCGCTGTCGGGATTTGAACTGCCGGCCATTTGTCTGGCGGTAACTCATACTGAATCTGACAAAACCTTCTATTTAGTCCTCATTTTAATGGATTGTTAGCAGCATGTATATTACATTATGCTGCATACTGTAGTGTATTATGGGCCTTATTCGCATGTGGACGCTAATGCATTAGCAGCTGCGAGTTTGTAATCAGTTGCCGTGTGTAAATATGCTAATGCTACAGCCGCCTGGAAATGTATTGAGATGCCAACTGGCTGCCTCACAGATCCAAGCAAGTGTGTACAAATCCACAGTGGTGGTCACAGCTCCTTCGATAAACAACCAACTGAATAACACTATGGTCGCACAGAATGCCCGCAGGAGCTGAGAAGCTGGTGCCATATTTTCTGCATACGTGATCACAGATGTAGGCAGATACATGCCCCCCAAACAATTACGACACCTCTGCATTTTGGCACCACTTACCACCCACAAAACAGTCTCTGTCAATACCATGTGACTAAATCCTCTCTACAACTGTAGTCGCATTTGATAGCAATTCAATCGCCAAGCATGTGCATTACGGCTAAGGCGCATGAGCAGTCCACCGATAATCGCTCAACTGCGTGAACATCGAAATAGCATCCACTTCTGAATCAGGCGCTATGTACCCAATGAACGCTCCCAAGAGAAGAGTGTTTAACCAAAAGTGCTAATGCTTCTGGATTCTGCAAATGTCAAAATTAGCGCAAAGCACAGGGAATGGTTATGCTGGCCAGGTCCATTCATTTGAACTACCAACATCATAGTGCTCTTAATAGAGTTGAAGAAAGCTCATTAAGAGGCCGAATCAGACGGCAGCAGTTAAAACCACATTGTGTGTATGAAATGTGCTGTATCATGTGATCTGCTTGTAAACAGTAATATGGACCAGCGTAATGGCCTTACAGCACTGGGGTCATGGGTTAGATTTCAAACAGGGCCCTATCTAGAGGTTGTTGGTTCCCTCCATGTTTGTGTGAATTTTCCCTCGGTGCTCCAAGTCTATTTTATTAACATTTTAACATAAATTACAAAAAGAAATTAAACAAAAGGTACCAAGGTATTAAAAATTAAAAACATTACAATACAATTCCCAATTTCTTATACAATGTTTTAACTCCCTTATCAATTTTTAGGACTGTAGCTTGATAGTCAAAGTGCAAGACTTCCAATAATTCAGTTTTGAATTTATGGAGAAATGGGAATATAATGGGAGAAACCCACTTATGAAGTATTACTCTCTCAGCCACCATTAGTATAGCAAAAGTTCCTTCACTGATACCATGGGCTTTACAAGCAGTCTCTCAACTCGCAAACTTTGAACTGATGCAACTATCACGATTTTTAAATGCTTTTTCACTTATGGTTTTTACATCTATCAAAGTCTCTTTTCTTATCTTGGATTTCCATTCACATCAATCAGACTTTGGTTTTGGCTTCTGGATACCTTGAGGTTTACTAGATGCAAGGTTTGCGAATTCCTCATCGTACCTCTTAGGTGGTTTGCCAAAATTTGATCTTGCAGAGGATCATCTCTCTGGGTGAACTTCCATGCTGATATATCTTCAGCTGCTGGCATGTCCAGTGACATATACTTGCTCTGCATATCAGCTTCCAACTATTCTTTAATTTGTATTGTTTCTTTAAAGATAACATCTCTGGACTTATCAAGTTTTCTGGTATTTAGATTGCACAATCTGTAACATTTGCTCTCATGGTAAATGCCAAGCCTGATGCACTTTACTGACTCATCTTTTCTCTTTTGGTATATGCACATAGGCCATACTGCCAAAGGTTCTAAGATGTCTTACACTTGGTTTTCTCTTTGACCATACTTCAACACGAGTTATATAGTTTAGGGCAACTGTAGGAGAACGTTTTTTGAATAATCTGCTGTCAACACGGCTTCTGCCCAAATCTGCTAGTCTAGGCCTCTGTCAATTAGCATGCAACTTCCTCTCCCTACTTGTGTACAATTTCCACTTTCAGTGACACAATTTTGAAGTATAGGCAAGGGTCAATTGATGGTCTATTCCATATTTTTTTAAAAATGTTCCACCCTCTCTTGAGATAGGAATGCAGTTAATTTACCGCCACCCAGAATGCCGGCCATCAGAATCCCGATGGCAGAAGGCCGACCCGGGACTAAAGATAGGTGGTGAAATGCCGACACCTATATTTAGCACCACGTCGAAATCCCGACGGCCAGCATCTCGAACGAGGTAAGCCGGGGACAGTGACCCACATATTATTACACACTGTAGTGCCCATACATTATGCTAGCTGTAGTGTCAACACATTATGCCACCTGTAGTGCCCACACATTATGCTACTCTGTAGTTCCCACACATTATGCCACCTGTAGTGACCACACGTTATGCTACACTGTAGTGCCCACAAATAATGCCTCCTGTAGTGCCTACACATTATGCTAGACTGTAGTGCCCACCAGGGCCGCCATCAGGGGGGGACTTCCGGGACGGGAATCCGCTCCTACCCCCACTGCTGCCACTGTACATGCACAGGGACACCCTCCTGTTCCACATCCTAACAAAGCCGTGGCCGGACACTCAGGAGGCCTGCCTGCGCCTAGTACTGCCGGCCGGCCGCTACTACAATTATCTAGTGAATGACAGGCCCAGCCGGGGAGCCGCTTCTACCTGCATGATGCCCACTACTACCCCCGCTGCCACACAATAGAGGTCACTCCTGGGTCACTTCACACCCAGCCACCCTTCGGCATCCAACCCGACATCGCAGGCGAAGGAACCCAGCATACGGCAAGTGCATACACACTGCAATAGGGCCGACGGGGGATGTTACTAATGACCCGCAGGAGCACACATATCATGGGTATACACTACTGTACCAGCTTAACATAACATATATACTGCATCACAATAATAATTCTTTTTTTTTTTGCACACACCACTTTGTGGAGGGGGTGCTTTTGTATTTTTATTTAATGTTTCTTGTCCTAGGGCAGTGGTTCCCAAACTGTGCGCCGTGGCACCCTGGGGTGCCTCGGGACACTTGCAGGGGTGCCTCAGGATGGTGGTCCAGCACCAAATCAAATTATTTATACTCAATGTAATGTAAATATGTGGACAAACAGAAGTGCAAACCTGTCCACCACCACATAACTGAACCTAAAGATGACAGCTCAGCACAATTTACTTCACTTTACTAGTTACTAAAAAATTTTCTAAATTTCTCAACAAACTTTTGGATTAGGGGTGCTGTGAAAACAATGCTGATACTCTAGAGCTCCGTGATTTAAAAAAGTTTGGGAATCACTGTCCTAGGGTAAAGCTTACTTGATACTGGAAAGTATTGTTTAGCTATGCTTCATAGATCATGTGAAATGTTATACTTTTTATGCCTACAAGAACTTCAAAGTTTGTTTTGGGTATACCATAAAAACACAGACTACTGTTATGTAGAGCTATTTTTTACACGTATCAGTAGCAATTCATAATCTCTCCAGGAATAAATATAATCTTTGCAAATAAGCATGAAAGCTAGGGTTGACATGTTGTTATGTAAATGCCGTATAATGTCTGGTTAGGTTCTGTCATGAAAATTATTGGCTGACTGCACCAATGTCACGCACATTCTCCAGTTACTTTCATTGATACATTTAAAAATAGACTTTATTTAAAATGTGTACTTTTAGCTCCTCAAAGACTAACTTTACTAACTTGTTATGGGCACTGTTGAATAAAAACTGATGCTAACTAATAATCTGTATTGCCATCTACCACAACAATACAGATATGAGCCGCACTGAAATTTACCAATCCAGGATTCCTTTTGGAGCCCCCATGGAAACCATATACAGTATATCTGCGAGTGTTTGGCCTGCCGGGGATGAAGCAAAGCTTTTTTGACTTTGCAGCTCCCCATTGTGAATATAGGACCTGATTCTGAATGGCATGCAATATCAATGTTGGACATAGTTTAGCTATTATTTTCTACTGCACATGTATCCATGAGTCCATGTGCACAGAGCATGGCCGTAACAGGGCTTTAATGTGCCCTGTGCTGCCCCCACCCCCTTTGCGCAAGACGTCATGACATCACGCATAGGGAGTTGGGGCCAGCCAGTGCCCAGAAGAGTGGATATATACGGCAAGATGCCTGCCTGTAGTGTACAAAGGATGCTATGGGTGGCACTGCTGAGGCGTTACTGACTGCACATAAATATATATATAAGATCCTGCTGTGACTACAGGGTAGGCGTGGACATACTGTAGATATTACCAGGAGGGCAGCTCTCTGTAGGATAAGAGCAGGGTAGAGTACATGTAAGGCAACAATGTTTACAGTAGTTGCAGGTTCAATAATCCTGTTTTTCTGAGTTCTACTGATTGTAACAAAAGGAGATTTACACTCAGGTGGTTTGGTCAGTGGTGCAGTGCATATAAATACAGACACACGTGCACTGCATGTGCTGTACATATTATATCACTTCATTGCCCCACACTATTTACTGGAATCACACTATAAACAAAAACGTAAAAATATCGATTTGCCAAGTCTTTGTGCAATATATTTTTAGAAGCTCTATTATATAAAGCAACTTAATATTTTAGGTTTAGTAGCCTTCATTTAAAAACAAAAAGTACTACTGACGATGGTGCTGATTCTAAGACAAATCTCTGTTCACCGACGCAGGTGGTAGGTTTTTGCATACAGCACATGCGCAGATGGGAACTTCACCATTTTTGTCCCACTTTGAGTCGGACAGAACTCAGACAGATCTGTATTTCTGTAAAATTGGGGGTTCTGTAGTGGATTCTGGGCTACAACAAAGCTCGCACACGGAACCGCCCTGAATTGTGGGAATGTAATGGGAGTGTCGTGGTCATGGACACGTATGTAATGTTCAGAGCATTTCTGAGATGTGCGTATGGGGAAGGGAAGTCAGTTTCTTATTGGATCTCTTGCACCTAGCCTGGTGCATATGCAGATACTAATGATGACGACAGCGGTAGGTGGTGTAAAGTAAATGGGCGGCTCTGCTTTATGCTTGCAGACAAACAAGCCCCCACATTAAACCTATGAAATCTTGAATGTGACCAACTGAAAAAAATAAATGCCACAAAGATCAGCTGCTTTATTACTAATAGGCCTAAACAGTACATGAATACAAAGCACTGAAGCACTGGCCATTTTGCGGTAAATGTACAACTGCACACATTGTGAAATACCATTTAATTGTCTCCACTATCTCAGAGTGACAAATCATGAATGTCACATACAAAACAATTAACACATGATCCGCACATTGGGCTTGATTCGGATTTGTAGGCAAGCCCGATGGTTTACATACAAATCCGATGGTTTTGGGCCTGTGCAGGAACAAGACCTGTTCTACGCATGTGCAGAACGGGTCCTGTGTGATCGCCATGCTGCGGCATTTGGGGGGCAGAGCGAAGGCGGCGACCAGAATGGTTCGACAAAACAAGTGCATGTTGTCCCTGTTTTGTAAGCGTACCGAGCCGAGGGTCTGTGAAATTAGGTGCAGACTTACTGACCCGGCAGAGGGGTTCCGATGACCAGGCTGAGTAAGGTTTAGTGATGGCGATTCATACAGCATCTACGGATGCTGCACACGGATCACAGACACATGCAGGAGGTGTCTTCTCTACAGACACCTCCTGCTGCATTTGCATTTTACGGTATTGCACAGTCTCTTCCCTGCAGCCATTGTACAATACTGTACAAATTTAAATCAGGCCCCTTGTTGTAAAATTAATACATACGTTTTGGAGGGAAATGTATTTTAATGATTTTTAAATACAAATAAATCATTCTGTAAGAAGCTACAATATAAATGTCATTATTTTTATTAATTTTACACTTGAACATTTTGGCACATAGGTCAAAGTTTTTATTTTTGTGGCTGAAATATCTCTTTATTTGGGACCAATTCTTAAATAACATTTTAGTTTAACAAATAAACATTGGAATCACTTCTCTTACAATTACAGTCATCCACTTGGGGTAACGGTCCTACAATTTCTTGTTTTTCAAGACGTGCAATGAAAATGTAGAATTAGGTAGATGAACGTATCATAGGGGTCCAATGGAAACAGCATATTGAGAGAACAAGCAACAATTGTTTGTATGGTTGTAGGATTATCCCTTGTTTTCTGCATGTCCATTAACCTTACACCTCCTTACTATAAATCCTTGGTAATAGTTCATATCATCCCACAAACAGAGAACAAACTGAACCAGTTATTGTCTTGTCCTCCTTATGTGTCTATTTCACGGTTACTTAAAAAAATTTCCTCAGCCCTTGTTCATTCAGCATTGATGGAGCGTTAATACCACAGTCCCTGGCTTCACAGAATCCTGGGACACCTGCTGAGCCTGGAAGCCCCTGTTGGCCTAGAGGACCACTGTTACCAGGAGGACCTTGTGGTCCAACCATTCCATCCTTGGCTACACCTGGGTATCCTGGATAACCTATAGAGAGGAAAGTAATCAGTTATAAATACAGGAAAATTGTATTAGATGAGAGAGAAATATGACCTCCAAAGACTGGTCACTCGATGTGTGCACTTTATTATGGGATATGTCAAAATGATAGCTGTCAGTGCTGAGGCATAAATGCTTCAATTCAATGATCATATTTCCCAACTTGCATGATGACTAACCTAGAATCCATGAAAAAACCTGTCCCCAGAGACAAAACTGCATTTTATTTCTAATAAGGAATCTATATATACATTGCTGCACCCCCAGATACACCAGGAGTACATTGCTGCACCCACAGATACACCAGGAACACATTACTGCACCCACTGATACTCCAGGAACACATTGCTGCACCCACAGATAATCCAGGAACACATTGCTGCACCCACAGATACACCAGGAACACATTGCTGCACCCACAGATACACCAGGAACATATTGCTGCACACAGATACACCAGGAACACATTGCTGCACCCACAGATACACCAGGAACACATTGCTGCACCCACAGATACACCAGGAACACATTGCTGCACCCACAGATACACCAGGAACACATCACTGCAACCATAGATACAACAGGAACACATCGCTGCACCCACAGATACACCAGGAACACATCACTGCACCCACAGATACACCAGGAACACATAGCTGCACCCACAGATACACCAGGAACACATCACTGCAACCACAGATACACCAGGAACACATCACTACACCCACAGATACACCAGGAACACATCGCTGCACCCACAGATACACCAGGAACACATCGCTGCACCCACAGATACACAGGGAACACATCACTGCACGAACATATTTTGCACCCCCAGATACACCAGGAACACATGACTGCACACAAAGATACTCCAGGAACACATTACTGCACCCACAGATACTCCAGGAACCCATAGCTGCACCCACAGATACTCCAGAAACATATTTTGCACCCACAGATACACCAGGAACACATCACTGCAACCACACATACACCAGGAACACATAGCTGCACCCACAAATACATCAGGAACACATCGCTGCACCCACAGATACACCAGGAACACATCGCAGCAACCACAGATACACCAGGAACACATCGCTGCACCCACAGATACACCAGGAACACATCGCTGCACCCACAAATAAACCAGGAACACATCGCAGCTCCCACAGATACATCAGGAACACATCGCTGCAACTACAGATACACCAGGAACACATCGCAGCACCAACAGATACACCAGGAACACATCGCAGCACCCACAGATACACCAGGAACACATCGCTACACCCACAGATACACCAGGAACACATCGCTGCACCCACAGATACACCAGGAACACATCACTGCACCCACAGATACACCAGGAACACTTTGCTGCAACCACAGATCCAGGAACACATTACTGCACCCACAGATACTCCAGAAACACATTGCTGCACCCACAGATATTCCAGGAACATATTTTGCACCCACAGATACACCAGGAACACATCGCTGCAACTACAGATACACCAGGAACACATCACTGCACCCACAGATACACCAGGAACATATCGCAGCACCCACAGATACACCAGGAACACTTTGCTGCAACCACAGATACTCCAGGAACACATCGCTGCACCCACAGATACACCAGGAACACATCGCTTCAACCACAGATACACCAGGAACACATCGCTGCACCCACAGATACACCAGGAACACATCGCTGCACCCACAGAAACACCAGGAACACATCGCTGCACCCACAGATACACCAGGAACACATCGCTGCACCCACAGATACACCAGGAACACATTGCTGCACACACAGATACACCAGGAACACATCGCTGCACCCACAGATACACCAGGAACACATCGCAGCACCCACAGATACACCAGGAACACATCGCTGCAACCACAGATACACCAGGAACACATCGCTGCACCCACAGATACACCAGGAACACATCCCTGCACCCACAGATACACCAGGAACACATCACTGCACCCACAGATACACCAGGAACACATCACTGCACCCACAGATACACCAGGAACACATTGCTGCACCCACAGATATTCCAGGAACATATTTTGCACCCCCAGATACACCAGGAACACATCACTGCAACCACAGAAACACCAGGAACACATCACTCCACCCACAGATACTCCAGGAACACATTGCTGCACCAACAGATACACCAGGAACACATCACTGCACCCACAGATACTCCAGGAACACATTGCTGCACCCACAGATACTCCAGAAACATTTTGCACCCACAGATACACCAGGAACACATCACTGCAACCACAGATACACCAGGAACACATCGCTGCACCCACAGATACACCAGGAACACATCGCTGCACCCACAGATACACCAGGAACACATCGCTGCACCCACAAATACACCAGGAACACATCACAGCACCCACAGATACATCAGGAACACATCACTGCACCCACAGATACACCAGGAACACTTTGCTGCAACCACAGATCCAGGAACACATTACTGCACCCACAGATACTCCAGAAACACATTGCTGCACCCACAGATATTCCAGGAACATATTTTGCACCCACAGATACACCAGGAACACATCGCTGCAACTACAGATACACCAGGAACACATCACTGCACCCACAGATACACCAGGAACATATCGCAGCACCCACAGATACACCAGGAACACATTGCTGCAACTACGGATACACCAGGAACACATCGCTGCACCCACAGATACACCAGGAACACTTTGCTGCAACCACAGATACTCCAGGAACACATCGCTGCACCCACAGATACACCAGGAACACATCGCTTCAACCACAGATACACCAGGAACACATCGCTGCACCCACAGATACACCAGGAACACATCGCTGCACCCACAGATACACCAGGAACACATCGCTGCACCCACAGATACACCAGGAACACATCGCTGCACCCACAGATACACCAGGAACACATCGCTTCAACCACAGATACACCAGGAACACATCGCTGCACCCACAGATACACCAGGAACACATCGCTGCACCCACAGATACACCAGGAACACATCGCTACACCCACAGATACACCAGGAACACATCGCTGCACCCACAGATACACCAGGAACACATCGCAGCACCCACAGATACACCAGGAACACATCGCTGCAACCACAGATACACCAGGAACACATCGCTGCACCCACAGATACACCAGGAACACATCCCTGCACCCACAGATACACCAGGAACACATCACTGCACCCACAGATACACCAGGAACACATTGCTGCACCCACAGATATTCCAGGAACATATTTTGCACCCCCAGATACACCAGGAACACATCACTGCAACCACAGAAACACCAGGAACACATCACTCCACCCACAGATACTCCAGGAACACATTGCTGCACCAACAGATACACCAGGAACACATCACTGCACCCCCAGATACACCAGGAACACATCACTGCACCCACAGATACTCCAGGAACACATTGCTGCACCCACAGATACTCCAGAAACATTTTGCACTCACAGATACACCAGGAACACATCACTGCAACCACAGATACACCAGGAACACATCGCTGCACCCACAGATACACCAGGAACACATCGCTGCACCCACAGATACACCAGGAACACATCGCTGCACCCACAAATACACCAGGAACACATCACAGCACCCACAGATACATCAGGAACACATCGCTGCAACTACAGATACACCAGGAACACATCGTAGCACCAACAGATACACCAGGAACACATCGCAGCACCCACAGATACACCAGGAACACATCGCTGCACCCACAGATACACCAGGAACACATCACTGCACCCACAGATACACCAGGAACATTTTGCTGCAACCACAGATCTAGGAACACATTACTGCACCCACAGATACTCCAGAAACACATTGCTGCACCCACAGATATTCCAGGAACATAATTTGCACCCCCAGATACACCAGGAACACATCACTGCAACCACAGATACACCAGGAACACATCGCTGCACCCACAGATACACCAGGAACACATTGCTGCAGAAACATATTTTGCACCCACAGATACACCAGGAACACATCACTGCAACCACAGATACACCAGGAACACATCGCTGCACCCACAGATACATCAGGAACCCCTCGCTGCACCCACAGATACACCAGGAACACATCACTGCACCCACAGATACACCAGGAACACATCACAGCACCCACAGATACACCAGGAACACTTTTCTGCAACCACAGATACACCAGGAACACATCGCTGCAACCACAGATACTCCAGGAACACATTGCTGCACCCACCAGGAACACATCGCTGCACCCCCAGATACACCAGGAACACATTGCTGCAACCACAGAAACACCAGGAACACATCACTGCACCCACAGATACACCAGGAACACATCACTGCACCCACAGATACACCAGGAACACTTTGCTGCAACCACAGATACTCCAGGAACACATTACTGCACCCACAGATACTCCAGAAACACATTGCTGCACCCACAGATATTCCAGGAACATATTTTGCACCCCCAGATACACCAGGAACACATCACTGCACCCACAGATACTCCAGGAACACATTACTGCACCCACAGATACTCCAGGAATACATTTCTGCACGAACATATTTTGCACCCCCAGATACACCAGGAACATATCACTGCACCCACAGATACTCCAGGAACACATTACTGCACCCACAGATACTCCAGGAATACATTGCTGCACCCACAGATACTCCAGAAACATATTTTGCACCCACAGATACACCAGGAACACATCACTGCAACCACAGATACACCAGGAACACATCGCTGCACCCACAGATACACCAGGAACACATCGCTGCACCCACAGATACACCAGGAACACATCGCTGCACCTACAGGTACACTAGGAACACATCGCAGCACCCACAGATACATCAGGAACACATCGCTGCAACTACAGATACACCAAGAACACATCGCAGCACCCACAGATACACCAGGAACACATCGCAGCACCCACAGATACACCAGGAACACATCGCTGCACCCACAGATACACCAGGAACACATCACTGCACCCACAGCTACACCAGGAACACATCACTGCACCCACAGATACACCAGGAACACATCACTGCACCCACAGATACACCAGGAACACTTTGCTGCACCCACAGATATTCCAGGAACATATTTTGCACCCCCAGATACACCAGGAACACATCACTACAACCACAGAAACACCAGGAACACATCACTCCACCCACAGATACTCCAGGAACACATTGCTGCACCAACAGATACACCAGGAACACATCACTGCAACCACAAAAACACCAGGAACACATCACTGCACCCACAGATACTCCAGGAACACATTACTGCACCCACAGATACTCCAGAAACACATTGCTGCACCCACAGATATTCCAGGAACATATTTTGCACCCGCAGATACACCAGGAACACATCACTGCAACCACAGAAACACCAGGAACGCATCACTCCACCCACAGATAGTCCAGGAACACATTGCTGCACCAACAGATACACCAGGAACACATCACTTCACGAACATATTTTGTACCCCCAGATACACCAGGAACACATCACTGCACCCACAGATACTCCAGGAACACATTACTGCACCCACAGATACTCTAGGAACACATTGCTGCAGAAACATATTTTGCACCCACAGATACACCAGGAACACATCACTGCAACCACAGATACACCAGGAACACATCGCTGCACCCACAGATACATCAGGAAAACATCGCTGCACCCACAGATACACCAGGAACACATCACTGCACCCACAGATACACCAGGAACACATCACAGCACCCACAGATACACCAGGAACACATCACTGCACCCACAGATACACCAGGAACAATTTGCTGCAACCACAGATACACCAGGAACACATCGCTGCAACCACAGATACTCCAGGAATACATTGCTGCACCCACCAGGAACACATCGCTGCACCCCCAGATACACCAGGAACACATCGCTGCAACCACAGATACACCAGGAACACATCACTGCACCCACAGATACACCAGGAACACTTTGCTGCAACCACAGATACTCCAGGAACACATTACTGCACCCACAGATACTCCAGAAACACATTGCTGCACCCACAGATATTCCAGGAACATATTTTGCACCCCCAGATACACCAGGAACACATCACTGCAACCACAGAAACACCAGGAACACATCACTCAACCCACAGATACTCCAGGAACACATTGCTGCACCAACAGATACTCCAGAAACACATTGCTGCACCCACAGATATTCCAGGAACATATTTTGCACCCCCAGATACACCAGGAACACATCACTGCACCCACAGATACTCCAGGAACACATTACTGCACCCACAGATACTCCAGGAACACATTGCTGCACCAACAGATACACCAGGAACACATCACTGCACGAACATATTTTGTACCCCCAGATACACCAGGAACACATCACTGCACCCACAGATACTCCAGGAACACATTACTGCACTCACAGATACTCCAGGAACACATTGCTGCAGAAACATATTTTGCACCCACAGATACACCAGGAACACATCACTGCAACCACAGATACACCAGGAACACATCGCTGCACCCACAGATACACCAGGAACACATCACAGCACCCACAGATACACCAGGAACACATCACTGCACCCACAGATACACCAGGAACACTTTGCTGCAACCACAGATACACCAGGAACACATCGCTGCAACCACAGATACTCCAGGAATACATTGCTGCACCAACCAGGAACACATCACTGCACCCCCAGATACACCAGGAACACATCGCTGCATCCACAGATACACCAGGAACACATCACTGCACCCCCAGATACACCAGGAACACTTTGCTGCAACCACAGATACTCCAGGAACACATTACTGCACCCACAGATACTCCAGAAACAAATTGCTGCACCCACAGATATTCCAGGAACATATTTTGCACCCCCAGATACACCAGGAACACATCAATGCAACCACAGAAACACCAGGAACACATCACTCCACCCACAGATACTCCAGGAACACATTGCTGCACCAAAAGATACACCAGGAACACATCACTGCACGAACATATTTTGCACCCACAGATACACCAGGAACACATCACTGCACCCACAGATACTCCAGGAACACATTACTTCACCCACAGATACTCCAGGAACACATTGCTGCACCCACAGATACTCCAGGAACACATTTTGCACCCACAGATACACCAGGAACACATCGCAGCACCCACAGATACACCAGGAACACATCGCAGCACCCACAGATACACCAGGAACACATCACTGCAACCACAGATACACCAGGAACACATCACTGCACCCACAGATACACCAGGAACACATCACTGCACCCACAGATACACCAGGAACACTTTGCTGCAACCACAGATACTCCAGGAACACATTACTGCACCCACAGATACTCCAGAAACACATTGCTGCACCCACAGATATTCCAGGAACATATTTTGCACCCCCAGATACACCAGGAACACATCACTGCAACCACAGAAACACCAGGAACACATCGCTCCACCCACAGATACTCCAGGAACACATTGCTGCACCCACAGATACACCAGGAACACATCACTGCACCCACAGATACACCAGGAACACAGCATTGCACCCACAGATACACCAGGAACACTTTGCTGCAACCACAGATACACCAGGAACACATCGCTGCAACCACAGATACTCCAGGAATACATTGCTGCACCCACCAGGAACACATCGCTGCACCCCCAGATACACCAGGAACACATCGCTGCAACCACAGATACACCAGGAACATATCACTGCACCCACAGATACACCAGGAACACATCACTTCACCCACAGATACTCCAGGAACACATTGCTGCAGGAACAGATACACCAGGAACACATCACTGCAACCACAGAAACACCAGGAACACATCACTGCACCCACAGATACACCAGGAACACATCACAGCACCCACAGATACTCCAGGAACACATCACTGCACCCACAGATACACCAGGAACACTTTGCTGCGACCACAGATACACCAGGAACACATCGCTGCAACCACAGATACTCCAGGAATACATTGCTGCACCCACCAGGAACACATCGCTGCACCCCCAGATACACCAGGAACACATCGCTGCACCCACAGATACACCAGGAACACTTTGCTGCAACCACAGATACTCCAGGAACACATTACTGCACCCACAGATACTCCAGAAACCCATTGCTGCACCCACAGATATTCCAGGAACACATCACTGCACCCACAGATACACCAGGAACACATCACTGCACCCACAGATACACCAGGAACACTTTGCTGCAACCACAGATACTCCAGGAACACATTACTGCACCCACAGATACACCAGAAACACATTGCTGCACCCACAGATATTCCAGGAACATATTTTGCACCCCCAGATACACCAGGAACACATCACTGCAACCACAGAAACACCAGGAACACATCACTCCACCCACAGATACTCCAGGAACACATTGCTGCACCCACAGATACACCAGGAACACATCGCTGTACCCACAGATACACCAGGAACACATTACAGCACCCACAGATACACCAGGAACACAGCACTGCACGCACAGATACACCAGAAACACTTTGCTGCAACCACAGATACACCAGGAACACATCACTGCAACCACAGATACTCCAGGAATACATTGCTGCACCCACCAGGAACACATCGCTGCACCCCCAGATACACCAGGAACACATCGCTGCAACCACAAATACACCAGGAACATATCACTGCACCCACAGATACACCAGGAACACATCACTCCACCCACAGATACTCCAGGAACACATTGCTGCAGGAACAGATACACCAGGAACACATCACTGCAACCACAGAAACACCAGGAACACATCACTGCACCCACAGATACACCAGGAACACATCACAGCACCCACAGATACTCCAGGAACACATCACTGCACCCACAGATACACCAGGAACACTTTGCTGCAACCACAGATACACCAGGAACACATCGCTGCAACCACAGATACTCCAGGAATACATTGCTGCACCCACCAGGAACACATCGCTGCACCCCCAGATACACCAGGAACACATCGCTGCAACCACAGATACACCAGGAACACATCACTGCACCCACAGATACACCAGGAACACTTTTCTGCAACCACAGATACTCCAGGAACACATTGCTGCACCCACAGATATTCCAGGAACATATTTTGCACCCCCAGATACACCAGGAACACATCACTGCAACCACAGAAACACCAGGAACACATTGCTGCACCAACAGATACACCAGGAACACATCACTGCACGAACATATTTTGCACCCCCAGATACACCAGGAACACATCACTGCACCCACAGATACTCCAGGAACACATTACTGCAACCACAGATACTCCAGGAACAGATTGCTGCACCCACAGATACTCCAGAAACATATTTTGCACCCACAGATACACCAGGAACACATCACTGCAACCACAGATACACCAGGAACACATCGCTGCACCCACAGGTACACTAGGAACACATCGCAGCACCCACAGATACATCAGGAACACATCGCTGCAACTACAGATACACCAGGAACACATCGCATCACCCACAGATACACCAGGAACACATTGCAGCACCCACAGATACACCAGGAACACATCGCATCACCCACAGATACACCAGGAACACATCACTGCACGCACAGATACACCAGGAACACTTTGCTGCAACCACAGATACTCCAGGAACACATTACTGCACCCACAGATACTCCAGAAACACATTGCTGCACCCACAGATATTCCAGGAACATATTTTGCACCCCCAGATACACCAGGAACACATCACTGCAACCACAGAAACACATCACTCCACCCACAGATACACCAGGAACACATCGCAGCACCCACAGATACACCAGGAACACATCACTGCACCCACAGGTACACTAGGAACACATCGCAGCACCCACAGATACATCAGTAACACATCGCTGCAACTACAGATACACCAGGAACACATCGCAGCACCCACAGATACACCAGGAACACATCGCAGCACCCAGAGATACACCAGGAACACATCACTGCACCCACAGGAACACATCACTGCACCCACAGATACACCTGGAACACTTTGCTGCAACCACAGATACTCCAGGAACACATTACTGCACCCACAGATCCTCCAGAAACACATTGCTGCACCCACAGATATTCCAGGAACATATTTTGCACCCCCAGATACACCAGGAACACATCACTGCAACCACAGAAACACCAGGAACACATCACTCCACCCACAGATAGTCCAGGAACACATTGCTGCACCAACAGATACACCAGGAACACATCACTGCACGAACATATTTTGCACCCCCAGATACACCAGGAACACATCACTGCACCCACAGATACTCCAGGAACACATCACTGCACCCACAGATACACCAGGAACACTTTGCTGCAACCACAGATACACCAGGAACACATTGCTTCACCCACAGATACTCCAGAAACAAATTGCTGCACCCCCAGATATTCCAGGAACATATTTTGCACCCCCAGATACACCAGGAACACATCACTGCAACCACAGAAACACCAGGAACACATCAGTCCACCCACAGATACTCCAGGAACACATTGCTGCACCAACAGATACACCAGGAACACATCACTGCACGAACATATTTTGCACCCCCAGATACACCAGGAACACATCACTGCACCCACAGATACTCCAGGAACACATTGCTGCAGAAACATATTTTGCACCCACAGATACACCAGGAACACATCACTGCAACCACAGATACACCAGGAACACATCGCTGCACCCACAGATACACCAGGAACACATCGCTGCACCCACAGATACACTAGGAACACATCACTGCACCCACAGATACACCAGGAACACATCGCAGCACCCACAGATACACCAGGAACACATCACTGCACCCACAGATATACCAGGAACACTTTGCTGCACCCACAGATATTCCACGAACATATTTTGCACCCCCAGATACACCAGGAACACATCACTGCAACCACAGATACACCAGGAACACATCGCTGCACCCACAGATACATCAGGAACACATCGCTGCACCCACAGATACACCAGGAACACATCACTGCACCCACAGATACACCAGGAACACATCACAGCACCCACAGATACACCAGGAACACATCACTGCACCCACAGATACACCAGGAACACTTTGCTGCAACCACAGATACACCAGGAACACATCGCTGCAACCACAGATACTCCAGGAATACATTGCTGCACCCACCAGGAACACATCGCTGCACCCCCAGATACACCAGGAACACATCGCTGCAACCACAGATACACCAGGAACACATCACTCCACCCACAGATACTCCAGGAACACATTGCTGCAGGAACAGATACACCAGGAACACATCACTGCAACCACAGAAACACCAGGAACACATCACTGCACCCACAGATACACCAGGAACACATCACAGCACCCACAGATACTCCAGGAACACATCACTGCAGCCACAGATACACCAGGAACACTTTGCTGCAACCACAGATACACCAGGAACACATCGCTGCAACCACAGATACTCCAGGAATACATTGCTGCACCCACCAGGAACACATCGCTGCACCCCCAGATACACCAGGAACACATCGCTGCAACCACAGATACACCAGGAACACATCACTGCACCCACAGATACACCAGGAACACTTTGCTGCAACCACAGATACTCCAGGAACACATTGCTGCACCCACAGATATTCCAGGAACATATTTTGCACCCCCAGATACACCAGGAACACATCACTGCAACCACAGAAACACCAGGAACACATTGCTGCACCAACAGATACAACAGGAACACATCACTGCACGAACATATTTTGCACCCCCAGATACACCAGGAACACATCACTGCACCCACAGATACTCCAGGAACACATTACTGCAACCACAGATACTCCAGGAACAGATTGCTGCACCCACAGATACTCCAGAAACATATTTTGCACCCACAGATACACCAGGAACACATCACTGCAACCACAGATACACCAGGAACACATCGCTGCACCCACAGGTACACTAGGAACACATCGCAGCACCCACAGATACATCAGGAACACATCGCTGCAACTACAGATACACCAGGAACACATCGCATCACCCACAGATACACCAGGAACACATTGCAGCACCCACAGATACACCAGGAACACATCGCATCACCCACAGATACACCAGGAACACATCACTGCACCCACAGATACACCAGGAACACTTTGCTGCAACCACAGATACTCCAGGAACACATTACTGCACCCACAGATACTCCAGAAACACATTGCTGCACCCACAGATATTCCAGGAACATATTTTGCACCCCCAGATACACCAGGAACACATCACTGCAACCACAGAAACACCAGGAACACATCACTCCACCCACAGATACACCAGGAACACATCGCAGCACCCACAGATACACCAGGAACACATCACTGCACCCACAGGTACACTAGGAACACATCGCAGCACCCACAGATACATCAGTAACACATCGCTGCAACTACAGATACACCAGGAACACATCGCAGCACCCACAGATACACCAGGAACACATCACTGCACCCACAGGAACACATCACTGCACCCACAGATACACCTGGAACACTTTGCTGCAACCACAGATACTCCAGGAACACATTGCTGCACCCACAGATATTCCAGGAACACATCACTGCACCCACAGATACACCAGGAACACTTTGCTGCAACCACAGATACACCAGGAACACATTGCTTCACCCACAGATACTCCAGAAACAAATTGCTGCACCCCCAGATATTCCAGGAACATATTTTGCACCCCCAGATACACCAGGAACACATCACTGCAACCACAGAAACACCAGGAACACATCAGTCCACCCACAGATACTCCAGGAACACATTGCTGCACCAACAGATACACCAGGAACACATCACTGCACGAACATATTTTGCACCCCCAGATACACCAGGAACACATCACTGCACCCACAGATACTCCAGGAACACATTGCTGCAGAAACATATTTTGCACCCACAGATACACCAGGAACACATCACTGCAACCACAGATACACCAGGAACACATCGCTGCACCCACAGATACACCAGGAACACATCGCTGCACCCACAGATACACTAGGAACACATCACTGCACCCACAGATACACCAGGAACACATCGCAGCACCCACAGATACACCAGGAACACATCACTGCACCCACAGATATACCAGGAACACTTTGCTGCACCCACAGATATTCCAGGAACATATTTTGCACCCCCAGATACACCAGGAACACATCACTGCAACCACAGATACACCAGGAACACATCGCTGCACCCACAGATACATCAGGAACACATCGCTGCACCCACAGATACACCAGGAACACATCACTGCACCCACAGATACACCAGGAACACATCACAGCACCCACAGATACACCAGGAACACATCACTGCACCCACAGATACACCAGGAACACTTTGCTGCAACCACAGATACACCAGGAACACATCGCTGCAACCACAGATACTCCAGGAATACATTGCTGCACCCACCAGGAACACATCGCTGCACCCCCAGATACACCAGGAACACATCGCTGCAACCACAGATACACCAGGAACATATCACTGCACCCACAGATACACCAGGAACACATCACTGCACTCACAGATACACCAGGAACACTTTGCTGCAACCACAGATACTCCAGGAAAACATTACTGCACCCACAGATACTCCAGAAACACATTGCTCCACCCACAGATATTCCAGGAACATATTTTGCACCCCCAGATACACCAGGAACACATCACTGCAACCACAGAAACACCAGGAACACATCACTCCACCCACAGATACTCCAGGAACACATTGCTGCACCAACAGATACACCAGGAACACATCACTGCACGAACATATTTTGCACCCCCAGATACACCAGGAACACATCACTGCACCCACAGATACTCCAGGAACACATTACTGCACCCACAGATGCTCCAGAAACATATTTTGCACCCACAGATACACCAGGAACACATCACTGCAACCACAGATACACCAGGAACACATCGCTGCACCCACAGATACACCAGGAACATATCACTGCACGAACATATTTTGCACCCCCAGATACACCAGGAACACATCAGTGCACCCACAGATACTCCAGGAACACATCACTGCACCCACAGATACACCAGGAACACTTTGCTGCAACCACAGATACACCAGGAACACATTGCTTCACCCACAGATACTCCAGAAACAAATTGCTGCACCCCCAGATATTCCAGGAACATATTTTGCACCCCCAGATACACCAGGAACACATCACTGCAACCACAGAAACACCAGGAACACATCAGTCCACCCACAGATACTCCAGGAACACATTGCTGCACCAACAGATACACCAGGAACACATCACTGCACGAACATATTTTGCACCCCAGATACACCAGGAACACATCACTGCACCCACAGATACTCCAGGAACACATTGCTGCAGAAACATATTTTGTACCCACAGATACACCAGGAACACATCACTGCAACCACAGATACACCAGGAACACATCGCTGCACCCACAGATACACCAGGAACACATCGCAGCACCCACAGATACACCAGGAACACATCACTGCACCCACAGATATACCAGGAACACTTTGGTGCACCCACAGATATTCCAGGAACATATTTTGCACCCCCAGATACACCAGGAACACATCACTGCAACCACAGAAACACCAAGAACACATCACTCCTCCCACAGATACTCCAGGAACACATTGCTGCACCAACAGAAACACCAGGAACACATCACTGCACGAACATATTTTGCACCCCCAGATACACCAGGAACACATCACTGCACCCACAGATACTCCAGGAACACATTACTGCACCCACAGATACACCAGGAACACATCACTGCACCCACAGATACACCAGGAACACATCACTGCACCCACAGATACACCAGGAACAGATTGCTACACCCACAGATACTCCAGAAACAAATTGCTGCACCCCCAGATATTCCAGGAACATATTTTGCACCCCCAGATACACCAGGAACACATCACTGCAACCACAGAAACACCACGAACACATCACTGCAACCACAGATACTCCAGGAACACTTTGCTGCACCAACAGATACACCAGGAACATATCACTGCACGAACATATTTTGCACCCCCAGATACACCAGGAACACATCACTGCACCCACAGATACACCAGGAACACTATGCTGCAACCACAGATACACCAGGAACACTTTGCTGCACCCACAGATACTCCAGGAACACATTGCTGCACCCACAGATACTCCAGAAACATATTTTGCACCCACAGATACACCAGGAACACATCACTGCAACCACAGATACACCAGGAACACTTTGCTGCAACCACAGATACACCAGGAACACATCGCTGCAACCACAGATACTCCAGGAACACATTGCTGCACCCACAGATACTCCAGGAGCACATTACTGCACCCACAGATACACCAGAAACACATTGCTGCACCCACAGATACTCCAGGAACACATTGCTGCACCAACAGATACACCAGAAACACATCACTGCACCAACAGATACACCAGAAACACATCACTGCACGAACATATTTTGCACCCCCAGATACACCAGGAACACATCACTGCACCCACAGATACTCCAGGAACACATTACTGCACCCACAGATACTCCAGGAACATATTGCTGCACCCACAGATACTTCAGAAACATATTTTGCACCCACAGATACACCAGGAACACATCACTGCAACCACAGATACTTCAGTAACACATTGAGGCACCCACAGTTACTCCAGGAACGCATTGCTGCACCCACTGATACACCAGGAACACATTACTGCACCCACAGTTACTCCAGGAACACATTGCTGCACCCACAAATACATCAAGGACACATTACTGCACCCACAGATACACCAGGAAGACATTGCTGCACCCACCGATACTCCATGAATACATTGCTGTACCCACAGATACTCCAGGAGCACATTGTTGCACCCCCAGATACACCAGGAGCACATCACTGCAACCACAGATACTCCAGGAACACATTGCTGCAACCACTGATACACCAGGAACACATTACTGCACCCACAGATACTCCAAGAACACATTGCTGCAATTCTGCACCCTCAGATACACCAGGAACACATTGCTGCACCCACAGATAATCCAGGATTGCTGTACCCACCGATTGACCAGGAACACATTACTATACCCACCGATACACCAGGAACACATTGCTGCACCCACCGATACACCAAGAACTTATTGCTGCACCCACCGATACATCAGGAACACATCACTGCACCCACAGTTACTCCAGGAACACATTGCTGCACCCACAGATACATTAGGAACACATTACTGCACCCACAGATACACCAGGAACACATTGCTGCACCCACAGATACACCAGGAACACATTGCTGCACCCATAGATACACCAGGAACACATTGCTGCACCCAGCGATACACCAGGAACACACTGCTGCACCCACCAAAACACCAGGAGCACATTGCTGCACCCACCGATACACCAGGAACACATTACTGTACTCACAGATACTGTACACCAAGAACACATTGCAGCACCCATAGATACCTGAGGAACACATTACTGCACCCTTAAGGCGCATATCCACTTGCCGACCCAGGGAAGACAGTACGATTACGCCATCGTTCCCCATTCCCTGCAGTGCCTACACTGAATGATTAGTCATTCAGTGTAGGCACCCTCTGTCATCCTCAAACATGGTCAATCTGTCGTTATCGGCACATTGCCATCATGTTTGGGTGATGATTGATGTTGGAAACGACTAGTGGGAGTGCGCATCGCTGGTCGTTTACGACACTTTAGTGCCCGATTCATGCACGATTAATGAGCGATCGAACGATAACAATATCGTTATTGTTCAATTGCTCATTGACATCGGCAGTGGATGTGCGCATATAGATACCTAAGGAAAACATTACTGCACCCATAGCTACCTGAGGAACACATTACTGCACCCATAGATACCTGAGGAACACATTACTGCACCCATAGATACCTGAGGAACACATTGCTGCACCCATAGATACCCGAGGAACAAATTACTGCGGGGCCGGCAACAGAAATCTTGGGGCCCGGTACATGAAGTCTCTGGGGGCCCCCCTACCCACAGCACCATCCCCCCGGACCTAAAAACCCTGAACCCCCACACTGCAAGGTGTATTTATTAGAAAGACTCACATAAATTTCAGGACAAAGGTGACAGGGAAAGGTTTGAAGTGACAGGGCCAGGACAGAGGTGACAGGGAGAGGGGTAAGGATAGAGGTGAGGGCCAAGACAGAATAGTGGGGACAGGAGAGAGGAGTGATGGCCAGGATAGTGGTGACAGGATAGGACAATGAAAGAGGGGACAGGGGTGACAGGGCCAAGACAGAACCGAAGGGACTGCAGAGAGGGGAAGAGATAGATCCCCTTCCTTAGATGTATGATGACATCATCTACCAGTGTCCAACGTCATTCCCTACCATCCAAGTGGGCATAGAGAGGGAATATATATTCTTGTGGCGAGCGAAGCGATCCGGCAAGAGGCCAACTTTCTTATTTTCGCACTCTGCAGTGCGAGTCCCGTCGATGTCCAGAGTCCCGCCAATATGTTCCTGACCAGTGCCTGAGGTCAAGGCCAGGCCATTCCAGGCACTTCTCTCTGTAGCAGGCTGCCGCTGTCCGTCATATTGTGACAGGCGCAGTGGCAGCCGGCACCAGCATCAATGGACCCAGCAGCCGCCGCAGGGAGAGCGCCTCTCTGCAGTGCAGGGTCTGTCGAGTGGTTTGCCGCGGCCCCTCTGGGCCCTCTGTTCCTCGGGGCCCGGGACGGGGCTACCCTTAGTACCCCCCTGTCGCCGGGCCTGCATTACTGCACCCACAGATACCTGAGGAACACATTACTGCACCCATAGATACCTGAGGAACACATTACTGCACCCATATATACCTGTGGAACACATTACTGCACCCATAGATACCTGAGGAACTCATTATTGCACCCACAGATACCTGAGGAACACATTACTGCACCCACAGATACCTGAGGAACACATTACTGCACCAATAGATACCTGAGGAACACATTACTGATACCTGAGGAACACATTACTGCACCCATAGATATTATTGTCAAGTTCTTCAAGTCCTGCTTGTATTGCTTACATTTAAATACATAATAATAACCAAAATGTGTAAAAACAAAAGGATATGTGCTATTCAGTTGGAATAAAAAATATACATAAAATGGAATAATATGTTTAAAGGTAAATTCACATATTGATTTAGAATTCCTTGATATATCTGATTATATGACATTGTTTCTATATGCTATTATATGCTTAGGTGTAAAAGATTATAGATGTTACGTTAACTGAAATGTGGAGACATTATTAGAATACATGAAACATGTGCAACAACTCCCCCACACACAAAAACTGGATTTATCAGCACTATGGTTGCAAAATGTTTTGTTGTCTGGATGCTAGTTCTACTGCTACATCCTGTCCATCCTTAAAATCTTAGTTTAGGATTTGGTGCTCTCACCACCTGCACTACGGAGCATTTCTAGTTAATCCCATTATAGAACATCATGTAAAAGGCAGAAAGCTCCTTTTTTCCTGGCTACTACTATTGATCTTTTACCCTTGTCCATGTCACCACTCACCATCCCTTATGTACACCACTTATAGACGCACACAACACAAATTGCTGGCTCCAGCTCAGAGGACATTAGTTTACCTATTGAACCTTGAACTCCATCTGGACCCGGTTGTCCAATACCAGCATCTCCTCTGTTTCCTTTCTCACCTTTGTCACCTAAACAAAAATATCAAAACGTAAAAATGATAATAAAGCAGAATAGTCCTGGCAGTATAAAATCTTAGCACCATAAACCCACCTTGGTCACCATCACCTCCTTTTGGTCCAGGAACACCAATTGGTCCTCCAGGTCCACGTTGTCCATTAATTCCAGCAGCACCTGTTTTTCCCTGTTAATACAAATAAATCTTAAAATTGTAGTTTTACATTTGAAATGTAATGATGGTAAGCACACTGTACAACTTGTATTTGACACAATCTATAATGAATCCAGGGAACAGAAGAGTTACGTATGTCACTGTTATAAGTTGATACAAGAACAGCTTCACCATTGTGGCAACAGAAATGGCACTGTTCTCATCCTTCATACAAAGTCTACACTAATATTATAAGAACATTGTGTCACTCTGTCTGTTTGTTCCAAGTTGATGCAAAAACTACTGAACCGATTTTTATGGAAACTGCATTATTTTATAGTGAAAACTTCTAGAAATATCCTGCACTTTGTTTCATCTCAATCCGTCAAGTTAAACAAAAACAAAATGTATTGACTTAATCAATGCAAGAGATAGGTGTGTCACCATGTGTGCGGCAGGTAAGGGGTGGGGGGAGAGGTGCTATGGGCCTGCAGTCACTTGTAATCAGGATAAAAAAATATATATATATTTAATTTATAATAACTAGTGCATGCTGTAGTTGCAGCAATAGCCGCCTACTGCCTGCTGGCATCTCAGCTTTGAGAGAGAGAGTGTAAAGGAGCCGGGTGATGCTTGGTGGAAGGATGGGGTAGGGTCTGGGGGTAGTTGGTACATGCATGGTCCATAGCAGCCTCTCTTTCATGTAGGAGCTGGTCAGCCCGCTACCGCAGTGTCTCGTACCTCCCCACTGTTGGCCCCGTACACAGCAGCGGGCCCAGCAGTTGTGCACACTATGGGACATATTCAATTGGGGGCGAGATAAGCAAAAATTAGGTTCAGTTAGATGCTTTTTTTTTATTCTCGCACCTCCAGAGCAAGTGTGTTTTTTTCTAAAATCGCTAATTTTAGGAAAAATCAGTGAGTCTTGCTCGAGGACCCCGGGTGCACCCCTCCTAATGACTAAGCTTTTGGAAGTTTCCAATTAGCTTAATTAGTCAGTAATTACTCATCTTCCGAAGTGCTGTCTTCTGCATCCAGAGTCGGGACCCAGACTCCAGCAGCAGCGGTGAGTATGTCAGTGTGTGTGTGTGTGTGTGTGTGTGTGTGTGCATGAGTGTGTGTGTGACCCCCGGTGTATGTGTGTCTTCCCCAGTGTCAGTGTGGCCCCCCAGAATGGGAGCCTGGGGAACTACCAGCAGCCCTTTGTCCCATCAGTCCCCGAGACTCCCAGCAGCCCCCTCTCCAGTGAGAAAATAGAGGGGAGACCACCGAAAGCCGCGGAGACCCCTGGCCAGGTAAGCGCAGATTTTTCAAATTAATTTTTACGCGGCGCAGGGTTTTCAGCAGGGGGGGGGGTATCGGGAGTG
Organism: Taudactylus pleione; assembly: GCA_031769625.1. Classification (NCBI taxonomy): domain Eukaryota; kingdom Metazoa; phylum Chordata; class Amphibia; order Anura; family Myobatrachidae; genus Taudactylus; species Taudactylus pleione. The sequence continues at coordinate 11,572,202 of JAUIMM010000115.1, forward strand.
CACATACCCACGGTAATCCAAAATTGGGCTCGAGGTGTTTTCCTCGCTAAACTTCGCGCCCAATTGAATATGCCCCTATGACTGGGCAGTGTGAGAGTAGCACAGGTAGAAAGTTCAGCAGCAGCTAACTGGGCTTGAAGGGGTAAAGATTTTTAATTAAAAAAAGGCAATGTTATGAATATGGGGGTTAGTTAGGATGACTGGATTTTATTGAGAGGGTGGAAGGGTTAAATGGTTAATACTTCTAATGGGTGTAATTTGGATGGGACTGAGGAAGGTAATTAGGGGGCTAATAAATATGAATAGAATTAGTTGATGATGTGAGGGTAAATAAGTAATGAAGGTAAGAGATTTAGGGGTCTATTTACTAAGCAGTGTTAGGAGACAAGTGATAAGGTGCCAGCCAATCAGCTCCCAACTGTCATTTTTCAAACACGGCCTGTGAGATGACAGTTGGGAGCTGATTGGCTGGCACCTTATCACTTTCTTATCACTTTTCACTCTGTCTCCTAACACTGCTTAGTAAATAGACCCCTTAATGATTAAAATGGGTTAAAAATGTTGACTGTGTTTGTTTAGATGATGTTGAAGGCATTAATGAATTTTGTGTAGGTATTAATTAAGGATTAGGGGATGATACTGTGTGGTGATTCCTGGGACTTTCTCTGTATAATATGGCAGTACTAGGATTCCCTCTGTTTTGAAAGGTGGGCACTGGGATTTCTTTCTATTGTGTGGTGGTCACTGGAATGCTCTCTGTACTGAATGACGGACATTGGTAGGTTCTCTGTATTGTATGGCAGTCATTGGCATGCTCTATGCATTGTATATCGTTCACTAGAATGCTCGCTGTATTGTGTTATTATTGCTAACTTTGGAGTCTCGCTCTAGAAATTTTGTATTTTCCCCTGGTGTGGAGCTTGGAAAGGAGACTCGAAGGTTGCTAGCAAGAGATACAGTATGAGTTATTAATTTTTATTTACAAATGTAAAGTGTGTGAGGTGCTAGTAAGGGTATTGAGGGAGGAGAGACGGACAAAGCTTTGCCTAGTATACAGAGAAACCTTGCACTGGTCCTGAATGATTCACATTTTCAGACCTGTTTTTGTGCTTTGTACTAGCGTTAAAAATGCAAACATTTTAACCCAGTGGGTATGAGACCTTAGAGCAGGGCTCAACGAATCACGGGCGCCAGGTCGCCATGGCGACTAAGATTTTGGTCCTGGCGATCAGATTTTAGAAGAGCCAGATACTATTGAAAAGTTGAAAATAAAGCTAATTGTAGAAATCAGTTACAGAGAGCTCCTATTGATAGTAACGGGAGGGGGTGGGTTGCTGCACGTCTTTCACGGCCCGCCACATTCAATTATTGTGGCTTCTCCCTTCTCTGCATGGAAGATCATAGATCCGGTCCTTCTCCCTGCAGCATGGTTTCAGCAGTGGGGAGGAGAGTAACCATGCCGCGCGGAGCAACAGCACTGCCTGCAGTGAGGAAGAGAATAACGGCGCCATGGGAAGCTGCAGCACGGCCGGCAGCAGGGAGCAGAGCGACTATGTCCCGGGGAGCTGCATTACTCCTGGAGCGGAGGAGAAGTGACCACCAAGGAGCTGCACATCCACCAGCAGGGAAGTAAGTGGCCGCATGGGCGAGTGGAGCTATATCATTACTGGTACTGTGGAGTCAAGTGACCGCGTGGGATCTGCAGCACTGCCAGCGGGGAGTAGGAGAGTGATCGCTGGAGAGTTGCAGTACTACTGACCGGGGAGGTAGAGTGTGTTCTCCAGGAAGCTGTACACAGCTGGTGACTATTTATATTATTTCATTAGAATGTCCTCCCACTATTATATTGTTAGAAATTGAGGGCACTCCTGTGTGTGATCCACTATAAATATAGCCCACCTGTGTGTGGCACACTATGAATTGGGGGTTAGGTAAGGAGTACGTTTTGTAGTAGTCTATACAAGTTTTCGTATATTTTGGCTTGGCACAGTGGTCTGGCCCCTAAACTTTTCAACTTGCTCCTAGATTTTACAAAAATTTGTCGACCCCTGCCTTAGAGTATACTGCATGCACATAAATAAAAAGTATTCACAATTTTCAGGAAATATATTTTGCAGTAAGCTTTGTTCTAAAACTAACCACAACAAAAGTTCCTCAATACAACGTGGTTTCAATGAGCAATCTATGACAATTAATTATGGCATTTTTATTCCATGGAGGAAACCATAACTAGACACCTTTAAGAACCACATGTTCATTCCGTAGACTCATTGCTTGTCCTCACCTTCTTTCCACCTTTCCCTGGAGCCCCCGGTAGTCCTGGTGGTCCAATCAATCCTGCATTAGCAGTTGGACAGGCACTAGCACACTTCCCTCTGATGCTTGCTGCATACTGTGATGTTGCTTCAATTACCACCTTGCGACACAGTTCATATACTATCCGATCTGGCATGTCAGGTCCCTGAAAGAAGACATTTTTGTTGAATATTTCAGTATCTCTATTTAATACAAACCATTAGCATGTGTTACAATAGTGAAAGGGACAGATTTGTGACAGCAATGTTTTAGATTAAACTACATGGAATGCAACAAAGTCTACAGAATAAGTGACATGGCAATAACCTGGCACACATTATATGATATTTGTTCCTTACAATTGTAAGTTAAAATACATAATTTCTGTGTATTTTTCCTACTGCCGTTTATGTATTTCATGAAGCAGAGTACACATCCCCCAGTGTCTGGAAAATCTGATGGGCTTGTAAGGGAAATGTCAGGTGGCATATGGTAGGATGACTGATGGGCATATAAGGGGCATATGGGTTTGTTTGATGGTATATTGGGGAGATCTGATGGGCATGTTGGGTTCTGATTACAAGCAGGGAGCAGGAAGATTTGAGAAGCATGTGAAGAGGTCAGAGGGACATGAGGGGTTCTCATTACAAGCAGGAAGATATGAGAGGCATGTGAAGAGGTCAGAGGGGCATATGGGGTTCTGATAGCAAGCATGGAGATATGAGAGGCATGTGAAGAGGTCAGAGGGGCATGTGGGGTTCTGATTACAAGCATGTATATATGAGAGGCATGTGAAGAGGTCAGAGGAGCATGTGGGGTTCTGATTACAAGCATATGAGAGGCATGTGAAGAGGTCAGAGGGGCATGTGGGGTTCTGATTACAAGCAGGAAGATATGAGAGGCATGTGAAGAGGTCAGAGGGGCATGTGGGGTTCTGATTACAAGCAGGAAGATATGAGAGGCATGTGAAGAGGTCAGAGAGGCATGTGGGGTTCTGATTACAAGCAGGAAGATATGAGAGGCATGTGAAGAGGTCAGAGGGGTATGTGGGGTTCTGATTATAAGCATGGAGATATGAGAGGCATGTGAGGAGGTCAGAGGGGCATGTGGGGTTCTGATTACAAGCATATGAGAGGCATGTGAAGAGGTCAGAGGGGCATGTGGGGTTCTGATTACAAGCAGGAAGATATGAGGGGCATGTGGGGTTCTGATTACAAGCAGGAAGATATGAGAGGCATGTGAAGAGGTCAGAGAGGCATGTGGGGTTCTGATTACAAGCAGGAAGATATGAGAGGCATGTGAAGAGGTCAGAGGGACATGTGGGGTTCTGATTACAAGCATGTATATATGAGAAGCATGTGAAGAGGTCAGAGGGGTATGTGGGGTTCTGATTACAAGCAGGAAGATATGAGAGGCATGTGAAGAGGTCAGAGGGGCATGTTGGCCATTTCTAGCTTTTTATTCACCCATTCAGCAATTTCCTCTACAGCTCACAGCCAAATTTGTGTATAAAATGTATTATTTGTATGAGCATAACATTATATAAAACTAAGGTCCATAAGCATGGCCAGAGGCCAAATATGAGCTTTATTTGATATTAGTACATAATGATACCTATAGGATTAATGCTATAAAGGCTAGACAGTAAATCTTATGTGGTATATATGAAGGCTTTCCTTTTGTGAGTGTCCCTTTAACACCATGCAATTTAAAATAAACAGGAACAACATATATTACATTACCTTCAGGGACTACTTTATGTTTCTTATTAAATACCAAATGTAATAATTGGGAATTATTATATCATCACAAAAATGTCCCTGTTGTCCATGTACAAAGACTTTCTGAACTGTATTTTTTTAAAAGGTGAACTGTTTATTACACATAAAAATGATAAAGCTGTTTTACAACTTGGGAAACCTTTTCCTTAAAAAGGCCCCATCCCTAGCCATAGCCCAGGCATTGCTACAGGTAGCCATTTTTCTGCTAGTCCTGAAATACAGAACCGACAAATTGTTAGCTTTGGAAGGAGATATGTGAACGATTGACCAATCACAAAGCGCTATCCCTGATAGATCATTTTTTTAAATTTAAGTAATCTATAAATATCAGAACAAAACTGTTTTGCAAAAAAAACTTTTTTTGACATTTAATTCAAACAGAAAAAAACTTCATCAGTCCGCTGGCATGACACTATTTAATATGTAAAGCCTCATTCCAATGCAACACTTTAATAACAAGCATCCAAAGCCTATATTTTCTCATTGAGATATACATACAGTAATATTAAGCTTATATATAGTATTTAGTTATCACACTAATTACTTCTTAAACACAAAGATTATCAGTTATATGCTGTTCTGTCTTAATGTCTGGTGAGCAGTAATAGCTCTCATTTAATGACAATAATTTGTAATGCCCAAGTTTCTATCATTCTCTTATGCTAAAGTAGGCAATTTGGAAAAAGGAAACACATTGTTCCAACTTTTACGGTCTCTGGTAATTCTAGCCAGCCAATGACTGATCACAAAACAATGAATTCCTTCCTACTTGATCATTTGGCTTTCACAGTGTATGATCACTTTAAATATGACCCATATATTGAACTGAGAACTCCAAAAGAACAACTACAACCCTATCCCAACTGCTTACAGACCCAGCCTAGCAGTACCTTAATATAGGAATATACATTTCCCTACCCTATAATTGTTCTGAAAGCAACTAGACCAGAATTGCTTACCAGAGAACCAGGCACTCCAGAAGGCCCAGGAAGACCCTTTTCTCCTTGTTCTCCAATGGGACCCACATAGCCTCTTGGACCTGGTGATCCAGGAACACCTATCCTGCCAAGTGAGCCTACTGGTCCAACATGACCCCGTTTTCCTTGCTGTAACAAAGAAAAAAGAAGTTAAAAAATATGTTATATATATATATATATATATATATATATATTATATATATATATATATACACACACATACACAAGAAAGTAGGAAGGGTGGCAATTATAATAATTGACATTTAAACCATAAAATATTAACCATACTGCTCAAAATTCTAATAATGAAATTTGTAGGTGATGAATGAAGAAATTCTCTCAGAACTTTAATTATTCAAGATACTTATTGAATAATTCACCAAAATGGGGTGAGTCCATCAGGCAAGTTCATTGAAAATGCTATTAATGTTCCTTAGGGTTATCTGTAAATATACCCTCGCACCACAAGCAAATTCAACCAAGGAGTAGGCCAAAGGCCAAATATTAGACAATATTTAAAAATATTTATTATACATAAAAACTAATTTGATAATGTTTTAAAAAAAACATGCTGACATCAATTTTATAACATTAGGTGCTGAGTTCAGGCCTCAATAGGAAGATGTCACCAGCCTCTGTCACACTCTATGGGTGTGAACTCTTGAACCAAATTGTAATGGCCTTAATCAAAAGCCCTGTTCACCCTACGTATTTCATCCTGTATATATATTTATAAACATACTTAAATAGTTAATGTTTGATATGTTCTAAAGTTAGCAATTATTGGTTTGTCTTGCTTTTTTTTTCATGATGTGTACCGTATGTTACAAGTGGTGGGCTATGTAGGAAGGTGGCATAAGGAGCAAATGATTGTTCTGAATGATAGGGGATTCAATAATAAGGTTAACAGCATATGTCACACTCCTACTTTCAGTAGATGTTCAAGGCTTTTCTATCTTGCAAAATGCATTAAACTGCTTACACAGGTTAGACTAAACAGAACAATGTAATATAAATGACAAAATCCAAAGCCAATATGTTATGTGTAGTAAAGGCATCCCTGATATTCCCATACTTTTCTAGATCAGATGATACCTAAATAGGAGTCATGCGAGCAAGATATGTTAATAATACAGGAAAAACTGAACTTAGTGAGTGAGGAAGTCCAATATTACGAAGTGGGCTGTGCTTTCACCTGACGTTCTAACTTTGTACTCTGGGCCTGATTCAGAGCCGAACGCTCTGACAGAGCGCTCGCTCTGAATCAGGGCCGTCCCTGCTCCTTTTTGGAGCGGCCTCCTGGCCGCTCGCATAGCTGTGGGTGACCACCCACAGCTATAGCGAGTGGCCAAAATGATGGTCACGATGGTCAAGACCATCGCAACCATCGGGCTTGCGACGAGACCCTGCGGTAGGGTCTCGCTGCCGCAAGCCCTGGAGTGCTTTTGGCTCTATCAGAGCCAAAAGCACTCCCACTGACATCACATGGGAACGCCTCCGTCTGGGCAGCCACACCCCCGGCACGCCCACCAAAGGGGACGTGCTGTCAATCACCATCGACAGCACGCCCCCTTTGGTGCGAGACCCATAACGACGGCTTGGCCGTCGCTATTCGGGTCTCGCGCATGCGCACTTGGGCAACATCGACCCGCTTGCGAGCGCTCAGCGCTCGCGAGCGGCTCTGAATCAGGCCATCTGCACTGCCTGGGAGCAGCATACAAGGTGATATGAGCATGCTATATCATATGAAGAGATTGCGCAATAAAATAATCAATGTAGCATGTACCTAATTGTGTACATTGTGGAACTAGCTAATTGTTTGGCAATTATTTCCTATAGTGGTGAGTTTGACACTGACAGGGCCGGCTCCAGGCATGTTCCACCTGAGCGGCCGCACGAGGGCGCCACCTACAGAGGGCGCGCCGATTTTCTGCCGGCATTTTCACTGGCTGTCACTGTCATGCCAGCTCTGCTCAGCCCACCCACCCCACTGATGCTGCTGCTGCGCTGTTGCCCTACAGCTGACATTGGAGGCCTGGACGAGTTGAAGAGGGCGTCCGTGGTGTGGAGGAGACGGTAAGTGAATGCCGCTCGTGGCTCATCCCCCATCACATCATGGGCTTGGGCTGGCTACTGGCAGGCAGGCTGTGTGTGTGTGTGTGTGACTAATGTGCTGGCGTGCCGCACCCCACCACATACATACAGCCTGCCTGTCAGTGCCAGCAGCCAGCACATGAATAAAAAAATCGGTGGCGGAGTCTGAATGGATGCTGCGTGCTTGCGCGCAGCATCCATTCAGTGACGGGAGAGAGCTGGGAGAAGCCCAGCTAGTGAGGCTCCCCCCAGCCTGACGTTATTTGGAGGCGTGCCATGCAGGCACGCCTCCAAATATTGTCACATAGGGGGCGTGACCTTTGGTAATTAGGCCACGCCCCCATTTCCAGTTGTGCGTGACATCGCCGCGCGCCATTTAAGGGCACCCTCTTAAGAGCCGGCACAGGGTGCTCCAACCCCTGGAACCGGCCCTGGACACTGAACTTCACAGATCAGAGTGACAGGAGTCGCCATCACTACTCTGAGTGGATCAGGCCCTGAGTCACTCTGCTAAAAATCTCCAGCATAGAATAAGCTAGAACCTGGCACTCTGCAAGAAATAGGCATAAACTGCCTGAGGAAGTGGGCAGCAGTCCCATGAAATGCGTAACAAAGTTTATGCAGTTTATCACATGATGTACCAGACAATTAAGACCGTTTGTATTAGTGCAACACTACAAATCTTCAATTAAATATTTATTTCAAAGAAGTGTTACTGATTACTCAATTGGGGGAACTTGTGCCAGAAAGGACATTGGGCCTGATTCAGAGCCGTTCGCAATTTGCGGACGTTCTTTCAGGAAAAGGGGGTGGCTATTCAAATGAACCGTTCGCTCTTTGCAGTCTGTTGACGCCTCCATGTCTGAACGAGCGAACAAAACCAGCGGCCGCTATTTTGATAAAAACGCCCCCTGGCCGCTCACATCATACGTCATGTCCGCTATTTATTTGATTAATCGAGTACATCGAACAGCGTATGAACTGCTCGCTATTCTTGTGGTTGGTTTTTCCTACCGCTATCTTGCGAGCAGTTCTGGCTATAAAATAACCAAGTGACGTGGTCGATGACGCTGCTGTTTTAATTATGCACACCCTAAAAACGCCCGTTTTGACCTTTAAGCACGCCTGCGTTCGGATCTCCACTCCCCGTTTTCAAGCACCTTCCCCTGTTACCACCCACTGACGCCTCATCCTGTCACTCGCTATATAGCGAACAAATTATTTCTGGCCGCACTGACTGGTTCGCGCATGCGTATTAAAATGCATACGCATGCGCAGATGTGAAAACATCGCTCCGAACGAGGGAACGGCCGCTTACGAGCGGCTCTGAATCAGGCCCAATGTTTGCATTATTTTAACACCAGCCTTGTCCATATTTTATTTTATTCCGTTAAAATATTTATAGGTGTTGCATTGATTAGGTGACATTTTATGTGCAACATGAAGAACACACTATTAATGAATTTAAAAACAATTTATATAAATAATGATTATTTAGTGCAGTAGGCATAGCCCCAAATTGTAAAAAGGACTGTTACTATTCTGAAGAAATATATGACCTGGTTTTGTCATATTGCATGAAATAATGTACTGCATATTATGTGATACTAGCATATGACATCATAAGAAAAGACACCTAGATAAAATATGACTGAAAGTACAGACTTCAGAGAGGACTTGTCCTAGCACAAGATACTGTACATCAGTGGTCAGGGAACAGGGGTAAATGACCCCACATGGGGTAAAAATGAAACTCCTACGGGTAATGGACGGACAGCCGGGCATGCATATGAATCATTCTATAATATAGAATGATTCATATGCATGCCCGGCTGTGCCGCAGGGAGGCTCTAAGCCGGACGCCCGCTGAGATGTTACCAGCGGGCGCCCGGCTCCTTCCCTGCAGTGCCGCGTTAGCCGGAGGCTGGAGTTCTCTTCTGAACTCCAGGTTCCGCCTATCTCCATGCGCAATGTGGGAGAGACGGCATGACGTCTCTCCCATAGTTCCGAGGAGCAGCCGGGCAGACAGGATGGTGGTGGATGCAGGAGCGGGGATTAAGGTAAGTGTTTTTTTTTTTGTACAAGCGGCACTGCAGGGGCATTATATGGTGGCACTACTACAGGGGCACTTTATGGGTGCACTACTACAGGGGCATTATATGGGGGCACTACTTCAGGGGCACTTTATGGGGGCACCACTACAGGGGCATTATATGGGGGCACTACTATATGATTTCCTTCCTTTCAAATTAATGGGGTAACGTCGGCGTATCTAAATATATTTTGGGGTAAAAGGTAAAAAAGTTCCCTGACCCCTGCTGTACATAGTCGATGTTGAAATGCCCCATATATGGTAATAGGTGAGTTTTGTCAATTCTGTCAGATTATAATCATTGACTTTATTGCTATGATATTGGTAAATAGAATACTATTATAATTAAAAGTATATTCAAGTATTACATATGAAATATACCTCCAGCATAAAGTATAAGGGAAATTAGAAGTCACAGAGTTCATGGAACTCCAAAGTAACTTCTTAGATCCTTATATTTACAATAGAGTGCATGTTAGTTTATAATGACAGGCAGCCACTACTGTACAAGCAGTAACATTGTTGAGCGCTGTAATCTGTATAAATTTGAATAGTATTTGTTGCAAAAAAACAATACTCAGACCTTGGAACATGGAATATGAATTCCTGTGTTTAGGTAGTTTTGAAGTTTTTTCCGTTAGAGAAAACAAAAGTTACTTACTGCTCCCTTGTCTCCATAGTCACCTGCTTCCCCCTGTTTTAATTAGATGTAAAGAAAAACAAAGGATCACAATTTTCACACTAAACATTTATTAAACTGTCGATTGAGACTACCAGTTATTATTAATTCCCCCCAAAAAACACAAAAGTTTTTAAAATATTGATGAAATCAAACACTTGTTTATTTGCTAATAAATATATTATGTTATACAGTATGTGTGCAAGGCCAATTAGTGACGAACCCACCACCTCGGGTCCTGAATCTCCCCCTTTTCTGCTCTAGGAGCGCAATAACCATATTCATACTCCAGCTCTGAACTGTCAATCATTGACGGCTCTGTGTTGACATATGGTATGATAAGGCTCATTAGGATATTCACAGGACCCCAGTACTGAGGCGGAGGGAGCCAAAATCTGGATGTCGTAGCCATGCCACCTCTGTAAAATATGATGTATTTGCAGTGCCGTGCCCCTCAGCAGCTGGCCCTTAGAGATGGTCTGTACATCGAATTTCAACGGTTTAACATCAATGTCTTTCTAGTGATGGTAATGTTTTTATCATTTGATGGCGGCTTTCCGATGGCAGCCGCCATTGAATGGTGTGGAAGTGATGGGCATTCGATGTAAAAATAACCCTGAAGTTAGCTGTTTAACATCGAGAATGGAGGTGGGTCGCTATTGTGCATGTGTAAACATGTTCTTTTCCGCATGAACAGACCATCGCAAATTTTTTTGATGCAGTGGTTAGTTACCATCGCATTGATAGTGTAGATGGAGAAAGCCCAGCCATCAGTTGATGGAGGGCTTCCGATGTCCATCCCTATATGATAGTTGTGCTACTGTGTGTGTGTCACTCACTCAGTAAGCTGCAGACTGTTTAGTAAGCAGCAGTCCTGGATATCTAGGAGGAGGAGAGTTGCAACATGTGAGGCCAGGACTGGAGCCAAAACCACACAGATACCTGTATGGACAGGACTAATAGTTTCTCTGACAGTCAAAGAAACTACTAGTCCTGTCCATATCGTCATCTGAGTTGCCTCAGTCAGAGTCTGACTGCAACTGTACTCACAGCAGCAGTGGAAAATGGTGGGTGCAGGGTGGGCAACATGGGGGTGCTGTGTGCACCGTGCACTCATTATTAACACGCTACTGGTCCACTGTAATAGGCCTGTTAAAAGATACAACTAAATCATATAAAATACTTAAAATACTAGTCTAAGATTATGACTATTTAGATTAACATTAACTTCACTTAGTGTAGTGTTCTACAATTATATCAAGAAGAATTTATATTTTGTAATATAAATAGATATTGAGAATTGTAGATAATACAATTGATTCAGTAGAAACTTTGGGGCCTATGTATTAACAATTGTGGCAGTACCATGTTTACTATCAGTCCGTATGACAACAGACTTTGGTAACAAAACTATGCACTCTATGTACTACAATACACTGCAAGGACAGCAGTAGTGATAACCGCTGTTCCTGTGAATTACATCCCGGCTGCATCGGAGGAGTCTTTCACATTTTCAAAGACTGCCACAATAATCTGTTTCCACAGCTGAACGGAGGTCGCGGGAGAGGGACCCTAAGATCCCTCTCCTGTAAGAATGCCTCCATAGGCAAAAAGCGGTTTATGTCATCTCAAGATGGCGTAAACTAAAGGGGCCAAACGTCAAAAACCTTCTCTTTTCAGAGTTTGGTACATAGGGGTCACAATGTACAGTAGTCCCATTAATAATAATGGGCACTACAGCCTGCAGTGTTAATGAGCTTTTTGCAGAAGGGTTTCTGTGAAATCTCCTGCATTAGACCATTAGTACATTGCAACAATACAGAAAATTATGCAGAAACTGCAGTTGCTACATAATTTTATGGAAAATAGTTTGATTCATACTGTAGGCTCCTTTATCTGTATTTTACATTTACTTTCAGTCTTCTGTAATTCAGATGTTTCCTAAATGTTTTTTTTGTGCCCATTGTATGACTAAATATGTCTATGTTTTGATGCATACAATAATAATCACTCATAAGAAATCCCAATACAAATCCCATTAAAATAAAAACTGGTGATAAATAGACAAAATATAAAGCAATTACCACATGCTTTACAGATAATTAGTGCATTATACAACATTTTTATTTAGAAATACCTTTCTTCCAATTTTTCCTTTGGCACCTTGTCTTCCCTTTTCTCCCTAGAAATAGAGCATTGACATGTCAGCGCCTGTATTTTACATTTGTAACAACTCAATTTAATTGTTTTCTTAGTTATCCTCTTTTGTTACAAAACCTTGCTCTATAGGGTACGTACACTCATGTGAAGCAAAAATGACTGCCACTTGTGCTTTATGCTGTAGAAATACTGAGCACTGCTTTCAGAGCCATTTGCCTTTATTCCAGATTAGGGAGTGTGATTTATAATACGTTTGGTCACAAATACAATCTTCTTTAACACTTCAAGGGGGTGTAGTCATAATGTAGACATTTACAATGCGGACATTGCTTAATGTTGACACCACAATGCTGACATTGTTGAAATGTCGACGTTGAACATGTCGGCATCTGCAGGATGTCTAAAAATGTTCACAATTTCGACACATCCCACGTCCAGCACTGGCAGTTACACATGTTGAACTTACTTGGATTCCATGTCATTCTATGAAAATGGTCTGTATTTATTATTATTAAACCTACTAGCTAATCCCCCTACAGTCCAAGACAAACCCAGATTACTGTGGTATGGTTGGGTTAGTGGATTGGATGATCCTGGTACATATCATGGGGGGATTATGTACTAAGCCTTGGAGAGAGAAAGTGGGTGGAGATAAAGTACCAACCAATCAGCTCCTAACTGTCACTTTACAGGCTGTGGTTGAAAGTTTGGAGCGAATTGGTTGGTACTTTATCTCTCCGAGCGGATCCCTCTGTTGCCTCCTCCCTGCCTCTTCGGCGGCATTGCACATGCGTGACCTCAGGTCACACATGTGCAGAAGCCGGCCATGGGAGGAGGTAAGTAAGGCTGCTACTTCTGTAATTCAGTGATGAATTACTCCGGTGTTCAGTATGCCGCGGCAAGGTGAATACTTCATCAATGGGGGCCATACAGCCCCCGATGAGGAATAGACCACTGAATCCCCCTGATTAAGAAAGAATGATAGAAAATCTACATTTCAGGGAGCTGCCCTGCAGAGGAAAATTTATTATGAATTAAATAGCAATTTGCAGTATGTACAATCCCATTTGGAGTTGCTTGAAAGGATTTATTATTTAAATGGAATGTCTTCTAGTAAAGAAGCCATTTCAAAAGCAAGTCAGTTTTTTTCTGTGAATCATGTTAGAAAGCAGTGCACTACTGTACTGTACATGCTGGGCACTAGCAGTGGCAAACGCAGGAATTCTAGAGGGGGGTTTCCAAATGCCTGATATTAGAGTGAGTGTGGCCAGTCCATGAAGAGGGTAAAATTTGCACTTAACCAGCTTTAATATGCGTCATACAAAGTGTATTGTGTGTACATGGGGGAGTTTGACTGGGGCTTATGCCCTTCTGCTCCACGGGAGGTTTTTATCCTCCCTGAGCTCGCCTTAGGACACCTGCGATACGGTTTGACAGTTGTACCGCCCATGTACAGGACCAGTGATCACAGTAAGCCATTAGATGCGGCTGTAGGACCATCCTGCCTGAGCTGAATGTATTTATTTTAGATGTAGGCACCATTCCAGGGCATGGGAGCAAGTCCGGGAGTCTGGGGGAGCAGCAGAATAATCTAGCACTGCCCTGGACATATATGTACATATTGGGCTCTATAGCAGCACATCCCTAACAGTGAATGATTTCCAGATCTCCTAGTTGGTGCACAGGTATATTTATTAGTGGCTGATACATGTTAAAAGATCCTCAGGTGGTGCTAATTATTTCATTTGTGATACTGAGATTAACATTCAGCACTTGTAAAATTCTATTATATTACTATTTCTATTGTGGTCATGGTGTGGGATGGGGAGGGGGGTTTCCAGGCAGACGGAAACCCCCCCCTGCGTTTGCGTATGGCTAGGATCCAGAGTCTGCAGAGAGCTCTGTCCTCCAACCTGATATGTTACTGCACATGTGACTGCAGTTATCGTAGTACTATGTGAGAGTGTCACAGTTGAAGACAGATGTCTTCTACTTAGCTCCATGTGAGAGACTTGGTACCTGATTTAAAGCAGTTCCAGCATCCTGCACCACTACCTGCAAGCAGCATACACTCACCGGCTTGTAAGCAGTATAGAACCCAATTTCACTTAAGCTTCGCTTCACATTACCAGTGTACTCTACATGTAACAGTGAGTACGGCTGTACCTGTTGTCTATCAATAAGCCAAAACCACAGGTTAAGTAACTGGGCTGTTCATAGTTTGAGTCATCTACTGCTATGTACCTATATAACCCTGCAATATCAACACCTGCACACACATAATTTCCAACAAATCACAACATAGCTGCAACTTGTATGTGTCTTAAAACCATATCTCTGTGTAAGAAAAGAACAAATTTAAAATTACCACATAAACTTTACCTTTTCTCCATCATCTCCAGTATCACCTTGTGAGCCCTGTAGACACAGAGATAGAGAAATTACTTACAGCCAATATGACGGACCATTCAACCTTTTGCTGCCCACGAGAGGTCACTTACCCTGGGACCTATGAGACCCTGTGGTCCTGCTTTTCCAGGGGTCCCAGCATCACCCCTTGCACCTTTTGGACTCTATAAGGACAGTAAGAGTTTGTTTAACCTCTTCATGACAGAGCTAGCTCCACCTTAATGACAGAAGCATCGTAACAAATTACTGTTTTCCTGAATTCTTCCCAGATACTTTTTTACGCCATTAGTATAATCGCCCCAAATACTCTAGAATTAAAATGCTAACTTCTCCCAAGTATTGCTATACCATACATGTACTTTTTTAGTTTAAGGTGCTTCTGGGGTCAGGAGCAATGATATATATTTCTTTTTTACAGGGGAGACAACTTCAGGTGTCATATGAAGCTTCTGTAGGTCAGCCATATTTTAAACCACCTTAGATCCAGTACAAATTCTGCATGGATCTAATGGCATGCTTTTTTCTCTAGTGATACTCAGCTGTACGCCGCACCTGCAATTTTTTTTATATTATTTTTAATAGCACTTCAGTATTTAACAAGAAGCATTTCATTTGAATGCCATGTGTAAAATTTATGGGTACCATGAACCAATCTTATCCTAGTCAGCCAACAGACCCTTTGCTCTTATTAAAAGTCAAGGTCCAGGTTTACAAATCGCATCATCATCCAGGTTGAACATAATCATTTAAACAAGCAACAATTTACTACCCAGAGTCAAACTGGTCACATTGTACATAATGCTTTACAGACATTCACACAGTATTCTTGTCTTGTATGATCAATAAATGTAATTATAAATACTGTAACAGATTAAAAATCTACTACCAACTTCCAAGGACCTTTTGCATATAATTTGTGTCTATGAAGATATATATTGTTTTCATATGGTGAAGAATTTTTTGCATAGCTAAGTAGAAAAACACACAGATAAAAACCTGTATGCAATGACTGTGCAACCACTGTATATACACAGTATAAGAAAATTAAATATATATTTTCCTGCAACATACCATTGGTCCTTCAATACCAGGTGGGCCGGCTGGCCCTTGGTCTCCCTTGTCTCCCTGTAATTAGAAGAACATGCTTTACTATATAGAGCATCAAGAAACAAAAAAAAATCTGCCACATATTGCAAATAATTCCCTGCTATAAGAACTTCTCATCAGTCTTTCTAGCAAAATGTACCAGATTCAGTCCGTTTATTAAATGGACCACCAATAAGTAATATATAGATGTTTATGCTGTTATATTTTTATTAGCAAAATATATTTGTTTTACAAGCATTTTCCCAAAGGTCAGCTCATATTAGTTACAATTAAAAAAAAAAAATATATGTGTTTAATAATAATATTATAATAGATGTTAGCCACTGTAAGTTTGACACCAATAGCATATATTAATGTACAGTTTTAATATTCACTGTTTCAAGCAATCTGTTTAAATTATTACCATTACAAATGTTGACGGGAGCAGAACTTTATTGAGCTTGGCATTGAAAGAGAAGAAGATAATATTATATTTGTGAGAAAGGGGACTAACATATCCCTGAAAAAAAATATATATAAAATTTGAAGGTGATATCCCCTTTCTATTGCGACCTGATGGAATCTAACAGGAAATTCTCAAACCGTAGGAATAGAGACTTTTATTTTTAGGATTCTAAACATTATCTTCTAACTAATGATTATTATGATGTTGTATTAATTGTTTTTATACAGGATGCTATTCCATAGGATATACTATAATATGAAGGCTCTCTTCATATACTCTCATGGAAGTCCAGTGTCCCCAGTAATCTGGACACTTGAAGCGTAAATTTAGGTAAGGGTATTTGTATATACAGAATATTATGTTGATTTGTGTGTTTTACATGATTTTTTACATTCTTTACAATGAATATGTCTGTTTTAATCTTCTACAAATTTTTCTGTTTATTTATTTCCTATTCCTCTACCAAAGAAACACATTACGTTATCATATATATAAAACAGTTGCAGTTTTATTTTCTTCCTTATTGTAAAAGTCATCATTTCAATTTAAACTGTCATTGAAGATTGGAAATCAAATATAGACGATATCAGCCAATATGTACGTAATAACTTACCTTGTGTCCAATTACTCCAATGCCCCCTTCTTTTCCGCTTACGCCAGTAGCTCCCTGGAAATTGACAGATGGTAGATTTAGGAGAAAATACAGAGGGAAAACTTCAGCACATTGTCTGGTAACTTACATCCTTGCCATCAGTACCACGGAAACCGGGAATACCAGACAATCCTTGTATGCCCTGCAATAAAAAAAATGTGTTAATATATAGGTGAAATGTTCTGTATATGCACTACAATAAAAATGACCCATAATTATGGACACTAGACCTTGATGTAGAGTTGGACATAAGTCCATTTATTCCATGTAAAAAGGCAACTAGTGTCAGTATTTAGAATTGAGCTTATTTTATATTTGCACCCACTTGGGATTCGGTCTGGGGTAGTTATATATAAAATCACTACAGTAGAGGCGCAGTGACACAATTTAACCGTGCCCCTTAGTGCTGCTTCCCATTGTAATTTAATCATATCTTTAAGATATACCATATATAAGGCATATCTTTGTGCATCCCATAGGCCTGGGGCAAGAGTGCCAGTTATGATAAATGCATTTGTGCATCAGGCATGTCTATGCACTAAATTTAAAGTTGCACATAGTTTGACATATGTGTAACTTACTATTCTGCCACAGAAATACAAATGAATGGATGCATTCTTGCCTGTACTCAAAAGTCACAATTTTATTTCTAACTGTAAATCAGAAACTAAAGCGGCCCATACACGGTACTTTTCTTGCATGATGTGCATGATTTCGATCGATCGCAATGATCAATCGTGCACATCGTGTGTTGTTTCTGTATGTTAACAATGTCGTTGCGCTTCCCAGCCGTCGTATAGCAGGATCGTAGATCTTACGGCAAAACCGTAAGATTACGATCTATTGTGTACAATGTGATACACATTAGCATCCGTATCGTATGAATGTAACTATCAATCGTACACCATTTGAACACATCGTATGCAGAATTTCAAGGGAAATCGTACATCGCATACCTCCCACCATTTGAGGAGGTCCACTCAGGACATCCGCGCGCCGAAAAGGGGGCGTGGCCTAACGGCACACCTCGTTTACATCAGTAAGGGACGTGCCCAGCATCTCCGAGATGCTGGGCTGCCCCCGGGCTTCCCCCCATGCTGTGAATAGATGCAGCATCTATTCTCGCTCTGCATATGCTTCCCCCCAACTTCCCCCCCACCGCGGGACACTGCGGCCCGCGGGTGGGATAGTGGGACAGTCCCAAAAAAAACGGGACTGTCCCGCTGAATGCAGGACAGTTGGGAGGTATAACATTGTGACGTTTCAATATCGCACCGTGTATGGCCAGCATAAGCCCTTCGATGTTTTTATTTGCGCAAGTGCTCTTTATGTGGTCACCAAGCTCTTATCAAGGTGCGTGTTCACCTCCTGGTATTTGGAATGCTCCAGGGAAATCAATCAGTGCCTGGTTGGTGGGTTTCCAGATGCACTTAAAAATGCTCATTGTGAAAATAATGGAAATGTCACTTCACAGTACTATGAGCTTTATAATTTTACATTCTCTTCCTAATATACTGTACAGTTTATCTTAATATATAATATATTGGAATTATTAGAGTGAGTGGCCATTGTGACTGTCTGTGTTTATGTGGCACTTTTATGCATTTGAAAGACTTTATTGTATTTGTTGAAGCATGCTTTTCTGCAGAAGTGCTCCTGGAAGGTGCAAAATACACCACATAAAAGACTGAAAGTAATGGACGATACCTGATCTTCTCCATCTCAGGCATGATATACAAAATAAAGTCATTTTGTGGGGAATGCCCTTATTATAATTATTATTACTGTTGTTTATTTGTAAGACACCACCACCGTGTGTGGGGAAATCAGAAAGCACGTACAGTAAAACAGGACAGACAAGGTATACCAAAACAATGCAGACATGGAACAAAGGGCCTGATTCAGGGATGTATACTATGTCCATCCAATGATGAACGTAAATCTCAGATGTTTCCGAGTCTTTGCCTGCGCAGGACCCTTTCTGTGAATGTGCAGACCGGGTCCTGTGATCACGCTCACAGACCCCCCCCCCAAAAAAAAAATAAGAAAAAAAATGCTGCGGCATTTGGGGGACGTAGCTGGGCACCCTTACCAGAAACAGGGGCGTGTCATCCCCATTTTCAGGGAGGGATGAGCCCAGGGTCTGCGTCAACAGATGCAGATTCCTGGCCTCTGAACTGGCCAGCGCCCAGTCAGGCTGCGGGAAGCTTCAACTTCCGCGACCTGACTAATGGAGCAACCTCGGTCACGATGGTGCTCGCAAATGCAGCAAGGAGGTGTCGTACTTCTGCATTTGCATTAAGAAGTACGGAATTGCATTACTTGTGTGCGACTCTGCAATTTCGCCCATCTCTGAATCAGGCCCAAAGGGTAGGGAGGGCAGAGAACTTCCAATCTAGTTGGAAGGGGCACAGCTGAGAAAAAAGGTGTGAATGTTGCTGAGAATGGGACCTTAGCTAGGGTTTACTAGTGTGAGAAGTGGAGAATTGAGTAGGGTAAGCTCTACTAAAATGATGGGCAGTTCCTAAACCACACTAATCAGGGAGTGTCCCTTACCTGTCCATCTGTACCCAGCAGACGGTGCATACAGAAGGCATAATTCAGAGATCGACGGAACTGCACAGCCACACACAAGCGGTTGTGCAAGTTTGTCCATTTAAAATGCAAATGCAGAAAGGAGGTGTCACACAATCTTCAGCTGCCTGATCCCAGCACTGCGGCTGAGGTCGCAGCCTGGGATCACCATCGGAACAATCACGACCATCAGTTGCAACTGTTGTACCTCCAGCCAGGCTGCGGCAGCTGAAGATTACCACAGCCTGGCTGGGTCCTGGCAGCTTGCGAGGCCAGGAAGTCTACTCTGGCCTCGTCACTCCCGGAAAAGAGGGGCGAAACACCCCCGTTTCCGGGAATGCTGCCCTTAGAACGCCGCCGCTCAGCCTCCCAATCGCCGCAGCTTGTCAATCAGGCTGCGGCTGGGAGGCTAAGTGAGGCGAACTCGTAGAAAGAGGGCTGCACATGCGCAGTACACATCCTAAGCATGTGTAGTCCACCCACAATCGGAGATGTGCACTAACCATCGGATTGGCGTACATCTCTGAATAAAGCCAAGAATCATTTTGACCTGTAAACCCATAAACAATGGGTGCATTTGCTGAAAAGTAGACAATGGGTACATACAAATCTCAATTGCAGAACAAGGATAATGTTACCAAGCTAAACATTAAGGATGGGACTGTTGGTAGTGTGTCATTTAAATCCACAAAAAAGTTCCAAATGTGCTTATGCAAAAATACAGACTAAGGCCCTGATTCAGAGCCACTCGCTAGCGGCAGTACGCTCGTTCCGAGCAATGT
This sequence comes from Taudactylus pleione, assembly GCA_031769625.1. NCBI lineage: Eukaryota > Metazoa > Chordata > Amphibia > Anura > Myobatrachidae > Taudactylus > Taudactylus pleione. The sequence continues at coordinate 11,592,249 of JAUIMM010000115.1, forward strand.
TCGCACATCTGCGCATGCGTACGGTTTTTAGTACGCATGCGTACCAGTCAGTGCGGCTGAAAATCGTTTGTACGCAATATAGCGAGTGCCTGCTATTTTGAGTGACAGAATGAGGCGTATGTGGGTGGTAACAGGGGAAGGTGCTTGAAAACGGGGAGTGGAGATCAGAACGAAGGCGTGCTTAAAGGTCAAAACGGGCATTTTATGGGTGTGCATAATTAATATAGCAACGTCATTGACCACGTCACTTGGTTTTTTTTAACTCAGAACTGCTCGCAAAATAGCGGTTGACAAAACCAACCACAAGAATAGCGAGTAGTTCATATCCTGTTCGATGTACTCGATTAATCTAATAAATAGCGGACATGACGTATGGTGCGAGCGGCCAGGGGGCGTTTTTAACAAATAAACGAGCGTATGTTTTGCTCGCTCGTTCAGACTTAGAGGTGTGAACAGACTGCAATGTGCGAACGGATCATTTGAATAGCCACCCCTTGTTTTTGAACGAACGAACGCAAATAGCGAACGGCTCTGAATGAGGGCCTAACGCCCTCATTCAGAGCCGTTCGCTATTTGCGTTCATTAAAAAATGACCACAAAATATTTATATTAATTATAAAATTAGTGAATATAATATGATATACACAATATACACATGGGCCCTCATTCAGAGCCGTACGCTCTGAGCAGAGCGCACGCTCTGAATGAGGGCCGTCCTCCATAACTATGGAGCGTCCTCCTGGACGCTCGTATAGCTGTGGGTCACCACCCACTGCCTATACGAGCGTGCAGTTTGATGGCCGCGATGGTCTTGACCATCGCGACCATCGAAACTGCGTACAAAAGCCTGCGGTTGAGTTTCTCAACCGCAAGGCTCGGAGTGATTTTGGCTCTATCAGAGCCAAAATCACTCCCACTGACATCACTAGTGATGTCAGTGGGCCGGCTTTTGACGGGAGGCGTTCCCTTGGGAACGCCCCCGTCAGGGAGGCACGCCCCCGGCACAGCCAGCAAAGGGGGCGTGCTGTCAGTCACCATCGACAGCACGCCCCCTTTGAAGGGATACTACAAGCGAAGGCAAATCCTTCGCTCGTCGTGTCTGGCACATGCGCACGACGGAGCTCCCTCCGTCGTGCGCATGCTCAGTGCAGAACATCGACCCACTTGCGAGCGGACAGCCGCTCGCGAGTGGGTCTGAATCAGGCCCATAGATATTACAGTAACTGACAATACATGTTAAAATAATAAACCAGATTGATTTTGCCTTTTAAATTATTGCAACTTTAAGAAAATGGACAGCATTGTGCTGATGCCTGCGTCTCACAGGCTATTCATTACCCAAAAAATTGACACTTGGGGAAGGTTTCTCAAATCTTGGAGAGAGACAAAGTTGAGAGAGATAAAGTACCAACCAATCAGCTTTTAAATGTCATTTAACAGGCTGTGCTAGGAAAATGTCATTTAGGAGCTGATTGGTTAGTACTTTATCTCTCTCCAAGATTTAAGAAATCTCTCCTTCAGTCCACCAACTAATAATTACAGTATCCAATACCATTGCAGTCACCAGCATACTACAGCACAGTATGCCTAATAGTGATGATCAACTAAACATCCACCATACCACTTAAACGTGCCCTCAAATATAACAGTATAGTTGTATATTCAGAGTTTATAAAAGAAAACATCAAACGTCTCTATAATCAGAGCTTGCTAATTGACTGGCTATGTCAGCAGGTATTTTCTCCGGCACAATGTGGTTTGGCACAGGACCAGATCACTTCTAGGAGTAAATCAGTCCTCATAAGAGTGCATAATCTGATTTCTATATTTAGCAGAGAGAATGATTGTCAGACTTGCTCAATTATAAAAAATAAAATATAAAAAATTGGAGTTTCTCTACTTTCTTCATATTAGTTCAAAGTGATTGCTCTCTACATAAATATGACATAGTCCAAAAGTAATAGTTAATTATAAATGGGACTATTTTACCTAAAGTTGTCAGCCTTGCCAAGTGCTTCACCTCCTTGGAAACATAATAATGTCCTGATAGAGTAAAGAGAAAAGTCTAAAACTTGGCCCCTCCCTAAGTACCATAACACAGTATTTATTTAGGCTTATGCTCTTCATATACACCTTTAACCCATTAATGGTCAGGTATATTCTTGTTTAGCTTTCTGATAAGACACATTTTAGCATAGTTCATATATGCTGATTAAACAAGAATGAGTTAAAATGTTTTTGTGACTGTGCTTTCTTTTATTAGCGTTTTTAATTTAATGTTTTTATTGGTTCATATATACAACAAATTAATTAGCATAAAAATAATGCATTTTGTCCTCAACAGGACTTGCCTTCTTCTTCTGTCCCCTGAGGCAATATACCTAAGGTTAAGCAGAAGGATACAACCAGTTTGCCCTTCCCAAACCATGTCCCAGAGCTAGTAAATAAATAGCAAAATACATCAGACACAGTCACCCGCCTCCATGCTACCCCAGTGAGGAGACGATGGGCCACAATCTCTAGTAGTCCATGTTTGTAATATGACGCAACAGTGGCTATAATGTAATGTTACCACATGGAATGCAACGTAACTTAGACATGATATTGTGTAACAGTTACACTGAGCAGGAGCCAATCAGCTGCTGGGAAGCCGCATCACGTGACACAAACAGTGCAGTCTCTGTGTGACTGCCCTCAGTTTTAGTAAATACAGGCCTTGTCAGACTGGGGCATGCAGTGGTAGTGGCCCATGTTTAAGTGTGGCTATCCATCACAGAGGCTTGGTTAACCATTGCGCAGTGCATGGTCTGGACCCCTTAGTACATATTTATATAGTAAATATTGATAGTGCATGCATGATAATGTACTCATATTTATAATAGCAATGCACAGTAGTAAAAATACAATAGTCCTGGGAATGCAGTCCAATGTAACATATGTGATCCTGGGCGGGATATACTAAGGAGTTTTATGAGTTCTGGCCGCATTCCCCATGGTATCTGGAGAGACGGCCAACAGTCAATAGATCGACAGTAAATAGGTGGACACCAGATGGTCGACAGGCAAAAGGTCAGCATAGTAAATAGGTTGACAGTGACAAAAGGTCGACTGACAAATGTTCAATAGTGCAGAAGGTCGACAGGGTTAAAAGGTTGACAGGTTCAAATGGTCAATACAAAAATGGTCTGCACACAATTGGTAGACACATGTTTTCATGGTTTTCAACATTTTTAAGGTTAGGGGTTAGGGTTAGGTTGAGGGTTAATGGTTAGGCACTTGGGGAAGAGCTAGGTTTAGGCAATAGTGGGAGGGTTAGGGTTAGGCACCAGGGGGAGGGTTAGGAGAGGGTTAGGCACCAGAGGGAGGGTTAAGATTAGGGTTAAATCACAAAACAAATGTGTTGACAATTTGCAATTTGACAATTTGTCAGGCGATCTTTTGTCACTGTCAACTTTTTGACCATGTTGGCCTATTGCTTGTCGACCATCTAGTGTCGACCTATTGATCAGCAATCTATTATACCACACCTATTCTCCATATGTACCAAGCTGTAGGATGCAATACTGTCCAGAGCTTGGACCCATTAGGCGTTGCCTACTAGAAGCCTATTAGCTTCTCTTTTTATTGTTCACTGAGAGGGATCCAATCGGAGTGGAGGTGAGGTACAGTGTGTGAAAGAGGCCATTACTGCTTGGCCAGAGCTTAATTTACCTTAGTCTTTGAGCCGTTATGCACTGGGGCTAATCATTTAAACTACCCTAAGTATTTAATGCTCAGGTGTAATTTTGTTCCCTAGGTTAGGACAGGTGCACTACTAGGTATGTTCCCTGGAAGATGTGCTACTGCCCATAGAAATATAACATTTGGGGGAAATAAATAAACTACAGACCCATCTAGTCTAAAAAATGTTTGTCTTAATATTTACTGTCTGTCTTAACAATAGCCTGTTTGTCCCATGTTTTCTAGAATTACTTTAGTGACTGCGCCCCCACCACAACTGCTGAAATTGGGTACTAGGATTGGCTGTAATTTAAGGGGCACCAGTTAAAATCTGGCTAAGACCAGCCAATCTGCTAACGCTAGCACTAATAACTAAAAAAGCTGCTACCAGTGATAGTTTATGCTAGTCTGGGCTAATGACATTACAGCAGGGGTCACCATGTCATACAGAAAACCAGATCTAAAGTGTTCAAAAAGTTATTAAAAGCACTAAGGTTCATCCTACACCTCTGGTGAGGAGTATGTAGTTTCATATCAATATCACAATGTCAACAGTTAATATGCCAACATGGATAAAATGTCAACATTTATGAATGCTGTCATGATGAATGTCTACATTATGGATGCCGACATGCCGGCAATATAATATACCAATCCCCCGGTGAGCTGGGTGTGGTGGAAAAAGCTAAATCAGCGTAAATCTTCAAGTGTCACATCCTCTGACAGCCATGGGTATACTGGGACTTGTAGATACAGGTTAATTGTCTTCTGTAAAATGAACCTTAGCATGTCTACAATATATGATCCCTATTGTGTCACAGACCTATGTGACTGATTATATATTCTCTGTAAAGCACTGCATAATATGTAGGTACTGTATAAAAATACTGTTAATAAGTAAAACAAATAAATAACTACATCAAACCCTGAGTGTTGAAATAAAAACACCAAAATGCTGCTGTAAAAGATATTTACTTAGAATAAAATGTGGATTTTGGAATTGTGTGTGACAGACATAAGGCTGAAGGAAAAGAAAATTCCATGTGAGGAAAAATGAATCTCATTCAGGCTACAGACCTGGAAGATTTACTAAGGATCTGGATACTACTACTTGCTGCACTGTTCTATCAAATGGTTCAACATCAACATGATAATGTGTGATAAATGCACTGTGAGTAATACAGGTTGCTTTTTGCAGCTCTCTCTGCTGAAGCACTTACATTCTCTGACCTCAAAGTAGAAGTAGGTCTCATGGTTGTGCCTCTAACAGGGGCCACTTATTTGCTGCAATGTATGCTTCTTGATCGCTTGTTACAGCCATCTGGCTATCATCATCTTGGAGGCGGCCAAACCTTTCCTTGGGCAGGAAAAACATATGAATAGCCTCTGTTAGAAATATTTTGACATCTTGCGAATGCAGACTTTTTTCCTTTTCAGTTTTTGGACAGAGGCATAAGGTAAGCAACATCGCCTCTTGAGAACAGTAGGACAGGGAGGATACGTCTGCTGAAAATTGAGGAGGAAGACAAAGAACTACTTTACCAAAAAAAGGATTCATTCACCCGTTCTTAATGCATGTGAGCGCTACACCAGTTTGTAGTGAAGAATTGTTCTGTGCGTGACCAGAACATGGACATACAGATATGACTATACAGATTTGCTCTTATGCAAGCCTGGGCCTGGAGAGGGGGTATGTGGTGGAGGATGCAAACATATGGGGAGCACAGAGGTCGGAAACATGATTTTAATGTGATGGTTTCCACAGGTTGAACTGTAGTTCTAGGTGTATATGTTTAATATTGTATTTAAGTTCAGGAAATGTTTCTCTTACTCTAGGAGTAATAGTTTTAAAGGCCTTCACACATACAGTACCTCCTGATTACTGTAGGTTCCCTCCTAGTGGGTAAACTATACTGGTCCCCAGTGTGACAACCTGAAATGAAATAGTACTGGGTTTGATTTCTGATTTTACGCCTAGTGGTGTAGCCAAAGGGTGCAGGGGGAGCGACCCTTGATGTAAAACTGTATGCACCACAGGCTGCCCGGCCAGCTCACTGCATTCAGGGGTAAAGTTCCTGCCCTGCACAATGGATCGAATGTGTGGCGCTGCTGTCTGTCTAGGCCCCGCCAATGTTTTTACTGTGTGGAGGGCCTTGAGATGTTATCACCTATCATCACCGAAGGAGGAGAAGATGCAAAGAGGAGCATGCAGTAGACAAACAAGAAGGTACAGTAAGTTGGAGAATCTCGGGGATTGAATTGGCTCTGGAGGTGAAACAGGGAGCACCAGGCTAGAGGTGATGCCGGAGGCACAAGGCTGGAGGTGACAAAAGAGGCTGGAGATGGCACAGGGGGCACAAGTCTGAGGTAACACAAGGCTGGAGTGACACAAAGGGTACGAGGCAGGAGTGACAGGACGCACAAGGCTGGATTGACACAGGGAACATGAGGCTGGAGTGACACAAGTCATAAGGCTGGGGTGACACAGTGGTCATGAGGCTAGAGAGACACAGGGGCCTCAAACCTAGAGAGATTCAGGAGGATGGATGGGACACGGGTCAGAAAACTGGAGGTGACACAGGGCACAAAGCTAGAGACACATGGTGCACGAGGCTGGTTGAATCTCTGTTGCATGGTGATGTACAGTATGGTTATATTCCTATGCAACATCTTCCGGACCATCTGATCTACTACATGTATAGTGAATACCGACTGAAGATACTGTCTGCCCAGGGAAAACCAATTTCTTTAGAGGTTCCCCATGGCAGAGAAACCACCATATAGGTAAGATGTATTTTTACTTAGTGCATACAAAAAGTAATGTGTTTAGATTTTTTTTTTAGGGTGGACTTTTTTGCCCTGAACTCTTCTTGGTCTAGAACTGGTCCTGCCATGCAGGAATTCACTCTTGGGGCTTGTGCTTAGCTGAGCTGCAGCTTTTGCTTTTGATTGGTCAAGGTGCAGAGCAGAAGACACCAATTGACTGGTGGCTGTGTGAGGGTGGCAGCAGGTTATGGTTTAGTTATGACATCTGTGTGAAAGGCCCTCAGCATCTGCAGTGGTCAGGGGAGCCTGGAGCAAATCCTACAATGACGAATCATTGGGGCACTTATATTTCCATTTTTGGTCAAAAGTTGGTGAGGCCATCAGCGGTAGCTTTTTTGGTCCCTCCAGAAGATATACCACTAAAAGTACAATTATCCCAAGGAAACAATGGAGATTGTGTGTCAAAAATTTTGATGCAGAATATATATCTCTGGCATTAATTCTTATTTTCTACGACCATAAAAGTCTGCAAGGGAGGATGCAAGAAAAGTGCAGTCTTAATCTTCTAAAGCAAGAAGAGATATAGAAGCTGGATATGTACCTCTTGTTATCTATTTGATATCAAGTACTGCCAAAAAAGAGGATAAGGTCTTCAGCAAGTATTTGTGGAACCTAAAAGTGTTTCCAGCAAATGAGACAAAATTGGATATTATACAGGAGCAATGGATGGCACCAGAGAAAAAGTAGCATTCTTCCGTAAATGTAAAAGTTTGACAAAGAAGATAAAAAATATTTGTGTAATACTTTGATAGTGGATAATTTGGAGCTTTGTTTATCTAAAAGTTTGACAATTCCTGTAGATTGGTCATTCTTTAAGGAAGCTGTCGTGAGTGGAGTGGAGTGCCCTGGTCCTTGTGGACCTGTTGTCTCAAATTGTCAATTGAAAAATAAGGGGTGAAATTAAAATATTACATGAAAACTTTTTTATTGTTTTCTTCTCACTAATAAAAAGTCTGCAGAAAATTCCCTCTGTATTTTCTACAGTGGAATCCTTGTCACAAATAGCCAAAGTGAGAGGAGTGCATGTAGATAGTAACTGGGAAATGCATATGTAGGATCAGAGCCCAGGCTTTAAATGGTGCCCTTTAAGGAATCCTTTTGCCCTACGGTTAAATAAGCTAAAGGAAAGCTTTTCAGCAGTCTTGGGTTCCAATTTTAATTAAAAAGAGAATTAAGAAAAGGAACCTTTATTCCCACACTAAGGAAATTTCAAGTAGATGAACAGGTCCATCTGGCTCCAAGCACTAATATGAAAAAAAACAAGAAAAGTCAAAAGTTCTTGCTTCAAAGTTTTCACTTCAGATGGTTGGGTTCTTCAAATCAGACAACAAAAAAAAACTTAAATTGAGGAGTTTATGTCATAAGTAATTAAAGAAGTTTCTCAAGAACAATAAGGTAAAGTGACATTTCAACACCACCCAGCCCCCTCGTTATCCGCTGCTCTCCCCCTGCCACCCTCTCTGCTGCTCTAGCTCACAACTCCCACTCCATACCGTCCCCCACCCCTTTCTCGTATACTTACCCCATTCAAGCAGCCTGGCAGGTCCTCTTCTCTAGCTTAGTATGTCCCATCTCCCTCGCAATGGGAGCATTTGGACGGGGGGCTCGTTCCCTGGTTCCAACTGCGCATCAGTGTTGGAAACAGGACAGACCTTACAGAATTATAATATAGATTCAACATGGAATTAGTCAAAACTACCAGATGTGTTATCAGCAAAGGAATTACAGCCTTAATTCTTAGGGATGGATATTTTCATAGCTTTTAACTATATGATATATAAAAGATATATCAGGGTAGCAGACAAAAGCCGATATGTCATAAAACCACCAGATTTTGTCCTGGCCTTTTGGTCTACATAGTCTCCCCCTTAATATTTAATTAAGCATAAGGACAGCAATTAAGTGAAGAAGACTGTACAATTATTTAATTATTTGGACAATTGCTTTTAAAGACAAAAGAAGGAGTTTCAAATGACAAGCAGCTAACTCACTGCAAAGCCTAACTTGACTATTAAACATAGACTTCTGTTTAAAAGAGTCTATGACAGTTTGTCTGGTAGACTGTGATGCATGGCTTGAAAATCTTGGTCACAAGTGTCATGGCTTTGCATCACAGCAAATGTGACGCGATAGGTTGGAGAGTGTCATGATCCATTGCAGTACCACTCTCCTACCAGTGGTGCTGCTCTTCCTTGTGGTGCAGTACCACTCTCCTACCAGTGGTGCTGCTCTTCCTTGTGGTGCAGTACCACTCTCCTACCAGTGGTGCTGCTCTTCCTTGTGGTGCAGTACCACTCTCCTACCAGTGATGCTTGTCCAAGATATTTCAGATTTTTTAGTCCTATGGCCTTCTGTGATCCTGCAGCCTGGGATAATTGCCTAATTTAGAAGCTGTGTACCTCACCTGTCTCTCACAGATTTATACCTGCCTCACAGTGCTTTCCTGGCCAGATCATCGTGTCAGGACCTGCATGTCAGATTTTCCAAGTCTGATGCTTAGTCTGTCCTCTGGCTCCAGGCTTCAGTCATTACCTGTTCCTGTATTTCTGCAAGCACTCTGAATCATACTACTCCCTGCTTTTCTGCAGGTATTCAGCATTTACTACAGTCTCTGCATCATAGCAAGTATTCATCATTCATTACAGCTGTCCTCCTGTACACTTGCAACGGCAGCCATGGGGAGGGGGGCGACAAACCTCCCCGGCCAGAGGGACCCTCCAACACAGAGAGCACAGATGATAGTTGTTCAGTGTGTATGAAGAACCATCATCTGCAGATATACAGTATCTGCAAATCACTCGATCTGCAAATATATCTGTTTAGTTTGTACCCAGCATTACTCCAAAACAAGATACAGATCTGATCCAAATATACTTAGACAATTGGACAGTAGTCACTTATATGAACAATGATGGCGGGACAATATATCACACTCTATGTGGTTGAAGGGGAGATGTAGCATACCTTCAAGAGCGATAAAGTGGACAAGTTGCCCATAGCAACCAATCCGCTTCTAACTATCATTTACCTAGCACGTTTATAAGATGAAAGTTAGAAGCTGATTGGTTGCTATGTCTTGTCTGTACACATACTGTAAGTACAATACTACTGTATATTGGACAAGTGGTTTACATAACTGGGAATGTGGAAATCATTCCTTAAACTTATATACAGTAGAGGCAAAACTTGAATCCATCTATCCAGATTGCAGCACAGGCACCAGAAGTACAGAGCAATGCTGCTTTTCTTTAGTGCATTGTTATACTATAAAAACAGGATGCAAGAGTTTCATATTTCTCTATGTCATTGACAGACCCGGGAAAGGCGTCTGCACCGATGAATTGACATTAATCAGAGAAACTGTCAGCACCAGAAGGAATACCTCCTGGGGACTGTACATCACTGTGATGGTTGGTATAGATCAGATAACAGAAAAAGGTAGCTGCACAGGAGAACCTTTACACCAATGTAGGAGAGCAAACACGACATCGTATGTGATCTGAGAACCTATTATCAAATAAAACCAGATGGGAACTTTGATATATTGATTTCAGATAGAGAGATATCATACCAATAACTAGTCTCCTCTATAGAATGTAGCCAATGTGTCTGGCATAAAGGGAATTTTCCGGGGGGCGTGGCTTGACTGTCAGTGGAGGCAGTCGAGTTCTCCTCAAGCTCCGGACCTCTATAGCTCCAGCGAGCCCCGCAGCCTTTATTGTGTCTAAAAGAGCCCAGCACCTGCTCTCCCCCATACCCCTGCTTCTTGTACAGCCTAAGCGGATAGGGTCCGCGGAATCGGGGCATGCTAGGCGCGCTCGCAGATTGCGGCCCACCTGCTTCCTCAGGGACTGGAGTCTGGAGACCAGCCGCAGCGGACCTCTGGCGGTGTCTGGTCGGCGCATCCCTGTCTATGGGCGCCTGACGGAGCGCTCTCCGCTCCCCACAGGCCACCTCTCTAGACCACCAACCCTTGCCTCCTTGCTGCTGTCAGGTCCTGTGCTCCTGATCTTGGTGACGGCTCTGGACAGACTCCTCATCCTCCGGTGGCCATATTGGATTTTTTTTTTCTTTTCTGTCCTCAGTAAATCTCAGCCTGGCTGCCAGTTTTACAGTGCCTTCTCAAACGGAGATACTCTGGAGAGTGATAGAGGGGTGGTGAGTCCCTGAAGGGAGACTATATAATTTTACTATATAATATAATCCAGTTTTGCCTCCCCCTCTGCCCCCCTTTGCATCTGCATTGGTGCTGACATTGTGGTCTTGAGACCTATTGGCCTTATCTCAGTACCTGGAACCCTGCATAACTAAGAGCATATGCCCCTTTTCACATACCTCACAGGGTTAATATTTCTCATTTATTTTTGTCTGCTTCCTCCTGAAAGTTTTCACTCTGGTACTTGTATTTGCTATTTCTTATACACCGGCCCCCTCTTGTGGTACTTAGTGATTACTACATTAAGCTTTGAAAGTGGCACTGGCTATTATATATTCATTTTTTTTATTTTATTTTTTTATTTTTTCTTGTCTCTAACAATCCCCCTGGAGCGCACGAGCTAGAGATGTACGCCTATTATTACCACTCAGCCTGCCTGGATCAATATTGTAGAACCCTGTGTCTTATTTTTCATACGGTACTTTTTTGTTGTTTTTTTTTGTTTGTTTCATTATGTCGCAAAGAAGCAAAAAATCTCCACCGTCCACTGCAAATTTTTTCTGATCTAAATCTAAGGGCTCTCAGAGTTCTTCATTGCTTCCAGAATCCCTGTCCTCTCCATGTTCGTCTGATGCTGGTATTGATCCCCAGATTCAAGCGGTTATGACGGGTTTGTTGGAGGGAGTTCAATCTGCATTCAAACAAGAACTATCTAATGCCATAACAGAGTTTAAGTCAGAACTGACGTCTCTCGGCAACAGAACAGATGCTCTGGAGTCCAAATCGGATGACTTAAGCCGTTCCCAACAACGCCTTGATACAGAATTCTCTAGACTTCATGACGAGATGGAGACACTCAAAGAAAGACAAGAAGACCAAGAGAATCGTTCTCGCCGTAATAACTTACGTATCCGTAACATAGTAGAATCAGTCCTTGGTTCTTCTTTAGCATCGTTTCTAAAATACTTTTTTCAACACATGGTGCCAACCCTTGCTGATGAAGATTGTTTATGTGACAGAGCCCATAGGGCGCTTCGTCTGAAGCCCTCTCCTACTCAACCACCTAGGGACATCATTGTTCGTTTTCATTACTTCCGTTCAAAGGAACGGATCTTGTCAGCTATCTGAGACTCTCCAGTGATTCCCTTCCAAGATATGAAGCTGCACGTTTTTCAGGACCTGGCCCCTTCCACTATTCAAAAACGGCTAGACCTTCAGCCGGTCACTAAGATTCTACGACAGTATCAAATTCGTTATTGCTGGGGATTCCCCTTTATGCTTCAGGTCTCAGCAAATAACTCTAAGCATAATGTTAAGACCCTTACTCAAGGTCAAGAATTACTAGCCAAGCTTAATCTCCTCCCGACGCCAACCTCTGCTCCGGTAACTGCTACACTTTCTCCCAAACCACAACGCTCTCATCCTCCGTTACCAGAGTGGACAAGGGTATCCCGACACCATTCTGAGAACTCTAATCCCACTTGTACTGTGAGGTTAAACTACAGTTGTTGAATTTCTCTATGATAGTGTTTAATTCCCTTGCACTGTAATTTTCTTATATTACTTGGGAGGAACAGTCCTCTCTTTGGTTCTTTGCGAACATATGTTATTATTTCTATGTATATTCAGATTTATATGTTGTTGTTGTTTTTTTTCTTGTTCCCCTGCCCTCTTGTCCTTACCTATCTCTCCCCTTTTTCCCTTCCCTGTTTTTCCCATTTATTTTATATTTATTTATTCTTTTTTTAATATTTACACAGGTTTATGATCCCTGTACTACAGGGATTTTTGTTCGATTTGGATATTGCCGATCTTATATGTAAGGGTCCAGCCCTGACTCTATTAGACAGTTCTTCCGCTACCCCCATGCTCCCTTTTATACTCTTGATAAATGTTATGTTGATTTATTTTATTGCGGTCCTTATTTGGGACCCAATTTACCAGGGTTTTTACCCAAATGGGTTTTCTGTTTCTTTTTCTTTCTGTTTCTTTTTTCTGTGGCTCTCCTATGTTTCCCCCCCCCCCACATTTCTTTCCTTTCTGTTCCCAAGGGTGGCTATACTTGGGTCAAATTTTTGACTCATTATATCTGTGTGTTATGCATATAGCATTTCTTTATATATTTTTCCATGTCTTTTAAATTGCTATCTATTAATGTGAAGGAGGGAGAAGGCCGATATTGCATTCATACAAGAGACGCATTTTACGGGCCTGCATTCCCAGCTTCGAGGTAGGTGGTTCGCCCAGACCTCCTTTGCTTCAACGAATTGTAAAAAACGTGGGGTAGCCATTTTAATTCAGCGTAATGTCCCTTTTGTCCATATTAAAACTGTGATAGACCCAGAGGGTCGATTCCTTATAGTGATCGGGACCATCCGTACTGAGATTTTCACCTTGGTGTCAGTGTACGGTCCTAATCAAGACCAGCCCCAATTCTTTGATTCTCTGTTCCGGCATATTAGCAGGGAGGCACAGGGCCATATTATTATGAGTGGAGATTTTAAATCCATTATTGATCCTCTGTTGGATAGATCTAACCCACCTGCAAACTCCTCCGGGATGTCTCTTCCTAGAGCTTTTCGTACTCTCCTGGCTTCCCTTAAACATTATGGCCTTTGTGATTCCTGGCGTCTTAAACATCCCCATGCCAAGGACTATACCCATTTTTCAGTCCCACATCAACATTATTCCAGGATAGATATGATCCATATTTCCTCCTCTATTACCTCTATGGTTACAGAAGCCGGTATTTCCCCATTTACATGGACAGACCATGCAGGTGTCTATATTCTTTTAGAAATACATCGTTCCCCTCGTAGAAAGTGTAATTGGCGCCTTGATGACTCCCTTTTACAACATCCCTCCGCTCTTCTAGAAATAAAATTGGCGATGACCCGCTATTTTGAGGAGAATACCTCCCCTGATATTTCCTCTAGTATCCTCTGGGAAGCCCATAAGGCTACTATACGGGGTTTCCTCATTTAAAAAACTTCAGCGGTTAGTAAAGTGGCTGCGCAGGAAATTCATTCCCTTGAGTCACAAATCTCAGTGCTATTGATCCAATATAAGACATCTTTCTAGTGCCTCCGTGCTAGCCCAAACTGAGATACTACGAGGTCAGCTTAATGCCTTCTGTCTCGCCGCGCTTATCTTGCAAAAACTTCGTCAACGCTTTTATGATAAAGCTGACAAAATTGATTCCTTATTAGCTAATGAATTGCGTCGCAGACAAGCATTAGGTGCGATAGACAAATTACACTCTAAGTCTTCTGGTTCTCTTATGATCCTGAAGTTATGGCTAAGGAATTTCAGACCTTTTATAGTTCCCTTTATAATTTATCAGATTCTCTTCTTCCCACTTCTGCTGGAGCCAAGGGGGTACGTTCATATTTGTCCTCTACCCCCCTACCTAGTCTCTCAGAATCCCAATTATCTCTTCTCAATGACCATATTTCAGATGTAGAGACAATAGCTGCTATTAGATTGATGCGTTCCTCTGCCGCCCCATGCCCCGATGGGTTTACAGCCCGACACTACAAGTTGTTTGCAAAGGAACTTGCCCCACATCTCACATCTTTATTTAATGATATCTTGGAAGGCGCTTCTTTTGCCCCTGACACGGTTGATATTGTGGTGATCCCTAAACCTGATCGTGATCCTACTCACTGTATTAACTATAGACAGATTTCATTATTAAACGTCGACCTGAAAATTTATGCTAAAATCTTAGCGACTCGGTTAGCTCCTTTGCTTTCTTATTTGATACATCCAGATCAGGTCGGGTTTATACCTGGACGTCAGGCATCGGATAACACTAGACAGGCCATTTATCTAATACATTCTATTCATAAAAGGAAAACTCCTACCCTGATTTTAGCTCTAGACGCCCAGAAGGCCTTTGACCGCATTTCCTGGCCCTTTATATTTGCTGTTTTAGACAAAATGGGCTTCTCAGGCAAATTTTTAGATGGCGTTGTGGCACTCTACCGTTCCCCCACTGTGCGGGTCTCGGTCAATGGTGTTTACTCCTCTAGTTTTGGGATCACTAACGGTACTCGGCAGGGTTGTCCCCTCTCTCCTTTAATATTTGCTCTCATTATGGAAGCCCTGGCGGCAAGGATCCGTTGTAATAGAGCTATTTCAGGAATATCCACAGGCCCATCTGAATATAAAATTGCATTATATGCCGACGATGTTTTAGTTTCTCTCACTGACCCGGCCCAATCCCTACATTCACTTTTAGAGGAAATAAATTCATATTCTCAATACTCGGGTTATAAAATTAATGTTACCAAGACTGAAGTTCTCGATTTCTATATCCCAGCTACCATAAAACAATCCCTAGAGGCCATGCTCCCCTGTACCTGGCATAAAAAAAAGATCAAATATCTCAGCGTTTTCTTAACTCATCACTATCATCAGCTGTTTCAGGCAAACTTTCCTCGCCTGCTAGATAGTATTAAGTCTGATTTGTATGACTGGTCCAATTATTTTATTTCTTGGATAGGTAGAATACATTCGGTTAAGATGAACGTTCTCCCTCGGCTCTTGTATTTATTTCAGACCCTTCCGATTTATATTCCTCCCTACGTGTTCAAATTCCTTCAGTATGAAACTTCATATTTCATATGGAACCGGAAATGCCCGCGGATCAGACTAAAGCTGCTTCAGCGTCCTCCCAGGGGAGGAGGTTTGGGTATCCCTGATTTTAAAAAATATTATTATGCTGCGCAGCTCTCTCACTGTGCTCAGTGGTGTAACTTTAATGCAAGGAATGTCTGGGTTGCTATCGAAGCCGAGGAGGTGGGACTGACCACTATATCTTCCCTTCTATGATATCTAGGATTCATCGCCCCTGGATGGTATCTTCTCACCCTGTAATTTCTCATTCTTTAGCAATCTGGGATTTACTCAATAGACGTTTTAAGTTGGCTCCAGGCCCGTCCCCTTTGATTCCGTTATTTCACAATCCCATTTTCCCTCCACGTTTATGCAAATCATCCTATACTGCCTGGCTATCGGGTAATATATATTATGTAAACGATATCACTATTGATACTAATTTTCCTCAATTCTCTGAAATCCAGGAAAAAGTATCAATCCCATCCAAAGAATTTTTTCGGTTAGACCAGTGTTGGCTAACGTTGACACTCCAGCTGTTGTGGAACTATATATCCCAGCATGCCCTGCCACAGTTTTAGCATGCCCTAATTGCAAAACTGTAGCAGTGCATGCTGGGTTATGTAGTTCCATAACAGCTGGAGTGTCAAGGTTAGCCAACACTGGGTTAGACACTTCCACTACAAAATTAGTTTGATTTTGATTTGCAGACCTTTGACTACTTTTGAGTCTATATGTTGGAGACGACCCTCCACTAGGGGTCTTATTTCTACTATTTACTCCCTGTTAGGGGAAGAAGTGAGTCCCAATTGGGAATCTCATGAATTGGCATGGGAACGGGATTTGGGACATTCTATAGATGCTGAGGATTGGACGGAGATTTGGGACAACGCTGCCGACAGTTCTATTTGCGCCAAAATTATGGAAAACACTTACAAATTAATATATCAATGGTATTATGTGCCATCTCGGCTCCAAGTAATGTTCCCCGACGCTTCGGATAGATGCTGGAGGGGTTGTAATAGCGTGGGCACTTTTTTGCATATCTGGTGGACTTGTCCCAAATTAGCCAGTATATGGCAGGAGGTTGTCGTTCTCCTCTCGCGCCTCTTTGAGACCACAATTCCCTCCGATCCTCAGCATTTTCTATTTCCCTTAAATCTGCCCACCTTATCACGATATCAGAATAAGTTAATCCGACATATAGTATCTGCTATGACCTGCCAAATAGCAGCGGATTGGAAAAACCCTAATCCTTCTCCTATGCAGGCAATATTATCACGTATCTGGTATGTCTACAAGATGGAATACATGATCGCGTTATTACGCAATACATAGAAATCTTTTGATAAAACATGGTCCCCTTGGCTGACATATCAAAACATATTCTCGTCATACAACATTTATTTTTTAATTTTTTCTATTATTATATTTAGATTGAAAGAATGTTTTTTTTTCACTTAGAGCTGATCCATCCTTTATTGCCCTTATTTTCCCTTGTTTTTCTTCTGGTTTATGCTTTTCTTTTTTTCTTTTTTACTTTTAGACGGTTTGCCACACCGTTGCCGCAAATTATTTTTCTTGCTTCTATATTTTTTTTTCTTTACTATACTGAGAAAATGAATAACTATATTATTGTTTTGAGAGACTACAGTTTTTAAATTAACAGTATATTATGTGTTGTAATTTATCCTTGAATGTTTGACTGTACTATTGTATTGTGATTTGCTCAATAAAAAGAGTTTATAAAAAAAAAAAAAAAAAAAAGGGAATTTTCCAAGACTGGTGTTTTTATTTGAAAAATGTTGTGGTCATGTCTTCTAGACAATAGGTAGATCTGGAGCTCTTTCAGTTATTCTGAGGATAGTAACAAGAGTAATAGTTGTCTACATAGTGCAATGAAAAGTATTCAAACAGTGCCAATAATCAAATGCAATGTCCTAGGAAGAGTACAGAATGAATTAATTTATTAGAATATCTTTAATATGCTTATAATGATGGCGGCATGCCATAATACCTGTATACACGTTATTAATATGTCATAACTTGTTAATAAAAAATACATTATGTATATGATTGTATTTTTGTTGTGTTGTTTAGTTTATTAATAGTTGTTGAATCAGTATGAGTCTCTTTTACAGTTAGGCAAAAACCCAGCTAAAAGGTGCAATTTTTATACCTTGTCAAAACCATGTTGTGCATATGTTGGCAAATTTAAAATGGGCTGAAAGATTTAGGGTTCAGAAAGGGTGCGTCTTCTTCTTAGCGCAACTGTTGTAAACCATGGTGTAATAGAAGCTATCCAGTCTTTGGAAGCAGGGAAAATCCTGTGTGTACATTTGGCACACAAACAAGGATGCCCTAGTATTTTGGAATAATTTTGGGTTGGGATGTATGGTATTTGCTTCCTGCATTTCCCAGTTACCTCTATTTGTTCTGACTTTTATACATTCACCAAGTTTTAGCTATTTTACTATGTATGCCATTTATAGAATACCATAGTTTTCATTCTTTATTTGTCCTCCATGCTTTGTCTGTCTCTTATTTATTTATTACCAGTTATTTATATAGCGCACACATATTTCGCAGCTCTTTACAGAGAATATTTGACCATTCACATCAGTTCCTGCCCCAGTAGAGCTTACAATCTATATTCCCTACCACATGCTCTCACACACACATACTGTATACAGGAGGGTTAATTTTGTTGGGAGCCAATTAGCCTACCAGTATATTTTTGGAGTGTGGGAGGAAACCGTAGTACCCGAAGGAAACCCACACAAACACAGGGAAAATATACAAACTCCACAGAGTTAGGGCCGTGGTGGGAATCGAACCCACAACCTCAGTGCTGTGACGCTATTTGCTTTCCCTTTGTTTGCTACTTGCTTACTTTGTATGTGTACATTGTGTACTGCTTGGGGTATATTTACTAGGGCAGCACAGACGGTGTAATGATTAGCGTTACTGCCTCACAGCACTGAGGTCGTGGGTTCAATACCCACCACGGCCCTAACTGTGCAGAGTTTGTATATTCTCCCTGTGCTTGCGTGGGTTTCCTCCGGGTACTCCGGTTTCCTCCCACACTCCAAAAATATACTGGTAGGTTAATTGGCTCCCAGCAAAAATTACCCCTAGTGTGTATGTGTGTGCGCATGTGATAGGGAATATAGATTGTAAGCTCCACTGGGGCAGGGACTGATGTGAATGGCCAGATATTCTCTGTAAAGCGCTGCGGAATATGTGTGCGCTATATAAATAACTGGTAATAAATAAAGTGAGAGTTTTTAGTAGTGGAGATGTTGCCCATAGCAACCTATCAGATTCTACTTAACATTTAACTAGCACATTCTAGAAGATAATAGCTACAATCTGATTGGTTGCTATGGACAACAGCTCCACTTCTAAAAACTCTCACATTAGTAAATTCAACCCCTTGTGTCCTATACCAGGATTGTATGTGATCATTACACACACTTGAACACATTGGCCTGTGCAATATTATTGTGTATTAGCACCATTTGCCGGGCTGTGAACTAGAATCTAAAATTGATTCATAAGTTCCATTCCTCTCTAGTTATCATTGTGTGTGATAATATAGTGTGCTCTGCACCAATACCCAGAGGTGTCCCCGGGTCTGGTAACACCTGGTGTGCACTCTGACTGCCTCAGTGTCTCTGCACGCCAGAGGCGCGCCCCTGACTGGAAAATAGGTGTGGCCTAAAGTAAATTGGGTGTGGCCTCACGGGGATCCCAATGACGTCACTCCGAGGGCAGCCCAGCTTCGCCGAAGATGCTGGGCTGAACCCCAGAGACTGGGCTTTCAGCTCCTCTTCTATGACAGGAGCTGGGTGCTGCAGGAGAATGTCATACTGCAGCACTCAACTCCTGTCGCTGCAGAGGAGCCGGCATTTTGATGTCATCCCCTCCCAGGGTGACACCCGCGTGCGTCCCGCACCCCCTGCTCCCCCCTCATGACGCCACTGCCAATACCTCACCTTTATTCCTTGCTCTCCTGGTTCACCTGTAATTCCTAGGTAACCCTAAAGGAAAACATGAAAGCTGAGTTTGGTTTAAAGAAATAAACATAGATCAAGTAGCTTTAAATACATCACATTTACCAGAGTACATCTAACAAGATAAGAAATCAGGGATGGCTTTATATTTTGAAACCTGCTTTATATGCAATATCTTTCTGTTAGACTAGATTCTTACAAGCACATATTAAATACTGAACTGTTGTTATTATTAATATTATGAGTTTGTGTGGTATTAAATTACAATTAATTAGAAATACTTGTAAAAGTTATTGCAGTGGGCTATCAAGTCTTGTATTATAATAACAGTGTAAATAAATACACTTGCAGCCTGCAGATATGAAGGCATCTTAATCTAGTAAATTTCTTTGAAATACCAATATAAAAGAAAAATATGTATGCTGAGTGTCAATGATAATTGTTTACCAATTACCAGTAATTATCTGCTAGAAATAACGATTGGAATTCCAGTCTGTAAGTACAGTACACAAATAGCCTGATAAGTTCAGAGTCCAGCAATCACATTCTACTTACATTTTGTGGAAAATAACTGAAATGATACTTACCAAATATCCTCGCTCTCCTTGGCTTCCATGAAATCCAGCAGTCCCTTTATTCCCCTGTCATGATACAAATGATCATTAATATTCACCTATCAGTATTGCATGAGAGTATTCTTATACCCCTTTTTCACCAAAATTCTGGGTCTGACCCGGAGTTGGAACAGAGGGGGTCATTCAGACCCACTCGCGAGCGGCACTACGCTCGTAAGTGGGTCGATGTTCCCCACTGCGCATGCGCACGACGGAGGGAGTTCCGTCGTGCGCATGCGCGAGACCGAACGAGCGTAGGACTTTCCATCGCTCGAGGTCTCACAGCAAAGGGGGCGTGCTGTCGATGTTGATTGACAGCACGCCCCCTTTGGTGGGCGTTCCGGGGACGTGCCTGCCAGACGGAGGCGTTCCTATGGGAACGCCTACCGTCTCAAGCCGGCCCCACTGACATCACTAGTGATGTCAGTGGGAGTGATTTTGGCTCTGATAGAGCCAAAATCACTCCTGGCCTTGCGGTTGAGAAACCCGACCACAGGGTTTCACTCGCAAGTCCGATGGTCGCGATGGTCAAGACCATCGCGACCATCTTGTTGGACGCTCGTATATGCTGTGGGTGGTGACCCACAGCTATACGAGCGTCCAGGAGGACGCTCCATTTTAATGGAGGATGGCCCTGATTATGAGCGAGCGCTCTGGTCAGAGCGTCCGGCTCTGAATCAGGGCCAGAGTTCCTATCCGGATCAGACCTGGAATTTTGCCGGAGCCGACTCAGGATTTTCCTGAGTCGGCGCCGCTCACACCGGAGTAGGGTCTGCATAGACCCGGCTTTTCCGACGTGAAAGTGGACGCTTGAAGATGACGTCATCTCCAAGCGCTACTGAAGCCAGACCAATCGGCCGGCTTGCGGCGCACTGCAGGTCATCAAGACCTGGAGTGCACCATACACACAGCAGGGTTCCACCGGCTGCGCCAGTGTCAAACCCTACTATTTCCCTGGGTTGGATTGCCGGGTCACTCGGCCCGGCGATCCAACCCTCACCCCTTTTACACCAAGGAGCTTCCTGGGTTAACCCTGCAATAACCCGGGTTTTAGCTCCGGTGTAAAAGGGCTATTACTCAAATAAGGACACATTTAGGATATGTGCAGGTGGGACTAGGTAGAAAAAAAGTGAGATACATTAGAATTTTTTGACAACTACATCATAAATTTGTTTTACAGTAAAAACAGTGTTGCAAGACGTTACCAATAAGATGAATTACCTAATTAGTACAGTAATGACTGTAAATGTTTACATATTTTCTATGACATATCAATAACCACCAGTGTGCTTCATGCGATATGTCCCAAGTATAGATGTAGAAAATTTAAGTGTGTAAGGATGTAAAATAGTATAAAGAAAAATGACAACACTTTTGGAGTAATTGCACAAGTTACTGTACACCATTTGTGTGCATTCTTCAAATGTAAAATAAAACACCCAAGCTGAATGTATGATTGTACTTAGGCATGGCCAATTATCTATGATTTTGGAGACAAGCAAAAGAAATTACTTTGGACCATTTGGTGAATTATATGCTCCTATTACTAAAGTTGCATAAAACATGATTGTGTGCACACTTCCTAAACATGTGTATACAATATTTGTACTTCACGTACATGTTCTGTGACCACCCCCCCTCCCCACCCGAAAGAGAAATAAAGCCATTTCAATTGGTCTTGGATTTAAACAAAGGTGTAAGTTGGGATGATTACCTGCCATCTCACAAAGACACTACATTGCCAGATAATACTTAAGAAGAATACATGCTTCCGTAAACAGTGAGTGTACAGTATGTGATACACATTAATAACAGTATGAGACAGAATGTAGAACATTGTACATCCAAAGCTTATTAACTCATATTTTTATACAACACAAATGTTTTATGTGCAGAAGTATCAAACAATGACATATTAGCTTAAACCAAATAATGCTGAATAATACAATGCTATAAGCAAATCATATAATTAAACTTGTTAAAAGTCAATAAAAAAACGAATTTTCTATATAACGTAGAAGAGGTAAAAGTCTTTCAATCTACAGTGTGATCTTGAGCAATAAGACATAGATTTATGATTAGTGGCCAACTGACATGAGTTTGTCTTGCTCAAAATTCTGCTTCACATAGGTCTGAAGAAAGAGCCTTTCTGTTCCTGAGAGACTCAACTGGAAACTTCACTTAGAAATATATTTAAAAGCCATCTCTATATAGTCTTTAAATGTAGATTTTTTTTCAGTTGGCTACCACTTTCCTTTCCCTAGTTTGCCAAGACTTCAAGAAATGGAACATTTTAAACCTTGTACCAAGACGAACTGTTTAGAATGATATATCTCAGTATGATTGTCGTCATGATCCCTAATCTATTAAACAGAAGCATTCCCAACCTGAAGAAAAAGGAGCCTACCTGTTGTCCTTTCGGTCCCTCGGGTCCTTGCTTTCCTTGTGGCCCTTGCGATCCCTTTATAAAGAATATACTGTCATAATTTCCATACAATATTTAGAAAGAACATTATATATGAGATAACTTAAGGGAAAAAAGCATACAATATGCAGTAAGTTATGTTCTATAGACTAGTTTTCTATATTTTTCTGCACACTACAGTGAAGATCTGACCCAATGTAATCAATGTGTCCCAGGTCACATATAGTAGATTGTAAGATCAAACAGGGAAACAATGTGACTGATTCAGAGTTGGGAATAGAGAGAGAGATAGCACTTAACTGTGTGCCTGGACAAACCATGTTGCAATGCAAGGGGTGTAAATACATACATTTTTTTTTTTTTGCATGTAGGGTAAATACTGTCTGCTTTTGTATGTAGCCCACATATACTGCACAGCTTTATTATTACACTGCAATTTAGATGTCAGTTTGGACACCTCCCTCCCAAATCTAAATCTCTGCACATTTGAAATCTGCCCCACCTGCAGTGCAGCATGGTTTCACCAAGATGATCAGTTGAGAGAGATATCTCTCTCTATTACCAACTCTGAATCAGCCCAATGTTTTAAGAGCAGTAAAGGACTGCATATAATTGTATGACCTATGTAAAGAAATAAATATAGCAACAAGTATAATATGCAAATATTAGTACATTTATCAACTATTAAAATAAAAATATCTCTTACCTTTTCGCCATTAGGTCCACCAATGCCGTCACTACCGATTTTACCAATATCACCCTAAAATATAGAGGTATGTCTTGTATAACATGTATAATGCTGTATTATTCTAGTAATAAATGTTGCTACCTATGGTATAATATTTAACTGTAAGCTGGGACTTGTAGTTTCACAACAACCAGAAACTGTCAGAACAAGAATAGATCTCAAAATATAGTCCGATATCAGGTATTTTATTATGTTGCTGGAGGTTACAAAACTAAAAGACATGGATCTTTAAGAATTACATCACAAACAAGTTTTAAGTCAAATGACACATCCAGAGAAAAATATATAGTGGAAAAAACAACAATATGTTATGTACTGTGAAAACACTACACCTACAGCATTATATGATGCTCCTATTGAACAAGCCTCATAGTAGCAATTATTAATTTAAATGATAGGAACAATATATTTGGCAAGAGTACAAGATATCTCTTTTTCTTGTGTTTAAGGGGGGTATTCATAAAAGTCTGGAGAGAGAAATGCAGTTTACATCGCAAAGGATAGCTCTCTCGATAGAGCTGTCCTTTGCGATGCTTTCGGACAGAGGGACTCCCAGGTTCAACACCCAGAAGTCCCTCTGGCGTCTTTCTGCACATGCACAGAAGGACGCCAACCATGGGGGGTTAGGAGAGGGATCGGATCCCTCTCAGGGCAATCGTCTAACTGGGACGAAGCACCGGAATGCATCGCATTTCAATGCTTAGGACATATGGAAAATGCTGTAAGACCCCCGTTTCTGGGGTATTACTGCATTTTCAGCTTTAGTACATCCCGGCCACAATGAGTGATTAAAACTCAATGCATATGATAATGGTGCTCCAGCCAATCAGCTCCCAACTGTTATATGTTTGAAAAAATTACAGTTGGGAGCTAAGTGGCTGGTGCACCATTATCATATGCAACAACTTTTATCACTCGTGAATGATAAAAATCATTGATGAATAAGGCCCTTAGTCTGTACTATTACAGTAAGGAGTAAAGTGGTTGGTACTTTATCTCTCACAATTTTATCTCTCTCCAAGATTTCATGAATACCTACCTAGATCCCATAAAAATGTTGAATTGTACTAGTATGTGTACATAGAAAACAAATTAATGTGTTGACAGGATAATAAGGATGTTACTATAACCAATATAATATAGATCAATGTTGTTTCCTTATTTCTTAGTCTAACTTACCTCTTCTCCATTCTCACCCGGTTCTCCTAGTGGCCCTGTTAGTCCATGCTCACCCTGTAACATAAAAAGTCATATCAGACTACTCTCTAGATCAATGTCTTATACTGATATCAGGATCTGCTAACAAGCTGCGTTTTATAACAGAGAAGTGGTAAGATTATGCAAGGAGCATGCCAACATACCAAATACAACTATAGCAGCAGCCCTAGCATCTTGAAAATCTGTTGCTCACTATTATTTTGTGCCTAAATTACTGTAGTGGAAAACTGTGATGTTATACCAGAGTGCTGTGCTGAAAGAATATACAGTCAGGTGCATAAATATTGGGACATTGTCAGAATTTTCATATTTTGGCCTCTATTCACCACCACAATGGCTTTGAAATGAAACAAACATATTCTGCTCATATTCAGTCAAATGCTTCAGAACTCATTGGACGGCGCTTCACGGTGCAGATGGACAATGACCCGAAGCATACTGCAAAAGCAACCAAAAAGTGGAATGTTATACAATGGCCAAGTCAATTCCCTGAACTGAATCCGATTGAGCATGCATTTCACTTGATGAAGAGAAAATGCCCCAAGAACAAGCAGGAACTGAAGACATTTGCAGTCGAGGCCTGGCAGAGCATCACCAGGGATGAAACCCAGCGTCTGGTGATGTCTATGCGTTCCAGACTTCAGGCTGTAATTGCCTGCAAAGGATTTGCAACAAAGTATTAAAAAGTGAAAGTTAGATTTAGGATTGTTTAGTTTGTCCCATTACTTTTGGTCCCTTAAAAAGTAGGAGGCACATATAGAAACCGTTCTTCCTACACCGTTCACCTGATTTGGATGTAATTACCCTCACATTAAATCTGAAAGTCTGCAGTGAAAGCACATCTTGTTTGTTTCATTTCAAAGCCATTGTGGTGGTGAATAGAGGCCAAAATATGAAAATTCTGACAATGTCCCAATATTTATGTGCCTGACTGTATAGAACATGCATATTATCATATTCTGATTGTGGCATAATAGTTATTATTATAGAGGCTGATTCAGGATAGCAAGCAAATGCGTTGCCCGTATGTAGAGTTGCTTGAATCTATAAAGCCTCACCTCCATTATACATCTAACTGAGTACCTGTCATTACTATCAGCACACATTTGCACTAGCCCTATGCCTGGTGCAAGAGATACGCCCAAAAGCAGATGGCTCTATGCATATGCTCAACTCAGCATAGCCTGTAATTCTGCTTACACACCAGTGCATACATTCAGCACACCAAGCCTGTGTACAAATACCCTGTTGCCATCCAGTTACACTAATTCAGCCACAGAGGAGTTTCTTATGTCTGTGAATCGCTCGTAGTTGCTCATAGTTGAGTACTTTCGGCCATGGAGCATATACAGTACTTAATCAATCCGTCCATAAAACAGAGTTGTGTGCAACTTTATATCGGCTTGTCAATTTGCATAGCTTTTTTTCAGGACATTAGGATAAGTATTGTGTTTAAAAGTATGACTAGCCCAAATGTTCAACTCACGCTGTATATCACATGTCCATGCCCAACTACAGAGTCACATATGCATTCATGTGGCTCTATATACTATCATATTAATCGATATGGCCACATATAGCTTTGTAATCCCCTAATAGACCAATATACCACCCATATAGCTTCAGGTAACGTCCACATAGCCTTATTTGCTATCGTAGAGGTAGACGGGTTGTCCAGGACAATGGTCTCTCAACCAGTACATTAGCAGATTGTGGGTATATCCTGTCACTAAGACATCAACATGATGGCAACTCAACTGAATAAGCTGTAGATATGTTGCTCAAGGTTCGGAAATTTGTAGGCATTTACTGTAGATATTATGATAGTTCCATTTGATTTTATCTGTTCCCACCAGTCTTAATGATACCATTCATTCTTATGTAGATAAAAACAGAATTGGACCAGGTGTTGTTGGTAGCACCAGACTGGTCAAAATATGTAATGGTACATAGACAGTCTCAGGGCATCTTCCTCTAAGGAGGGATCTGCTAACCCAGGGATTGTCTATTCATTAAAGCTTAGTGTGACTGGCTATAATGCTGTGGTAGTTGAATCTATGATTCTTAAAAGGCAGGCAATCCCTGTGAGGATAATTGAAATAATGCTCAGGGCCAAGAAAATTATCATTGGTTCAGGAATACTGTTGTTTGATGTGAGAATAGAAAGTCTCCAATGATTTATTTTCCGTTGTCCATTTAAACTGTTCCTACTGGATGGCTTAGGTAATGGACTAAAACTGAGTTTGCCATAAACTCAGAGCTCTATATCCCCATGGTAACAGTGTCCTCCAATTAAAAGGACTTATTGCAAGTAAAAAAAAGTCTTAATATTATTAATATTTGCTTACAGTTATGAAATGTGATTGTTTACATTATTATTTCAAAATAATGGGTAGAAGGCTAGCGTTTGGAGACACTGGGCTCATCTGCAGGACAGCCAGAGAACAGTTATAATGTTTGGAGCTTAACTGGTAGTCTTCAGAGGCGGTTGGAGGATGCAAGCGGTCGCTCAGAAACTGGGCGGCTGCTTGCATCCTGACCGGCCGCCTCTGTTTCGGTCGTTAGGCTGTGGGTTAACACCCACAGCTCTAACGACCGCTCGGGTGATGGTCGCGATAGTCAGAGACCATCGCGACCATCGGGGCTTAGGACGAGACCGTAGGGTAGGGTCTCACTTGTCGTAAGCCCCGGAGAGCTTCTGGCTCTGTCAGAGCCGGAAGCTCTCCACTGACATCACTAGTGATGTCAGTGGGGCCTCCCCCAAACGGTAGACGTTCCCATGGGAACGCCTCCGTTTGGGCTGCCACCCCCCCAGCCCGCCTTCCAAACGGGGCGAGCCGTCAATCAACATCGACAGCTCGCCCCCTTTCCAAAGAGACCCGCTACGACCAGCGCTGTTGGTCGTAGCGGGTCTCACGCATGCGCACGAGGGAGCCGGCTCCCTCGTGCGCATGCGCACTGGCCAAACATCGAGGCGGCCGTGCGGTCGTAGACCGTACGGCCGCCTCTGAATTAAGCCCACTGTTTCCATAGTCCCAGCTACTTTGGTGCTGCAGTTACCAGGCACTGTTTCCATGGCAAAGTTAGCTGCAACAGGAATTAAAAATGTACATACATCATTACATATGCAGTGCCCCTTGATGGCACCACAGCACAAATGTTTATGCGGTGGGGATCATCTTATTTTTTTGGTTGAAATCACTGGCTGCACCTCCCACTCCCCCCCTGCTTATCCATGTGGGACATGTCCCAAAGATTTGGCTTCTGATCCCTCAGTCCTTTGGGGTTACCGGGAATTCCCCTGGGGTCCAGGATTTTCCTGATGTGACAGTCCTTTTACATTGTTGTGGGCCTTGCCTTGTTTGTCATAAATCTGAAGGGCAAGGCTCCATTTCAACATTATATAAATTTCCCCCAAAGTGATCAGTCACCACTGCAAAGTGCCAGCTGAACAAATAAAGGGTGATGTCGGGATTCCGGCACTGGCATCCCAACTGGCAGGATCTCAACTACATCCCTTATTCCACAGTATTGCATTTATCTATAGAACATAAAACAGGCTGTATTTCACTTTTTGTCCTATACACAACTGAAAAGGAATAAGATAGATACTGAGGATTGTACACCATTAATAACATGCCAACAGACCTTATCTGATAACTTTACTGTTATGTTTGTATAAATGATACATGGATACAATCACATATATGTGCCACAGTGTGTCTTTACCTTTTTTCCTGGTATACCTTGTACACCTTTTTCTCCAGGAACACCATAATAACCCTGCACAAATGAAAGAAACAACATCAGACTACCTCACTGTAGGCGTCCTTTCATTGGTGGGTGGAGTTATAAACATCCAGTATCATGTAAAAAAAAGCTGATTTCAAGCATAGAGCCCATTATATGCTGAAGGGGGCCTGGGAACCTCCAGAGCAGGATTAATATATTTCTGATATTTCTGGCACTTTGGAGAATAAATATGACAGAACTGATGGTTTGTGCAAATGACAATATACAGAAGTTGGGAATAAGGAACTAGTGAAAGTCTAAGGATGGTAGAATGAACATAAAAATGGTCACAGCCACTGTAACATAGCATTTTGCATGCAGATACACACACAGTCGTACAAAAAAAAGGCATTCCTCATATCATTTTAATCAGCTGCTTGTGAGTTCCATTTGCATCGCTGTGCGAATAGGGCGCATTTGAATGTAAAAAGTCACATGGAAAGACACCCAGCGCTACCGAGTCACACAGAGCTCATGCGTAATATGCAGCGCTACTTATAGCACACGGGGGGTAGATGTATGTGGACACAGCTGTATAAAAAAGTCAAGCAGACCTAGTAGGTACCAATACAATTGTAGCTGAGGACCTGCGTTATGTAAGTTCTTTTATATCATGTTTAAGAACCTAGTCCATTTAAATACTGATCTATTACCGCAGTGTCCTGGCGATATATACTAAACTGCTAGAATGTACACACAATAAATTAAATTTACTTTACAATTCACAGAAAAAAAAATGGCATAAAATGCAATCATAAAAACTAATATAAATGTATAAAAAGGTCTTATTCAGTTGCAACCACATTTCGCAGACAGTTCTGCTTCCTTCACTGCCCACAATGCAAAAGACCACTCTTATTGGTAGAGCTGTCCTTTGCGACTTTAATTGCAAAACTACAGGTATACGGCGTTAATAAACGCTGCTATGTATGCAGTAAGTGTTGGGATGTATTGCATTCAAAATGCGATGCATGATACATCTTGACCATAGAGTGGTAAACATTGCATAGACATGGACAGCACCGTATAATCATTCTTCCTAAGCTTATAACTAGAGTTGAAGAATGAGAAACACAAATGTGTTAGCTATTTCCTTTAAAGGACAAATAAATAATGCACTATTCATTTCTGTAAGGGATTTATTGTCATCTAGCTAAATAAATGAGTATGTACTTACTATGTCTCCTGTGAACCCAGAAGGACCTTCAGAGCCATCAGGACCTGGGTCTCCCTGTTGGATAAAAGTTAATAGATCCCTTCTTATAATCCTGATAACATTCACCAATTATTACCAACATGGTTATTATAAGTAGCTCATTGAGCTATCCCAACCATTCCAAAGACTAGCACTATACACAGCATGTATCCAGGTTATACAATGTGAGAACATGAGCAATGAAGAAGATCAGCTGTATTAATCACAATTATTCATAATGAGAAATGTGTTGTTGGTTTAGCATAAACATGAGTCATGTCATATAGTGCACAGATGTTGTCTGTGTCAGAAGGAATTTAGTCAATGATGGAATCTCTATGACAACAACTATATATTGGAGATAGCATAATAATAAACAAACACTGCATACAAAACTATATGATTATTAAATAAATAGCAATCTTTCGTTCTGAATCATTTTACACAATATGTTAAAAAGGTAAAATGATGCTAGTTCTTTGTCTGTCTAACGTGCAGGACTTAAGTATCACCTCACACTAGGCCTGATTGGTAGACGCTAATCTCGGCGATGCTGCGTTTTCTTATGTAGCGGATCTGAGATTATATGCAAATGTCGCAGCCGCCGTCTTTTGTAGAAAGATGCCCATCGCCGGCTTCTCATATCCGACTGCTTGCGTACAAAGAGGCAGCATCAGGCATACATCATTCGCATCATTGGACCTCTGAGTCCTCTATGGTTGCACAGACTGTCCATCGCAACTAAGCTGCCGGGGCCAGTGAAACTGCATAAGAAGACACAGTCGCTAGCTGTGGCACGCCCCCGAAATGATCGCCACATGCCTGCTTCATGGTCATCACTCCACCTCTCCCAAGCCGTCGCTGTCTGTCAATTACTCTTTGTCTCTGATGCATATGCAGACTGAAAACATCAGCCTATTGCGACCTAAATCGACACTGCATTCACCTCTGAATCAGGCACATTAACTCTTTTGGAAGAATAAATACTGCAGGTGACTCTGCCAGTTAACACATTAACTGAAACGTAATGTTTCAAGAGAAGAGACTCTAATCAGTTCTAGCAATGTGAATGTAAGTTGCATGATAGTTAGCACCCTTACATACCCTGGGCCCTGTATCACCCCTTCTTCCTTGTCCTCCTTTAGAGCCTCTGTATCCCTATAAAACAAATAGGAAACAATGTTGCATAGTTTTATTAGCACTTTTAATTGAATGCATAATATACAGCTCTTAGATGTTGAAAATAGTAAATATCTGCCACGTATGGGTCTATGAGGTCAATCCAGTTAGCCGCGAAGGGTGCGAGTTGCCTTTGCCACGCCGTTAAAATGCCGGCAACGGCCTATTATCTCACACCCCTCGTGGCCCGCTCTCAGCCCGAATTCACTCAATTTTGCTAGCAGCCCTTTTGAGCAAGTGGAGCGAGTAGGGGCTGCTGAAAGGTACGACTGTTGCCGCAGTGACTTGCACCCGTGAATACATCTTGGCTAATTGACCCCTATGTCTAAGTTCACCGTGTGTGTCTCTGAGCCAATAATTTGCCTTTTAGAATACAAACAAATATGATAAACATTATACTGACTTTAACACCAATGTGTAGACTTGCATAAAAATTAGTCTCTCTTCTGTTTTTTTTTTTTTAAATCAGGAACATGTGAAATGGAGGCAGCTGACATATAGACATAAAGACAATAGAAGACAATTATGCAGCCACATTTTCTAAATTGCAGTATGTTTATAGAATAGTTGAAAAGTATTTGAATTAGGGCAGTAAATGCTAAGGTAAGCTTTATTGATTGTGGGCTTAAAAGATAGGACAGGATACACAACTAAATATGAGCAATATTACTTAGTACATTTGGGGAGCCTTTCAGAGTCATAAGACGCAGTGGTCACTGTTTAGCCTTCTCTGCAACTCAAATACACATATTTAACTTTATTATGTATGTACCAAAGCATTGCAATCTAGCTTCCATTCTATAAATACAAGTTATCTATGTGTGGGTAATACATCATTAAACATAACATCCAAGACAGTATATATCCCATCCTATGTTTCTGTTTGACTTTTTCTTTTTAAACTTTCCCGATTATTTAATTCCCCAAAATTACAAAACTTCAATTCAGTACACAAAATTAAGGAACATTATAGCATAAATATTAAGCTCCGGAATGCATTACATCCCTGAACATGGACCCGGTGGGTAAGGCCATCTTTAGATGACATTACCCTATAGAATCCTATGGGCTTCTGTTCCCTCCCAGCATTCCTGCATCGTTCTGCACACGCGCAGATGGACACCAGATGGACCTCTGGGTCACACTAGTGCAATATTTAATGGGACAAATGAGACTTCCTCATTAGTCTGCTGGATAAACAACAGCAATGGGACACTGGGAGCTGCAGTGTAAGGTCAGAGGAGCCACAGCTACCACAGTAGGAATTAAACAACAAGCCCTTTGATATAATCTACAAGCTTTCTAAATGGTGTACTGCCTCTTGGGACCTTTATTCATATACTAGATACAATTAAATTAAATATTGTACATTATATGTCCTTTTGTATTATTATTACATTTATTTTACTTACTTGTCTGCCATGAATTCCAATATAACCCAATGCACCCTGGCTGCCCTTTTCCCCCTATGAAATAAAAGACAAATTCAGATACTGTTGCTAGGAAACCTGTAAAGCAGTAGCAGTATTTGTTTTATGTGTTGAATCTTACTTTTGATCCAGGAAATCCAGTAAAACCTGGGTCGCCAGGCAGGCAGTTGCAATTTTCATCAAGTTCTGCACACTTAACAAAAAATATAATTCTTCATTAAATCTATCGCTATGCTGTTCAGTATAGTTTTGTATATGCATAAAATTTGAATACTCACCCTTTCATCTTTCTGCACAAAGAGAAAAGGATAAAGTGTCAATAATATTCGTTAAAACAAAATGTTTTATGTACAACTTGAAAAGTGTTGGTGGGGAGGTGGTAAAGTTGTTGAAGATCAGCGGATTGAACGGGATCGAAGACTTTTTATGTGATCTTGTCTCACCACGTTAGAGTTTGTCAAGGAGGGAGAGAAAGATTGGTTTCCCAATGAAGGTATAGAATGTGTATTAAGGTAGTCCCTATGCAATTTTTTATTTATAGCTATACATGCATAGTAAGTGTCCTGGAATAGTACATCTGAGAGGAGGTTGTGTGGCATGTAAGAGGGTTTGGTATATAGGAGAACACTAGCGACATTAAAGCTGCAACTGACGGAATATTATATGCATCTGCCGGGTTAAGGTTAGGCTGAGGGTTACGGTTAGGACACTTACCGCTGGAACAGCTGCATTGCCGATTGTCGTCATTGTTAGCATGTCAACATTTCATCAGTGAATTTGTCGACATGTTACCTTCTCATTTAGAAATAATGAATGTCAACATTCTAACCATTGACAACATGTATCAAACCCTGTATAAATGTATTCAAAGTAACACAAAGATTTGCCTAAAAAAACTCTTCATACCAAAGAGACTATTGTGATGACAAGAGGACATACACCAAGACTAATGACTAGATTAATTTAATGTCAGCACAGTAAGGAGCTTTTCACTGTCAGAGCTGCAAAGTTTCCTATCAAAGGAGGCGTTGATACATGAATGGATATGAAATACCGGCAGTTCAAATCTCAACCCTGGAAGCCTGACAGATGAAGATCCGGACGGAGTGTGGCAAGTACCCTATCCCTCCCCTCTCCTCCCCAACCCTAACCCTCCCTTGGTGGTGCCTAACCCTAACCTCCCCAGGGAGTGCCTAACCCTATCCTCCCTCCGGTGGTGCCTAACCCTAACCCCCCCTTCCCGCTAAACCTAACCATCCTGGGGTAGTGCCTAACCCTAATATCCCCCCAATGGTGCCTAACCCCCCCCCCCTCACTGCAGCCTAACCTTAACCCTCCCGGGGGAGGTGCCTAACTCTAACCCCCCTCCCCGAGGAAATGGACAATACTGGATGATCGGGATTGCGGCGGTTCAGGATGCCGATGCCGGTATCCTGTTCTCCTTCGGGAAAATGGCGTTGGCATTATGCCAGGCGGTGGGATTCTGGCGTCGGTATATCGATGGCCGCCATCCAGTCCGCCGGCAATATAACTACATCCCGTTTAGATGATATGATTTAAATTAACTAGTTTCCTTTCTTTAGCTATACTGATAAGGGTCATTGATCCTTGGTACTAGACCCTTTAGGAGTATATTTTCCTCTACTGACCACTGTCTACTCTAAACGGAGGATTTTTTTCACCACAATTACTATTTTGAAAAGTGTTGTGTAAATAAATATAGATTGTGCAGCATACTAAAAGGTATTTTATGCTGTTATCAAACATTTAAGGCACTAATAGACTTTTTGATGCGTTCGTATATAAGTTTCAATACAAGGGTGCCGATGTAATAGGTCCCCATTAGGCAAAAAGCGCAGATTTGTTTATAAAAGTTCCCCATGATCAGAGTCATGGGCGTAACTACCATAGGTGCAAGGGGTCAGCTGCTATGGGGCCCAGAGTTGACAGGGGCCCATCTTCCCTGTCAAAGTTACATATGTTATATACATTTTCCACCACTGGGTGGTACATGTGGCCCTTATAACCTTTTGCCATGGGGCCTTCAAATGGGATCGGTAACAGAAGATCCTGACAGGTGAGTATTTTTACTATTACTAACCCTACGCCCCCCTAACCCTGCCTAAACCTAACCCCCTCTACTTCACAGCCTAAACCTAATCCTCCCGGGGGGGGCTAACAATAACCTCCCCCCGGGGGTGCCTAACCCCCCTTACCCTAGCCTAACCCTCCCGGGGGGGTGCCTAACCCTAAGTCTCCCCCGGGAGCCCCTAACCTAACACCCCCCCCCCCGCGGCTGTCCGCGCCCTCCGTCCGGCTTACCTTCATTCGGTATGCCAGGCGTCGGGCTCCCGATGTAGGGATAATGATAGGCGTCGGATTTCAACGCCTATCATTAGACCCCTGCCGGGATAAGACAGTCGGGAAGCCGACAGTCGGCATTTCGACCGTCGGCTTCCTGACTGTATCCCATTCAAATGCCTAGTTACACCCCTGATCAGAGTAGTCATTCTGCTAGTAGTTCTTTCATTTAATCAACTTGTATTTTGTTTTTTTAATGTAGTTCTTCTTTATTAGATAAACACAATATTGAACAGTGATTTGATAACTTGATCAACCTGGATCCACTATACTCACCACTTCTGGCAATTCGCAGCAGGTGGCATCACCTGCTCTTAATGCATCTGCCGAGAGCTCAAGCTGTTGTATGTCAACCTACAGTAAGGTATTAAAGTTATTAGTCTCCCAGGAGAATACATGTATAAGGGTCTTACAAGAGGACAAATATGAAAAAAAAAAGTTGTGTAGCCTTTTACCTAAAAAACAGACTATACAATACTGCAAGGTACAAAGAGCCAGCCTGACTCTGAGTTGGACGCAGTAGCAATGTCAGTCGCAGTGGAGCCATGTTTTTTTATCTGAACGTGCACCTGACTCGCACCCTGCATGTGTCCTGATTGTATTCGTACAGAGGTGCAGAAGAAATATAGACGCACAGTAGCAGAAATGTAAGAGGTGTTCCTGGACAGTGACTGGGAGGTAACAGGGGCGGTGGCTAAAAACACACACAGAGATATTGTGCCTTATGGGAATCTCGCAGGTGGTTCGTGGGTGTATGGCTGAAAGCAGTTGCATACAGAGACGCACAGCCACTCACATAGGAGACCATACTCAGACAATGAAGCTGCTGCTTCCATAGAGCTACAGCAACACGCACCAGACAGTAGCTCAGCATCGATAGACACTGTGAGTGGGCATCTCAGTACTTGCACATTCAGACACATAGGTATACACCAGGGAAGGCCTTTGTAGCAGCAATAACATAAAGTCATAGATGCAAATGCAGCAGAAGACTTAGGGCCTCATTTACTAACGAGTTTTATCACTAAAACGAGTGATACATTTCACTGTGTATGATAAATAGTGCTCCAGCCAATCAGCTCCCAACTGTCAACTGTTAGAAAAATGACAGTTGGGAGCTGATTGGCTGGAGCACTATTTATCATACACAGTGAAATGTATCACTCGTTTTAGTGATAAAACTCGTTAGTAAATGGGGGCCCTGGTGTTATACTGTATATCTGTCTACTGTGGTTGTTTACACATAATACCATTATGTTTTTATCTTTTTCCATGCATGCTAATGTAGGGCTTGTGACTGTGGTTTGGGAAGTGGAAAAGATGTAATGCCTTAGGCCTAGCAAAATCTCAGAGTCAGTAAATATCTAGAAGTAGAGTGTGTACTGTGGTTGGGTTGAGGTGGTGTCAGTGAGGAAGGCCAATCCACAGCTTGCTCTTATACCTGCTATACTGAATTAGTAACATTATAAAAACTCCTATAGCTGGCATTAAATCAGATTATCTGTTATTGCAGAGCATGGGGCACATAGCTCTTTGTCTCACAAGATCCTTATCTTGCAAGAATAAGGGGTATATACAGTACATAGGCTTGCCATATAATCCATTTAATTTGGGACACACAAATTACACAGGTTCTGTGGCTGATTAAAACCAGGTGAAATGAAGACCTGAAGTCAGCCAGCCACAGAATAGGTGTAATTCATATATGTCCAGTATTAGAGGGATGATATCATAAGTCTATACGATATATGTACTACAGTAGGCTCCGATTTGCTGTAAACATCATGATTTTGCAATATAATTGCTAAAATTAAGGCAAAAATTTTTTTTAGCGCAAAATCAACCTGATTTCGGCTTATAACAAATTACCACTTTAAATTTATCAGTTATATTGCCGAAATCATGCTGGTTCCAGCAAATCAGAACCCATTACTTATACCAACAAGAGCGTACTTGTTCACATTGGAAGAAACCTCAGTTTCGACAGATGGCTATGCCACTGTTAGCAGCACATGTAAGTAAAAGGGGCATGATATGCCTGGATGGGGTATACACTCTGCATTGTGTGGCAGACACTAGAACGCTCATTGCATTCTACAGCAATCACTAAGGTGCTCTGTGTGGCAATCATAAGGATGCTCCATGTATTGTGTGTTTGTCACTAGATTACTCTATATTCTGTGGTATTCACAAAGATGATTTGTATATTGTGTGGCAGTCACGGGAATGCACTATATATTGTATGGTGGTCATAAGGATGCTCTATGTATTGTGTGGCAGTCACTAGAATGCTTTCTGAATTGTGTGGCAGTTACAAGAATGCTTTTTATTTTATCTGCCAGTCACTAGAATGCTCTGTGTATTATATTATATTACTAGGATGCTTTATTACTAGGATGTTTTCTGTATTTTAGGCAATGACAACATTGCAAGGAGGTGCTCTCTATTGTATAGTGTTCACTAGGCTGCTCTCTGTATCCTATATCAGTCGCTAAAATGCTCTCTGTATGGTATAGCACTCACTAGTTTTTGGTACAGGTACAGTAGGCAGGGCAAATGTTTCACTACTAGGGAAAATTTATTTGGACAATACCTCCCTTTGTGTTGCTCATCCCTGGTTAGAATGACTTTATATGTATATCCTTCACTTACATTAACTGTTGCATCATCTTTGATTCTCCGAGCCAAAGTGCTGATTCCATCTGTCTTAATTGTACCATATAGACTGACTGGAGAAGATCCAACTTGCATGCAATCCACATAGAGAGTTAGCTGATCTCTCCGGACACTCAAAGAAAGTTTGTGCCATTTTCCATCAAAGAGTTTCTCCACATTCTCAAATGTCGTGACCTTGTCTCGTCCTGCGGCAGCTGCATTGTATACATCTACCGCATTCATTTCCCCATAAAGACGCAACCTAAATTGTTCAGCCCCATTCCTTGATTCAAGATCCCATAGGTTCCACATATCTTCAACTGTTCTCTCCCTCATTCTGAATGTAGAGACCAGAGAAAACTCCTGTGCCATCCCATAGGGGAAAATCATGCTATATATGTGAGAGACAACATAGAAAATTAAACAAAATTCCTGTGCCATCCCATAGGGGAAAATCAGCCTATATATGTGAGAGACAACATAGAAAATTAAAATAATCATGAAATCAGATTATTTATCATCACCACTTACTTTTCCAATAAATCATTTACACTAAGCGATGAGCCAAATCTTTTGGAGTATCCATAAAAGCCCACATGTGAGCAATAAAGGCACCTGCAATACTGATTAAGCAATGTGCTAGGGATACATATGTAGGCTTTTGACAAGTCAGAATTAGAGATGTGCGGTTCGGTTTTCCTGAAAAACAAACACACCCAAACTTAGGGGTTCCGAGTCGAATTGAGTCTCTGCTCAGATCACTTTTGGGGATCTGAGTCGAATAGAGTCTCGGCTCGTGTTTGCTGTAAATTCTGAACTTGGATTTAAAAAGTGGTTTTGGATTGCATGTAAACAGGTCAAAATTACATGATTTTAGCTGTTTTTATCAGTTTTAAAGCAATCCAAAACCAAAACTGACTCCAAACCAAAACACTTGAGGGTGGTTTTGGCAAAAAGAAAACGGGGGTCCGCGTACATCTCTAGCCAAGATAGATTTTTTTCTTTCAATCTTCATCTTCTGAATGTCACTGTTGTCCTGGGTTTTTAAATGGATGTGGTGCAGATAGAAGAACCTGGGGCCAACTGGATAAACAAAATGCTCACAGCAATACAGATTATCAGGAGGAGTGTGCTGATCTTGTGGAAGACAGTCATTTGTCCACTGGTGTGAGTGAGTAAGGGCAGGGCTACACATGACAAGAGCAGTGTCAAGATGTGGGGAAGGGAACTGAGGCCCTGATTCAGAGCCGGACGCTCTGACAGAGCGCTCGCTCTGAATCAGGGCCGGTCTTTTTCTTTTTTTTACAACGGCCTCCTGGCCACTCGCATAGCTGTGGGTGACCACCCACAGCTATAGCGAGCGGCCAGGAAGATGGTCGCGATGGTCAAGACCATCGCAAACATCGGGCTTGCGACGAGACCCTTGTGGTAGGGTGTCGTTGCCGCAAGCCCCAGAGAGATTTTGGTTCTAACAGAGCCGAAAGCACTCCCACTGACATCACTTGTGATGTCAGTGGGGCCGCCCCCAGACGGTAGGCGTTCTCATAGGAACGCCTCCGTCTGGCCAGCCACCCCCCCGGCCCGCCCACCAAAGGGGGCGTGCTGTCACTCAACATCGACAGCACGCCCCCTTTGGTACGAGACCCAGAGCGACGGATTGCCCGTCGCTATCCGGGTCTCGCGCATGTGCACGACGGAGCTGGCTCCGTCGTGCGCATGCGCTCTGGGCCACCATCGACCCGGTTGCGAGCGCTCAGCTCTTGAGACCGGGTCTAAATCAGGCCCTGAGGCACCAGGAAACTAGAGAGTGAGTTATTGGGCAAGGAACATGTGGAAAATGTGTCAAACCTTCCATGTATCTCCAAGTGAAGAAGTGGATAAGTGAGGAAGGTGACCTTAGTAACCAATAAGCTACTAGCTAGCATTTATCAAGTACATTCTAAAAAATTCTAAGTAAAAGCGGATTGGTTGCTATGGGAAATGTCTTCACTTGTTAATTCTCCACTCTTTAGAAGGTCCTATTCATCTCCCCCATGATCTCCCAACATTACAGGGTTGTGGGTCTCCTGTCAAACAGGTGCGGGAAGACTGTGGTAATATCCAGTTATTTAAATTTTCAAGGCCAAAATAATAATTAGAGAGCATGGTGTGACATGTTTGTAGGCTAGAGGAGTCCCTATCAGACTACAAATAAATTACGGTACAGTTAAACAAATATTTAACAAACAAATATTGTTAACCTGGAAGATTTTCTGTTATATTATCTAGTTTTACAGATAACGTCAGCATTAGAAAAAATACATTACCGTGTTTGTCTTGTAACGTGTGCTCTAGTCCCAAGCTGATATGCTTTCAAATTACTTTGTGATCCTGTAGTGATTCTCACTCCAGAGATACTGGCCACCCGAAACTCTTCAATCAAATTTGTTACTAAAAAAAGTGAGCAAATACCATAAGTATTACTATATTTACTCCATACCATGGTAGCATATAATAAAAACTTATTTGAAAATGAAACATATTTATGCGCAGCAAAGGGGGGTACTAGGGGAGCCAGTATACCGGTGAAACCAAAGGGCCCAGGCTACTCAGGAGACCACAGAGCCCAGTCTAGTCTCTGGCCGCTGCTGCTGTCCCTGGCTATAATGCTGCAATAAATACTGCAGGGCACTGGAATGAGGAGGGAGCCGGCACAATAAAGTTTTATATTTTTTACTTTTTGCGATGCAGTACGCATAAAGTTATGATGTTGCTGCATTGAGATGCAGTGTGGAGCCACGAAGATTAGCAGCAGAAGATAGAGAAAGTAAGTGTGGGCAGAAGCTGGAGCCAAGAGGCATGATGGTGATGGCGGTGAGCCAGAGAGATATGGGGAAGGGAGAGCTGGAGCTGGAGAGAAACGTGGGGGATGAGGCTGGAGCCGCTGACAGAGAGAGAATGGAGGATAAGGTTGGAGCCAGAGAGAATTAGAGTGTGATGAGGCTGGAGATGGAGCAACAGAGAAGGATATGAGGTTGGAGATGGGAGACAGTGAGGGCGATGAGGCTGGAGAGACAGCGAGCGGGATGAGGCTGGAGAGACAGAGAGCGGGATGAGGCTGGAGAGACACGGGGGGTGCTGAAGGCTTTATTATAGGGCTGGAGTGACCGAGGTGGATGGGACTGGAGGGACATATGGGGGATGAGACGATGGCCAACCAGCCTGTACCTACCAGGATGGGATGGGGGGGGCTCCAAAAACATGAGTGTACCAGGCCCCAAGATTTCTGTTGCAGGCCTGAACATATTCTACATTATGACTAAAAAGTTAAAGTAGGTGGAAACATTTTGGCAAATTCTTTTGTAATAATATAGATGCCAAAGCAGGGAAGAATCCTATTGAAATGTCCTATATTTTATGATCTCTCTCAATTGTCAAATCAATCTAGATGAAATAGAATGTAAAGTTAAAATATATACATCGTAAGACCCAGCAACACAAACTATGGGGGTCATTCAGACCCACTCGCGAGCGGCTGTCCGCTCGCAAGTGGGTCGATGGTCCCCACTGCGCATGCACACGACGGAGGGAGCTCCATAGTGCGCATGCGCGAGACCCGACGAGCGAAGGACTTTCCTTCGCTCGGAGTGTCTCATCAAAGGGGGCGTGCTGTCGATGGTGGCGTGATGGGGCGTGATGGTCGATGCCCTTTGGTGGGCGTGCCTGCCAGACGGAGGCGTTCCCAAGGGAACGCCTACCGTCTGAAGCCGGCCCCACTGACATCACTAGTTATGTCAGTGGGAGTGATTTTGGCTCTGATAGAGCCAAAATCACTCCTGGCCTTGCGGTTGAAAAACCCAACCGCAGGCTTTTACTCGCAGTTCCGATGGTCAAGACCATCGCGACCATCATTCTGCACGCTCGTATATGCTGTGGGTGGTGACCCACAGCTATACGAGCGTCCAGGAGGACGCTCCATATTAATGGAGGTGGGCCCTGATTCAGAGCGAGCGCTCCGGTCAGAGCGTCCGGCTCTGAATCAGGGCCTATATCCCATTCAAATCAATAGGGGTTGTTCACTAAAATTGCAATTATCATTTGTAATCACCATATATCACAGCAATAAGAAGTGATTTTAAAATTAAATGTAACAAATGTCTCTTGCTGGGACACAGACTATGATACAAGCCTGTCCCAAAGAAAGAAGCTCTCACCAGGGGCGCCGAGAGGGGGGTGTTTACGGATTACCCTGGCCGGGCTTGCTGGAGGGGTCTGGTGGTGGCCCAGGTCCACTGCTCCCCCCTCCTGTCAGTGGCTACCACTGATGGCACCCCCCCGGATCTGCCCCTTGCTGAGGGGCAAAATGGTGCCACCCTGTGGAGCACGCAGCCTTACGTAGGCAATAGTTTTTTTCATTGGATTTTTTGGAGAGCGGTGTGGTGACGCCTCATTACATTAGGTCATTATTGTCATTACCTGGGCCCTGCCAGTCTCTCTACAGCCATCGCTGTCACTTTTCTTCATGATATAGACCCAGCATGCCATTGTGCCGTGCATGTGCGAGTACAGGCTGAAGTGGATGGATCTGGAGATTCTCTTTATGAAAACATTAGTGATACAGTAACCCATGGCATTGGCTACTGTGTCCAGGATCCAAAAGCTAAGGTTTTCTGATTATGGTAAATTTCTCATTATTGCAGTAACCATAGACAGCTATGGGGACTGGAGCAAATATCTCTCATACCAATGTGACAAGCCTCAAAAACTTTTTCGGAAGTTTGATTGCAAATCTTATTTTATAAACCCTGCATTTTCCATCAATGCCACAATAGTCTTTGCTTTGGGGAAAAAAAACCCACAATGATTTGGAGATATATTTTCTCTCAATACATAAAACACATTATTATTGTAAAATATGTTTGTTTAGTTATATTCAAAGTATTCCTACTCCTATCAACAGAGAGATATTCTTGTCATCACTAGTTACTAATGTTAAATGGTGCTCAACCAATCAGCTCCTAACTGTCATTTTTCAAACACAGGAAAGTTAGGAGCTGATTGGTTGGAGCACTATTTAAGATTAGTAACAAGCAATAACAAGAATATCATTCATTGATAAATCTTCTGTAATTGAATTGTTGTTGCTTTAAAAAATGTGTTATTTGGAAAAATCCTAGTTGAAATTGTAAAAGGATTCCCTTGCTCCATAGATATATAACTAAATTACCAGATAATCCCCTGTGGAAAATAACATTAGTGGGCTTTCCATATATTACTACAATTAAGTTCCATTGACCACAACCCTAAAAAGAGAGCATACAGCAGGGTTTCTACTACTTTTTCCAGAAATGCAGCACCATCTGACATATCTGAAACATACTGTACGTAACTACTTTTTTCTGCTCCCCTTATGGAGACCTGGGTGTCCATAGTGCTGCAATTTATATTATCACGGCCATGCCATGATGTGCGACATCCCTCAGCTGGTTGTGGGGATTACTTATACATTTCAGCGCCAATGGTGTCATTATGTCCCTATCCTGCCCACCTCACAGGGAATTGGGTGGATCAGTCAAGGTGGACTACTCTTCCCGGAGTATGGGAGAGCTCACCAAAATTGATGAGTCTTCCATAAATTCCAATAGAGTAGGCAAGTATGATCTGAAACTAGGACTAGAGTTAATTTTTTGATTAAAAAGCCTAAAAGGGTACCACAATAATGTGGGTGGGTACCATAGCCTCTAAATCACTGATACTCATTTTTGGAATTA
Source organism: Taudactylus pleione (assembly GCA_031769625.1). Taxonomy (NCBI): domain Eukaryota; kingdom Metazoa; phylum Chordata; class Amphibia; order Anura; family Myobatrachidae; genus Taudactylus; species Taudactylus pleione. Next base: position 11,634,954 of record JAUIMM010000115.1, read on the forward strand.
AGCAAGTAAAATAAATACCCTCATCCTGATAGGAAAGCTCTGGCGCTGGCAGAATGTCCTCGGTTTCACTTGGAGTAGTGTGACGGTGATATGGAAGTCTTGTTGTAATTGTAGTTACATCTCTTGCTGCGAAAAATGATTCTGTAGGAGATGGATAAGGACCTGATTCCTCTGTTTCAAGCTGAGTGTCGGGATAATAGCCAGAAAACGTAACTTCATCTGGAATTTCTGTTGCTGATATTAAGTAATCATCTCCTGATTGGTGGCCATTGTATGGACCTCTGCCATAGTCATATTCTTCTGAATATATCTCTTCCTGGAAATCATTGTCACCTAGTTGTAGAGAAGAGAGTACATCAGGGGAAGGACTTAAGCAGTCTCTATGCTGGGCATTACAATGGGATGGATCACCTTATTTACTTTCTTAATTTCCAAATCTCTGTGTGTATGAGTCTTCCTGGTTGTGTCTACTGAACCAAGCATCAATCAAATGCTTCCCTGGTGTACATCCATGCGTCTGTATGTGCAGGGACTGAGGTGCACACATTCAGCGGTCGCACACACTGTAATACCAATTCGTGCATCTTTAGATGCACCATATGGCAGGTGCAATTTCTCCGTCTGAGCATGACCTACTATGTGAGAGGTTGAGCACCTGTGTACACAACCACTTTCACTGGCATGCCCGCAACAATGTCATAAGATGGACCATCTCCGTGCATGTGTTAAGCCACCTCCCTGTCCCTGCCCAGAAAGGCCTACTACGTTTTCAATACACGTCATGTGTGTGTCTGAAACCACAACTGCAACTCTGTATGGACACTGATTCAGAGATGGACCATATTGCCCAGCTGCAGGGGAGCAGCTGTGCAATACGGTCCAAATAAAATGCTAATGCAGCAGAAGGCTTCTGTAGGAAATACACACCTCCTGCATGCATCTGTAATGCGAATGCAGCATCTTCAGACGCTGCCTTGGATCACCATCAAGATTATAGTGGCCGGTTGTTGCTTTGGCCACGCTGCACAAGCTGAAAAACTGTGCCTGGCTGCCAGAACTAGACAGCCGGCTCCAGATAGTCTGTGTCCGACTATGCAGAGCCTGGGCTCATGCGATCCTGTTTTGGAGGATGGTCCTTGTGTCCACCCACACTCCACTCCCCAAATGCAGCATGTCAATCATGCGGCGGCTAAGGGGAGACTGTGAGCGATCACACAGGGCCCGTTCTGCACATGTGCAGATCCCCAACAACCCAAGATGTACACAAACTATCAGGGTTGCATAGATCTCTGAATCAGGCCCACAATTGAAAAGCCTGTGACTTAGGCACATGCACAGCTGCAAAAAAATTGCTCTACTGCGTCCCATTCTGAATCAGCCCTTGTATAAACTGACCAATTTACCAATGTATGATCAAAATATATAGGATCAATAAGGCACTTTACATTAACTATTGTATAAGTTATTATGTCCAAACATTTTAATTTCAAAGCCTGGTATGTTCATTACCATTTGCAATATAGGATTGAATAAGATGGCTGAGGTGTATAACAAAACAGATCAAGCATGGAAAGAGACGGGAGGGCAGACACACCACGCTAACCCATTTCCATCACACATTGCTTTAATCTAAGAACACTGAGCAACCAAAGATTTTATTTTTGTTATACACCATGGAGTGTAAGACAATGGGCTCTATTTACTACAATCCGCATATGTAATGCAGATTGTAATGTGATATTATCGACTGAATTCGCATTGCAAATTCAGGCAATATCACAAGGATTTACTACAAATCCTTTGTAGGGACAGAGCTTGCCATAAAGCTCTGTCCCTGTGAATCCCCTCCGCACACTAGTCACGGTATTTTCGCAAAAAATACCGTGACAAAGTGCCCGCGCATGCGCCGGCCGCTGCTACGCCCCGGTGCTATGCCCGGCCCCGTCATTAAGCCCCACCCCCCAAGATCCCCCCTCCCTTAATAGCACTTACCTGCAGTCATCGGTGCTCCGGTGATGTCTTCCATGCCTCCAGTCAGCTGATATCCCATACTGCACTGGGACCCGATCACCTGATGACCGGGCTGCAGTGCACCATGGGAGACCGGCTGACCGGAGGGAGAACATCACCGGAGCCCCGACCACCGGTCCCTGGTCAGGTAAGTAAAGATTTTTATTTATTTATTTTTAGCAGAGATCAGCTTGCGGTCTGTTTAGATCACACAGCTGATCACTGGGCCCGGCTCCGGGCTCTGCTCTCCCCGTTAGAGCAGGGCAGGAGTCCGGTAACCGGGCTTTCCCCTGTATTTTTTTACAATTTATTTTTAGTAACTTTGGTCGGATCACATTTCCCATTACAATTATGATACTTAGGGGTTGGAGTAGAATTTTACGAATTCTACTCCAATTGCCCTGTAATAACTATGTATAGGTGATACTAAAGTAATGTGAAAAGGGTGTGAAAACACCCTTTTTCACTTTATTTTAGTAAAAATAATGTTAATATATAGAGCTACGTGTTTTATTAAAATGTCTTATGACTTGGTTTATTAATCACTTTGTTAATGTTGGCAAATTTAATTTTTCCCATTGGAACTCAGTACTGTGTAATTTTTTTACCCAGTGGTATAAAATTTACTACAATGCGTGTGCCCCTCCTCTTGTTGATCTGTGTTGAATAAATATATTTTTGCCCATGCAGCGGTCTTCTTCATTCCAATAATATCAGTTGTAATTGAGAATATATAAAGTCGAGATTGTTGTATACATCCATTATTGTTGCAACTTGTCAGTCATCTAGTAATTTACTGACCCATTTGGTCATTATTTATTCTAACAACAAGCAGTGCAATTATAACTGCAATTATGGTAAATGACTGAAAACACAGGCTAATTTCCCTTATGTCATATTGCAGATTCCATTTGCAGACAGATTAAGGATTATTTTGTCAGACACCTTTCAATGATAGTCTAGCATCACTTAACAGGTCAGGAGGTTACCCACGTCAAAGAAAAGTTGTGAAATTAAACAGACTAGTAAAGACATAATTTAATGTGAATGCATGCCTTATTTTTGTATGTCACTTTCATAGTAAATATCATTTACATATCAAGTCAATTTAGAGCAGACTTGTGTAAAGAGTGGTCTCTGTCAATTAATTTCACTACTGCATCATGGTTAAAATATATCACTTAGACTCCGTGTCTTATAAAGTGACATTATCGTGAATTATGGTATTTACGTGATTACCTGTAATAAGTGTTATAAAAATAAATAATAAATGTAATGTTTTTCTCTGTGTTAATGAACCTACACTGTTTCTCTAAAATAAATATTTTCAATATGGAATTTTTCGCTGGGCGATGACTCTCAAAGTTATATATTGTTTGTAGCGGTTAGACGTTGGGAGTCACTAAGACTATATAGTATATACTATGCAATGGTTTTGCCAAAAAACATGTTTTTAGTAGAGATGTGCGCAGACCCCGTGTTTTGGTTCTAAATCATCGTCGTGTTTTGGTAAAACCACCCTCAAGAATTTTGATTCGGTTTTGGATTGGGATTACTTTAAAAATTGATAATAATAGCTAAAATCACTTAACTGGGACCTGTTTTTGTTCCTATAGTATTATTAACATCAATAACATTAATTTCCAGTCTTTTCCATACAATTTTGACCACCTTACACCACCTGAAATCACGAGGGAGAGACTTAAATGCAATACAAAATATGCTGGATCCGGTTTTTAGATCCACGTTCTGAACTTGGCGAGAAGATCAGAGTTCTACTCTGAACCCCAAAGTGATCTGAGCCAGGACTTTATTCGACTCTGAACTCTACAGTTAGAGTGTTTTTGGTTTTCAGCAAAACCAAACTGCTCATCTCTAGTCTTTAGGCGCTTTGTAAATCATGCGATTTATATAAAGAACAAACCTGCGTAATAAAGCGCATGGTTTAAAACCACAATCCCAATTTTTATACATGGAAGATTTACAAGCTGTTCCATGTGTTCAGCCTCTTCTTATTTATAAGTAACTGTGACAAGCGAGATTGTTGAAATTACATTATGTTTTTCCTGTCATAACAGGAACTAACTAAATAACTGACATAAAAAACTAACAACCTGCCTTACATTTTCTCAATGCCCAGGCTACTAAGCATCCGGCCCTGTCCTCTAGGGGAATAGAGGGCATGAAAAAAAATGGTCCCCATCACTTATAGAGTACCTGCCAAACGCTGATTGGTACCAGACCTTTCTTGAGGATCCTAGCCAGTGAGTACCAGGGTAAGACTCTCAAAATATAGTGCATGCTACTGCAGCACTACAAGTGCCAGCATGCAAATTGCAGTGCCACAAGAGCATGCACTACAATTGTTGCACAAATATCAAAATAAATAAATAGCAATGACCCTGATCTAACACGGTACATATGGAATTGTGCCCCCTGTCCTAATAGATATATAAGAATAGTGGCCTCATCCTAACTTAATTAAAGAGTAGTGTCTCCATTCGAATATATAAAGAATAGTCCCCCTGCAATCTTTTAAAGAAATAATAGTGCTCCTGTAGTATAAAAATAAATCATAATGCCACTTATAGTTTGAAAATAAATACTAGTACCTCTGCTCTCAAATAATATATTATTAGGACCGTCGTATTTAATAATTCCCTTCCTTTCTTGGTTCAATGTAACCCAACATGAAGATAGATTATCCATATGGGAAAATAAAAGATGCACAACGGACTGGACAGTCTGCTCCCAATGAGCCCCCAACACACAACAGGTTAGCCTCTGGTGACCCAAGTCTCTTATCTCTGATTGGCTAAATGGTGTAAGCATTAGGCTATGAAATGCTGGGTTGGAGACACTGAATGAAATAACATTTTAGGTTGTGTGAAATAATAATGACCCACGGTGCCATCTGTGTAGAGCTTGTATGAATTCTTCTGTCTGATGCCTGACCAAACTTGTCTGATTGTACAGTGCTCACCATCTGGGGCGCTGAGAGAGAAGAGCGTGCACTAATTACCCGAGCCCAGGCATCCTTGAGGGGCTGGGCCAGCTCTTGATGAGGACAACATGCGCCGACACTTCATAGAATCTTTATTTGATTTTTTCTTTGAGGGAGGGGGGTGGTTATGCCTCCCTGGTAAGGCCACACCCCTTAGTATCATTTAGGCTTGTTGTATGTCTCGATGGCCCTGCTCAACATTATAGAGTTGCTAAATAAGTAAAGGAATAAATATAATATGGAAAGAATATGGAATAATATAGAAAACCTCATTGCCATTTCCTAGTCCATATATGATTCATTGATTAAATGAATGAATGACAGGACAAAATTATAGCTATAGAACTAAAGAAGTGGGCTATCCTGGCAATGAATATTTATAACAAACAGTATTAAGAAGATGTTTAAATGCCCATTCTCTCGGCCTGCTTTTACCCGACTGTTCTTCAGAATCTTCCTGTGCATCGACATAAATGAGCAGCACGCCAAGCACTGAACACAAAAATAGCCATGTTGCAACATATTTCCCCTTTCCAAACATTCCCTGCAATAAAAAGAGAAGACAGAGTAATTCAAAAAGAACAACAAAAATTGCCATCATTTATTACATGTTTGCATTAATAAGACAGGGAATTAGAGATGTCATTCAAACAAATCTAATTTCTTATTTGCCGATTCTCCTCGAATGTCAGGGACATTCCCTGAAATAGTAGTGACCTCCCTGACTCCCTAAAGAGTCTAGCAATCTCCCTGAGCCCAGACTGGGTGTGTACAACATAGTGATGATGTCATTACTCTCCACCCACCACGGATAAGAAGAAAAATAAGGAGGATGTACTTTACAAGAAAATGGCTACGGCTCTCTAGCACACTGATGGCAATGAGTGGCTGTTTGCCAAAGTCTCCAAGATAATGAAAATAGTCTGGCCGGGAGGGTACGAAATTACTTCTAATTGACATATGCATATTGTTGTTCCTATACAGTACTTAACATATGGCTTTCCCTCACTTGACCTTAAATAACCATCAGAAACCCCTGTATTAAGTATTGGTTCAATGTTGAAGTATATTGGAGTGTTTGTATATTGAAGTATAACTACGTTACATCTTTCTTCCTTTCTGAGAATATCGTATTTTCAATGCCAAAATTAAGAGAAGATGTGTATATTTCATCTTGGGCACATCACTTTCTGGACCGCTCATATTTCTATTTATGTTGGGGGAACACATTCACTGTGGGCCTCCAATCTTTGGTTCGGAAGCCTATGCTGGCAAAGACTATTGCTGTTTACATGAAATAACAGGGGACCTGAAAACAAAATGTCCCCAGATTTTGTGGTGACCATCGCTGATTTACAAATGTGGGAGATTCTCACACATTATTTCTTTATTTTGCTATGAGGTGGAGCTTGCTTCTTGTCTGCTGTCCAGCCCTTTATTTAAATTCATCTAGCAGTCACATGGTTATCTGCTGAGTGTATGACAAGAAAGACGATTTATGACAAACAACTTTTTGAATCAGAATATTAATTGGACTGATGAAAAAGTTGGTAGTATATGAAGCCAACTTCATGACTGTTTAGTTGTTCAGTTGGATGAAAAGTTGCTCATTGAATAAAATAAAAGTGCATCTTTGAATATACTAATTTTGAAAATAAATATTTTAGTGGGCAAAAGTAAAAAGTTAAATTACATTTTCAGTAAGCACCAGATGATGAGACACCCACTTACTGGCATTCAGGACAGTACCTTAGAAAAACAGTTGTCACATATCTGCAGCACTTAGGTTTGGATTGGCCCAGTGATGTATTGATAATTGGTGAGCTACCATCTCAGTGGGCACTAATGGGCACTTATCCATATTTTAATCAATGGTGCCCAGCAGGTGCAAATGACATTTGCTACATTTAATTATTTAATATAATACACTTTACAGGGCCGTGCTACCATTACGCAGCTCTCTAAGAGCACCAGCACTTACTGAGGCTCCCTAACAAGAAAATGAAGCACACTTTATTTCTCAGTGCCCTTTCTATCACGAAGCCGGGACAAGTGATCAGCAATTCCCAGCACTGTGCACATCGCACCCAGCTGCTCACTCCGCTGCTGAAGTTGGGTAACAGCAGCCTGAAAGGTAGAGGCTGCTGACAGAGGGCCTGATTCAGACCCGCTCGCGAGTGCTATGCGGGGTGGCCCAGTGCGCATGCGCACGACAGAGGCGGTTCCGTCGTGCGCATTCGTGAGACCCGGATAGCGACGGGCAAACCGTCACTCCGGGTCTCGTACCAAAGGGGGCGTGCTGTCGATGTTGAGTGACGGCACGCCCCCTTTGGTGGGCAGGCCGGGCCGTGGCTGCCCAGACGGAGGCGTTCCCATGGGAACGCCTACCGTCTGGGGCCGGCCCCACTGACATCACAAGTCATGTCAGGGGGAGTGTTTTCGGCTCTGATAAAGCCGTCAGCACTCTTTGGCTTGCGGCAACAAGACCCTACCACAAGGGTCTCGTCGCAAGCCCGATAGTCGCGATGGTCTTGACCATCACGACCATCATCATGGCCACTCGCTATAGCTGTGATTGGTCACCCACAGCTATGCGAGCGGCCCTGATTAAAAGCGATCGCTCTGTCAGAGCGTCCGGCTCTGAATCAGGCCCAAAGTCCTGCTCCTGCGGAGTAGCCAGTCAGCTCTTAAGGAAATGATCTGTGCTGCTGCTGGTTACAGGGACGGTGCAATGTGACAGCAGCTAGATCCTCCAGGATGGCATTACTAGCAGTCGCTTGCACTCTCGCCACTCATGGATGAATTGAGATGTCTGCACAGTAACACCTATACCAAGGGCAAGAATTAGTATTTAAGAGGCTCTCACAGCACAGGTGTTCCGGCGGATGTGAGTAGTGGAGCAGCTGGTTTTGTTTATTTATTCACAGTTATTCAGCTGCTATGGGCTCTCCATAGATTCATTCCGTGAGAAATCTTATAGTCAAAGAAGCCTTGGAATAAGCCGCAATTGTACCATCAATCAGGTTTTTTTTAGTCTTTTACTGCACAACTATTACTTGGATTAATAAATGCCTATTTTCTGCCACGGATGTAGTAAGGATCCTGATGGTCACAAGTGAACCCCCCCCTCCCACATCTACCCCCCTTGCCACCCCGTGGGCCGATTTATAGCTGCCGTGATTGGAGCTCCTATCAGGCAGCGTTCAGAGCTTCTGCGCAAAAGCTCTTTGCAGGGAAATAACTGGTGGTGCAGCTTGTCTGCTGACAGTTGTGCCACCAGTAAACTAAAGCAAATACCCGTGCTGGCAGCCAGGACAACCACAGCACCCACATATCGGGCCATCTGACATTGCCTCTTAGTAGCTGGCGCTGGCCCCTCCCCAGGGACCAACTAACCTACGACAGGGCTCATAGTAGGCTGTGTGTATCAGCCCTCCTCTTTCTGCTCCTCCAGTCACTGCTGTGCTGTGCTCACTGGACTGCCTGTGCCGCCTCCCCGGCCCTCACCACTTTGCCCTGGCTCCCTACTCTGTACTAAGGATGGGCAGAACGATTCACTGCACTGAGTTGAGCCACATGGCTCAACTCAGTGAAGTGTCTCGAGACACGGCTCTTTAGATAGTGCAGCGCTGTAGCCAGCAGGGGAGCCAGCGACTCAGAGTGAGTAGCACTACAGCTCAGGGTTCTCACCGACTCTCCTGAGTCAGTGCACTCCCCCAACCCCTGGCAGTAGCTGCGCAACTCCGGGCGAGACACTGACAGCATCGCCCCCTACACTGCTGATCTGACACAGTGGAGAAGTGTAATCAGCTCGGATCAGCAGTGTAGGGGGCGGAGCTGCCATTCACTCCAACTCCCACTGACAGGGAGGCTAGGGAGGTGGGTGTCTCGATACACCAAACGCTGAGTGACTCGAATCATTCGCTCATCTGAATGATTCAAGTCAGTGTGTTGGGTGCTATGAGGAGGGGGGCTGTGTATACTGTAATGTAAAATGGGGTGCTGTATGGGGGAGGAGTGGGCTGTGTATACTGGAATGGAACATGCGGACACTGTGTGTACTGAAAGGTAGCATGGGGGAGGGGTGGACTGTGTATATTGGAATTTATTATGGGTTGCTATATGGAGGAGGGGTGGGCCGTGTAAACTGGAATGGAATATGAGGTAGCATTGGGGAGGGGTGGGATGTGTATATTGGATGTATTATGGGGAGAGGGGTGGGATGTGTATATTGGAATGTAATATGGGGTGCTATATGGGGGGAGGGATGGGCTGTGTATACTGGAATGGAATATGAGAGGTAGCATGGGGGAGGGAAGGGATGTGTATATTGGAATCTAATATGGGGTGCTTTACGGGGGAGGGGTGGGCTGTGTATCTTGGAATGTATTATGGGGTGCTGTATGGGGGAGAGGTGGGCTGTGTATACTGGAATGTAATATGAGAGGTGGTAGCATGGGGAGGGGTGGGCTGTGTATATTGGAATTAAATATGAGAGGTAGTATGGGGGGGAAGAGGTGGGATGTGCATATTGGAATGTAATATGGAGTGGGTGTTGTATGGGGGGAGGCGTGGGTTGTGTATACTAGAACAGAATATAAAAGGTAGCATGGGGGAGGGGTGGGCTGTGTAGTCACTCTCTCACAGATCCAGCAGTAACACAGGAGGTAAGGGGCAGCTGACACTGCTGTTCTGTCTGCATCACACAGAAGTGACCAAGGGCCTGATTCTGAGATGGATGCAATGCTGATGTTTACACAGTTGATCGATTATTGTCATTCTGTGCATGCATCACAGTTCTGCGAATGTGCAGTGATTCATTAGCGATGACAGTTGTAGTGAAGACTTAATCGCAAAGTGATTTACAGGCAGATGGGAGAAATAGGGTACCCCTCCTATTTGGGGGAGGTAACGGGGAGTGGCAGTAAAAACTCAGGTATGATGCAACTGTTTTGGGGGCATGTCTCATCCTGTGAGAACATAGCATCTGTGTCTTAGATCTAGTGGCCACACTGAATGACCATAGGGCTACTCAAAACTTTGAAAATCAACTGATCTGCGATCCTCGCTGCATCTTTGTGTACAACCACTGGGATTAGCAAAGCCGCCAGTTTGCATCTCAATAAAAATCCAGTAATTAGCATACTTTCGCACAGTATCTGACTACACATTCACAGCTGCAGGTGCTTTAGCGTGCTTCTCTGAGTTAGGGCCACACACAGGAAAAAGTATATGTTCTAGTATCGATAAATAATATTTAACATATGTATAGTATATCTCCATGGTAGCTTGCACGCTCACTTAAATGAAATCCAGCATACGGGTGCTTTTTATCCTCCGAGGTAAATTCGCAGCACATGTGCAAGATTACAAGATAAATTATATATATAAAAGTATATACTGTATATAAAAGAACCAGGGGGATCAGATAGTTAGTAAGCTAAATGCACAATGGTTTAGTTGGGATAAATCACACATACATCAGAAAAGTTAAAAACTGGGATATTAGGGGCAAAAACAAACCTGTTGGTAAAAAGCGCCCATGGCTCTGTTTTCACACCAGGAACCAGCTTACGATATCCTCCACACGCCCTTTCTACTAACAGACTTGTTTGCCCCCTATATGCCAGATTTTAACTTTTATAGCATCGAACTTGTGCAAGTCTCAATTGTGCAACTGATGGTGGAGTATAAGGAAGCGCAAGGCAGGATTGCAGCCTCTGTAGACACTGACAGTGGGCGTCTCAGTCTTTACACATTCAGATGTACGGATGCACACCTGGGAAGGGATTTGTAATGACATTAGCATAAAGTCACTGATGCAACTGCAGCGAAAGACACAAGGAAGGCCACTACTGCGTCTGACTTAGAATTAGACCCTATGAGGAGGGAGTATCCCGCCGTCTTCAACAGACCCTGTCTCCATTAGGGCTGCTTCAGAAATTTCCCGGGCTGGCTTTACATCCCAACCCGCCCTGAGGTAGAGGGGGATGGGGGAGGGTATTTCTACTGTGTTGGTTATGTGCGTGGGAGAATTTTTACTATGTGGCATATAATGTATAAAGGGGGGGATTTCTATTGTGTGGCATAATGTGTATGGAGCATTACTACTATGGTCATAATGTGTAAGGTTAATTACTACTGTTTGTACATAATGTGTAAGGGGCATTACTACTGTCTAGCTTAACATGTATAATGTACACTACTAATGTAAATGGAGGGTACTATAGTTTGGCCATGCCTGTTTCCCACGAGACCAAGCTCCTTTTTTGGTGTGTTGTCTCTGTTTACAGTATGAAGGGAGGTTTTTTTTGCTTAAATAAGTTCTCTTTCTATATAGGTATTTTATTGATATTATTGTGGCTCTATACATGTTCTAAATATTTTTCAAAAAACACATATTGGTCTCCGGCTTCTTCCATAGTTCTACCTTACTGCTATTACTTAAAGGCATACTTAGCGACTTTTAATATCTCCTCTCCAGGAGATGCTTGGAGAGGAGACACAGCTGGACACTGGGGGCGGGGTTGGGTTCCTATGTCATTAGGCCCCACCCCTCATCATGGCAAACTGCAGCGAATCGTGGGACCACAATGAGGGGGTGGGGCTAAATTATGCATTTACATGTCACTTAGCCCCGCCCCTCCATACGTAGCCGAGAATTCGGAGCTTCAATTATCTCCCCATCCTGCCCACCCAGGAAGTGGGTGTGATGCGGGAGATTTGGATACTCTTCCGGGGGTATGGGGGGCTACCTGAAAATTCTGGAACCTCCCGCAACAACCAGAAGAGTAGGTAAGTCTGCTTAGAGGTACTGTACAAGCTGAAGACTTGTACCTTGTAAATCAAATGGCCCTCATTGAATTCAACTACTATATTGGGGGGAGCAGGGGGTGGTGTTGTGTAGCTTTGCATAGGTTGCCTGGAAACTTCACACAGACCCTGCACTTGCAGCTTCAATAAACCTGGATGCTCACACTAGCCCTTAGTTTAAATCACAGTTAAAGCCTCATTAATATGGCAACTCATATTGGAGCTTTCTGAGGATGAGAAATAGTCACATCCTGTAACACCAAAAACCATCTGACTCGGGGGGATGCACCAAGCCTTGGAGAGAGATAAAGTGGACTAGTTGCCCATATAACCAATCAGCTCCTACCTGTCATTCATAGACTGTGCTAGATAAATGACAGCTATAAGATGATTATTTGCTTTGGGCAACTTCTCCACTTTATCTCTCTCCAAGGCTTCATACATCTCCCCGAATATGTTAAATTAGCTGATTCTTGATAAACTAGGCAGTAGTACAAAGAAACTCAAATATTTTGGTTGCATTGACTAAAGCAGAAGAAGGGGGACATCAGGCACTGCAAACATCACTGTTTCTAAAGTCTCATGAGTTTGAATAAGGTATGAGATCAGCAAGTTGAGTATATATACTTTTTAGATGTCTGAGTTCAAAGTTAACAGTATTTTTAATATACTTCACCTTTAATTAAATTAGTTGGATGTCCAAACTTTATCTCATAAAATTCACATTGCGCACAATACCAAACCAGTGAGTTAGGAACCAGAGGCATCACTGGGCTTGGTGACACTTGGTGCAGCACGAAGAACCCTTGTGATAGGGGCATGGCCTCATGTCAGCGAGACCAGGCCCTCTGATTTGTGCAGATTCGGTTCCATGTGTCACACCCCATTCACGTCACGCTGGGGGTTACCCAGCACTCCGGGAGCTGCTGGGCAGCTCACAGCCTCTCCTGACACAGGGGTGTGTGTAATTGATGATGCCCAGGTGCAAGTCATCTATCACCGGTTCTTGACTCTCGGTGATACCATCCGAGAGGGTGACACCAAAATAGCAAAGCAGCTCTGCTATTTTGGTGTCACCCCCGTTGGATGGTGTCACCCGGTGCGGTCGCACCCCTAATGACACCATTGTTAGGAACTTCACAGCTCTACTCTCTGTTGTTGTGGATTTAAACACTGCCCCAGTAGGCATCTTACAAGGGCCTGCTTCGGTATGTTTTGTCGAAATCTAGACACCACAATGTCAACAGGTACAAAATGTTGACAGTCAATGTCAACATGTTTAGAATGTAGACATTGACATAAAAATGCCAACACTGATAAAATTTCAACAAGTACATAATGTCAATACCCAATTTTCCACCTAACCCAAAAATTTCTATTGGCAAAATTTTGAAAGTGTCAAAATGTTAATGGTGTCGACATTACATACCTCTTACACAGCCTCTTAAGCATTCAGGGCCTGATTCAGAGACGGAGGAAAATGCAATTTTCTTGCACATCGAGCGATTGTTTGCCATTGTGCATGCGTATGCACTGCGCATATGCTGCGATCACACACGTACATGGGAATCCATCGCTAAATGAGTGACAGACTGCCAGCATTTGGGGGTGATAATGGGGAGTGGTCATAAAAACGCAGGCGTGCCTGGCCGTTTAAATGGCGTTACATGTGAGTGCATAAATTATACACTGCTATTGCATATGCAGCTCTGCATGCCAGAAGAGCTCCCATGGCTGCGGCAGGTCAGACCTGCCGCAAGGGTAAGATGGCTGCTGATGTATTCGATGTTACCGATGTTTACGTAGGTATGCGTAGTCGCACAGAGGTGAGATTGCAGCAGTGGGCGTCTTTATGCTCAGGTGATCTTTGCAGGCATTTGCTTATTTTCCCAACTGCGTTTCCCAACTGTGTTCCCAACTGCAATACAAAGTTGCGAACGCATTAACATCTGTCTCTGAATCAGGCCCTCATTTCAATGCCTCCCATTCAGGGCCGGCTCGAGTGGTCGGAGCACCATGTGCCGGCTCTGTACAGTGCGCCCCAACACTGAAAATGGGGGTGTGGTCTAATTACCATAAGCCATGCCCCTACATGATGTTATTTGGAGGGGTGACTGCATGGAACGCCTCCAAATAACATCAGGCTGGGGGTAGCCTCAATAGCTGGGCTTCCCCCAGCCCTCTCCCATCACTGGATGCCGCGCACATGCGCGCAGCATCCATTCCGGCTCCAGGGTCTGCCACCGGGACTGAGATCTACCTGGTTGATCCTGCCAGTAGCATATGCTTGTCTCAAAGATTAAGCCATGCACGTGTAAGTACACACGGCCGGTACAGTGAAACTGCAAATGGCTCATTAAATCAGTTATGGATCCATGGGTGGGACAGTACTGTCCCGCTGAAATCGGGATGTTGGGGAGGGGTGCGCCCTCTAAGGGTGGTGCCCCTGTTCGACCGCACTGGTCGAATACCCCTAGAGCCGGCCCTGCTCCCATTAGTAAGCTCATCTCTTGATTTAGGCCCTGATTCAGCTTCGGCCGATTGTTGCGTACTGCGCATTCTTCGAAGTGTGTGTGCGCAGACCCATCACAGAGTGCCGTTTGTGGGTGGTGACGGGGGTGTGGTTGGGGAAACGCAGGCGTGCCAGTGCGTTTGAACGCCGTTGCATGGGCGTGCATAAATTATCCACTGCGATGCCATACACAACCTGAGGACTCATAGCATGCACTGAAGTTAGCAATTTCTGGGTAAGGTCATAGCTTGTGCAAGTGTGCGTGAGGCTGCGATGGTCAGTGGCATCACAAGGGGGGTGCGGCCCGCACCCGGGTGTCACTCGCCGAGGGTTGACACCAAGGTGCAGGCTCCCCCTCAGTGACAAGAGCAGGGTATTGCACTGTAATATTAAGTGCAGCACTCTGCTCCTGTCACAATGAGGGAGCCAGCACTGCCCGTGCTCCTGCACCCCCCACCGTCACCATCCCATTGATAAGTTTGTTTGCCACGGGCCGGGGACCAGGATCGGGCCGTGAAGCCATGCCCCCTTCATGAGGCCACGCCCACTCCGAGACCAACGTCCCTCCCCGCACCGGGTGTCACCGCAGGGAGGGACGCCACTGGCGATGGTACTCGATTGTACTGATGTTTTTGCAGTCTTGCTAAACATTATGGATGTGTGTAAGGTAAAGTGGGCGTCCTTATGTAGTGCTATAGCGGCATAGCTATTGCAATGAGTTAGCATACTATCGCAGTTGAACTGTATGTGTAATCGCAGCTGTGATCGCAATAGCAATTCAAGTTGAATCAGGCACTTAGTCTGTATTCCAGGGCCCCCACAGAGGCCTGGGACCTGGTAATCCTTACCCGCCTCCCCTCACTCTGCATCCCTGAGCATCATCATGCATTACTACTGCTCTGTGCTGTTAAGAAACCTTCTCCTTCCACTACAGATGTGCCCTCATTTACCTATCCTTTTTTCACCACATAGCACGTTATGTGTGGTGCATCTCATATGCGAGCCAAGACACAATTTGGCGTACTAAGGACCTGATTCAGACCCGCTCGCTAGATGCGATTGCTCGCCCCCAGCGTATGCAAATTCGGCTAAGTGACGGCATGGCAGGCGCCCACTTTGTTTTGGCGAGCGATCACTTTGTGTCTATAGACGCCCATTAGCTTATGTAGAGACGCGAACTAGCGCACATCATCTCCAGGAAGTATATTAAAACATTGGTACATCGAGGACAATCGGAAGCTATCGTAGCGCTTGTGGTTGACTTACCCTACCGCAAGCACTGAGAGGACTTCAGCGTAAAAAAACAGGTATGTGAAGTGTACTATGATGCTGTCCGTTAACTATGTACGCCTTAGAAAGGGCATTGCAACATGCAGGCACGCCTGCGTTCGCACCTCCACTCCCCCGTTATTAGTGTCCTGCCCGTGTTACCACCCACAAACGGCCTCTCCTGCCACTCATTACAATGGGCTATCTATGCTTAGCGAGCGGATTCCGATAGCTCTGAATAGTTCGCGCACGCGCAGAACGAAGCATGTACGGTCGCTTAACATCGGCCGCGTACGAGCGAGCAGCCGCTTGCGACTGGGTCTAAATGAGCTCCTAAGTCGCAATCCAATGTAATAGCAATTTTCAAACAGCAGATGGCATTATTCCGAAACTAACTGTGCCTGCGTTAAACAACATTGTTAAACATTTTACATCTAAGCCCACCCACAAAAAAGGTTTCTGCTACAGTGTTGCTGATGACCAATTCACAATACTATGAACAGTATACAACAAAAACAGTGGACTTTCGGTGCGACATATGTAGTATTTTCTTCTACCGGCACAATTTTCAGCTCGGTGCTTAGGTACTAATTGTATGGAACAAAAACACATTAGACAAACTTTATATACTGGTCCAGTGTGAATGAGTCTTACAGTATGTGGTATAGTCTGTCAGTGAAACACTATGCCAAACAGGGACTTTTTTGATACAGCTGTATGTTGTGCATCTGTGTCCTTGGCACTGGCATACAGCATAAAATAATAAAAAAAAAAAAAGGAACAAATTCAATGAGGCTGCAATAATACCAGGGCTATGGAGGGGGGATGTCGCCCAGGGCGCAGGTCCCTGGGGGTTGCACTGTGGCTGTTTCATGGCACTTTCAGTGCTGTAGTGTGTAGAGCCATAAGTCCAGGCAGCTATCCATTTTTTACTGCAGTCAGCCCCGCCCCATTGTATGATGTCACGTGTTTGGGGGCGGGGTTGGCAAAGGGTGGAAGTGAGCTTTACTCCACCACTGCACAACACATACTGTACAGTTACTTATGACATGTAAACGTTCACACAATGCATAATGACATTATAGATTGTCAGATTTATGGATATATTGTAGCACTGTAGATTACATGTTGACTGTCGCAGTGCATGCGACCATGCCAAACAGGGATTTCACTGACATGGTCACACTTTGTTCAAGGAATCTTGGCAACAAATTGCTAAAAGTTGCACAATGGTACTGCCCCTTGGTCAGCCTACACAGGCCTGACTCCTTGACGGCATTGACATTGAGTTGTTTGTGCCATATTATATGTGACTAAAGGGTCTATTTACTAAACAGTGTTAAGAGACAATGTGAAATGAGATAAGGTATCAGCCAATCAGCTCCTAACTGCCATGTCATAGGCTGTTTGAAAAATGACAGTTGGGAGCTGATTGGCTGGTACCTTCTTTTCACTTTGTCTCTTAGCACTGCTTAGTAAATAGACCCCTAAGGGTCTATTTACTAAGCCTTGGATGGAGATAAAGTCCCAACTAATCAGCGGCCGTCAGTTTTCAACTTTTTACCTAGGCTCGGACTAGTTGGAGGGGCCCGAGTAATATCATGCTATATGGGACATTTATCCTCCTCAGAAGTGCTCCTGCAGACAGCGCCATGAAGTATAGTTAGCTGCTGCCTGCTGTGGGGGATTCATATTGTCCCCCTTTGCAGTGCAGCTTGGTTCCTCCCCCAGGGAGCTGATTGGCTGAGAGCCGGGACCATGTGACAGAGTGAGAGGCACTGGCAGTGCGGCAGATCTTCCAACAGCCCCGTAAAGACTGGACCAGACTGGGGCCTCCACTCACGAGGTACCCAGCTCCCCCTGCAGCCACCTTCCCCCCTTGTAGTGCCTAACACTAACCTCCCCTTCATTAGCCTAACTCTAACCCTCCCCCTAGGGACTAACAGTTACCTTCCTCTTCCGTAGTCTAACCCTAACCATTTGCTGACGCAGCCTGATCCAAGCCGTCCGGTCTCTGCAAAATGTCGACATTTTACATGTTCACATTGTGAATATGTAGACCTGCAATTACCGACATGCTCAGTGTTGACATTGCAACAAGGTGGACATCCTAACTGTCAACATTGTGATGTCATGATGACATTGTAAATGTTGACATTATGACTACATCCCGTGTCTGAAGCATCTCACTCTTCAGTGGGTCTTAGATATTACATCGGTCTGTATGCATCTGGCCTGCACTGCACTGGCACTTAGTGAAAATGTCACATAGCCAGACATTGATCAACATTTTACCTACAATGTATGAGGAGCACTGCCAATAGCACATCTGTAATGGGTGCAGGGTGTCAGAAGGCCCCCATAGCTATACTTATCTCTCTGCAGTCTCCAGAGTCCTGTATCTGCTGGTGGCCAGGAGCTGGAGAGCAGCAAAAATCACAGGTAAAATGGGGTGGCAGACATTGTCCAGTGATTTGCCCATGCCATGCGCACTAGAGATGTCCCCGGGAATAAGGCACGGGCGCCATTTTCCCAGAGACCTGTGCATGTGCAGTAGACTCTGGCATCAAGGCAGAGTCTACTGCGCTAGCGGAGAGGAGGGGGGCCACACTAATGAATCAGACCCATAGATTCAAACACATTTGCACACAAATGTCGCACATCAAATTGATCAGTTTAAACTAGCAAACTAGTTTTGTCGCAGCTGAGTCACAGTGTGGGACTATTTGGCGCGACTAAAGTCACAGTATATGAGTACACATCTTTATCAACATATACACTTTGTTAATATACACTGAGCAAGAAAAACACATTTTGTATAGGTTTTTTTGTTTCACTTTAGTCCATTTTCCAAAAATACCATCAATCACCTTATTACGGTTGATGTCCATTGGGTCGCACACACTAAGTCGGCAAAAAGCTGCGCGCCCGGCCGTTTTGTCAGATTCCTCCTCGCATCCCCAGGTGGGTGCGAGAAAAAATCCTTTAGCCCGCCCAAAAAGCGCAGTGAATTGAATAGCTCCCTCCCGCGGCTATTCATCATCGCATTGAATTGAATTCCCCCCCATTTTTTGATAAAGTTCTGTTAGTATGAAGTATTGCTTTTGCATGAGGTGTTGTAGTAGAATTAGGTGAGGGCAGTGAGGAAGAATAGTGACAGTACCTTTGTGTGGATCCCATAAATAAAAAGTGTATTGGACAAACATAGTTTTGCAACAATTTAAATATTCTGTAGTTCTTATTAATGTTCCTTTGGGGGTTGCTCGAATTACAGTAAAGAAAATAAATTTTTATATTTTTACATTCTGGAAGATCATCTGAGAATTTTATGATCTGAAAAGGATTGTATAATGTGTCTATCTCAGATAAATCGGTCTCATTACATGATCACATCTTCTAGGATGCTCATAATACGCGATAAATCTGGTAATGAAAACATTTTGCAGTGAATACGCGCAGACGACCAATCTGCCAACAGATTTTATTTATATTAGACGCCCATTATGCAGATAATCTGTGCAGTGTGTACAAGCACACAATCTTTCCTTCTCATCATTAGGACACATAAATAGGAGGATCGGTAGAAACAATTGTATAGCGTGTATGCGTGAATATTGGATTTTTTTTCCTTGCAAGGACAAACTGTGATTTCATCGCATCTTAAGTAAAATTTGTGCTCAGCTTTAGAATGAGACTGAGCACCAAAATGAGCAGATTCAGAGAAATATGTGTTGTGCCCTGACGGTAGCAGCTCTGCACATGTAGTAACAGAGGTGCCAAGACATTGCAACAGATAAATGTGCAAGTGCAAGGTCTATGGGTATGCACTATGCAGTAAATTATAAAGTATAGCTGCCAGGACTACCCAGCAATATATAGTGGTGCCAGCACAGCAGAAGGTCCCAGGATACCTTTATCGTCATTTCCCCTTTTCCTCCTACCGCCCAAGTGCTCTTAGGGCCTTATAATAATAGAGATTAAAGGAAGCAGGGTAATCCAGCCAATAGGGAGGTCTGCCAGGGCCTGCTGGGCCCTAGACAAGTCCCTCATGGCACAATATCACAAATGATCCAGTCCTGTTCCCATGGTTGATGCTGACTGGTTAATAAGCTTTTATTTGTGCATGCTTGTGGCTATGGTTGGAAAATTACATTGAAAGTCCCACTAGGGCAGAGATCATATGTTGCTAAATAACGTTATTAGATTGTAGAATGCTGTATCGTTACTGGCAAATTATAAATAGAAGACAACTACTCAGTTGCCATACTGTAAGCAGGTTAAATACAACTTTGGTGGACATACAAAGCGCCGCAAGCAGTTGATATGTATGGCTGCTGGGATAAAACCAGACATTCAACCTTGCAGGTCAGTCACTTTACTAAGGGTTGGATAAACACAAGCAGTATAATGAGGGGATTCAATACGCCAAGGACTACTCACATAGTTCACAAGAACATGTGAAGTACACATGCAGGTGTAAAAAGCATTCAAAGGATTTTCTGTTCCAACTGTTCGTTAATATTGCTGTGTTTCTAAATATTAGAAAAAATTATATTGAATGATATCTTCATTTGTAAAATTAATTATGTGGACAAAAGTCAAGGTTTTCACAATTGCCTGGTCTGTGAATGTGTAAGCTGTCATTTGATATTATACATAAGTCAGTTGTTGAATTTTAGATTTTAGATCTTTTTAAGGCTGATGTTTAAGTTTTAATGACAAACAAAACAGTGCATTCAGTACAGTGCACTTGGGCCTAGAAAGGTCCATCACCATTTAATAATATTTGTACATGGAAATTCTGGACAACTGAATGATTTTCAAAAACCTCTTGCCCCTTACAAGCACCCTTCTAAGTAGCCATCTGCATCTGTTTTGCAGACTTTCCCAGAGGTCCCTTAAATCAAGGAGACTGCTTCTATAATCACTTGGACATAAGTAACCCCACTATAAAGGTAGAAATCCAGCTTTACCCCAGCATTATATTAATTATACCAGAGGAAAACAAGCTCATTTGTATTGTAATACTAGTTGACTGGCATGTAAGCACAAGTCGATCAAAGATTTTTAGAAGGATCCAAATCGGTTTAATGGCGCATATCCATTAGGCGATTAAAATGAGCGACTGAACGATAACGACATCGTTATTGTTCAATCGCTCATTAATCGTTCACAAATCTTGCATTATAATGTCAAAAACGACCAGAGATGCGCGCTCCCGCTGGTCATTTGCGACATCAATCATCGCCCGAACAGTCTGCCGATAACGACAGATTGGGCATGTTCGGGGATGAGAGAGGGTGCCTGCACTTAATGACAGATCGCTCAGTGTAGGCACTACAGGGGATGAGGAATGACTGTACGATTACAGTGTTGTAATCGTAATGTCGTTCCTGTATTGCCTAGTGGATACATACCTTTAGAGAATCAATATTATTTGCAATCCAATAAAAACAAATAACACAAATCCAAATGATGGGGGTGATTTATCAAAGTTTGGAGAGAGCTAAAAAGGAGAGAGAGAGATAAAGTAGCAACCAATCAGCTCTTAGCTGTCACTTTGCAGGCTATGCTTGAAAAATGACAGTTAGGAGCTGATTGGCTGGTATACTTTATCTCTTCACTTTATCTCTCTCCAAGCTTTTATAAATGTCTCCCCAAGTATTCAAAAGATTTCGGGAAGCAGAAAACTAGTGCAGGTCTTATATACTGTATATACACAATAAACTAAACATATTGTCAAAAAACAAATAAAATCCCTGTGCACACAAAGGCACCCATTACCATTTGCACTGGGACTCCACTATTGAGGATTGTATAAACAATGAATTTGAAAAAGTAAAAAAGGATTAACATCCAAATGATAAATTTTCATTACCAATACAGTAAAAACAGAGTGGAACATTTACAGTAGTAAAACTTTTAACATCTATTTCAGAAATTATTATTATTATTATACATCTCTAAACTTACATATTTATCAGTAGACTGGACTGAAATGAAAACAAATTATGATACCCAATTTCTTAACTACCAAGCATAGGGTAATTTCCTACAATTTGTAAAGGCGAGTTACATTTTTCTCCAAATGCAAATACATTCATAAACCAAGTTAAATTGTATATTTGGATATATGCATATTTCAAATGTTGAAACAATTAAATGTACAAACTACATCATCACTTCATAGGATTACTGTCTAATAAAATAAAATGATCAGTGAATAATGTATTATCTGGATGTGCTATTGTGTCAATAATCAATTTGTAAATGATTCATAGATTTGGTTGCAGACATATAACTATTAAACATTTATTTGTTTTCTGCCTTTTCTATAGTGTTTATTTTCCCTATATTTTTTGTACATAGAACAAAGAGGTTGGTAATAATATAACTATGTACATGCAGAAGACAATGCACTTATTAGCATACGGAGAGAATTTATATTTGACAACTTTTAATATATTAACCTGCTCCTTGTACATATAAATATCCATTCCACAATGTTACACAAATATTGTAGCTGATCACTTACCTTCACAACTGATGGACAATGAATTTCACGGAATAGATGCTACTATGCACTTTAACTTTGGAGTATTATTTCTAGTATAGGTATGTTACAGTCATACTACCAATATAATAATTATCTATAGCCTTAGATTGGACTTTAACCAACTTCCCTGAGCTTGGAGAGACAAGTCTTTACTGCAGCATGTCAAAGGCCCTCTGCATTTTACCCAGTGTCTACCAAGCTCAGAACTTCAAGAGCACCCAAACTGGTGAGAAATACCTGACCGAAGAAGTGCAAATATCTGCACATATATTATGCTTCCAGTGTTAGACCCTCACCCAGATTCACATAATACAGGATTTATGAGATAGCTCAGCCATGTGAAATATCATGCACCTCTAAAAGTGCCACCTGCTTGAGAAGTCTCATGCTACAGTTACAGTGTATGTGTATCTTTAACTGAAAAAGTAAAATGTACAGATGAACATTATAAATTAAGTGTTATATATCTATCCAATAAACCTTATATTGATCAGCAATTTATCCCATGCACACTAAATTATGGCATCCCAGTCTGCATACTCCATCCCAGTCTGCATACTCCAAAGTAGTCTAAAATGAATTGATTATCCTCTGGTGGATTTAGTGTGCAACCATGTGAGGATATTATCAGACAAAGAACAATGTGCTAATATTATAAAAAGTGATGTAGAGAATACAACTTGGAGTGTCTATATATGTATCAGAGCTTCTGTGAATTTTATTTAACCACTTCACTGATAAATTGTTTTAGTCAAAACCACACAGAAGTTGTCATTAAAAAAAAAATAGTTTTAATTAAGTTTAAATAGTATTTTAAAAACTATATTTAAATATTTTATTTTAAAAAATATATATACACCGAAGGGATATTATGCACCCCCCAACCCCGGTGTCCAACCCCCATCAAAAATAGCCCCCTCCAGTGTAAAAAAAGCAATATTAACCCTCACCCCCATAGTGGTAATATGTCCCTGCAGAAGAGCACCCAGCCTCACCCACAGCCCCACCTCCCCTCCCCATGTGTCACTATATATGTAAATGTTATATATATACCTCCCAAACATTTCTTTATTTATCATGACCTACCTCCCCCCTAGTGCCAATAGATGCCCCCCTGTGACACCCCTGTGCCTAGCCACACACCCTCACCTCCTCGTTGCAGTGCACAGTGGAGTGTGGTGCAGGGGGAACTGATCATCAGTCCCCCCTCCTGCAGCTGTTCTCTGCACATGCAGAGATCAGCATACTGGCGCTCGGAGGCGCATGCACCCCAGAATGCCATTCGCGTGGCATTCTGGGGCGCGATATTGGGAGTGATATCGAAGGTCACAGACTACCACATCACTCCTAGGGGACCTGAGGAGGAGGGGGGAGAAGGAAATCCTTTCTGCACATGTGCACTCCAGCTTAAACATGCGGACATTTTATATTGAATTATTATTTTGCAATTTTAGGTGTTGCATTCTATTATAATTGTTTCAGTGTAATCTATTGTTGTTGTACTAAGTAACTTTTTACTACATAAGTTGGCTTTTACCTATTTATAGGATATGTACATTTGAAAAAATATCCTTATGATTTATCCAAATAAACCAGCGCAAAATTGTGTTATATTTTTTTATTAAAGCCGACACTTGCACCTTAAGGGAACCTAACCTGAGACCCAACTGGAGGCCTGTCTGAAGAAAAGAAAGGAATCTAGGTAAATAAAAGGAGGAATAAGAAACCCTCTCTTTATTACGCCAAGTAATATAATATTTCCAGCCTCTATGATTGTTTCATGTCTGAACCAGAGAAAAATGAGCTATGGCAGACTTACCTTTGTTAACTCCTCTTCTTCTAGGTCCATTGGGTCCACAGGGATACCATTGGGAAATGTGGTTGGAGTGATCCAGACAAACAGTTAAGCTTTCAGCTCCCAGGATGCCTCATGTCCTCCTCCACAATACCCCATCAATGGCCACAGGCATTCAGTTTTGTAAACAAGCCCAAGGCAAGAGAAGGAAAGGAGAGAAGGAAGAACAATGTACACCAGAAACGACACTAACAAAATGAGGGAATCCGTGACCGAAAGAAGAAATTACCCAATGCAGCCAGGGTGAGTGCCCTATGGACCTAAAGCAGTTCCCCTAAGGGTAGTTGACCCTCCTGAGCAGTAAGCAGAACTCGCTGCCAAAAGGAAGCATCCAGATAGGTTCTACGCCTTTGACACTTTTGCCTAAGAAAAGTGTGGACAGAAGACCACGTGGGCGCCTTGCACAATTGTTCTGCAGAGGCACAACGCCAAAACACCCACGATGGTCCCACAGACTGTGCAGAATGTGCTGTCACCATGTTTGGAACAGGGAGATCAGCCTGTGTGTAAGCCTGAGAGATAGTCATACGCACCCATCATTTGTGAAAACCATAACACACAAAAAGAGCATCTGATTTTCTAAGAGAGTTTGTATTATCCACAGACACAGAGAGCACGAACCACATCCAGTGAAGCTTCATCTATAGAAAGGTCTGAAGACTGGAAAGCTGGATCCACAATCTCTTCATTCACATGAAAACAGGACAATATCTTAGGAAGGTAACCTGCCCATGTATGGAGGACAGCTCTATCCTGGTGAAAAATCAAAAAGGGGGAGCGACAAGAGAGCACTGCCAAATCAGAGAGACTGCGTGCAGAAGATATAGTGAGGAGAAAAAGTGTCTTCACTGTCAACCATTTCAAATCTACTGAGTCCAGAGGTTCAAATGGGGGAGCCTGTAGCCCCTTGAAAACCAAAGACAAATCCCATGGTGCCACCGGTGAGAACACCCTGAAAATTGTTTTTAACATCCGGCAGAGAAGCAATCCTCAGCTGGAACCAAACTGACAGCGCAGAAACCTGTACTCTCAGGGTGGCCAGGCAGAGACGGAGGTCTAACCCAGCCTGGAGAATAGCAAGTACCCGGGAAACCCTAAAAATGTTAGGGTCATACTTTCAACACCATTGCTCCCTACAATTCAGCACTCTCTCCGGAATATGCAGATCCAGGCGCTCTGGAAGTAGCGGTGAGACTGATTGAACACTCGCCCGCCAAATACCAGAGCCGGCTCATACAGAGAGGTATTCTACAGCTGCAGCTGATTGTGCACGCTGAAATTCTCTGGGTTCTCTGTGAGGACACTGAGCGTTAATGGAGGTTAATAGATGCGGGCAGAGGAAGGCTTTCGTGCACGAAGCATCATCTGAATCAGAGCTGGAGAAACCCTTTGGCTCTTAAGATGGAAGACTCAAGAGCCACGCCGTCAAAGACAGGTCCTGATGTAGGCAGGGACCCTGTGCTAACAGATCCGGCCATAGAGGAAGAGGAGACGGAGTGTCTATGGATAGATTCCGTACATCGGTGAACCCACTCTCCAGAATGTATGTCCTGACAACTTAGGAAAACCGCTTCCCAGTTGAGGACTCCCAGGATGAATACTGCCGAAATAGCCGGAAGATGACATTCTGCCCAGATCAGAATGTTTATCACTTCCCTCATGGCTGCCTGACTTTGCATGCCTCCCTGATGATTGAGATAGGCTACTGTGGTCGCTTTGTCAGACTGGATCTGGACTGGCCTGCCTTGGAGTAGATCCTGTGCCAGGATGAGCACTTTGATTACTGCGTGAAGCTCCAGAATGTTTATGGGAAGGTGACTTTCCTGGTTTGTTCATCTTCCATCTTCCCTGAAAGGTATGATGACCCGGCACCTCCCCCATCTACGAACTCCGGAGTGAGAAGGATCCTCTGGGACCTTAGTTGATGATACTGCCCATTCCAACGGGAGAGAATCAATTGTTGCAGAGGCCTGTAGTGGAACTGAGCATATTCTACCATATCGAAGGTGGATACCATTGACCCCAGGACCTGCATCGCTGACAGAATGGATAACCTTCGCAAGGCAGAAATCTTGTCCTCTGGCAGAAACACCCTTGGATTCACTCTGAGAATCCAGAAGTGCCCCCAGTTGTACCATCCGCTGTATTGGGAGAAAGTGGATTGATGATCCAGCCGTACGTACGTCTGTAGGAAGACAATGGTTAATTGGAGATTGTGTTGTAGACCACCTGGAGACTGTGCCATTATCAGAAGGTCATCCAGGTATGGCAGTATTCTGATTCCCTGATGCCTGAGGTAGGCTGTCATAACCGCCATTATTTTGGTGAAGACCCAAGGAGCCATTGATAGACCAAAGGGCAGTGCCTGAAATTGGTACTGTTGTTGCAGGACAGCAAACCGTAGAAATTTTTGGTGGGATGGCATAATAGGCACATGCAGATACGCATCCTGAATGTCCTGGGAAGCCATATAATCCCCAGGTTTCATCACCAAAATAATTGACCGAAGAGTCTCCTTACGGAACTTGGGTACACGGATAAAGTTAAGGGCTTTGAGACCCATTTGCTTTCTGAACCAAAAATAGGATTGGAATAATAACCCCTTTCTTGTTGAATCACAGGAACCGGGATTATCACCCCTGCTCGCAGCAGGGAGTAAATGGCCTCCTGGAGGGCCAAGGCCTTGATAGAATCTGATGGGGGAGTTGTACAAAAGTCTTTTGGGGAGGATGCCTCCGGAAGGTGAGGGCATACCCGAGAGACCACGAAACCCGCCCCACCAGGCAGAGGGTTTGTCGTCTGACTTAGAGGCTGGACGTCTGATGGGCCAGGACCTCTTAGTTTGCTGCTTGTTTGTCCTGCAAGAACTGGAGGAAAGCTGTCCTTTTGTTCTTCCCTGAGGGTGAAAGGACCAAAAAGACTGCTTAGAACTTTGACGTAGCTGTTGATGGCAGACCTGCAGATTTTGAGGCTGCCAGAGAACCTACTATCTTAACCAATTCTGCTCCAAAAAGTATATTTCCATAAAAGGGTAAGGATTCCAGAGCCTTCTTGGAGCCCGTATCTGCTTTCCAGGACCATTACCAAAGGGCTCTACGAGCAACAGAAGCTGCCGATGCTTTAGAAGCAAGGAACCCAGCATCTATTGCAGCTTCTCCCAAATAGGAAGCAGTTTCCCGTATGTGGGAGATATAGGTCAGCTGTTCTCTGGTAGCATTTGGTTGAGTATCTTCCAATGCCCCCGTCCATTCTTCAACAGCCTTGAATACCCAAGCCGCAGCCATAGCCGGCCGAGTAACAGCTCCAGACAATTAAAACACTGATTTAAGACATGTTTAAAGTTTTATCTGTAGGATCTTTAATGCAGATGGTATAGGCAAGGTAGCACTCCTGACTAAATGTGTCACATGAGCATCCACTGTAGGACGGACTTCCACTAAGTACATTCAGTAGGTGGGAAAGGATACAAAGACGCTAATCTTTTTGTAACATGGAACAGTTTATCCGGGTTACTCCATGCTTCTTCCATAAGTTCAGTGGGCTGCTCAGATTTAGGAAACTCAGCTTTTACCACCTTTTGGTGTTTAAACACTGGAGCCCTAACTTCCAGTAACTGGCTCATTATCCTGTATATTTAGAATTGATGTGGCCGCCCTCACCAAAGAAGGGACATCCACTGTATAAGGATGGTCCTCCTCTACTGAGATACACCCCTGGAGAAGGAGAAGAACCCGGCGTATAATCTGACTCCTGAGGAACCAATCTACATGCTGAGTAGACGATAAAATTATATTGTGCGCTTAGGCGCTTTAGTGGCTACTGATCTGTTTGCCTGCAACATTTGTTGAAACGCAGCAGCAGACTGAGCCGTACTCTGACTTGAGTGGGCAAAAACATCCATCCAGGATGGATGTATAGGGGGGGACAAACATAGCAGGCTGAAACCAGCATTGGGGCCTCAGGGCCTGATTCAGACCCGGTCGCAAGCGCTCGCAACCGGGCCAATGTTTGGCCACTGAGGCTCCGTCGTGCGCATGCGTGAGACCCGGCTCGCGACTGTTGCTCAGTCGCTCCGGGTCTCGCACCAAAGGGGGCGAGCTGTCGATGGTGAGTGACAGCTCACCCCGTTTGGTGGGCGGGCCGGGAGGGTGGCCAGCCAAACGGAGGCGTACCCAACGGAACGCTTGCCATTTGGGGGCAGCCCCACTGACATCACCAGTGATGTCAGTGGGAGAGCTTCGGGCTCTGTTAGAGCCGAAAGCTCTCTGGGGCTCGCGGTCACGAGACCCTACCACAAGGATCTCATCACAAGCCCGATGGTCGCGACCATCAACCTGGCCGCTCGATATAGCTGTGGGTGGTCACCCACAGCTATGCGAGTGGTCAGGAGGCCGCTCCAAAAAAAATAAAAAACAAACGCCCTGATTCAGAGCGAGCACTCTTTCAGAGCGTCCAGCTCTGAATCAGGGCCTCAGTTTCCAGTTTACCTTTATTCTTAGACAGAATAAATAAGTGCAAATGTGACTGCCTTCACAAACAATAAATGTGAAGTACAATTAATGAAAAAAAGAAAGGGTTGAGGAGAAATAATAGCGATAGTTATACCTAACAGTCAGAAAATAAAGGCAGTAACCACACAGTAGAGCTAGCAAAAGTCACATACAATGCATATACAATATACTACTCAAAGCAGAAGGCTTGGTAGGATTTTGAGCTCTGTATAACCTGGCCTCTGGGGAGAGGTATACAGGGAGACTAGACCCAAAAACTTCTGAGACCAGCAGCTTCAGCACAACAATGATAATGCCACGTTTTTACTATGCAGATCCTCTATTGAGGGATTGGAAGTCGGGGTCCCAGACCGGGGAAGGAACTAGAGGCGAGGGGCCTGGATATATGCCTCTCTCATCCACAAGTACCGGATGTTGGCTAGACCTGACCAAAGAATCGGAGTCTAACTTACTGGGAGGTGTTCACCAGTGACCCCTCTAATTGGGATTTCGTTTTAAGCTGCACTCAGCAAGCAGGTCGTTGCCCTTTAGTCAGGTATCCGGCACAAGTGGGAAACGGAATAACACAATCGCAGGGAAAGCACAGGAGTACGACACTGGGAGTTTGCACTTGGGTGACATACCGAGTACACATAGTGTTGATCCAGACGCAGAGCTGGCACAGGAGAATGACACTTAGGAGATCGTACTCGGATGACGTACGGAGTACACACACTGTGGATTAATACTAGGAATATATCACTAGAAGAAAGGAGCTTGGAACCTAGAACTCTGCAACAGCAAGAATTCACTGGAGGTAACGACGTTGTACAGGCAACTTCCTGTTGGCCAGAGCCCGGCTAAATACCCTAAGATAGCAGTCCATTGGAAGATAGTGTCAGCTGACAGCAACAAATGCTACCATTGGGTAAAGGGCTAATCAGGTGATGTAGACTGTCATGGCTGCGTCCAGCAGGAACCAAATCACGGAGCAGCACATGGATGTCCTAGCAGACCCCAGGCATAATCCTCAGCGCGTCACTCGCCATCGCACCTGGCGTCTGACCGCTCGAGGGGTCAGGGGGAAGCCAGCACTGAGGCGAGTAACGGCCGATCCTAGGCCGCAACCTGTCAGATAGTGGTTGCTGTGTGTCTCATATACAGAGGAGGGTAGGAGCAGCAACCCAGACGCGGAAAAACCGCACAGTGAGAACAAGACAAAGAAGTCTCTTTGCTGGAGGCACTACTTGTATACAATGAATATTTATAAAATTTAACTTTTAATAAATCTCTATTAAAATATGACAAAAAACAAACACATAGTATTCATAACAGATAATTTTGTCCCTTTTCAATTAGGGAAAAAGAGGTATTTCATAAGAAAAAATACCTATAACAGATCAATGCCATTTAAGGATATCGTTAATCAGAATAATTGTGTAAAATACAAACAATGTGATAATTTATAAGCCTAGTCCAGTGTT
This sequence comes from Taudactylus pleione, assembly GCA_031769625.1. NCBI lineage: Eukaryota > Metazoa > Chordata > Amphibia > Anura > Myobatrachidae > Taudactylus > Taudactylus pleione. Next base: position 11,664,947 of record JAUIMM010000115.1, read on the forward strand.
GGCTAACCTTGACACTCCAGCTGTTGTGGAACTATATATCCCAGCATGCCCTGCCACAGTTTTAGCATGCCCTAATCGCAAAACTGTAGCAGTGCATGCTGGGTTATGTAGTTCCATAACAGCTGGAGTGTCAAGGTTAGCCAACACTGGCCTAGTCGGATCAAACCTCAGTTGGATCAGCGTTTGGGCTGGGGGAAGGGCTGCCAGGGAGAGCCTATCTCCCCTGTGCTGTATCAAGCCCCCAGGTACGCTATCCTTGCAACATGGCTTCCGCCACTGTCCCCGACGCCAGACTGACTTGCCCCGGTGGTCTAGTGGGGGAGTGGATGCAGCAGTCGCCCCACTACAGCAACCGACGGCAGGTGTCCCACCGCCGGAGGTACGGACTGCCATGTGGTTCCCCACGAGCGGGGAACCACCTTACCTGTGTCCCCGTGCTTCCGGCTGCAATCATGGGTCCCAGCATCGCCGCTAGCCAAGCCCCGCTGGTGCCCGCTGAAGTTACCGGTGTTGCGGTGCACCAAAGAAACTGAATGCCTGTGGCCAGGAGTGGGGTATAGATGGAGGAGGACCTGAGGAATCCTGGGAGCTGAAAGCTTAACTGTTTGGTGCCCGGATTTCTCCAACAACATTTTCCCATGGTATCCCTGTAGATCCCTATGGACCCTGGAAAAAATTAAGGTTTAGAATGATCACCCCCCCCATCCTAGGACACTGGCATCGGTTGTGACAACCAATCAAACCTGAATGAGGAAGCTCCTACCATTATTCAAAGTTTTCTTGCCGGATCCACCAACCAAGAGACTTCCTCCTGTCTAGTGACAGTTAGATAAATGGAGTTGATAGCATATGTTTGGAACGCAACCAAGCTTTTAGAATGTTTAATTGGAATATCCTGGAATGCAGCCTTGCATACTTGATCTCTTCGAACAAGAACACAATCTTTCCTAATAGCTTCATACAACAAAGAACCGATGGACATCCAAGTTTCAGTAGTTTTCGGACTAAGGCCCTGATTCAGAGCCGCTCGTAAGCGGCCGCTCGTTCGTTATGAGCGATGTTCGCACATCTGCGCATGCGTACGGATTTTAATACGCATGCGCGAACCAGTCAGTGCGACCGAAAATCGTTTGTTCGCTAAATAGCGAATGCCTGCTATTTTGAGTGACAGGAGGAGGCGTATGTGGGTGGTAACAGGGGAAGGTGCTTGAAAACGGGGAGTGGAAATCAGAACTCAGGCGTGCTTGAAGGTCAACACGGGCGTTTTATGGGTGTGCATAATTAATACAGGAGCTTCATTGACCACGTCACTTGGTTGATTTATAGTCAGAACTGCTCGCAAGATTGCGGTAGGAAAAACCAGCCACAAGAATAGCGAGCAGTTTATACGCTGTTCGATGTACTCGATTAATCTATGAAATAGCGGACATGACGTATGATGCGAGTGGCCAGGGGGCATCATTTTCAAAATTACGACCGCAAGTTTTGTTCGCTCGTTCAGACATAGAGGCGTGAACAGACCGCAAAGTGCGAACGGTTCATTTGAATAGCCACCCCTTTTTAATGAAAGAGCGAGCGCAAATAGCGTCCGGCTCTTAATCAGGGCCTAAGTTTTAAATGTCTGATCTTTTCTGTGGGCTGGAAGACTCTGGCTAGCTGAGTATTGAACATTAGGCCTAAAAACCTCATACATCAACTGGGAATCATCTTGGATGTTTGCCAATTGATAACCAAGCCATGGGACTGGAGGACATCCACTGCCCATAGCTGATTTGACTGGAGAAACCTTTCAGTCTGCCTTGAAAATAAAAACATCTATTCTCAGGAGTTCCCAACCAACCACGGTCCTCAAGGCACGCTAAAAGTCCAGGTTTTAAAGGAGAAACCTACTTGAGCACGTGTTCTAATTAGTACCTCAATTATTTTGATTTAACCATCTGTGTTCAAGCATGGATATCACTAAAACCTGGACTGTTGGTTTGCCTTGAGGGCCGAGGTTGGCAAACACTGCCATAGATCTTAGGCCTGGCATGACCTTAGTAAATATTCAAGGGGGTGTGTCTAACCCCAAAGGAAGAGCTCTGAATTGGAAATGTCTTCCTCCTATAGTAATGATGTGTACAAACTAGGGCGATATTACTGAGCGATTGCACGATTACGACATCGTAATCGTGCACTTGTATGTCGGAAACGACCAGCGATGACCGCTCCCGCTGGTCGTTTCAGACATTGTCCATCGCCTGAACATGCAGCCCTATCTGTCGATAACGACAGTCAGGAATGATGATGGAGTGTGCCTGCACTGAACGACTGATCGTTCAGTGTAGGCACTACAGGGGATCAGGAACAACGGTACGATTACGATGTCGAACTGTCTTTCCTGATCGCCCAGTGTGTATGCACCTTAAATCTTTAAAGACATTGATGGCCTTCCCAAATGGGCACGTGGAGATAAGCTTTTTTTTTTTTTGTTGCCTCCAATACGTTTATGACTTATCTTCCAGATTCTATCCTGAATCGGTCTATCCTCAGTCTTGTATTTAAGTCCTTTAACTATAACGTTTGAATCCTATCTGGTTTTTGAACTAAAAACAGATTGAATTAAAATCCCATTTTTCTGTGATATTCTGGTACTGGGACAACGACTCCTGAAGAGTTGTGGTAGCCTGCTCTAAAGCCAGACTCCTTAAGTCTGTTTGGTAACCATGTTGAAAATTACCTTCTTGGGAGTGGACCCAAAAGACTGAGAATGTAACCTCTCTATTATACCTGTCACCCATTTGTCTGAGGATCTTCTCCACTGGTCCCTGAATGACAGTAAACAGGCACCCACCAGAGACACTTCTGGGTGTGTGTCCTTCCCGTCATGCTGACTTATCCTGAAACCTAGGTAATGGTTTACTTGGCTCCTCCTCATTTGTCCTAAATGGTCTTCCTCCATTTCCAAAACCTCAGAACAAAAAGGCAGATGTCCAGACCCAAAAGGACAAGGCTGACTGCTGCTTAAAAAGGTGGGCTTAGCAGACCTTCCTAATGGTGAAAATCAGCTGTGACCTTCAGTAGCCTCAGAAATTCTTTTATCTAATTCTGAAGTGAACAAGAACTTTCCCTCAAAATGTAGGCTTTCTGAAAATGTCTGTCTAAATCTGTATTCCATGATTTTAACCATAGAATGCATCTAGTCACAAATGCTAGGCCAGCAATGTTTGAATGAACAGATACATCCAAAAGCGGCTACCAAATAATCTGTTCCTACTTTGATCTGCTCTGCAATGGATAACAACAGAGATTCGGGGGTATATTTACTAAAGTGCGGGTTTATACAAGCCAGATTCTAGCTATTATCTTCTAGAGCAGTGGTTCTCAAACTCTGTCCTAAGGACCACACACAGGGCCTGATTCAGACCCGCTCGCAAGCTGGTCGATGGTGGCCCAGTGCGCATGACGGAGCCGGCTCCGTCGTGCGCATGCGCGAGACCCGGATAGCGATGGGCACTCCGTCGCTCCGAGTCTCGTACCAAAGGGGGCGTGCTGTCACTCAACATAGACAGCACGCCCACTTTGGTGGGCGGGCCAGGGGCGTGGCTGCCCAGATGGAGGCATTCCCATGGGAACGCCTACCGTCTGCAGCCGGCCCCACTGACATCACAAGTGATGTCAGTGGGAGTGCTTTCGGCTCTGTTAGAGCCGAAAGCACTCTTAGGCTTGCGGCAACGAGACCCTACCACAAGGGTCTCGTCGCAAGCCCGCCGGTCGCGATGGTCTTGACCATCGCGACCATCTTCCTGGCCGCTCGCTATAGCTGTGGGTGGTTACCCACAGCTATGCAAGCGGCCAGGAGAACGCTCTAAAAAAACAGGCGGCCAGCCCTGATTCAGAGCGAGCGCTCTGTCAGAGCGCCCGGCTCTGAATCAGGCCCACAGTTCACATTTTACAGGTCACCCAGCAGGTGCACAGGTGTATTCATTACTAACTGCCACATTTTAGAAGATCCACAGATGGAGCTAATTATTTCACTGGTGATTCTATGAGGAGATCTGGAAAACATGCACTGTTTGGGGTCCTGAGGGCAGTTTGAGAACCTGTGTTCTAGAGGGTGCTAGATAAATAAGTAATATCTGACTGGTTGCTATGGGCAACACCTCCACCTCTAAAAATCCGCACTTTAGTAAATATACCCCTTAGAGATGTCTGACTGGATCCCCAAGGTCCCAGGACCTCCCCAAAGATAAACTATGTCTGTGTACTGCTCTAGTCCATCTTAGATTAACCCAATTGACTATCAGAAATTTTGTTACAATGACTAGACACAAAATTAGACCACTCCTATTGCGTAACAGACGCTATTGAAAGAGCAAAATACCTAGCCCAAGCAGTTTCATCCACCGGACCAGCCGGGACCTCCGTAACCAGTCGCTGATCACTGGTGTCCTCACAGCGACCATGCGTGTTCCTGCTAGGTAATTGAGCCTGACAACTGGAACAAAAATTATGTAATCTATTTTTCCCTCCACCAGGTTTGGCCTGGGAAGTATTTTTAGCACATATCAATAAGGAGAATTACCACAAAGCAGTTTATACTGAGAAATCACACAGCATACATAGTGAAAAATACAATAAATATCTGAACAGAAAAAAATTAAGGCTTGTCAGTTACTTATCCCAGATTTCCAGCCACGTGGCGTCCCCTGAGGGGAGTGGGAAGAGAAGAACTTCTCAGCTGAACTGTACCATGTGCTGCAACTCCTCCAAGCAATCTGATGAATAGCTTTACCACAGCATGTTACTCTTCTGGTTAAGGGTAGGACCCCAACTCTGACCCTCTTGGTAGGGCTAGAGAGGAGGCCTTTGCCATAGATCCAGCTAACCCCCTCTCAATAGGCAAGGTGGCCTGGTCCGGATTATACTTCCTCCTTATTACACATAGAGCACACGCCAGTCTTTCTTCAGTACTACTCTCTCTCCTTGTCCCCTAGCTGGAGTGGCAACTGCAGCTGGACTGCCAGCTAGGCCTGGGAGTTGGACCGTGCCCCTGCTGGCTCTCGTTTTTTTTCCCCACCACCAGCTTGCCTCTGACAACTACTGCAGACTACCCTACAGCCATGCTTCCCGCTGGGTGCCTACCAGCTGTACAGCCACTGATACCTGCCGCCAGCTGAGCCTCAGCAGCAGCGGGTCCTGGCTTCAGTTAGCTTCGGCTGAGACTGCCCTTTAACAGGCACATGCACTTCAACTGGCCGCACTGCCCGGTTCAGCATACAGGCTCTGCCTCTCTGCTGCATGTCCAGACCACCTTTGCCAGCACCATCAGCATTGCAGGACACCTGGCAACTTTCGACTCATATGTTGTGTGCATTGATGGCCTGTCTCTATTGTGATAATTTCATTATTTTCCCTTTAAAACCACTGCCTTGTGTAAAACAGATATAACAACTGGACACATTGCACTTATAACCTAAACAGAAAGGGATGTTTCTTTGTATATAAGGTATGTTTAATGCCTTTTCTCTTCCAACTCACTTAACTTCCGATCTTGTATAGACACAGTTTTCCTCACTTCTTTATGGCTGTTCAAATGTCAATCCTGTCCCCTAGTCCTTCACTCCTGTGCTCTATTTCCTTCTTCTTCAGAGTCAGACTCCTCCTTAGTATGAGCTAGTATAAAAGAATGCTGAATAAGACCATCTAACAGCAGAAAAGTTCTCATTTCTGCCTCTATCCACCCCATGAAATCTCTCATGGTAGCTTGTGATTACAGTCTTATTACCTACTGAAGACGGGTTACCTATTGAATACGGTTTTGAAAAGAACAGACCCTTATTTGCTTAGCGCCAAAATCAAACAACTGATCAGAATTTATAAGTACCCAAGTTTATCATTGGAACTCTTGATGATTTATGAAGTCTGCAATGATGGTTTTCTTTTTTTAAATACATTTTTGTATTAACCAAACTTAAAAAAACAAAAACTTAGAATTACAGATAAATCTTTAATGTAAAATGTATTTACAAAGTCCACAGTCAGCAACAGTAGCTAGTCATTGTCCTTTCTTCGCTTATGGTGTCTATCTTCATTCCTGAAATGAAAGTAACAATATTATTTTAATATTCAATTGGATCAGGTTTCCAATGGAAGCAGTTTTAGAAAAAGTTCAGTTTCATTGTAGTTCCTTGCAAATTAATACCAAGAAAGAAACAACTGAGTCTTTCAGGAAGTAAGACATGGGTTGGGTATAAAATACCAGTAGTCAGGATGCCAGATGTCAAAATGCCGACAGCGGCATCCCGGTGCTCAGTACTCCGACGGGGTATGCAAGTATCCTAACCCTCCCCCCTTCTGCCTCTAAACCTAACCCACCCCGTTCGTGCCTAAACCTAACCGTCCGCCCTTAGTGCCTAACCCTAATAACCCCAGTGGTACCCAACCCTAACTCCCAAGTGATGCCTAACCCTACCCTACCATCCCCCCCCCCAAAAAAAAACCTAACCCCCCCTGGTGCCTAAACCTAACCATGCCCCCTGCGGCTAAGGCACTCCGCGATACTTACGATCGGGATGGCGGCTGTCGAGATTCCGGCGATGGTATCCAAAACTGGCGTCGGGATTTAGACGCCTGTGTTTAGTCCCAGGTTGGGATTCCGACTCCAGGATTTCAACAGCCGGCATCCCGTCTGCTGGAAAACTAATATCTCCCAAGTACAACACACCTCATATGCAACATACAGGGTCCAGAGATTGGAAACAGCTGGTAGTACAGATTTAAGATGATAAAATCAGCCAGTATAGGATAGAATATACTCTAAAATATAATTTATTTGTCGTAATACACAGCAATGTACTTCCACAAATTCTACATTGAAGAATAGTTGTGGTTTGCAGTACATGCATATTGTATAGAGGGGGGAAAATGTAGCAAAAATAAATCTTACTTCTCTTTTTTACGACTAGAATCTTTGTCTCTATCCCTACTGCGATGTCTGTGCGGACTCCTGCTGCGCTTTCTCCTGCGCCCAGAGCGATGTCTATCCCTGTGGCTTCCACCAGACTGTCTGGACTCCATAGATGGAGATCGCGGCTGGTCCCTTCTAAAAAAATAAATAAATAAAAAATTAGCCCATAACAATTATTACAGGTTTTCCATGCCAACACTAACAGTGTTCTACAATACAAAAACCAATGGTTTCCATCATTCCAACATAACTACTGAGCAAATGCATACTAATTATGTGAGAAGGAAAGGCGTGTGTTGGAAGCTGCTGTGGAATGTGGCTGCAATACAGTATTATCCAACCAAGTATGTGATATATATGTGTATATATGTGTGTGTGTGTGTATGTGTGTGTGTGTAATATATATATATATATATATATATATATATATACACACACACACACACACACACACACACATACATATATATACATACACACACATATATACACACATACATACATCTCACACAGAGGCGGCACTCAGAGAACTTCGTAAGATGCAAACAAATAGTGAAGATTTCATGCATAAGCATCAACGTTTCGGGACTACACGTCCCTTCCTCAGGATGCACAATACAGAATGGGTACCGGAGCAGGTATATTGGACATCACCACTGTGAGTGCCGGATCATTTGTGTGTGTGTAATAAAATTTATATATATATATATATATATATATATATATATATATATATATATATATATATATATATATATATACACATATATATATAAATAAATAAAAAACACAAAATCATTTGCCGGATCGTATATATATATATTTATTATGATCCGGACAATGATTTTGTGTTTTTTATTTATATATAAATAAAACCTAAAAAATATATTTTACCTTTTTACTGAGGAAGAAGAAATAGACGAGTTGGCTTCATCATGCAATTCTTCCTGCCATTTGCTGTTTAGCTCGTCCATATGCAAATTAATGACATCCCGTATTATCTGTAATAAAGAACAGTAGGGGTGAACAAACACCCTAACAATGGGATGTGGTCAATATCCCGCCTGTGGCATCCTGACCTCCGGAATCCAGAAGGTAAGTAGCGGGGTTGGGGGGAGGATTAGTGTTATGCACTGGGGGAAGGTTAGGTTTAGGCACTGGGGCGGAGGTTAGGGTCAGGCACCGGGGAGGGAGGGTTAGGGTAGGGAGAGGGGCAGGGTTAGAATACTCACAGACAAGTGTCGGTATTCTAACCCTGTTGGGATGCCGGCGCCGGGATTTTGACCGTCGGGATCCCGTAACCATCCCCTACCAACCACCACGTCAAATGGTAATACAAGGTCTTTGCAAAACATTATACTACCTTATGGCAAAGGCATACAAACACAGTTGATTTCTATGTCACAGACTTTTCCTTCTGTATTGAGACTCTTCTCAAAGTAAATCAGCAAAACATTTTATTTTATTCTACTGCACAACATAAGAGTGATATCCACAGGAGTTTTCGGATAAAAGTTTACATAAATTACTTTATTTAGTTTTAATTTAATGGAACCAGTTTTTTTTTTCTCTACACCCATAAAAGCAACAGAGAATGTCAGAGAACATCCCAGTGCTTTTGCCAATTAGAAGTTGAATCATTCTGTGCTAGTGATGCAATTCCCACATACCAGCTAATTAGTCATCTAAAAAAAAATATCAAACAAAAATGACAAAGCATTACCTCCGTATAAGACTTCTTGGTGATGTGAACATTCTTTGCTCTATAAGACTGGCGTCTCCTTTTATAGTCCCTCATTTCCGCCATGATTTCAAGGTGGGACTTTGGACATTTCTGCTCATCATCTTTAAAAGAAAAAACACATACTGTAAGTTATCTCAATTTAAAATGCAAAAACTATGAACTGTCTGTACTAGATACAATAGATATTTAAGAAAACATTTAAACACGCTAAATTTAGAAACGCTAAATAAGGGGCTGATCATGTGTCCCTGGTTTGCCAGGTCAGGCTCTATATTTGCCACTTGGAACTACTGGATTGTGGCAAGTCAGAATTCTGATTTCATCATACCTTCTTACACACCAAACTTTATAATAGGGCTTTACTACACCCAATCACAACTCAGTAGACTAGGTCATACACACTTACTTTACAATAAATCAATACTGTAGCATGAACAATGGTACTACAGTTGTAGCACTCCTAATGTAACTGTATTATTAGGAAAATAAATCCATAACATTGTAGGGCCTTAAGATCTAAAATATAAATATACGGCATTAAGCTTAAACAATGTGATAAAACTGACCGCTGATAGAAATGACGTCATTGAAGCTGTGGCACGCTTGTGCAAATCACACCTAATGTGGCTCCCACTACCCATGACATGCTCATTAGAAGCGATGGGCACGACGCAGCCAAAATGACAAGACAGACCACCCAGAGAATATGACCAGGAACAGGGTAAGAATAATGGGATGGACGGGTGGGGGCGGCTGAGATGACTCAGCAAATGCAGGGTTCATTTACTAGTATCATAAATATCCCAGTTCTATGCAAAACAAACCCCAACGAACCTTGGTTGACCTTTAAAGTTAAATCCTCAAACAGATCAGATTCATTTTTCTCAGCTATAGATCTCCGGTTCTTGGCCTCCTGTAGGACATAGTCATAGATGGCAAGGCGATCGGCAGGCGTCAGGTCACAGATGGCACGATTATGGTTCAGAGGAACTTCAACAGGTGAGGAGGAGTATTCACCTGGAGCGTATGAGAGGAACAGTCATAGTGATGTACATACTGTAAAAATTATGGATCACACAAATACAGTATACAAATGCAGTATGGATTGTAAATATCCAAAAGACAGATAAGAAGCTTAGTACTCGATTACAACTTCAGTATGCGATAACATTTCCAAATGTACTTATTTAATTTAGCTAGCATAAGGGCACAGATAGGGTACAACATCCACACTAACTTTGAGAAGTAATAAAAAAATTTAAAAAAATAATAATTATGTATGTATATATATATATATATATATATATATATATATATATATATATATATATATATATATATACACACACACACACACATACATACATACATACACCCTTTATTGCGGGGACTGAAACGTTGCCGAACCACATTCGGTCTTAAGAGTCTCTAATTTTTACTAAGTCGCAAGGAGTGCTGCACTTACTGCTGTATGTATTGGAATCCCCTTCTGTGCGGGCATATATACACACACACTTGTAAATTTTGAAAGCTAGCCCTTGGGTTGAAAGTCATTAAGAGGCAGGTCAAGCAGTGTAAAGAGTGAAAAAGTATACCAGTGACGACACTGCCCATAGCAACCAATCAGCTTCGAGGTAGAGGTGGAGTTTGTAACCATATGATAAAAGTCTGAATGGAAGATAAATTCAGCATAGTAGCAAGAAGGCTCAATCATGACACTAAATCAGGGGCTACCAAACTCCTTCCTCAAGGCACCCAAACAGTCCAGGTTTTAAGCATATCCATGCTTGTGCATAGATTGTATAATCAAACTGACTGAGCTAGTATTTAACTCACCTGTGCTAGTATGGATATCCTGAAAACCTGGACTGTTAGGGCACCCTGAGGACAGAGGGCCTGATTCAGACCCACTCACGAGCGCATAGCGCTCGCAAGCGGGTCAATGTTTGGCCCCTGCATATGCGCCGCCTCCGGCGTACGCATGCGCGAGCCCCAGCGAGCGACGGCAGCTCCGACGCTCCCTACAAGACGGGGCTGATTGACAGCTCGCCCCGTTTTGTAGGCGGGTAGCTGCACAAACGCAGGCGTTCCCTTAGGAACGCCTGCCGTTTGTGGCCGGCCCTACTGACATCACTCGTGCATTATTATTATTAGAGCAGGAAGTGCACTGGGGCTTGCGGGAGCCGAGAGCATCGCGCAGGGTCTCGCCGCAAGCCTGATGGTCGCGACCATCGCCAGGCCGCTCGCACAAGCTGTGGGTGGTCACCCACAGCTGTGCGAGCAGCCTGGAGGACGAAAAAAAAATAAAAAATAAACGCCCTGGTCAGAGCCTCTGAATCCGGTCCACAGTTTGGGAACCACTGAATCACTGAACTAAATTTCAAACACATTAAAAAGAGTCCCATATAAATTAGGGCAGAGAACATGAAGCTTACAAAAAAAAAAAAAAAGTTATCTTTTATATAACAGAAATGCACCAAATCCATTATTCTGTATTAGGTCAGGTACCAAGTTCTACTACACAACAGGCTGCTAAAACCACAGCTATTAAATTTACATATTAAAGTTAACAGGATAATTACTTTTAGAGCCTAAACAAGTACCTGGACCCACAACACAATCATAGGATATTCATGATACTGCCAACCAAACGGATATGTTACAATTTGTTTGAAGTCAAATCTTATGTTGGGCATACACGTGCAGATAAAATGCCTGTCAGACCGATGAGACATTTTATCTGGCCGGCTGCCAGCCGCAGATGTCACCGGCATACACTGTGAGATTTCTCTCACAGTGTATCAGCCCGACATCCGCGCTCCGCCCCCGGGGGAGGAGACATTTCCCTGTTCCCTCCGTAGGAAGGAACACAGGAAATGTCTGTCTGTCGGCCGCGGCTGGGTATACACTGCCCGATGCGGCCGACAGTTTAGCGGGAAATATCGCATCGGACGGGCATGCTGGACAACCCGGCATGCCCGACCGAGCAATATTTAACCCTCGGTCGCCCCCCCCACACGCTACAGTTATCGGGGCGAGTCGCCAATATCAGGCAGATCGCCCCGATAATTGTAGCGTGTATGGCCAGCATTAGTTAAATTCCCCATGGATTTGGCCAGATCAGAATAAAGCCTGCGTATTTTTGCATCTGTAATAAAATATGGCTATAGAAACAAATCACCCCTTTTGGAATTTCATACATCATAGAATCAAAATTGATTAGTGTTGATTAGTATTAACATTTCAGTAAAGTATGGTTACATCAAATAGACAAAAAAAAAAAAACAACTCAAAGGCTTTTTCTTGATTAGAACCAGAATTTAAACCAGTTGTTTAAGGGAGACTCATTGGGGGCAATTTAATTGTTGTTTTTTTTTGTTTTTTTTAGGCGGCCTAAGTAGCAATTACACTGTTTTGGGCACCCATTAATTATCACGCTTGTCATGCCCAATTAGACTGAGTTCACCCCGAAAAACTGCTAAACCTAAAGTCCTGGTAAGCGCACCCAAACATCAGTTTGAGTCCAAAAAACAGGACTTATTGCACATTTTTGCTCACCACCTCTGGAGGTGCAACAATTGAATTGTTCCGTTGGGCACCCATTAGGAAAGTGCTGCAATAAAAACAATTGAATTGCCCCCATTGAGTGGATCCAGGTACAATTAATGTGTTTCAACTGCTTTCAAAATAAAGATACCCACTTGAGAGATTACACAGTTGGTTCATTTCCAGATAAGTGAGAAGTCAATTTATAAAAAGAGAACATGTCACATATGTGAATTTGTGTTGAACAATCCATCCTCCAAAAGTGGGAATCCACATAATGAGGACAGTTCAAGAAGAGGTCTATGGTAAGTGCCCGCTCTGAATTCTCCATGATGTGCAGCTGCACACACTGTTGTACAATACGGTACCCAAACATCGCCAATTTTTAAGTAGCACCTCTATGATTGGGTACAAGGGGAGGGCAGCAAGGTTAGGGACCACAAAGTGCTAGTCATCCGATGGCACTCCACAGTGATCATCGCTAATTGAATTGCCCCCTTAGACTTCCAATGCACAGATGGGAGAAATGGTCTATGGGACAGTAGCCAAGGTCGCCCATAACAATACCAGTATTGAAGAAAATGCACATGAATATTTCCCCTATCCTATGTAGAGCATGTGGGAATCCCTCATACCAAGCACCGGAACAGTCAATAGTCTGATAACTGATATGTTTCAAGCAACAACCACCATAAACATTGAGCATGGAGGTTGGGGCAAAATAACATGGGAACGCTTCTCTGCTTAAAGCACACTGAGTGTCAACTACAAAAAAAACAAAGAATGGAATACATGCTCAGAAATGGCTAGCTTAACCCTAGAATGTTTTGAAAATGGCTGCTCAGCAACAGTCTCTCTGCAATCTGACAGACCTAAATAAATACGGCAAAGGATAATGGGTGACAAGTGGGCATCCAGATGCACAAAGCTGGTACCGAATAGACTCACAGCTGCAACTGGAGCTAAAAGTTCCCTTACCAAGGATTAAAACAGGAGCATGTGGTGTATACAGTAGCTTTTCATTTGACATTAATGGATATTGGCCAGTGATTAACAAGTCTATTATAAATCCATTTTGATGTATGAAAATAAAATGAAAAAGTGTCAAAGGGGTGAATATTTTTTTGCATAGCCAAATGTACATAAATATGTCCATATACAATATCTCAGTGTCGACTGCATCCTCAACTTGACAATATTTATTATTTAGAATAAATGATATTTTTTAAAGGATATTACTTGGAAAAGGATACTGTACATAAGCACAGTGGTTCCATTCTGTGAAATGTCAAGATGCTATTGCCGGTCTATACTCACCCCTGCTGTGGAAACAAAGAACCAAACAGATATTGCTTTACTGAACATACATAAGCAGCAACAAAACACTGCCACTTAGGCAGGACTTCTATCGATAGGCAGGAATTATGGAATTGTGAATAGAAAAAATAATCAGTGGTTTAAACTAAAAGAAATAACAAAAAGAATATAAAAAAGTACATGTCTGAGATGTGCACATAAAAATAAATGAATGCCTTTTGATTATCAACATAAACTGGAGAGGGAATATCTCCTTAATTAAAGTCTTCTTAGGACTTCAAATTCATCAGATCGACCAAGTAACAGCTTAGTCTAAATTTGTGGTAATGTGGTTCCATCTAGTGGCCGAGTTGAGCACAGTATCAGCATGGCGTGATAATCTAAAGTAATGGTTCTCAAACTCGGTCCTCAGGACCTCACAGAGGTCACGTTTTCCAAGTCACCTAGCAGGTGCACAGGTGTTTTCATTTATGACATTTGAAAAGACCCACAGGTGGAGCCAATATCTCACTTGTGATACTGCGAGGAGACTTGGAAAACTTGAAAGTGAACATCATCATAGCTTTGTACAGGCTTGTTAAGACTGTACAAATTGTAGAGCCGTCGCTGCTATGGTGCCTAAATAATACTATAGCCAATTTATTTATCAGAGATTTTTTTGTAGTTATCGTACATATTCAACCCCTTATGCTTAATATCTGACATGTTCTTGTACTACTTACGTTTGTCCCAAGAGCTACCTTCACTTGTGCTGGCAGCATTATTCATGGCGTCTTTGATTATCTGATACTGTTTATCTTTATCTGTTAGGATAAAAAACAAGGGAAAGGTATTAGAGGCACATCACAGGAGTAAAGCTGGGAAACGCTCACCAGTCCCATTTATAATAGTTTCATGGGTAGAGGAGCTACCATATGCACCAGTGGTAGCCAACCCTGGCCCTCAAGAGCTACCGACGGTGCATGTTTTGCAGGTCTCCTCACAGAATCACACGTGATATAATTAGCTCCACTTGTGGATCTTTTCAAATGTGCTAGTTACTAATGAATACACCTGTGCACCTGCTAGGTGGTCTGGAAAATGTGAACTGTTGGTAGCTCACGAGGACCGAGGTTGGCTACCCCTGATATACACTAACACACAAAAGCAAATAGCAAGAGAGAGGGGAAGGTGCAACTTGTAATTTATATTGTGAAATAAAAACTGAGTCTGTTTATTCTTTTATTTGCGGATTTAAATTAATGTTATTAAAACTTAACTTTAAATAAGTTTATTCTTAAAATATCCCCCAAAAAATTACACATGCCATAGGCAAATTATTAAATACAAAGAAGTTTATAAAAATAATATATAAAAGGGGACCATTTATCAAAGCCTGGAGAGAGAGATAAAGTACCAACCAATCAGCTTCTGCATTTCTATGAATACCAGTGGACTTGGGAACAAACTGTAACCCATTGAGGTTGGATAGCAGCATCACTGAGACCTTTATACTTCTGAACTTTATCAAAGTTGATTTACAACAAATAATTTTATTTTATACTCTGTATTGTTTACATTTTTTTATGAATATGTTGTTTTGTCTGTATATTTGTATACGGTATTAGGATTTTGAGCTATATTTTGATATTCTATTTTACTATTGTTATGTATATCCATTATTTTTATTTAAGGAATATTCTATTGATAGATTTTATTGATATGGTTTTTAATAGCTACCAAGTTATGCACTAGGAAAATCCACAAATAAATATATTACGTTGGACTGGAGGATCCCACCGTCCCGAATAGTGGCAGACGAGGCAGCTCACGTTACAAACTCAAGCGCAGCCCCTTTTATATTGCTTTTGCTTTCAACATTGTGAATGCCAACAATGGGATTATAAATGCAAAACTAACCCTCAGAATAAACCTAACCTTAATTGCAGCCTAACCCTACCCGAAGCGTAAAATGTGTCAACATTCTGACAATGTCGACATGCATGCATATCGTAGTTATATATTTCAAGCCTGTAAATAAATGGTTAATTCCACTTTTAGTCTGTCATATCATGTGGGTTACTCTAAATCTAATTCATCTAATGGAGTTTGTAAATAAAATGAGTCTGTGACATCACGGTAAGTGGATAAACAGTGCAGATAGAGATATACCTCCCTCCTCACATATAACCTGCTGAAGAGGGACAAAATAGTATGAACATATTTATTGGAGTATTAACAATTCAGTTATTAAGAGGCAAGTGAATTGTAATACACAGAATTTAAAACACGCAAATGTAAAATAAATGAATTTAGGTGGCTTAACGCTTAAAATTATGAATAAATAGAATTTCCCATGGCCAGTCAAGTTTCACATTAAGGGGTCTATTTACTAAGCCTTGTATGGAGATAAAGTGTACGGAGATAAAGTACCAACCAATCAGCTCCTAACTGCTGTCATGTCACAGGTTGTTTGGAAAATGGCAGTTAGGAGCTGATTGGTTAGTACTTTATCTCCATCCAAGGCTTAGTAAATAGACCCATAAGTTTCTGCTCAATATAAGTTCAGGAATCATACATATGCAGTTTGAAGTGTGAGGCTGAAAATGGCCCAAACAAACTGTTTTACAGAAGTTCTAATTCATACTTACCTAGTATAATTGATGTTATATGTGCCTTCTCATAGAAAAAATTTGAGTCATAGACTTCTGCCTGTAAAGGAATAAAGACTGATTTATAATATAGCCTGGGTATGAAGTGTGACCAAAATCATTAAAAAACGTATTATAAAAATGGTTAATACTGATACATGCATGAAAGTTACCTCTTCCTTAGTGTACCCCAGCTTTCGCCGTCTGCATATGACGACATGTTTCTCCAGAGAAGACCTGGGCATTCTATGATTAGCATCATAGGGACATATTACAGTCTCCTAGGGAGGGGAACAAAGGCAGATTGAAAAAACAAATGGACAGAAATCAACAAAATATAATATCTAGAGTAGACAGAAAAGAATCTTCTGACAACTTCCAGACTGAACTGTACAGTATACATCAGGCTTTACAGAGCCATGCAACCCTTTGGCCCTATTATCCTCTAATATCAGTAAAATGCGACATTGGAACAAACTAGTAATACAGAATGTAATGATAGTGGCGGGTGGTAGATATTACGCATTCAAGAAACTGATCATCCTAACATAGAAGTTACACTACAGACTGTAGAGAAAACAGCTGCATCATATATTCTGTGTAACCGGTAAAGACCTTAAGATGGGTACCCACCTAACAGATAATGGGGCCCATTTATCATTCAATATTTGAGGTAAAATTCGGGGGTTTACCTCAAATACTAAGTATCCCCCGGATGTATGAAGGAGGGATCTCCGCTACAGGCTGCGATCCCTCCATTGCCGCTGGCAGCCGCCTCCCCCATAGGTTTCTATGGGGGATGCAATGCTGCCAAATGTATCAATATCGGGAATGCGAAGCATTCCCAATATTGGCCCAAGCAGCTAACGCCATCTGAAGATAGCGTTAGCTGCTGTAGTCTATAGGCACTTACCGCATATCAGCCAGTGAAGGGATCTCACGGAACCCTCCACCGGCAGTGAGAGCCGCTCATGTGCAGTCCGCGGGACTGCGCATGCACAGCAGCTCCGACTGCCCTCCGGAGACATCGCAGGGATGGGCTCCTTTCGGAGCCCGTCTCCCTGCATGTCCCGGATAATACATCCAGCCAATAGGATCATATTTTGCAATGCGATCAGGGGCGTTACTGGCATTCCATGATCACATTGCAAAAGCGATCCTTGATAAATGGGGCTCGTATTTGCAGATGATGGTTGTTCATACACACTGAACAACCATCATCTTCCATCTGGCCCCGAGGGTCGCGCCGCGCCCCCCTCCCCAAGGCTGCAACTGCATGGGTGGTTGGCTGTTCGCCTGTACACACAGCACGATGGGCAGATATATCTGCCTTTGGCTGTGCAGCACAGCCGATGCGATATGTATGTAAACTATGTCATCAGAGTTATATCGCTGGTACACACTGGTCGACGGGCATACCACATATTGGGGTAGATGTATGAAGCCCAGAAACGGTATCAGCGCACGTTAAGTGCGCTGATACCGTTTCTCCCCGATGTATGATCGGGGGTCTGGGCGGTAAATGACAGGGGCGCTATGTGCCCCTGTCATTATCGGCGCTGCTATCTACAAGATAGCAGCGCCGACAGCCTGGGCTATGTACGAACGGTCAGATCGTCTGACCGTTCGGCCGGCTGTAGCTGTCGTTATCGACAGCTACAGCCTGGCGTTGGCCTATACCCACAGCAGGGACAGCGCTGTCCCTCCTGTGGCGGCTACCGGCTCCAGGGCTGCACGCGGGGATCTCGCGATACTTGCGAGATCCCGCGCATGCTCATTGGAGCCGGCCAGCCGGCCGGGCCTGAAACACATCGCATCAGCACTAGGCTGATGCGATGTGGTCTGCAGCGGGTAGCGCCGGAGGGGGGAGTTAACGCTCCTCCTCTCCGGCCGGTGAGATACACATCTCACCGGTAGTGCTTCCTGCTTCGCCTCGGTAAAGAGGCGAAGCAGGAAGCGTTATAGCGGCACTTAACGTGCCACTATAATACATCTACCCCATTAGTCGATATCTGCCAATGTGTACCTAGCATTAATGAAATATAAATTATTGTGACATGTGGACTGTGGTGCAGAGATGTTACACATACAGCCATAACCTTAATGATTATCAGTATAATGGGAGTAACTGTGTGGATAACAGTAATATACAATAATGCATAATACGGGCTGATGGGGCCGGGTGTCCTGCATTACGTCAGCCCCGTGGAAGCAGCTTTATCACTATAACTACAGGACACCAGCTGCCTCTCCCGGGTCTTCCAGCAACAATCACCGGGGTGATACCGACCTGCTCTCCGTGTGCCGCCGCCTGCTCCTCCCAGCCCAGCTCCTGCAGCAGATCAACCAGACGGCTCCGGCATCGCTCCGTGAAGCTCTTTAATTCCCGCAATAGATGCCGAGGACTCCCTGGGACCAGCTCCTCCATAGCGGCTCACAAACCGGAAGCCACTGGACCGAACACAGTGCTAGAGGAAGTAAGGGAGATCGGGACTCGGGCGGTGGAGGAGGCAGGCGGGGGGAGTGCCGGGGGAAGGAGCAGGGAGGGGAGGCAGCGGGTGACGCCTTGTTTCTATTTCCTTTCCTTCCTCTTTGTTGTTGAATTGTTAATGTCTTTAATGTTGTGCACGCCAGTCCTTGCTGGCAATAACTCATATTATGAAACGATTGACATGCAGCCCACGACTCTAAACCTTATGGAGCGTACACACGGTCAGATTTGTCAGACTTGTAAGATTTGTCAGATGAACGATTGAACGATTAAACGATCTGAACGATTTGAACGATTTTACCAAAGTTTTGAACGAATTGAACGATTTTTGACTGCATTAAAATGAATGGAATCGTCCAAGTCTGACTGCAAACCCATCAGATGTCAGATATCGTTATCTGACAAACGGGAACGCGCATCGTTGATCGTCCATCGTTCAGGCATGTCAGATATGAACGATTTTCCTTCAGATATGAACGACTGAACGATTTTTAAATCGTTATCGTTCATATCTGAAGGAAAAATCTGATCGTGTGTATGCACCATAATACATGTATAATACGCTTATTTGAAATTTGTATAAACATATGTACATTTAGGGGTTTATTTATCAAGCAGTGAAAAACTTAGTGAAGCGCACAAGTGGAGAAGCTGCCCTTGGCAACCAATCAGCTTTGAAGCAACATTTATTAAGTACAGTTTATAAAATAATAGGTAGGAGATGATTGGTTGCCACGGGCAACTTCTCGACTGGTCCACTTCACTAAGTTTTTCACTACTTGATAAATAAACCTCTAAATAAGTTGTCTTCCCGCCAGGTCGGCCTAGTGGGGACGTGGCGGCCGCATAGGTGGGCTGAGCGTTGGGCGTGGTGATGCGATCACGTTATCATGATGATGGTCCTCCCCGCTTTACTGTGCCGAGATCACAGCATTGTATAGCTGGTTTGGAGCCAATTCAGTGTCATCAGCCCCCCTTCCCGACCGGAGGTATGCAGTCGGGAAGCTGGCGGACCTAATTCCGACAGCCGGCTTCCCGACTGCTTAATCCCGGCGAGGATTAAATGATAGGCGTCTAAATCTAGACGCCTGTCATTTTACCGGCGCCCGGCATCCCGATCGAAGGGAAGCCGGGCGCGGACAGCCGCAGGGGGGGGTTGGTTTAGAGTTCCCGGGGGGGATTTAGGATTAGGCACCCTCCCAGGAGGTTAGGTTTAGGCGGCGGGGAAGGGGGGGTTAGTATTAGGCACCCCTGGGGGGGACTTAGGTTTAGGTGGCGGGGAAGAGGGGGTTAGGTTTAGGTTAGAGAATACTTACCTTGGACGATCGGGATTTCCTCCTCTGCAGGGATGCCACTGTCGGGATTCCAACCGCCGGGAATGGGTCCGGCGGTAAATCATACCGATTCCGTGTGGGAGACTTGCCCTCTTTTCCATGTGGCCAGGAGTGCCACACAATTTTTGGAAGCCTCCCAGCCATTGCGGGAGAGTAGGCAAGTATGACAGTATAGTACATAAAAAGAACCCAAAGAGACAAATTTCTAAAAGTAATTTTGCAGAAAATCCCCCGTAAAACAGCTGCAAGTCTCTTCCATGGAAAAAAAAAAAGAGGATAGTCGGGACTGACCATAGCCAATCAAAAAAAAAAGTGAGAATATCTTACCTCTCCATGAATTAAGACATCATTGGATAGAGAATGTGGGGAATCCAAATGACTGATACTTTCACTAGCAAGTCCCATCACAAGTTAAACAGTTATTGCTGTTGCCATCTCTGTTTCTCCTTTATGCTGGGTACACAATTGGCTATGTATCGCAAGTGCACCGGCTTGTATGTGTACACCCAATATGTCTGTGAACTACGGCTGTTCTATTGCTGGGTACACAAGATATCGACCCGATTTGGTCCAATCGGGCATATCATGCAGTGTATGCCCAATTTGTGCCCTTCCGCGGGCATGAGTGTGGCTTTTGGTGTCACCCCCTTGGAGGGTGACACCCGGTGCGGCCTGCATCGCCCTTGTGACGCCACTAATTGTGTACCTGGATAATGAAATACACGGGAGATATGCAAAATTCAACCACAAAGGCTCAATTTAACAACATGTTACACAGATACATGTATATAGTGGAATGTGTAATCCTACAGGTTCATTTATTCAGGTTCTAGGGCAGTAGGATAATATATTATTATTTATACAGATGAAAAAGAAGTAATCTTTATGTGATCATGTGATTGTGATCTAGAATCCCACAGACTCCTGGGAAATTGTCCAGTATTATCGCTCTCTTGCCTTGTTAAATACATATATTAAAATGTATGTGAAGATGGTAGTTAACCAGTCTCAATCGATCAGTTTATATAGACAGACCAAGTGAGATTTGTTATGGGGAGGCAAGCTTCTGATAATGCCCATAATGTCTTTTTGCAGATGATATTTTAATGTTTGCCGTTAGGCCCGTGTACTCCCTTCCTGCTAGTCACTCTATACTTAATGCCTACTCGGAGGCCTGGTACAATAAACGAAATACATCAAAATCCGTGGTTCTCCCAATTAATTTGCCCCATCCTAATTGTCTGTCCTGCAAGATTTATAGCATTATGCCTAGCAGAAGTCCTCCCTTAGTTACTCAGGCATTCAGTTAATGGCATATGACGAAGACTTGATTTTAACTAAATATGCCCCTTTATTGTGTAGGTTAGAGATTTTACTAAAGAGGAGTATGAGGTCTCATGGATGGGCAGAATTGCTGCTATTAATTTGCTGTATCTATACTGTTCTATCCTGATACTTCTTACTGTGGTGTGTTTTAACAAGTTTTACTCTGTGTTCAAACTTATGTATTGAAGAAAGTTAGGACTAAATTGAGCAGGAAATGTTTGATTCTACTTACATAAGTTTAACTTCCACAAATCTTGATTTTTATCAACTTGCTTCCCACACAAATCAGAATCTTGGGTATGGAATCTGCTATGCATGGCTAGTTCCCTTTACAGGATTTGTTGTGGTTGGCCGGTCAACTTCATCCAAGCTACCGGACTGTATCCAAGTCTACGTTAACTACCTTTAAGGCATGGGGCAAACTCTCTGAGATATTGAGACCCTTCCGTTTTCCTGCGACTCATTTCCTTCTCTCCTCATTGGCCTCTTCGATTCCTAATTTAAATGTGGCTTTGTGGTCTCAGTGGGTATAAATTAAATGTGGCCTTATGGTCTCAGAGAGGACTATACTTTCTGCATTCATTGTTCACTGCTGATGGTTTACTGTTTTTCACTCAGATACGAGAGCTTTATAATTTGCCGTCAGTGGAATTCTATGAATATCTTCAAATTAGACATTGTATATAGGGGGTCATTCAGACCCGCTCGCGAGCAAAGTTCGCTCGCAGGTGGGTCGATATTGTTAGACTGCGCATGCGCACGACGGAGGGAGCTCGGGGTCTCGCACCAAAGGGGGCGTGCTGTCGATGGTGACTGACAGCACGCCCCCTTTGGTGAGCGTGCCGGGGGCGTGGCGGCCAGACGGAGGCGTTCCCATGGGAACGCCTACCGTCTGAGTCCGGCCCCACTGACATCAGTAATGATGTCAGTGGGAGTGACTTTGGCTCTGATAGAGCCAAAATCACTCCTGAGCTTGCAGCAGCGAGACCCTACCGCAGGGTCTCGTCGCAAGCCCGATGGTCTTTGACCATCGCGACCATCATCATGGACGCTCGCTATAGCTGTGGGCGGTAACCCACAGCTATACGAGCATCCAGGAGGACGCTCCATTTTCATGGAGGAGGGCCCTGATTCAGAGCGAGCGCTCTGGTCAGAGCGTCCGGCTCTGAATCAGGCCCATAGTCTTTTGCTACACTACTCCCCAGTCCATTGCCCAGTATCAATTGGAACATCTTAGGTCCATATCATATAAAGACAGCATTACATTTTGGTATAATCTTTTGTTGTCCAAGACAATCCCTAAGAAGTTTCCTGTACAGTTGAGGTAGTAGGAGGATTTGGGCCAGGACCTGAAGCTGGATGTGTGGAAGACATTATTTATCAGTGGTTTTAAAATGTCCGAATGCATCACCCATACAGTTATATACCTTAAAATGCTTAATAGACTCTGACTCCAGCCAAAATGCATAACATCTGGCCTGCTCAGTTGAGTTTTTGGTCAACTGGGAGATATATACAATTGTTATAGCATCGCTTTCTCTCGTTTTGTCTACCTCTTTGACTTTATCCCCCACCTGCAATGTTACACAGCTATTGTCCGGACACATCATTCAAGGTTTATATAACCCAACTTTGGAAGAATACAGGTGCTCATGCTATATTACCGTGGGCAAAATCACCGCAGTTATGTTATGGAAACATAATATTATCCGTATTCCTTGTACGCCTCTATCCCATTTATTAAATGGTTTAGTTGGAGCAAAATACTGAACATTGGGGCTGATTCAAAGTTTTACGCAAACCCAATGGTTTGTACTGTACTGCGCTTGTGCCGATCTCCTTCTGCGAGCTTGGACACCGCAGCCTGATTGACAGGCTGCTGCCATTTGCGGGCAGAGCAGGGGAGACATGAGACAGCATCCTAGAAAATAGGGACGCAACAGCCCTGTTTTTTGGACATGTTGAAGCCAGTGGCCGAGTCCTTGTATGCAGCTTCACTTGTTTCAGCTGCGTGAAAACAGTGGCCATCCTGAGTAGCCAGAAGGTTACTCAGGATGACCAATGTTCACGCAGAGTGATCCGATGCTGTGTCCTTGGATGCAACAGTGGATCACAGAAACCATCAAGAAGCGTATATTTGCACAAGACACCTCCTGCGGCATTACCATATTTTAGCATAACAGCTGCATCCAAAGACGCAACAACTGTGCTAATCGCGCACATCTCTGCATCAGGCTCATTATGCGTAGTGTGTTGCTCCTACTACTCCTACACTGTAGTCTACTTGAGTTGCTAGGCCTTGTTGTGACTGTATTTAGTTTTCTGCTGTTTCATTTTTAGGTATTGTACCTTTTGCTATTCCTTGAATGGTATGAAGTATCACTGTAATGCCTCCACGTACCCTTCTTTTTTCCTTCCTCCTGTTATATGATATTGTTATCTGTATAGTAATTATACATATTCTTGTGCATTTGTCCCCCCCGTGTATTATTTTAAAAAAATTTATAAAAATATTTTAAAAAAAATGAGCGATAAACTGGAATTTCCTCTCAGATATTATATTATCTGAAATTCCCTGTATTTTTAAAATATGTTGAGAAAACAGAGAACCCAGCTGATATTGAGTCCTTTAGATGGTGACAATTCGACAATGGTTTATTAGATTGGTAGTGGCATGAAAGGACCAAACAACTGACCTATGCAATCCTTGTTACAGGCACACACCTGACATTCCTTAATACATTCTTTGACAATTTTACCAAGGGATGGCAACCAGACAGTACAGGATAACAGCTCAATAGTCTTACTGGTGCCCAGGAAACCTGAGTCTTTACTTGCATGAGCTTCTATCAAAACTGCATCTCTTACAGTAAGTTACCCAGGACAAATAATCTATCTGCTAGTGTTTCTGAAGGAGTTTGTCTCTTTACTTCCTTTAAAGATATATAAAGCTCTGTTGAGTCCTACCACAATTGTATCTCTGGAATAATAGCTGTACACATGAAGGGATCAGATGTCTTTAAAAGCTCCAAGATGAGACAATTCTTTGGAACTATCACCTATTCCTTTGAGTAAAGTGCATTTTGCACAGAAATGCTTCAAGAGCTACCTGATGAATCTCTCTCTATACTGCCAGAGTGGAACCTTTCATTAGGAGCTTCTTTGCTGATCAAGAGCTGTTTAGTTGCATACTAGTTTGTGATCCTGTTAAATTGGTTCACAACACCTAACCTAAGGCTAATCTAGCTGCAGAGTTCCATTACAACTATCACTACAGCCTATGGGGAACATGTATCAAGTTTTGGAGAGAGATAAAGTGGAGAAATTGCTCAAAGCAACCAATCGTCCTTCTAGCTGATTGGTAGCTTTGGGCAACTTCTACACTATCTCCGAGGCTTGATACATTTCCCCTAATCTATTGCCTTCTACTCTTGTGCAATTTACTATCAGTGGCATAACAAGGGTGTGTCTAGTGGGGCACGTGCCCTTGGCGTCACTGCATGGGTTTGCAATCAGCATTGGATCAGAGCTGCTGTATGAGAGCCGCACCCTAAAATCTTTAAGATCACCACCTGCCATTCCTACAAAGTTGCTGATGACCACTCTGCACTCTTACCACATCTGCAGACCAGGCAACAGCTGAACCCAGCTCATGGCAGCGTCGCACTCAACGATGGTGTATTGATGCTGCATTGATGCTACAGAGGAGCCAGGAGAAGACAGAAGGAAGAAAACTGCCTTTCGTGGTAAGTAAACAACTTCTGAGGCACAGTACGAATCCTGGATGGGAAAGGGGTACCCTATGAGGAACATACACATGGGTGTACATATTAAGGCAATTACAGATAATGAGGGGGGGATGAGGAGCACATTAATGAGTTTAAACAATATACAGGGGATGGCGGTTCCCCCAACCAGCCATTTTACCTTGCTCTGGCAAGCAGGTTACTCCTCCGCGATGCCATCTTCCCAGTGATATTCAGGAAGGTGGCACATGCGCACTATAGAGCAAAACTTCTGACACATTGCCAGAGTCTTTGCTGTCACTGCACAGGCACCATCTTCCCAAAGATATCACTGGGAAGATGGCGCCATTTATGAGGAGGGACAGGTTTGCCAGAGCAAGATAAGCATATTTTGGTGCAGGGTGTGCCGAACAGGACTCCCCTGCACCCATTATAAATATGCCTATGACAATAACAATACAGATGAGACACTACATGAAGAATACAGACGGGGCACGGTAACAAAAATACTTAATATGTAATTATCTTAATAAATTGTCATAGTTGGTATATTTCACATTTCATTAGAAATGCAGGTTTATAATTATATTTATCTTTAGTCCAAAGAATCTGTCTGAAATCTTTTTGCCATTTCAATATACAAGAGGTATTAAGATCTGTCAAACCATAACACAATTCTTTGCGCCTAACAACCAATGCCACCATTTTACAAATTTCCATTTTATGTCATGAGATTGAGGCATGAGTAATAGTACAAAGGTAACTTGGAATAGTCAGCTCCATTTATCAATGTGATCATGTGGAGATGGGGGGGATGTGAGTTGAAAACACTTGTCATTTTAAAATATCAGCAACATTTAAGGCTGGTTCTTGTTAACTATTACTGTGTTGCGTTGTCACTTTACAAAGCACCAGCCCATGATCAATGGCTCATCCTCCTGGAAGCCGGAATACGCTGTTCTCTATCAGTCTGAAGTCGCAGTACATGAAATGAATGCACTCGGCAGAACGGTTTGTAGTGGTCTGCTATAGGCGGTGAGTGCTGGGAGCTTATCTCACCCCCTACTCATTGTAAGGTGCACACACACAAAGCGACTTGCAAACGATGCAATGTCGTTAACGATTTCCCTTGAACTCCCCGGCAGCTCCCTGGCAGTACTGGGCAAAAGATATCTTGCATAAAGTGTTCATTTTGACAAACGATCTACTAACGACCTATCCTGCATCCTTAACAATTTCCAGTGCATCGTTAAAGAGATTGCCAGATCTCACCTGCAGTAGGTAAAATCTGAAGATACGATTAACGACCCGCGGGACCATGCATCAGAACATTTTCGCTCAATGGAAACTGCACAATTTGCACAAGTTTGAACAATTTATTGTTACGATGCCTCAAAATCGTGCAGATAATCGTTTAGTGTGTGGGCACCTTAACTATTCCCTCACTACATTAAGCTTCAGTGTATGGATTCTCCTACCTGCATCACCGTCTTCTCTTTCTGCTGCTGACTGAGCTCAATTTCTAAACACTGCAGTGCACTTTCTGGTCACATGACACATCCAAGGTGTCCATCAGTGCTCAAGGCATGCCCCCATACTCAGAGGCATGCCTCTATTAGCTCTCTTTCTGTGCAGCTTACTGCCCATGGTGTAGCTCAGCGACCAGCTCTGCAAGCAGTGTCTGACTATACAGAAGCAAGGCTGAGCTGTTGCTGCCTCATCTCCCTGCAGTCCCAGGGAGCTCCACAAAGTTGGCACGTGTTAACTATAAAAATGAGTAGAATAAACAAAGAAGAGGTTTATAAGTTATAAATATCTTCTTTGTGTTATTCTAATAATTTTTATATCAAATATCAGGAGTATGACGGGAGACTCTTCCTCACAGGCCGATCCTGACTGCACGCCACTGGAGGTGAGCCCACTCCTCATTGCCTCTTATTCTCATTTAAGTAGCTTCTCTCACACGAACGGCATAGCTCCAGCAGAGTCCTTGCAGTCCCACCAAGTATATTCGAAGCGATTAGTAACACACCACCTCCTGTAGAACTAATACTGTTTGAGTAAAAGATGCGCCGCATGTTGTGAATATAGGCAGCTCTAGATCATACCAAGGGCCAAATGTAATAGGGTGAGAGTTCAGAAAATGTGAGCGTTTAGCAGTAAACTCTCACACTTTTTAAACTCGGCCAATGTAATAGAGTCCGTGAACATGCATCCTTGCATGAGTTTAGACTAAAAAAACCTCTCACTATTTAAACTCTCAGCCAGATGTTTTCTCATTTTGAAGATAAAACTCGACCAATTAGAGAGTTTACTGCTAAACTCTCACCCCATTACATTTGGCCCCAAGCAGCGTTGCTAGACACCAGGAAAGAAATAGGCAGCCCATAACCTCTGTATAGTGATCAGTGTATATTAGCTGGATGAGATCAGTGTGGTCTGTGTATAGTCATTAGAATATCCACTGTGTGATATCAGTGTGTTCTGCGTATAGTGGGCCTGATTCATTAGGTATTGCGATCGCAGCTGCGATTACACACACAGGTCCACTGCAAAAATATGCTAATGTTTGCAATCGCAATGCCGTCGCAGCCTAACATAAGGATGCCCTCATCCCCTTACATTCGAACACTTGGCAGAATAGCGAAACCATCGGTATCATTGCAGCCTCATGCACAGTTGCACAAGATCCGACCTTCCTTAGAAATTGCTAACCCCAGTGCACGCAGTTGAAGCTCAAGCTACGTATGCCATTGCAGTGGCTAATTTATGCACACCCCTGTAAAGACATTCAAAAGCACTGACTCGCCTGCGTTTCGCCAGCCACCCCCCGTCAACACCCCAAAAGCTAATTTCCTGTCAATCACTCTGCGATGGGTCTGCCTAGTGTCTGCGATCGGTGTGATCGCAGTTAGCACTTTACGCACGCGCATTGCGATGCATGCGGAGGACGCAACAATCGGCCATCTGCCTGCGTAATCGCAGTTGCAATAGGTAATGAATCAGGTCCAGTGATCAATGTATATAACAATTCGATGCATTTCTAAGTATTGTGGTGGAACTTTTATTATTGCTTAGCCCCAATATAAAGAGGTAAATATATATTTCTTACATATATTTTGTTTGTATTATTTATTGCAATGATGTATGTATAATTATACATGATTTATATGAATGTCTTCACTTGTATTCATGTTAATTTTTTTGTGTAATGTTGAAATAAAAGCATTAACGTATGTGTCTTAGAGACATATTCAATTGGGGCCGAGAATAGCAAATGAGCATCGGGAGGTTTTTGTTGCGCACTTCCAGAGCACGTCCAATTTTTCCTAAAAATCCACAATTTTATGAAAAATGGTCGGGAATTGCTCTGGGGCCCAGCGGCACCCCTCCTAATGACTAATTAAGCAATTGTAAGTTTCCAATTAGCTTAGTCAGTAATACTCACCTTCCAAAGTGTGTCTCTTGCATCCAGTGTCGGGTCCAGGTCTCCTGCAGCAGCGGTGAGTATGTCAGTGTGTGTGAGTGTTTATGAGTGAGTGAGTGAATGTGCGACCCCCGGTGTGTGTGTTCCCAGTGTAACTATGCCCCCCCGTAATGGGCGCTGGGGGAACTACATGTCCCAGCAGCACTTGTGCCTCCCTGTAGCCTCCCACCCCAGTGAGAAGATGGAGGGGAGGCCAACGGGAGCTGCAGAGACCCCGAGCAGGTAAGAGTAATTTAAAAATAAAAAATTTTACGCAGCGGTGGGTTTTCAGCTCTAAAAACCCAGCGACCACTTTTTTTAAAATTGGATACCGCGGGTAATCCGAAATTGGGCGCAAGGTTTTTGTCCTCGCTAAACCTTGTGCCTAATTCAATATGCCTCATATTGTTGATGCGGTGGGGTATCCCAAACCGATGTTTTGCCTAGAGCCCAGTGGATCTTAGTCCGACTCTGTCATAGTGTTGAAAATAATTTGGTGGGGGATCCCAAACCAGTGTTTTGCCTAGAGCCCCACTGAGTCTTAGGCTGACCCTGGGGCACTTAGATGACCAGCAGCAAAATGTTCCTATAAATTATTTGCAAGTGTTTGAAGAATATAGTATTGTACTAAAAGTCAGGCGCTCTCTATATACCACAGTCCAAAAAGTGTAACTGTCACCAATAAAAAGTAACAATAATCACCCATAAAATTATCTGAATCCTTTATATGAAGTAGTTGTTTTTACAGCAGAAAACTTTATTCATCTGTACAGCCAATAGGAAAGCAAGATTACTTCTCTTCTTTTTGTGTTTTATAATCTGTAAAATATGTCTCCTATTCCACCCTGCAAACTCAATTACACAGGTTCAGGAAGGCATAGAATAGAAGACAGAACAGTGCAAAACCTTTAGAGAAACACAGGTTTTAATTTACAAGTTGCACTTACAGACATAGATGAAATACAGGCATATCAAAAAAGATGGAATCCGATGATGACACACAGCAGCAAACTTGATGGGGGTCCTGACAGTCCAATGATGGTAAATGAGACAGTCTGACCAGAGCTCCGAATACTCCAGCCAGTTCCAGGTAATTTCCCCCAGTGCAGCGAATGCGACAAAACGGAAGTCCACACAGTGTAATACAGCCACGCTTAACGCATTTCAGACAGTCAATGTCCTTCGTTAGAAGCATGCAGTCGGCTCTCTGATCCCACTATTTAGACCCTCTCTGAACACTTACACAGGTGACACCAATCGGCGCTGATCAGAATCTTTCCCACAGTGCACCAGCGCTAATCTCCGGAAACAAAATGGCCACCATGCATGCCAGTTGTGTTACAGCAACTAGCAAGTTACTTGTAATTCATCCCACAAGTATAGTTCTCACATATTTGTCCAGTAGTAGTGACCGCAGAGTGGTTGGAGTCATTATATAGGATACAAATAGATGTCCATTAAGAACATAGTCCTCGACAGTGTCCAAAGGTTACCAATATCAAAAATAAAAACAATGGTGACACCAAGTGCCACTGATCAGCTTCTTTCCCACAGTGCACCAGCGCTAATCTCTGGAAACAAGATGTCCGCCATGCGTTCCAGCAACTAGGACGATACATTGTAATCCATCCCACAGGTATAGTTCTCACATATTTGTCCAGTAGTAGCGACCGCAGAGTGGTTGGAGTCATTATATAGGATACAAATAGATGTCCATTAAGAACATAGGGCCTGATTCAGACCCACTCGCAAGCGGCTGTCCGCTCGCAAGTGGGTTGATGTTGTGCACTGCGCATGCGCACGACGGCGGGAGCTCCGTCGTGCGCATGCGCCAGACGCGACGAGCGTCGCTCGTTGTGTCTGATCAAAGGGGGCGTGCTGTCGATGTTGATTGACAGCACGCCCCCTTTGGTGGGCGTGCCGGGGGCGTGCCTCCCTGACGGGGGCGTTCCCAAGGGAACGCCTACCGTCAGAAGCCGGCCCACTGACATCACTAGTGATGTCAGTGGGAGTGATTTTGGCTCTGATAGAGCCAAAAACACTCCAGGCCTTGCGGTTGAAAACCTCGCGGTGAGAGAGCCTTGCGGTTGAAAACCTCAACCGCAGGCTCCGGCACGAAGATTGCTCTATCAGTGTGTCAGCAAATCCATTTGTTCCTCTAATCCAGTCAATTGCGTATCGGTAATTTGACGCAATAGCATAGGATTTTAAACAAGGGAGGTTGATTCCGCCTAGAGTAGGTGGTTGGCTGAGTTTGAATAGTGAAATCCTGGGTTTTTTGTCCGCCCAAATGAACCTGCTGATCGCCTTATTAATCAATTTTAAGTCGGACTCCAAAGGAAGCAAGGGGAGCATCTGAAAAAAATATAAAATCCTGGGAAAAGATACCATTTTAATTAACTGACATCTACCTAGATATGAGAGTGGGAGGTGTTTCCATTTTTTAAAATCTAGAAGTGTACGTTGCATTAGAGCGGGGAAATTGACTGAATTTAGGGCCGAGGGATGTGCCGGAATATTAAGGCCTAAGTATTTCAGAGTTGTCTTGGCCCATTTAAATGGAAAAGAATCTTTCCAATTTTTTGTGGCGTCCAAGTGTAGGGCCAAGGCCTCTGTTTTATTATAATTTATCAAAAAAACAGAGATGGTATGAAAATCTTTCAAGATATGAAGAAGTTTAGGTATAGCAGAATGTGGATTCTCAAAATACAGTAATAAGTCATCCGCATATGCGGAGACTTTCAAGGTGTTATTTCCGATATTTATTCCCTGCCATTGTTGGCATAACAAAAAGGTGTGGATAAGAGGGTCTATAGCCAGGTTAAATAATAAAGGGGATAGGGGGCAACCCTGTCGGGTGCCCCTATGTAATCTAAGGGATGGAGTATTCAGGCCGTTAACTGTTAGGAATGCTATAGGAGTATGGTATATTGTTTTAAATAATGTGATAAATTCGGGACCAAAATTTTGTAACTGGAAGATGCGCAATAGGTGATCCCACGATACCCTATCAAAGGCCTTTTCAGCGTCGCAGCTGACAAGGATCATTTGGTTATTTCTCATTTGGTGAGATTTAGTTAATCCTGCAATCAAATGTCGGACGTTGATCACTGAGTGTCGTCCTTTCATGAACCCAGTTTGTGCGGTGTGTATGAGATGTGGCAATACTAATTGTAAACGTTGAGCAATAATACCAGTGAGGATTTTAAAATCCTGGTTGAGTAAGGTTATTGGCCTATATGATTGGGTCAATGTAGGGTCTTTCTCAGGTTTCAAGAGAAGGATAATTCTGGCCTGATTGAAGTCTGATGGTGCTGTGTCTCCCTTCAATATTGAATTAAATAAGGAAACTAAGTGAGGGGTTACAAGCGGATTTAGTATTTTGTAGTACTCGGCACTAAGGCCATCTGGGCCAGGTGTCTTTTCGTTGGCCAGAGATTTGATAGGAAAACCTCCAGTTCCGAAACAGAGGTTGTTAAGGAGTCACGGGCCTCCTCAGAGAGGGATGGTAACTTAGCCTCTTTCAAAAAATTAATCCCCAGAACAGGATTGTCAGCCTGTGCGGAGTACAAATCTGTGTAATATTGTAGGAAAGAGGCCGCAATGTCTTCATTTTTATGTAATGATCTTAGGGGGCTTTTAAGAGAAAGAATGGGAGAGGATGTTTTCTGACTTCTCACTATATTAGCCAGCAGCTTGCCCGCTTTATTTCGCCAACGGAAATAGCGATGTTTCTGGAAATCCAGATAATATTGGGCTCTTTCAGTGCACAATGTGTCGTATAAATTTTTGTTATTCAAGTAACTGCGCCGTGTCTCCGTGTCGTTATTCTGTAACATAATAGCATATGATTGTGATAGGGCTTTACTCAATTCCGCGAAACGTGTGTTAAGTTTACGGCGTTTATGGGAAACATCCCATAATATGCCCTCTCACTACCGGTTTAGATGCGGCCCAGAACAATGATATGTTGTCAATATGAGAAGCATTATCATTATTATAATTAAGGAATTGTTGTTCTAGGTATTTTTTGAAATCTGGAGAGGTAAATAAGTATGAGGGGAATCTCCAATTGAAGGAAGATGTTTTGGGGGTAGATAATTGTAATGTGAACCATGTAGGCGCATGGTCGGAGATGACTATGTTTTCTATATGTGAAGTTTGAATCCTATTAATTAATGAGCTTGAGACCAGCCAGAAGTCCAATCAAGCTGAGGAGTGATGGGGGTGTGAATAAAATGTGTAATCACGTGCTAAGGGGTGGAGGTGTCTCCATGGGTCTACTAGGGCGAGGGATTCAATTAGAAGTTGTAGTGTTGGAGATGTGCTGCCCTGCCACTCACCGGACGCTCCCGTTCTGTCCAAACTAGGAGAAAGAGTAGTGTTGAAGTCTCCTCCTATGATAAGGGCGCCTTCCGCCCAATTCTGGAGTCGGGCGTAGAGATCGGAGAAGAATGCATTATTGTGACCTGTAGGAGCATATAAAGTGACAAGCGTGATTAATTCACCTTCTAAATTCAGTTTAAAAAAGAGAAATCTGCCCTCGGTGTCCAGGATCGTGTCTACAACTGTGTATTTTAAAGATTTATGAAAAATCACTAGCACCCCTCTTTTTTTGGATGTGAAAGATGCAGCTGTATAATCTTTTATCCAAGAGTCCCTAAGAGTATTGGGGTCACTCTGTCTCCAATGGGTCTCCTGCAATACTGCTATGTCAGGTTTAAATTTTTTAAGTTGTTGTAATATTTTACGCCGTTTAATTGGGGTGTTTAAGCCCTCTACATTCCAAGTTAAAAATCTTATGTCTTTTTGTGTTTGGTGGAATCAGTAATAGAGTGAGACATACTGTATTATCCTATACCTGTCCTGTAGATCAAATAAGTGAACCATCGTAGAGAGACTGTGACGCTCTCAGTCCCAGCACGCAGAGAGCGCCTGTAGTAAAACATTGAAAGTGCCATCACATAGATACACATAACACAAAAACATGACCTGCAATAATATATGGAAAACAACACATAATGCAGTCTTACAATTTTTAAACATTTTAAGAACCAAAAAATAAGGCCCTACAGGCCTATTTAAACCCATTGAGGTATAAAAGTATCGAAAATTAAAAAAAAGAAATAGAAGAAAATCAAAAAGGGGATTGGGAAGAAGAGGAGTGGCGGTTGGGTAAAAGGAAGGGGAAAAAATAACAAACCAGGGGTTATCTTGAGAATTCTGTTGTTGACGTTTAGCAATTGTTGAGAGAAATATTAATCTTGAAAACAGACATGAGATATATACTTCTAATATCAAACTCTCCATGTTTGTGTTAGGAGATGAATTTGTGCAACTGAATGTAACTTCTTAATTCACGTCATCATTTTGAGGAGTAATAGTATCAGTTAAAGAGTCTAGGAAAGTCTTTGCAGATGATGGAGAATCAAAAAAGTGTTGTTTGCCGTTGTGTAGGACTTTCAGCTTCGCAGGGTACATTAATGCAAATCTCAGCCCCAGATCAAATAATGCTTTACAAATGGTGGAGTATTCCTTTCTTTTCATTGCTACTTGATATGAGAAATCCTGGAACAACAACAATTTGTGTCCCTGGTAGGTGAGGCCTTCTGATTTGCGATAGGCATCTAGTATGCGAGTCTTGTAAAGGTAGTTCAGCATTTTCATTATGACAGGCCAAGGTCTTCTCTGATCAGAGGCACGGTCAGGGCCTATGCGGTGAACTCGTTCTATGATGAGGGTACTGGAGGAAATTGAACAATTGAGCTCAGAGGGTAGCCATTTAGAGACGAAATCCATGAGATCTTTTTGTTTAACAGATTCCGGTAGACCTATTAACCTTAAATTGTTGCGGCGATTTCTGTTCTCTAAGTCTTCTAGTTTTTCTTGCATGGCAGAGATCGCTGATTCCTGTGTGCGGATTACGCTTTGTGCCTCTGTTAGCTCATCTTCAACATTGGAGATACGTTGTTCTGCTTCCGTGAAGCGTCGACCATGTTCCTTAAGTTGCGAAACTGCTGACTCTATAGCTTCTTTGAGGCCGGCCAATTTTTTGTCTAGCAAGGGAGAGAGAAGCTCGGATATTTCCTGGGCTTTAGCTATTGAGGTGGTACTAAATTGAGTCGAGTTAGAGGCTCCGTCCAGGATGTTGTCAGCTGGAGGTGAAGTAGGAGAGTCGGGAGATAAGGATGGGGCTGCAGTTTTGTCTTTCCCTTTAGTCGTTTGACCTTTAGGTGCACGCTGTGGTCTGGCCACAAACCTGTCTATGGTATAAGGATGTGACGTTCAGTTTAATCAAGAGCCACTAGAGGGAGCTCCAAGTATTCAGGATATATATGAGGTTGGGTCTGTGAATCAAAGCCTATATTATGGCCTATAAGCACAGTCCTTGGGTCCTGATAATGGACAAGGTGGAATCTCAGAATGAAGACACAGCTACACCACCCTGCTCCCTGATATGAGCAGCAAGTAGAGAGGGTTGCGAAGGAAGGTAAGCGCTGGAGGCAGCAGCCTGTTCAGGTGTCAAAATGGCGGCCGCTGGTGATGTGGGGCCAGGGGGGAGCTTATGACAGGGAAACTTCCCTGGGGCGATGGGCAGGTGTCCTGCTTGCTCCTCGGGTCTAGTGAGAACCCGGATGGATGCTGCTGGAGGTGGGGAAGGGTGTTAACGTGCCCGGCCGCAATCCAAGATGGCGGCCGCGGACAGTGCCGCTATTCCGGTGCTGTGAGGCAGTGCGGGGGGCTGGGGCATGCACCGCTCTCACCCGCTTTATCCCAGAGACCACAGGGTGGCTCTATGTGGTCCAGCGAGCCTCTCCGGCGGCGCTATGTTGCGGCTAGATGGAGCCGTTTTGGGAGCCCATTAAAAGTGCGGCCAAATCCAAGGCTTTATATCTTAATTGGAAGAACGTGTAAAGGAAAGAACAGTAACAGTATTACAATGCAGAAGATCCTCAGGGAAATAAGTATATACAGTTCCCAGTATATATTAAGATGATACTTTGACCTTCACTGTGCTATTTATTATAATGAGTGTTATTTCTTTATTTTTGTATACTGTTTTTTCTCCTGTGGGCATTCAGGCAGGGCAGTACCTGTCTCCTGTGGGGTGAACAGCAGGTCACAAAATGGCTTCAGCAGTCTGTGCGCCTGTGTCTCTGGGTGATCCTCACAGAAGGCTCCTGAATGAGGTTTGCGGCTTCAGAGACCTGACCAGCAGCATCTCCGGGTGTTAGCAGTCGCGGTATACAGCAGCCAGCCAAGGGAGAGTGAAGAAATAGGACTCTCAGCGTGGTGAGTGTAGCGGCAGTCCTGGCCTCTACACACGGCGTCGCGACCGTGTTAGGCCGCGGGTCTCAATTGTTGGCGGTCAGACGTCAGGGAGCCCGTTAGGCGCTGGTATCACCGGCTCTGGGGGTTATGATGGAAGTATGTGGCAGGGCAACAGCGGGCGAGGAGGCAGCTCGGCGTGGGGTGATGCAATGAGGTTAGTCTGAGCGGAGCTCCGACTCCATGCTGCCTTCTGCCTCTGCGTCCAGGCCACGCTCCTCTCCTTTTTAGATCTTAATATTTATATTAAAGATGGTAGGGTGAATACCAAAACTTTTAGAAAAGCAAGAGACTCTAATAGCTTTATGGAGAAAACTAGCCAACACCATGTGAATTGGCTTGATGGAATTCTGTTTCCAGGTGAAGAGAAATTGTACAGAGACAGATGTGCAGATGTGTGTGAAAGTCAGTTAAATTAAATCTCCGATCGTTCTAGGGCTAAAGGTTATTCTAATGCCTTCCTTGGAATAGCTAGAGAGAAAGTGGATTCTATAGAGAGGTCTGAGCTTTTGAAAATGAAAGATACCACAAAAGATAAAGAAAAAGATGGAAAATTCCAATGGGCTTTTATCAGCCAATTCAGTACATCTATTAAGGAAATCGAAAAGGTTTTTTTATAGAAATTGGAAACTTTTGAAACAAGACCTTGTGATAGGACCTATTATTCCTGAAAAACCAACCTTTATCTATAGAAGGGCACCAGCTTTAAAAAACTTGTTGGTGAAAAGTAGTATAGATACTGAGACCAGACAGTGTGAGAACCAAGGGGTTCCACCGTTGTGGTGAATGTTTAATGTGCAGAACTTGAAAATTCAATACTC
This sequence comes from Taudactylus pleione, assembly GCA_031769625.1. NCBI lineage: Eukaryota > Metazoa > Chordata > Amphibia > Anura > Myobatrachidae > Taudactylus > Taudactylus pleione. Next base: position 11,701,646 of record JAUIMM010000115.1, read on the forward strand.
GTAAATTTATAGATTTTTACGGTCAATGGCGAAACCTACATAATCAAATATTTTATCACATGTCACTCAAAGAACATCATTTATGTTTTAGAGTGTGCCTGTGGATTATGTTATGTAGGAAAAACCAGCAGAAATGTAAAAGTAAGACTTGCTGAGCATGTCCATAATATTCGTAAACGTTTAGAGACACATATGGTCTCTGCCCATTTTAAAAGACCTCATGATTCAAAGGAGTGCTGTATTACCAACTTTTGGGGGATTCAGCTAATTACCCCTAAATGGCGCACAAGGGATATTGAGAGGAGACTCTCTGAAGCCGAGATTAAGTGGATTCATTGTTTGGGAACCCTTGTTCCCAAGGGACTAAACGGGGACTTCAAATTAAAATGTTTTCTCACTTGATATTATCCATTATCCAAGTCTTATGTATGCACAATTCTTCGGCACTCTGGTACCATTGCACTTTATACACTCTTTGCACCTAATTGGTTATTTTTGTACATTGTTCTTAAAGCTTTTAACGTTTTAAACCATTGTTTTTATATGTTTTTATTTTTGATATTGGTAACCTTTGGACACTGTCGAGGACTATGTTCTTAATGGACATCTATTTGTATCCTATATAATGACTCCAACCACTCTGCGGTCACTACTACTGGACAAATATGTGAGAACTATACCTGTGGGATGAATTACAAGTAACTTGCTAGTTGCTGTAACACAACTGGCATGCATGGTGGCCATTTTGTTTCCGGAGATTAGCGCTGGTGCACTGTGGGAAAGATTCTGATCAGCGCCGATTGGTGTCACCTGTGTAAGTGTTCAGAGAGGGTCTAAATAGTGGGATCAGAGAGCCGACTGCATGCTTCTAACTAAGGACATTGACTGTCTGAAATGCGTTAAGCGTGGCTGTATTACACTGTGTGGACTTCCGTTTTGTCGCATTCGCTGCACTGGGGGAAATTACCTGGAACTGGCTGGAGTATCCGGAGCTCTGGTCAGACTGTCTCATTTACCATCATTGGACTGTCAGGACCCCCATCAAGTTTGCTGCTGTGTGTCATCATCGGATTCCATCTTTTTTGATATGCCTGTATTTCATCTATGTCTGTAAGTGCAACTTGTAAATTAAAACCTGTGTTTCTCTAAAGGTTTTGCACTGTTCTGTCTTCTATTCTATGCCTTCCTGAACCTGTGTAATTGAGTTTGCAGGGTGGAATAGGAGACATATTTTACAGATTATAAAACACAAAAAGAAGAGAAGTAATCTTGCTTTCCTATTGGCTGTACAGATGAATAAAGTTTTCTGCTGTAAAAACCAACTACTTCATATAAAGGATTCAGATCATTTTATGGGTGATTATTGTTACTTTTTATTGGTGACATTTACTTTTTGGACTGTGGTATATAGAGAGCGCCTGACTTTTGGTACAATACTACATTCAAATTTGTGTAACTTTTAGGTATTTTTGTGGATATTTACCTTTTTGCACTAATTGTGGCTGCACTCTGTATCTTATTGCACACATTTGTCTATATATTTTTTTAATTATTTTCAAATGTTGGCAACTATGTAAATGTGCCTAAAAAACTTGAGTTTCAGGGACAACTATGAAGCGCTTCCAGAAATTATAATTAGGACAGTGTAATCGTAAATAATCTGAACTGTACAACTATGAATCGCTCATAGGTGCATGCACTTGGGTCCATACATGCCTACCCTCCCGGTTTTCGCGGGAGGCTCCCGATTTTTCGGGTAACCCCCCGCACCCCCGGAAGGGTAGGCATTTCTCCGCGATTGCCGCGGAAGTTCTCCCCATTCTGCCCACTTCACTAGGAAGTGGGCAGAATGGGGAGAACTTCCGCGGCAATCGCGGTTCTCTGTGTAGGGGGCGGGGCTTAATCACGCGATTCTGCACGAATCACATCATTTAGCCACGCCCCTTATGCAAATTTACGCCAATCGCGGCAATTTGCCATGAAGGGGGCAGGGCCTAATGACGCAAGATGTCAGGCACCGCCCCCATCACAACCCGATTTTTCTCCTCTTCCCAAGTCTCCCGCAAAAGCTAAGTACAATGTAGGCAAGTATGACTTGGGTCCTGAACATGCACAGTACAAAAACACACAAGATACATCCGCAAAACTGACTACAATTTAAGAGCAAGAGAGAGAACCAAGTAACACACCATCCATGGTAGTAGTACCCACTGAGAATTTTGACATTGCTTGAGTTTATAAACAATTTTTCCAAATTATGGGAACTGATATATTAGCATTTATGATAAGATGATTTGTGGATAAATGATTTGAGTTTTTTTCATAACTAATCACCACTGTACACTTCAGTTGAACTTGTAGTGGAGTGGCAGCAGAGCTTGCAAATTTCCAGCATCCTTCTAGTGAGGAACAGTTGCAAGAACATTATTTAGGTAAAGGTTTGTGATAGCATGCAGGAAACGTGAAGCATATTGTGTGCACAATAAACTGTATGTTCAAAGATTATCTTATAATGTTTCCATTGCACTGATGTATCCAGGGGTTAATGTGGGGCGGAACAAGGCAGTACTGCATTTCGACAGTTGGAGGTGGAACGCGTTGCGCCTCCACCGGACCACCTTGCTCGGCCTGCACACCAGGGTCATTTACTAATACAATGCAAGCTGAAGATGTAGTCAGTGCTGCCTATATCATGGTGTGCGTGCAGTGCTACAGTGATTTAGCTGGTCTCCCTCTCCTATGGGAGGCCGGGAAAGAGACGCGGTGACATCATGAGACGACGTCTGGTCTCTCATTCCTGCGTTATGCAGACTGGGAGCAGGTGCCAGGGCATAAGCGGAACCCCTGTTTGCTGCTGCTTTGTACACATAAGGAGTGGGCACAAAAAAGTACACGCCCAGCTCCTACCTCAGTTGTCGGCTCCTATTTTCATACATTCTGCCCGGCCTGCTCTCTCTGTTCTGGCTGAGGGAGGTGGAGCACACAGCAGCCCACAGGTGTCCCTGAAGCCTAAATCTTGAGCGGCAACAGTGAGTGGAGGGAGGGGGGGGTATACTTACACTTATGTGTTTCTGAGTGGTATGCTGAGGTTGGGGGAGTAGCCAATTAGGGGTTTGGGTGTGAGTGCTGCTGGGGGTGTTATTAGTGAATGAAGGGTGTGGGTGCTGCTGCAGCATTGATAGAATGATTACAATAAGTTATCAAAAAAAATAATAATGGTGGGGTGGGATGTGGGATTTTGGTCAGGAATCACTGGGGTTGGGGCTGCTTGGCTGATAATTAAAATAGATATAAAGTGGGGGTAGTAGTGAGATAGGAGATGCACAGGAGTTACAAAAAAAAAAAAATACACGGGGCAAAAGGCATTTAAAAAAAAAAAAAATATTCTGGGCACCATCAACCCCAATTGCTGGCAATGGTAAGACACAGTTCAGAGTAGCTTCCTCTGACCTGGGAGAGGGGAGTGGGGGGGGTTGGTGATGGAGGAGATGAGTTCCAGCACCTCACCAGGACCACTTTTAGCCTTGGATGTATCATTGTCTACATTGCAGTGCCAAAGTCATGGGATGGATGCCTAGTGTCATGTAGGACCCCCCCCTCTAGCCCGGCGAAGTGCAGCATCTTGCTGTGACATTGATTCCACGAGTGGAAGGAAGACCTCTGGTGAGATCTTGACCCATGCGGTCTGGATAATTTTCCACAGCTCCCTGATATTTTCAGCTGCAGGATCTTGGGTGCAAATGGACCTCTCCACCATGTCCCTTAAATGCTAGATTGGGTTCATGTGAGATGAACATGGCGGCCACTCTTCTGAACTTTCCAGAATGCTCCTAAAACCAATTCTGCATTATCCTGCTAGTAAATTCCATCGTTGTGGGGGTACATGAAGGGCTGCAAATAGGCATCATGCAATGTAACGTAGCAGTTACCGGTCTGTCGAAGCTGGTTTAGTGGCTGAGACAGAATCAGTGTAAAATTAGCTTGGAGCGACGCCATCTTGCGAATGGAAACCAGAATCCATCTTAAAAATAAGAATCTGCACGACGCCATTTTAAGTTACAACTCACGAGTTAAGTACAGATGGCAATGTTTTTGGTAATCCCTTTAGAAGCCATGACAGGCCCATTCTGGGGACAACCTTGCATAGAAATATACCAAAACAAACACAGTATAAGTTAGCAACTAGAAAAACAACTTCTTGAGAAAAGGAATTAGAAAAAAAACAATACACCAGGAACTGTGGGTGTTTTTGCATGTAAAGGGAGAGACCCCACATGTGGACAGGTGTAGCTGTGGCAATTGTAATATGGCCCAGACACTTGAATTTGACTGAATGAACAATGGTAAGAAATCTGCTCTTTTAAACTCACTGTCAGACAGGCTGGCACCAGCACGGTTGGGGGTCTCCACCCTGTTTGAGAGTGAAGCTCACTGCCCGTAACACATTTGCATTGTAGTTTAAAAAATGTTAGTAAGAAATGTATATATTATATATATTAAATCCATCATAAATAAAATCACATGCATAAACACCGCACATTATGCACAGTTGCGTTGTTAATATGACGCACATTAGCGAATGCACAATATCCTGCATGCGAACGCTGTTTATTAGCTGCATGCGTGCACATCTGCCCCAAATCAGATAAACCTAACTAGCGTCTTTTCCTAAACCCCTAATACTTACATAATGCACACTCAAATAAAAGGTTCCATAGCTTTAAAGTATAAGATCCAAGTTTTATTCATTTATTACAAATGCTGTGAAATAAAGGCTATTTTGGTTTCTAAGGTTTAATACGTGATAAGTAAGCCGTGTTTGGTATTATACTGATCTGCACTTTCTCAACAGCTTTCCGGTATCATCGGTGTGAAGATCGCAACATGCATTCTCAACTTATGGACCGTAGAGATATAAAAGCACCAAAATGTATTTTGTGAAACCAACAGCCTAGATTTGAATGCAGGGGGAATAGAGGAGGCAACAAGCAGAGGCTGTTCTGTGGGCCTGATTCAGAGCCGCTCGTAAGCGGCCGCTCATTCGCTCCGAGCGATGTTCGCACATCTGCACATGCGTATGGGTTGTAATGCGCATGCGCCAACCAGTCTGTGCGGTCGGAAATCGTGTGCTCGCAAAATAGCGAATGCCTGCTAATTTCAGTGACAGGATGAGGCGTTTGTGGGTGGCAACAGGGGAAGGTGCTTGAAAACGGGGAGTGGGGATCCGAACGCAGGCGTGCCAAACGGTCAAAATGGGCGTTTTAAGGGTGTGCATAATTAACAAAGCAGCGTCATCGACCACGTCATTTGGTTGTCTTTTAGCCTGAACTGCTCGCATGATTGCGGTAGGAAAATGCTACCACAAGAATAGCGAGCAGTTCATACGCCTTTCGATGTACTCGATTAATCTAATAAATAGCGGAGATGATGTATGATGCGAACGGCTAAGGGGCGTCTTTACAAAATAGCGAGCGCATGTTTCAGATGCTCGCTCAGACAGAGGCGTCAACAGACCGCAAAGAGCGAGCGCTCAATTTAAATAGCCAGCCCCTTTTTCTGAACGAGCATCCGCAAATAGTGTCCGGCTCTGAATCAGGCCCTGTGTCCATTTGAATCAACCTGTTAAATGTTCTGTAACAAACGCACCGTGATGGGGAACCAATGGGATCAGCAACAAACCTCTCTATTGTGTTGTCTGTTTCTGTAAGGGTATAAATGTGTGTGTTGTGACCCCAGTCTGGAGTCTTCTTGCTGATGCCGGTATCTGGTCCAGATACCGCGTGCGTATGTATAACTATCTTGGGTCTGTATAATTTCTTTGCGCTAAAAATTGTACTTCGATCACAGCATGTAACTGACTGTACTTTACTTGAATAATACTTTGTGCTTTTGAAACACATGTTCAAGGTCTAAAGTCTTTATTTTACTGTATAACTGCGTGCGCAAATAGCGTCAATTTTAGAGGTTTATAGGCAGGTTTTAGAAGGTACAGGTAGGAGCGTATAGAGGTTCAAATTCAGTATCCTTAGGTCAATGACATGTTCAGGCAGACCAGAAGACCCAACCACCACCAGCCTGCAAGGTGCCTTGTTGACAACTAGAGTCCATGGCCTGAAGGAGTCTGCGCCACACCTGAACCCTACCATCAGCCAGAAACAACGAACCATGACTCACCAGACCATGTCACTTGTTGCCAGCCTTCCAGGGTGCAATTAACAACATCACGAGCCCAGGGGAGGTGCTGTGTCTGGTGTTGTAGTGTTAATAGGAGCACTATGGTGGGTCTTCTTCCATATCCCATGGAAGTTAAAGAACGCTGCACTGACCTGCTAGATATGCATCTGGTACCTCCTGCATTGAATGTGGATGTGATATGAGCCAGTGTCGCTTTACCATGGACAAATCTGGCCAGAAGCCACTGGTCACGATCATTAAGCACCGGTGGTTGGCCACTGCGCTGTCCACGGTGAGTGGTAATGCCTTCCATGAGTTATACCCCCATACACACATGACACCGTAGATTGAGGTATGTTGAATGTCCCAAACAACTTTGGAAATGGAATGTCCCATTTGTCAGGCACCCACAATCATGCCCCGATCGAACTCAGATAGGTTATGTTGCCTTGCCATGTGCAGCCTAGCTGGTGTTCTAACTCACAGGTTCTCAAATTTGGTCCTCAGGACCCCAAACAGTGCATGTTTTCCAAGCCTCCTCACAGAATCACTAGTGAAATAATTAGCTACAGTTGTGGATCTTTTAAAATGTGTCATTGAGTAATGACTACACCTGGGCACCTGCTAGATGACCTGCAAAACGTGAACTGTGTGGGGTCATGAGGACAGAGTTTGAGAACCACTGTTCTAACCGATTTAGGAGATGTCAGATTATAACTACTGCAGGTCTGGGCATTTCCAAGACATCAGCATGGTGATGCCACCTACCATTACATACTGCTTTCCCATGACTTTTGGTACTGCAGTGTATATTATATGGTGCACAGTTTTAAACTCCTGCTAATTAAATTTGATTCTAAATCTGCCCGTGCAAATGTGATGATTATTGATCAAAGTGGTTCCAAAGTCTATGTTACCCAAATCTGATTAGATCAGCTAGAATCAAAAAGCCAATCTAGTCAATAACTCTCATAGGGGATTGTGCATACCTCCCAGCCGTCCTGCTTTTTGGGCACTGTCCCACATTGTGAGGATAGTTGGGAGGCCCCCTCTTACCAGCAAACTGAATAGACACCATGGGGTATATTTGCTAATGTGAAAGTTGCCCAAACAGATTCTTCGTAACATTTATCTAGCACCTTGTAGAAGATAATAGCTAAAATTTGATTGGTTGCTATGGGCAACATCTCCACTAAAAACTCTCACTATAGTAAATATACCCCCATGTGTATGGCATCTATTCAGTGGAGAAAGAGAGTGGGGAATGCCCAGCAGTTGCTTGGTAGAATAAAAAAGAGAATTGTTTGAAATGCAAGACCTGACTGTATACATTAGTCATGTCAGAAGAAAGACAGGTTGAGATAAGATTTTGAATATTCATTTATTTGATTATACCGAATGCCATTTTTCTTTTTTGACTTTAATAAATGCAAGGAAACTTCTCTGATTTATATCATCACTACCAGGGGCATTTCTAGAGAGGAGGGGCCAGTGTGCAGTCTCCGTCACGGGCCCCCTCCTCTCTGTCCGGTGGCTGGCAGCGCACTGAGCTGTGTGTGGCCAGCACCGGAGTTATAGACTCTGGGCACTAGAGTGTACCCAGAGTCTATAGAGTATGCGCAGGTCACCAGGGAAAATGGCCGTGGTAGCCATTTTCCCTGTACTGCGCAAATGACGGGAAAATGGCCACGGCGGCCATTTCCGGTGGTTTTTACAACGCCGGACCCCTGCGCCAACGTGGGACTCCTGAGAGGTAAGTAATACTATAGGTGCAGGGTGTGCGGTGCGGGGACGGGCCCCCCTTAACCCAGGGGCCCGTGTTCCCCGCACCCATCATAGATACGCCCCTGATCACTACCTAAAGTGTCATTCTTATGGGGGTATCCACTTAGCGATTTAGCCATGCGATTGCACGATAACGATGCAAATCGCGCATGCATTTGGTCGGAAGCGACCAGCGATGCGCGTGCCCGCTGGTCGCTTCTGACATCCGACATCGCCCGTACATGCTGGTCAACCTGACGATCTCGTCAGGTTCAGCATGTGCGGGGATGGGGGATGTGCCGGGCCTGAACGAGTGAATGTTCAGTCTAGGCACATCACTAGCTATACAAATGAGAGCACGATTGCAATGTCATAATCGTGCTCTCGTTGTATATCTACAAGTGGATACCCCCCATTACACTGGTAAAAAATGTTTATGTCATAATTGGATTTAGCCTAGAACTCCAGACTTGAGTTAATTGAAATATGACCTAATAAATGTATTATTTATCTATTCTGATAGGATGAATGTAGCAATTAGTATTGTAATAAGAAACATTTTTTTACTGTTAATTGTACTTTCCTCTTAATTGTGTTTAATTTAGTTTGTTACTATAGAACTACTTTAAAACGGGTAAAAACAAGTATATATTTCAATCAGCCTCACTGCCATCTATATGCACCATCATTATATTCTACATCAATAATCAATTTCTCTGTACATTTTCTGTATAAGGGCCAATTTAATCTAACAATTTGTTTTTATGAATTCTCCGGCTCCAGCAGACTTTCAGATTTTCATGTTTCGCCTGCTTGTACTTCACCAAGATGCTACCTATCCCATAGCTGGAATACATACTCAAATACCGACAGCGTGAGCCCGGCAGGGGTGAAAATCCTGATCGTCCTAGGTAAGTATTTGCTAACCTAATTTTACCCCCTAACCCTAACCCTCCCTTAGGTTTAGGTGGCGGGGAAGGGGGCGATTAGGGTTAGGCACCCCTGCCTAACCCCCCCCCCTTCCCCTAGCCTCAACCTAACCCCCCGGGGGGGGTGCTTAACCCTAAGTCCCCCCTGGGAACCCTAAACCTAACCCTCCCCCCCCCCCCCCACGGCTGTCCACGTGTCGGGCTCCCGGCGTAGGTCTAATGACCGGCTAAACCTCAAGATTAAGTAAGATTACTCCTGGGCCAGGCATGCACAAGAGTTTCTTGTTGACACACTGATGGCCTAATGCGGCAATCTGGGCAATTTATTTTGGTTTACTGGTTCCTGCCAGTGGCATTGCTGTCATATGTTGTCAGAAAGCTAAAATAGAAGGGATCCACTTGGAGAAAGATAAGTACCAAACAATCGGCTCCTAACTCATTTTTCAAACAACCTGCAACATGAAAGGAACTGATTGGTTGGTACTTATCTATCTCCACGGCTTAGTGAATAGACCCCCTAATCTCCTAACTCTTAATCTCTGCCCTGGTGAATGGTAGGCCACTGAGCACCTAAAAGCAAATTTGCTTTTGATAACTATTCAACATAAAACCATTATTTAAACGAAATTCACAAAGTGAACAAATAAAATAAAACATCTGAAATGGTTCAAACTTTATTGCCAGCAAATAACGAAGAAGCAAGAATGAAAAAAAAAAAAAAAAAGTAAGGTACCACACAATGAATATGTAAATAGTATTGCATACAATGAGCAATTGAAGAGTGTCTATAAAAAAATATATGGTATGGAACCCTAACCTTTATTGCATTTTGGAAGATATGACATTATGAAATTCATTTCCAAATTTTAAAATCTAGAAGAATATTTCAAAGAAAAGCTAGGAAATTTGTATGAGCTCTGTATAATTTTTATTTGCTCCTTTCTGAATAAAAATAAGTTTTAAAAAAGCTAGGAAACATTCACTACAAAAAAGTCTTAGCATTTCTAGACTATGTAGAAAAAGCACACCAAATGTTACACTACAATACAAAAAATGTGTTACCCCTATTTTCCTAAATATATGAAATTGTTTTCTTTAACCATTTTAGCAATGATGGGCTAAAATGAAAAAATAAAATAAAGAGCCTCTCATATTCAGGACACAAATTAAAACATTTTCAAATTAGAAAGACAAGCGCTTGTAATTTCCCCATCTACTTTTTTTTTTTTTTTTTTAAAAGAGCAATACTGGTAATGTTTCCTACAATAGAAAGTCATACCCATTACCAATTAGTTCCCCTAAGAACTATTACTAATAGACTGGAAAGAATAACTGTAAGAGGAAGAGGAGGAAGATCCAGCATCAAAACTTCCTCTTCGGGATCCACTGCGTGAACCAGAACGAGATCCTGAACGGGATCCAGGTGCTGAGGACACATTATATGGGCTGCTTATACCTTTAGAAGACACTGAAGCAGCTTCCAGCATTCGTAAACCTGTTATGTCTTCAACCATTGATCGATCAAATGCTTCTTTGTAGGAGATTTTCAGTTTCGTTTTTGGACAGGTGAGAATTTTAGGGTAGCTGTTTATATCTCGTAACTTCTGAGCACCACGCCCATCAATCATGCTTTTCCGAATTGCTTCTTCTGTAGTTATCCTTAATTGTGTTTCTGGGTCAATAAGGCCTCCTGTTAGGTACTGAAACTCAAGGAAACGTTGTCCAGCTTCATATGGCAGCCAGTTTACCTTAATGGCTTCTGCCGCAGATAATTTTTTCTGTCCTCTTACTCCATCAAAACCAGAGTAAGCTTTCTGAGCTTGCTTGAGCCTGGCAGACATATCATGGTCTATTAGGTCTTGGGTAACAGCATCTTGCAAAGAGAATCTCTGCCCGCTGGTTGGGTTTAGAATTCCTCCAGTACATGCTTGTGCTTCCAATAAGCGCTGTCCAGTTATTGTGTCAACAATACCACGTTTGATGCCTTCTGAGATTGAGATTTTTTCTAAGTTTTCAGTATCAAATATTGCTGCAATAGGACTGGATTCTTCTAAAGTGTCTGAAAATGAGCCACTTTTAGACCATGAACTGGTTCGAAACCTTGGAGATGAAAGAGAATCTTGCCTTGAAGTAATTAACACATCATCACTTAGATTTTTGTTGGAGATCTTATCTGCAAATTGAGTAAGGCTTAAAGTACCAGAACGATATTGTTCAAAATCATTGTTGCCGATTACACCCAATTCTATTGCTTCTTGGACATCATACTGGTTTCCAGTTTTTCGATCAACAAGGACAACTCTGGTTGAACCATCTGAACCCGTGCTAGTTATTTCTTCCCATTCACACTCCTGTTCTGAAAGCTCCAGATAGGTGTCATAATCAATTAGACCTTTGCTATAAGCTTCTTGTACTGTCATTTCTCGGTTTGTGTCTGGATCAACTATTACCACTCTACGCTTCCTAGAAGTTTTCTTTTGGGTTGCTTGTACAAGCTTTTTCTTTTCTCTTAGTGGCAGGAGGCATAGACTTGTTTTCTCATCAACAATGCACCTTTCTTTCAGTTGTAGGTATGTCAGATTTTCTTCTGTGTTTGGGTCAAAAAAGCCTTTGGTATCATCATTTGGATCAGAAAGGATTTCATTCATTTCTTGGTTAAAGAATCCACGTTTGTAAGCAACATCAACTGGTAAACGATGACTTGCTTTCGGATCAATGATTCCGCCAGTGGCAATTTGAGCTTCCAGCAAACGGATTCCATGTCCCTTTTCAATAAGTTCTTTATTCATAGCCTGGAATAAAGATATGATGTTACCACTTTCTGGGTCTTTGTAGCCTGTAACTGCTCTTTCTGCAGACAATAGTTTTTCCTTGAACTCAATTCCAACAAGACCTCTTCTATAAGCTTCTTCAACTGGAAGTCTTAGATTATTTACTGGATCCACTATAAAGCCAGTTGCTGCTTGTGCTTCTAGTAGTTCAAGTGTGGTTCCAGGTCTTAGCAAGCCATTTTTCATTGCATCGTAGATACCCAATTTTTCTTTTGTAGCCTCATTGAAGATTCCAGCAATACAACTGGATCCCTGCAGGAAGTCTTTGATTCGTTCACTGACTTCTTCCACAGAAATTTGCCCAGCTTCTAGTTGATCTACTGTGGATGAACGAATGATACCCGACTCCACTAACTCATTCACAGAAACTGCTTGTCTAATGCCTTGGAATGAGAGGCTTTTCTTCATTACCGGTAGCAAAAGAAGTCCCGAGTGAGCCTCAACTCTGCATTTCTGTTTAAGCTGTGCATAACTTACATTTTTCTTAGTGACTGGTTCTAAGAAATTCTTTGCATCATCACTGGGATCATTTAATGAGCGATTTAAATCCCGATCAATCAAGCCACGAGACAATGCAACTTCAACAGGCAAAAACACACTGTTTACTGGGTCAACTATTCCTCCGGCTGCCACTTGGGCTTCTAGAAACCGCATACCAACTTCCCGGCTAATCAAATTTTTCTTAATAGCTTCAGCAACAGATACGATCTTTCCAGAGAAAGGATCTTTAAAACCAGTGACTGCTTTTTCTGCAGTATACATTGCTTCTCTGTCTTGGAAATCAATGAGGTCCCTGGCTATAGCATTGTCTACAGTTAGTTTCTCATTCTTCTGCAGGTCTATAATTCCTCCAGTTGCAGCTTGAGCCTCCAGTAGCATGACCATACTTTCAGGTGAAATCAGTTTCTTTCTTTTAGCTTCCACAAATGAGTATTTTTCTTTAGGTGTAACTGAGACTCCAGCAATTACACCAGCACCTTTCAAGTAAGGCTCAATCTCAGCAGCTACCTCTTCAAATGATTTTTGTCCCTTTATTAATTTTTCAAAAGTAGACTTTGTTAATATTTGACATTCGAGAAGCTGGTGTGCTGTAATCTTTTTCCTCAGCCCATCAAAAACAAATTTTGAAGTATCTATTGCCATGTCCTCATCAGTCTGAATCTGCTTACTTGAACTAGAAGGGCGCCTCTTAAGATTTTCCAGCTCCCTTTGCAGTGCTATTCGTTGTGCTTCAAAATCTGCCTGGCTTGATCGATGGGTCTCCTCTACCTTACGTTTGCATCGTTCTTCAATTGACCTAATCTCTGCCTGCAATCTTTCAATTTCACTTTTTAATACAACTTTTTCTCGCTCACTCCTCTCCCAGTCACTTTCAACCCTCTTCACATCCTCTTCCTTGCGTGTATATTGACTCTTCCACTGAGTAAAGTCATTTCGAATTTGCTGCTTCTCTTCTTCCAAGCGCTGCTTAATCCTGGTTTCTGCATCTAGCGAAGACTTTGCCCGGCTTAGTTCCTCTTCCAGACGTTGGAGCCTTGCTTTGTCTTGTTCCAAAAGTTTTATTTTCATTAGGAGGCTTTCCTTCTCTTGGAAAATTTCAGAACATTTCATACTGGATTCCTGTATCTTACTAGTTGCCTAGATAAGAGACAAAAAAAAAAAAAAAAAAAAAACAGTATAAAACAAATCAGCTTCCATCAGGTTTCAAAATGACTTTCTTAGATTCATACAAACGATCATTGGTTTTCCTTGTAGCACCTTTTATATTTTTGTTTGGAGTACAAATTCATATCCACTCAGTTAAATGTCCCTCTCCCGTAATATTATTTAGAACTCATGTACTTTATGACTTTTTGGTGCACCAATATCATAATAAAATGAAAATCTACAATAAAAGTTGTCAGTTTTAGTTAAGAATAAATCAAAGTTACACACAAAAAAATTTAAAAATAGAGCTCAAACACTGTAAAGAACAAAAATTTAATAAGAAAAGACAGATGCATTGACAATTGAGACATGTAATACATATGATTAAAACAAGATATCAAAGCTATAGTTAATTGATTACATAACAACACACACAATAAGGACCATGACAATATTAGTTTATATTTATATTTTGACCTCTAGTTAATAGTGCAGGTGTGTAAGTGCGAATATTGCTTTTCTAAAGACATTTTTTCCCTCTTATGTATATTTCCTATTAAGATTAGATTTGTTCAGTATAACAAACACATGCATATTGAGGAGATAATATATTATAGCTGCCATGCTTTAACAGAACACGATACATGCATAGGTTTGTTTTTAATTGAAACTATGAAGTAAACTTAATTATCTAAATACTTTGACTATGTGTTAAATATAAGACATCTTTTAAAGTTAAAATAATACTTATTATGGCAAGTATAGTTGCAGGTTTTCAGTTCTAATTGCATAAACTCTTAGGTACTCGTTTAAAATATTATACTCATTTATAATCGGTTAATGATCTGAGCCAGATTTATATTATAAGCACTCAAGTAAGGAACTACTGTTTTTTTAAAATGGTAGATAGTTTCAGATCAAAGGGAATGCTATTTAAAATAGATTATTGCAAATGTGTGTGAGATTTAAATAAAGGGTTTGATGCCAGTGATTCACTGTGCAGTTGATTGTGATGCCCCTGTCCTCAAGACACCTACTGTATAAGCGAGACACCTAATGTTCCAATTATAAATCTGGCTCAAATATGAACAGTTAGTTATAAATAGCAGATAATTTAATGATTACTGGACACAAGAAGTTACATGAAGGACATTCATTTGAGTACCTCTAGTGCTTGCTTTTGGAATTTTTCAATTTCCTGTCTCAAATTTTGCCTCTCTTTCTGTAACTCATTAATTAGGCCCTGTAGCTCCAATGAACGCTTGTTGCTGATTTGTAGCTGACTCTTTAGCTCTGTGATAGTGGCATTTTTTTCACCATCCACTTCATCTTTACACTTTTTGACTTCTTCATTTTCCAATTTAATATAACGCAGCTCCTCTTCCAGCCTCAGGTGCTCTTTTGTCAGATTTTCTGTGATAGACTGCAGCCTTTCTATTTCTATTTTACTCTCATTTAAGCTTTTGTTTCGCTCTTCTATGGTTTTCTGCAAGTGCTCATTTCGGATATGAGCCTGCCGTAAATTTTCTTGCTCTACATGCAGCTGCCGGCGTAGACTTTCCACCTCAGTAACAAGTTTACTCAGCTCATCAATATTTCTCTGCTGATCTCTAAGTTGACTGTCTAAATTCTCCCTCTGCTGCTGTAAGTCCTCTTCAGTTTGCTTTCTAACAATAGTAATTTGCTCTATTTGCTGTGTAAGAATTGTAATCTTTTTCAGTTGCTCACTGCTACTTCTTCTGAGAGCTTCCAGTTCATCTTCCAACTTTTTATTTTTTGCATGCTCATCAGTAGCAATTCTTTTTTGCCGGTTTATCTCTTCCTCCAGTTTGCTCTTTTGTGTTTGCAGGTCTTTCAGGTTGGCTTGAAGTCTGTTTATATCATTTTCCTTTCCTTGTTTTTCTAGCGATAGCTTTTCAAAATCTGATTTCAGTTTAAATAACTGTTGTTCCTGAATCTTCAGTTTGCTTATAGTCTCTGTGGCAGTGCTGTTGGCTTTCTGCAAGTCAAACTGGGTCCTTTGTAACTGAACATGCTCATTTTCAATTTTTTTCCTTTGATCAATTTCAACCTCTATAACTTTTTTCAGTCTGTCAATTTCCTTATTGCGGTCTTGAATGGTTTTGGCAGCATCTTCAAGGGATCTTTTGTGTCTCTGCTCCTCCTCGGTCCTAAGAATATTGAGCTGCCTCAGTTCAATCTCTAGCTGCTGCTTCCTTTGAGTTATTTCTGATGTCAGTGACTTCTGTTGGTAAGAGTCATCCTCGTTTTTTTTCAGGCTGGTTGTCATTTGTGTCAGAGAGGTCTTCAGTCTATTGACCTCAGTCAGCAAGTCCCGTTTCTCCCTTGTTAAATTATCAATTTGTTGACTAAAGTCACTTATGTGGTCTTCATTCTGAACAGTTATTTCGTGGATGGTGGTTTTTGTAATGTTAATTTCTGTCTCATACTTGTTCTTTAAATTTATAAGCTGATCGTCATAACTGTTTCTTACCTTTGCAAGCTCGTTTTCATATTGTCTTTGACGTGCAGCCTCCTCTTGAAGTTGGTACTTTAACTTTTCATTTGCATTGTTTTTCTCTTGAATAGTCATTCCAGCTTCTTCCAGGGAAATCTTGTATCTTGCAATGTCCTCCGAATGAACATGAATTAACTTCTGTAATTCTGTTTCAAGGTGTTGCTTTCTCTGAGAAAGCTCGGAGCCTGAGGCTTTTTGCTGAAAGGCATCGTCTTCTGCCCTTCTGCGCTGCTCATTTACTTGGACAACTGTGTCATTGAGTCTGGTGATTTCTTGGGTAAGATCCCTGTTTTCTCTGGCAAGTTTATCAAGCTGAGCTCTTAGTTCATATGAGTCTTCTTCCTTCTGAACGGTTATTTGCTGTATTGTAGTCTTCGTTATGTTTATTTCAGATTCATACTTGTTCCTCAAACTACCGATTTCGTCACTACACTGCTTCCTTACCTTTGACAGCTCATTCTCAAAGTCCCGCTTCCTCTGGCTCTCGTCCTGAAGAAGAACCCTTATTCTTTCTATCTCATACTCCTTTTCCTTGATTATCTTGTCCGTTTCTAATTTATGACGGTTGACACCTTCTAAATCACTTTGTCTTTTTTGTTGTACTTGTTCAAATTCATTTTTCTGCAGATGACATCTGTCCTCTAGTGCTTTCCTCCTTCTTTTCTCATCATCTATCTCATAGGTTAGTCTAGTTATCTTCTCATTAAGTTCTGTTATCTGACTATAGCATTTGTCAAGGTTCTGTTTTGAAGCAGCTCCTTCCATTTCAGCTTTTCTCCTTATATCCTCTAGGAGAAGGAGTCTCGTTTTATACTCTGAACATTCTGTCT
Organism: Taudactylus pleione; assembly: GCA_031769625.1. NCBI lineage: Eukaryota > Metazoa > Chordata > Amphibia > Anura > Myobatrachidae > Taudactylus > Taudactylus pleione. The sequence goes on from JAUIMM010000115.1 coordinate 11,718,339, forward strand.
GATACTTTTGCAGATTCTGATCAAGAAATTTATTTTTCTGGGAATTGTCTGAATTTGCATCCCTAATTAGTCGCAATTCCTCCTCTAGCAGCTCAATCCTGGTGTTTTTCATCTGTAGGAAGAAAAAATAAATAAATAAATTAGAACATTTTAAATAAAATAGCGTTAAAATTCTTTCTACACTTTTGGTAATTAATTTTACTGAATCAAGGCACCGTGACTTGTTTGCAAGGTGTCACAATGAACACTAGATGTGCTTTGTACATATATTCCACAAGTACTGCACATTTATCAGGCAAAAGTTTGATTAGACAAAATGACAATTTTCAAACAAATTGTTAAAAAAATATCTGTGCATGGGCAAAAGCAAACAATAAAAAAGCATATCATATATTGGTGACCAAAATCTGATTAGGCTTGTTAAAAAAAAAAAAAATGGTAGGCTGCCATTGATGTATTTATTTTCTACTTTTCTAGATTAATTTAAACCAGGTGAACAATCCAGTTTGTAAACAATCCAATAGTGTAAATCTGAGTTAGCCAACATTGACCACATGTTTTTTTGCTCAGCAACAACGCAGGCCCCTCCAAAAATATTTGAATGGATTTAGGGTATTTGGGGGTTACTGAAATAAAAAATGAAAGTAGTTTTTTTGGGACAGTTCTAGCTCTTGAGATAATGGATACCTTCGTGTAATAGGGAAATAAGCCATACTGCATGCATATGGGAATCTATAGGAACAGTCTAGAAGATGAGACACGCAAATTATTCTTGAATATTCCCTCCTTGGGTATATAAATGATCAGCCACCCAACTAGCAGACAGTTGTCTATTGTGTTTTCTTGTTTCTCATCCATGTATGTCAAAAAATGACAGCCAAGCTTGCAAAACCAATGTCATATTTGGAATCGGCACCACAAAGTTACCCCACAATTGAACTAATATGATTGGCAATAAAATGAGTGTTGATCAGTGTCATTATTTGTCCTACAACAAAGTAATAAATACTTGTTGAGTGAGCTCTGTACCTTTTGACTGACACTTTCATTCAGTCAAAGTTGTTCCATCGTTACTCACTCTGTGCCTGAGTCATGCAACTTCATATGCGGCCACACCTATTGATTTCTTGCACAGAGTGCATGTATCCTGGGCTGCGCCACATCTTTTTTAATGCATTCACAATTGATTTGTACACAACTCAGCTGTTTTTATGTGGCCGCAAAATAGGCATTTCTGGGTGGAAACTGTGCAGCAACACACACTCAAGAGAACCATCGTGGGCGTGTAGTCAGAGTTACTCGCTATTCTGATATCTGCGTATAAATACTACACGCCAATTTCACATAGATCTCTTGTACCTAGCATTGGGAAGGTGTAAGGGTGGATGATAATGACTGCTGCTCTAGCAGATGGAAGGGCGATGCGATCACAAAGATGCGTACAGTCACATTAGCATTCTGTTTTCATCCACTCTCATTCAGAACACAACCACATTCAGACCAGAGTGCAGTCAGGCCCTCTGTGTTTGGCAAACACATTTCACTTCAATCTTTTCACGGTTTGAAAACTAGGAATGTTGCGTAATTCATATAATCAGTGCAATTTCGTCCTGACAAAAATGATTATGTTTGCAGTTCCATAAAGTATATATTTATAGCCCTAACTATTTTAAAATATACCCATTTATTTTAGGGGTGTGCACCGGACACTTTTCGTGTTTTGTGTTTTGGTTTTGGATCTGGATCTTTCTTCGTGTTTTGGATCTGGATTGGTTTTGCCAAAACCACCCTTCCGTGTTTTGGGTTCTGGGTTTTGTGTTTTGGATCTGGATTTTTTCTTAAAAAATAAAAAAAAAACGCTAAAATCACATAAATGGGCCTTTTTTTGTTCCTACGCTATTAATAACCCCAATAACATTAATTTCCACTCATTTCCACTCTATTCTGAACACCTCACACCTCACAATATTGTTTTTAGGCCAAAAGGTTGTACCGAGGAAGCTGGATGACTATGCTAAGCGACACAAGGGGGCGGCACAAACACGTGGCCCATCTAGGAGTGGCACTGCAGTGGCAGACAGGAAGCCAATCAGCGTTATGGTGCCCATTTGCATGTAGCACGAACCCGGGAGATCCGTGCTACATGCATCTGTGTGATTGGCACAGAGCAATGACAGGTCCGTGAGACCCGTCTGTGCTGCTGTGGTAAAAAAAAAAAAAAAAAACCTGTGTAAAAAAAGAAAAAAATGGCGTGCACCCCCCCAAAAAAGAGCAACCAGCCCCGGGCATTAGTAACCCAGTGCTGGGTGTGCTTAAATACAGGGGACAAACGACGTAGGGGTCCCCTGTACTTAAGCACAACCAGCACCGGGCTAGTCAGAACCAGCGCTGGTTGCCAAAATACGGGGGACAAACGACGTAGGGGTCCCCTGTATTCTGCGCAACCAGCTCTGGGCTCTGATCCGGTCCTGGTTCTGGAAATATAGGGGACAAAAAATGAGTAGGGTTCCCCTGTATGTTCCAGAACCAGCACTGGACTTTTTCTAGCGGGGGGCTGATGCCACAGCCAGGGGAGCCCTTTCACCGGGCCCCCCAGCCGCAGCATCAACCCTGACCGCTAGTCAGCCCAGGCCGGGGATCCCTGGAGAGCTGGGGACCCCCCCAATAAAGGGGTCACCCTCTCCAGGGCACCCCAGGCCCAGGCTGATAGCCCGGGGCTATCCCCGCCACCCCTGGTGGCGGTGGGTGGCGGGTTGATTGTGTGGTGTGGTGTAAATAAAGAATATCAAACATTGTCTTTACAAGTAGAACTGCAAGTCCCAGCTAGCCTGCCCCGCATGCTGGTACTTGGAGAACCACAAGTACCAGCATGCAGGGCATTAAGGGCCCACTAGTACCTGTAGTTCACCTGTAAAAAAAATGTTTAAAAAAACACAGGACACACACACCGTGACAGTATAAGTTTATTAAACATACATACACACACACACATGTACACATACTCACCTATGTAACCTGTAGCATCGGTCCACTTGTCCGGTAAAGTATCCATAGGGGACCTGTGAAAAAAACATACTCACCATCTCCTATGCGAGGTTCTGTCCTCTTCGTTCCAAAGTAGGCATCCCCAGACTTGGCAAAAAAAAAAAACGAAAACGCGATCCACGAACTTAGTACCGTTCTATAGAACGGTACTTCCCGAATGAGAGCTTAGCGGCGGGGTATCACCATGGAAACCCCGCTGCTAAGCGTTCATTGGCTGAGAGAGGTCATCTCCCGTCTCTCAGCCAATGAACGGCTCCCTCCATTGTAGTCAATGGTGGGAACCGCAGGGTAAACTTTAATAACCTTGCGGCTCCCAGCATTGACTACAATGGAGGGAGCCGTTCATTGGCTGAGAGACGGGAGATGACCTCTCTCAGCCAATGAACGCTTAGCAGCGGGGTTTCCATGGTGATACCCCGCCGCTAAGCTCTCATTCGGGAAGTACCGTTCTATAGAACGGTACTAAGTTCGTGGATCGCGTTTTCGTTTTTTTTTTTTGCCAAGTCCGGGGATGCCTACTTTGGAACGAAGAGGACAGAACCTCGCATAGGAGATGGTGAGTATGTTTTTTTTCACAGGTCCCCTATGGATACTTTACCGGACAAGTGGACCGATGCTACAGGGTTACATAGGTGAGTATGTGTACATGTGTGTGTGTGTATGTTTAATAAACTTATACTGTCACGGTGTGTGTGTCCTGTGTTTTTTTTAAACATTTTTTTACAGGTGAACTACAGGTACTAGTGGGCCCTTAATGCCCTGCATGCTGGTACTTGTGGTTCTCCAAGTACCAGCATGCGGGGCAGGCTTGCTGGGACTTGCAGTTCTACTTGTAAAGACAATGTTTGATATTCTTTATTTACACCACACCACACAATCAACCCGCCACCCACCGCCACCAGGGGTGGCGGGGATAGCCCCGGGCTATCAGCCTGGGCCTGGGGTGCCCTGGAGAGGGTGACCCCTTTATTGGGGGGGTCCCCAGCTCTCCAGGGATCCCCGGCCTGGGCTGACTAGCGGTCAGGGCTGATGCTGCGGCTGGGGGGCCCGGTGAAAGGGCTCCCCTGGCTGTGGCATCAGCCCCCCGCTAGAAAAAGTCCAGTGCTGGTTCTGGAACATACAGGGGAACCCTACTCATTTTTTTCCCCTGTATTTCCAGAACCAGGACCGGATCAGAGCCCAGAGCTGGTTGCGCAGAATACGGGGGACCCCTACGTCGTTTGTCCCCCGTATTTTGGCAACCAGCTCTGGTTCTGACTAGCCCGGTGCTGGTTGTGTTTAAGTACAGGGGACCCCTACGTCGTTTGTCCCCTGTATTTAAGCACACCCAGCACTGGGTCACTAATGCCCGGGGCTGGTTGCTCTTTTTTTGGGGGGGGGGCACGCCATTTTTTTCTCTTTTTACACAGGTTTTTTTTTTTTTATTTACCACAGCAGCACAGACGGGTCTCACGGACCCGTTAGTGCTCTGTGTCAATCACACAGATGCATGTAGCACGGATCTCACGAGTCCGTGCTACATGCAAATGAGCACCATAATGCTGATTGGCTGAGAGCCGTGACAGACGGCTCTGTCAGCCAATCAGCACTTTGCCCATTAAAGGCAAAGGCATTTTTTTTTAAATGGCCGCTCGAGGCAAAACCTCGAGATCCGACAGCAGATCTCGAGGTTTTGCCTCGGGAGAGGGATCCGGGGCAGACAGGGAGATCCGAGCTTGGGCTCGGATCGCCCCGGATCCCCGAAGTTCGGGTGGGTTTGGTTCTCAGGGAACCGAACCCGCTCATCCCTAATTTATTTGCACTCCCACTAATTATGTGGGTTTGATTCCCACTACGGCCCTAACTGTGTGGAGTTTGTATATTCTCCCTGTGCTTGCGTGGGTTTCCTCCCACACTCCAAAAATATACTGGTAGGTTAATTGGGTCCCAACAAAAATTAACGTGTGTGTGTGTGTGTGCTGCGGAATATGTGTGCGCTATATAAATAACTGGTATTTGCTAAATTTTGCAGTTTTAGATCTACTTTAACATTATTAGTTGTAGTTGGTAAATGTGTCAGTCAGAAGAGATAGCCACTTGTGGTTGAGTACCTTCAAGTCTTCCATGTTCTTTGACATTTCATGCAAAAATCTATAGTAATCATTTCCTCTGGTAAGCAGCTCAATGTAGCGGGTCTGGATGTCAGCAGACTAGAAGAAGATAAAAAGGTTGTAACATAAGCCTCAGGTTGTGTCTGATTACATGCTTTTCATCTTACTCATCTATGTAATTGTTTTAAAGCAATTCCAATCACTTATTACATCATCTAATTACATTAGTTGTTAAAGCAGTGATGTTACTTAGAAAACATTACTTCTATTAGATGCCAAGTGATAACGCAGCCCATAATGATCTGCATGCAATTACACATTTTTAATGTATATTTTACACAATACATCATTGCCAAACCTTTATCTATCAAATAAGAGATTACGAGTATGCTGTGATGTATCTAAATGAAATAATTTGGGTTCAATAAATGTAATAATTTTATATTATATATAAAAAACAAAAAGCAAATGTTCTAAAAAATACCATTATAACAGCATTGGCAAACATATGGCATATATTATGGTTCACTACAAGTACAACTTAAAGTTCATGGTGAACCCTGTGAGGAGAATTTATAATACTGTAACTAATCTCAAGGGGAATATTGAAAAGTTCTACAATGCACCTGGGTGTCCTGTCTCTCTCCTATTAAGAGAGGTCTTTGGAATTTCCTACACGGATTCTATAAAGCCTTGTACGTGTTTGATAACCTACTGAGTTAAGATTAGGGGGAATATTTAATAAGGTGCGGACTTCATGCATCGGCGAGTCCCTGTGCGAGACTGCACTATGTTCTAAATTAGCAGTCATTTAAAAGGCAAAATCAAGCTGGTTTAGCCTTTTATATGACTGCTACTTTAAAACATTGGCACGGGACTCGCCGATGCTTGAAGTCCGCAGCATATTACATAAACCCTTATGTCAGTGGTTATGCCTTCTCTGTTGAATGTGAGAGTGACAGTGAGGCTGAAAACGTAACGGATTAGAGCTGCCTCCCACCTAAAGGAAGTCCTGGTACCTTTCAAATAATGTGACCTGGTTTCTGTGGCTAGCTGTGGGCACAGACAGCCCTATTCCACCAGTTCCAGCACTAGATGGAGAACCCACCCTGATTCATTTTATAATAGCAGCTCAGGCTTGGTATAGGACTGATCTGCCGTTTCATTAATTTGGCTGGTTCCTGTAGCTGAGCTATACTCAGAGAATTACATTAGTGAGGGGAGATAATGTATTAATGGACTCTAGACTGTTATATAATTTGGACAAGTGCTGCAGTGCATAATCTATCATCTCTAAGGTCTCTCCCATCTCTTACATGCATGCGCAGTGCGTGCTGAGGTGAGCACCCGCCCCTCCAATGGCTCCAGCTGCTAGAGTGGCGGGACAGACCCTAGCAGTAGAGAAGGAGGGCCGCCAGGAATAGGTGAGTAATAGTATGCAGCCACGAGAGTGAGCGGACAGGACGGAGTGGGGGGCGGAGCGGGAGAGAGCAGCAGCGGAACAAAGCAGTTTACAGATGGAAAGAGTGGAGTGCAGTGAGAGGGCTGGTAGCAGAACCAGGTGGTGCGGCGGGCAGAGAGGGGGTTTGATAGGGCAAAGCAACGGGCCAACTGAGGTGATCTGGCATATGCGGGGTCCCTTTACTAGTTAGTCTCAACCAGGGCTGGTTCTAGACTTTGTGGAGTTTCCTTTGGTGTCACCCTTCCCCCCAAAAAAGGACGCAGAAATCAAAGAGGGTGTTCTACGTAGAAAGTGGATGCACTGCTGCAGTGTGCATTGTCTAGCGCGGCCGCTCCCAAAATGCCATGCGTGACGCCACGCACCACCAGCACCGGCATTGTGGAAGACTGGGTGGGATTGGGACCACCACCACAGTCCTTTACACATTAATATACCACACTCAGTAATGCCCTTTACACATTAATATGCTACTCAGTAATGCCCTTTACACATTAGTATGCCACACTCAGTAATGCCCGTTACACATTAATATGCCACACTCAGTAATGCCCGTTACACATTAATATGCCACACTCAGTAATGCTCTTTAAACATTAATATGTGCTGCAGAGTCCCCCAGAGGCAAGCATAGGTGATAGCTGCAAGGAGTGTGGTGTCATCGCATGCCCTATTGCTGATTGCTACAGTGTAAAGGGCTGCCACACTCCGTAATGCCCCCATCTTCCCCTATCCCTCTCCCCTCTAGTGACTCAGTGCTTATCTGCAGGCTGAGGATGCTGCAGGCTGCTCCATCTGCAATCTGCCGCTGCGACCGCTCACTCTTAGTCCCAGAATGCTATTGGCAGTGAGTCACCGCGACGCTGATATCACACATCGTGACATCGTCAAGCCCAGCATTCTGAGGCAGTGGGAGGGAACTGGGAGGAACGAGGGAGTAAGACGAGGGATCTGGAGATCATGGCGGCGCCGTGCGGGCGTAGTCTAATTTGACGACGCTAGTGGGGCGACTGCGGCCGTACCCTCAGGCCGCAGCGCCCTGCACGCCCGCCCATAGAAAAGCCACTGGTCTCAACTAAAGGTACTGCTTGTGTATGTGGTTTTTAGACTTCTACAGCCAATAGTCCTAGTGCTGTCATTTTATGTGAAACAAGTATCTGTATATATTAATGGATTATTGCAATAGAACTGGGAAATACATATTTGATGCACTAACCTCTTGCATAATGACTGTTGAAGGGGATTGTACCATGGTTCTTTTTATTGGAATGTTAAGTAATGTTTCCAGTCCAGAGCTGTAAGATGCCAATTGGAGCTCATAATCCTGTACAACAAATGAGATATACAAAAGGTGTCAGTGAAAAGACCATTTTATCCACATTTAAATCAACATGTCCTTTTTCTGCACTGGTTCTCCATATCCTCCAGAATCCAATTCAAAATGCTAAACCCTTACAGGTAAAGCCTTCAACAACATAACCCCCTCACATATCTCAAATCTCATATCAAATGACTGACTCTCTTAAGGTGCGTATCCACTTGCCGATCGAGGAACAACAGTACGATTACACATTGTAATCGTACAGTCATTCCTCATCCTGTTAAGGACCTACACTGAACTATGTGTCGTTCAGTGTAGGCACCCTCCCTCATTCCCGAACATGCACAATCTGTTGTTATCGGCAGATTGACCAGCATGTTCAGGCGACGACTGATGTCGAAAACAACCAACTGGAGCGCGCATCTTTGGTCGTTTGACACTTTAATGCCTGATTTGCCAATGATTAATGTCGTTATCGTTCAATCGCTCATTTTAATCACCTAGTGGATACGCACCTTTAGATCTACATCTTACCTGTGTCATATCTCGCCTTTGATAACCAAATCTCGCTCACGCATCGCTACCTACTTATGAAACCTACCATACCAAAATAGACTTTACCACAGCCTACAAATATGAAAATCCATCTCTTTATTAGCGCTCATCTTGCTCGGACCTATACTAGAAACACTAGTGCACCCGCAGAAATATACTAATCTCCACACTTGTACCTCTTATTTCAGCTGTACCACCTTCCAGTTAAGGGTGGAATCTTATTAGCTGTGATAAACAGTTTATCACCGCTTAAAATTTTTCACTAAAAATGGGTATTGGGCTATCCCATTAGTTGGCGTTTTTATGGGTGCAAATTCATGTATTGCAGTTATCGCAAATTCTCGTTTTAGGACCCTAGAGGACCTCTGTTTTTGGCTAAATGTCGGGACACGGTGCAGAACCACTGGGACACCCTTCTTAAAGGACTAATTAATCCAAAATAAATTTTTTATTAGCTTAATTTGGCCAATAATGACTAGTCATTGTTGGGATGAAAAAGTAAAAAAAGTGAAGAAAAAGGGGTATAAAAGTAGTGGGGCAGGTTTATTGGGGGTTGTATGTATGGGACAGGTGTTTTGAGCATTGCAGGAGGCAGTGACAGATTCACTTTTAAAAAATGTTAAAAAGTGCCCTAAAAAGGACACAAAAATATACTTACACCCATTTTAGTGTATCCCTATTTTAACTACAGCATTTATTTTGGCCAAAAAAAGTTGCTTGCTATAATTTTTCCACTGTTTTACAAAACTGTTTAGAAAAGCCATTTGACACATTTTAAGAACCCCAAACCCTAGGATTATGGCCCATAACAGACTGTTACAATATATTAGTTTACCTTTTTTGGGGGTACAGGCTGATTTCCCCATTTTCACCTGTACTTATCGCCTGTCAACCATGCAAGAATTAACATGCAAATTGGTTATCACCGGTTTTGCAATAGGATAGCCCGATAAACGGGAACGCGCTTCGATAGCAAGAGATATGGTAAGAACTTACCTTTGTTATCTCTGTTTCTACGAAGTCCATTGGGTCCACAGGGTTGACCTTAGGGTATATAGCTGGATCTGGATCCATGGGCACTACGCAGTTAAAGCTTTGCTGCTCCCAGGATGCACTTGGGTCCGTCCTCCTCTATAGCCCGCCCCGGCCACAGGCACCTCAGTTGGTAAGCAGCTAAGGCCGGAGGAGGAGACTAAACAGAGAGAAGGAAGACTGGAACACACAAGAAACCATACTCACAGAAATGGGAGACGGAAAACCGGTGACCAGCTACACAGCCCATTTGAAGCCAGGTGCGTCAGGGCGGGCGCCCTGTGGACCCTATGGACTTCGTAGAAACAGAGATAACAAAGGTAAGTTCTTACCATATCTCTTGTTTTCTACTTCAGGGTCCATAGGGGGTCCACAGGGTTGACCTTGGGGATGTCCCAAAGCAGTTCAACTAAGGGCGGGGACGCTCCTGTGCTGAAAGGAGTACCCGGCGCCCAAAGGATGCATCCTGAGAGGCGAAGGTGTCAAACGCATAGAACCTCAAAAACGTTTGAATTGAAGACCAAGTGGCCGCCTTACACAGCTGAACAGCGGAGGCGCCACGTCTAGCAGCCCAAGAGGGACCCACAGAACGAGTGGAATGAGCCTTAACAGAGGCTGGCACAGGTAAACCCTCCTGTGCATAAGCCTCACAAATAACGGAACGAAGCCAACGGGCTAACGTTTGCTTGTTGGCAGGCCAACCCCTCTTGTGAAAACCGAAGAGGACAAACAAAGAATCCGACTTCCTAACCGAAGCAGTCCGATCCACATAGATTCTAAGTGCCCGGACTACATCTAAGGAAGCCTCACCAGCTGAAAGATCAGGCGACTGAAAAGCTGGCACAACAAGTTCCTGATTAATGTGGAACTTCGAGACCACTTTGGGCAAAAACTCAGGACGAGTGCGGAGCACCGCTCTGTCCTGATGAAAAATCAGAAAAGGAGGGCGACAGGAAAGCACCCCCAACTCTGACACCCTCCTGGCAGAAGCAATTGCTAGGAGAAAAACGGTCTTGAACGTCAGCCACTTGAGGTCCACCACCTCAAGAGGCTCAAAAGGATGACCCTGCAAGACCCGTAGCACCACCGCCAAGTCCCAAGGAGCCACAGGAGGCACGAAGGGAGGCTGTATCCTGAGAACACCCTGGAAAAAGGTGTGAACATCCGGTAGTGTAGCAATCCGTCGCTGAAACCACACGGACAAAGCAGACACATGAACCTTCAGAGAGGTCAGGCGTAAGCTGAGGTCCAAACCTGATTGAAGGAACTCCAAGATTCTGGAAACCCGGAACACCTGAGGATCATAGTTTCTGGATTCACACCACTGAAAGTAAGTGCGCCACACCCTGTGGTAAATCCGTGCGGAGGCAGGCTTGCGTGCCCTAAGCATGGTACCAATGACTGAACTGGAGAAACCCCGAGACCTCAAGACGGCTGTCTCAAGAGCCACGCCGTCAAAGACAGCCGACCCAGATCCGGGTAAAGGCAGGGCCCTTGAGACAACAGGTCCCGACGCTGAGGAAGAAGGTACGGAGCGTCGATGTTGAGACACCTCAGATCGGAGTACCAAGGACGTCTGGGCCACGCCGGAGCAACCAGCACGAGCGTGCCGCCGTCCTGCTTGAATTTCCGCAGAACCCGAGGAAGTAAGGATATCGGAGGAAACAGATACGCCAGGTGAAACGTCCATTTCACCGACAGCGCGTCTACCAGACTGGTGCCTGCGTCTCTTGTCCTTGACCCGTAAACGGGCAACTTGTGATTGTGACGGGAAGCCATCAAGTCCAGCTCCGGCAGCCCCCACCTGTCCACGAGTAGCTGAAACACCTCTGGGTGAAGCGACCATTCCCCGGGATGCACGTCGTGATGGCTGAGGAAGTCCGCCTCCCAATTGAGGACTCCGGGAATGAAGACTGCCGAGATCGCTGGAATGTGACACTCCGCCCAAGCAAGGATGCGAGACACCTCCGACATTGCTGCCCGACTTAGAGTTCCTCCTTGGTGGTTGATATACGCCACCGTGGTGGCGTTGTCGGACTGCACCTGAACCGCCCGTCCGTAAAGAGCAGGACCGGACGACTGCAGGGCCCGATAAACCGCCCGCAGTTCCAGAATGTTGATGGGAAGAAGAGCTTCTTCCGCAGACCAACGACCCTGAAGTGACAACGAGCCGGTCACTGCCCCCCAACCCCGAAGACTGGCATCCGTCGTGAGCAGGACCCAGTCCGGGATCCAAAAGGGACGCCCCTCGACCAGATGAGCTGTCTGAAGCCACCAAGCCAAAGACTGCCGAACCTCCGGGGACAACACCAGCAACTGAGAGCGGATCTGGTGAGGTAACCCTTTCCATTCCGATAGAATCAGCCCCTGCAGAGGCCGGGAATGGAACTGGGCAAATTCCACCATGTCGAATGTTGACACCATGGAGCCCAAAACCCTCATAGCCGAATGGACCGACAGGCGGCAACTGCTCAGGCAACTGTGTATCCTCAGGCAGGCAAGCGACCGTCAAGTGGAGATGATGAAGCAGTACCTCCGGGGGACTTGCCAGCAACAGGAGGTCGTCCAGATACGGTAGTAGCCGTACATTCTGGTTCCGAAGATGTGCGGCCATGACCGCCATAATCTTCGTGAACACCCTCGGTGCCGTGGAGAGACCAAAGGGTAGCGCCCGGAACTGGTAATGGTGTTGAAGGATAGCGAACCTCAGATACCGCTGGTGCGAAGGTGCTATCGGAACATGGAGGTAGGCGTCCTGGATATCCAGGGACACCATGTAATCCCCCGGTTCCATCGCCAGAATGATGGAACGTAACGTTTCCATCCTGAACTTGGGAACTCTGAGGAATTTGTTCAGAGACTTCAAGTTGAAGATAGGGCGATGAGAACCATTGGGTTTCCGCACCAGAAACAGAGAAGAATAGAAAGCCGTCCCTCGTTGTAATTGAGGAACGGGAACAATGACCCCTGCTGTCAGCAAGGACTCTATAGCTTCCTGAATCTGTAAAGACTTGGTCGTATCCTGAGAAGGACTCGTGCAGAAAAACTGGTGGGGCGGTCTGTGCCGAAAAGACAGGGCGTACCCCTGGGAGACCACTTCTCGAACCCAGGCATCCGTGGTGGTATTGTGCCAGCACTGGGCAAATAGAAGAAGTCGGCCTCCCACTCTGGGGTCCCCCAGAGGGAGGCCCGTCCCATCAGGCAGAAGGTTTATCTTCCTGCTTGGAAGAAGGGCGCCTGGCACTCCAGGGCTGCTTCTTGGGCTTAGAAGCGGCCTTGGTCGTCGACTGCCTCGGGAAGGACTGACCTTTTGCCTTGCCCTGAACACGAAAGGACCGAAAAGCAGAGCTCCGTACCTTGGTAGGAGCAGAAGCCGAAGGAAGGAAGGCTGATTTAGCCTTAGCCAAAGTGTCCACAATTTTGTCCAAGTCCGGACCAAAAAGCAACTCCCCATTAAAAGGTAAGGCCTCCAGTCCCTTTTTAGAGTCAGCGTCAGCTCTCCAAGACCTCAGCCACAAGGACCGACGCGCCGACACAGCTGCAGCCGACAACCGAGAGGTTAGCAGGCTTGCGTCTAACGATGCTTCCCCAATGTAGGAAGCCGCATCCCTCATTTGACCTATCAACGCTCTCTGGATCTCCGGAGCATCTTCCGGAAAGGTATCCTCCAAAGCATTGGCCCAGCTCTCGATGGCCTTAGCCACCCAAGAGATGGCCATGGACGGACAGGCCACCGCCCCCGAGAGAGAGTAGATAGACTTCAAACAAGTCTCCACCTTCCTGTCCGTGGGATCCTTCAGGGAGGAGATCGACGGCAAAGGCAGCGTAGCGCTTTTAATTAAGCGGGTAACGTGGGAATCCACCGCTGGAGGAGTTTCCCACTTCCTGCAATGAGCCTCCAGAAACGGATAGTTCGAAGCCAACCGCTTCTGCGGTTGAAACCTCTTGCTGGGCAACTGCCAGGCCCCTGCCATATGATCCGTCAATTGATCGGACAGGGGAAAAACCGTCGAAGCTACCTTGGCCTTTTTAAAATTTGGGTATTTTGACCTGGGGGCCGGCACATCCTCCTCAATGTGAAGGATGGCCCGCACGGCCCTAACCAATGCCGGCACATTAATGGAAGACTTAGCCTCCATCTCCTGGGCCCCGGCATCCGAGTCAGAGTCTTCATGGATCTCCCCGTCATCCGAAGAGACACGTCCGTGTCCGTGAACTGAGCCGCCAGTGAAGCCGGAACGGAACGCTTGGACGCCCGTGGGGGCAAATCACTGTGCAACATATGTTGAAAAGCCGATGACGAAGCCGCCAGACTCTGAACAGAGCTGGAGAGGACGTCCACCCAAGGCGGGGGTACTGCCTGAGGATACCCCTGAAAAGGTACCATCGACTGCTGCGACACCGTGGGGGTGTGCACGTATACCGGCAAACCCGCATAAGGACCCACAGTCTGAGACCCGGGAGGAGACTGCACCAGACGAGTCACACCCGGGGAACGATGCATGGTAGGCTGGGGCAACGCCCTAGAAGGGGCCGCAGTCGGGACCGCAAGTCGGTCCGCGATTGACGCCAGCACTTGCGTAAACATTGCCCACGGAGGATCCTGCGCCACCGGGGGTTTAGAGGGTCCAGGTACCAACTGGCACCGCCCGCACAGACCGTCCTGAGACAAATCTGCCCCGTCAACCCCTGCCGAACAGCGTCGGCAGGAAAACAACACAGGAGCCTCGGAGCGCTCATTCCCCTCATCAGACATGACACAAACTTTTTTGCAAAAAAAGTGTCTCATCGAAACGAGGTAAGGCGTATAACACCCACGCACTCCCAAGTATGCAACCCAAACAGCCCACAATATGGTACTGAGGAGCACACCGCAGTATGTGACGGACCTCACAAATACGTAGATTTATATAAGTGAGGTACACAGAAAGAACACCCCTCCCCCACGCACCTGCGGGCCGTAGGAGAAGGAAAGGGATAGGTAAAAAGCTGACAGTAAGTAGAAAATAAGCACAGACAGCAGCACTAGCAAAAAGTCACATACCATGCAGAGAAGTTATACTCACTGCACCTTCCGCTACAATCAACCTCCCAGATTCAGTGTCTGGGAGGGCTATAGCGCTGCGAACACTGTCCTTTGCAGGGGGAGAGGTACGCAGGGGGACTGGTCCACTGGAAGCCTGCCTGGGAGCTCTGCGATGCTGCCTGAGGAAGATGGCCGCCGGAGAGCTCTGAGGAGGAGTGGCCGAGTGAGAACAGCCCAGCGACGCCAGCACACATGAGAGAAGGCGCGCTGGGCTGAGGGGAGGAGCGCTGAAGCAGGGAAGGCTGCCTCCCCTGCTAGTACTAAACCCCCCGGGGAAGCCGGTTCCCCGCCGGTACTTACACCCCGGGGGCCAGCGGACACGCGGGGTATTCCTGAAGAGGGGGAGCCCGCCGCCGCTACTAGCGCCGCCGGTCTGTCCCCAGAGACCGGCGGCATGAAGACTGCATTTTCCCCGCGTGCAGCGCTGACAGCCGGGGCGGGGTATAGAGGAGGACGGACCCAAGTGCATCCTGGGAGCAGCAAAGCTTTAACTGCGTGGTGCCCATGGATCCAGATCCAGCTATAACCCAAGGTCAACCCTGTGGACCCCTATGGACCCTGAAGTAGAAAAGTGACATATTCGAGCTCTAGGTGCCAAAAGTTTTCAATGCCGAAAACTTTTCATTTTTGCTTCTAATTGGATATCACCCTAAATTGTAAGCTCACCCATGGGCATGTCTGCATTTATTTTGTCTACCTTATATGTCTCTATTTAATGTATGTTCTATTTTCCCCACTGCTCAACACTGTAGAGATATAGGGCACCCTCCAAATCTACAATTATAATAATGGCAGTGGGTTAGAGTAACAATATTTACATTGACAACACTTAGAGGGGGAACATCACATTTATAATGGGGAAGTAGGGAACAATGATGATAAGACAAAATGGTAGCAATGAAAACAGTGTGGCAAAATACTAAAATAGTGGATTTGGTGAATGCCTAGTAAGTATGGCCCTATTAGTCTTAGTACATTACAAGAAATGCGATGTTAAATAAAGTGGACTACTATGGAGAATGACCATCCAATAGTCAGTATCATCCATTCTCTTCTTTAGAAGTGTACTTTTGTGTTACATGTCGCAAATATTCTCTTACCTTGATAGATGATGCACATTGGTCTGCAGTCTTCACCACCTCTTCTACTTTGTCTCTTTTGCCTTGGATTTCTCCATTCAAATTCTGTGTAACAAATATAAAATAATACAAATGTAAGCACACACAACACATGTGTTATAATACAGTAGCACTATAAAATAAGTATCCACATGGGGATCAAAAGTCCATGCAAGGGAATTGTATAGTGCAAAAAGAATTAAAGGATTTCTGCACAGGTCCAACATTTTAGAGTAGGAGTAATTAGCCAAAAGACAGACAAGATACTGCTATGACTAGTATACATTCATAAGTGATGATAGATGCTCCCAAAGGTTAAATGAATAATCAATGATACAGAGGGATACGACAAAGCTTAATACATATACAGGGAGATGGCGAGTAAAGTGCTAAACACAATTAAAATGGTCAATCACAATCCTGACAGAAGGGGGAACTATAAAATGTCTACTGTTATAGTAGGACTAATATTCCTCATATGATAGTCTAAGGCAGGTAACCGGTCTATCCTGCTATGTTACCTACCTTTTGCTCACTTATATATCTTGCAACAGTGCTTGAATCTGAAAGCTTGGCAGACTCCAAGGTATCTTGCTTGTGTTTAGTGTCGCCTATCCATTTGCTTAGTGTCTGGTACATGTCTTTATAATTGCCCAGCTGTTTCCCTTGCTTCTCCAGTTCCCATGACCTGAAAACAACAGATCATAGCTAAAACACATATCTATAGAATTACATTGTACTTTCTTTGTTCAATCCCCCCAAAAAACAACCAAACATTTGACACCTATTTAACTGTCAGATAAGGATTGTGGTATACAGTACTCAACTTAAAAGGGCAAAGTTTTTGTAATGGAGGACACACAGATTGTAAAGAAAGCATCAGAAAAATCATTTAATATGTACATGTACATGAATTATGTGAAATTTAGAGACTAGCCTCATTGTTATGTATAAGAGTTAAATAACAATATATTTTATTGTTATCTCTTTATTATCTAACTCTTATGCACAATTATTACAAAATGTGTATTGATGTTAATCTTTTATCTTGGAAGTGAATGGTTTTTCCCAGTTAGAGATTTCCTGTGTTAATACAATGGGCCGTATTCAATTTACGGACGAAAACGGCCATTTTTTGCCCCCAATCTGGCGAAAAAGTTTTCTCCATCCCAGACCAAGAGGAAAAAAAAAAAAAAAAAAAAAATGCAAAATCCCTTTGGACCCCCTAATGATAAATTATCGGAAAAAAAAAAATCGTAAGTTGCATACTTTGTCGAAAAATTACTGCGCAAATTTTAGGCGAAAAAAAAATAAAAATCATTGCAAATGGTTTTAACGTATTGGGTCTGATTATTCGATGGGCGGTATGGATGCGTCAAGTGTTTTAAACATCGAACGCGGTCGCAGCAGGCTTTTTGACAATTTTTAAAATTGCGTTTTTACGACACGAAAATATACTTGCACCCATTTTCACGTACCCCCAATTTACGTGGAACAGTAATTTCCTGGAAAAAAATAGCTTTCTATCTTTTTTCACCCAAAATTTTGCACGGTAGTTTTTTGCCAAAGTACGCAGCTTACGATTTTTTACCCCAGTAATTTATTATGTCCAAAAGGGTTCTGAAAAAAATCCCCCCATTTTTAGCCAAAAATAGGGATTTTGCATTTATTTTTTTCTCCTGGTCTGGAGAAAAACTTTTCTCCAGTTTTTTTTCACCTGTTTTTTTTGTGTGAAAATTTTGCAGTTTTTTTATTTATTTTTTTAAAAACTTCAGTTTTCGCTGCTAATTGAACACGGCCCAATATCTATAAAATCCAGAATAATTGTATCTATACTCGTTGTTTGAAGTTTCATGCATTTACCCTCCTTATGCTCTACATTTTATGTGAAAATCCATTGACTTTTCTTCTATCTCTGGGTCTGCTTGAGATTTTTGTTTAGCGTTACGTAGCTATGCATGCAATTTTTATTTATATATATATTTTAATATTTGGGGGGTTATGTAATAGGTTCTGAGATTACTGCTTTAAATTTGGCTGCAAATTTGCTGAGATCAGTTATTATTAAGTAGAGGTGTGCACCGGACCATTTTTGCTGGATTTGGATCAGATTCGTTGTCCAGTTTTAGATTTGGCTTTGCCAAACCGCCGTGACTGGTTTTGGATTTGCACTTTTTTTTTTCAAAAATTTACACAAAAAAAAAAAAACGCACACACACACACAGTAATTTGGGCCTTTTTTGTTCCTAGAGGATTATTAACCTCAATATCTAGTCATTTCCAGTCAATTTGACCACCTCACAGCTACGTGGAGTCAGAGTGCTTTTACGCACATGCTCTGGGGTAATACAGCGTACTGGGGTGCAGTGCACAGTACAAACAAATACAACAATTTTTATATTTTAAAACTGGCAGCTTGGCTCACACTGCATTGAGTTGGATCACTTTTACCCACATGCTCTGAGGTACAGCGTACTGGAGGTGCAGTGCACAGAACAGTACAAATACAACAATTTTTATTTTTTTGACTTTTTTTGGAGTCACTGAATGCAGTGGGTGGGGCATGCGGAGCACCCCTTTGATGGAATTAGACTAAGGGCATTGGACACAGCTTGTGATGGACACAGCACAGCCACTTAGATGGACACAGCACTAGCAGCACACTTGGACACCGCAGAGCAGAGTGCTGCATGCAAAAGCGTGACTGGACTAGAGTGAAATGGCTCATAGTCCCGGCCGCGGGTCCTCATATGGAATCCAAACCACAAGCATCAGACGCCGGGAGGATGACGCTTGGCCTCGATCTGACATCCAAGCATGGTGGGAAACCTCAAGCCAGGACTCTGATGCGGCTCTGATTAACAAGTTTGGAGCGGTCCAGATTCAAGGTAATTCGGACCGATCATCTCTAGTTATAAGGCTCATTTTGCCTTGTAACCAATTGCCATTTAAATTTAGTGGCAAACTCGCGAACATCCGCCAGTTTCGTAATCTCAGAACCTATTATATAACCCCTTGACCTAAGATCTCACCTTAGCCCTGTGCCTTTCTCTTTAATATTTTTTATAAAATAAAAGATATACATATTTTTGCCCTTACACAGTACCAGCGGCGGTTCCTACCTTTCTCCTGTGGAGGAACTGCCACATCCCCTTGCCTTGGCCGCGGTCCGGCTACTACTCATTGCACATGCGCGTAAAAAAGAATGTGGAAAAACCCCACAAACAAGCCTTGTGCATGCGCAGCAAATATAGCATCGGCTAGGGGCTGCATCAGCTGCAACCCTTAGAAGCCGAATATAATAAAAGGAGATGAGGGTTCCCATTGGAGGCATTCCATCTGCTAATGGCAGTCCCAGGGAAAGAAAACTAATCCCCCGGGACTGCCTGTCTGATGTGTGATTAGCAGAAAGCTCCTCCAATGGGAAGCCACTTCTGCTTTTATTATAGCAGCCACAGTAGGAAGGTAGGAGCAGCTGCTGTATGTAGTAGGGGACTGGGGGCTCAAAGAGGAGTGGTGGATTTTACTGAGGGGGGGCGTGCTCCAGCCTTTAGGTAAAATTCGCCACTGCACAGTACCCTATTTCTGATTGGTTTATTCGGCTCTCCATCTAGGAGTATATAGAGACATTATGCTGGATTTTCTCATCAATTACAAACCCCTATTTTTTTGTTACTATGAGGGACTACTATGTCCACCTATTGTCTAGAAGAAGCAGGATACACCATTCTTTCTTTCTCACAAGAAACACCCTTTAACTGAGGACTATAATGCAGATAACAGTATATTTCTTATACAGTAATGTGTTGATTGTCCTGTGGGGAATAGGACAACATTTCACATTGACATTATACTGTTGAGGTAGCCCTGTTCACAACACTGAAATGCACTAAGTATACTGAAAAATGAAAATGAAAGCAAAGCAGTAATTATCCTGCTCATGTCAGTAAGCCAAACTAATAAACGTAAGACCATGAATGAACAGAGATGAAATGTGAATATCAGTAATGCAGCATTTATCAGCAATATTCACAAAGAAAAAATTATCTGCTTATCACAAAAAAGCAGCATACAAATCCTTTTTAGCAAGTATATTCTACCTATTGTATTACTATGTGAGGTGCATCTATAAGAGACTCTAAACACATTAAGTTACCGGTCATCAATCTCTTTCTCTATTCTCTGCCAGCGCTCGGTCAGTTGATTGGCCTTATCGGAGAATTTGGAGATGTCCACCTCACAGTAAGGATAGGACTGGGAGACGCGGTCATTGATTTGTAAGGCTTTCTGCAAATCTGCATCCATTGCTTTCAGCTGCGACTTTTTCTGTTCCAGCTCAGCCTTCATTTTCTAAAATGAAATGTTTAACAAGTGATTGAAAATAAAAGACCACAAAATAAAAATGTCAAATACAGACTTGTTGGCCATTCCATTCAGAAACAATATCATCAATATAAACACAAATGAATGAAAAGATCATCAATAACAGAGAATGAAATGGCCAATGCACTACAATAGGCTGGCTGAAGTTTCATATCATAAAGCTGCATAACTGTGCTGCATCTGTCCTGGTGTATGTCTATGCCAGGGAGAACACAATGGTGCCTAAACATTAGAGTTGGTAAAGATTTTAATTATGTAAGGAATAATAATTATAATAATATAGAAATGGTGGTATGAAATGATCAATGGATAATTGTATAAAAATTATATCTGTATGCGAGAACTTCAAAGCTGATAAACATTTATAGGGCGAGAAAAGATTTCATCAGTCAGGAGGTGGAGATAGGCAATTGGCATCACCAAAATGTGAATATTTACATCTCATTTGGCCTTAACTTTTTATCTTTGGCTATAGCAACTTTATATTGTTTATTGCTCATACAGTAGTTTGTATTTGAGAACACAGACATGATGAACCAGACATTATTATACTGATAGAGATCAAGTTGATGCATTGTGCAGGAATAATTAACACTTTTAGAAAGTGACTGTATGCTGCGGGACAACGGTCAGAAAAATGGAGTCAGACATGCTACTGCCTACTGAGCAGGCCCAGTAAGTCACATTTTAATAGTTTATAGGCAGATCTGTAACTAAGGTGGTGCAACCTGTGCCATGGCACAGGGCAGGGGGCGCTGTTTAGGCCTGTCAATTTTCTATTCATCACTCTTACTTGTAGCCTCCTCTTCTTTTATCCCATGCATCTCCTGGTATCCCCCATCTCTTCCCTGGCCCTTCCCCATGAGGCCATGGCCCTTTTTTGGGTGTTTCGTCTTATGTCCCTAATTGAAAAATAGGGTGTGTGTGGGGGGGGCGCCAATGCTCTTTCTGGCACAAGGCTCCAAAAAGTCTAGTTGCGGCACTGTTTATAGGACACACAGAATCACAGGTGAAATAATTAGCTCCATCTGTGGATCTTTTAAAATGCGTCAGTGAGTAATGTATACACCTGTGCACCTGCTCGGTGACCTGCAAAACGTGACCTGTGTGGTGTCCTGAGGACAGAGTTTGAGAGCCTCTGTTATAGGCAATAGCTGCAATCAAAACAGTTAAGCTGGTCATACATTGAACGATAATCGTTCAGATACGGCCGATGCACGACAGTTGTGAACCATCATTCAGGATATGCACATGATCAATAATCGTTCAACACTTGAAAATGTCTAGAAATTCTGAAAAATGGTTGGGATTGTTTGATCCACCCAACTGCTGTTCTGCCGATTCTATGCTCAGTAGTAAAGATCATGCCCACACATTGTGCAGTGTATGCTGGCACAGCAATTATTGTTGAATCACTCAGCCTCTTTACCTGTTGGGTTGGTTTGTCTCCATTTTTGTTTAGTCTATGGCCAGCATTACAGTTTAGGAGAATCCCTGCTATAACAAATGTATATTATAACCATTTGTTGCTGGTTTTTAAATGGGTCATTAACTCAATATATATTTTTGTATTGTAATTGCTAGTCACGCTAAATCAGATTTTTTTTTTTTTTTTTTTAAAAGGTTATGTGCTCTAACCATTTAGAAAGTGTCTGCCAGAACTATGAGGTATTGCAGCCAACATGTTAAATGGCACTTAGTATCCTTCAAAGAACACATTTTCAAGTGCTTGGAATAAAAGTTAGATTATATTGACTGGTGGATCAACTTCTCTATAACGGCATATTATTGTTTTGCTTACCTTCAATGTATTTCTGTATGCTTCAACTTTAGCTGGATCAAGAGAAATGGTTTCTTCCTCAGTCAACCTGGCTTCATAAACCTTGATCAGATCTTCTATCTGAAGAATATTCTGAAGTAGAATCTTCAGTGACTGGAGTCTTAAAACGCAAAGAAGCAAAAACATTTAGAAGGGAAAAAGCATCAGAGACTAATTTAGAATATTAGGTATACCCACTTATTTCACAAACTGTATAAAGCATTGCATTACTTTAAATATTCAACATTTCAGAGTGAGACTTTTTTTTTTTTTTTTTTTAAGAAAACCCATGGGAAAACTTAAAATTAGATATTTTACAATTAAAACTTTTTTCTGTCATCTGATAGCTAAAATGCACTGCCCCGTCGCTTGCGGTAAAATGCATGAGTATTATAGACCATAACAAAATAGTTATCAGATTTTATTAAATGTAGGCTAATACTGAAGATATTTACCAAAATGCTATCTGTTAAAAAGGGACATTACAGTACAAGTTAAACCACACTTGGACATTGGAGATCTATAGCGGATGTGCAACTACAATTGTGTCTGCTTGACTGAGGGGCCTATTGATTAAACCTAAAAATTCTCTGGAGATAATTAGCTTTAGAACTCTCATGGAGTTCTACCTAATTATAGGTGGAATTCATCATTCCACCTCTCCATAAGTATCTATTCCGAAAAGCTGTCATTTTTGCGATGACAGCTTTTCGGGAAATAGATACTTTTTCCTGCCTACACTACCTTATCGCATCTGGAAACAGTGCTGCGCATGCGCTGTTACATCTGTAAAACCAGCGCATGCGCAGCACTGCCTATAGATGCGTTAAGTTTGTGTACCATACACACACCCTCCCCCCCCCCCCCGACTTACCTGTCCGCACAGCAGCCGCCTCCGGCTCTGTCCTGCTGGTCTGTCATGTGGTTTCCCAGCAGACCACATGAGAGATTAGAAAAAAAAAAAAAAAACTTTTTTTTTTTGTGTTTAAACTTTCTTGTGCTCTGCTGGGGAGCACACATGTCCGACCAGCCTCCGGAGCTTGAGGACGGAGCAGAGCGCCGGAGGGACTCGTCGGGGGACCTGCACACGCGGATACAGGTAAGTTTCACCTGCTATTCGCCACCTCACAGTGGCGAATAGTAACTGCATCAAATTCCGAAAATGTATAATTTTCGGAATTTGATGAATACCACAATTTCCACATCCCCATACTAATGTATGGAGAGTGTGGAAATTAACGCAGGGGAACTTAGCAAGGAGATATCAGTGATATCTCCTGTGCTAAGTGGCTACATGAATACCAAAATAACGTTATTTAAGGAAAATGTCCTTAAAAACGTTATTTTAGTGTTGATGAATAGGTCCCTGAGTATGTTAGGAGAAGTAAATAATTACATTCTATAGATGTATATAGCGTAAGGTAAGTTGTGAAAAAAAAAAAAGATTTTACAAACTGCCATTTGTACAACTTGAATCAGTAATTTATTTACATGTTCTATTGTATTTTATTGTGGGGTATACATTGCAATCAAACATCTATACTATACCTCTCCAAGTGGTCTGCAGAAAATCCATTAACATTCTCCATTTTCTTTAAGAGGATATTAAGCTCAGACTGCAGGTATGAGGCTTTATCAGAGTCCTTTAAACTCAAAATCATCTCCTTAATCTTGCTAATTTGTGTGGATATTCCTTGTCCCTCTCCTCTCACAGTCTGTTCAAGGCAAGCAGAGAGAGAAATACACTTAACGTACCAGGAAATCACACACAACACTAGGTCAGGCACGCATGTACACAGACACTAGCAAATCATTTTGTAATAGCTATGGTGATGGATGCACATGAACAGCATCCATTATTGGAGTCTCAGATTAGCTAGTATAATAGTACGTTTGTACACTGGAAGTCTTTATTCAAAACCCTGTTGCTTACTATAAAAAGACTGCTGATAAATTTAAATTTCACAGCTTCTTGGAACAAAGGTGAAATATGGTGGAACAGATCAAGAGAGTTAACCACCATGTTCATATACATAACAGCACTGTGGTCAAAAACTGTTTCAAATCATCACAGAGCAAATTATCAATATAAAATATTAGGTGCATTTGTTTAGAATTGAAACAAAAGTAGTTTTTGGCTGTGACCAATGCATTGTGGCCAACCTTGTGCATACATTGCAGTGAACAGTTAGTGGACATCCAAAGTTACAAGTTAGAAAGACGCCAGTTATATCTGTGGTTTAGCCAATATCTGAAAGACTGGTTACATACCTTTAGTCAACAGTCACTATTGTCAATGATTGCAACAGTGAATACGCCCGATAGCATAATAACTACACAATTGTCATTTTAACCGTGTCGACAGTATAACTTTAAACATGATTGTAAAGCATCATGTTTAAAATTATATTAATGATGCCATCAGCATTCTCCCGTCGGCATATTCACCGTCGATAATATGACTTCTTACCCTCAAAGACAGAGCACCTGATGTTATCAGAGCAGGTGTCAGTATCAGGAGCACAAATGAGACCGCAAACAGAAGGATTAGGTAAGAATGTACATTGGTCTGGTTTCAAGGTGAAAGAGACTCTAGCAGTTGAAATGCGTTGGTGGATAACGGGAGAAAGCAGGCAGACCAGAGTACATCTGTTGGAAGGAGCCATTGCACCAGTTTACGCCACGACAGGTTTTTATACCAGAGAAAAAAAAACATTGTTGATTGAATATGCTTGTTGGTGCACTGTTTACACCTTCTTATCTGGTACGCTGATATATTCCACTAATGGTGGATGTTTTTTGATCATTGTTTTAAGTTGAATTAAAATGGTGCTTCATTATATTTACATTTTTTTCTTCCTTTGGGGGAGATGTTCTAAGTCTTGAAAAGTGATAAAGTGGAGAGTCATAAAGTGCAAATCAATCAGTTCCTAACTGTCATTCAAACACAGCCTTTAAAGTGACAGGAGCTGATTAGTTGGTTAACAATCACTCTCCACTTGATCCCTTTTCAAAGCTTAGTACATGTCCCCCTCTGTGCCATGTATGGGAGTTTTGGAGTGTATGGAGAGCAAGAAAATATCAAGTAATCCAACTGATGGATATTTCTGAGTCCATTCAAAGGAATGTGATTGGATGAGTGACCAAGTCTTCACTATATATAAAAGACTTTGATGATGTTGTATGTAATCTATATGAAAGCACCTGACCTTTTTCTGTTTATGTATAAACATTGGAGTAATCATGCAGAGCAGTGTATGCTTAGCATAGTCCCTTAAGTAAACTTACTTCATACAAGTTAACATCAATTAACAGCAAAATAAAAAATAAACAAATCTCAAAATGCAAGTTTTGTAAATATAGGATAGAATTCAATTAAGAGTGATGTGCAATACATTGCACATTATGGGACCCCTATAACAGAAAATCTCCAATTTAGTGGCTACCACAATGGGCAAATATGTGCAGGTGCGCAGAGGGGGGGTGGCAGGTACTATTACTGCAGCGCAAACCCCCACCGCTACTTTACTTCGGGCAGGGAGAGAGACGACCGACTGCTGCTGCAGCAGCCTCTCTCTCCAGCCCAACACACACGCTGCTGTCACGCTGTGTGCTGGGCTAAGGATAGAGGCTGCTGCAGCAGTCAGTCCTCTCTCCCCCAGCATTATGTGTGAGGTGGTAGCGATTGCGCCCCCATCCCCCGTCACCCCCGTGTGACGTGCGCGGCTGTGAACATATTAATTTTTTATTTTTTTGTAAGGAAGGCACCTGCACCTCCTCGCTGTACCTGGGCTTGGCAGAGATGTTGGCAGTCCTTAATGTGTGTGCAGGTGTACATCATGTCAATTTATGAAAGTACAACACCCCTAGTTGAATTGACCCCATAAACTCAAGTTGGCCATTCATGAATGGCATGACACGTCAGCTGATCTAACAAAAATAATAAAATAAAATTGTGATAGTTTCCTTTTAAGTCTTAATAATGGCCTACCTCTATATCATTAATTCGGTATGGGAAGTCTCGGAGTGTCTCTTGATTAACACTATACACATTTTTTTGCAGAAGTTTGGTCTCATTGTTCTCCAGTTGCTGGCGAATTTTTTGCAGTTCAATCAACAGCCAGTTCTCTTGTTTCAGCCGATCCTGGTCAGACCCTACAGGTTTGCTTCCTTTCAAATTAGAGGCGGTGGTGTTGGTGACGATTTCTACTCTTTCTGCTCAAAAAAAAGGATAAACGAGAAAAACAAAAATACAGTTGAATATGAATTATATAGTGATGGCAGTAAGTTTTGTTATTAATACATAGGATCTACAAACCATTGCTTATTTGAGGTGGTCTTGTCTTAATATTAGTAGTGGTGGTTTGGTAGTTGGGGAGCTGTACCACCAGAGTCTGATAATGCTTCTGTGCTTCAGAGAACTGAGAGTGCATTTTCCTTTTCTCTTCATCGCCGAACATGTTTGAGCCCTGGCTGTTCCTCATGAATTCCTGATAGTGTATCTCCAAGTCGCTTACAACCTTCTGGTAGTCATCTTGGCGCATAGTCTTCAGCTGTAATAAGAAGTCAATGGATTCAATAAAAATGGTAATTTGCAATATTTTGTGGGAACGAAAGAATGTTCAATCAATATGATCATAAATGCAAGAATTAAGTATATATTTCTGGAAGCATAATCGCAGGACCCGGAAACATTGTACATTCATCATCGGATGTACATCTCTGAATCAGGCACATTATCAATGTGGATACAGAAAAAGATCTAGGGAATCCAGTTACTAACAGCGCATTTGGACCACTCATTTGTTATTTTGTGTTGACCAAGGACTAGTGATCCCGAGTGTTGTAGTGAGCTGCAGTTAGGGGGCTCAAGTTACATCGTTTTTCTCTATTGTTCAATACCTTAGCAAGGGTCATAGTCCTAATTTTCTCAATGTCAATCATGCAGTAGTGCCAGGACACCAAGCTCTTCATGTTGATGTAAAGTTGGTTCCAGAGAGTCAAAATTGCTTCATAAAACTGCTCAATTCTGAAAAAGAGCACATTTATTTCTAGAACTGACCGCATGTGAAAAAGGTAAAAAATGTTAGTAATTCATTTTAATCACACTCTCCTACTGTAAAATGGAGACACCTCTGCTCCAAGTATGTAAGCATATTAAGGTAGGCAGTGAAAGTTACCATGCCAGCTATGCAGAAAAGGCAAGGGAGTGTTGTATAAAAGTGGAAATAATCAGATGTAAGGGGGTTGGTCACAAACTTTACTAAATAATAATAAAGTATAACAGCATAAAATAATCAGTAGCATGTAAATTAACATAGGCTGCAAAATACCATCTAGACTTCGCTCACAAATTGCACACAATAAATATCTAGCCAGTGCTCGAAGTGGGAATTTAGAGGCAGAGGTATGGAAATTTGAATCCCCCCCCCCCACCTCTCACTCCCTGCTACCCTTTTAGCCCCTGGTTCTCTCACCCTGCACCTCTCAGTCTCCTCTCTCACCCCCCATCACTTCTCCCTACTTGCATCCCCCTCTCTCACCCCCTTCTATTCTCTTTAACAGAATCCCTCTGCCAGCCCCTCTCTCCGATTCCCTCTTACCTGCTACGGTGCATCTGGAATGGAGCCGAGGCCTGGGAGCATTGGGTCCCGGCTTCATTTTCACTACAGTATAGTCACCACCGGCCACCAGCCAATCACGGCTCACAGTCTGGCTCACTTGCAAATGAAAGGCAGGCTTTTTAAATTTGGTGTCCGGCCGTGAGCCAATGAGAAGCTGCCACTTGTTTATTGTGTGCAATATTTATTTATTGTGTGCAATTTGAGGGCCCTCTAAGTCTAGATGGTATTTTTCAGCCTCTGTTAATGTATTATTTATATGCTACTGAGTATTTTATGCGGTTATACTTCATTATTACATTGTAGTACATCTGATTATTTCCACTTTATTCGACACTTATTTGGTTGTATGTTCTACAGTACAGTTTTAATACTTTTCATGAACTGATATTTTTGAACAGTGTAAAGCTTTCTAGGAGTTCTCAAACTTTTATTGGTTTTGAATTTGAATGTTTTTTTTTTATCTCTGAGTAACTGATATAAACAAAAACTGGGAATTCTTACTTGGATGACAAATCCACAGCTCCTGGATTTGGGGGTGGGATAATCAAACTGACTGAAGGAACCACCATGTCCAGCCCACCAGGACCGGTCACGTTCCACTTGCTGCGTTGAGAGTTGTTCTTTAGAATACATTCATCACCTTTGTGTATTACTTTCTGTGGAGCAATTTCAACAAATTTATGTTTTATCCCTTATATAATTTTAAGATTATATACAAATACTAATGATATGATGTGTTTAACATTTTAATGTAAAAGTAACAGATTTATGGGCCCCATTTATAAATGAAGCATAACCCCTTAAGCGCTCGCTAAAGGGGTTATAACATCCTTTCTGGATTTAACAAACAGCGGTAATCTAAGATTACCACTGCTTGTTAAAGCATTGTTCTCGCCATGTTCAGATGGCTAGAGCGATGCGGTCCCCTTTGGTGGCATGGGGACCCGGAGCTGCCCTACTGGCTTCAGCAAAGCCTTCCAGGCACTGCCGGGTCCATGTCATGCACATGCGCAGATGGACCGTTGCGCATTACACAGGAGCCCGTAGCTGGCAGCGTTAGGCTGCCAGCAAGTGAGTGGAAGACCTCGCCAACTAGGAGTACTTCGCTGGACCTCAATCGGACGGTAAGTATTGACAAATACCAGTGGCATTTTTGTTTGTTTCACAGTGATACTAAATGAAAAATGCAGCTGGTGTTTACCTTCATTAATAAATGGGGCCCTATGTTTGAAAAGCCTGTAAGCAAAGAAGGGGCCAGTACACATCACGTTATTTTACTTTGCCATTAATAAAACATGATTGGCGAGTGAAATGTCTTCAGGTGACTGGTCACTTTGCTCAGTTTCCTTTTTCTTCTCTAAGCGATTATTCACCATTTTTATTACAATTTATTCATTATAATCCACCCTTAAAGTTGTTGTAAATTGAGAAAATGAATCCATGTGAACTTACAAGAGACATAATTGAAGTACAAGACTTCAATGTGATGCTGTCTAACTGGGACCTAGTGAGTATTCACTGACCAGTGCCACTCACTACTCAGAGGCCAACAAATTCTTCATGCCCAAATGGCTCAGTCTGTCCTCATATAGAAACAGCATATTATTATAGATAGTACAACTGTGTGATTCACATTTATCAGGGGCAACCTGGGTAAAGTAGTTACACAAATTAGAAATGCATATTACCTGGTCCTGCTTGTAATCACAGAGAGCCTTCAGGACGATTGGCTTGTCTCTCTTGTAGTCTGGGTTCCGTGGTTTAAGCTGTACTATTTTTTTGGACTTATTCACCAGGTTCTGAACCTGTCTCTTATATTCATTAATTTTGTCTCGTTCTTTCTGATGAAAATAAATTTAAACAAAAAAAAAAAAAACCCGACAATTAGCGATTTTATCAACATACATAAAAGATGGAGACAAATGTACAATGTTTAGAATACTCAACACATGTACAAACTTTTCTGCAAACAATCACTATATAAACTTTGCTTAGTGAAGTGATAAAATTAGCATTCTTCAGGAAGAGGCATGTATATAATCAAAATCTTTGGGTATTATAATATTAGAATTATTAGTAAAGTTGTTATTGAAGAAACAAATGTAAAATCAAAAACCTATCATAGTATAATTACATTAGATATTTGCAAAGTGGTTCTATATGGAAATAGTATTAATTATACCGCTTTTATACCGAAATTCCGTGACTGACCCGGAGGTTGGAACAGGGTTCCAATCCGGATCAGACTCGGAATTTCCCCGGTGCCGACCCAGGATATTCCTGAGTTGGCATGGTTCACACCGGAGCCGGGTCTGCAGAGACCCGGCTATTCCGGCGTTGAAGTGGACACTTGGAGTTGACGTCATCTCCAAGCGCCTCTGAAGCCGGCCAATTGGCAGGCATGCGGCATGATCCAGGTCACTGTGACCTGGATCGGGCCGTTTACACTGCAGGGTTTCACGGGTTATTCCCGTGTTTAACCCTGCAAGTTACCTGGGTTGGATTGCTGGGTCACTCGACCCAGCAATCCAACCCTTTCCCCTTTTACACCGAGGAACTACCCAGGTTAACCCTGCAATAACCCGGATTTTAGCACTGGTGTAAAAGGAGTATAAATAACAATGTATTGAGATATAATGGGTATGCTCTGCTATAAATGTGGCACTAGAACTTTTGTATTGAAAAATAATATTATTTAAACCCACTGAAGTCCACCACTGGTCTCTTACTGTGGTGGACTTCATAAAGAAGTCTAACTTCAAGAAAGTGCCTCTACAACAAGTGACAAGCCGAGCCCCTCTCACTCTCTTAATCGGGTATATCGGCATAGGCTGGGTGCAGCTCTGCAACGTTGCAGCAACAGTCTAATGCAGTCCTGTAGCATTGTATAACAAACAAGAAAGAAGTAGGACTGTATAACAATGTCCTGTACTGACGTAACTGCTAGTTGTTCTCTCTTTTCACTATATATCCAGATATCTGGGCCTGTTTTCTTAGTGATGTATGAGATATTACTGGGACCATACCTCTAGGTCTTTAATCATTTCCAGCACACGTTGCAGTGGCATGCTTTTATCACATAGGTACTTCTTCCGGATACTGTCCTGGAGATTTGTCAAGTAGCTTTCTGTGCTCTGTGCCTCTTCAAAAAACTAAAAAGTACAAATTACATTAAGAACAAGATTAACACAAACTATATTTAGCTCAGAGTGCGAGACAATGGTAATAATCTGTCTGGTGAGTAATTTGACAATTTATATGCATGAGCAATGCCAGTTATATTATTATGGCCTTATCAGCCTTCGAGTTATTGACAATGAACAATGTGACTCTTGTAGATTGAAAGGTGGTGGAAGCAAAGGCGGTTTAAGAGAGGACAGGGCCAGTGTGCGGGCCCGTTCCTCTCTGCCAGTGCAGTAGTCTCTGGGAACAGGACGCACGTGCCATTGAGTAATATAATCAAAGTTTCCAAATTGGGTTAACTATCATTTGCCCAATAAGCAAGAAAAGATGTAAGTTACTGCATTAGCTTACTTGGAAGTAGGCAGAATTTTCTTTCAAGTGGACATCAATGCATTTGGTAATCTGAAGGATCCAGCTCCATTGGGTCTGCAGTGTATCCATATAAGCCTGGAAAAGAGAAGCCTTGTTTAATATGAGAGAGAGAGCGAAAGAGCGAGAGAGGGTGCAGAAATAACATTGCGTTGTGTCTATGCAGCAATAATCCATCTGAAATAATAGCCCTCACTGAATACTGTTATTATTTTCTACTGTGCAGGAGCAAATAGTCGCTCAGCTACGTGAATATCAGCACCGCGTGTGGTTTGCCTGCACCTCTGAATCAGGCCCATTGTGTTCAGTCACATCAATCTGCCCGTTAGGGGTTCTCTTGTTCGGCTCCTCTTGCCTGCAGCTTGTCCCTTCCTGGCTTTTTTGATTGCCCCTCCCGGCAGGTGCTGTGCAGTCTCTCTCTCTCTCCTGTCTCACTCATGCTAGCCACACACAGACTGGGATGTTCTGACAGTCACTGAGACAGAACATGCTTAGCAGCGCCACCTATACCACCCCCCCACCCTAACCACACAGCCCCTCATTCTCTGCCTGTTGAGCTCCAGCCTTGAAGCAGTGGGGCCCACCAGGAATTACGTGGCTCCCGTCTGGCCAATCCGAGATCATGTACAGGAGAGCGTGGGGGAGGGGGCCAAAATATGCCTCCTATGTCAATCCCTACCTAGCCATTTTAAAACAGGTTGTCTGTCTTGATCAGAAAATGGCTTTCAATCATCTATATAATCTGTGGGTGGTAACTAGTAAAAACGGTACTACTGCCCCCGTCTGCTCATGGTTGCCATAAAACTCTGATTCTTCTTTGCACTTATCTTCACAAAAACAAGTACAGCAAGGTAAAATTTGAACAACAATCTGCCACCTTGTCTTTCACAGCTTGGAATATGCTCAAGGCAATGTACATATGGATGAGATGTCAAACTGTAGTTCAACCTGCACCTTGCTGTTCTTGTTTCTACAAAAGGAAGGCACAGATAAGCACATGTATAATTATGGGCTACTGCTCTCCGTGGTCCAATGAAATAGTTATTTTACACTTAGCACACCTTTAATTTAATGCCAAACCTTTTGGTTTAGAAGTTCTGTCTTTCATCATAATCCTACCTCAACCTTGTCTGATGCTGGGTGCTGGTTTATAATCAACTGGTCACTTTCTAGTTTGAGCTTGTTAAGATCTTTTTCTTTAACTTCCAACTGGCTCATTAGTTTCTGGAAAGCAAAAACAAACAATACATTTCATTCTTGGTAACAAAAACACCCTTTATTTCAAAGCAAAGATGCATAAACCCTAGAAGGTTAGGTATGCTGATCTGCTAATCTTATGACAAGTAAATTAATCTAGCAAATATAACACCCCCAAGAAATAGAATATGAAGAATACTCAACAGTCAACACCCAATTGCCAACAATTTAAGGACACACTGACCCAAATATTGAAATCAAGGTCTAACCAGACCTAGTGAGGACCAGAATTTATCTTTCTCAGTTTGCATGATATTGAAAAAGGATCACTGCATTATTTAGGAAAATTATAGTAACAGCATTTAACAAACACAGAAACACTCAAAAAGTAATGCAAGACAGCTGATAAGTCAAAACTGCAGTTTGGCCATTACTCGTGGATGATATTGCCAATAGAAAATCCTTATAAGATGTTTTTACCAGTATTCCTCAGAATAATAATGGCATTGGAATAACTATATATTTTTGGGAGATGTGTTGCCGGCTCACAAGATTTACTTACTGTACCAGAGATAAAAAAAAAAAAAAAAAAAAAATATGAATTGGAGCCATTGCTAGCTGACATATTATTTGGATCAAGTTTACAAATGTGTAATTAGTGCGGCATGAAATTAAAATCTGGGTCACTCCCTGGCCTCATGGTCATGATATAATGGAACGTTACAAGAATTCACCAACGGAATGTTTAAACACACTGTTATATTTGACACATGAATGGTGCTCCATATGAACATATCTGTATTAAATGTATCTTCCTTCATCACTTTGACAGAAGCCTCACAATAATACTCTGTGCAGTTGGTGGGCTCGGCCTCCTCCATCATCACTCTCTCAGTCTATGGCTTCAATTGCATTTACCCACCTCTATCTAGATTATCATCCTTCCTTTACCATCATCTTTAATACCATCCTTGTCTGCCAAATCCCCAATAGGCATCTCAAACTTTAACAATTTCCCTTCACTCATTCTTTCCCATTTTCTCTTTTCTATTGCATTCCACTATACTTGAGCCACACTACCAGGGGTTAAAGTGGGCTGGAACGGGGAGGAACTACGTTCCATCAGTTGCATTTGAAGAGGGAGCATGTTGCGCCTCTGCTGGTCCACCTTACACCTTGTCCAGCACAGTTCACTTTTACTTCTGATGCCAAGCTGTGCACAGCTGTCCATATCAATAGATGTGACGTGCGGCTCTATAGTGACTTGACCTGCTCCACCTCCTATTGCTCCAGCGGGAATGGGACACAGTGACGTCATGAGGCGCCAGCACGTCAGGTAGGTCCGGCGGCGCAAAAAGGAGCTACGCAGCAGTCGACTGGGTGTGGACTCACTGGACTGCATTCATCAGATTATTGCAAGAAACGCTCCAGAGCCAGCTAAGAGCACTCGAGTCAGTGTTGGTATTGATACTGATACTACTACTACATAAGTTACTTCCATAAATGAGTGTGCTGCTTAGAGCCATAGCAGTCATGACGTCGCATAGAATAAGTGAGCCAAAGGCATAGCCAAATTGTATTGACAAATTTAGTGAGTCCAATATGATAATCATCTATAGTATAAGGTTAAGAACTAATAATGTGATGTGTAAAAGAACAGCTGATCATTATACAGTACTTTCGAAGTCCAACAGCAAATTCTCAAGAATGAACATTCTTGCTCATTTAGGTTAGTCATTCTACGGGGACCCGCCAGGTAGGCAAGAAGGGGAGGGGCTAGGGACCCGGCATTCACTGTAGGGAGGCATCTGCCAAGTGCAGAGGGGAGGAGGGGGGTATTCCAACACCTCTCTAGGACCACTTTAATCACTGCACACT
Source organism: Taudactylus pleione (assembly GCA_031769625.1). Lineage (NCBI taxonomy): Eukaryota > Metazoa > Chordata > Amphibia > Anura > Myobatrachidae > Taudactylus > Taudactylus pleione. Next base: position 11,752,498 of record JAUIMM010000115.1, read on the forward strand.
ACTTTAATTTCTTCCCCCCACAAACCTTGTCTGTACAACTTTATTTTATGAAACTGTCATCATTGCCCTGGGCGCCAAACCCCATATCTACGCCCCTGCTATTCAGAATTACCACCACTTATTTTTCCAGCTTCACCTTACAACTATAAGGACTCACAGATCCAACTCTACATCAGCACAGAAATACATCTACATGACACCACAACTGCGTTGCGAAATTTGTGGCCAATCCAGAAAAATAAAAAGCATTTAGAATTAACCTTAGAGAATGATTCTGAGATTAGTGTAATGATAGATGACACTTCCAAAAAGACCATTAAAATATGTGACATTGTCTTACATTTTGAAAAAATTTACGACAAAGTGATGCACTATCGAGATAATAAATGTTGAATGATATTCTATTTTGTGGAGGGAATGGACTAAAATTAGAGAATATCTAGTTCTGTTTTAGAGCAAGAAAATGTCCCACAGTTGAGGCGTACACAGATGTCCCATAAACAATGCTGACATACAGAGAAAGCTTCCTGCTTCCTTGGAATGTCCGTGTTCTTGTCACTCCAATCGTAGACTAGTTCTTCTTCCTCTCGATCATTGATCCACATGATTTCCCTGGATGTGGCCTGAATAATGCTCTGTAACTGCCGCAATTGATCCATTCTTTCAAAAGACGCTTTCTAAATGTATGAAAGCAATAAATGTATATTAGGACAATTATACAAGTAAGACCCGGCTACCTGGGTAAGACACATTCTGTTTATTTACTTTCTTAAATTTACACATTCACTTTTTTCACAGCTCCTATAACAGAAGGCTGTTGTCGCTAACATTCTATCTATATATATTTTTAAACTGTTACCCTATAGGATTATAGACAAATCACATATCACCCTCAACCAAGGAGTATGAGGTACAAATGGGCACATTTAATGCTTGTACACATGAGCATTGAAAAGTAAATAAGGCTAATGAAAGCACAGATGAAACCTTACACTTTGTATTAGAATTCTGTTCATTAACTCATCACAAAGCTTCTCTGCAAACTAGTGTATTATGTACACAATACCACGCACTACACTCCCTTTCCTTACCTGTGTGGAGCAGGCAGGGGTAGTGCCACTCCCAGCCTATCCCTTAAAGTTTTTAAATTATTAAACAAACTCCCTCTTCCCTATTGCCAGTGAAGAAGGGTACAGGTTTATATTAAAATTCCCACACCGGTGGTGCTGTATGCAAATTGCAAAGGTCCGGAAAAAAAAAAAAACTTTAAATGAGATACATGTTGGCAGCAGGGTGGCACATTGGTTAGTATTACAGTCTCTTCGTGCTGGGATTTCCACTGCCTGCTCTGGTTTCCTCCCACAGTCCAAAACTTAATGGTTGGTTAAGTCAATTCTGACAAAAATGTACTCTGAGTGTTTTGTTGTTGGGAATTAGACTGTAAGCTCCAACATGGGAATGAGACTGGTGAGAATTATTCAATATACTCTGGAAAGTGCTGCATGATTTGGTTGCCGAAATAAATTAATATATTTAGTATCTTAAGTGCCACCGAAATGTTGGCGCTCTAAGAGATGACTGAGTACACCTAATGGTGGTGCCATCCCTATAGCCAATTGTAAAGCGCAATGGAATTATCTTGCACTATATAAATAAATGTTAGTAAATAAATAAATCTACCTAATGAGTGCTTCCATAGAACTTCACTGTATTTTGAGCATTAAAGCTTTTAAACGCTGCCTCAATGCAGGCTTGCCTACCCTCCTGATTTGGTCGGCCAAGATGACACAATCGTGCGTCTCTGCCCCCAATTCGGCATCAGTGTCTGGCCACGACCTCAGCAGTATGCAGGCATAGCTCCCTCCCGGAAGGAGAGAGCAGAATTTCGGCAAGTATACCCCAATACCATAAATATGATAAATATACAAATAGTGAATGCTTGCCAGAAAGTGTGTGTTCAGTATAGTACGTCATTTTTGTAGCATAATCTACGTGCTTTCATTGGGCTTTGTAAGGGTAAACTTGAAATAATGCCCATGTATACATGGTCTTATAGATATTCAGTATGTTTATAGGCTTAGGAAATGTACAGCAAGTGAAGATAATAGGACATTTATATACGTACACTTCATAACAATTTAAAATTAACAGCAAGACATAAAACATGTAAAACAATGTTACCACTCATAACTATTATTCATCGGTACTTACCAGCAATGCGTCATATTCTTCTTCTAATTGATAAATTGCTCCTTTTTCTCGCTAGAAAACAAAAGCAGAATACAAAAATATGAAATACAGTATTAAAAAAAAATGGAACTGCTCAACATTAATATATAAAAGGATATTGTAATATAAAATGTAATGTATAGTGTACAATAGCAATTTTTAAATACACACACCTGGATCTAACGTTAAATTGGATGCTGCTGTTCTCCTATTTAAGGGAAAGGCGTGGCTCTTGGGGAAAGCTGCCTCTTACGGTAACAGGTAGGGTCAACCTAATTAAAATAGTGGTGCAACCCAAATTCCTCTATATATTACAGCAGTCCCTAATATATATCCTCGCCTCTATCTTTTGGAAACTTAATAGTATGAATTAATCTTTGGTGTGGGCAGGTCGACAGCCCCAAATCTATTTTGATGTAGTCACTAGGTCCAGGACGAGTGGTGGCAATGGCATGGCGCTTCCTCACTTTAGATATTATTTTGCCGCACAGTTAGCTCATATTCGGTCATGGATTCAGGATAGCTCTCTGGATCATCTTCCCACTATATTTGTCTACCAGACGATCCTTGGCCATACTCCTCTGCAGATGTTATTGGGTGGTACAATTTCCAGTACTAGTCCTCCTTTGCTTAGCCAGGCAGTTAAGATATGGTGCGAGATACATAATTTATTACAGTTCACTGACCTTGACCCCCTAGGGCATTCTTGTCAATTTACTGAGCTCTCTAAACGGTCTGTCCGATGTGTCTGGAATAGCAGGGGTGTTGGTACGGTTGGCCAACTATACTCTAATGGTGGACTGAAATCTTTTACTCAATTGAGGGCAGAATATGGTCTTTTAGCTACTTAATTTTATAGGTATTTGCAACTCAGACATGCCCTTGCAGCCCAAGTTAGGGACAGTCCTCCTATTGCACATTCTCTGGTGAAAGAATTAATTGCAATTCATCTGATCACTCTACATGACATTCTGGAGTATATGCAAATTGCCATCATAAAATCACTGAAGCCGCAGACTTTGTGAAAACCAATACTTGTGCCATTCTCAAAACTTTTGGCCATGGCTGCATGTCCTAAATGTGGAGTTGTTCAGGGGACATTCTGGCATTTACTGTGGGAATACTCTGTGATCCAGGGCTTTTGGTAATATCTGCTTTGATCAATACTGGTATCCCCTTCTACAGTGCTTACATCTAAATTATGTAGCCTTGGTGCTAGAGAGGGTGATGGATTAGACCGATACAGTACACAGTATGCAATTAATTTATGTGCACTCGCTAAGGTTTGCTTGGCTTGCAAGTGGATAGATCCCTCTGGGCCAATTTTTCTGCCTGGATTTCTTTAGTGACTGTGAAATACGAACACTAGTTATATCTTACTCGCAAGGCTGAGAATAAATTTGAACGTGTATGGACAAGATGGCTTGAATCAAGACATGAGTCTTCTCTGCTGTTTGTTTACCATCAACTGGGAAATAAATGTATATTTATTTTTGTGTGACATTATGCTAGGTGTGGCTTTGTAATATTTGTCATATTTTTGCTATTTTTTTTTCCAATATATTTTAATAGTCCTTGAACAACAGGTAGAATATATTTTATGATGGGTCATTGTCTGCAATGGTGTGGCTATGCTGCATATGATTGGTTTGTCTTACAATTGGTATACTTTTTTCTGAGCAAATTTCATATAATATTTCTATATATGGTTTATTTTGAGCGTTTGATTTTGGTGAAATATATCTGTTTGTTATGTTTGTTTTTCCCCCATTTTTCATTCTATTACAGTTGTACTGCTGATATATTTATTGTATGTTTTGGGTCTTTTTTTTTTACTGTTAAACTAAATAAAAATGACCATTAAAAAAGATAAATAAAAGCACACCTGGTTCACTCAATATTAAAATATATGACAATTACGGTTATTCGAATATTACTGCATCTGTAAATTCTGCATCCAGTGAGACATTAATTACTGTACAAATATTAAATGGATTAATTACCAGATCAGCTTTAATTTTGTCAAGTTCCCATCGATAGTCGGCGATAGCATTGTGGAACTTTCTGTGACTAGCAATTTGCTGCTCTACAGAAGCAGCATCAAATCCCCAAGTCACATTTTCCATCTGAAGCTGAAACAAGAAAAAAACAAAAGAAAATAAAAGTGTTAAAAAATAGCTTATGGTGTGCAGAGTGCAGACACTACTTGTACATTTTTGAGATTCTCTTCACCTCAAGACATCTCATCGCCTATAGACCACATAAAAATAGATCAGTATATTTAGTTGTTGTTTTTTTTTCTGTAATCTAATAGATTTAATCCTGCAGAACTGGGTTACTGTAAAGCATGGGGTAGGTGTCTTGTGTCCTAAAACCAGCCCAGCAGATGTGTGTAATATTTTAAGTCAACATTCAACACAAGTTATTGTTTGGGAACACAGCAGGTCTTTTGGTTCTCTTGCAAGAAATCCATGCATTATTTGTGAGAAGAGTTTATTTTGCCCCAAGTAAGCAGTAAAAGCCTTTGTAATAATTACGGTCATGTATTATATCAGCAGAGAAAACTGCTTTTGCTAATGAAATTAAGCATGCCTAGCAGGCTACACCAGCACAGGGAATGCATCTGGTCTGCTGGAACCCCAACATATAACTAGATTTACATGAAAAGCAATAGTTTTTGTGCCACAAAAATGCTTATTAAATATTAACAGGATTTTGTGGTGTATATTACAAAGTGCTCTGCTACATAAGAGAAATTATCAAACGGGGAAAAGACAGAAATATATATAATTACACACACATATGGAGACAGCGCAAGCTTTATTCTCTGCGCCCTCTCCCCCTACTCTCCCATAGGAAGTCATCATTTTCAAAAGAGAATTGCTCATAGAAATTTAGGAGCATTTGTTTGCAGAATCCTATTCAGGTGAATGGAGAGCCATTTTGCATTATGAACATATCTGATTCTGAAGCAAATGTAGGTCTGGAAACAGAGCTATGAAAATGCTGCAACACGCTGTACTGAGCCACACCTACACCTGGGGGAGTGTGGCAGCTTTCCAAGACATGAAGACATGTTACACACACACAGCCACATAGGACTTTAAGATTTTGCAATTCATGCAAACACAGACTAGACGGCCTCCCAAGTCACATGTCCTGGCACACTGCCCAGAAATCTCTTCAACAAACCATTTAGAGTGTAGTCTTGCTCACACAAGCATGATTACTGCAATTGTTTCTAGGAGTTAGGGCCCCATTTACAAACGAAGGAAAATACCAGCGGCAATTTTCGTTTAGTATCACTGTGATACAAAATGAAAATTCCACTGGTATTTAGTAATACTTACCCCTCCGACGAAGTCCCGCAAAGTCCAGCGGAATCCTCGTCCTCGGCGAGGTCCTCAGCTGGGCTGCTGGCAGCCTAACACTGCCGGCGACAGGGCTCCAGTGTCATGCGCAACGGTCCGTCTGCGCATGTGCATGATAGGGAGACTCGGCAGTACCTGGAAGGCTTCGCTGAAGCCGGAAAGGCACCGCCGGGTCTCCATTGCCGGCAATGGGGCCCGCATCGCTCTCGCTATCTAAAAGATGGCGAGAGCGATGCTGTACAAACAGAGGTAATCTAAGATTACTGCTGTTTACTAAATACTAAAAAGCGGCGTAACCCCTGTAGCGAGCGCTAAAGGGGTTACTTTTAGTTTGTAAATGGGGCCCTTACTTGTCGACATTCTGGCTCCCTTTCCGGAAGAATGGCATGCCTTAAGACGGAAGAATAGGTATGACTTAAGGTGCGTACACACTAGATGATATTTTGCACAATTCACCAGATTTTGAAGCATCGGAACGAGAAATAGTGTAATATATGTCCAAATTGTGAGTGTCCACTCACGATAAGCATACCCATGGGTCATACATCGCATCTTCAGATTTTGACTACGGCAGGCAAGATTTGCCAATCTCGTACACGATTTTGTGCAGATAGATCGTTAGTGCCAAAACACAAACTATCGTCCAATCCGAGTCACTTGACTGACACATGAAATTTTGAAGAATATCGTGAGGTGTTTGGTTAGCAAATGATCTATCGTGCATGATCTAACAATTTGCAAATCGTTAGCGAAGCACCAAAGATCGTGAGATCGTTCGTCAGATTGGACACTTTTTAGCACCATATGGTGTCCTGGAGTGTCGGGGAGAGTAAAAGGGAAATCGCATCGGGAGCACATAGTCTAGTGTGTACCCACCTGTAAAAGGTATGATATTGATCATTTTGTATCGAAAGAAAAAATAATTATACACAAAATGGCTGATGCAGAGTTGAACGCTAGTCAGTTCTGTGGACATATCTTCCATGTTTCCTTACTGTGTGCACTCTGAAACGCCCATAGATGCAAGTGCTCCGTGTAAGAGTCATATACAGCTCAGTCACGTCTCCACTTGCAGCTGAGGTGATGTAACTGAGTGATAATGTGGTTCTCACATGGAGACTAAGCTTAGTAGTGGCGTGTACACAGACTATGCAGAGTTGCATTTACGCTTAGATTCACCTGTTTTCAGATTCATCACTTGCTTATGCAAGTGCTCACGGATAATGATGACATCTATGACAAAGTGTATGGCTAGGGGTGGGCTTGTCACATAGATAAGTAGAACTCAGCATACAGTGCTGCAAAAATCCACATTTTTATCCATGCACGCCTTGTGGGTGTAATTACCATACTGCACAGCACACGCCCTGTATATTTAAATCCCCTATGTTTCCACAAGATCAGTTACCTAAGCTGGCTATATACTGCACGATAACCATGCAAACCAGCCAACTAAATGACTGGACTGAACGATTGTCGTACAGTGTACTGTACTGAACAGCTGAAAAATGGTCTGAATTGTCCAGTTTGATATTCAAACCTGTCTGTTCCTCCCAACCGTCATTCGGGCCAACTTCAGGCTGTGAATAGTCTTCTCCTCCAGTCAGCCAGTCTGCTGCACGATTGTGCATTATATAGCAAGCATGAACAATATTACATGTTGCCTATTGTTTGTGGCACAGTTAAAGTGAGTCTTGATGGTTACCACCGGGAGCTGTAGAGAGGCAATTTTGGTGGGCATTCCTGGGTGGTAACAGGAGGTGACTCACCAGACGCAGACGTGTCGCAGTAAGCTACTGCGTCTAAAGATACATTTGCACTGATACAGGAGGCCATGTTCAGACAGAAATTCTGCACCTCTAATGCCATGGCCGAGGTGCGTCCTATTGAGGCTACGGCGTGAATCCGGAAATGTGCATTCAAAGATGCGCTATTGGCGCACCATTGGCCACAGCATTGAACATTGCACCTATGGCAGGCACAGAATGTCCAATTGAACATGGCCACCGGTGTCAGTGCAACTGCGCCTGAGATTTAGTTGCTGACAAGCCCAAGTCTGGTAGGCTCCCCTCCAGTTACCGCTCAGAAACGCCCAATAAAATTGCATTGATCTGCATCGCTCTGTGTCTGTGTCGTAACCATCAGGATGCATGCGCCGCATTCGTAGAGAGAAAGCATAGGCCACTTGCGCCCAATGAATTCCCTGCGTCCACCTCTAAATTACGCCCACAAGTTAGAAAAAGTTTATTTTTATGACCTCATTTTTTTTTCCCCCCAAAATTAGTTACTAGGATAGCGCAGACGTCTTTTCTTCAACATGCATCAAGTCATATTACTGTGGTATACACATTGTGGACTTTGGTAAAAATATGAACATCCCTAAAATAAAAGTGTGGGAAAATAGCTACTCACCCTTTGCTGACGGATTTGACTTAAGGTTTCTTTAGTGATCCGCTTAGTAATGTCATCCCACCCCGAGCCGCTCTGGGAAGAAAACCCACCACCACCTTTAGATCCTTTGCGTACACGTGGATTATGAATGGCTTTGTCAAGGGCACGCATTTGATCTTGAAGCTGAAGCAGCCTGCAAAAGAAGAAAGTGCTACTTTATGGTCAAATAAAATACAATATGGCCAATTTCAATTAGATAGGTTGATGTTGGAAAGGTACAAATCCCCAGGCATAATGCTTAGATGTTATGTATATAAATAAATGATAATAATGATAATAATAATGTATGACTATACCTCCTGTGATATGATTCACATGGCTGTCCCATTAATCCCATTTCTCTGATTAAGCCATCTACCATTTCCATTTGTTCATGGGCCACCCCAAGACACTCATCCAATTCTCTGTTCCGGGCTAGCTGACTTCCATCACCATATTTCAGCTCCTGAAGAATGAAGTGAAAGAAGTTTTTCTTTGATTACAATAAACTAGGCTGTTGCAATAAGGATCAAAATCAGGATATACCAAACCAACATGGCAAAATAATTAAAAAAAAAAAAAAAAAAAGTGTTGAAAAGGTAAAAGGTAGTTGCTTTACTTCAATGATATTAGAATAATACAGCTCTACTATATTATCAGAAATATATTGTAAGCTTCACTAGAAAAGTAGAATTGTTAACATTTTAATGTAATTAACTTGCAAGGTGTTTGCAATGAATAATGTCACTAACTACATTGCTAGTTTGTCAAGTGCAATAAGTACTAGTTACAGGCAGTGGTAAAAAGTAGCATCTAGCTGCCCCACAAACTTCTCTCATCTCTTACATTTATTTACTATACTCAGTTGTGACGGATGGGAGTTTGAATACTGGTGCTAATATATATGGATAACTTTGTATTTACATGCCTGTTGATATGCAATGGCCAGCATAAGTAAATAATTAAAATAAAATAAAGGATGTGAATGTTTTTACTACAGTAAAGTTACAAAACAGTGTCGTTTTTCCCAAGCATCAGCTTCAGCCTTGGAAGGGATGATCTGATTAAATTCAAGTGAGTATGAGGAATGTGGCACATTGCTAACACAATCTGTAACCCAATAAGTCATTTGTTCCCAAATGTTCCTCACCAGCAAATGGCATACAGATCAGTATTCCACAAAACTCAATCAATAACGACTGTAAACTATTTGTAATTAAAGTGCGGACCAAGTTTCTCAATGGGTGAACAGACTTTAATATATGCTTATGTGCCTAACAATCCTAAAAATAACATAAAACAGAGGATGTGAGCAAAAAGAGAACCACAAAAAAAAAAAAAAAGAGGGATAGTATAAAGCAAAAATACAGAAATTTAAATAGCCACTACATCTGTATTTCCAGATTCCAGTTACATCTTGAAGAAAATTGTTGTGTATCAGGCAAACTAAACCAATGGGAGCATTTCTGGGAATAGTGAAATATACAGTATATTAGTACTCTTATAAAGTAACAAAACATTAGATACTGTTCAGGGCTATCAAGATGCAATGGGAAAAATGTGAACCGGATTCTTGTTTTTTTCTAGTCAAGGTTAGGGAAATGAAAACAAAACATCTATATTGGTTATAAAGTTGAATAATAATCTGTACATTGGGTTAAGTCCCTTATTCTCACAAACCTCCATTGAGAAGATGAAGACATAGTGAAAGGATGTTATAAAAACTAGATGTTGACTATCTAACTACTTCATGGATCAACACCATATGATGCTTTACTGAAGCTAACTGCCAATGACAGTTCTTGTAGGAGTACAGACCACAGCTAGACAACCAGTGAGGTGATTTTCGGCCTATTTACGCCTTACACACCAGTTTACTATTCACTTACAGATAAACAGGAAGAGAAAAAAAAAAAAAAACAACCCTTCCTCGGCCAGCTAAAGCTATATGGCATAATAAACCTCACTTAACACCCTGTTAATATATATTTCCACTTTAGTCATGTCCTTATTAAAAAAGGTACAGTTTTAGGCGTATTCTTGTTCTGCTTCTTTTTGAATTGCTGTCACTGTATGTGTTCTGTGCCCTACATTATATTTTAAGTAGCAATTAAGTGGATCCATTGAACTTCACAGTAAGTTACGTCAGTCGGTCAGGAGCTTTCTCCATTCTCTGGCCCTTGCACTTGTGCGAGTATGGTGTCCATGGGGGAACCTTCTTGCTACAGTCACCTGTAGTTTCCCACCAATGACCAGAAAAGCAAGACAAGAGCACAGCCCAAGGTCTACACTGCCCTCTCCAATCTCTTCACCTTGAAAACTCCCACAAACTCAGGAGTTTTCCTGATTTTCCAACCTTTTTTTATGCAGATGTGGGGTTCTATTTGCTGTGGGGAGAGATGCTGTCGGGAGGAGAATGGGATTATATTGCCGGCGGCTAAACCCGACAGCAGCTGGCCGAAGGGAGGAAATCCCGACAGAGAAGGCAAGTACAGCTAACACTCCCCCCCCCCCCCCTCCTAACTCTCCATTAGGGGTGCCTAACCTTAACCTCCCCCCTAGTGCCTAACCCTAACCTCCCCCCTGTTAGTGCCTAAACCTAACCCCCCCCCTTCCGCACCCTAAACAACCCTCCCGGAGGGTGCCTAACCCTAAGTTCCCCCCTCGGGTGCCTAACCCTAACCCCACCTTTCCCTAGCCCTAACCCTCCCCGGGGGTAACTAACCCTAAGTCCCTCTGGGGTGTCCTAAACCTAACCCCCCCCCCCCCCCTCCGGCTAAGAGGACGGGCGCCCATACTTACCTTGTTCAGGCCCGGGTCTTTCTGCATTCCAGCGTCGGGATTATGACAGGCGTTGGTATCTGGATGCCTGCATAACTCCCTAGCTGGTATTCCGGCGTCGGGATTGTGACTTGCGGCCGCGGTCACATAACTACATCCTGTTGGAGGGTCATTTTTTTTTGCAGATCCTCTGCTTCTGGAACCTGTAGACCATCCTTATATTAGACCATATGTACTATTGACAAGAATCATAAGGAGGAACATTTGCATGCAAAACTATTAATAAATAATAGCAAAATACTAAATTTCCTCACCAATGCTTAATAGATTGCTGGCACTCTCAATCCCGGCGCCAGAATCCCAAAAGGGGTCATAATCCCGGCTCGAGAATCCTGGCGACTGCGATTCCAGATGGTAAGTATTAGGGTTAGGGTATGGTTTAGGGCTAGGCACTAGGGGGAGGGTTAGGCTGCAAGAGGGGAAGATTAGGGTTAGGTTGCGAGGGGGGGGGGGGGGGGGTGGGGGGAGGGTTTAAAATTAGGTTGCAGAAAAGGTGGGCTAGGGGTAGGATTAGGGGAGGGGTTAAAATTACTTACCTGCAGGTGTCAGGGTTTCAACCGTTGGGATTCCGGCACAGAGATTCCACTTGCCAGCATTGTGTGCACCAGGATTGCATACCAAACCTGCCCTTCTATATATTCAATAAGAAACACTACTTACAGGTTGTGCAATTAGTTCAGCACGAATCAGGCTATCTGAAATATTCTGCAGCATATCCTGGACAGTGTTTGGACGCCGGGACATCGTGCCAGTTTGTCTGGGGGAAAAAAAATAAAAAAATTAAATAAAATTACTGGGAAAGCCAGATTAAAAAAAAAATAACAAGGGAAAGAAACAATCTTGGAAAGGGTCATTGATGAAATAGGATTTATAAATATTCCAAGGCAGATCTAAGATGAAACAAGATTCTAATAGGATTCTAACCAGTTGCAATAAATCATGTAAATAATCAGTTATGCTTAGAATATGCACAAAAAAAAAAAAAAGTCTAGTTGATTGAAGTTTAAATTCACATATTATAACAATATTTACTATTGTATTACTGGGACTTTTATAACCTATTGTTCTTTCATCTAAACTAACCGCATCTCCACTGCACATGTAGATAGAAGCATGTTAATCTACCAGAAGTCTTTATCAAGGAAGGAGAGAGTATCAATTGAAAGTTTTGTTTTTCAACCAGATCTCTCTGTTTTGGTTATAGGATGATCGAAAAATGTTTAAACCATAAAAATGTAATACCTATTATCAATACTATCACCCCCCCAAAAAATAAAAACACACACACTTTAAGTAACATCTATTATTGCAGCCATTTGTTGCCATGAAAGAAGACTTAATGGGGCAATTTACCATTACTGTTATGCTGGGTACACACTGGCCGATATATTGGCCGATCAATTGATTGGCCAATATATCGTGCCTCCGTTGGCCAGTGCGTATAGACGATATGTCTGAACACTGTCGTTCACAGACATATCGCATTGGCTGTGCTGCACAGCCAATTAACAGATAACTCTGCAGACATATCTGTCCATCGGCAAGTGTGTACAGGCGATCAGCCGATCACCCGTACACAGGGGTGCAGAGAGGGGGAGGGGGGGAGCCGTGAGCAGGTACTACTTACCCGGGTCCGGCACAGCTCCCCATCCACAGTAGCCCAGCACACGCTGCTGTGTGCTGGGCTGCACTGGGAGACTGTCCGAGGCTACTAAAGCATCAGCCGGAATACCACCATGTAAATGTAGTGCCCAGCTTAAGATTTCTGTGTTTGAATGAAATCTCCTGCATTAGGCTTTTATTAAATACCCCCAATACCTACATTTGACTCTACCATACAGAGTCAGCAGTTTCCACATTATTTTAGGCTTGATTGATATATAGTATTCCTCTGTTCAACACATTTAAACAGGTTTAAAAAAAAAACACAACAAGACACCCATTTCTAATTAAACGCAGGTTAACGGAGATCAACCAGTTATGTGTTCAGAGGGCGGAATTCAATTGTTTTCGCGGCCCGCATCTCCGGTCTAAAGTGACAGGAGTTCGCGGGCCGCTATGCAATTGTTCTAAATCTTCGTGCAGATCGCACCCAAAGGGCGGAATTCAATTGATTTCTGCCCCCATCGCGCCCGACGGAGCTATTCAATTCTTGCTCCTGTCGGGCACGATCAGCTGACAGCGCTACATTTCAGCTCGCAGCTCCAGGGGGGTGAGAGCTGAAATGTGCGAAAAGTGACATGTTTGGGTGCCCAAACATCACTTTTCACGATCGCGCCCAGCACTTTGGTCGGGTTTAGCTGCTTTACGCGGCTAAACCCGACCACTTTGGGCGCGATCAGCACGAAAATCTGGAACAACTGCATAGCGGCCCGCGATCTCCTGTCACTTTAGATGGGAGATGCGGGCCGTGAAAACAATTGAATTCCGCCCAGCGTGGTCGGGTTTAGCCGCGTAAAGCAGCTAAACCCGACCAAAGTGCTGGGCGCGATCGCGAAAAGTGATGTTTGGGCGCCCAAACATGTCACTTTTCGCACATTTCAGCTCTCATCCCCCAGGGGCTGCAAGCTGAAATGTAGCGCTGTCAGCTGATCGTGCCCGACAGGAGCAAGAATTGAATAGCTCCGTCGGGTGCGATGGGGGCAGAAATCAATTGAATTCCGCCCAGAAAATATAAAGATTTACATGAATACTAGACTTTGTGAAAGTCACCACTAAAAAATTTAAGCTTTCTTAAAAACAAATCTGAAACCATGAAAATAGATAAAATACTCAGAGGAACACCATTTTCATGGATCTTTCCATTTCCTTGTAGCAGTTGTCAAAGTGTCATACACACCAAGTGATGGCAGCCAGTTTGGGAAGGGTGCCAGCATCGAATAGTGTTAGTACTATCAAATAAACCTTTAGTTTGAACATGTATTCAGACAAAAAAATTGCTTTAAAGAACGCCCAATGAAGGAAACTTTACATAAATGTAATACTATACAATGCATTAATAAAATGTAAAAAAAAAAAAAAAAACTAGGGATTTACAAGAATTTATAGTGTAACTATGTAGTTCCTCCATTATCAGCTTTGATGGTTGCATACATTAACATGCAAATTCTTTCTGCATTCTCTCTTTAGTAGCTTTTACCCCTGTTTTAAAAAGTCTTCCATAGAAGCTCAATCAATCGATCGGTTGCCGCTCCAAGCTAGTGCTGGGCTGGGCTGCCATGGGCGTGTAGAGATGATTTAAATTTGTCTAAGGTCTCAACTGGCAAATGATTAAGTTTTTCCTTTCAACAAAAAAACTAAATTATGCTGACTCATGTAAAAAAAAAAAAGAGATGTCCAAAAATATAAGAGCGTGTACATATACAAAAATACAATTTTTTGTTATTGCTTAGGTACAGTATTGCCAAATGTGATCTAAATTTGTTAATTTATACAAAACCCCCAAACACACGTTGCATTGAAAAATACATCTGAATCAGGGAGATCTTTCCACATTAGCAAATTGCAGAGTACTAGTCACATCTGTGAGATTTAGAGAATATAATAATCAGTGGCGTCACTAGGGGGGTGCAGACTGCACCGGGTGACATCATCCAAGGGAGTGTCGCCAAAATAGCAGAGCGCATGGGCGCATAATCCATTGTGTTGGGAAAGGCTGGGGCTGCCCAGCAGCGAGAATGTGGGCATGACTCGCCATTCACGACTCTAAAAAAAAAAAAAAAAAGGTCCAAGGGCGTGACTTTCTGGGTACTAGGTCATGCCCCCTTTCACATGCGCACGCAAACTCTTCTACATGACGCACTGGGTTGTTACTACATGTAGGGACGCCACTGACAATCTCATCTGTGCTAGAGGACTTACGTTTTATGATACAGCGATAACAAAAATAAGATGAGTCACATTGTTGTCCTTCCTTATCCTTTACTAGACTGTTCAGTCCAACTTCAAATTTTTACTTCCAATTCAAGTCACAGATTAGTTGGTCATAGTGACGGATGTCCATGGTCAGTCTAATGATGACAATTTCATAAATCAGCAACTAGAGAGATGTGTTAAGGCACAAGTGTATTGCACTGTGATGTGTGCGAGTCATTGGTTTCTCATGGAAATTCTTGTGAATGGTGTCACCTACATACAGTATGCACACATACCATGTTGAGGATCATAGTTAAGCCCCACTTTATCCCATGATTAGTAGACCTTTGGAGAGGTAATTTTACAACAAGTAAAAACCACAAAATAGATTTCAAATAAATTTAATTATGTAACAAGAAAATTGAAAACACTGAGTTATTGTGCATTTAAATAATATTAAACTATTTCAAGCTGTTTTAAGCTACCTTAAACAACCTAGCCATGCAATCATCTCTCATTATATTGACTTACATGTAATTAATAATGCTACCCAAGTAAAAACAGTTACCAGTGACAGCAATATGCACTTTACGGGATTACAGACCCATCCAAAAAGTCCCTTAACTCAGAAAATTTGCAAAATAACACTTCTCTAGCCTCACAAATATATATTCATTCATACTTTCCATGTCCCTTAACAAGATGTTGTTAACCAATGGCAGTTGCAGTGTGCAAAGTTAGTCAGAAAAGAACAGCCTATTGACGCATTGACAATACAGACAGCATCTAAGTGACCGATATACAATATAGAAAGCAGGCTAGTGGTGGATATAGCGTATAGAGAGCACCCTAGTGACCACCGTACATTCTAGAGCATTAAATACAGTGCAGAAATAATCCTAGTGACTACTGTGAAATATAGGGAGCATCCAAGTGATTGCCATATAGAGGAGAGACTAGTCATATTCCTAGCTTATGTTCAGGCTGCCACTTACGCAGAAATAGAAAATAGGGATACTGAGAGTGAGTACCGCTGATGAAAAAGCTGCAAGTCAATATGACCAAATTACGATTTGGTCAGAAACTAATTTAGAAAAACATGCAATAATGACTGTGCCACTGGGAAAATAAATACAGATAAAATAATAGGTCTGTTAATTGAGCAAAATCAAAGATGGCTTTTCTTTTAAAAATAAAAATATTTATTGACTAACAGATAACATACTAAAATACATATACTTGGATATATATCGTTAAAATACTTCTACTGTAGCCAAGGATTTTTTTTTATATAATATAAATCAAGGTGTCGTCATAAGGTTCTTAAATAAGGACAAAACACGTTGACTTTTTGAAAAAGGAGTACTTTTTCCTGCTGCCATTGTCTGCCAAGGTCTCCGTATAGTGTCCGATGCTGGTTTGTTGCTATCTTACCTGGGCGCTCCAGGTGTGGATTATTGAGATAACCAAACCAGATACAACCATTGCTGGAGAGGAAGGCCGTCTGTTAGTACTCTGACTGCTTCGGTCTCTGAACAGCGGTGAGTTACTCGGGCACTGCCACATAACCGCCAATGCGAGCTTCTCTCCCCCAGCTACAACGAGGCATGCTGTGTACAACAGCTCATGACATCAATAGTCCTCCACAGTGATAAACATACGGCATTTACCTACTCCAACAAAGTATTGCATCCAGGTATAAATGCGGACACGGACATTGGAGGTATATACCCCCTTAATTACCGGAGTTTTCCCTTTGAGATCTGGACTTCTAATACCTGGTAAATCCCATCTTTACTTGCAACATTGTTCATAACTGTATCAGAGAAGGAATTGTGTCTATTAGCTATTAAAAAAAATAAAAAATCCTTGGCGACAGCAGAAGTATTTTAACTATCTATATCCATGCATTTATTATACGTGTTTTGGTATGTTATGTGTTAGTCAATAAATATATTTCTTAAAAGAGAAGACATCTTTGATATTGCCCAGTGGACATATTATTTTATTTATATTTATTTCCTCACTGGCACAGTCAGTATTGCATGTGTTTGTCATTTACAGTACACAGGACTCATCCACAATGGGACACACACACACACACACACACACACACTATCTAGACACCTTTTCTCTCTGCTTCAACTACATATCATCGTAACCCTGTGACCCTTGTAATGGGGTCAGACATTACATTTACAGATTAGACACATTATTGGCAGAAGTTTAAAATATTTTAATGTTGTGTTCAATACCAGATTTTATTTTAAAAACTTTATATTTGAAGTGATAATTATATTAATAACTGCCTAACAATCAATTTATAAAGACACCTTGGGTTACTTCTTAAAATAATTAAAAGCAAAAACTTACATAAGTCATATGCATTTTATGAGCTTAATGCTGTGTTTGTTGTGTAATAAAACTAAGGTGCGGTTACAGTAGTTATACACATAGTTATAGCGAGGGAAAGCCCAAGGGCTGTACATGGAATTCCAGAGTATAGCTGCATACACACACGATTTTTTTAATGAACGATTTGAGTAAACGATTTTTCCCTTGAAAAAATTTACTAAAATCGTTTACTAAAGTTGTTCATTTACTAAATGTCATGAACGATTTTTATGAACTACAAACGATTTTTGCATATTCCTTTAATGAAAGTCTGACTGAACGACAAACTACAAACGACAAACGTGAACGCGCATGAACGATAATCGTTCTTCGTTTGACTCAGAAAGTGAACGATTTTTGCCATCAATTATCGTTAAACGATATCGTTTAACGATAATCATTAAAAAAATCGTTGTGTGTGTATGCAGCTTTAGTATTAGATTTTCTACCTAATGTAACAATCATAGGGTCCATTGAGAAAGTGTGCCATGATAGGTGATGTCTAGGAAAACTTTGCTTATTTTATAAAAAGGTACAAAGTTGAGTGTGGCTTTAGTTAGGGTACCAATGTGCTTAAGCTTTGCATAGGAGATTAGCGTTTCATAATAAAGGCATGATTTCAAGTTTTACCTTACTGTTAATAGGTTACATAATTACTCATCCTGCAAATATAATAAAGGTCCCCTGCATGGTAAGAGTATTCTAGAATCATCATTAGTATTAGTTTGTCAATAATTAGGAACATTTGCTGACAAATTTCTCCTTAGAACACCACCCAGATCACCAGGTAGTACACAAACCAGAATATATGGGTCATCTTCAGGGCCGGCACGATACAGTAAGTTGTCCCTGCACAGCAGGGAGGCACCAGGCTGGAGAGGCGCCACCGCCTTCTCCATTTGCTGGAAGCCCACTGAGATTTTGTTACCAGCAGGCACCCTTGCGGCTCATTCCCTGCAGCGGGAGGCTGGAGCTCACTCCTGAGCTCCACCTTCCGGCTCCCACAGTGTGTAGGGAGAAACGTCATGACGTCTCTCCAATAGTGCGGAGCGTGAGGAGCTGTTGGACGGCAGTGGGCGCAGGAGCGAGGCTTCTGGTAAGTACAGTGTTGTGTTTTTGTGTATAAGGAGCACTACTACTGTGGGCATTGTATAAGGGGCACTACTGTGGGCATTGTGTATAAGCATACTTACTTACCAAATCTCCCTGATTGTCAGGGAGACGCCCTGAAACAGTAGCATCTCCCTGACTCCCTGAAAAGTCTAGCAATCTCCTTGATTGCACCTTACCCCTTTTATGAAGCGGTTATATTAAAAATAAAAAGAGATATATACACATTCAAATGGGATCATTAGTATTTCCCTGACTTGGTTATAAGACACAATGATCCCTATGGCTACATGCATTTTCAGTGTATCAGTGTGTTTTCATTAACAGGTAGATCTTACTAACTGCTTTGGGACTTATTTACATTTGGATGTAAATTAATTTTATGACACACCTCTCAGATGTAGCAGTACAGATCCACTTTACCGCCGCGCTCATATGTGTTGCTTTCGCAATCTCCCTGAATTTTTTTTTCGAAAGTAGGCAAGCATTTGTATAAGAGGCACTATTGTGTGTCATGTGGTGAATAAGGGGCACTATTGTGTGTCATGTGGTGAATAAGAAGGCACTATTGTGTGTCATGTGGTGAATAAGAGGCTCTATTGTGTGTCATGTGAATCAGGGGCAATAGGGCCCTCATTCAGAGCCGGACGCTCTGAGCAGAGCGCTCGCTCTGAATGAGGGCTGTCCTCCATAAAAATGGAGCGTCCTCCTGGACGCTCGTATAGCTGTGGGTCACCACCCACAGCACATACGAGCGTGCAGGATGATGGTCGCGATGGTCTTGACCATCACAACCATCGCCAGTGCGACCAGAAGCCTGTGGTCGGGTTTTTCGACCACAAGCCCTGGAGTGATGTTGGCTCTATCAGAGCCAAAATCACTCCCACTGACATCAGGGGCCGGCTTCTGACGGTAGGCGTTCCCTGGCAGGCACGCCCACCAAAGGGGGCGTGCTGTCAATCAACATCGACAGCACGCCCCTTTGATCAGACACAACGAGCGAAGGAAAGACCTTCGCTCGTCGCGTCTGGCGCATGCGCACACCATCGACCCACTTGCGAGCGGACAGCCGCTTGCGAGTGGGTCTGAATGAGGCCCCATGTGCGGTGTAATGTGAATAAGATTGTGCTACTGTGTGGCATAATTTAAATTGAGGGTACTATTGTGTAGACCATGCTCCTTTTTTTCAATGCTCACTGTCCCTTTATAAAAATGGGAGGGAGGATGCAAATTAATAGTTTGCAGCACGGTACTGAGCACCCTAGCACCGTCCCTGGTCATCTTGTTAGGCATGCTTTTTTTTAGTCTGACAGTACACCTAGTTAATGCCAGATCAGAAGCAGGCAAGTTTTGGTATAGTGGGGCCCTCATCATGTGACTAATAACTGCACCCAAAAGAGTATGGGTTGTGTGCGCAGGATGGGAGGAAACCCAGGGCCGAAAGTAGGATATCTGTCACCCGGTGCAAGGCACCAATTTTGCGCCCCCTCCCTTCCTGTACCTTAAGTTTGTCCTTGCTCATCCATGCGGACGGCTGGCATAAACCCCCTGGGAATGAGCATAAACCCCCCCTGGCTAGTAAAGCCCTCTAGCATTTGTCTCCTCTTTGGCGGCGGCCATTTTTGGATGGCCATTTTCTGAGTCTGCAGCCGCCAAGCTACCTTGAGTCAGATTTTTTCACCCCCTACAATCTGGCACCCGGTGCACGTGCACCTCTAGCCAACCCCTAGTTGCGGCCCTGGGATACCAACCACCACCATATGTGCAAGACTAAAAATCACTTTAAGTATGGGGAAAGCACTGAGAAGAAAGCATTTCACTTTTTCAAGGGCATCTACTAACATATGTTACCCATCAGGTAGTTTTAGAGTCACTAAGCACTATGCTGGTTATGTAGCTGGCATGTTATTACTTATTACATTAACACAGTCTTATTTTTATGAGCCAGGTGGAAACCTTATGGAGGACTAGAATATATTTAATCAATGTGTAAGTTTTGGATTGTAAAATTAATGCATTTTAGGTGAGGACAGCAAGAAGAGGCTCATGTCGAGTAGGGCATATCATGCAGAGTTGGACGCATCTCGGAATTCGTCCAGCTCTGCAAGGGCAGCATGTGGGCCAATTTTACACCAGAAGAGAACAGTAGTATATGGTTTATGCCATGATATGAGTCTTAACAGTGTTAGTAGTAAATTCTAAAAAGGTACAATATGCAATAGTAATGAACAGGGAATGGTTGGGCCAGGGGCAAGGTGCCATGTCGTCCCCCCACCCCGGGCTGCACCTTTACCTAGTATCCCAGGCCACCTCCTCCACAGTAAGAGCCCTGGTGGTCGGCAAGTGCATACACTTGCCAATGCCGGCAGCAACGGCGGGGGCCATGCTGCAATCGGCAGTATAGCCCTCACCAACGACTTCCCCCGTTGGCCCTCCATGCATGGAGGGTGACGCTAAGCACGCGTGGGAGCGCACAGTCAGCGACATAGCCGGTACACACTAGACGATGAGTCTAGTGTGTACCCAGCATTCAGGGCCGGATTAAGGCCCACATGGGCCTGGAGCTGAAAATGTTCAAAGGCCTATACTGAGAAGGGGGAGAGCTGTGTGAGTGTGTTCAGAGTCACCTTGGTGTGTACACTCCCTACACTATGAACACTATCTACAAAGAATTAGAAAAAAATTGCATATTTTTTTTTTTTTTGGGGGGGGGGGGGGCGGGCTGCAAAAACTATTTAAATAAATGCAGCTGGTGGTCATGCTGTCATGTTGATGGGCCTATTTTTATGTGATGGCCTGGAGCTGTAGCCCCATTGTTAATCTGGCCCTGCCAGCGTTACAGGACTACGGAGGCCCTGTAGGTCTAAAAGTAAGAAAATACTTGCCGACTTTGCTCTGTGCAGGTCAGCAGAGAGGGGGAGTGGCGGGCAGAAAGGTGGGCTGTGCAGGGAGCGTGGAAACATAATTGCATCATCATAGCCCCCGCCCCCACAGTGCATAGAAAACAGAAATTGTATAGAGGGAAGCTGGGCTATGATGACACAAATCACGTCTTCGTCCTGGGACCGGCCACTTGTGCTTTGTAAATGGGCGGCCGGGGCGGAGGTGACTCGCCCACTCTTCCCGGGTGTCCAAGAGCACCCCCAATTTTTTGGAGCCGACTGGCCATTCCGGGAGAGTAGACAAGTATGAGTTAGTACAACACGTTTTCAAACTTTGTTCTCATGACCCCAAACAGTGCACGTTTTCCAGGTCTCCTCACAGAATCACAAGTGAAATAATTAGCTCCACCTGTGGATCTTTTTAAAACGTGTCAGTGAGTAATGAATACACCTGTGCACCTGCTGGGTTACCTGTAAAATGTGACCTGTGTTGGGTCCTGACCTGAGGACATTGTTTTGTTACTTCAATGGTTCTCAAACTCAGGGGTGTATCTAGGGGTCCGAGCGCCCCTGGCAAACCAAGGGACTGGCGCCCCCCTCCAATGACTGTTTCTACTGGTACAAAAAAAACTAAGACACAGTGGGGGTAGTTTAATTCACACACTGGTAGAAATAGGGAGAATATATATCTTTTATAGAACTTACTCTATTGTAACCCACTTACATATATTCAAAAACAGCTGTCTATACTGCATTATGCTATTTAACAACTCCATCTTATAACTCACTAGGATGACAGCCCGCAATGGTCCTTTCCTAAAACCCACCTAAGAATAAAAACGGTCCATAAGGATGTTATCCTATTCCCCAACAAGGAAATATCCACAACCTACAAGGACCATGACAAGTTCCTCAAACTGAGGAAACATAAATTTGCTATACTTACACTGGGGGTAGTTCAATTTACACGCCTGCAGAAATAGGGAGACATACATACACATATATATATATATATATATATATATATATATATATATATATATATATATATATATATATATACACACACACACGTATATACACACACACACACACACACACGTATATATGTATATTTTTTTCAGTTATACCACTTACTACATGCAATGCACTGTTTATTAATTTCTATATGTCAATAACACAGGAAAAGAGGGCATCATTAACAAACTAGATGCATTGTGGGCAAGATAATTTGCATATATGCAAATTACCTTGCGAATAGTGCCTTGTGATTGACTGCGGGACACTGGTAAGAGGAGACAGGAGACCAGAACCAGAGATCATTAATGACAGCTGTCGGCAACAGCGCCCCCTCTCTTAGCTGGCGCCCCTGGCGAGGGCCATCTAGGCCAATAGGAAGATACGCCCCTGCTCAAACTAACAGTGATATGGCTGCACATAGGCGGCAGTATCACAGAGGAGACGGCTTGGGTGCAGCTGCGGCTGTGGTCAGTGAGTCACAGCTGACAGCCTGATGCAGTGCACAACAAGCAGGGCCAGCAGTGACTGACTGAACATATTAGTAACACGGCCGCACTACAGCTCATGCATACTTGCCAACTCCCCCTGACCATCAGGGAGGCTCCCTGAAATAGTAGCAATCCCTGTGACTCCCTGAAGAGGCTAGCATTTTCCCCGATTGCACCTGATTGTAGCTGGTATATACTTTGAAAAAAATAAATCAAAGATACATCCATTCAAATGGTATAATCAGTGTGTGACATTTCCCTGCATTGGTTATAATAAAGCAAAATGGGGGCGATTCAATTAAGCGCGCTGTTGATCACAGCGGGAAGGAGTTACCGGAGGTATTCAAGTCATCGCACTATTAGGCCGACTAAAGGATTTAGTATCCTCCTCGCAGACCCGCGAGTTAGGCTTAATGACATGGGGATCCCGGCCCCCGAAACAGGCAGCTGCATCTCTTCTCCTGGCTTCTCTGAGAGAGGAATTATATAAAGTAGGAAAGTATGCCCCCAAGTCATATTTATCATGTAATACACATGAAAGTTTTAAATTAGATTGATTAAATACAAACACTTATGATTTTTTGTTTTTGTTTTTTTAAACAAATGGCAATTGCTTGCCCACTGCAGACCGAATACAATTATCAACAATTATCAACTAAATAAAGCAAATGCATTACAACAGCTGGTCAGAAACCTGTTTATTGTCATAATCATTGTCTTTTGCACCAGGGGAGGTTAGGCAAATCGCTGCCAGCAAAGGGAGGGCTTGCTGTGATTATACATACTGTAGGCATTCAACCTGGAGGGTCAGAACAGCCTCTCCGGCTTCTTGGGTCTCCCACTGCCAGGCATAGGTAAACCACTGACATGCATGACAAATAACAAAACAACAAATGTTGGAAGCATGTCTAACAATGACAGAATTTACAACTACAACCACCAAGCCTAAGCAAAAGGTACAAATTCACTTCAGTCTCTTATCTGATTGGAAATCTTCATTTTTTTGTACTTTAACTTTGTGTTTTCAACAAAGAAATGTGTATATTATTGCACCATTTGTTTTGTTTATTGATTATACATATTCTAACCAACCTACAAGGAATAAGGAGAATGCCATCTTGCTATTATATAATATCTGCCCTATATCAGATACAAAACATAAATCAACCCTATCTGCATTGGCCACAAACAACTATAACACCAGCAGTAATGGTAAGAAACAAAAAGAGAATTTGAATTGTATAAATACAAAAAGTTCTATAAGTAAATAACGTTAGAACAGAAAATCTTGTTTCACATTAACCAGTTTAGTGTATTAGCAGAAAATCATATGAATAAACAATGACCCATGCTTATTACATGACTGTTATCTGGTTTATGCAACTTGCAATTTAGCCATGAATGATTAGTCATAACAACCAGTAAATAAACATTTTACCACTGGAGCTGCAAAATGGGTAATTTACCAAACAATAATTTAATGATATTTAAAAATCATATTGTTGATTGGCTGGAAGCCGCAGTGTCCAAGGTGGAGCTCAGCAATTATTTGTAATGTGGGAGAGCGTCATAAGCACACTCCCCACAACATCCAAATTGTATAAATGCTTCCATTCCACTTCCTGGTATGAATTGGGAAACATAGATAATGCCCCACCTATTATCTTTTAGGGGCTCGAGGGTGTTGACGTGGTAGAATCCTTACAGGTCGCTTAGACCGCGCAGTTCAACAATCTTAAACAACATATAACAAGATCAACTGATACGCCGCTTGCATTGGACATGACACATTTTCCACAATACAGCTCTTTGGGTCCTATGGATGTGCAATGTGTGAACTGTGGTGCCCTACACTTCTTGGTAGAGGAGATTAACAGCCATTTTTTAGACTGCTGTCACAATGGAAAGGTTGTGTTGCCCAATGTGGTTGTTCCACAATATTTAGCAGAACAAATAAATACCCTCAAATTCCGGAATATCGCCATAATATCCTCTGTAACTAATATCTTCCATAACCAAGGTGGTTACTGCCGTGGATTCCTTAGTTATTATTAAAATGCGTTTGACTAGGGTCTGAGAATCTTATTGCATGCAGGGAGAGATCAAAGGAGATGTTCTTGGCCAATTTAGAATAGATCACTCTCCGGAACAAGGAGGCACGGCCAGGTGGGGGGAGGGGGTGTGTGGCCACACTCCATCAGTAGCTGGGGTGTGGCAGAGCCATAATCGGGGATGGGATATATACGGTCAATTTTTGGATGAAAATTGCGATACATTCCGCCCTTTGTTGTCTGCATATCAGCATCTGTAAACGCCAGTATGATGGAATACTTGTCTCGCTATTAGAAGACTTCCAGGGTTATATCCCGGGGGTCCTAATGCGCCTGTGTGGCCATCAGCCTGCACATATGCAATTGTCAGGGGAACGGAGAGGGATTCTTCGGATCCACCTCCAGGGAATTCCACGGAAAGAAGCACTTTGGCTTCAATAGGCAACGCCATCTATCGATGGCTTTGCCTATGGTGCAGAAGCTCCAGAAAGTTTTGCAGCTCCAGATAAATCTATGGGGACTGCTGTGCAGCAGGTACACAACAGATCTCTCCGATATCTGCTGCACAGCCTTTTTAAAACTTTAATACAACCACAAGAGTATGTGACATATGAACAAACACAGATGAGAGAATATGTATCAAATGGTCTTAAAAAGATATATAAAGATGTTGCCCATAGCAACCAGTTTCTAGCCATCACTCATCGAGTACATTCTATAAAAGGATAGCTAGAAACTGGTTGCTATGGGAAACTTCCCCAATTTACACAAAACCGCTTTAAAATTTACGTATCATCATACTATAGTAATTAGCCACCGGATCCAGTTCACAGTCACATATTTAGAATATCATATTTATTAACATTACTCAAATATGACAATATGCAGTTACACAGGCAAACAAATCAGCAATGTGCTCAATTGTCTGTGTAGGGCAATATAGACATTGAAACAAGAGTCCTTATTGGTTCCTGTGGTTTAGTCACGTCTCCATCTTTCAACAATTTTAATAACAGGCCCCCCTCCTGCAGAAAACGACCTACACCTCTCATCACTACATATACCAAATGGCCAGTAAGCTGCACAGATGTAAAGTGCAGGGATATCTTGGTCCCTTTGTATGAAATAGTAGAACAGCACAAATTAAGAAAGATAATTTGCTTAAAACAGTATAGAGAAGCAAGTGATACATAAGCAGAAGACTAAAGGGAGCTACCTAACAGCCAGAAGTCTAATGCTGTAAACATTATTGGACACTATAGGGCTAATTTATAAAGCAGAACTCTATATTAATGCCATCATGATAAACAAGGCATGAAACAGGAGGTAAACTTGGCCTTGCCTTGAAGAGTTTACAAACCAAGAGAAGTGGAGTTCACCTTATACAGTAGGTACGTGATTTATTTCACATTATAAGCCTTCACACGAGTACAATATAGAATGCAAGACCTTAGAAGACCGTTAATTCATAACCACTGCTTAGTTAGAGCAACATCCATTGTCACTCACTTCCATTAATTCAGGCAGTTCGCCAAGAAGGCGGTAATTTAGAACAGGGCTTCCTAACTGTCATGCTTGAGACTGTCTCCTTCTGGTGTAAATGCTAACTGGTAAAAGTACACATTAAATTCAACAAAATGACTAAAAAGTCAAAATAAATTAGAAGGATATATTATATATACAAAGGGTAATGGTAAACATTTTCACATTTGGGGGTTTTGGAACGTGCTTACATTATTTTAGGGCAGTGGCAGGGACCCTGTTTGACTAGATGAGGGCCACACCTCTCCCAAAATGGTCACATTTAGATTTTTACTTTGTAAAAACCACATAAAGATAACCAAGAAGAATAAATTTTATATTTAATTATATTGCCCCTGCAATATCCACTAAATTATTTATTTTGCCAAAGATAGGAACGGTCTTATTTCTGGCCAACTGGTGCCAGTCTTTTAGGGTATATATGTGATAAACCAATACATTTACTGTAATACACAATTACATGCAGTGGGTGATACAAAGAGCTGAGGAAACACAGATTTGCAGGATTAAAAATCTTTTTTCTGTGCCAGCATAAACCACAATAGAAATTAAACCGGAAATGACTGAAATTAAACCCTTCCTACATAGGGGACAAAGTGCATGTTGATATTGGCATTATATTTTGGTAGTTTTTTTGATTATGTTGAAACTGAAAGTCTTTGACATATTAATCAAAAGAGCATATACTACTCATTAACTGTTGCAGCCTAAAACATTATCACTATATTTTAAAAGATTATATAAAGAAATGGATTTATTCAGGAATGCTTGTCAATAACCAATACAAAATATTCTCTCGTGAAATAAATAGAAACAAACTTCAGCTTTCTTAGTTACAAATTATGGTGCATACACACGGTCAGATTTTTCCTTCAGATATGAACGATAACGATTTTAAAATCGTTCAGTCGTTCATATCTGAAGGAAAATCGTTCATATCTGACATGCCTGAACGATGGCCTATCAACGATGCGCGTTCCCGATGGTCAGATAACGATTTCTGACATCTGTTGTGTTTGCAGTCAGACTTGGACGATTCCATTCATTTTAATGCAGTCAAAAATCGTTCAAATCGTTCAAAACTTTGGTAAAATCGTTCAATCGTTCATCTGACAAATCTGACAAGTCTGACAAATCTGACCGTGTGTATGCTCCATTAGACATTTTTTTCCATAAGTATTCGCCCCTTTGCGAAGATGCACCTTAATAAACACTGGAGCAATCAGTTCTCTTCAGTTGTCACAAATTATTGTTTGGAATTCACAAATGCACAATCACATATTGTTAGCTGATAATGTTGGGAAGCAGTTGGGAAGTCGACGGACATAGGGCCTGATTCAGAGCCGCTCGTAAGCGGCCACTCGTTCGCCCCTACCGATGTTCGCACAACTGCGCATGTGTACGGATTTTAATACGCATGCACGAACCAGTCAGTGCGGCCGAAAATCGTGTGCTCACTAAATAGCGAATGCCTGCTATTTTGAGTGACAGAATGAGGCGTTTGTGGGTGGTAACAGGGGAAGGTGCTTGAAAACGGGGAGTGGAGATCCGAACGCAGGCGTGCTTAAAGGTCAAAACGGGCGTTTTAAGGGTGTGCATAATTAACAAAGCAGCGTCATTGACCACGTCACTTGGTTGTTTTATAGTCAGAACTGCTCGCATGATTGTGGTAGGAAAAACCAACCACAAGAATAGCGAGCAGTTCAGACGCCTTTCGATGTACTCGATTAATCTAAAATAGCGGACATGACGTCTGATGCGAGCGGCCAGGGGGCGTTTTTTTCAAAATTACGTTCGCATGTTTTGTTCGTTCGTTCAGACATAGAGGCGTGAACAGACCGCAAAGAGTGAACGGTTCATTTAAATAGCCAGCCCCTTTTTCTGAAAGAGCGAGCGCAAATAGCGTCCGGCTCTGAATCAGGCCCATAATCCCAACCGCTGGCTTCCCGACTGTCTAATCCCGGCAAGGCACTAATGACGCGTTGAAATCCCGACGCCTGTCATTAGACCTACGTCGGGAGCCCGACACCCGGCTTACCGATCGAAGGTAAGCCGGGCGTGGACAGCCCGCGGGGGGTGGGCCTAGGGTTAGGTTTAGGGTTCCCGTGGGGGACTTAGGGTTAGGCACCCCCCTGGGAGGTTAGGTTTAGGCTAGAGGAAGGAGGCGGTTAGGGTTAGGCACATCCCCCCCCACCCCCGAGAGACTTAGGTTTAGGCAGCGGGAAAGGGGGGGGTTAGGTTTAGGCACTTGGGGGGAGGTTAGGGTTAGGCACCCCTAAGGGAGGGTTAGGGGGTAAAATTAGGTTAGTTAGTACTCACCTTAGGACGATCGGGATTTCCTCCTCTGTCGGACGGCGGTACATCATACTGATTCCGATAAAGTTTAATACCCAAAACGGTAAATGTACAATCCAGGTGTGGGACATTTCACAAATAAGAACATACTTACGAGCAAATACAAGAACATGTTTATTGAGAAGTACCTGAGAAAGGCCGTAAGGGGGGAAATTTATCAAAGATTGGAGAGATAAAGTACTAATCAATCAGCTTATGTCACATTGCAGGCTGTGTTTGAAAAATGACAGTTAGGAGCTGATTTGTTGGTACTTTTTCTCTCTTCAAAGTTTACTTCATCTCCCCCAAAATGATTTAAGGACAAGTTCCGCAGAAGGGCACTTGTTAAGGAGGCCACCACGTGACCTATGGGAACGGATAGCGTTACAGTTCTCCAGTGTGTAATCTCATTTAAAAAAAAAAAAAATTTCCAAAAATTACAATTGTGTCAAGAAATAACCCTACAGGGGATTATAAAAAAAAAAAAAAAAAAAAAAAAAAGAAGAAGAGGTATGACTAAAAAAAAAACGCCAGTGAATTATCCTCCTTATCTTCTATTAATACTATGGATGAGTCATCTGTATTGTATACAGATCAATGAGTATATTATAGCAGCAGTCAGTGAGCAAAGACAATATTCTAAAGCTGGGTACACATTGACAGGTATATTGGCCGATCAATTGATCGCCCAATATATCTGGTGCCCATCGACCAGTGAGTACCAGCGATATGTCTGAACGACGTCGTTCACAGACATATCGCGTCGGCTGTGCACATGCAGCTGCACGGAGCTGGGACTCGCGGCTGCCTGGAAGATGATGGTCGTTCAGTGTATATGAACAACCATCATCTACAGATATCTGCAGATCACTCGATCTGCAGATATATCTGCTAGGTGTGTATCCACCTTAATGTTACTGCAACTAGTAATTATCTTATATAGCATCAGATAAAAAGCAAATATACCATGAGTACGCAGGCTACAATAGTCATAAAATAGTTGCCATAGATGTGGTATTAGCCGTGAATGAATTGCATAATTTAATTCTAATACAAAATTCCGCCTATACAACCACAGGACAAAACAGAGCCATACAGCAGCAGAGCTTCAAGATTTATTAGTGTCCTCTATTTTATCTTTAGACAGATTCTTTTGTCAGGGCTGGATAAAACAAGGAGCTGTTCTGGAATGTGAGGTCACACAAACAGAAGCAGCTAACCCATTCCCAGCAAAACACTGTCCTAAACTTGGCCATTCCCTCTGATTGAAAGAAAGTTGTAAGTAATGGTATAATGGTACACTATACTGTACATCTCCATGCAGGAGGTCAATTGATCACTTCCAAAAAGACCAATGTAGAGATTTTCTTTAAATAAAAATGTAAAAAATTATGCATTGTACATAGTTAAAAAAAAAAAAAGTTTTAGCAAACCCTCTGCCCCACCCTACCCTCAAGCATGCTTCTAGACTCAAAGGATTGTTTTCCCTAAATGCATTGCTTCAGCAACCATCCCATTAATCGTTACCCATTCTCTGGGCCTGATTCAGCATGGATCGCAAGTGCAACAGCGTACACAGATCGATTGATGGTGCATACTGCTCATTCGTATGCAGCGCAGTGTGCATGTGTTAGCATTGCAATCACTCAAGCAGAACAAAAGCCATCGCAGAGTGAGTGACAGGCTGTGAGCGTTTGGGAGTGGTGATGGGGGAGTGGTCAGAGAAACACAGGTGTCTGTCCGTTTAAATGCAGTTCCCCGGGCGTGCATAAATCAGACACTGAGATGACATACGCAGCTTGTGTACTCCATGCATTCAACAAGACTTGCCATTTCTGTGGCAGGTCAGACCTGCTGTAATTCTGTGTGAGGAGCCGATGTTACCGACGTATACGCAGGACTGCAAGGTATTACAGATGTGAGATAGCGGTAGTGGGCGTCTCTATCAGGGGCGCTGAGAGGAGGGGGAGCGGGTACTTATTACCCGGGTCTGGGCTTGCTGGAGGGGCCCGACACCGCTCCCCCTCGCTCTTACATCACAGCAGCCCAACACATGCTGCTGTGTGCTGGGCTGCACTGGGAGACTGCTCGCGGCTGCTAAAGCAGCAGCCGGAGCAATCTACTATAGCTATGGGGGGAGTGATCATACTGATCGCGCCCCTCATTGGCTGTGCGCCGTGCTTTTTTCTCTTTTTTTTCTTAGGGGGTATGGCCACACCTACTGTGATTAGGCCACGCCCCTTCACCCGGGCCCCGCGTGGCTGTCGGCGGCCCTGGTCTCTATGCTGGCTGTGCGACGGCTTTGCAATTGCATTCATTAGCATATTTTCACAGCAGACATCCGAGCGATTACAGAGTTGCCATCGCAATAGCGATCCATGCTGAATCAGGCCCTCCGTTATTACTTTATAGTGCTGCAATGGCATGCAGGGTGTTAACTTTATAAATTATAACTACACAATCTCTTTATTGTTTACATAATCACTTGGATGACACAAACTTAATGCATGTACAATACACTTAGTTGATGTTATGTAAAGCTATTAAACCATGATGTTTATTTTGCTATAGATATATCAGGCAACCTGTTTCTCTCCTGCTGTTAAACTACAACTCCTGGCATGCTTGGTGAGACAATGGCTGGCAGAACATGCTGGAAACTGTAGTACGGTAACAAAAACACCATATTATCTCAGTAAGAACTACAGAAAGTGTAAAAGGAAATAAAGATATGATGTTTGTATGAATGTAAGATCATATATACTTGTCCTTCACATAGCAGTGAATCAAACACTGTATGTACAGACAAGTTAGGGAGTGCTTCTTATCTTGTGGGAAAATGAGAGATTAGAGAAAACCTGCCAAGTCTCCTCTCCTACACAAACACTATCCTATCCCCCATGCAAAACTGCCCAGAGCATGAACAGAAAAAATTCCTTTCTGTTCAGTAACTTCTGGTAAAGTCCAGTGACCTCATCATGGAGGCTGCTGCTTTCACCTACACTACAGGGAGTGGTGTTACCTGCTGGTTGTGTGTCAACACTTAGCAAAATGTGTTCCCAACAAACGACGGGTAAAGAATTAATTAATGAATACATTAAACACATGCAAGTGCTCTACCTAGTTTAGTGCCTCAAACACTTAAAATATATACACAGGTAAAAGAATAAATGTACATTTTTTTTCTACAACCTTGCCTGTCACTATCAGCTGTGACAATATTTAGGCTGACTTTTTTGACAATTATTTATATAGCAGTCGCATACTCTGCAGAGCTTTACAATGAGAGTGTGATTATAGAATTAGAAGTGCGTGTGTGTGTGCACACCTATATGTACAGTAAGTGTGACTAGTGCTGTGGATGTGTGCTTGATTTGCGCTCAGTGTTTAAAAGTTTTGTGCATTTACTACTGTGTCTGTTTATGTACATGTCTATTATGGAGTGAATTTATGCTTTAAAATTGACATTGCAAATTGCAGTGGTGTCGTTTAATTTACTAGGACAGTTCATAGTCCAATTTTTATTTTTTTTTCAATGTGTTTTCAGTTTGCCAGGATAAAGGTCGGCTTCACTGATAATGGATTGGTCACAAGAAAAAAAGTGTTACAAGTGAAAAGTCTTAAGAAAATAAAAAAGGTTAAACGAATGCAATTTGGATATCATGGAAAACAAATTAAATACTAAAAGAAAAAAAGAAAAAACTTTGCCTTGTTCCTCATCTGGTCCCACAATTCCAGTTATAAATTATTGCAATGCTGTGTTTTAATACAGGTGTCACTAATTTATTACAAGACAACAGTTTATCAATAAGTTTTGGGACCACTGTGCTACACCAAAACAGAAACGTAAAACATCTAAAAACCATAACAAAGACCCTTTCCTTAGGAGGCATCTTGTTTAAAAGAGAATACAAAATGAATACTTCACTCAACTTAACAGTGTAGGTTATATTGCTGCTTGCACCAAATATTGAAACAATTGGCTAAAATAAAAGCAGCGTTTAAATGGAAGTACTGTTACGGACTTGTTTATTATGCTTTTACTAAGCCATAGTGCTTTTAAATTAGTAGTGTTTGCTGCTTTCTTTATATCAAATTACAGTGGTGTATGTTCCATCCATTACGTACAGCACTGCACATTATTGTGGCACCATATAAATATAATACTACAGAACATTACATTTTGATAGTTTTTTCTATGTTGCATATCAATGTATCAGTTGCTCACCCATATCCATCCCCGGTGTGATCACTGTAGCTTTGCTGGGTATAGTAAATCTTCTGCGAGATTCCTCCTCCTCCTCCTACCAGCTTATGGTGGTTGTTCATGTCATACCTGCCGGACAAATCCTGGCCAGACTCTGGTCTAGTGAGCCTGCCTAGGGTATTGATCCGAGTATGGGACCCTCCGTTAATACTCATTTTGTTTTCAGCTCAGCAGATATCAAAGCATTCGACACAAGAAAAGTAATCTACGTTTGCAGGTATTAGAAGGGATGGGTGTAGACAGGTAAGACTAGCTTAAACTTGAGCCAGAGCTCCCAGGTCTGGCAAGAATTTCTTCTGAGCAGAACAGAAAACAAAATCCAAAATGAAGTAGGTGTAAGGTGGACAAACAGGAGCTAAACAGAATGGCACAGAGCGTTCTCCCTGTTTGCTCTACAGCTCTGTGCCTGTGTTGTCAGAGAGAGTCTGAAGTCAGGGACTGGGGGGAGGAGTAGGAGGTGGCAGGTCTTATCCAGCCCTCTCCTGTGAGAAGCCAGTGGCACACCTTTGTCTCTCTGTGTTTTTTTGTTTTTCAAAAGTATTGTGATTGCTGGCAACACCCTAAATATCTGTTATCCCAGCCCTGCCTCCACCCCTTATATACAGTATGACAACTCCTCACCTAAGCACAGCTAGCACTATTAGGCACACATGTCAGATGTCTGCAAATTAATTATGTAAACCTGGATTAAGTTTTCAGGTAGATTGGTTTCAATGACTTCCAATAGATAATACTTTTCTTAGTATAATTCCAGTATTATGCTTAAAAATCCTTACTGTAGCCAAGAAAAACATTTGTTATATTTATTCTTAAATAAAGGAGACGATATAATCTAGTTCTCCGCTTTATTACTGTACAATAAAGTCAGTTGAGCACCTGACATTGGCACTTGTTCACAGGTATGTTAGCTTATAATAGTATTGTGGATCAATCATCTATAGATAATTGTATTTCATATTACAAGGTGTGGCAGATGTTATACTAGTGCGTGTTGTCTTCTGTACATGCATAGCACAACAAAAACGTGCATATTTGACAAACATTTTAATGTGCGGATTTCATGCAGATTTCAAGTGACATAGGTTGCTGTAGTTTTATTTTTTAAAAAGTCACTAGTGACTTTCAAGCAAGAAACCAAATAAGTTATGCTATGCAATATACTGTATGTAATACCATTGCACTATATTCCCACCTGCTCATTTTGGACTAGTCAATGATGAGCTTCTTGAAAAATACTGTATATGAAAATAATTAAAAATAGTTTGCAAATTCTGAAACGCTGGAAGAGGATTTGGTGACTACTGCAATGCAGGTCAGATAGCCACAAATCAGGCCTTGGCAGATTAAAACAAAACTGGGTGATACAAATTAGCATGCAAACTACTGCTTTAAAGTTGCACAAGAGATAGGTGATGAGAGTTGTAGTCCAATTGCTAGAGAACAAGGCTTATCAGTTTTGTCATTGACATTTGTAAATTTACAACACAATTTATTTTAGATTGTCTACCTGCATGTGTACGCACAATAGAAAATCCCCCCCCCCCCCCCCCCCACTGAACCATGAATATTCCATTCACTTCTAACAGCTGTGCTCCTCCCTGTGCTGAACCCAATAGCTATTTACAAGGAAGTGAAGTTGTAGCTGGAAACACAACATGGGACACAACTCTGCAAAGTCACTAAATTAAATTAAATTCAAATTAAAAGTCTAATAGGACAGATTGCACCTCAGTTTTCACTGATTGAACTGAGTCTATTTCTTCCTGCATTGTTGCAGACAAGGTGCATTCCTTGGATGTAGTAGATTACTGAGAAACATACCTGGGTTTAAGCATTATCTCTAACCAAGACAAAGATCCTCCAGTGTCGCTCCTTCTTACTGCCACTCATGAAATGTCACAGCTTCCGCATTGTAAACCTCTAGTACCTGCCTTCTCAACCTTGGATTATCTATATCTGGTATTTTAACAATTTATGTCTAGAATGTGACCAGTGGTGTAACGTCTGATTTCTCTCTTCTCGCACATTCATTAGAATTAGAAGCTATGGAAATAAAATAAATGCTGTAAGTTTGAAACAAATCACTATGGGGGCTATTTACTAAGCAGTGTTAGGAGACAGAGTGAAAAGCGGTAAGAAAGTGATAAGGTGCCAGCCAATCAGCTCCCAACTGTCATTTTGCAAACACAGCCTGTGAGATGACAGTTGGGAGCTGATTGGCTGGCACCTTATCACTTTTCACTCTGTCCCCTAACACTGCTTAGTAAATAGACCCCTATGTCATACACTGGAAGCGCATTAAAATAACCATGTGTGCACTTAGAGTTACAAATAGGAAGAGAATGTTATTTATATATATTTATTGACTTTCTGGGTGCAATAGACACAGGTTCTCAAATTCGGTCCTCAGGACCCCAAACAGTGCATGTTTTGCAGGTCTCCTCACTTAATTACTAGTGAAATAGTTAGCTGCACCTGTAGATCTTTTAAAATGTGTCAGTGAGTACTAAATACACCTGTGCACCTTCTGGGTGACCTGCAAAAAGTGAACTGCGTGGGGTTCTGAGGACTGAGTTTGAGAACCACTGGACTAGATAAACTTTTTCTACAAATGATGTGCTGGGTACCCAAAAGGAATTTCCACATCCAAAAAATTAGATAATCATAAACGTTTGCACATTTCTTATGTGCAAATGTATATTTAATTTAGCTATAATAGGCTCCAGTGTAAAGGCCCCCATACATCACGATTGCTGCAATCAATCTCTGATGTATGGGGGCCTTAAGCCAGAAGTAATCAGACCACTCCATATGTGACAAAAAAACAATTGGAAAGGTTGTCAGGGGGAGATCTATATGGATCTGAGAAGATATGCAAATGTTGAAGCCGCCATCTTTTGTATAGAGACGCCCACCATCGGCTTCTCAGATACTCCAATGAGGGCCTGCCACGTCACCAATCTCAGAAGACCATTCCGCAGCTTATTTAAGCCACCGCGTGCAGCCCGGAAGGGGTTGTGATGGCGGCTGCCAGAGGAGACGGATTGTCGCTGAAGGAAGACCAGGATCCGGCCGGACACCGGAGGCATCGCGGGGAAGGAAGCAGGAGCAGCCAGCTGACCAGGTCAGCCCTCAGTGAGGCCTTTGCAGAATTGTTTCCTTGTGTCCCATTTTGTGCCCTCATCCACTGTACCACCACCGTGCGGCATTAGGCCGAGGCCACTGTACACCCACCCATCATTAGGCAGGCACGATTCCTGAGCCACTCAGGGAGCTAGGCTCCATAGTCTGACCCCATTAGACAGGCGCTAGGCCTGAGTCATCCAGGACGCTATGCCCCACCACTCTGGCCCCATTCTTCGGCGCTAGGCCGCAGGCATTGTTATTGTTTGGCGCTAGGCCGCAGGCATTGTTATTATTCGGCGCTAGGCCGCAGGCATTGTTATTATTCGGCGCTAGGCCGCAGGCATTGTTATTATTCGGCGCTAGGCCGCAGGCATTTTTATTGTTTGGCGCTAGGCGGCAGGCATTGTTATTGTTCGGCGCTAGGCCGCAGGCATTGTTCTTATTCGGCGCTAGGCCGCAGGCATTTTTATTGTTTGGCGCTAGGCCGCAGGCATTTTTATTGTTCGGTGCTATGCCGCAGGTATTGTTATTGGTCGGTGCTAGGCCGCAGGTATTGTTATTGGTCAGTGCTAGGCCGCAGGCATTGTTAGTGTCCGGCGCTAGGCCGCAGGTAGTGTTATTGATTGACACTAGGACGCAGACATTGTTATTGGTCACGCTAGACCGCAGACAGTGTTATTGGTTGGCGCTAGGCCGCAGGCATTGTTATTGTTGCAGGTGCTGAGATCAGGACCACTCGCCCATCAAGGGGACTGTGTGTTGTATTGGTGCTGTGCATCATCCCTTTGCCCCTCTCCTCTTTCGGGGGCTTGCGTTCGGGTTGCACCCGTGTGCCTGGCACGTGGGTGAAACCAGTCTAAGGCCATTGTTATTGTTTTATTGTTCGGTGCTAGGCCGCAGGCATTGTTATTGTTCGGCGCTAGGCAGAAGGTATTGTTATTGTTCGGCACTAGGCCGCAGGCATTGTTATTGTTCGGCGCTAAGCCACAGATATTGTTATTGTTCGGTGCTAGGCCGCAGGTATTGTTATTGTTGCAGGTGCTGAGATCAGGACCACTCGCCCATCAAGGGGACTGTGGGCCTGATTCAGAGCTGAACGCTCTGACCAGAGCGCTCGCTCTGAATCAGGGCCCTCCTACCTTTTTTTGGAGCGTCCTCATGGACGCTCGCATAGCTGTGGGTTACCACCCACAGCTATAGCGAGCGTCCATGATGATGGTCACGATGGTCTTGACCATCGCGACCATCGGGCTTGCGACGGAGATCCTACGGTAGGGTCTCGCTGCCGCAAGCCCTGGAGTGATTTTGGCTCTATCAGAGCCAAAATCACTACCACTGACATCACTAGTGATGTCAGTGGGGCTGGCTTGAGACGGTAGGCGTTCCCATGGGAACGCCTCCGTCTGGCAGGCACGCCCACCAAAGGGGGCGTGCTGTCAATCAACATCGACAGCACGCCCCCTTTGGTCCGAGACCCGGAGCGATGGAGAGCCCGTCGCTCGCCGGGTCTTGCGCATGCGTACGACGGAGCTCCCTCCATCGTGCGCATGCGCAGTGGGGGAACATCGACCCACCTGCGAGCGTACTGCCGCTCATGAGCGGGTCTGAATGACCCCGTGTGTGTTGTATTGGTGCTGTGCATCATCCCTTTGCCCCTTTCCTCTTTCGGGGGTTTGCGTTCGGGTTGCACCCGTGTGCCTGGCACGTGGGTGTAACCAGTCTAAGGCCAAAAGTTCCAATGATGACCATTCACTAGCCCCAGGGAAGTTCTGTCAGTCTCGTGCCACCCGGGTCCCTTCCAGAGGCTCAGCGTGTCTGACTTCTCTTGCAGGGTAGACTGCCACCAGCCATGTCAGACCAGAATCCCAGGAACATCTGTGCGAGCGTCATCTGCGGCCTGAAGGTGAGGCCTATGGGGTGCGAATGGTAAGTGCCATGCCACACCTGCATGGCAGCAGGTACACACACCAGGGCCCCAACAGGCTCTCACACTGACTTGGGTAAGTGCAGCGCTGACTTGGGGACGGGCCGGCACAAGGCGCATTTATGCCCTGTTACAGTCCTGAACTGGCTAATTTACAAAGGGCCTGATTCAGAGAGATACGTTTTTCCGATGTTTACACAGATGACCAATAATTGGCAATCAGTGCATGTGGAGTTGCATGCCTTAGCCGCTCACAGCTGCAATGGCATCAGCGTTCATCTCTGAGTCAGGCCCAATATACTTCAAGCAAAAGAGGGAAGAGAACTCTCCAGGAAGCCAGACTCCAGGCAAGAAATGTTCTGTGACAAGATATAATTTGTGCAACTATGCTGAAACATATTTTTATACTGTCTGTGATAGGATCACTGGTAAAGTGGTCTGTGGCAGGTACATTTATCCCAGATTCCTGTCTTATGTGTTTTAAATCCCCAGGAGAAAGTCTGCAGTGTAGCAGGCTTGAGTTTCGGCTTTTTGAAAAGCCGGTTTGGGACCTGGGGGTTGTGGGTGAGAGGAGAGGGAGGGCTCCACCCACGGCCACTCCAGGTTTTGGTTCTCGCAGCCTGGTAACAGGTTGTTAGGGTTTCCACCTGAGAGTGACCAATATAAGCCTAGTGTGTTGAGGGCTGATTGTCTCACCTGGGAGAGCAGACAGGGAGTTTGCTCAGAGACACTTGAAAACCTAACTGTGTCACAATATGGTGGAGAATGCGGGCACCCACACACACTGAAGTTGCAGCGAGAGGAAAACTTTCCGTTTAAAAATTAAAGGGACAGACACCCAATTTGTGAGTGTGGAGATAACACTGTGTCCTTGAAGTCCCATAGAGGAGGCGTCAGCCAATGCTCAGAGAGGCAAGGTTCAGCTTCCAACCTACACCCCAGAACAAAATGGAGGAAATTATTAAGGCCTTGCTCCAAGCTACAGGAGCTCAGCAGGAGACGAACAAACTTCAGCAGGAGACGAACCAACTTCAGCAGGAATCTACCAGGGCTCAGCAGGAAGCTACAGCAGCTCAGCAGGAATCTACAAGGGCTCAGCAGGAATCCACCAGGGTGCAACTGTTGGCCTTGGAGACAGCCCAGAGGCAACAACAGGTCGCCATCGAGGAAACCCGCCAGGCCTTAGCGGAAAACAGCCAGGCCATAAGAGAGGTGGTACGGCACCTGGTCGCCCTGCCCAGAGATGTTACTACTGGTCCTCCCACCACCACTCACTCCGTACGAGCCAGTCACTTCCTCCAAAAGATGACTTCGGGCGATGATGTGGAGGCCTATCTCGCCGCATTTGAAAGAACGGCCGAAGGGGAGAGTTGGCCCAAGGAGCAGTGGGCAAGTCTGGTGGCACCTTTTTTGTCTGGGGAGCCACAAAAAGCATATTTCGACTTATGCCTGGCTGATGCCAAGGACTATAAAAAACTAAAACAGGAGATCCTAACTTGCTTGGGAGTCACCACCTTTGTTCGTGCCCAACGGGTCCACCGCTGGGAGTTCCATATGGACAAGCCTCCACGTTCACAGATGCATGACCTCATCCATCTGTCCTCAAAATGGCTACAGCCCGAGATGCTGACGGGACCACAGATCGTGGAAAGGGTCGTGATGGACCGGTACCTGCGATCATTACCCGCGACTCTGCGCAAGTGGGTGAGCCATGCAGACCCTAAGACCGCGGACCAGTTGGTCGAGCTAGTGGAGAGGTACGTGGCGGCTGAGGAGCTGAGGAGTATGCCCCACCAAGCCCCGATGGCGCACCGGCGAACTCCCACAGACACTGGTAAGACTGTTCCAGGGGAGAAGGGTGCTGGGCGGTGGGATGTACCTAAGACTGAGGGTGTAGAACCTGGAGGCAGGCCTGCCAGGCCAGGAAGGTTCTTGCCCCGTAAACGACTAGACATTAAGATGATTCAGTGTTTCCGGTGTGGTGACTTCGGCCATATTTCCGCTACTTGTTCACTTACAGCTGAACCTATGCAATGTGATACTGCTCATGTCTACCGCAGGGGGTCTTTCTTTGCACAGACAGCCTGTACGGCTGACCGGCAGGCTGAGACTGATAAGCACATGTGTGTACTCACTGGAGATGGCAACCGAGTAGAGGCACTGTTAGACTCTGGTAGCTTGGTGACACTTATAAAAGCTAAGCTGGTGAACCCCTTGAGTCATAAGGGGAAAACTGTTGATGTGACCTGCATACATGGGGATAATCGATATTATGTTACTGCCGAGGTGAACATCGAGACACCATGTGGCTCTGCTATAGTTTCTGTGGGTTTGGTGCCTGGTCTGATGTACGATGCAATATTGGGGAGAGACTTTGCTCACTTCTGGAAATTGTGGGAAAGCCGTTTTGTTCCAGAAGTGAACAACCCCGGTCTACTTGAGAAGGTTGTCGATATAGTGGAGGAGGGAGTTTCTTCTGAGTCAGAGTTATTCCCTTTTCCTACTATGGTGGGCGAACTAGAGAATGCGGAGCGTGACGGTGGCCCGCCAACTGATGTGCATCCCATTGAGGTGGGAAGTGTTGTTGGGCCAGTGGATCATCTGCCTGATTTAGAGGTCAGAAGAGAGGTCTTTGCCGTGGAGCAGTTGAATGACCCTACTTTGGTAAAAGCCAGGGAGAATGTAAAAGTAGTTGATGGTAAACCCATAGACCCTGATAGTGCTTTGTCCTATCCCCACATGGCAATGTGTCAGGATTGGTTATATCAGGTGACTAAGAAGGGGGAAGATGTTGTGGAACAACTAATAGTTCCCAAAGCCTACAGAAGAACAGTGTTGGATCTGGCCCATGGTCGTATAACGGCAGGTCATCTAGGGGTAGAGAAAACCACTGAGCGAATAATGCAGAGGTTTTTCTGGCCCGGGCTTCATAAAGAGGTATCTGACTTTTGCGCATCCTGCCCTGAGTGTCAGTATCATGCTCCCAGACCACGTTTTAAGGGACCACTATTCCATTGCCTATTATAGAGGTGCCGATAGTGAGAGAGCACCTGAAACAGGCTCAACAGGCACAGCAGAGGGTATACAACCGCAATGCTCGGTTACGCAGCTTTGCTCCTGGGGACAGAGTGTTAGTGTTGGTTCCCACTGTGGAAAATAAACTTTTGGCTAAATGGCAAGGGCCCTTTGAAATCTTAGAAAGAGTGGGACAGGTCAATTACAAAGTTTACTAGCCGGGGAAAAGAAAGCCGGAACAGATATACCATATAAATCTGTTAAAGCCCTGGAAAGATAGAACGGTACTGTCGGCCGTCCAAGCTCCTCCAGTAAGTCCAGGGCCCTTAGTTCCCGAAGTGACAGTGGCAAAAACCCTGTCGGCAATTCAACAACGAGAGGTCAAGGAGTTTCTGGCTAGAAATAGGGTGCTGTTCTCTGACGTACCTGGGAAAACCTCGGTCGTTAAACATGACATCATCACTGACCCAGGGGTTAAAGTTAATCTAAAGCCCTATAGGTTACCAGAAGCACCAAGAGCATCGATGTCGAAAGAAATTAAAAATATGCTAGAGTTAGGGGTTATTGAAGTATCACATAGTGAATGGTCAAGTCCCATTGTGTTGATTCCAAAGCCCGACGGGAGTGTGCGTTTCTGCAATGACTTCCGAAAGTTGAACAGTGTTTCAAAATTCGATGCCTACCCGGTGCCACAGTGGAGAAGGAGGCGTTGGCCATAAAGTGGGCATTAGAGGCTCTCAGGTACTACTTGGTTGGAAGAAAGTTCAAATTGATCACTGACCATGCCCCTTTGAAGTGGATGTCCGAAAATAAGGACAGTAATGCGAGAATTACGAGATGGTTCTTGGCGTTACAAACTTTTACATTTTCAGTGGAACACAGGCCAGGGGGCCTGTTGTTTAAAGCAGACGCGTTGTCACGCGTTCATTGTTTGGGGGCTTCAGTTGTTCCGCCCCATAGGTCGAAACAAAGGGGGGGGATATGTGATAGGATCACTGGTAAAGTGGTCTGTGACAGGGACATTTATCCCAGATTCCTGTCTTATGTGTTTTAAACCCCCAGGAGAAAGTCTGCAGTGTAGCAGGCTTGAGTTTCGGCTTTTTGAAAAGCCGGTTTGGGACCTGGGGGTTGTGGGTGAGAGGAGAAGGGAGGGCTCCACCCATGGCCATCCCAGGTTTTGGTTCTCGCAGCCTGGTAACAGGTTGTTAGGGTTTTCACCTGAGAGTGGCCAATATAAGCCTAGTGTGTTGAGGGCTGATTGTCTCACCTGGGAGAGCAGACAGGGAGTTTGCTCAGAGACACTTGAAAACCTAACTGTGTCACATGTCCCAGGAGACTCTTGAGTTTTGGGGGTGTTCCATTGACGCCACTTCCTAGTGAAATGGATAAGATGGTGGGCGTGATTAAGTGATTCTCAGCTAATCGCATTATCATAGCCACATTTTGCAGATTGTTTCAGTGGCAGCAGGGCAAAGTGATACCATTTGCCTGATTTTACCTCGCCACAGTGGTCAAGTTGGCAATTATATGTGGCTGAAACCAATTTTAAGTTTTGTGTCAGCCTTTGCATGTCAAGCATACCATTTACAATAGAATTCAAAGTCAGTAAACATCACTCATTGGGAAGCAATAAATCATTATTGTTGCTGCACAAAAGGCGACGAAGGTTATACAAGAGCCCCTTGTATAATATAATGAATTCAATTAATGACAGCACTACAGTCTCAAAATTGATTAATGCATATGCACAAAGTGTACAATGGGCCTGATTCACTACCATACGCAACTGCGATAACTAACGCAATTTCCCGATTGTTGCACTCCGAGCATGCGTTTCCTAAATGTCCGTCACATTGCAAAGAAATTCTCACTGTGAGCGGCATCTCTAAGGTAGCTTGGCGCGTGCACAGTGCGACCGCAACGGAAACAAAGTCGGATGATAATAGCTCAAATTATCAGCATTGCATACACACCTGAATCAGGCCCTTTGCATCTTTGCTAAACCTTGTAGCACTGCAGTTAGGGCAGATTCAATATGTGCATAGAGATTTATATATGAGAGTGATTGAAATTTCAGTGTAAAAATAAAGCTGTCCAGCATTTGTGGGCTACATGCAAAAGCAGCCAGTATTTACCCCGAATGAAAAAAACCCCGAAATAAAATGTATTTGCATCCCTTGCAGCATGGTTTGCTTCAGGTACAAAGGGCCTGATTCACTATCGTACGCAACTGCGTATACAATTGCGATTACACATGCAGTTAAACTGCGATAGTATGCTAATACATTGCAGCACCTCACAAGGACGCCCACCTTACTCAGCACACATACGAACTGTTTAGCAAGACTGCGAAACCATTGGTACAATTGAGTACAATTGCAGCCTCACGCACACTTGCACAAGCCCAGACCTCAGAAATTGCTAACTTCCACGCACGCTATCAGGATAATTTATGCACGCCCATGCAACGGCGTGCGAAGGCACTGGCACGCCTGCGTTCATCCAACCGCCCCCCCATCACCGCCCACAAATGGCACTTCCTGTCAATCACTCTGCGATGGGTCTGCGTAGTCACTGCGATCGCAGCGACCAGTTCGCGCACCTGGATACGTACGCATGTGCAGTGCAAAACAATAGGCAGATGCTGTGCGTAATCGCAGTTGCATACGGCAGTGAATCAGGGCAGTTACTTGCTTTTTTTGCTTTGCTCCGAGCTCAGGGCCTGATTCAGAGCCGGACGCTCTGACCAGAGCGCTCGCTCTGAATCAGGGCCCTCCTACCTCAACATGGAGCGGCCTTATGGACGCTCGCATAGCTGTGGGTTACCACCCACAGCTTATGCGAGCGTCCATGATGATGGTCGCGATGGTCAAGACCATCGTGACCATCGGGCTTGCGACGGAGACCCTGCGATAGGGTCTCGCTGCCGCAAGCCCTGGAGTGATTTTGGCTCTATCAGAGCCAAAATCACTACCACTGACATCACTAGTGATGTCAGTGGGGCCGGCTTCAGACGGTAGGCGTTCCCATGGGAGCGCCTCCGTCTGGCAGCAACGCCCCCGGCACGCCCACCAAAGGGGGCGTGCTGTCAATCAACATCGACAGCACGCCCCCTTCGGTGAGAGACCCGGAGCGACGGCTACCCCGTCGCTAGCCGGGTCTCACGCATGCGCACAACGGAGCTCCCTCCGTCGTGCGCATGCGCATTTGGGTACTATCGACCCGTTTGCGAGCGTCCTGCGCTCGCGAGCGGGTCTGAATGAGACCCTCAGTATCGGGCCCTGTGAGTAGCGTTGTCCATCGATGGTCGATGGTTTTAAATCATCTGTAGAAAACCATTCATCAGGCGACGCTGATGTTCTTCAACATCAGGGTGCTGCCATCAACGGTGTCGCTCCAGGGCGCC
Source organism: Taudactylus pleione (assembly GCA_031769625.1). Lineage (NCBI taxonomy): Eukaryota > Metazoa > Chordata > Amphibia > Anura > Myobatrachidae > Taudactylus > Taudactylus pleione. The sequence goes on from JAUIMM010000115.1 coordinate 11,796,783, forward strand.
ACCATCAACGGTGTTGCACCATCGATGGGGGGAACGACACTTGACACTGATCATAGACCATCAATGGTTGCAAAACCATCGATGGTTGATGGCCATCACTACCTGTGAGTGTAGGAATCAGACAAAGAATTAGGGATTTTTCTACAAGAAATTATCACTCAGGCTTGTCTAATTCTATACCTGGAGAACTACTCAAACTCCCTCTCTTTCATTACCAACCCCCACCAAAGGCCTGACATTTTTGCTGAAGAGACTGATTCATGTTAAAGTTTACGGAATGCAGTACAACAACAACTTTCCCCAGGATATTAAAGTACTGAGATACCATTATCTGAAACAAGTTTAATTGGCCAATATACAGTGAAATACAAGAAAACCACACACCACTAATTTCAACAACAATTAGGCATGAAAGTAGATAACTAATGGCTTTAAATCTGTCCTGCCTTCCAGCACTATAGTTATCCCTGTCAGCTATAATAATGCGGCACCACCAACCAGCTTTTCCCCTCTCATTCTTACTTCCCACTGTCTGTCTTACCGACACGTTTACATGTTCATGTTTAAATAAAATGCAATTCTATATAAAATTGTTAGGGGTATATTTACTAAGAATCGTGTCTGGCCCCAAATTAAACATGCTGGGCATCGCATGGATACGTGTGAGTTTGTTCAATCAATCTGAAGTTTACTAAGATTCATGTTTGTTAAAATCGTGTTTGGTGTATGCAATTTTGTTTGTATGTGTGTGTGTTCACTTGTATTTGGACTGAAAACAATAGACCTGCCTGTCAGCAGCATGTTTAGCAGAAGTGCTACACAGATCAGTGTGATCTGTGCAGGCTTCTGAGTGTAATAAAGTAATGAAAGGGTTAAAATAAAAATAAAAAACACAACCAGTCCCCCCCCCCCCAAAAAAATAAAAAACACAACCAGTCCTGGAATTTTGAGCCCCATCTGGTAGATGTGGGGTTCCCCCTGTATTCCTTTAATCAGCACCTGGCTGTACCAACCGGGGGGCTTACACTGCAGCATGGAGACACACAGCGGGGTGTCCCCATGCTGTAATGTAAAAAAGCCTTAAACTGGTCTGGCAATCCTCAGAGAAAGTTGGGACGCCCCCTCCAAAAAAAAAAAATGCTGTCCCACCTCCCTGGCCGGTGGGTGCAGGTGTAATGGTGTAAGTAAAGGGTTAATATTGTTTTTCGCAGTGGGACTACAAGTCCCAGGCAGCATGCCCTGCAGCTCTTGTAGAACTACTGGCTCCAGTACCCCCACTGTGGAAAAAATATAAAATCCCGTTAAGACACACACACACAGCATGTTTCAGTATTTTATTACACATTCAGTCATTCATCTGCACTTACACTCACCCACAGTCACACTATATACTTACCTACTCCCTCGCACAGGTCGGTTCTCTTCTCCAGTAGTCATCTGGTCTTCAGAAAAAATCAAACTGACTTACCAGAACCAGAATGAGCACTGTACTGTATGTACAGTATAGAGCTAGCTGAGTGACATGGAAACCACAGGGTTTCTTACACCTCAGCTCCCCCGCCACCCCCCCTCCAACCTGTCAGTAGCAGCACACATTGCAGTGGGGTCAGGGAGGCTGCTGCCACTGAACAACAGTCTCCTCTAGCTTTGTGGGTGTGTGTAGGAGCAACTTACATTGATCGCCTCCTTTACTGGATTTGCCCCTGGCTGAGGGGCTCACAGCATCCCCATTAAGCGCCCAATATTTTTTTTTTACATATTTTTGTCTAGGGGGCGTGGCCTAACCTACCACAATTTGGGCCACAGGCATAAAAATATCTGGTCCCGACCAAGCTTTCTACGGCCCTGGGCCTTATCCACTCTGCACAACGTAATGATGTCATGCGCACACCATCATGATATCATGTGCAGAGGAGGCAGAGCCAACACAGGGCACAGTGGAGCCCTGTTACGGTCCCGCCTACACTGATTGTGCACTTTTTGGGGCCAAAAACTATCTATGGATATGTTGTAGTGTTGCAAATGCAAACTGAATACTGAGAAGTTCTGCCAAAGAAATTCCCTCTTTTACATACTTGATTAAAAAAAAAAAAAAGTTCCCACAAAGTTGTGTGCAGTATTTTGTATGTACTTGCTGACTAGTACAGTACAGGACATACTTACCTACTTTTATTATCTGCTCCGCGGGAGATGCTCAGAGAGCAGACACAGGTGGCCGCTTCGGGGGGGGCGGGGCCTACATCATTAGGCCCCAAATTGTGGGAGCGCGAGGAGAAGGCGGGACTAAATGAAGCGTTTCCGTGTCTTTTAGCCCCACCCCTTCCATTCGGAGCTGCGATTCGCGGCAGTTATCTCCCCATCCTGCCCACTTCACTAGGAAGTGGGTGGGATGCTGGAGATCCGGATACTCTTCCGGGGGTGTGGGGGGCTCCCCGAAAATTCGGAAGCGTCCCGGAATTTCCAGGAGAGTAGGTGTGTGTTGTAATAAAATGTTTCCATTTTATGGAAGATAGCATCCCTGTCAAAGTCCAAAGACAGACAGTCCATTTTATTTTAAATAGTTTTTAAATGATCCTCTTCCCTGCACAAAAACATATGGAAATGATGGCTAGCTACGTTAGATTTCTTTTTGGATTTTTTTTGTTTTTGATTTAAAGGCTGTCTGCTATTTCTTTAAGGGTTGGATTCGATTCGCCTTAACTTGGTTTACTGCAGATTGACTTAACGTGCAACCTCCTATTTTATGCGCAACTCAATTGGAAAAGGCTTATCCCGTCCGTCGCGCAGTAATTCTGACTGGTAATGCCAACATTAAGCTTGCGGAAAAGTGGGGAAATCAGCATGGACCCCCAAAAAAGGCAAGTATAAGTATAATAAGCTAATAGTGTCATAATCAAGGTATTTGGAGCTCAAAAACTCCAAAAGGAGTCAAATGGATGATTTTTGAATTTTTTCTTAACAATTTAAAGGCTGTAGATTATTATGGTTCATAGAAATGCCTGTAATGTGATATTTTTGTAATTTTAAGCCACTTTAGTTTGAAACAATTTGCAAAAAAACACCTGTTACTCCCAGATGCAAACATAAAAACACCTGTCCTGTCAATTCAACACCATCATATGCCTGCACCACAACCATTTAACCCATTAATCTTATTTTTGCAGAATATCCCCCTCGTGGCTTATGTGCATGCGTGGCTGTCCAGCTGCGCATGCACAATGCTGCAAAGCCGTGATGCGCTGTGGGACAACCTGCAGCCCACTGGAGAAGGATTGCAAGTTTCCTCTCCGGCAGGGCAGCCCTTTAGCAGGTAATGGGCTAACACCATCCTAATATAGCTTTAGGCAACACAGGCTTCACTTTGAGGATCTTATTAAATACCTTCCCATAGAAATCTATGGGAATGTCTGCTGTGGGAGCCCGTAGACAGAAAGCAGGAGATATCTCAGATATCTTTTGCTTTCCTCTTTGGTATATCTAAGGGATACTTAATTATGCTCTGAATTTTGCAATTTCTGTATATTTTAAGGGCAGAATTTATTAATAAATATGCCCATACATTACTTATTTATCATTGGGGGTGTCCGAGGTGTTCTGAACCAAGTAAAATATTTATTGGACATTAGACAAATTCATCACTTTACAGGCACAACTTCTGGTGGACCCAAAAAAATCTAATGAGGTCAAGGCAAATTAAAAAATAAATTGTGTATCACAGCACACAAATATGCGCATTACAAATATTTTACAGCAACTGAACTTTTAGCTGCTTGAACTGAATTGGACCCAAAAACATATATAAGTAGGATACGACGAACCAGATGACATGTGGCCTTGATGACATTGCTGTGGAGTGCTTTTACTTGCAGCCTGGTGCCAATGCAGAGTTTGGGTGGGTTGTTTGGGGTTCTTCAGCACCATCACTTGAACCCCCACTTTGAGGAGAGGCTTGTGGGCAGGGAGACCAGTGGGGTAGACTGGTAAGTGTATATACACCAATTCGTCCGCCTGCTGTGCCAGGCTTGACAGCTCAAATGGGCATTTAAATCGCCGCCCACTTGAGCTGTCAATTACCGCCAGGTCCCCTAGCATGTATACGGGCGATCGGCGGGTCGCCTGTACACACCAGCAGATGACAGATATATCTTTCAGCTATATCGGCCATTTGCCGTACTGTATACAGTCAGGTGCATAAATATTGGGACATTGACAGAATTTTCATATTTTGGCCTCTATTCACCACCACAATGGCATTGAAATGAAACAAACAAGATGTGCTGTAACTGCAGACTTTCAGATTTAATTTGAGGGTAATTACATCCAAATCAGGTGAACGGTGTAGGAATTACAATGCCTCCCACTTTTTAAGGGGCCAAAAGTAATGGGACTATCAACTCAAAAGCTATTTCATGGACAGGTGTGGGCTATTCCCTCATTATTTCATTATCAATTAAGCAGGTAAAAGGTCTGGAGTTGATTCTAGGTGTGACATTTGCATTTGGAATCAGTTGCTGTCGACTCTCAATATGAGATCCAAAGAGCTGTCACTATCAGTGAAGCAAGCCATCATTAGGCTGAAAAATCAAAACAAACCCATCAGAGAGATAGCAAAAACATAATGTGTGGCCAAATCAACTGTTTGGAACATTCTTAAAAAGAAAGAACGCACCGGAGAGCTCAGCAACACCAAAAGACCTGGAAGACCAGGGAAAACAACTGTGGTGGGTGACAGAAGAATTATTTCCCTGGTGAAGAAAAACCCCTTCACAACAGTTGGCCAAATCAAGAACACTATCCAGGAGGTAGGTGTATATGTGTCAAAGTCAACAATCAAGAGAAGACTTCACAAGAGTGAATATAGAGGGTTCACCACAAGATGTAAACCATTGGTGAGCCACAAAAACAGGAAGACCAGATTAGAGTTTGCCAAACAACATCTAAAAAAGCCATTACAGTTCTGGAACAACATCCTATGGACAGATGAGACAAAGATCAACTTGTACCAGAGTTATGGGAAGAGAAGAGTATGGAGAAGGAAAGCAACTGCTCATGATCCAAAACATACCACCTCATCAGTGAAGCATGGTGGTGGTAGTGTCATGGCGTTTGCATGTATGGCTGCCAATGGAACTGGTTCCCTTGTATTTATTGATGCTGTGACTGCTGACAAAAGCAGCAAAATGAATTCTGAAGTGTTTCGGGCAATATTATATGCTCATATTCAGTCAAATGCTTAAGAACTCATTGGACGGCGCTTCACAGTTCAGATGGACAAAGAGTTTTTTAAGGCTAAAAAGTGGAATGTTATGCAATGGCCAAGTCAATCCCATGACCTGAATCCGATTGAGCATGCATTTCACTTGATGAAGACAAAACTGAAGGGAAAATGCCCCAAGAACAAGCAGGAACTGAAGACATTTGCAGTAGAGGCCTGGCAGAGCATCACCAGGGATGAAACCCAGCGTCTGGTGATGTCTATGCGTTCCAGACTTCAGGCTGTAATTGCCTGCAAAGGATTTGCAACAAAGTATTAAAAAGTGAAAGTTAGATTTAGGATTGTTTCGTTTGTCCCATTACTTTTGGCCCCTTAAAAAGTGGGAGGCACATATAGAAACCGTTGTAATTCCTACACCGTTCACCTGATTTGGATGTAATTACCCTCAAATTAAATCTGAAAGTCTGCAGTTAAAGCACATCTTGTTTGTTTCATTTCAAAGCCATTGTGGTGGTGAATAGAGGCCAAAATATGAAAATACTGTCAATGTCCTAATATTTATGCACCTGACTGTATATGCTAATTGTTTTGCCCACAATGCACCGCGCCAGCAACTGATGCAATGTTTGCACTCCCCTCTGCGCAACTAACACAGAGCAACCAACAAATAGTGACCAGCACATAGCCAGTATTATAAAGGAAGAAATGTATTAGAAAAAAATTACAGTTTCGCTAATCCTACTGGCGTGTGATTTGAACTACTCCCAATGTAATTTTGTACATTTTTTTTAATTCCTTAAATGTGTGGGATTGTGTAAAACTCATATAAGATGCCCTTATCCCCAAGTCTCCTGAGGCTTTCTCCTTCTGGGGTTCTTAAGATTATTTTCCAAAGAGGGAAGACTTTACCAACCGAGGAGTGACTGCTTGTGGTGGAGCGAGGCAAGTCTGGCTCTACATCTTTCTGTCTCCACAGCCATACTCATTTGTCACACTTGTACATTGTTGAACTCCATGGGGTAGTGGACTAGTGGACCGTGTTATCCATTTGCACTACTGCGTCCACAGACCTGTACTCATTTCTGCTCCTTGAAATGACTGAAGTAGAATGTCATTAATGACGGTAGCCGTGTCATTCTTGGGGGTCAGAATGGCACGCTCACACATGAACTTTTTGTGGACATCGGCAATATCAGGATATATCCTGGCTGTTTGGTCTGCAAGGGTTATCACTGCTGTGCCTAGGTCTGCTGAGATAGTCACCTTTCTCTCTGGATATTCTTCATCCCCTGTTTTGAGTAGGAGTTCGGAGAATTACCCAGTAGAGACATTGCTTCTCATGTGGACTCTCATGTTCTTATTAAGAGAAAGTTTCCAGATGAGGAGCCACAGATACAACGCTTTGATCCACACCTTAACTTCATCAGCTCAAGTTCCCCTCGGTACTACTGCCAGAAGTCTACAGCTAGCATGGGGACACCCATATCACTCCTTCATTGCCCTTGTCTTTGAGAATTCTGCTCAGTGCCTCAAAAACCCCCTTGTGTGCCATGGTACTCTCATCCCAGACAATGAGCTTACAGTCCGCAACACTTGGGCCATGTTGCTTTGTCACCCAATCACTTGGTTGAGAGGAAACATTTTACCCCTTTTCAGCCCCTTAGGAGTCGAATTTCAAAAAATCCCTGCTTAGTGGGTACTTAGGTCATGGAAGGAAAATACTCCCCAAATGTACTGTCTCTAGGACCAGGGGTTTGGGCTGGGCATTGGTGAGTCAGGACATTTGTTTTTATATATTAAGATAAGTTTGCAGAATCATATAGGCTCCTGGGTTTTTTTGTGATGGGAGGGTGGAGGGGGTTGTATAATGTATGTATAAAGCAAGTCACAACCTTCAAAATAAAACATTCATTAAAAAAAATCTTGTTTTTACTAGATCTGTTTATTACATTTTTTATCACAATAACTGTCACAAACGTGGAATTTAGGAGCTGTGTTCCCGGACTGGGCCTTGGATCTGTATTACTTGGCGCAGACGCTCGCTGGAGGAGACTTGGCTTAATGAAGTTTCTCTGCATGAGAGGGTGCAGCGAACTGACAGGAGTTTGAGGAATGCGGCAGTAACGAGGTAGCTAGGAAGCTACGTGGAGCGGCTGGATAGCCGAGGGTAGACGTTGGTAGCTGAGTGGCTACGTGGAGCGGCTGGATAGCCGTGGGTAGATGTTGGTAGCTGAGTGGCTACGTGGAGCGGCTGGATAGCCGTGGGTAGACGTTGGTAGCTGAGTGGCTACGTGGAGCGGCTGGATAGCCGAGGGTAGACGTTGGTAGCGGAGTGGCTACGTGGAGCGGCTGGTTAGCCGTGGGTAGACGTTGGTAGCTGAGTGGCTACGTGGAGCGGCTGGATAGCCGTGGGTAGACGTTGGTAGCTGAGCGGCTACGTGGAGCGGCTGGATAGTGGTGGGTAGACGTTGGTAGCTGAGCGGCTACGTGGAGCGGCTGGATAGCCGTGGGTAGACGGTAGCTGAGCGGCTACGTGGAGCGGCTGGTTAGCCGTGGGTAGACGTTGGGAGCTGAGGGGCTACGTGGAGCGGCTGGTTAGCCGTGGGTAGACGTTGGTAGCTGAGCGGCTACGTGGAGCGGCTGGTTAGCCGTGGGTAGACGTTGGTAGCTGAGCGGCTACGTGGAGCGGCTGGTTAGCCGTGGGTAGACGTTGGTAGCTGAGCGGCTACGTGGAGCGGCTGGTTAGCCGTGGGTAGACGTTGGTAGCTGAGCGGCTACGTGGAGCGGCTGGTTAGCCGTGGGTAGATGTTGGTAGCTGAGCGGCTACGTGGAGCGGCTGGAGCGCAGTGGGAAGGCTTGCTTAGCTAAACTAAGAAACTAGTTGCACTGGCAACTTGTGTGAGCATTGGGGATCCTTTTATAGTGGACACTGGGAGCTGACAGGCTGAGAGAGAAGGAGAAGGCTCCTCATTGGTGGTAGTGGGGTCACATGGGCAATCCAAGATGGCCGCGCCCATGGACCGGAGGACAGCGCTTCCTGGAGGTAGTCAGCGGGGACCAGCGGTCAGCAGGAGCCGGCGTGGGAGCAGCACAGCAGCGGGACCCTCCAGAGGACAACAGCGGAGACTGCCTTGGGAGAAGAGGAAGGAGCGTACAGCGCGGGAGCCGGAAGACAGCGCGGGTCAGCGCCCGCACAGGTAAGCGACGGGGTCTGATTCTGGGGTCTCCAGGCCGGCGTGTGACAATAACAGATTTAGGGGTCTATTTACTAAGCCTTGTATGGAGATTAAGTAAACAAAGATAAAGGGCCTGATTCAGACCCACTCGCGAGCGGCTGTCCGCTCGCAAGTGGGTCGATGTTATGCACTGAGCATGCGCACGACGGAGGGAGCTCCGTTGTGCGCATGCGCCAGACGCGACGAGTGAAGGAAAGTCCTTCGCTCGTTGTGTCTGATCAAAGGGGGCGTGCTGTCGATGTTGATTGACAGCACGCCACCTTTGGTGGGCGTGCCGGGGGCGTGCCTCCCTGCCGGGGGCGTTCCCACGGGAACGCCTCCCGTCAGAAGCCGGCCCACTGACATCACTAGTGATGTCAGTGGGAGTGATTTTGGCTCTGATAGAGCCAAAATCACTCCGGAGCTTGCGGTTGAAAACCTCAACCGCAGGCTCCGGCTCGCAGTTTCGATGGTCGCGATGGTCACGACCATCGCGACCATCAAAATGCACGCTCGTATAGGCTGTGGGTGGTGACCCACAGCTATACGAGCGTCCAGGAGGACACTCCATTTTCATGGAGGGCGGCCCTCATTCAGAGCGTGCGCTCTGCTCAGAGCGTACAGCTCTGAATGAGGGCCAAAGTGCCAACCAACCAGCTCCTGTCAGTTTTCAAACGCAGCCTGTGACATGGCAGTTAGGGGCTGATTCGCTGGTACTTTATCTCCATTTATGGCTTGGTAAATTGACCCCTTAGTAACGCAGTGCAATAGAGACAGTGGTATAACAAAGGTCAATGAATAGATAACATCAATGATCTCTGTGGAGACAGTTATGGTGGGTACACACTATACAGATATATCTGCAGATATATCTGTTCATTCCAGTTCCAGTTTGGTATCCATGCATATCACAAGTCTGTGGTTCCTACACTGTCACTAGTGTACCTAGCTACAGAGGAGTAGCATGGAACCATGGTATCCAGAGAAAGTGCATATCATAGCACCAACCCCCCCACCTCAGGTACGCCAAGAGGGGGGGGAGCGGGTACAAATTGCCCGGGCTTCCTGAGGGGCCCGGCGGGTGCCTGGGTCCGACGCCGCCCCCCCCTCACTCACAGCAGTCCAGCACACAGCATGTGCTGAGCTGCAGTGAAAGACTGCTCGTGGCTCCTGAGCAGCAGCCACAGCAGTCTCCTATGCCTGGCTTTACGCCGGGCTGAGGGGGCTCAGAGCGCCCCCCTCGCCAGCGTGGAGCGCTGCTCAGCGGTGCTGAATCTATTTTTTTTTTTCCGAAGGGGACCTGGCCATGCCTCCCGCGATTAGGCCATGCCCCCTGTTACCTGGGCTCGCCGGGCCTGGCCCCCCTTCCTGTACTGAACTGTGCCAGTGGGGTATGGTCAGCCTGTAGGGGAATAGTGAAGTGAAGAGAAAAAAAACAGCAAACAGTGGCAGAATCACGCTGGGCGTAGAGGTCCAATTGGGGAAATAGAATGCTTCAGTGATCTGACAGTAAGGGGTAGCTGCTTTGGCACAGCTTTATTTATGTATAGCACCTAGGATCTGACTTTTATCTCCTTTGAGTCACTGTTATTAGTCAATAGAGGAGATTGTATTATATATTCTGATCATTTAACTTAAATTGAGAAAATATATGTGCTAGAGTGAGATTACACAGTGTGCACAGCTTATTATTACAATTACTGCCCCAAGCAGCTATCACTGGAGTGGGGACACCTATGGGAAGCTCCCTTCTTAGCTATGTTCCTACTTAGCAAATTTACATTGCACCTATATTAATGTGAGTACTACTAACTATGTCATGTTCTGTCTACCACCATTATTATTATTTCAGGTCTTCTAATATTTTTTAAAAGACCTTTCAAATAACACTGTGTGGTCATGCCTGGGGACACCATTACTCTAAATAGCAAAGCAGTGCAGTTTTTTTAAATTCACACCTTATAATTGAAGTTTAGGATTTTACCTCAGATGTGTAACTATTAAGTATGAATGAATGAATCAGGAGAGAAGGAGGGAGGAGATCAAAGGGGACAGGAAAGTGCCAATCAGAGAGAGCCAGTGACAGAAGCCAATAAAAAAAAAAGAGAGGAGAGGGGTGGTGACAGAAGCCAATAAGAAAGGAGTGAACAGGGGCAAAGAGCCAATCACAGGGTAGAGAAGGGAGAGAATTGAAGAGGTGAGAAGTGAATGTAATCGATCTGATGGGTAAGGGTATGTGACAGAAGATGATCATAGAGCAGGGAGGGCCGGAGGGGAGGAAAACTGGGCAGCTTGAGGGAGCATGAAATGTAGAAACGGATCTCAGACTCATAACTTATTTAGGATATAGAGAAAAACAAACCGAGATGAAAATAACAGACGGTCGTCATACTGTGCAGCTCCTCATGAATTTCGTAACCCTGGATGGCGCTTTCTGTCTATTTTGGCGCCAGGAGCACATGCTCCACTGGAACCACCCTCGCTACCCCCCTGCCTAGTTCCTAGTTATACTCATGAGCAAGAGTTACATTAAACCCCCTTGTTCCATCTGCACCTCCGTTAAGTCCAAGGGTCCCAAACCGGATCTACACAATACTCAGACGGTGGGCCAAATGTAATAGGGTGAGAGTTTAAGAAATGTGAGGGTTTAGCAGTAAGCTCTCACATTGGTCGAGTTTTATCTTCAAAATGGGAAAACATCTTACTGATATTAAATTGTAAAGGGGCCTATCCATTAGCAGATAAATTTGAACGATGAACGATTTATCGTTCAGTCGTTCAATTTATCTGCTAATGGATAGGCTCTCAACGATAAAAATGCGCACCCCCGCGGCTGACAAATTGGGTCTTTTGTCTCTCCAACATGTTGGTCAATTATCGTTTATCGCTGACAGAAATATCTGTCGCGGTAAACGACTAACGATTTTTTAATGAAAATGAATAGAAACATTAACAAAAAATCCACTCCCAGAATGATGTCATGCAATATCGTTCATTTGCAAAAATCTGTCATGTACAGCAGCCCCAGGAATTTTCAAAAGATAAATCTTTTGTCTTTTGTCTTTCAGAAAGATCTGCTAATGGATAGGCCCCTTAAGAGTTTTTTGAGCCTAAAAACATGTGAGTTTGCATGTTCTCAGACTCTATTACATTGGGTGAGTTTAAAAAGTGTGAATGTTTACTGCTAAACTCTCATCTTATTACATTTGGGCCAGTGATAGAAGAAAACCAGAACATTGGGGTTCTAAGTCAAACTGAGTCCCAGCTTGGATCACTTAAGGGTTCCGAGTGGAACAGAGTCTGGAGCTTGGATCTAAAAACCAAATCTCGCGTGTTTTGGATTGCATGTAAGTCTCTCCCTTGTGAATTCAGTTGTTGTGAGCTGGTCAAAATTGACTGGAAATGAATGTTATTGATGTTAATAATACTAAAGGAACAAAAACAGATCAAAGTTAAATGAATTTAGCTGTTTTTATACATTTTTAAAGAAATCCAAAACCAAATGATGATTTAGAACCTAACCAAAACACATGGGTTACATCTCTAAGTTACACTACAAGTGAAACATTTTTTCAATATTTGTGCTGGAATGAAACCAGACTGCTCATGAATGATTTGCCGATTCAGATTAACTTTTTACTGAACACATGTCATGAATAGCTCTTGGAAGCGTACCCCTGAGACCTTGTATAGCTAGCTGTTCGCTTCCTTGACGACCTACCCCTGTATTTCTCATCCCTTATTTCTACTGCCCCACCCCTTTTTCCCCTGTGTTAAAAGTTTTCAACTGTGGTGGGATGGATAATCTTACAGCATTTTGGTGTTTCTGTGCAATATATATATATATATATATATATATATATGTGTGTGTATATGTGTGTTATTTTATTAAATTGTCCATATACATAATTCTCTGGTTGCTACTACTGTTTACTTTACTCTAAAGCTGGCCATACACTAGTCCAACTTTCATCCAACTGTCCAACTAGTTGGCTGGTTGAAATTAAAACCTGGTAATCTGGTAAGGAATGGGAGCAAATGACAGCAATTTGCTCCCAAACGCCGGAAAACAGACGAAAATGTTCGCTCTGAGAAGTTTGTTAAATGTTTAATTTAAACAATTTGTTTGAACAACAGGTTTTGACCGTTTTCTGGGTTTTGGGAGCAAATGGTTGATAGTCATTTCCTTCCATACCTTATACTTTTGGAAAAGCTGCCCTTGTCGCAGTGAAACGCGTTAGCCTTGCTGCTGCTTCTTCCGCTACCACACTCTGACCGCGGGTTACCCGGACCAGCCTCCGATTCCCCCCGGACATTAAGCTCCGCTTCACCACTATCACCAGTACTACAAAATACAGATCACCATTTATCGTGAGGACAACACTGGACTTATGTTTAGCTAGGCAGGATCATCCGCTATTGGTGACTGGTAATTATACATTTACCGAACAGCTTCACATAAGGAACCTTGAAATCTACAAGTGGAACTTTTTTCGAGGGTCAACAGTGGCAAATGCAGGATTTCTAGAGGGGGGTTTCCAAATGCTTGATTTTAGAGCGAGTGTGGTCAGTCCATGAAGAGGGCAGAATTGGTACTTATCCAGGTTTAATATGTTACATACAAAGTATATTGTGTGGCATAATTCCAGCATATACATGACCAGCGATCACAGTAAGCCATTAGATGCGGCAGTAGGTCCATCCTGTCTGAGCAGAATGTCTTTCTTTAGATGTGGGCATCATTCCAGAGCATTGGAGCAAGTCTGGGAGTCTGGGGGAGCGGCAGAAGAACGTAGCACTGCCCTGGACATCTATATGTACATATCGGTCTACTTATGTACTGGATAGTGTATTATTATACAGTATTAATAATTTACCCTATTGATGGTGTCCTAGTTGGTGCACAGGTATATTTATTACTAGCTGACACAATTTAAAAGATCCACAGTTGGTGCTAATCATTTAATTTGTGATACTGAGAAGAACATGCAGCGCTAGTAGCATTCTATTATATTACTATTTCTATTGTGGTCATGGTGTGTGTTGGGGAGGGGGGTTTCCAGGCAGACAGAAACCCCCCTGCATTTGCCTATGGTCAAATAGGAACGGGATTTCATTAATATACTGCGGTCAACTATTGACATTCTATTTAGTGGCATCAATATACACTGCAGCAACATTGTAACATCATTTGCACAAGACTATTATATTTTTATATTCATTTGTGTTTTACTTATTGCATATACAGTTTTTATTCTAGTTTATTAAATTGTGATCCATTGTTACAGTAATTTATATGAGCGGTACCTTCTTTTTCACTTTGTATGCTTCCATACCTTAGCAGATTTTCATGCCAACCAACGAACTAGTTGGATATAAGTTGGTCTAGTGTTTGGCCAGCTTAACACTATTTATCAGCACCATAAAGTGCCACTAGAACTTGTCTTTTTTTCCCTGTACACTTGAGGTGACACAGATTCATAACACCTGTTGGCTGCTAGTGTTGTTGATTTTAGTGACAAGAAAAATTCTATGTTGCTCAGCAGTGTCAGCACCTACATTAACCTCTTCTCAAAAGGACTGAAGTAGCTGGATATCTGGCAATGCTTATAAATAAGCTTTATAAGTAACAGGACTGAAGTAGCTGGATATCTTGGTAATGCTTATAAATAATCTTTATAACTAACAGGACTGAAGAATCTGGATATCGTGGTAATGCTTATAAAGAAGCTGCTGGGCATACACTATACAATTATCTGTCCAATCTGGCTGGTTGGAATGAAAATCTGGTAATGTATGGGAGCCAATGACAATCGGCCACCATTTGCTCACAAACACTGAAAAACAGACAAAAATTGTCATCCAGATAAATTGGTTAAATCAAATGAATTTAACCAATTAGACCAATCATTGTTGCCCATTTCCAGTGTTTAAGACTATATGGTCCTCCACCAGGTTTTCATTCCAACCAGACAGATATCTGACAGATAATTGTAGAATGTATGCCCAGCATAAGTAACAGGACTGAAGTAGCTGGATATCTTGGTACTGATTATAAATAAGCTTTATAAGTAACAGGACTGAAGTAGCTGGATATCGTGGTAATGCTTATAAATAAGTTTTTTATAAGTAACAGGACTGAAGTAACTGGTTTGCATGCTTATAGCTAAGTACAAAACAAGGTTTCCAGAATTCCACAAGATCAAGCTAAAGGTCAGGTTATCATAATACCCATCGGCATGGCCGCATCTAGGGGGGGTCTAAGAGGGCATGTGACCCGGGTGCCGGACTTAAGGGGGTGCCGGGGAGAGGCTGCCGGGAGGCTAGGTAGCTGCTCTTGTGGGTTTGGAGACGCATCCTCGCCTTGAGAGGCACAGAGAGAGACACCGTCAGTCTAATGTGGTGCCGGTCACAATCAGTTCTCACGGACTGGCAGCCAATTGGTCGCGCGAGCAGCACCACATTACAATGATGGCAGTACTGACCGTTATCCAGCATGTGGCATCCTCGTCCAGCACCAACCAGAGCTCACCCACCGCATGGCCCTGGCAGGTAAGAGAAGGGAGGGCCTTACTGTGGCTTAATTTAAAAAAGGCCTTACTGTGGCATAATGTAAAGGGGGCCTTACTGTGGCATAATGTAAAGGGGGCCTTACTGTGGCATAATGTAAAGGGGGCCTTACTGTGGCTTAATGTAAAGGGGGTCTTACTGTGGCATAATGTATATGGGGCATTACTGTGGCATAAATGTATAAGGGGCATTACTGTGGCTTAATGAATAAGGGGCATTACTGTGGCATATAGTATAAGGGGCATCACTGTGGCTTAATGAATAAGGGGCATTACTGTGGCTTAATGTATAAAGGACATTACTGTGGCATAATGGTTTGTAAGGAGCAGAATGTGTTGTAATTGACATTACTGTGTTGCATAATGTGTTTTAAGGGACATTACTGTGGCATAATGTGTTATATTGGTCATTAATGCGTGGCACAATGTGTTATAAGGGGCATTACTGTGTCACAAAACCACACACCCTTTTCATCCTCTTTGGTTTTTTTTTTGGGGGGGGCGCCAAATTATTGCCTTGCCCCATACTACTTTCGGCCCTGCCATCAAGAATACAACAGAATCAGCAATTACAGTGCAATTAACATTGCACAGCTCTAATGACATTGTAGGCTTGCCATATCCATTTAATTCGGGACACGCGATTAATACCCCTTTCAGACATACGACCCGGGAAATTTCCTGCTCAGACCCTGGAATTTATCGTGTGCAAATTCCCAGGTATTTGGTTGAGACCCCCCTTTCACACTACAGCTACTACCCGGGAAATTCTCGGGTAGCACCATTCAGACATAAGCCGGGTTTTTCAGTTTTTAAGATAACCTCCCTCTCTTTTGCCCTTCCTAGCCTATCTCCTCTCCGGCTGCCGCTGATGATGTCATCATCATGCAGCAGGGAACCGACCAATCACAATGCAGCCATTTTACTTATTTTATTATTATTAAATTATTAATTTTATTACCTATTTGCCCTGGTGGTCCAGTGGGAGTGCAGGTGGCCCGCTGTGGCAGAGACCCGCCGGCGGTCTCCAGCGTGCTCAGTGAAAGCAGAAAGCGGCTTGATTAACAAAAGGATTATGACAGGAACAGTATATCGCCAATAACTAAATATCGGTAGTGGCTTGGCTCAGCCTCATCGGCCCCCACCCTGCTCTCTTCTGAGCACGTGGTCTGGTGGCAGGAGAAAGTCTAGTATAATATTGGAAGTGGAGGCTGGTAAAAATTGTGGCATAGGTATATATAATAAGGAGGCAAAATCTAGCATGGTGCAGTAGGCATAGATTGATATAACACTTTGGCCATCAGCTCATAAAGTATGACAGGCTAATATATTTGTATGGGCTAGATATGAAAACCAGGATTGTGTAGAGATGTAGGGACAAGGAGATCAGTCATTAAACATTGGAACAGTGAGCAGAAAAAAACATGGTGGAGATGGCAGACAGGACACTAGTGGGCAGATGAGACAAAGATCACCATAGATAACGTAGAAGACAGAAGAGACAAAAGGGAAATGACATATGGTAAGAAGGTTAGGGAAACAAAAGCGCAGACATGAGCTTAGTGCAGGGACGGATTGGGGCTGCAGTGCTTAGCATCCCTGGCAGTCCCACTAATGCTTGTGCGGCTGCAAAAGGGGTGTGGCCTCGGTCAAAGTGGCGTGTCCTAATTGCACGCTCCCATCTTTCAGTGTCCCGGCCGAGCAAAGCGCCGGGAGGCGGAGCTGCTCTGCCGGGATTTGCAGCCAGATCGGCCCATCTGGCCATCCCTTCTGGCATTTGGCAGAAGTGCCAGATGAGCAGCCCAGCCCTGGGGGGGTGAAACAAGAGACCCACAATGAGATGGCCATGCTTGTACATGGGACAGTGGGCCTGATTCAGCAAGCAACGCAAGTGAGAGAACGCACGGTGCGAGCCGATGTTTGTGATCTGCATATGCATCGCATTGCGTGTGCGTGAACAAGTTGCTGAGTACAGTAAAGGCTCTCTCAGAGTACGTAGGGAGCCCACAGAGACCTTCGATGTTGATTGACAGAAAGTGCCGTTTGTGGGTGGTGACGGGGGTGGTCAGCCGAATGCAGGCATGCCTGTGTGTTCGCACGCCGTTACAGGGGCATGCATAGATTAATCTCAGCGGCACCATACGCAGCCGGGCGCCTCTCTGCGTGCAGGAATCTCTTAAGTTCTGTGGCAGGGTCAAGTCTACCCTTAGCTTACACGCAGCTTCAATGGCACTTGATGTGCCCGATGTTTATGCTGTCAATCATGGCATAGGTGGGCGGCTTTATGTTTTGGTGTCTGCTTCTTGTGCTGTGGTCTCCGTGCGTATGCATTGATTAGCATATTCTCGCAGTGGCTGGGTGCGTGCGTATACTAGCCTGCGTTCCTTGTTGAATCAGGCCCTGTGTCCTCATTACTCTGGAAAAGAAAGGCTGGTAACTAGGCCTGTGTATTCTATTGGTAACTTGATTATTACTAGAACCCTGAGACAAGGAGTATTGACTGGAACTTCGGAACAGCCAGGAGGCAGCATCTGAATCTTCGAAATGTGGTATATTTACTAAAGGTCAATTTTGATCATTTTAAAAATCAATCAACATCAATGTTTTTAAATATTTGTTAATGTGTGATTTAGCCCCTGAAAAAAAAAATCAATTAAAATTGACATTTAGTAACTATACCCCCAGAAGTCACTAAATGCTACTGTAACAAGAGATTCCAGCACAACCCCTTATTCTACTATATGACAGCATCAACAACTATCTGCTGAAACACCATAATAGCGGCAGCATAACGCATACCACGGTCAATCACCTTTCTGTTAATGTTTTTCAGTGTGTAATGTATTACTTTACAATTGTGCCAGCTGTTGCCATGCCTGGTTTTATTGTACTTACGCTGTTCATCTTTCAATAAACTTTTTGCATAAAAAAGGACATATTCTGCAGCTTCAATCTTCTGTCAGTTTGTCTAGTAACTACCCTTGAAATAAGTTTGAAGAGATTATGTACACAAACACAGAATACTATGCATAAAATATATTTAACTCTCATTGGGTTTTAACATAAATATACTCATGTTTGGATATAATTACTTTTTAAAATGAATTTAGCCCAAATATTGCTTAAAATAATAAGAACATTTATAATATTATACATGCATCATTGAAAGTTCTGATAATTCTTGATGGCCGCTTTTTCAACGGATGGATACGGGATGCCGGCAATCGTGATCCATGCGATCAGAATCTCAATGCCGGCATCCTGACAGGGTTAGGATATCAACACATGTCAGTCGGTATCCTAACCGTCCCCTCTCCCTACCTTAACCCTAACCCTCCCTCCCCAGTGCCTGAACATAACCGCCCCCTCCCCCTCCCCGCACCCTAAACCTAACCCTTCTTCCTTAGTGCCTAATCCTCCCCTAGTGCCGGAATTCCCGGGGTCGGGATATTGGGCCTGATTCAGACCCGGACGCTATTTGCGGACAGTCATTCCAAAAAAGGGGCCGTCTATTAAAATTGAGCTCTCGCTCTTTGCGGTTTGTTGACGCCTCTATGTATGAGCGAGCGAACGAAAAATGTGCTCGCTATTTTGTAAAGATGCCCCTTTGCCGTTCGCATCACACGTCATCTCCGGTATTTATTAGATTAATCGGGTACATCGAAAGGCATCTGAACTGCTCGCAGTGCTTGTGGTAGGTTTTTCTCACCGCTATCACTGCGAGCAGTTCAGGCTAAAAGACAACCAAGTGACGTGGTCGATGACGCTCCTTTACTAATTATGCACTACCATTAAACACCCTTTTGACCGTTAGGCACGCCTGCGTTCGCATCTCCACTTCCCCGTTTTCAAGCACCTTCCCCTGTTACCACCCACAAACGGTACATTCTGTCAATCACATTAGCAGCCCCTTGCTGTTTTGCAAGCGCACGATTTCCGACCGCAATGACTGGTTGGCGCATGCGCATTATGACCCATACGCATGCGCAGTTGTGCAAAGATCGCTCATAGCGAACGAGCGGCCGCTTACGAGCGTCTCTGAATCAGGCCCATTGACCGCATCCCCTTGTGAGCAATGAGAGCCGCGTTAACTCTTGCTGTCAATTTATAATAACCCCCATTTCAGACCAGAAACTAGTCAAATGTGCGTTTGACATTGTTTCCCCTAATACTTTTTACTAATTCATAAATTCACATACTGTAAGTATGTTGCATGCTTTTAGTTTGTATGCCATTGAACTCATGAACCAAGTTCTCCAAGAGCCTGCTATTGATGGGCACATATGAAATGTATGGTCAGTGCACACTTTCTCACATGAGAACAACACAGGAACTAAACAATGTTAAAATAAATTAGCAGTTCACATTTGCATTGCTCATATAGGGGTCTATTTCTTAAATGCCCACATCGCAGTGCACCTCTATTTCTAGTTCCCCCAATAGCTTTCTTTCTGGTCAAAATTCATTTTGCAATTGTCCTATGTTTCAAGCTCCAAAAACGTTCAGTTTGTGGAGCTTGATATATAGGACAACTCAGGACAGTGGGAACTAAACTGCTCCTGCCTAATGCTGGGCATACATTGGCAGATAAAATGCCTATCAGACCAACAGACATTTTATCTGGCAGCCTGTCAGCCTGCAGAAATCGCAGGCATACACTGAGATGTATGACAGTGTATTGGCCCCGTTATCTGCACTCCACCCCCAGGGGAGGAGACATTTCCCTGTTTCTTCCATGGGAAGGAACAGGGGAAATGTCTGTCTGTGGGCCGCAGCTGGGCATACACTGTCTGATGCACTCGACATTTTAACTTGCAGATATCGCATCGGACGGCATGCTGGACGAGCCGGCATGCCCAATTGATCGATATTTAACCCTCAGTCGGCCACAGACATGCTACAATTATCAGGGCCGATGAGCGCCCAGTATAAGGGAAGAGTACTGGTAGTGCTAAGTGCAAACTCTTTTGCCAATGTATTCCCAACTGCAGGTGTAAAATAATACAATACTAAAATAATACAATATGTTATATGAAGTTCTCCTAAAGCACAGCTGTGGTTTGCTTTCATTATCTATGTTATCTATGTTATTATCAATTTATTTGATTGCAGAATATGTGGGTGGAGTGTGTTTACTAAATAAAAACAAAGAGAACATACTGAAGGTTGACTCGTGCCTGTGGCAAAATACACTGAAGAGTAAAATGTTTTGTTCTTTGTTTCAATATCAAGCTTCAAAATGTACTGCTCAACCCAACCAAGCATTTAGTGTCAGAATTTATTTGGAATTTGTCCCCAATCATTTTCAGCCAAATCAAACTGATCCATTTGTTTGGTGCTTTGGCCAAACATTCAATCCTATAGGGCACAATTAGTGTTGTCATATATATTGTAAGGGCACAGTCATGCCCTTATATTAAGGCTGTCGATAAACACATCATTCTCCCACAGAGGATTCCTGAGGGGGGGAGGGGGAGGGCATGGTGTCTAAGGTGCTACACCTCAAAAGCTATTGGAGTTGCCGCGCTGAAATTTGGTATGGATGGGTAGAACTGTCGCTCGGTGCTGCATACCAAGTTTCAGGGCAAAAAAAAAAAAAATGAGGATTTGGGAGTAATCTAAATTCCAACTGTCCAGTTTTTTCTGACACACTCAGTTAGGACCACCTTTCTGCTGGTCTCTATGGGAGATTTTTGGGAAAGCATAAGTCAGGCTAGAGGGCAAATTTAGACTTTGGGTTTGATGTATTAGGTAGCTCATGTTCCAGGGTAGGGCCTTTTGGGGTTCAGGTAATTGAGAAAGTTACAGTTTCTAAACTATTACCTCACAATTGCGCCATTATTACAGATAGGAAGCTTCAACTTGTTGCGCAGCCTCAGTAGGTGCCTTCAGCAGGGGGGTGTACTCAAAGTGGCTTCACTTGGTTGCACGAAGATGGCTGTCCTTTGTGGGCGGTAGCGTCGGTGGGACTCGGGGGAAGGAAGCGGGCATTAAATGTGGCTTGGACCCGGGGAAAGTAGCAGCGGTGGTGCGGGCTGCAGGACCCAGGGTATGTAACGGGCATTGGCGGCGGCGGTGCGGGTGTTAGCGGTGGTGCAGGTGGTGGTGTTGTGGGTTGCAGGACCCAGAGGAGGTAGTGAGCGTTAGCAGCTGAAAGATGCAGGCTCAGATCAGGAAGATCCGTGATGCCACAGCCAGGGGACCCCCTTCACTGGGTCTCCCAGCTGAAGCATCACCCCTGACAGTTAATCAGCCCAAGCCGGGGATCCTTGGGGAGCTGGGAACCCCTCCAATAAAGGGGTTCCCCTCTCCAGGGCACCCTAGGCCCAGGCTCATAGCCCGGGGCTATCCCTGGCACCCCTGAGCGATGGGTGATGGGTTGATTTTGTAGTGTAGTGCATTTGTTGATAGTAAAAATATTGTCTTTTGCTGTGGAACTGCAGGACCCAGCAAGCCATTACGGGCACGCTAGTACTTGTAGTTCCACAGCAAAATAAATAATAAAATAAACACAAAACACACACATCGTACAAAGTAACATTTTATTAAAACATACATGTACACACACCATCTCACATACTCACCTAGTATCCCTGAAGCCATGTCCCCTTCTCCAGTAGGAATCCATAGGGTACCTGTAATAAAAAATCCATACTCACCTCCTCCTATACGTGGATCACAGGAATGGGTATGAAATTATGGGTTCGGTATGGGTTCGATTCCCGTCAGCGGCAGCCCGACAGGAGCAGAGTGCGACGCAGCGGAAGCCCGACAGCGCTGGAAATCCCGATCGTGGATAGGTAAGTATCCACTAACCTAACCTAACCCTCCTAACCCTAACCCTCCTTAGGGGTGCCTAACCCTAACTTCCCCCCCAAGTGCCTAACCCTTATCCCCCCTCTAAGTGCCTAACCCTAACCACCCCCTTCCCTGCTACCTAAACCTAAGTCCCCCGGGGAGGTGCCTAACCATAACCCTCCCTCCCCCTAGCCTAACCCTAACCCTCCTGGGTGGGTGCCTAACCCTAAGTCCCTCCCCTGGGAGCCCTAAACCCAACCCTCCCCCCCGCAGCGCCCGGCATCACTACGATCGTGATGCCGGGCGCCGGTCTCCCGGCGTCGGGGAAATGCGGGCGGCATTTCACCCTTTCCGGGATAAGATAGTCGGGAAGCCGGCTGCCGGTATATAGGCAGTCGGCTTCCCGATTGCTTCCCGGATCACATCCTCTTCATTCCAGGTAGACATCCCCATTCTATGGTATATGGTCAATTATTCTTGGCCTCAAATCAGCTACTCCGTGTTTAGCAGCCAAAAAATGTTTGGCTACTGGTTGCTCACTGTTACCTAAATTCAATGCCGCTCTAATGGCGGATCTGTGGAGCGCCATCCGCTCCTTGAACTGCCTCTCTGTATGTATTCTTGATAACGGGCACCCGCCCGAAACGCCATTGGATTAAAGAGTTTCTTTTATTAGACACTGAGTTCCGCCAGTTCCTTCTTTTCTATGTATTGGAGCAGACTTGCCCCTAGGAAGGCATCAGCGCAACTATCCATTGTTTTACCAGTGAGTGCCGGGACATTGCCAGACATATACATATATATATATATATAAAAACAACATTTATATAATTATAATCACATTTTTTGTGTTTTGAGGGTTGCATTACATCCATTGATTAATTGCCTAATAGGCCTTCAAAATCTCATTGTGATTAATGGTATGTTCTCTCATTGAGTTAAAAGCTTCTTTATTATTTTAAACCATACATAATATTGAATGCTTATTGAATATTAGTTTCAGGAAAAATATTTTGTATGTACTGTGCATTTTTAGACCATTAGGAGTCTCTTATTCAGGGCCTGATCCACCAATAGGCTGATTGGGCTGCAGCGTAGGGTTTTGGGACATGGGGACTGACTGGCCACTAATCCTTACCCAGACTATTATGGATAGAGAAATTAATTAATCCCCTTGCAGTCCACTGCTACGACATGGCCCCTGCCACCTCTCCAGTGCCACCTCCACCCAAAGAACAATAATTACACTCTTCTGCTCTTGTTTGTAGACATTTATATACAAAGCAGATTGTGTCCGGTATTTAGTCAGGTTGAAAATTTGCATTTGATTTATCATTGAAAATGTACACAGATAACAAAACACAGAATATTGGTTATGGGGTTAGCTGCCAAGGCTTGAAAGGTTTTGCAGTCTATTGTCTACCGAATATTACAGGTTCCATATCAACAGACACTCTGTACATAAACATACCATTGTAAGCCTTTTACCCTGGGCGTCCTGCCATATGCTAATGTAAAAAACCCAACACTGATACATCTCTCTTACTTTCATTTTGTGAGACAAGAAAAGCAAAGGTTGGATTGAAATTAATGACAATATTTTAGCATTTATCCAAGGGTGTTGCTCCTGTGCAGATACCATATTTCTGAAAATATCACTGGAAAGATGGTGCCAGTGCACAAAAGTACAGCACAGTAGCGTATCAGACCTGAGTGCAGGGTGTGCACCTATTGTAGATACACCACTGCTTTCTGCTTTTATCTTATCTAACTTAAAGCAGATACTGTTATGATTGTATTTAGGAAAATGCAAATAAATTTCCATCTTAAGAATGTTTTTTTTTTTTTTTTTGCTGAAGTGATTCCACACAGCACGCTGAAAAGGTTACAGGTGGCATATGTTTATTCTTGGAATATTACTGTTTTTTTAAGAAATAAAATAGTTTCCCTGCAGTTAATGCCCTATTGGTGGACTATTTTTCCACATTGACATATTATGTGATACTGCTACTAAATTCTTTATATTGCTAAAAGTCATGTATTTCAGCTGTTTTGCTTTCAAGTTATATTTAAAAATGTATTAAACATTTTTACAGTCCTGTGGAAGCACTGGCGTCACTAGGGTTGTGCGGGCCGCACTTGGTGACACCATCCGAGGGGGTGACACCATCCGAGGGGGTGACACCAAAATAGCAGTGCTGCTCGGCTATTTTGGTGTCACCCCGTCGGATGGTGTCAGCGTGAAGCCAGGACACGGAGAGAGGCTGTGGGCTGCCCCAGCAGCTGCAGGAGCGCTGAGGAAGCCCACTGTGTGCCGAGAACAGGGGGCGGTAACGCCCCCAAGATCAGCACACATAAGGGAGCGTGGCTTCTCTGTCAATCCTTCTCAATGCAGCTGCCCACTGGTATGATTAATCTCCAGCATGCCCATTTTGCCTTCACTGTCGGAGAATAGGCTTCTCCTTGATTACAGCCTTTGTTAATTGAGCTGGGGAGTGTTGATCTCTAAGATTAGGACAGTCCCAGAAAGGGACAGTGTGTAGATATTATAATAAAAAAACTCCACTCAAAATGTAATCTCCTTCATTAGGAAGTATCCACCTAAGGCATGAGCTGATTGTTGCCCCCATTCCCTCATCATCTTTACATTCTGTAATCTTCTCAGCCTTAGAGGCCATGTAGATGTTGGGCTCTCATGTAAGATTCAAAAGTTGCCAATATGGATGAAGCAGCAGATAAGACATTCCATTTTCAGCGAGTGGTATGTATAGTGGATGTTATAATGTTTAGCGGGGAGGGGGGGGTTTAGTGGATGTTATAATGTATGGGGTCACTATAATGTGGCATAGTCTGAATGGGGGACACTGTGATGTGGAATAATATGAACTGGGAACACTAATGTGGCATAATATGAACTGGGGGCACTACAATATGGCATATGAACTAGGAGCACGATAAGAGTGGTGTAATATGAACTGGGGGACACTACATTGTGGCATAATACTGTGGGCACTACTGTGTGGCATAATATGTACTGACGACACTGTGTGGCATGTGAACTGAGGGAACTGTGTGGCATAATGTCTACTGGCAGCACTACAATGTGGCATATTATGAACATGAACCGGAGGCACTACAATGTGGCATAAGATGAACTGGGGACACTACTGTGGTGCATAAACAACTGCGTGGAGAGGTGTCACTCTAGAAGCAGTAGGGTGGGAGCCCCCTCAAAATGTAGCTATGGGGCCCACAAAGTTGTAGCTACACCCAGGGCAGTAGAGAGCCTGACCAGGCCTGTGTAATGACAGGGGGAGTGTCCTAATGTATGGAGACATGGCTACGCCCCCTGCAAAAAAAAAAAAATGAACGTATTATGGACCTCATTCAGAGCCGCTCGTAAGCGTCCGTACGCTCGTTCCGAGCGATGTTCGCACATCTGCGCATGCATACGGTTTGTAATACGCATGCGCGAACCAGTCAGTGCGGCCGAAAATCGTTTGTTCGCTATATAGCGAATGCCTGCTATTTTGAGTGACAGGAGGAGGCGTATGTGGGTGGTAACAGGGGAAGGTGCTTGAAAACGGGGAGTGGAATTCAGAACGCAGGCGTGCTTAAAGGTCAAAACGAGCGTTTTATGGGTGTGCATAATTAATACAGCAGCGTCATTGACCACGTCACTTGGTTGTTTTAAAGTCAAAACTGCTCGCAATATAGCGGTAGGAAAAACCAGCCACAAGAATAGCGAGCAGTTCATACGCTGTTCGATGTACTCGATTAATCTATTAAATAGCGGACATGACGTATGATGCAAGCGGCCAGGGGGCGTTTTCATAAAAAAAACGAACGCATGTTTTGTTCGCTCGTTCAGACATAGAGGCAGCAACAGACCGCAAAGAGCGAACGGTTCATTTGAATAGCCACCCCCTTTTTCTGAACGAGCGAGCGCTAATAGCGTCCGGCTCTGAATCAGGGCCTATCTGTGGTAAAAAAAAACTTGGAGGTGTCCAAGAAATGGCACTATTCAGCGTTCCATGCGAGAAGATGATAGGAGTTTAAGTAGAACAGTGCAAATGTGTGTAAAAGGAATATGACATTTATTACGCAAACACAAGCAAATGTATGAGTACAAAATATAAGACGATGCACATGAATTCTAATGTCAATTTTTTGTATATTCAGACGTGTGGAAACTTAAACTTTCTCCGTTAGGGGAGGTATATGCTAAAAAGCAATAGTAAAACAGAGAAAAATTATATATAATATATATATATATATAATATATATATATATACATACCTCTAGGCATGAGGTAGTATATAACCAAGTAAAAGCAATTGCATAACAAATAGGTGCATAAAAGATAAAATGCATAAAAGATAACAAAGTTCAGTGGCACATGAGTATCTATATGAAATGTTAAAGTTGATGGGATCCTACCCGTCTGGTTGATGAGGAACCGTAGGTGTGAAAACAATGTAGAGTACCCGGGTATACCCTACATCTGGCTCCAAAGCTTTTACCCAGCGGGGGAAATCCAAAGGAAGGTGAATGGTAGACTCTTCAGAGAAAGGCACAGATGTAGGCTGCCAACACGTTGCGAGACACTGTGGTCTCTTCAAGTTTTAGAAAAATATTATCTGTGGTGTCGCGTAGCAACAAAGCACGCTCCACAGGAGGGCGCCATTTTCCCCCTTCGTCAGGATCAGATCCCGGAAAGGGGGCACGATCAATGTCATAGGCAAACGCAGTGGGGGGGTCGATCTGCCTGAAACCCCCCTCCCCAGCCCACACCATGACCACAACAGAAATAATAATATAGTAGAATTATACTAGTGCTGCATTTTATTGTCAGTATCACAAATTAAATAATTAGCACCACCTGTGGATCTTTTAACATGTATCAGCCAGTGATAAATAACCTATGCACCAACTAGGGGATCTGGAAAACATGTACTGTTAGGGATGCACTGTTATAGAGCTCAATATGTACATATATGTCAAGAGCAGTGCTAGGTTCTTCTGCTGCTCCTCCAGGCTACTGAACTGGCTCCAATAGTCAGGAATGGTGCCCACATCTAAAATAAATACATTCAGCTCAGGCAGGGTGGCCCTACTGCCGCATCTAACGGCTTACTGTGATCTCTGGTCCTGTATATGCTGGAATTATGCAACACACTACACTTTGTGTGACGCATATTAAAGCTGTTTAAGTACTAATTATGCCCTCTTCATGGACTGGCCACACTCGCTCTAAACTCAAGCATTTGGAAACCCCCCTCTAGAAGTCCTGCGTTTGCCACTGAGTGCGATCGCTCTCCCCCCTCCTATCTGGTTCATGCAGAGGAGACTGCGGGTGCGCTCAGCGGTAGTCTCTCTCCACTCACTGCAACCCAGCGCTGCTGCCACTGAAAGGAGGGGGGAGCGGTGGATCCGGGCCCCTTCAGCAAGCCTGGGCCCAGGTAAACAGTACCCACTACCATCACCTCTCGGCGCACCTGGCTACACCCCAGTGTGGAAGTGTTTCCTTTGTTTGGAATGGATAAACTAGCATTCCCACATTAAGTTGAATTTGCTTGTTCATAAAATTAAATATTTCTAGTGTTGTCTGTAAAATAAAAACTTAAAGGCCTTGTAATAATAATTTTACTTATTTCTGTAATATGGATTCTACTGAATGTGAGGCTACTGATAAAGGAAATCGTATATTTGTTAGATTAGGATAATCTACTAAACTAATTTCTACATCTCATGTTAGGTTTTTTTTAATTAACTGCTATTGCATAAGGTCTATTAATCATCGGGTGTCATATTAAACAAGGAGCTAATTTTTTGATGACAAGTGATGCATAATAAAGGCTCAGTGAAACTATTGCTGTGAATCATATTTGCACACATAAACTCAGACTCCTATGATTTACCACTGAATCTGCAATCCCTGTCATTTACTGCTGTGGTTATGTTATGACTTCATAGGCTATTCTTGTGTTCTTAACACTCAGTTATGGAATTATTCTTTTTCATGTTATAGCATCTCATATGAGTAATGGTTGGTGCTCATAGTTTAACTATCTTGGTGGAGCAGCCTATGGGGCCTATTCATCAACACTAAATTAATGTTTTTAAGGACATTTTCCTTAAATAACGTTATTTTAGTATTTATGAAGCCACTTAGCACAGGAGATATCACTGATATCTCCTGGTTAAGTTCCCCTGCGTTAATTTCCACACTCCCCATACATTAGTATATGGATGTGGAAATTATGGTATTCATCAAATTCCGAAAATTATGTATTTTCGGAATTTGATGGAGGTACTATCCGCCACTGGGAGGTGGTGAATAGCAGGTGAAACTTATCTGCTTCCAGCTGGACAGGTCCCCCGACGTCTTCCTCCAGCGGTCTGGTGCGTCCTCTGGCTCCGGAGGCTGGTCGGACACTTTGTTCTCCCAGCAGAACACAATAAAGATTAGAGAAAAAAAAAAAACTTTTTTTTTTTCTAATCTGTACTGTGGTGTGCTGGGAGACCATGTGACAGACCAGCAGTACGGAGCCGGAGGCTGCTGCGCGGACAGGTAAGTGCGGGACGAAGGGGAGGTGAGCGGGGGGAGGGTGGCAGGTGAGCGGAAGGGACACACACAAACTTACCGCATGTGTAGGCAGTGCTGCTCATGCGCTGGGTTAACGAATGTAACAGTGCATGCACGGCACTGTTTCCAGCTGCGGTAAGGTAGTGTAGACAGGGATAACTATCTATTTCCCGAAAATCTGTCATCGCAAAAATGACAGCTTTTCGGAATAGATAGTTATAGAGAGGAGGAATGATGAATTCCTCTGGTAATTAGGTAGAACTCCTTGCAAGTTCTAAACCTAATTACCTCCAGGGAAAGTTTAGTAATGATGAATAGGCCCCTATACTTCTAAGAAACAAAATAAACATGAAAATGTTGCCTGCAAAATAAGCAACACTTCAGCAATTATTGGGAACCACAGAAAGTGTATGTGCAACCCAGCAACACATACTGCTATGCAGAGCCATAACTAGACTTTTTGGTGCCCTGTGCCAGAAAGAGCATTGGCGCCCGCCCTCATTTTTCAAAGGGACATAATGCACCCAATGCACACGTTCACAGAACATACTTGGTATACCGTATACTTTAGAAAGCAGGCATTTTTTCTTATTCGGCTATTCTATCTGTAGAATCATGATCACTGTGCCTTAGTGTGTCTGTGTGTGTGTGTGTGTGTGTGTGTACATATATAGTTGAGTGATTATTTGCAACTGTGCATGTGCAAAATCTCCTACAGCACATGTGTCACGACCAGGGGTGACAGGCTGCTGAGATGGCAGCGCTTACCGCTCCGGGCGCTGTGGCATGGTGTTTCCAGCAGAGGTGAAGGTTCCTGGAGAATAGCGTTGGGTGCTGTGAGTCTCCGCAGACCAAGGGCTTCCATCTGGAGGCAGGTGAGAGGGGCTGAGACTGGCAGTGCTTCCACTCTGTGACCACTGGGCGCGGCCATCTTGGATTAGGGTCACATGTCGTTTCTGGCCAATCAGGTTCAGTCTGGGCTGGGGAGGCTAGCAACCAATCCTGCACTACCTGAGGGTACTAAAGGGCTGTCAAGAGGCTCTTTAGTTGCCAGTGCAAGGTCTATCACAGCGTATGCTGTGAGCTAGTTCTCTGTGCTCCTTTGCTCATTTAAAGTGTCAGTACCAGTGTGTTTCTGCAGACTCCCCTCTCAGCCTTGGTGCAGTTTGCTCCTGTTACTACCTGTCTCCTGATCCCGTCTACCTGCTATACCCAGCCTACCCCGGGTCTCTGAGTTCCGCAGCCTGGTTCTGATCCCGTCGCGTGCCACTGCTTCATGAGTCATACTCCCCTAAGGCCGGCTGCCTTCAAGTACCAGCAAACAAGTCCTCATTCCTCATCCGACTCCACTCCGGGTCCAAGCGCACGCCAAGCCGTGACAGTTTGCACTGGCCAGGTGGATTCGGCCAGTGGACAGGATCTGAGGGCCGACTTGCTCCAGGGTATCACCAGTCGCCTAGAGGGACTAGAGGCGTCTCAGCACCAAATGGCTCAGTTCCTGCAGGAAATGTCTCTTCGTCAGGATATGCTGCAAGCTTCCCTGGTTACTGTTAATTTGCCTGCCGCCACCAACCAGCCAGTAGCTCCAGCTGTCCCTGTTCCACCTGCACCATCTCATTTGCACCTTCCGACTCCCAATAAGTTTGACGAGAACCCCAAGTTGTGCCGAGGGTTTCACAACCAGTGTGACGTCCACTTCACACTACAGCCTGCGAACTTTCCATCTCCAAAATCCAAAGTGGCATATATAGTGTCTCTACTGACCGGTTCTGCCCTGGACTGGGTTTCGCCTCTCTGGGAGAGGTCCGACCCGTTACTAGACAACTACTCTGGATTCCTCACATCCTTCCGGAGGATTTTCGACGAGCCCGGCAGAACAACCTCCGCGGCGACGGAAATCTTGCGATTTCACCAAGGGAACCGACCAGTCAGTCAGTATATCATTCAATTTCAAATGCTGGCTTCGGAACTAAAATGGAATGAAGAAGCCCTGACTTCCACCTTTTGGAATGGATTGACAGATCGCATAAAAGATGACCTCGCCACTCGTGATCCGCCGGCTACCCTCAATGAGCTTATCTCCCTTTGCAATAAAGTGGATTTGCGGTACAGAGAAAGCCAGAGTGAAAAAACTAGGGGAGATCGCTTTAGGTTCCGGCCGACCACTACTCCAACCCTCCCTCCGTCTGAACCTGCGGGTGATGAACCCATGCAGATTAACCGGGCCCGCCTCACGGTAGAAGAACGGCAAAGACGCCGATGAGAAAATCTATGCATGTACTGCGGGGAGACTGGTTGCAGCCTGCCCACGTCGTCCGGGAAACTCCCGATCCTAATCTGTGCCGGAGACACCAGGTTAGGAGTGATGTCTCCGTCTCCGTCAAAAAATTAATCTACCCTCTCCATTACTTTTGAGATCTCCACTGGTTCTAAAACTGTTCTTTCTCTCCTCGATTCAGGGGCCGCTGAAAATGTTATCACCGCTGAACTTGTCCAGAGGCTCCAGCTTCCTGTCTCCTCTCTCGACCACACCATCACTCTATCTGCTGTAGATGGCACTCAGATTACCAACGGAATCGTCTCTCAACGTACCCTTCCTGTGCCAGTTCGTATCGGAGCTCTCCACACTGAAACTATCCGATTCCTAGTAATTCCCAAAGCCTCCCATGAAGTCATCCTTGGATACCCCTGGTTACGCAAGCACTCCCCCAATATTGATTGGGGCACCATGCAGATCTTGTCCTGGGGAGAAACTTGTCAAGTATCCTGCCTTCCTCAAATCAAACCCGTCAAAGGTAGTTACATTGCAACCACTACTACAATTCCCTACCAGTATCGCTCCTTCTCCGATGTCTTCTGTAAGACCGGAGCCGATATTCTGCCTCCTCACTGGGAGTGGGACTGTCCTATTGAGTTGATTCCTGGCAAAACTCCTCCGCGAGGTCGTACTTCCCACTCTCCCTACCCGAGACTGAAGCCATGTCAGCATACATCCAGGAGAACCTGCAAAAGGGGTTCATTCGACCATCCTCCTCACTGGCAGGGGCAGGATTCTTTTTTGTGTCTAAGAAGGATGGAGGCCTGCGCCCTTGCATCGATTACAGGGGCTTAAATGATATAACCATCAAAAATCGCTACCCGATACCCCTCATTACCGAACTTTTCGATCGAGTAAAAGGTGCTACTATTTTTACCAAGCTGGATTTAAGAGGGGCCTACAATCTCATTAGGATACGAGCCGGGGACGAATGGAAAACAGCATTCAATACTCGAGACGGGCATTTTGAATACCTGGTAATGCCTTTTGGTCTCTGTAACGCTCC
Source organism: Taudactylus pleione (assembly GCA_031769625.1). Classification (NCBI taxonomy): domain Eukaryota; kingdom Metazoa; phylum Chordata; class Amphibia; order Anura; family Myobatrachidae; genus Taudactylus; species Taudactylus pleione. The sequence continues at coordinate 11,828,492 of JAUIMM010000115.1, forward strand.
TGCTGTGTTCCAAAACTTTGTGAATGAGATCTTTCAGGACTTACTATATATCTCTGTGGTAGTATACCTCGACGATATTCTGATATTCTCCTCCAACATTGTCAGACATCGATCCCAAGTCAAGGAGGTGTTAACTCGCCTACGAAAGAACCACCTGTACTGCAAAGCTGAGAAATGCGTATTTGAAGTTCCCTCAGTTCCCTTTTTAGGTTACATCGTTTCAGGTGCCGGCCTTGAAATGGATCCCCAGAAAGTTCAGGCAATATTGGACTGGTCTCGTCCGAATTCTTTGAAGGCAGTGCAAAGATTTTTGGGCTTCGCAAATTATTATCGAAGGTTTATCAAAGGATTCTCCACTCTCATGGCACCCATTTCCGCCCTAACTTGCAAGGGGGCAAATCCATCCCGATGGCCTCCAGAGGCTGAAACTGCCTTTCAACTCTTAAAGCAAGCCTTCATTTCCGCCCCCGTGCTGAGACAACCCAACATTAACTACCCATTCTTTCTTGAGGTAGACGCCTCTTCTGAAGCGGTAGGGGCAGTACTATCCCAGAAACTCGAGGATAGCAAGTTTCATCCCTGTGGCTTCTTCTCAAAGAAATTTTCCCAAGCAGAAAAGAATTATCCCATTGGAGAGCAGGAATTATTGGCTGTGAAACTAGCTTTTGAAGAGTGGCGTTATCTTCTTGAGGGCGTGATGTATCCCATCACCGTTTATACAGATCATCGGAATCTCCTATACCTAAAAAATATTCAGTGCCTGAGATCCCGCCTGGCTCGATGGTCAATATTCTTTTCTCGTTTCAATTTTACTTTTACTTTTCGCCCAGGCTCACTAAATCAAAAAGCAGATGCTCTCTCTCGATCACTCTCCTCCGACGCATCTTCCGAAAGTCATAAGGAAACTCCAGTTCTAGACTCCAGAGTATTCACTACCACTTGCATTCAACCTCCTCCCGGGAAGACATTTGTGGCCTCAGACATGCGCAAGCAGCTTTTGAAGTGGGCTCATACCTCTCGTTTTGCCGGACATCCGGGCATACGCAAGACCTTGGAATTCCTGCAACGATCATACTGGTGGCCTGCTATGAAGTCGGAAATTGAAGCTTTTATCGCCTCCTGTCCACAGTGTGCTCAACATAAAACATCCAGACAGGTTCCTGCCGGCACACTCCTACCTCTGTCAGTACCAACCCATCCTTGGACACACCTTTCCATGGACTTTGTAACGGATCTACCTGTTTCTAATGGGTTTACCACCATCTGGGTAGTAGTGGATCGTTTCTCCAAAATGGTTCATTTCGTTCCCCTCAAGAAGTTGCCGTCTGCTCCAGAGTTGGCTCAGTTATTCGTCAACAACATCTTCCGTCTCCATGGACTTCCAACTGAGATTGTTTCTGATAGAGGGGTACAGTTCGTAGCCAGATTTTGGAGAGCTATATGTTCTATCTTTCAAATCAAACTGAATTTTTCAACAGCTTACCATCCTCAGTCTAACGGGTCTACAGAGAGGGTCAATCAAGACCTTGAGACTTTCTTAAGAATTCACATGTCTTCATCACAAGACAACTGGGCGGCACCTGACCCTGGGCCAAATTTGCCCATAACAGCTCCTATCATTCATCTATGGGGCAAACCCCATTTTTTGTAGTTTTTGGACTGTATCCCAGAGTACCAGAGTTTCAACAATTGCCAGTCTTCGATGTACCAGCAGTGACCTCCACCCTACAGAAATTCTCTCAGATTTGGACTCAGGTCCATTCCTCCGTACAAAAAGCCTCTCTTCGATATAAATTAACAGTGGACAAAAAAAGGAGAGCGGTGCCCAACCTAAAAACAGGTGACTTAGTATGGCTATCCACTTCTTCGCCTTAAAGTGCCGTCTATGAAATTTGCTCCTCGTTTCATCGGTCCTTTTCCCATCGTTCAAGTGATCAATCCAGTAGCCTATAAATTAAAACTTCCGTCCTACCTCAAAATACCAAATTCCTTTCATATTTCCCTGCTGAAACCTCTCATCCTGAATCGCTTTCGCAAGACTCTGCCACGCTCCCCCAAAGTCTTGACTGAGAGGGGTGTAGAGTTCGAGATCAAACAGGTCCTGGACTCTCGTTTTCGTTATGGGCAACTCCAATATCTACTGGATTGGAAAGGTTACGGTCCCGAAGAACGTTGCTGGGTGAAAGCTGAGGATGTCTACGCTAGTGCTTAAGTTTCACTCTGAGAATCCTGGTAAACCCAAGAAGTGTCCAGAGGCCACCCCTAAAGGAGGGGGTACTGTCACGACCAGGGGTGACAGGCTGCTGAGATCGCGGCGCTTACCGCTCCGGGCGCTGTGGCATGGTGTTTCCAGCAGAGGTGCAGGTTCCTGGAGAATAGCGCTGGGTGCTGTGAGTCTCCGCAGACCAAGGGCTTCCATCTGGAAGCAGGTGAGAGGGGCTGAGACTGGCAGCGCTTCCACGCTGTGACCACTGGGCGCGGCCATCTTGGATTAGGGTCACATGTCGTTTCTGGCCAATCAGGTTCAGTCTGGGCTGGGGAGGCTAGCAACCAATCCTGCACTACCTGAGGGTACTAAAGGGCTGTCAAGAGGCTCTTTAGTTGCCAGTGCAAGGTCTATCACAGCGTATGCTGTGAGCTAGTTCTCTGTGCTCCTTTGCTCATTTAAAGTGTCAGTACCAGTGTGTTTCTGCAGACTCCCCTCTCTGCCTTGGTGCAGTTTGCTCCTGTTACTACCTGTCTCCTGATCCCGTCTACCTGCTATACCCAGCCTACCCCGGGTCTCTGAGTTCCGCCAGTGTCTCGCAGCCTGGTTCTGATCCCGTCGCGTGCCACTGCTTTATGAGTCATACTCCCCTAAGGCCGGCTGCCTTCAAGTACCAGCAAACAAGTCCTCATTCCTCATCCGACTCCACTCCGGGTCCAAGCGCACGCCAAGCCGTGACAACATGCTCTTACACAGGATGTACGCACAAGGAAACTGTTGCGATCAGAACAGATGGTATCAGATATGGGGCTGCAAAGTCATGGGCATTCCTGGAATCAGTGCAAAAAGAGTCTCTCGTGGGTGAGTTATTTAAGTGTCATTGGCGTGAAAGTGGCTGCATTCTCAGAGCCGCAGCCACACAGGCCATGTTCAGATGGAGAAGCTGCACCTGTCATAGGGCTGATGCAAGTGTTGTTGGTGCATGCAATGGTGCGCTGATGGTGGGTGTGGAGGACCTCTAGCGGTGTTACAGCGTGCATAAACCCTGAAGGTGGGCGTTTCAGAGCTTTCTCATTGAGACACAGGCTACTACACCAAGGGAAGGCAGAAACTAATATTTGCATATTATCACAGCCGTGACTCGGCAACAGACAAAAGCATCTATCTACAGATACTAATGATCATTTATGCAATGGTGCAGTGTAAGTCGTACTTGCCGTTTTTCTGATTGCCCCTTCCAGGAGGGGGCAGCCAGGTCAGCACAACCGAGGGTGTGCGGGAGGAGTGCAGGGACGTGGTGCTGGGCGGTGCGGGGGCGTGACGGCATTGTAAATTGTAGCATGGCTACAATGAGTTGAATCAGAGCGAATCATGTCATCGGTCAGCGGACCACCCACCTTTACTCGGGAAGTGGGTGGCGGCAGGCGGATGTGGTGCAGCTCCGGGAGACTTGAATGCTCTTCTGGGCGGCTGGAAGTTCCACCCGAGATTCAGGAGCCTCCCAGCCGTTCCAGCCAGGAAAGTAGGCAACCTTGGCGTAAGTATCATGCAAGTGAAGACTGTACAATGGGAGCGTGCACTCAGGAAGTACATTTTACACAGAAAATTAGGCAGACTATGGGCAAATAAATAGCATTTTATGATATTTAAATAAGCTGGCAGAAGTAGGGGCTGCAGATTTATGAAGGCTTTTCCAAATCTCTGTATCTATCAATCTCACATTCCACACCTTGTTCATATCTTTGCATTTACCCTTACTGTATATTCTCTTTCTTTAATCATGTATTTTTCCTTTAAAATATTCATGTCATTTTATTCTTCATTTAAAAAAAAATGTAAATAACACTATTATATTAACCTACTGCTAATGTTTACAGATTGTGATGTCTTTAATATTTATTACTTAATATATTTAGTCATCGATATGCACAATATTGTTTGAAATACAATACACAGCTGATATCTTATTACTGCTACTGTGCATGCCCCATGTTCTTTCAGCGCATGCTCAGTTGCATTGCAAGACTGGTAAGCCTTTCACATTTACCAAAGACATATGTGATAGATAACAGGGAGGAGTTCCGCAGCAGATAGATTTTCGCTGGGACAGCGCTTTCTGAGATGCAGAGAACATATATCATAAACGTATCCGAGGGAAATCGTATTGATTTCCCAAATTATGATAAATATACCCCTAAGTCGGGGGTGTATTTATAATGGGTGCAGGGTGTGCACCCATACTTTTTTTTTCACACTTACCTCTCTGATGTCTCACAGAGTAGCGCTGCTGAAAACGCCTGGATAATGGCCGCCGCTGCCATTTTCCCGGTGTTTTGCGCATGCGCAGTAGTAAATCACCGGGAAAATGGCTGCCGTGCCATCTTCTCACTGATGGCAGGCGGGGAGAGAGGAGAAATAACATGAAATAGCTCAGTTGTCCCTGTACTGACATGAGGTATATGAAACGGGATGTAGTCAGATCCCGGCGCTAGTCTCCCGCCTGCCGGCCCCCGATGGTAAGTATTAGGGTTAGGGAGTTACGCTGTAGGGATTCTGACTGCTGGCATTATCAGTGCTATGGGCAACATCTCCACTTCTAAAAACCCGCACTTTAGTAAATGTACCCCCTAGTGTTCTATAATACTTCAGGTCACAGACAGTATCAATATTAGATACACTACAGCAGATACGCAAATCAGTAGTGAACCAGTATGCAGCCAGTGCTAAATGCTGGGACAGTGGACCTAATTCAGAGTTGTACGCTAATGGCACCGCAGCTGTATCTCAATGAGTCCCAGTGTCCATAATAAAACACATCACAGCAGATAAAAGAGCTAGGAGAGAGACCATCACTATCTGAAATATAAATCAATATCCATTTTAAAGTTATAATTAGACTGTGAGTGAGTGGGTGAATATGAGGGGAGTGGACTAAGAGTTTATGGTGGATGGGAGGATAGGTAAGGTTGTCAAAGAGAGATTGAGGTGTTGGGATAAGGTCATCAGTAATAGATAAGTGTGATTATAGTGGGGAGTTGGTAACATTGTTGGGGGAGTGTGGGGGTAGAGTAATGTTTCAGTGAGTTGAGAGGTTAAACCTTTGTGGCATTGGGACCAAATTGCATTCAAATTCTTTATTATATTTAATAAAATCTTCATCACTCTTTGGGTTATTTATTTCTCTAAAATGTGTTATGGTGCATACACACGGTCCAACTTAAAAGAACGATATAAACAATATTTTTTCAACCCCTCTAACGCCCAAATGATGGTCGATGTGCGGGCACGGATGGTCGATATCGACCATCGCCCGTGCATGCAGGCCATTAGTGTATTTTATTCTAATAGGGCAAGGGAAGAAAAACAGGTTCAGAGAACCTACAGGCTTGGTGGTCAGGGGTGACCCGAGCTTACCACTGGTGAACCTCCCTTTTTCCTTAATAGTAATGAAGAGGCACCACCAGAAAGAAAATCCTCTTTGAAAGCATTTAATTTGTAACACAGTAGGCCTGCCACAGACCGAGTGACATAGGAACCATGTGAGTTGGTGCTGTATATGCAATGTAAATTGTACTACAAAAGGTTCCAGCTATCCTGATTGTGGTGTTCCCTAATAGGTAACTTGTGTATGTTTAGGTTGTAGACAGGTCAGTTTTGAAGGAACACTGAACTACAGTAAGTGAGGGGTTGGATCTTGTGCTGTATACATTTTGAAAGATATCAAACAACTTTTTATTAGTTAAGTATTTATCATTGTTAAGTCATATGCTATGAGCAAAACTTACTGAAATAAACCTCTGCCTGCCAAGATACACCAAAAGAAAATGTATAATATATTCTAATCTTTGCTAATCCCACCTTTCACATTTGCTCATCAACCAGTAAGTGTGTAAATATGAAGGTTTCCAATGAAAACATGTTATATTATTATTCACTGCATGTTTCAAGAACTTACCTGTAATATCTGAGAAATTGAAAATACATAAACAATGGCTTCTGGAATAGCGTTGGCTCAGGCTCCTCTCACTTCATTAGGGTCCCGAAGCTGAAGCATACTGGCAGATAGCAATTAGGTAAGCAAATCCAAACTCTCCCGTACCACCTGCATGCAAATCGCCACCTGCGACCCCTTCCCCATCTTCCCACTGGTGCTACATACCGTATAAATGGATCAACACCTCTGATGCAGGGTGGCCAGTGGCAGGGGCAGCCTACTGTGATCTCCCCAGCAGATGGCACCCCTAGGCATGTGACTCAGGTGTATAGTGGGAAATCCACCACTGCCCATGATCCTATTGCTGGTTCACTGGTTGTCCTTCCTTGGATCACTTTTGGTAAGTACTAACCACTGCATACCAGGAACACACCTCAAACCTGCTATTTTGGAGATGCTCTGACCCAGGCATCTAGCTATCACAGTTTGGCCATCAGATCTTTATGGTTGCCCATTCTTCCTGCTTCCAACACATCAACTTCAAGAACTGAGGACCTCATTCAGAGGCGGTCGTAGGATGCAAGCTGTCGTTCTGAAACAGGACGGCCGCTTGTATCCTGAATGGCCACCTCCATGTCGGTCGTTAGGCTGTGGGTTAATACCCACAGCTCTAACGACCGCTAAGGGTTATGGTCGCGATGGTCAAGACCATTGCGACCATCGGGGCTTACGACGAGACCCTAAGGTAGGGTCTCGCCAACCTTAAGCCCCAGGGAGCTTCCTGCTCTGTTTGAGCAGGAAGCTCCCCACTGACATCACTGATGATGTCAGTGGGGCTGCCCCCAAACAGCAGGCGTTCCAACAGGAACACCTCCGTTTGGCTGTCACTCAACATCGACAGCTCGCCCCATCTGCTACGAGACCCCTAACGACGGATCACCCGTCGTTAGCCGGGTCTCGCGCATGCACATGTGCACTGGAGCAACATCGACCCGGTTGCGAGCTCATAGAGCTAACGACCGGGTCTGAATAAGCTCCTGAGTGTTCACTTACTGCCTAATATATACCACAAATTGGCAGGTGCTATTGTAACAATGTTATTCACTTTACCTGTCAGTGGTTTTAATGTTATGGTTGATCAGTGTATATTTGTCATTTTATTTTACTGTCTGAGCCAGACACCAACATTTTTCTTAACCACTTTACTAAAAAAAAAACCAGAACAACAGGCAAAATGGACGTCACATGATACAACAACAGACAGTAACTTACGTTCTCCTGATACCAGTAACTGTAATATCACAAACATCATACTTTGAGCTCCATTTTTTAACTAAGCATTCTTTCTGCATTTCACAAACAGCAGTAATTTACACAGCATCGTTCTCACCATCTTTAGATGGCAATGGGGACCTGGTGCTGTTTTTCCGGCTTCAGTGAAGCCTTCCAGGCACTGCTGGGTCCCCGTGTCATGCACATGCGCAGACGGACCGTGGCACATGCGCATTACACAAGACCCCCATCGCTGCCAGCATTAGGCAGCTCAGCGGAGGACTTAGCCAGAGGAGGACTTTGCTGTACTTTGCCAGAGGGGTAAGTATTGGTAAATATCAGTGGCTTTTTCGTTTGTATCACCGTGATACAAACGAAGCTGGTATTTATCTTCATTGATAAATGGGGCCGTTTGTATGTATGAATGCAGTGCTCATTTTCAGCAGGAACAAGCAGGGACTCAGTTCCTGAACCTTAACTACAACAATAGTTCTGGGCCAAAATGTATTTTCCATAAGATAAGTTTTATATCTCTTTTGAGTGCCTTCTTTTCAAAATGATATTTATATATATATATATATATATATATATATATTGTGATAGGGTCGGGGTAGGGGGTCCCTCTCCTGGGGTAGATGGACTCCTCCTTACACAGCAGCCAGGAAATAGCCCTCCCTCTCCTCACATCCACACCCCCAGGACCCATTCCAACTTTTCACTAAGGCCGACATTTCTAGTCTGTTTTTCCAAACAGACTTCTCCTGGGGGTTTTAAAACACATAGGACATGAATCTGGGACAGACATAAACGCCATTCAAAACTGTTCCAGTGCTTCTATCACAATATATATATATGTGTATATAATATATATATGTATACGTATATATATAATAATTGTTCTTATAGCTCCACCCCAAGTAGCTTCACCCCCAGTTCCTGAACCTATTTTCCCAGAAAATTAGCCCTGTTAATATGTATATATTGCTCAGTATTTTCAAAGTTAATATTTTTTATGAGTAAAGGATATAAGGTTTATCAAACTCCCAATTTTGTTGCTAGACTACAATATTTTGAAATATTACAGAATTGCAATTAAACCAATCTTTCGTCTCCCTTCACTTTCTTGCACAGCAAATCATTGGCATGGTGTAATCACACTGGAAAAAAGCAATATATAGGTGGCATGTGGACAGCAATGCCAAAAGTCATAGGATAAATGCCTAGTATTGTGTAGGACCCCCTCTAGCCTTAATTTTACAAGTGGACTGAAGACCTCTAGAGAGATGTTGACCCATGCCATCTGTATATCTTCCCACAGCTCCCTGATATTTGTAGGTGCAAGATCTTGGGTGTGAATGGACCTCTCCACCACGCTGCATAAATGCTCGATTGGGTTCATGTTGGGAGAATGTGGTGGCCACACCATTCGTGGAAACTTTCCAGAATGCTCCTCAAACCAATTCTGCACAACTTAGGACCAATGACATGGTGCATTATCCTGCTGGAATATTCCATCATTATGGGGATACATGAAGTCCATGAAGGGCTGCAAATAGTCATCAAGCAATACAGCATAGCGGATACTGGTTAATGACTTGTTCAAGTGGATCAACAGACCCACACCACATGTTGCCAGTCCTCCAGGATCCAATTAGCAATATCATGAGCTCAGGTGAGGCGCTGTGTCTGGTGTCATAGTGTTAACAGGGGCACTATCCCATGGAAGCTGAAGAACGCTGGATTGACCTGCTGAATATCTATCTGGTACCTCCTGCATTGAATGTGGATGTGATTTGAGCCAGTTTCTCTTGTCTGTTATCTGCGACAATTCTGGGCAGACGCCGCTGGTTAGGATCATTAAGTATCCATGGTCGGTCATTGTGCTGTCCATGGTGGGTGGTAATGCCTTCCAAGAGGTATTCCCGGTACACATATGACACCTGACACTGTAGATCGAGTAATGTTGATTGTCCGCACAACTTCAGAAATTGAATGTCCCATTCGGGGGGCACTCACTACTATCATGTTCCGCTTAAACTCCGATAATTCACGTTGCCTTGCCATGAGCAGCCTAACCTGTTTTCAAGCTTACTAACAAGTTGTCAGGTTACAACTGATGCAGGTCTTGGCATTTTCAAGAAGTCACAGTATAGTGTTGCCACCTTCATTACCTTTATATACGGCTATCCCATGACTTTCAGCATACGGTGTATGTCAGTTTTATGACCTGTCTTCCAATTAATCATCTTCCCACAAATTTAAGAAAACTGTTACTAATTTGAGAAAGCAATGAGAAACTAAAAGGTGGTGTAGATATAATGAAATACCAACTGATTTTAGCTTCTGGACAGAGTATAACTATCATTGCTGTTGCCATCTCTGTTGAGTCAAGGGTCAATTACATTCAAGAATCGATGAGCATATATTATACTGAGTGGATGTTTTTGGACTCACAGAGTGTACATTATATTTGTTTTCCTCTATATTTGGTTAAATAAACCACCCATCTTGACACTAAAGGATGGAGAAGTGCAGGAACACCTTCAATTTGATTTCACTATCTTCCAGGAACTTATTGGTTGAATTCCAAAAATTTCAGCTGCATACTTCTAACCTCCATTGGACCTTTTTCATTGGCGCAAGTTATCTTCACTTCTTAGCTAAATAGGAACGCCAGCCCACAATGGCAGTTTTAATATTGCTGACTGATAATGATTTAGCCACTGCCTTATAGTTACCAGACACAATTTTGCATCCAACAGCAATTTTTTCACTCCCTTCCTATCTAGTATTACACACAAGTATTCTTAGATTTTAACTCTTTTTGTGGAATACCATCTTTACCTTCTGTTTCATGTTATTTTATCATATTTATATCACAATACTAGAATTGTACTGTGCTGCATGCTATGTTAACACATGCTAACCTATATTTGTATTTGCTGACACATGGGAATAACGAGTGAGTGGGGCAGGTGCAAAGAAATTATCCTACCAGTGGGGCCCAGCGGTAGTTAATAAGTGAGGGCAGAAGAGAGACCTATCAGAAATGGATCATGGGCTCACATCCCCTTAGTTTATGCAAGCAGCACTTGGTTTTGCCAAAGTTGTCCTCACAGCATGGGGAGGGTCATCATGGTGAAGACCCTATAATGCATGCTCAGTATCAGCCTTTATAGAGGTTGTGTGCACAGCCCACGGTAGGTACAAGAGGTTGTGTGCACAGCCCACGGTAGGTGCAAAATAACTAGCCACATCAGGCCTAGGAATACTCTCAGCAGGCCTTAAGAAAATGCAATGGATTTATCCATGTATTTGATATTTGGTTCATATACGCTGGAGACATTCGCATGCTTTTGCAAATGTGTATAAAAGCAGGTGGCATGGAGTATTCCCATTCATTTCAATAGTCCATTCAGTTTATTGGGGTCTCAAGCATGTAGAACTCCCTCAAACATGAATGAATTATTGAAATGAATGACGCTCTGCTAGTAAATATATAAAGATGTGATTTGCAAAAACGCTTAAGTTCAGGTCACTATTTTTTGCAGGAGCTACCTGGGTTGGAGGTGACCACTCCCCTATTAGATAAAATCAAAAGTAAAAATTTTTATTTTTGTAAATAAATTAAAAACATTTTGAAACTTTCCCACAATCCACCAGAACCAGCACTATGCAGCCTGAACTCAGACCCACTGAAGCATAAGGACAATGATCATGTGCAGGGGGGGCTGGGCTGGGGGGCAGGGTGCCATCTGCCCCCCGGGCCGGTACAAATATGCTGCACTAGGGCCCCCGCTGCGCTGACTGTATTCATATGCCTGACAGCTGGGAAGGTTTCTGCCTGCCTCCCGGCTGTGTCAAGCTGCGGCACAGTGCAGCTGGCATAAGAAGGGGCCGGCAGATACAGACAGGGCCAGGGACGTCCTGGCCCTGTCCCATGCTCTCCTCTGCCGGGCAGCGGTGGTTCTATAGTTAAAAAGTATAATGGCCGCGGTAGGGCTGCTGCACATGCCCAGCCCCAGCAGCCCTCCCATGGGCCTTTGCTGTTTGCTGCACTCCATGATGCTAGCTCAGGCAGCATGTTGTTCCCTCCCACCGAGTCCTTCCAGATCAGCTAGGGCCCTCTGCCTCTTTGCAGCCGGGGTGACAGTCACAGGAGCCTCTTCTGTTGCCCTTCTCTGAGAGGCAGGGTGGAGTGCACTGTCCTTGGCTCCATTCATCCGTTCATGTCCCCGGCCTGCTCTGCCTCCTGCCTGCACAAGAAGAGACAGTTCAGCGTGCAGATCAAAGAATATAGGGGAGATGATGGATATCAAAGATATAAAAGTGGGGGAAGTGATGAGCATAAAATATATAAGGAGCTGGGGAGCTGGTGGGTGGGTGTAAAATATATAAGGGGTGAGAGATGATGAGTATAAAAGGTATGGGTATAAAATAAGGAGTAAGGGAGATAATGGGTATAAATTTATATAAAGAGTGGAAGGTGATGGGTATAAAACATATAAGGGGGATTACACAAAACTATAAAATGTATAAAAAAGGTAAGAGTATATAGGGCACAAAATGACTAAATATACATAAAATCATTAAATATATATATGGAAGGTGTAGGGGAGGGGTATTTATAAACAAATGATAATGATCCACGCTGAGTATCTATGTACAAATTGTATGATATCTAACATATATTATAGAGCCATATTATGAGATCACACATATTTAATATCCAAAATTATTAAACAGTAAAATACACAGTGTTGTCCGTAATCTAAAACTTATAGAATAAATATAGTATGAAAGGGAGGAAGGGTAGAAGAAAACCATAAATTATACATATATATGAACAGTAATATAAAAAGCCTTATGGTGGGTACCCACTGGGCGATTAAAGTGGACGACTGAACGATAACGATATCGTTATCATTCAGTCGTCCACTTTATCGTCCATTTTTTACACAAAAGCGATGAACGATAATGACGACGCGCGTTCCCGCGGGTCGTTCGTCATCATCGTTCATCGGCATAACATGCAGGCCAACCTGACGATGTCGTCAGGTTGCTGCATGTTGGGGAATGGGGGAGAGAGCCCGGCGCTGAACGATATCGTTAATGATATCGTTCAGCGGGTGTGCTCAATGTCATGAACGACATTGAGCACACCCTGCCGGGGACACACTAGACGATATCGCTCAGGGAGCATAGTGTGTACGCACCATTAGAAGGCCTTCTAATATAAAAAAAATTGTAGCAAAATGAAAGCTAAAAAATAAAAATAAATCAATTCAAAATGTTGCAAAACGGAGCAGTCAATTCTAATTGAAAAACCTTTATGTTTAAAAGTATCAATGTGATCCCCACAATGAAGGATTCACTGTAGAAATATAGCAGTCAGCACATAAAGTCATAGAGTGTAGCCCGGGTAATCTTGAAAACATGCAGTGTATGCCAAAAAAATGGATTATGCAAGCAGGGCTTAACTGAATCGTTGTTTAAAAGGGAAATTCCCAACAGTCAGTACCAAGGACTTGGATATCCAATATGAGTATGCCAGCATGCATATATATAGTCCCTCTTACGGTATAAACCGCTTGATAAATGTGCCTGCTTATAATTAAAATAAGGCAACCGTGCACCACCTGGCGTTAGCCGTGTGCTAATTCACGTTACTGCGGTCTTGAAATATCAGGACCCTCCGTCCGAGCATCCTCGGAATCTGCAATAGAGGTCCTCCTGATGAATGGTTGCTAGTCTCTGGCTGGGTGAAAGCACAATGGGAGAGTTAATGCCGCTTAGTTCTTGCCGTGATAAGATGAATTGATGTGGGATCCTTAACGCGTTTCGTCACCACCCACGTGACTTTTTCAAAAGGTGTGGTTCCGGCTGTCCTTTGCTCCATTCATCCGTTCCTGTCCCTGGCCTGCCCTGCCTCCTTCCTACACAAGAAGAGACAGCTCAGCGTGCAGAGGGGAGCTCCTGCCTGGAATTTTCCATCCTGGAGGAACCACCCCCAGCCACAGTGAGCCTGGCAAAAAAATAAGTTAAAATAGTGCTTACATTATATAAAGGGGGGGGGGGTGATCAAAGAATATAGGGGAGATGATGGATATCAAAGATATAAAAGTGGGGCAAGTGATGGGCATAAAATATAGAAGGAGCTGGTGGGTGGGTGTAAAATAAGGGGTGAGAGATGATGAGTATAAAAGATATGGGTATAAAATAAGGAGTAAGGGAGATAATGGGTATAAAATTATACTATTATATAAAGAGTGGAAGGTGATGGGTATAAAACATAAGGGGGATTACACAAAACTATAAACTATGTAAAAAAGGTAAGAGTATATAGGGCACAATATGACTAAATATACATAAAATCATTAAATATATATATATATGGAAGGTGTAGGGGAAGGGTATTTATTACATATATGTGTGTAACAGACTAGGGTGTGCAACTGTGATAAAAGAAATAACATGATTGACACTCTCCGGTTTGCATGAAAAGGATATATTATAATAAGCTTGATGTCAGCTTTTTGTAATAAATCTTTTTTTTCATGAAATCTGAAGTGCCAATTGTGTTTATTTCTGTATTTACAGATGCACACGCTTGATTTTTTTTCCATGCTATGTGTCATTTTATTATGTGTAATGTGTTTTAATTTTTAAGACAGTTCATCCACTTGTGCATATGGTCACTACATTGCCTTCAGCACAATCTCCTTTTGTACATTGTGATTGTCATGTAAGCTGGGTACACACTGAGATGATGTTGTTATGATTTGGCCGATTTAGCCAAATCGTAATGACATTTTGTGAAGTGTGTATGCACAATATGTGCGCTCCCACAGACGCATGTGATGTCAATATTGCTCTAATTTGCCCCTGTTGGGCCGACACAATGTCCGTGTACACATCGTCCAGTATGTACCCACCTTTAGACAATATGGCATATTCGGACATTTTATATTTTATATTTTAATTTTTTATTAGTTAATGCCACTTTTTTGCCATCTGAACCCTCCTCATGCCCCTTTATAAACTGGTTCTGTTGAATAACATCCCCTGGTGTGTAATACTGTCTTACTGTGGGTGACAGCCTAAACACATATTATAAGATTTTTCCCCCCACAGAAGGTAGTATCTGGAGATGGTGTTATCCTATCGGGGCCAAGTTCACAGTGTGCTTGTAGGAGCCACTTGCTTGTATTTGCCCCCTAGGCTGAAAGTTGCCAGCCAGCCCCTGATCATGGGGTAAGGGATGTAAAGGCAAAGTCAAACCACATTTCCATTTAATCCAATGTGAGAAACTGTACTGCTTTTCCTCACTGTCTATTACTGCATTGGTTGCCTGTAATTTATCAAATTTAATGCAAAATACTTTTAATTACATATAAGGTTGTCAACAAAACTACACCAACATACTTGTCTCAAAATATCTCCATAGTGTATGCTCCACTTTACGCAAGATCTGTGTGCCTCACAGGAGTGGCTCAAGGGGTAGGCTGGTAGGGCTATTGCCTGGGGAACTGTGGCCTATGGGCATTCACCCCGCCAGTGCCACCGCCACTGTCTCTCTTACTGCCTGACAACAGCTTTGCAATCTGCATATACAGGTATTCACTATAACTATATATCTGCATAAAATCTAATTGTCCCAAGCTGGGCTGTTTATATCTTTATCATATAATATAACAACTGTTAACCCAATCTGGACTGTTTAAATACAACAACTACTAAGGGACATAGGGCCTGATTCAGAGCCGCTCGCTCGCACTGTGCGCTCGCAAGCGGCCCAATGTTCTGCGTATGCGCATGCTTCGTTCTGCGTGTGTGCGAGCTACACACTGCGTTCGCAATCCTCTCGCTCGCTCAGCAAAGGCAGCCCAGGGTAATGAGTGACAGGAGAGGCCATTTGTGGGTGGTAACAGGGGCAGGACACTAATAATGGGGGGTTGGAGATGCGAACGCAGGCGTGCCTGAGTGTTTCAATGCCATTTTCGGAGGCGTGCATAATTAACAGGCAGCGTCATAGTACACGTCACTTGCCATTTTTTTTTTACCCTGATTTCCTCGCACTGCTTGCAGTAGGGTAAAGTTCCCACAAGCACTGCGTTCGCATATGATGGTGCTCGATGTACCAATGTTTTAATACAATTCCAGGAGATGACGTGTGCTGGTGGGCTGCTCTGCTTTTGCGATTGGGCGTACACTCACACAAAGTGACCGCTCGCTAAGGCATGATGGGCGTGCTTATGCCTTGGCGAGTGATCGTTTCCCGTGGCGTCACTTTGAAAAATTTACATACGCATCTAGCGAGCGTACGCAGATAGCGACCGGGTCTAAATCAGGCCCATATTCAATTGGCCACAAGATTATTGCAGCAAAAAGTTAATGCAGCAATAGTGCCCAATATTGGATTAACGCTGATATGTAATCGAAAACAATTGGTCTCGTTAATTATTTGTGCAAAAAACGGTGGGGAAATGAAACAAATATTAGGAAATGAGCCTGTACCCTAAAAAACAGCAAAATTAATATTGGATCACATTATAGATATATTTTACTGTCCAAAAGAAAAATATTTGGTGCTTAAAAAATTATAGCAAATTTAGCTGTAGTTAAATCTGGGGTGCATAAAAATGATTGTACAGTAAGCTGATTCTTGAGTCATTTCTTAAAAATAACTATCCCATACATACAGCACTCCCTTATACCTGTCCCATATCTTTTAACCCATTATCTTGCACTTTGCAGATATCATGTGGGATAAAAATATCCTTACAAAGAACTGAGAATCACATAGGATTGAGATTACCAACAGGTAAAAAGGGAAGACTGGATTGTTCAAGTGGTTCTTAACTGTCGTCAAATTCTATGTTTCTATTTTTCTATGTTTCTATCACCTCCAAAGATTACATGTAATGATTGGCCCAGTTAAGATAATTGAAAACTGCTAATTGAGTAATTGTTGAATGGGATGGGGGGGATTGTTGGGATGGGAGGTGTGTGGTCCCAGGTGTTCCTAACCAAATTCCGACATTTTTACCTTAAAACAACGATTTTTCCCGCCTTTGCATCTGCTCTAGGGTTACAAGAAAAGAAAGTGCATTAAATCCTGAATTACAGCGGCTAAAATTCTCGCAGCTAATTGAATAGGAAAAAACCTTGCGGCCAGCTGCAATTTCACGCGCTGTTGGAAACAAAAATGAATGTGCCAAATGAATATGCCCCTAAGGCTGCAATTCTACTATATTAACTATGTATTCACTGCCAGCAATACTACTTTGAAGCCTGCAATTTGTATTGACCTTAACAATACACTAATACAATAGCTGTTAACTCTTTCTTTGCAATACTAAAAAAACTCTTCAATTACTATATTTTGTATGAAATATCTGTATAACTATTATCTAGAATAGCTACTCTCTACAATAACTACTATACAGAGCCTGCATTAACCCTACTGATGCCTGTAATACTGTTCTGTAACATATATATATATATATATATATATATATATATATATATTAGGGGTGAGCGGGTTCGGATTTCTGAAATCCGAACCCCCCCGAGCCCCCCCGATCCGAGGCAGATCCGAGTCAGGCTCGACTTTTCCCGCCTGACTCGGATCTGAAATCGAGGCAAAACGTCATCATCCCGCCTTCCGAGTCTCGCGGGTTTTGGAACCTATATAAGGTACCCGCGTCGGCGCCATTTTCTCACTCGGCTGTGGACAGTGAAGAGGGAGGGTGGGAGTTAGGGCTGGCTGGGCTGTGTAGTGTAGTGTAGTGCAGAGTAGTGTTGTGCTGTGCTGTGCTGCGCTGTGCTGCTGTTGTCCACTACTTCAAAGTCCATAGGGGCTGGCTGGACTGTGTTGTGCAGTCAGTTCTCCAAAGGGGCTGTGTCCACTCCAAAGTCCTGTGCAGTGTCCCAGTCCTAAAGGGGTGCTGTAGTGTTGTCCAGGGGGTGCTCTGTCCATCAGGGGTGCTCCCCCCAAGTGCTAAAAAAATAATATTTTTTGTGTGTTTGTGAATTGTGTGCGCAGTAGCCGCACGTGCATCAACAAAGTAGTGCCAAGCGTGCGCCTGTGTCATAAGTAAAGGGCCAGCTGGCTTGACCGTTAAAGGGTGCTGTAACCCCCAAAGTACACTCCAGTCCAAACCAAAAAAAAATTATTTTCTGTGTTTGTGAATTGTGTGCGCAGTAGCCGCACGTGCATCAACAAAGTAGTGCCAAGCGTGCGCCTGTGTCATAAGTAAAGGGCCAGCTGGCTTGACCATTAAAGGGTGCTGTAACCCCCAAAGTACACTCCAGTCCAAACCAAAAAAAAAATTATTTTCTGTGTTTGTGAATTGTGTGCGCAGTAGCCGCACGTGCATCAACAAAGTAGTGCCAAGCGTGCGCCTGTGTCATAAGTAAAGGGCCGGCTGGCTTGACCGTTAAAGGGTGCTGTAACCCCCAAAGTACACTCCAGTCCAAACCAAAAAAAAAATTATTTTCTGTGTTTGTGAATTGTGTGCGCAGTAGCCGCACGTGCATCAACAAAGTAGTGCCAAGCGTGCGCCTGTGTCATAAGTAAAGGGCCGGCTGGCTTGACCGTTAAAGGGTGCTGTAACCCCCAAAGTACACTCCAGTTCAAACCAAAAAAATATATATTTTCTGTGTTTGTGAATTGTGTGCGCAGTAGCCGCACGTGCATCAACAAAGTAGTGCCAAGCGTGCGCCTGTGTCATAAGTAAAGGGCCGGCTGGCTTGACCGTTAAAGGGTGCTGTAACCCGAAAAGTACACTCCAGTCCAAACCAAAAAAATATATATTTTCTGTGTTTGTGAATTGTGTGCGCAGTAGCCGCATGTGCATCAACAAAGTAGTGCCAAGCGTGCGCCTGTGTCATAAGTAAAGGGCCGGCTGGCTTGACCGTTAAAGGGTGCTGTAACCCCCAAAGTACACTCCAGTTCAAACCAAAAAAATAATATTTTTTGTGTGTTTGTGAATTGTGTGCGCAGTAGCCGCACGTGCATCAACAAAGTAGTGCCAAGCGTGCGCCTGTGTCATAAGTAAAGGGCCGGCTGGCTTGACCGTTAAAGGGTGCTGTAACCCCCAAAGTACACTCCAGTTCAAACCAAAAAAATAATATTTTTTGTGTGTTTGTGAATTGTGTGCGCAGTAGCCGCACGTGCATCAACAAAGTAGTGCCAAGCGTGCGCCTGTGTCATAAGTAAAGGGCCGGCTGGCTTGACCGTTAAAGGGTGCTGTAACCCCCAAAGTACACTCCAGTTCAAACCAAAAAAATAATATTTTTTGTGTGTTTGTGAATTGTGTGCGCAGTAGCCGCACGTGCATCAACAAAGTAGTGCCAAGCGTGCGCCTGTGTCATAAGTAAAGGGCCGGCTGGCTTGACCGTTAAAGGGTGCTGTAACCCCCAAAGTACACTCCAGTTCAAACCAAAAAAATAATATTTTTTGTGTGTTTGTGAATTGTGTGCGCAGTAGCCGCACGTGCATCAACAAAGTAGTGCCAAGCGTGTGCCTGTGTCATAAGTAAAGGGCCAGCTGGCTTGACCATTAAAGGGTGCTGTAACCCCCAAAGTACACTCCAGTCCAAACCAAAAAAAAAATTATTTTCTGTGTTTGAGAATTGTGTGCGCAGTAGCCGCACGTGCATCAACAAAGGAGCAGCGCCAAGCGTGCGCCTGTGTCCCATAAGTAAAGAGCCGGCTGGCTCATTTCTTAAAGGCTGGTGTAACCCACAAAGTGCACTACTCTCCAGCAAAAATAAAAAAATATTTTCTGTGTTTAGCTGCACGTATATATCAAATAACATAAATGGAGGACCAAACTTTCTCCGATAAAAATAAAATAGAGAAAGATCAAGAACCACTTCCTCCTAGTGCTGAAGCTGCTGCCACTAGTCATGACATAGACGATAACATGCCATCAACGTTGTCTGCCAAGGCCGATGCCCAATGTCATAATAGAGGGCACATACAATCCCAAATGACAAAGTTCAGGAAAATGACCTTGAAAAAAACATTTAAATCAGCTGAAGAGAAACGTAAACTTGCCAATATGCCATTTACGACACGGAGTGGCAAGGAACGGCTAAGGTCGATCCCTAGTATGTTCATGACTAGTGGTTCAGCTTCACATGACGATGGAAGCCCTCCTCCCACTAAAAAAATCAAAAGAGTTAAGCTGGCAAAAGCACAGCGAAGAACTGTGCTTTCTAAGAAGATATCACAAATCCCCAAGGAGAGTCCAAGTGTGGTGGTGGTTGCGATGCCTGACCTTCCCAGCACTGGACGGGAAGAGGTGGCTCTTTCCACCATTTGCACGCCCCCTGCAAGTGCTGAAAGGAGCACCCACAGTCCACTTGCTGATATGCAAATTGAAGATGTCACTGTTGAAGTACAACAGGATGAGGATACTGGTGTAGCTGGCGCTGAGGAGGAAGTTGGCGAGGAGGATTCTGATGGTGATGTGGTTTGTTTAAATCAGGCTCCGGGGGAGACAGTTGTTGTCCGTGGGATGAAAAAGCCCATCACGGTCATGCCTGGGCAGACCAAACATTCCACCTCTTTGGTCTGGCAATATTTCTATCCAAATCCGGCCAACAACTGTCTTGCCATATGTACCTTATGTAAAGGTGGAATAAGTAGGGGTAGGGACGTTAACCACCTAGGAACATCCTCCCTTATACGGCACGTTCATAATAAGTTACTGTCAAGTTCAGAAACTTTGGCTAAGACCGTAAGCAGTCCAGGGACACCTAAATCCCGTTGTCCTGTTGTATCCAAGCACCTGCAAACCACACCGTCAACTCCCTCCTCATCAATTTCCTCCTTAGTCAGGATCAGAAGTAGTCCTGCAGGCCATGTCACTGGCATGACTGACTCTCCTATCCCGGATTCCTCCGGAGGATCCTGCATTGCTACGCCTCCTGTTGCCGCTGCTGCTGTTGCTGCTGCTGGGAGTCGTTCATCATCCCAGAGAGGAAGTAGGAACACCACTACTTTTACTAAACAATTGACCCTCCAACAGTCCTTAGCGAGGAGGATGAAGTACGACAGCAGACATCCTGAAGCAAAACGTATAACTGAGGCCTTGACTGCTATGTTGGTGTTTGACGTGCGTCCGGTATCCGCCATTAGTGCAGTGGGATTTAGACAATTGCTGGAGGTAGTGTGTCCCCGGTTCCAAATCCCGTCTAGATTCCACTTCACTAGGCAGGCGATACCGAGACTGTACAGAAACGTCAGAAAAAGTGTCCTCAGTGTCCTGAAAAATGCCGTTGTACCCAATGTCCACTTAACCACGGACATGTGGACAAGTGGAACAGGGCAGACTAAGGACTATATGACTGTGACAGCCCACTGGGTAGATGTATCACCTTACGCAGCAACAGCAGCAGCGTCACCAGTCGCAGCATCTCAGAAACGCCAGCTCGTTCCAAGGCAGGCTACGCTGTGTATCACCGGTTTCAGTAAGAGGCACACCGCCGACAACCTCTTAGAGAAACTGAGGGAAATCATCGCCCAGTGGCTTACCCCACTTAGACTCTCCTGGGGATTTGTGATATCTGACAACGCCACCAATATTGTGCGGGCATTACATCTGGGCAAATTCCAGCACGTCCCATGTTTTGCTCACACAATAAACTTGGTGGTGCAGAATTTTCTGAAAAGCGACAGGGGCGTGCAGGAGACGCTTTGGGTTGCCCGAAAAATTTCAGGCCACTTTCGCCATTCAGCGACTGTGTGCCGAAGACTGGAGCGCCAGCAAACACTCTTGAACCTGCCCCGCCATCACCTGAAGCAAGAGGTTGTGAAGCGGTGGAACTCAACCCTCTATATGCTTCAGAGGATGGAGGAGCAGCAAAAGGCCATTCAAGCCTATACATCCACCTATGACATAGGCAAAGGAGGGGGTATGCACCTGACTCAAGCGCAGTGGAGAATGATTTCCGTGTTGTGCAAGGTTCTCCAGCCCTTCGAACTTGCCACACGTGAAGTCAGTTCAGACACTGCCAGCTTGAGTCAGGTCATTCCCCTCATCAGGCTTTTGCAGAAGCAGCTGGAGAAAGTGAAGGAGGAGCTAAGATGGAGCGATTCAGCTCGGCATGTGGGACTTGTGGATGAAGCCCTTCATTCGCTTTGCCAGGATTCCAGGGTGGTCAATCTGTTGAAATCAGACCACTACATTTTGGCCACCGTGCTCGATCCTAGGTTTAAAGCCTATGTGGTGTCTCTCTTTCCGGCCGACACAAGCCTGCAGAGGTCCAAAGACCTGCTGGTGAACACACTGTCAGCTGAAGCGAAACGTGACACGTCAACAGCTCCTTCTTCATTTTCTCCCGCAACTGGGGCTGCCAGAAAAAAACTTAGGTATCCTAAGCAACCCGCTGGCGGTGATGCAGGGCAGGCAGGACCAAGTTTGGACATCTGGTCCGGACTGAAGGACCTGGCAACAATTTCTGACATGTCTACTGTCACTGCATATGATACTGTCACCATTGACAGAATGGTGGAGGATTACATCGGTGACAGCATCCAAGTAGGCATGTCAGACAGTCCATACCTGTACTGGCAGGAAAAAGAGGCAATTTGGAGGCCCCTGTACAAACTGGCTCTATTTTACCTGAGTTGCCCCCCCTCCAGTGTGTACTCCGAAAGAGTGTTTAGTGCAGCCGGGAACCTTGTCAGCGAAAGGCGTAGGAGGTTGCTTCCACAGAATGTGGAGAAGATGATGTTCATCAAAATGAATTATCAGCTCTTCCAGGGAGACCAGCCTCCAGAACGTACAGAGGGACCTGTGGTGGTGGATTCAAGTGGGGACGAGTTAATACTTTGTGAGGATGAGGATGTACACACTGAAGAGGGTGAGGAATCGGTGGATGAGGAGGATGAGGATGACATCTTGCCTCCGTAGAGCCAATTTGTGCAGGGACACATTAATTGCCAGCTTGTTTTGTGGGGGCCCAAACAAACCAATCATTTCAGCCA
This sequence comes from Taudactylus pleione, assembly GCA_031769625.1. Classification (NCBI taxonomy): domain Eukaryota; kingdom Metazoa; phylum Chordata; class Amphibia; order Anura; family Myobatrachidae; genus Taudactylus; species Taudactylus pleione. The sequence goes on from JAUIMM010000115.1 coordinate 11,850,907, forward strand.
CAGTTGTGTGGCAGACCCTGGCGCTGAAATGATTGGTTTGTTAAAGTGTGCATGTCCTGTTTATACAACATAAGGGTGGGTGGAAGGGCCCAAGGACAATTCCATCTTGCACCTCTTTTTTTTCTTTGCATTATGTACAGTTTGGGGCCTAGTTTTTCAAACTGCCATCCTGTCTGCCACTGCAGTATCACGCCTAGATGGGTCACGTGTTTGTGCCGCCCACTCGTGTCGCTTAGCATAGTCATCCAGCTACCTCGGTGCAACCTTTTGGACATAAAAACACTATTGTGAGGTGTGAGGTGTTCAGAATAGACTGGAAATGAGTGGAAATTAAGGTTATTGAGGTTAATAATAGCATAGGAGCAGAAAAACCTACAAATTCTGTGATTTTAGCTGTTTTTATGCTTTTTTTCAAAAAAATACAGATCCAAAACACAAAACCCAGAACCCAAAACACGGAAGGGTGGTTTTGGCAAAACCAATCCAGATCCAAAACACGAAGAAAGATCCAGATCCAAAACCAAAACACAAAACACGAAAAGTGGCCGGTGCACACCCCTATATATATATATATATATATATATATATATATATATATATATATATATATATGGTAGAATTTCCAAAGGAAGGATGCACTCTCTGTATTAAAATTTCATGCACAATTTATTCATCTTTAGAACATCCCAGTTGTACAGAAGAAATCAATATTCATGGTCGACGTTTCGGTACAATGCTGTACCTTTCTCAAGACCTCAATTCAACGAGTCATACATGGTATTTCATAGAGAAATGATAAAACAAAATCTGTGAAACATGAAAGAAACAAACAATGATCCGTCTATCAGGCTCCCGTCTGTCATCAGTGATTAAATCAATCACTGTAACCCACTACCGTGATGTTACAACACCTAAGTGACACATCATGGGTTAATAAATAGTGCACCCTCAGTTAGCCAACACACACCAAATAAGTGACTCAGTGAATATGCACCAAACGCATACCTTTACTTCAATATGATAATGACATAAATGTCTGAAAATTAAATGAAATAGTCAATGTGTGCATGAACACAAATGAATACCAAAATGCATATAAGCAAAACCATGTAATGATTAAGTATAAGTACCTGTATGCATATAAAAAATGTTTATATGGCAGTGCTAAGAGCAAGGTCCCAGAAACACAACAGGACCTAAAATACAATAATTCACCATAATGTAATGCATGGCTAGTGAGCCAATAAGGTGATAATGTGTCAGGTGGACAACGGTCTGGCTTACCTGGTGAGTTAGTGGCTGGTGGGGACTCAACTAGAGCAGCAGCGTCTGGCGTGTGTGTATACATGTGCTGTCACCGGCCGCTGGTGAGAGAACAAATCTAATCTTGGCTATAAGCCGCCAAACCGGAAGCAAGTGAGAATCACGCTTCCGCTTCCATGTGATCACTGAGACGCAAGCGAACCATGGTAACCAAGCGAGGGTCGGAGCTGGTAAAAATGTCAGAGGGGTCAGATGTCAATATCAGCGCTGCTGTAAACCACAGCTATGCTAATGAATGGTGACAGAAAGGGAACCTGATATGACTTAACAGAGGTGTAAATATAAGCTGGCTTGAACAAAATAAGTTGTACATATTCATAAACAAATCATCTAACTAAATTATTATTGTATTACATTTAGCATATTAATGTATACATAAAAATCACAAAAATAAGAAGAGATTAGAGATTAAATGTAGCATTGTTATGTAATGGTTATTAATATTTCCAACAGTTGCTAACCCTATAAAAAAACATTTAAAGGATTGTGTTCATTTAAGCCTTTCGGCATGACAGTGTCCAGATTATGGATCCAATAGGATTCCCTACGTTTCAGACATAAAAGCCTATCACATCCTTGCTGAGGGGATCTCCAATCAATAAGTTTGCATCTAAGAGATGCTGCCTGATGTTTCTTTTCAGAAAAATGCCTGGCGACAGGTTTGTCGCTTTTACCCGTCTGCAGTGCCGCCCTAATTGAGGCACGGTGATTGGCCATCCTGTCCCTAAAGCGTCGTGTTGTAAGGCCTACATAATACAGACCACATGGGCAGATAAGAATATATATTAGATGGTCCAAGGCGCAATGTAGCCTATATTTAATAGCTATTTTTCTACCTGTGTGTGGATGCGGAAAATTGGGTCCAATTATCATGGAAGAACAAGTAATGCAATTTCCACATGAGTAACTGTCTGGTCGTAACAAGAGTACTTCAGAAACATCACTCTTTCTATCGGGGTATAAAGTAGGCCTCATTTACATTTGCCGGAAATTTGGTCCTCTTCGATAAGCCATCATGGGAGGTGCCATATGTTGAAACGGTAATGTTTTATCACTTTGTAGAATTGGCCAAAACTTCTTAATCGATTTCTGGGTATATTTGGCTTGACCATCATAAGTAGTGGTATAAGTCAGACGTGTGTCATGTTTACTAGATGTCGATTGCTTATCTCACGGGGTGGTAAAAATCCGTTTAGCTTTGTGTAGACATCTATGTAAGGTAGCTTGTTGGTAACCCCTCTCACGAAATCTCATCGTCATCTCTTTCAACTGAAGCTCTCTCATTTCAGTCGAGGTATTGATACACATGACTCTAAGGTATTGTGATACCGGAAGATTTTCTTTCAAGGCAACTGGATGGTGGCTGGTGGGTAGTAATGCCAGATTCCTGTCGGTGGGCTTCCTGAATAGCGCAGTAGAAAGTTTACCTTCAAACAGGCTGATAGTAACATCCAAAAAATTAATGGAATGACTATCAATTTCGGACGTAAACTGTATCGGTGTATCAAGTGCGTTCAAGTCTAAGATCAGTTGATTAAAGTCATCTAAGGTGTCTTGCCAGATAAGAAAAATGTCATCAATGAAACGAACGTAAAACCTGATACTTTAACCGTATATGGAGATAATATGCTTTTTCTCATAATCCGCCATGTACACGTTGGCGTAGGAGGGTGCCAGGTTAGACCCCATGGCCGTGCCGGATATTTGGTAATAAAATTTATCCTTATATTGAAAATGATTTTTAGAAAGAACTAATGTTGCTAATTGAATAAAAAATTCTGTGGGAATACGCTTTGAGGACCAAGTTGTTAAAGCCGTTCTTAAAGATTCAAGACCTTCTGAATGCAGTATAACCGTGTATAGCGACCTCACGTCCAACGTTGCTAGGAAGACATTGTTCAAATTGCCAATTCCACTCAATAATTGTAATAAATGACCAGTATCCCTTAAGTAGGTTTCTTGTTTACTCACCAATGGTTGTAATTCATGGTCAATAAATATGGCCAATGGTTGCAAAACAGATCCTTGTGCGGAGATGATCAGTCTGCCAGGAGGTTTTATTGTTGTTTTGTGTATTTTGGGTAATGTGTACAAAATAGGACATCTTGGATGTTCAACCATCAGAAATGAAAATTCATCCTGATCAATCCATCCCTGAATTAGAGCATCGCTGAGCACTACATCAACAAGAGCCTTAACCTCTTGGACAGGTCTCCGAGGTACATCAATGTAGGTGTTTTTTATATGGCAGCGCTAAGAGCAAGGTCCCAGAAACACATCAGGACCTAAAATACAATAAATGACCATAATGTAATGCATGGCTAGTGAGCCAATAAGGTGATAATGTGTCAGGTGGACAACGATCTGGCTTACCTGGTGAGTTAGTGGCTGGTGGGGACTCAACAAGAGCAGCAGCATCTGGCGTGTGTGTATACATGCGCTGTCACCGGCCGCTGGTGAGAGAACAAATCTAATCGCGACTATAAGCCGCCAAACCAGAATAAATGTTCACTAGATCTATTGGTACTTGTTATTGAAGAGGTTGTCAGTGAACTTCAGAAGGTTAAGATTGAGATAGAACAAGCAGAGATTGTCACACTACCTACATTACGCGATGATAAGGGAACCAACTGGTTAGATCGATTACATACACAGGTTGAGACCTACAAAAGGGATTTAACTGCCTTCAAGCGTAAAAAATTAAATGCTGTCACATCTGACTATCAGAAACATACTGTTTATCGCTGGCTCCTGGGTGACAATATACCACCTAGATCCAGACAGTTTAATAACATTTCCAGAAGAAGATGACCTTTGCATATCCCAGTAGACTCAGGATCATCGTTATCCACTTCTGAGACTGAAGCTAATTATGAATTGTAAAGATCTAGTGGCAATTTTTTGGTGTTGGTGGGTACAAGGAGACGACGGCGTGGAAGGCGGATTTGAACTCTGTCTTTAACCTTTCCAGTGCCATCCTTGATGAAACTCAGTTAAATGTATTGGCTAAAGGCCTTTCATTCGTTCCAACATATAGGCATAGCGAGTTCAATTGATCTGTATAAATTTGGTAGAACATTAAGGTTGAAATAAGAGCGTGACCATTGATACTAAAAGGTTCAAAGGATCGTCTACTTTCGATCCATCTACCAATAATGTCAGTCTTGAAACTTTTTGCAGGCTAGTTTCTAATGACATCAGGTCGAATGTGGCACCCAAGATTTACAACAATCTAACCACACTTGAAGTAAAAGCATTGCAGTCTTTGATAAAAAATCCACATTTGGATATCAGATCTGCTGATAAGGGAGGCGCTGTGGTGGTACATGATTGGACAGAGTATGACGCAGAGATTATGTCACAACTGGCTGATAAAAACACCTACATTGATGTACCTCAGAGACCTGTCCAAGAGGTTAAGGCTCTTGTTGATGTAGTGCTCAGCGATGCTCTAATTCAGGGATGGATTGATCAGGATGAATTTTCATTTCTGATGGTTGAACATCCAAGATGTCCTATTTTGTACACATTACCCAAAATACACAAAACAACAATAAAACCTCCTGGCCGACCGATCAGAAGGTCTTGAATCTTTAAGAATGGCTTTAACAACTTGGTCCTCAAAGCGTATTCCCACAGAATTTTTGATTCAATTAGCAACATTAGTTCTTTCTAAAAATCTTTTTCAATATAAGGATAAATTTTATTACCAAATATCCGGCACGGCCATGGGGTCTAACCTGGCACCCTCCTACGCCAACGTGTACATGGCGGATTACGAGAAAAAGCATATTATCTCCATATACGGTCAAAGTATCAGGTTTTACGTTCGTTTCATTGATGACATTTTTCTTATCTGGCAAGACACCTTAGATGACTTTAATCAAATGATCTTAGACTTGAACGCACTTGATACACCGATACAGTTTACGTCCGAAATTGATAGTAACATCCAAAAAATTAATGGAATGACTATCAGCCTGTTTGAAGGTAAACTTTCTACTGCGCTATTCAGGAAGCCCACTGACAGGAATCTGGCATTACTACCCAAAAGCCGCCATCCAGTTGCCTTGAAAGAAAATCTTCCGGTATCACAATACCTTAGAGTCATGCGTATCAATACCTCGACTGAAATGAGAGAGCTTCAGTTGAAAGAGATGACGATGAGATTTCGTGAGAGGGGTTACCAACAAGCTACCTTACATAGATGTCTACACAAAGCTAAACGGATTTTTACCACCCCGTGAGATAAGCAATCGACATCTAGTAAACATGACACACGTCTCATTTATACCACTACTTATGATGGTCAAGCCAAATATACCCAGAAATCGATTAAGAAGTTTTGGCCAATTCTACAAAGTGATAAAACATTACCGTTTCAACATATGGCACCTCCCATGATGGCTTATCGAAGAGGACCAAATTTACGGCAAATGTTAATGAGGCCTACTTTGTACCCCGATAGAAAGAGTGATGTTTCTGAAGTACTCTTGTTACGACCAGACAGTTACTCATGTGGAAATTGTATTACTTGTTCTTCCATGATAATTGGACCCAATTTTCCGCATCCACACACAGGTAGAAAAATAGCTATTAAATATAGGCTACATTGCGCCTTGGACCATCTAATATATATTCTTATCTGCCCATGTGGTCTGTATTATGTAGGCCTTACAATACAACGCTTTAGGGACAGGATGGCCAATCACAGTGCCTCAATTAGGGCGGCACTGCAGACGGGTAAAAGCGACAAACATGTCGCCAGCCATTTTATGAAAAGAAACATCAGGCAGCATCTCTTAGATGCAAACTTATTGATTGGATTCCCCTGCAGCAAGGATGTGATAGGCTTTTATGTCTGAAACGTAGGGAATCCTATTGGATCCATAATCTGGACACTGTCATGCCGAAAGGCTTAAATGAACACAATCCTTTAAATGTTTTTTATAGGGTTAGCAACTTTTGGTAATATTAATAACCATTACATAACAATGTTTCATTTAATCTCTTCTTATTTTTGTGATTTTTATGTATACATTAATATGCTAAATGTAATACAATAATAATTTAATTAGATGATTTGTTTATGAATATGCACAATTTATTTTGTTCAAGCCAGCTTATATTTACACCTCTGTTAAGTCATATCAGGTTCCCTTTCTGTCACCATTCATTAGCATAGCTGTGGTTTACAGCAGCGCTGATATTGACATCTGACCCCTCTGACGTTTTTACCAGCTCCGACCGTCGCTTGATTACCATGGTCCGCTTGCGTCTCAGTGATCACATGGAAGCGGAAGCGTGATTCTCACTTGCTTCCGGTTTGGCGGCTTATAGCCGAGATTAGATTTGTTCTCTCACCAGCGGCCGGTGACAGCACATGTATACACACACGCCAGACGCTGCTGCTCTAGTTGAGTCCTCACCAGCCACTAACTCACCAGGTAAGCCAGACCGTTGCCCACCTGACACATTATCACCTTATTGGCTCACTAGCCATGCATTACATTATGTTGATTTATTGTATTTTAGGTCCTGATGTGTTTCTGGGACCTTGCTCTTAGCGCTGCCATATAAAAATGTTTTATATGCATACAGGTACTTATACTTAATCATTACATGGTTTTGCTTATATGCATTTTGGTATTCATTTGTGTTCATGCACACATTGACAATTTAATTTAATTTTCAGACATTTATGTCATTATCATATTGAAGTAAAGGTATGCGTTTGGTGCATATTCACTGACTCACTTATTTGGTGTGTGTTGCCTAACTGAGGGTGCACTATTTATTAACCCATGATGTGCCACTTAGGTGTTGTAACATTACAGGAGTGGGTTACAGTGATTGATTTAATCACTGATGACAGACGGGAGCCTGATAGACGGATCATTGTTTGTTTCTTTCATGTTTCACAGATTTTGTTTCATCATTTCTCTATGAAATACCATGTATGACTTGTTGAATTGAGCTCTTGAGAAAGGTACAGCATTGTACCGAAACGTCGACCATGAATATTGATTTCTTCTGTACAACTGGGATGTTCTAAAGATGAATAAATTGTGCATGAAATTTTAATACAGAGAGTGCATCCTTCCTTTGGAAATTCTACCCTATTTGTGGACCCACATGTCCTTGGAAGCACCCTGACATAGTCATTTTTTTGCCGTGAGTGCAGGACTATCCTGATATAAATACAGTCAGGTGCATAAATATTGGGACATTGACAGAATTTTCAGATTTTGGCCTCTATTCACCACCACAATGGTTTTGAAATGAAACAAACAAGATGTGCTTTAACTGCAGACTTTCAGATTTAATTTGAGGGTAATTACATCCAAATCAGGTGAACGGTGTAGGAATTACAACGGTTTCTATATGTGCCTCCCTCTTTTTAAGGGGCCAAAAGTAATGGGACAAACTAAACAATCCTAAATCTAACATTCACTTTTTAATACTTTGTTGAAAATCCTTTGCAGGCAATTACAGCCTGAAGTCTGGAACGCATAGACATCACCAGACGCTGGGTTTCATCCCTGGTGATGCTCTGCCTGGCCTCTATTGCAAATGTCTTCAGTTCCTGCTTGTTCTTGGGGCATTTTCCCTTCAGTTTTGTCTTCATCAAGTGAAATGCATGCTCAATCTGATTCAGGTCAGGGGTTGACTTGGCCATTGCATAACATTCCACTTTTTAGCCTTAAAAAACTCTTTGATTGCTTTTGCAGTATGCTTCGGGTCATTGTCCATCTGCACTGTGAAGCGCCGTCCAATGAGTTCTGAAGCATTTGACTGAATATGAGCATATAATATTGCCCGAAACACTTCAGAATTCATTCTGCTGCTTTTGTCAGCAGTCACATCATCAATAAATACAAGGGAACCAGTTCCATTGGCAGCCATACATGCCCACGCCATGACACTATCACCACCATGGTTCACTGATGAGGTGGTATGTTTTGAATCATGAGCAGTTCCTTTCCTTCTCCATACTCTTCTCTTCCCATCACTCTGGTACAACTTGATCTTTGTCTCATCTGTCCATAGGATGTTGTTCCACAACTGTAATGGCTTTTTTAGATGATGTTTGGCAAACTCTAATCTGGTCTTCCTGTTTTTGTGGCTCACCAATGGTTTACATCTTGTGGTGAACCCTCTATATTCACTCTTGTGAAGTCTTCTCTTGATTGTTGACTTTGACACATATACACCTACCTCCTGGAGAGTGTTCTTGATTTGGCCAACTGTTGTGAAGGGGTTTTTCTTCACTAGGGAAATAATTCTTCTGTCATCCACCACAGTTGTTTTCCATGGTCTTCTGGGTCTTTTGGTGTTGCTGAGCTCTCCAGTGCATTCTTTCTTTTTAAGAATGTTCCAAACAGTTGATTTAGCCACACCTAATTCTATCTCTCTGATGAGTTTGTTTTCATTTTGCAGCCTAATGATGGCTTGCTTCACCGATAGTGACAGCTCTTTGGATCTCATATTGAGAGTCGACAGCAACTGATTCCAAATGCAAATGTCACACCTAGAATCAACTCTAGACCTTTTACCTGCTTAATTGATAATCAAATAACGAGGGAATAGCCCACACCTGTCCATGAAATAGCTTTTGAGTTGATAGTCCCATTACTTTTGGCCCCTTAAAAAGTGGGAGGCACATATAGAAACCGTTGTAATTTCTACACTGTTCACCTGATTTGGATGTAATTACCCTCAAATTAAATCTGAAAGTCTGCAGTTAAAGCACATCTTGTTTGTTTCATTTCAAAGCCATTGTGGTGGTGAATAGGGGCCAAAATATGAAAATTCTGTCAATGTCCCAATATTTATGCACCTGACTGTGAATATATATATATATATATATATATATATATATTTCACTACTCAATCCTCAACTTGCAATACTGTTTAACTATAGGTAAAAGCTTATATAGCCTATTAACAGTACTGCTGTGTCACTGCTATTTGCTGTATATTAGCAATGCTACTCCAGAATTGAGTCGCTTCAACTGACTTTCACTCCACTTATCTGCTTAGATCAGGGATGGGGAACCTCAGGCCCGGGAGCCGCATAAGGCCCTCAGTATCATTTGGTCTGGCCCTCTGAGCTTTTTTTTGCTAGCCTCATCTGGGTTGCGGGGTGCCTAGAATGGCACCCAGCAGCCAGAATCTGTGCAGCAGTGCCACCTGGAGCGTCCTTAGGATGCTTCAGACAGTCACACCGCTACCTTACAGCTCCCCAGACTAGCCTCAGTATGCTCCAGGCATTGCTTTAATCACCGACTATTGTGGCCTCGCCCCATGTGATGTCACACAGAGGGGGCGTGGCTGCACTGGGCCCACGAATAATGTTATATATATATATCTCAAAATGGCCCTCGGCAGAAAAAAGGTTCCCCACCCCTGTCTTAGATGAACCACTTATCTGTTTAGATGATTACAAGTGAATTTTCAACACTAGCCAGGTTGCAAAATTAAGACAATATCTACTGGTGTGGGGGGGGGGGACATTACCATTCCAATGCAGTTCTTATGATGTCTATGGGTCAATCCAATAATTGTAATGGGTTAGTCAAAGGTAATACCTGTAGTTTACAACTCCAATAAAATGAATGGTTTATAGGAAAAAATGGACCCTAGAAATTACTAGAAATAAAACCGCATAACACTGGTGTAATTTTCCTTGTGTATGTACAAAATGCACTTCTGTAGAAATCAAGATTTTTCGAGTTTGAAACAATGAACATCTGACAACCTTGTCGCAAATGTTCTGCAATGCAAATGTTCACAGACTCAGGTCTGAATGCAAATGAGTTTGGTGACATTTTAGAAAGTTAGTTTCCGTGCATTGCACTTGCAAAGTTTAAATGCCAGTGGGTAACTAACAACATCCCTTAAGAACATCCTAAAAATGGATTTATCATGCTGTCCTACAGACTAATGGATAGTTTGTTTACCCGTATGCTGTATGCTATACATTTTTACTGTATATTACATACTTATATAGTATGTTGGCTACAGATACTGCATACTTGCAACAGCAGACTGATAAGTTATGACCTCTGACCATATTTAAATAAAATAGGACTTTGCTCTAGTTAATTTCATAGCAACAGACTATAAAACACTGTGTATATGATTAAACTGTTGGCTGAGTTCTTGCAATATTTAAAAAGCAGGAGGTCACACAGATATGTACAGTATACAGTTCATGTGCTATTACCATGGAATCAGCAATTGACCATAAAAAATAGGTTTTACTTTAGATGTTGGTGTATATTGCAGAACACACTAAACTTTTCGGGCTCTATTCATCATCCCCCACTCGTCACGGAGGATACTTATCACCGGAGCAATTCAGAATTGCTCCAGTGCAGGCATGCAGGAACAGCTGCTCCAAAAAGGGGCTGCCCTCGTGATGAATAGCACTGCTACTTTAGTATCAGCGTTACTTACCATCCCCATGGCCGGCTTCTGCACATGTGTGACCTGAGGTCACACGCACAAAGCTGTTGGTTACGCAGTGAGGAGTCAGCATCACAACCTCGGACATCCCTCCCATAGGAAGGTACGGGGCACAGAGAATCGGCACCATCAGCATTTGTTCTTGCAAGCAAACTCCGAAAACATTACATTATTCAGCATTACGTTTTCGGAGTTTGCTGAATATTAGGCAGCCCCATCGGACCCCTAATAATAAATGGCCCGTTATATAACTATAGCCACATAAATATAAATGTGTATAATTATATACTATTATAAAGCCTATGTACATTTTTATCAAACCCCCCCGGCCCGAACCCCCATTTTAGTCACTCCGGGGGTCCGGAGATGCGGACTGCACCCGGGACCAGCCTGTGTGCAGTGCCAGGCTCCCTCACTGTGTCAGGAGCTGAGTGCTGCACGTAAAGCTGCAGTACAGCACCGTACCTGTCACTGAGGAGATGTCGGTGCTTTGATGTCTTTCCTCGGCGGGTGGCATCCGGGTACGGCCCACACCCCCCCCCGCACCCCCCTTGTGATGCCACTATTTGTATGGTACATTACAGCAAACAACATATTTTTGTATTTATTTTATTTCTCTTAATTTGAAAGCGCTATAACTGTAATATGGTAACTGCTTAAATCCAAATATATATATTTATAAAGGTCTCGTAAACATAATGAATTTATGTGTCTGCACTAGTCAACAAATCAGGACCCAGGCAGAGCCTGATAAGGCTAAACTGTAAATCTACAATACTAGGTTAGTATATAATATTTTCTTGTGTACCTGACATTGTGTACTTATGATGGGGGCACTACCAGGCAGTATACAATACAATTTAAAAAAATAGGAATGACTCCGCACAGAAAGTAATTATACTGTACCACATATGTTGAACCAACATTAATTATTATTCACTACAAATGTAATCAATTACTCAGTTGGTGGTGCTCCCCAGAGCCAAAAAATCCATGTAAACAAACAAAAGAGAAAGAGCTGGGGCACTCTTGTGTAAATTATTTTAGTAAAATATAACTTTTAATAATATCATTAAGAAAATATATCACTAGAAAGTATCTTGGAAAACATGTTCAAAATTCCTACAACTATCACAGGAAATATATATTCACATAGATACTTTGACAAAACATACACAAAACATACATAGGAAAAATTCGGCAAAAATATTGTTACATAATCAATAGAGAACAAAAGTTCTCATGCAGAGTACCCCTCACATGAAATAAATATCTGTAACATTGATGTTCAAATATAGCTGTATTTAAGGGTACTATAGTCTGTGTGTTTGTCTGCAGAGTATGTGTGCAGGCAAACACCAGATGTATATAAAGGGTGTAAGTGATAGCTACATATTGGTGGCCAATGGGTTGTCATCTATCACAAACATAAATTATTACCCTTCAATGAAAAGATAACAAGTCCGAGTGTATAACCTCGGAAGGATATGATGGAATGTATCACTCTCACGGCATATGAAACAGAAATCAGGTATACAGTTGGTATTTCATATGAACAGAATTTTGCCAAGAAGTTGCTTAGTCACCCACAACACCACACAGTTAGTTAATAAATAATAATAACACCATATATATCTATACAAAATGTATCTGTGGTAGCTACTATCCAAAATAGGAAAATGTATCACTTGTCATTTAGTTACAAACTCCATACCAAACAACCTGAGGTATTGGAATCACAGGCTGTGATACTATCAGTGCTACTTACTAAAAAAAAAAAATTCTCTCTTCCCGGATGACAGAGACTCTATATATATTTTTATGTAACCAAAGAAGTTGGTGGTTACATATTGTCATCACCAGAGTTTCTCGGCATGGTGGTCGACGGGTATTACCTGTGAGGTCACTATGGCGGTGGCGTCTGGCGGTGGTGCTGGTGTTTGGCGAGGGGCATTGGCTGTGCGTGGTTTTGTTTGGGCATGTTGTCACTTTGGGCTGGTGAGGCCTGGTGGTGCTTCCGTTCCACTCTGGCATGGGCGCCGCCATCTTGCCTCCGGTCATGTGACCTAATCGCCGAATCCTGGTTTGTCACATGCTCTCTCTGGCCAGTCACGGCACAGCACTTGGTATTTAGGGTGGTTCAGAGCCTCACTTCATTGCCAGTCCAACGTGTTTCTCAGCTTAGCTGAAAGAGAGTTCCCTGTGCTCACCACCTGTTTTCCTGTGATACGCTACCTGCCTGCCTGCTTGTCTGCTCCAACCCCGCTGGACTACCCTGCATCCTCCATTAACTTCCCCTTGCCTGAAGTACCTGTGTCAGCTGTACCCTGCACCCTGCCTCCTCTCACATTTCCGCTGGACAATTCACCTCAGCCTGCATTCACCTCTTCTACCTGCAAATCACTTCAACTGCAATTCATTGCAGCTTCACAAGACCCGGATCACTGGACTGCTCCAATCTGCCACTACCTGGACTTTTACTCATTGTTTCACCTCAGTTCCCATTTGCACTTTAGTGCCATCCCTGGACTTTTCTCCCATTGTTATGTCAGGCAAACCACTCATTAAAAGTTCCACGTTTTGTTTTAAATCTGCTTCGATGTCTGCTCCTGTTACCACCCCGGGCCCACAACAAAACCAGAACCTCACACATATCACATACTGGTACAGGAGACATCTTCTGCAGAGGTGGATCTCCTATGTACAGATATCAGATATTACTAATACTGAATACCGGCGAGTATTTTATGTATGTGTGTGCTATTTTCGGTCACATAAAAGGCCAGACTCAGACAGAGAGACTGCACCTGCCAGAGAGATGGTGCAAATTTTGCCGGTGGCACCAATGGTGCATCTAAAGAAGCAATCGGTATTATTATTATTATATTTTATTTATAGGGCACCACAAGAGGTCCGCATCGCCGTACATACAGTAAAGGGTACACAGAACATTACATTACAATACAGTAACCAACTTATAAACAGAGCAAAGTAACAATTAGCAACACAATTCTCCATACACAACAGCTGGGAAGGTGAAGGTTGTCATAGAAGTGCTAGAGAAGAAGGCTGTGAGACAGTGGGTAGGATGACCCTGCTCCTAGGAGCTTACAATCTAGGGGAGAGGGGAGACAGACAGATGACATGAGGTATGAGTGTGTAGAGGGGGACTTGAGTGCAGGAAGTAGGCGAGGTAGAGATGGCTGAGGCAGGAGGGACAGAGACTTGGTGACGGTTATGTGGTGCAAGGGTATGCTTTGATGAACAGGTGGATTTTCAGTGCACATTTGAAGCTCTGCAAGGTCGGGGAGAGCCTAATCGAGTGAGGGAGCTCATTCCAGTGAAGGGGGACTGCACGAGCAAAATCTTGGATATGTGCATGAGATGAAATAACCAGGGTGGAGGAGAGGTAACAGTCATTGGCAGACCGGAGTGAGCGGGAGGGAGTATGTAAGGAGATGAGGTTGGAGATGTAGGGAGCAGTAGCGTTAGAGAGGGCCTTGTATGTGAAGGTGAGGAGTTTGAAGAGGATTCTGTAGGGGAATGGGAGCCAGTGCAGGTTTTGGCAGAGGGGAGCAGCAGAAGTGGAACGGCGGGAGAGGAAGATAAGCTGCCGCATTGAGAACAGACTGGAGGGGAGCAAGATGGCAATGTGGGAGGCCAGTAAGGAGAAGGTTGCAGTAGTCAAGCTGAGAAATGATTAGTGAATGCATAATCAGTTTGGTAGCATTCTGGGAGAGGAAAGTCCTAATACGAGCAATGTTGCGTAGCTGGTGCCTACAGGATTGAGCCAGAGATTGAATGTGGGGTGTGAAGGAGAAGGTGGAGTCAAGGGTGACACCCAAGCAGCAAAGTTGGGGGACAGGGGAGATGATTGTGTTGTCAACAGTGATAGGGAGATTGGTTGGAGTGGAGACTCTATTAGGGGGAAAGATGATGAGTTCAGTTTTGTCCATGTTGAGCTTCAGAGAGCGCTCGGACATTAGGAAGAGATTGCGGAGAGGCAACTGGTTACCTGAGAGAGGACAGAAGGGGAGAGTTCAGGAGAGGAGAGGTGGTATTGGAGGCCAAAGGAGTTGATGAGTTCTCCTAGTTTAGAAGTGTACAGGGAGAAGAGCAGTGGACCCAGGACAGAACCCTGCGGGACACCAATGGGAATGGGGGGAGGTGGGGCCAGAGGCAGACACAGAAAAGGAACGGTTGGTGAGGTAAGAAGTGAACCAGGCATGGATGGTGTTAGAGATGCCAAAGGTCTGAAGGGTGCGAAGGAGGAGAGTATGATCCACGGTGTCAAAGGCTGCAGAGAGGTCCAGGAGGATGAGCAGAGAGAAGTGGCCCCTAGATTTGGCTGCAAGCAGGTCATTGGTGACTTTGGCCAGGGCAGTTTCAGTGGCGTGACGTTGGCGAAAGCCAGATTGGAGAGGATCAAGGATGGAGTTGTGAGAGAGATAGCTGGTGATGCGGTTGTAGACAAGCCGCTCAAGTAGTTTGGAGGCAAAAGGGAGAAGAGAAATGGGGCGGTAATTGGCAGGTGAGGACGAGTCGAGGTTGGTTTTTTTAAGAATAGGTGGGACAAGAGCATGTTTGAACGATGAGGGAAAGATGCCGGTGGAGAGAGATAAGTTGAAAAGGTGAGCAAGGTGGCAGCAGGCAGTGGAGGAGAGGGCGCGTAGACGGCGAGAAGGGAGGGGGTCAAGGGGGCAGGTGGAAGGGGGAGAGGACAAGATGTGGGAGTGGACCTCATCACCCGTGGTGGGGCTGAAGGAGCACAAGATGGGATGGCCGGGAGGTGCGGTTGGTGGGGGAGGTGGGGCTGCAGCAGGGAGATTGGAGGATATACTGTGACGAATTGCCTCAATTTTGGAAGAGAAGAGGGAGGCTAAGTCAAATGCAGTGAGGGAGGATGGAAGGGGTGGAGGTGGGGGCGGAGGAGAGTGTTGAAAGTACCAAAGAGGTGGCGGGGATTGGAGGACTGAGAGGAGATGAGCGACAGATGCTAACAGTGGGTGTATCAGTCCTTGCACATTCAGAGAAGGGCTTTGTAGCAGCTCTTTGTATAAAGTCACAGACTGATGACCACCAGTAGTAGTATCTGACATTTCTGTTATTTCCTTCCAATATTCCTCTTAAGGAGGCCAGATCTTTTTCACACTCATGTTCTTGCTTTAAAAATTTGCCCTTACACTGAGCGGCATGCTATATAAAAAATAAATCATACCTCTTTGTAAAGGGGCCCCGTTAGACGACTTTTTGAACAATCCGACCAAAACCAGGAGGTTTTGGTCGGATTGATCAGAAAGCCGTCTAATGGATAGCCGGCAAGGACCAGCGATGTGCGTGCACGCTGGGTCCTTGCCGGCGCCGACTATCTGTGGAACATGCTGACGACCTAAGGTAAGTATCTACTAACCTAACCCCCTAACCTTAACCCTCCTTAGGGGTACCTAACCCTAATCCCCCCTCTAAGTGCCTAACCCCCCCTTCCCCGCTGCCTAAACCTAAGTCCCCCGGGGGGGGTGCCTAACCCCAACCCTCCCTCCCCCTAGCCTAGCCCTCCCGGGGGGCTGCCTAACCCTAAGTCCCCCCCGGGTGCCCTAAACCTAACCCCCCCCCGCGGCTGTCTGCTCGCGGCGCCCGGCATCCCTTCGATCGGGATGCCGGGCGCCTGTCTCCCGGCGTCGGGGAAATGTCAGGCGTCTACATCTAGACGCCCGGCATTTCATCCCTCGCCGGGATATGACAGTCGGGAAGCCGGCTGCCGGTATTAAGGCAGCTGACTTCCCGATTGTATACTGGGCACCGCACCAGGCGACCTGAAGGACTGAACGCTAGACGTTCAGTGTTTCATGTCGTCTAATGGATAGGCCCCTTAAGGCAACTTGCAGGCATATTGTTTCAAATGGAAAGGGAGATTAAATTATTTGGAATGGAGCCTGTGCTCAGGGGAATGGGTAAAGTGTGTACTCCTTATAAACTCAAATAGCCTTGGAGTCAGAGCAGGGTATATTTGTGGGATCACACATAGGGCCTGATTCTGAATTACATGCAAAGTGGCTGCAAATGTTGACAGCCACAGCAGTCAGATTTACTGCATTATATTAATATATCTATATACTAGAAGCAGGAAAACAGAGGAGCCAGGCTGCGTCTTACTCTTGATTACAATGTTTCCACTTCTCTGGCTATATAAGCACCCCTTGTTCTTGCAGCTCACTATTACATGTATGTGTGTGTATGTTAAATACTGTCAACAAACTAGAGTATTTTCATCATTATTAACTCTCTAATTTGCTGATTTGTGGGTTTCCCTCAGTGATCTACAGCAGCACTGGGGTTAGTATTTGGAATTGGTATTTTAACGCATAGGGACTGATTCTGAGTCAGATGCAGATGCTGCGGCTTTTTGTAACGGACGCACCTTTATGCTCTCTCTAATATTCAGCTGTGAGTAGCTGAGTGTGGCTGAAGTCCGTGTGACTATGCAGGCCAGGGATGGGGAACCTCCGGTCCGCAGGCCGTATACGGCCTGCAAGACCATTTTATCAGGCCCGGCCAGCTGTGGCTCTCTTCCCTCTCTTTTTTTTTCTTTTGGGCAGCGCTGAGCCCTGAACACTTGGCTAAGACGCTGCCCGGCTGTGCGCGGCGCCGCAGTGTGACATCAGAAGTCATGCAGCACTGTCCAGCCCCATGACGCCCGTCCTCCTTCAGCCCGCCCGCAGACATCTTAAGTGGAGGAGGACGGAGAGGTGCAGCGCAGAGCAGTGGGACACGGAGTCAGGCAGCCCTCAGGCTGTCTGCTGAATATCTGAGGGATGGAAGAGATGGAAGGAGTGCTGATGCACTCCCAGGGATACTTGGTGCTGCACCCCCACACACAGTGACTGATGACTGTGTGAGACAGTGGGTGTCTGTGCCTGCTGGAGCACCCATTGCTGTCTGGCTGCTGTAGCTATTTTGGAGAGGAGGAGACTTAAATGGAGTCGTGCAATACTGGCCTGGGTGAGTCTTTTAATTTTCCTGTGGGGCTGGGCTCTATATAGCAGACAAGTTGATAATTTTGTATGGCCCGCAAATGATTTTATAAACATCCAAATGGCCCTCGGCATAAAAAAGGTTCCCCACCCCTGATGTAGGCCATTTATCATTTTGTTTAAAAAAAACCCTACAAATTAACCTCACATGTTGGTCACACCCACTTTAGCCAAATTCAGTATGGGGGAGAGGGTGTCACCATAGCGAAGGCATGTGCCATGTCTCCATGCTACACCTTTGATTGCAGGGTTCTTCTCATCGCAGGGACAATGAGAGAACAATGGAGAAATGAGAGTTGTACCCGATGAGCAGCTGAAAGGGACTCTTGTGCAACTGTGGAAGACTGGAGGTGCTGCCGTGCAGAGTGGTCACTTCTCGGGGTCTGACACGAATTTCGCTGGGGTCCTAAACAAGCCCACAGCAAAACTCACATGAGACCCCCGGAGGTGCCTGCCCATTTCATAAACATAGTGATCCGACCTCGCATTTAGCTACGGTCAAGGTGGATATGCATGGTGCAGCTCATGCATAGTTTGCTAGAAATCATTAGATGCGTCCACTTTTGGACTTGCATCTGACTCAAAATCAGGCCTATAAGGAGAAGTGAGAACTTTCTCTGAGGTGAGCAGTATAACATACCCTGTCTGTATCCAAGATTCAAATGGCTTGTGGTTAAGGCCAATGTGGAAAGATGGGTTATTACAATAATAGGGAGTAATAGGAGAGTTAATGGATGAGAGTTTATAATTGTAAGCACGGGAGTCCTAAAGCTTTAGGACAAACTTAAGTGTTGTTAAAAGATTGATGTTGGTTTGTCTGAGCAGTTTAGAGAGGGTCCTGATGTAAGAGTGAGAGGTGAGAGCCAGAAGCTTTTTCTTGTGTAGCAAAGATATTGTTTTGGAAGGGTTACAGGTTACTGCTGTCTGTGGTAAATGTACAGCCATATAGGATAGCTTCATACATTGAATGGTTTATGTACCCCCTGAAACATTTTATGTATTTGTCACAGTTACAAGTAGTTCTTTTATATACAGTACATACAGTATTCTTTATGTTTGATGATCTTTTAAGCCAAAGGATGAGCTCCCGACGGTGGCAGGTTGACTTCAGCATTCTTTTGATTGCAGCAAAATTTTTACTGTATTTTGGGCTCTGAGCTTGAGCACCTACAGAGGGCATCTGGGAACGTCTGCAGTCTGTTGTTGGGAGTGCCGCTCCACCCTGATTTTATATATTAAACAAAGAAAGTTGCGGTTTGAGAAAAATTTATACCCAGTTTCTAAGTGTGATTTGTATTACACATCAAATAGTGATACCCGTGATGAAGTCCTTTTAAGGACAAAACGTGTTGGTTTATACTGTAAGTCAAATGCTCAAAGTTCATCATATTGTTCCTTCACCCCAAGGTGTAGTGGTGGAGATGTTAACAAACCCAATTATCATTTGAGCATAAAACCAGATTGGAATTATTTGATGTAAGCTAATCAAGTAGATTTCTTGTTATTAATCAATTAATTTTTTATTCAATACATTTTTTTTTTAATTTATAAATAACGGCCTTTTGGCCAATTATGTCTGGGTGATTTTTTTTTGGTGTGAGGGTCTATTCCAGTACAATCCTAAGGAATAATAAATGGTTCGCTGAGAAAAAAGCATCCATCAATTAATCGAAAGGATTCAAGGAAGGTGTTCAGAGAACCCGATTACAGAAAGAGATTACGTTCGTCTTCATCATCCATTTGGGACTGATCCTTTAATGTGACATTAATGTTTTTATGAGCTATAAACAGACTTAATTGTTTTTAAATTTGTAAGTGAATAATCAACTAAAAAAAGTCACTTTTTCGAATTAAGCAGTTTGATAGCGCCCTCCTTTTGTAGACATCCATATATATATATGAACCAGAGGGTTCATGCATTATACAAAGGTGCAGCAGAATACAGTGCTGAAAATTTGTTGTGCTTTCAACAGGAATATGCAGAAAAGGTAGATAGGGGAGGCAGTGCCTCACCTGCCATACACTTTTTACTCCAGGGTTTTGCCTATAAAAATAATTAGAATAATACAAAGAAGATACTTATAATATTTTCTTATCATTTTTATAGTCAAAACCTTTGAGTATACCTAAGTATGACAGGAAAGGCTCTGTTAACCTGCCTCACCTGAAATGTGTATGTAATACATATATATATATATATATATATATATATATAAATAAGCTGTGTAGGTGGCACTCCCATTAATTCGCATTCATCATCCAGGTGCCCTCCGTAGAAACAACACTTTGAAGTTCCAATATGCATCACATAACGGCGGCACTCTGTAAAAATAATTATTGTTACAGAGTGCCATTATGTGATGTATGTATGAATATGTGTGTGTATATATATATATATATATATATATATATTCTATAAAATAAATGAACAAGGGTGCGCCACACAGTGCATTATCTTAAAACATTTATTCAGAACATATTTTCAACACAAGTCATGAATGACGTACTGACAGAGGCAGTCAGACCACCGCGGGTATAAACAGCAAACATAAAACGAGTCTCTGGGACTAACAGCTTGTCTCACCGGTGGAGACCGTATCACATAGTAACGCTACGCGTTTCGTCACTGGGACTTCGTCAGAGAGCTGGTTGAAAATATGTTCTGAATAAATGTTTTAAGATAATGCACTATGTTAATGCACCCTTGTTCATTTATTTTATAGAATCTAATTTACCTGTTTTGTGGATACAGTGATCATTGAAAAGTGGGGAAGACGCCGGCCCAATATAGGAGGCAGTGCAAATGGACCCATATGAATTAATCTATGTGATTACTGGGACTGAAATAATTGTTTTGGATCTGCTCTTCGATTGTTTCTATTTATATATATATATATATATATATATATATATGTATATATATATATATACACATCACACACACACATATATATATATATATATATATATACACAGTATATATATATATATATACAGTCAGGTCCATAAATATTGGGACATTGACAGAATTTTCAGATTTTGGCCTCTATTCACCACCACAATGGCTTTGAAATGAAACAAACAAGATGTGCTTTAACTGCAGACTTTCAGATTTAATTTGAGGGTAATTACATCCAAATCGGGTGAACGGTGTAGGAATTACAACAGTTTCAATATGTGCCTCCCTCTTTTTAAGGGGCCAAAAGTAATGGGACTATCAACTCAAAAGCTATTTCATGGACAGGTGTGGGCTATTCCCTCGTTATTTCATTATCAATTAAGCAGGTAAAAGGTCTGGAGTTGATTCTAGGTGTGACATTTGCATTTGGAATCAGTTGCTGTCGACTCTCAATATGAGATCCAAAGAGCTGTCACTATCAGTGAAGCAAGCCATCATTAGGCTGAAAAATCAAAACAAACCCATCAGAGAGATAGCAAAAACATTAGGTGTGGCCAAATCAACTGTTTGGAACATTCTTAAAAGAAAGAACGCAACGGAGAGCTCAGCAACACCAAAAGACCCGGAAGACCACGGAAAACAACTGTAGTGGATGACAAAAGAATTATTTCCCTGGTGAAGAAAAACCCCTTCACAACAGTTGGCCAAATCAAGAACACTCTCCAGGAGGTAGATGTATATGTGTCAAAGTCAACAATCAAGAGAAGACTTCACAAGAGTGAATATAGAGGGTTCACCATAAGATGCAAACCATTGGTGAGCCACAAAAACAGGAAGACCAGATTAGAGTTTGCCAAACAACATCTAAAAAAGCCATTACAGTTCTGAAACAACATCCTATGGACCAACATCCTATGGACAGAGGAGACAAAGATCAAAGATGGGAAGAGAAGAGAAGGAAAGTAACTGCTCATGATCCAAAACATACCACCTCATCAGTGAAGCATGGTGGTGGTAGTGTCATGGCGTGGGCATGTATGACTGCCAGTGGAACTGGTTCCTTTGTATTTCTTGATGATGTGACTGCTGACAAAAGCAGTAGAATGAATTCTGAAGTGTTTCGGGCAATATTATATGCTCATATTCAGTCAAATGCTTCAGAACTCATTGGACGGCGCTTCACAGTGCAGATGGACAATGACCCGAAGCATACTGCAAAAGCAACCCAAGAGTTTTTTAAGGCTAAAAAGTGGAATGTTATGCAATGGCCAAGTCAATCCCCTGCCCTGAATCCGATTGAGCATGCATTTCACTTGATGAAGACAAAACTGAAGGGAAAATGCCCCAAGAACAAGCAGGAACTGAAGACATTTGCAGTAGAGGCCTGGCAGAGCATCACCAGGGATGAAACCCAGCGTCTGGTGATGTCTATGTGTTCCAGACTTCAGGCTCTAATTGCCTGCAAAGGATTTGCAACAAAGTATTAAAAAGTGAATGTTAGATTTAGGATTGTTTAGTTTGTCCCATTACTTTTGGCCCCTTTAAAAGTGTGAGGCACATATAGAAACCGTTGTAATTCCTACACCGTTCACCTGATTTGGATGTAATTACCCTCAAATTAAATCTGAAAGTCTGCAGTTAAAGCACATCTTGTTTGTTTCATTTCAAAGCCATTGTGGTGGTGAATAGAGGCCAAAATAAGAAAATTCTGACAATGTCCCAATATTTATGGACCTGACTGTGTGTATATATATATATATATATATATATATATATATGTATAATATATAGGTTTTTTACGTATACCCAGAGTTTGCAGCAGACATTACATGGTCTCTTCAATAAGTCAAATGTGAACAGAATTTCACAATGGTATTAAAATATGTAATAAGTTGGTTATTTTGTTTGTTATCAGTTTTTCTCCCAATGCTAGAATTCATTCCACTTATACTCAAAAGAATCTAGAAAGAAACTGTAGCAATCGGAGATACACACGGCACATTTTTTTTCATGGGAATGTGTCTTTGGACAGACCTGTTGCAACAAGACAAAAATGAATTTATGCAAGCAAACAATTTTCCATCCACAGGTGGCAGCTTTCCAAGAGGTGTGGTTAGCAGGGTAAAGTCTGTAAATGAGTCAAGCCACCTTCGTGCGTTATCTAAATAGCATGGTGACATACTCAGCAAGTGTCATACTTCCCCTTTATCAGAAAAAGCAACATGAGCCCCCCTGCTGTTCACTGCTTCACACATTCACAAAACAGTACAACATTGTACCAGTGATCCACGAAAGGAAAAAGCAATGACTGATCTTGGAACCCAGCCAGCTGGGATGAGGATGCCAGTGAAGAATTAGTATTCGCTTGGGAATTAGTAAGGCTTTGGGTGTGTTTTTGTTTGTTCCGACGAACACACTGTGCTGATAGGCCGCTGATTTTATAGACATGTGTTAAGCAGGGTGGAGCCGTGGGAGAAGAGGACTCTGCATTTTTACATTTCCCAAAGATTGCTCTATGGTTAGGTGTACTTGCTTCTACTTCTCCAAAAATACAAATTATTTAGCATTTAGCATTTTTGCCCGTGGACAGTGACAGACACAATACTGGTTTGTTACACCTGATTCTATATTTGTTTTTATGCAGCTTCAATAGACCTGTTTTGTTTGTGTTTTATAAAAATTGTATTTTGCGTTTTCAACATTAGTACACCCGCTGAACCAGTAACCTCAATAATACCTGTAATGACTATATATTATGGAATGTAGATTAGAAGCATGTTGGTCTGGGAGGTCCAGCAGCATTCAAACCAAGAACCCGAAGAAACATTGTATAACAACAAATGCTAAACGATAAAAATAAAGCAGTACTTATGATACAGAATGATTACATTCAAACTATATATTTAATGTACATTGTAGTTTGTATATCATAGTATATGTGCATTTTGCTTATTAGTATACTCACATATGTTATGTATATAAAAAAATGTGATCCTATAATACAGGGCCGCAACTTAGAGGGCCTAGGGGGGCACCACAGGGCCGGCTCCAGGACCGTTCAACCAGTGTGGGCGATCGGGGGCACCACCCCATTGGGGGCGCAGTGCCACAGTTTGGAGAGAGCAGTACGCCTCCCTTCTCTCCTTTCTCCCTCTACATGCAGATGCTGGATGAGATCTGACTACACTAGCAAGCCATAGTGATGCTGGAAGAGATCTAATTGCACTAACAGGCCATAGGGATGCTGGAAGAGATCTAATTGCACTAAAATGCCATAGTCATGCTGGAAGAGATCTAATTGCACTAAAATGCCATAGTGATGCTGGAAGAGATGTAATTGCACTAACAAGCCATAGTGATGCTGGAAGAGATGTAATTGCACTAACAGGCCATAGTGATGCTGGATGAGATCTGATTGCACAAGTATACCATAGTGATGCTGGAAGAGATCTAATTTTACTAACAGTCCATAGTGATTCTGGATTAGATCTGATTGCACTAACAGGCCATAGTGATGCTGGAAGAGATCTAATTGCACTAAAATGCCATAGTGATGCTGGAAGAGATCTAATTGCACTAACAGGCCATAGTGATGCTGGAAGAGATCTAATTGCACTAACAGGCCATAGTGATGCTGGAAGAGATCTAATTGCACTAAAATGCCATAGTGATGCTGGAAGAGATCTAATTGCACTAACAGGCCGTAGTGATGCTGGATGAGATCTGATTGCAAGAGTATGCCATAGTGATGCTGGAAGAGATCTAATTCCACTAACAGGCCATCGTGATGCTGGATGAGATCTGATTGCACTAGTAAGCCATAGTGATCCTGGTTGAGATCTACTTGCACTAACAAGCCATAGTGATGCTGGATGAGATTTGACTGCACCAACAGGCAATAGTGATGTTGGATGAGATCTAATTGCGATAACAGGCCAGGTGATGCTGGATGAGATTTAATTGCGGTAGTAGGCCATAGCAATGCTGGATGAGATCTAATTGTGGTAATAGTCCATAGTGATGCTGGATGAGATCTGATTGCGGTAACAGGCTATAGTGATGCTGGATGAGATCTGATCGCACTGCTAACAGTCTATAGTGATGCTGGATGAAGTCTGATTGCAGTAACAGGCTACAGTGATGCTGGATGAGATCTGATTGCAGTAACAGACTATAGTGATGCTGGATGAGATCTGATTGCGGTAACAGACTATAGTGATGCTGGATGAAGTCTAATTGCAGTAATAGGCTATAGTGATGCTGGATGAGATCTGATTGTACTGCTAACAGGCCATAGTGATGCTGGATGAAGTCTGATTGCAGTAATAGGCCATAGTGATGCTGGATGAAGTTTGATTGTAGTAACAGGCCATAGTGATGCTGGATGAAGTCTGATTGTTGAGCTCAAGTGCAAAATAGCCAGATCTCATCCAGTTGGGCTACCACTAGGGTTGCTCTCTGTGTGACTAGCATCAGGGTGTGTTTAATTTGTCTTAAAGAGCAATATAGTCAATTGTGTACAGAATTGTAAACCAGATACAAACCATTTGCCCATTTTGCTTTTTTAAGAATTTTTTTTCTGAATGCTAGAGGAAGTTTTTTAGTATATGTACTATTACTGCAATATGGGCCTGATTTAGAGATGGACACAGGAGTGGTTGCACACAAACAGAAGATGAAACTGTGCATGTGTCTGAGTGAGTCGCACCGTACATGCATCAAGATTGTCTGCACACAGAGGCCCTGATTCAGAGCCGGACGCTCTGACAGAGCGCTCGCTCTGAATCAGGGCCGTCCTTCTTCATTTGTAGAGTGGCCTCCTGGCCGCTCGTATAGATGTGGGTGACCACCCACAGCTATAGCGAGCGGCCAGGAAGCTGGTCGCGATGGTCAAGACCATCGCGACCATCGGGCTTGCGACGAGACCCTTGTGGTAGGCAGGGCCGGATTAACAATGGGGCGGGTGGAGCTACAGCTCCAGGCCTCCCATTGAAAATAGGCCCACGCAGATTGCATTGCAGTGCAGGCAAGAAAACATATTTTTTTTTCTTTCCTGACACTACCAACTAACAGCCCAGGCCACTCACCTAACAGCCGCCAGAACAGCTTAGCTTAGCCGATTCTGACCCCCTCCTCTTGGACGATCCAGCCGGCCAGGCTGAAGCCCCGCCCACCCCCGACAGCCGAAGCTCCGCCCACACTCGGCAGATGAAGCCCCGCCCACCTTTGGTCCGCCGAAGCCCCGCCCCCTGTTCCTTCCTGCTCTCAACCAATCGCCTAGCTGAAGAGGGAAGGAAGCTCAGCCCAGCTTGTCCGTTTATACAGGTCAGTGTGAACATATTATACATGTATATGTTACATATACATGTGTATACTGTATATGTACATATACATATGTGTGCATATATATATATATATATATATAAAGAATCCAAAGTACAGGGACAAAGTGCAGCATTCACTGAGTGAAGTATAGTACAAACGCAGGGGAGCCCTGACAAAGTAATCCTTGCACCTCCTACAAGGTTACTTGTATATCAGCCCAGCTTGTCCGTTTATACAGGTCAGTGTGAATATATACATGTGTGTACTGTATATATATACATATGTGTGTATATATATATACATATGTGTGTATATATTTATGTATATATATACGCATATTATATATAAAAAAAAATCATTAATAATTGTTTTCCATTAATAATTATTAGTTTTATTAATGTCTTTATTTTCTCTTTTGGGGTTTTATTTGAGTGCGCCATATTATATGTTCACATTTATTTAATATGGTGATTGGGCCATTTGTGTATCTTGGCGCTTAATATCTTTGTCTTATATGTTAGTCTGTTTGCCAAGTTTTTGGTGCC